>CM041035.1:9959208-11237651 GCA_023078785.2 Hyles euphorbiae
GATTATTCTACAAAAGTAAATATACCACATCGCAAACCGCATGTTAGTCACACTCACTTGTTGTGTGACAAACATAAATATCTCTGATTAATACCGTTAAAGATAATTAAAAAGTTACGTGTAGTTGTTGATACTGTACTTTAAACTAATATCCAAAGGCTAACAACAAACAGTCTAACAATTCAAACAGGAAAATATACTTGTATGGACAAGTTCAAAAGAATAAGTAACGGATTCAAGGGAGTAACACGTTTCTTCTTCAACTATTAAACTAATTAAGAAATAATATTGCACAACTATGATAAATACAAATATTTCCTTGATTTTTCGAGGGTAATTCAACCAAATATTATTGTATTCTGTAGTTATAAACAAGAAATCAATACACACTTACGTATTGTTCAGAAATCCTCCGATAAATTTAAGACACTCACACAAGATTGTTCACGCAGTTAACACAAATATTTGTCACAAAGTCTAAACAAATAATCGGTTGTTTGTTATTTGAATATTTTAAAATAATTTTTCGATGTATCGAAGTGATGCGTATACCCTCCACGCTGTTCTATTAGGAACTGATGACGCGAGTGTCGGTGCGCCGCCGGTTATCATGCTTATGGTATTAAAAAGTCTTATAAGTCGTAGCAGCTAGCTGAAATTTAAGCTATATTTACTGGAATTAAAGTCTATATTACTTTATTGTAAAGTTCAATTTGGATTCTTTAGTTTCGTGCTATATGCACATTGTGTATGCCACGGCCGTATGCACACATTTCTTTTGAACGGGGAGAAAAGGCGAAAGGATATGGCGGCAAGTCAACTTGTTTGCCACGTAGTAATGATATTGGTACTGTGGTAACATAAAAACTCTTACGATCTTATGGTGGTTGGCTAAAAGATTTATATCCAACTCTGTGGTAGGTTTCCTTTCAGATTATTGTACATTTTGTTTCTGTTTTTGGAACTGATGTCACCAAGTACCGACACACTTGGATGGTTTTTGATTGTAAACAAATAATGTTGATACTGAAGAGGAAAAACATTAAACAAATATTTTTCACTACTAATATTTTGGTTATATCAGTTAAAACCGCTTTTTGGGACTTTGGAAACCTCACTAAACGATATGCAACAGCAATGCTGCAAAGCAATGCTGTTGCTTCTCGTCAGTACCCCGATAAAGCTGACCATTTGTATTGTATCTGTAACATACAGCAAGACTGCACAAAACAGATTAATTTTATTCCTGGTCCCAGAAATAAGAAGTCGCCTTACCTTAAATCGATTGCTTCTAGGGGTTACAACTGACAGTAGTGCGTATATAAGGAGAGAGGGTTGGACCCGATTGTCTAATGTATTTAATCAATAATATCAACACGCAAGGGTGGCATGAACTTACAAGATGCATGCATGCTACTCTGTTTTTTGTAAATTAAATTACAGCGATTCATTCAAGTAACATTACATTATATTTAAATACCTTGCTATGCATTTGGCATGTAAACTAAAAGGCATATACCCAGAAGTGGGCGGATAATGGATATAGGTTGACACTAATTTGCATTTGGAGTTACTTATGTACTACTTACGCCATAATATTATGTTAAAAAAGTCGCTGTAAATTGAGGCTTATTGTTGATATGCACCAAATCAAAGTAGCAAAGAAAACTCGCTTTGCTGATCCCAAACTGACATTAGTCGTAGAAAAACGGTTGTATTTGTGCGGGAACGCTTAACTAACAGTGGAGATGACCTGGCTTCTGGACTTCTTTCTAGGCCGTTGCTAACCTATGGTTGTATTTACACGGGATTGAATAGCAAATAGGATGGAGTATGCAACCAGTCGTACTGACGTGGTAATTGACACAGCAGTAAGTCAAAGGCATGCGTTTTCTTTATATTATTGTAATGAATGGCGAGATGAACATACTATTCGTCTGATACTAAGTCATACAATTGCTCATGAACAGTGACAAAACCAGAAGGATTAAATCGAGTGATTTAAATTCTCATTAATACTGTTAGAAAATTCTAAGCTTATACTATTGCTTCGTTGCTTTTTTTGTATGGCTTTGCAACCGACGACACACCTGTTAGAAAGAAGATTCATTTAAACGCCGCTTAAGTATCTAATTACCGTTAATTAATTAAAGATTCGCTCGTAAATCGTGTAGAATCCCGAACGGTAGCTTTGTGGCTTACCGCGTTGTATCAATAAAACTAAGTACGATAGTACGGTTGGTAGATACTCACCATATAAACTCACAACCTAATTTTGTCAATAGCATAGATGATGTGCACATCATATTTTATTTTTAACCTTCGGTGACAAAGTTTTGTCGGTGTGGTGAAAACATGTTACACTATGATCCGAAACGAAGTTCAAATGTTCGACGTCTGAAGTAAGTTTTAAGTTTTCCACTTCTAAATATAAATATTCCCTATCATTCACCCCGAATTTAGTCGATGGTCGTGACATAAGACAGATAATCCCAGTATTTTGTGGAGTACCTAGACACATCCATACAGTTTAACGTATGATATTTTAACATTTGAACTTCGTTTCCGATCATAGTATAGCTTCTCTGGATGCACAGGATAAACCAGAAATGCAACACACTTGCACATGTCATGACATTAGCTTTTCGTCCATGTTGTACGGTGTAATCATTAAAACCTATTAAAAGGGAGAAGTGATCGCTTACCATCAACAACCCTACTCTTCTGCTTACTTCTACTAATAGATTGCAGATGTGATTACAATGCCGAGGTCTAGATTTCCAATACCGGGCAGGGTAAAGAGATATTGGATTTTTCTTTAGCAGCCCGGAGTCAGAAATTTATTCATGTTAAGATAACGCATGTTAATAATGCAAAGCATTGGAGGTTTTACCAATGATATCCGTCATTCAATGTTTTTGTTTTTTTACGAAGCAACGTGCAATATATCGGTTCATATGTCCTTTATTAATATGATAAGACATCATTATAATACGTTAGCCTATAGGTACACGATCACTGCTGAATTTATTAATATTGAATTTTAGTAATTCAATTAGTTATTAGGTACATTTTATCAATGTATAACATGCTCTAACCCTTTTCATTTGTATCCTCGATTGTAGACGAGAGCCGTTCCTTGCAGTACACATATTATATTCTGTAGTATGTATATCCAATTAGAATATTTTTATGTGCGTCACTCGGTTTAATAATTTCTCATCCAGATTAAAATTTTCTATAGTATGTGAACTCAGAATTGTCAGCGGACATTTATTGTATTTTTAATACCACAACGCCATCTATGAGTTATACACCAAATTAAATTGGCTTAAACGATGCTGCACATTTATTTAGTTTCAAAACAACACGCTAAGGAAACTCAAAGCTGTTCTTATTATTTTGAACATAACGTAATATTCGCTGGGTGCGAAGTATAAGGTGGGGGAACCACGAAACGATCGCAGCGCGCGTCATGGCCAAAAAAGGAACTATCGGTGGCGAACGCTGTCACTTTTTACTAGCGAGATTTACGTTTTTAGTAAATAAAGATGAGTCACGAAGCTTGCTGCGTAGTTAATTGCAAAAACAATGGCAGAAATAGTGATAAAAAATTCTACAAATTTCCACAGGCAAGTTGGAGAAGCTCTCAAAATGATTTATGTAGTGTATCAGAGCCGCAATGTGTTTACACCTGCAGCTCTGATTGTACACACAATCAGATTTGGCACTCGTAATATGACGGCTAGAATCAATCTGTAAAAAATAATTATTTCGTTAACACCTACTAATGGTGTAATATATTACGTACTACATCAAAAATTGCAAAAACAGTAAACAACTGCTAACATTCAAGGATGTTTTGTATGGCGTTGATGTCACTGAAGTTTGTCGAATAACATGTGCTTCAATGGTGTGGATCATAGCATCTTCATATTTAATTTCTTTCACATCTTGCACGTGTTGAGCTAAAACTAATTGTTTTCCTTTCAATGTTGTTTGTGGTTGGAAAATGATGTCGTGTGTGATTGGTCGGAATCCAGTTTTTATGATTAATTTGGCCATGTTTAACTGAAAATACATAAAAGGATGGATTATTGAGAGCACAAGCACTCATAAATAATCGTCTGCTATTTATATGAAATGCATTATTCGATGAAAGGACCTGGACAGTTTCTGCCTAGTTACTTTTTATCATGTACAAAAACAAGGCAATAATTGAATGAATATAAAAAATCAACTATTAATTTAAGAATATGTCATATTTCTGTAGAAGTTTAGGGAGTAATATAAAGTTTAATAAGATTTTGCATTGATTGATGACCCATTTCCGCCATTGTTGGCCCCGCATAAACGTTTCGTTCGCAGTAAAGCAAGTGTAGGAAAAAAATAATAACTTTGTCTAAAATATTCCTAAAAATAATCTATAAGTAGGTAATAGGTCATAATAACTAACAATACTAAATATATATAAAGCAATGTTTGTAGTATATACTTACACATATATTCTTCCCATTTTTACACACTTTCATTGCAACAACTAAACGCTGCAGTAAAATACTTGACACTTGACAGTTGCTTGACAGGAACCATGCTTTGTCTATTTGTTTACATTGTGACACAATTAAAATACGTCTCGGTGTATATTTTGTGTAACTTATAAAATATTAGTTCCTTTAAATTCCAAATTCGATGATAAAGCATTTATGTAAACGTATTCTTATTAGATTCAATAAATTGACGGATAACCTACAAAACCTAACCTTAAAATAAGATATGTTTTTGTAAATATCTAAAAACCCTGAACTTCATAGGCTTTGTAACTTTTCTGTATTAATCTTGGAACAAACCTTACCCCAACAATGCAAAACTAATTGATGTAGACGAGATTTGAAGTACTAGGCACAGCGCCATACAAAAACTGGCCATGTCCTTTGCTTATTTCTTTACTTACTTCTCATGACAACAGCCATGAAAAATCCGTAATGTACTAAGCGAAATCTATTGATTGTGCCATTTTAGACGAAAAATAAAAAAGTAGATTTAGAATAGTTATTGGAATAAATGTAAATTACAATATTTAATTAAAATTGTTCGTTTGTAAATAACTCGTCGTAATGACAGCCGGGCATTTGACATTTCGGAGGCCACCGTAGTTGCAACCGCTAGTTGGCGCTGTCGTCGCGCACCCAGCGAATAGTGAGGATAATTCAAACTATCTTTCAAACCAATGAGCCAGAACTGTCGTGTAAAAAATGATTTTGAGTAAACATACGGCTGGCGACATGAGCTACTGAGCGAAATAGTTTCCGCGTGACTGCGCGTGTTGGCGCTGAGCACGCATGTGCGAGATTGTGACCACTGAGCTGGAATATACGGTGGCCACACATTTCGTACACGGTAGATTTATTAATAATAATTTCTTAATACAGACCCTCACGAGGTGTGAGAATACTCATTTATACACATGCACTCAGGAATGAAGAAGAAATTACTATCGATCGAGAATCAGATATCCCAACTACCAATAGTACTCACTTAGCCTAGGCCCGTGAGATCCATATAAACCAGTTTGTAACAACCGACCAGATAAAAAGATCTATACCAAAATAATATATAATATAAATGTATACTTTATTGTACACCATGACAACATACATTTAAGATTACACACTGTAACGGTTATGTACAATGGGCGGCCTTATCACTAGTAGCGATTTCTAACAGGCAACCTTTGAATGGACAGGAGTTATACTGATAGTCAGTTAATTATTTCTGAAGGAAAACAAAGTCAAGAAATGTGTGTACTGATAGTCAATTACCACTTTACGATAAAGGAGAACAAAGTCAAGAAATCGGAATACCATAGAAATCTAAAAAAAGAATTTCTATAGTATATGAATACTTCTGACCTGCAGTAGTTTGCCTACGAAAGCCGATTTAATTTAGTTCCCAATACTGCCACTCTGATTATTTAAAACAGACTTAAACCGGGGGCTACTGTGGCGTTCAATAGTGCTAAAAAGGTAAGGTATTGTTCCTAATCTAATACAAATGAAAATTGAAATCAAATATCAAAATTAAGCCAACATGGTGTCTAGATTAGGTATCTATATATTAATACGTGATGCAAAAACTTTGGATCCCTTTTTACGAAAATTGCGCGGACGCAGGAGCATAAAATTTGGCACACTTATAGTTTATGTGTAGGAGAAGTGGAGAATGCTAATATTTTTCAATAATAATGCTTATAAAGTACATTAAATCAATAAATAAACCAGCATGCATTTGACACACGCATACACAAGTATTTGTACACGTATACATACTCTTTGGTCAAATTGTTTCTTTGCTTTATTATAGACATATTATGTAGTTGAATGTCAATCAGAAAAAATTGTTTATTGTGGTTTTGTTGAATGTCAAACAGAAAATATTTATTTGATGAATACTACGTGAAATACTGAGCGCTTATACAAATTGTGTAGCAGTAAGATACATTTAAATGTACACGGACTATCATTATATGCATAAAAAAAATTCTGTAGCAGCAATCTGCAATAACAACATTCAGGTAAATATATAATTTACTATTGCTGGTTCAAAGTAATTATTGTAGTTTACGATTTTAGTAATTACATATACTTTTAAATGTGCACGAATTATCAGAATAACAACATCATCATACAGGTAAAAACTTTTTCTCTTCTTGATTTGGTCGAATTTCGACCGCTAGGCGACCACTAGTTTTATAAAATATCCTTCAAAAACAACAATTGAGGTTACAACAGTATACTGGGTGGCTTGTGTGTTCCATACTGGTATTTTAAAAGTATCCCCTTACAATAGATGTGCAAATTATATTTAAAAAAAAGAAATCTACAATATTATTAGTATGGTTTCATACAGATAAAGTATACTGTTTATGTACATAAATTCACGCCTTATATTTTCTCTCACGATGTGATAAGGGTTGAGTCTATTACCATGTCGGGCACAATTTCCTGACGCCGGGCTGATGATGAATAGAAAAATCGAATATCATAATGCCCCATCCGGGATTCGAACCCGAGACCACTACTTTGCAATCATACCGTAGTACAACTACGTCACCAAGGCAGTCGAGGCATTGTTTAGGTATTAATAAATAATTGGGAATTCCTGTATGTATTTTTCTTTATCACAGGTATAAGGTTAAAAGTTTGTATGAAAGATTATACCATATGTATAATTACTCCTCAATATTGTACAGAAATTGCATAGTTTAACTTTGCTGTGCGTGATATCAGCCATTGCTACAGTGCACATTGCTACTAATGGTGCGCTTAGAGTACTAACCAAGACTCATTATTTCAAAATTCAAGAATTTTGCCCTCCGAGACAAGTTGTGGTCTTCCAAAATTTATCTCAAATGGTTTAGTACCTCATCGCTTCCATTCCTGTTACAGTGCTGTATACGCTCTATTATAAATCTCTAAATCTGACTTATCGTTATTATTTTTATACAGATGATTTATCAATCTACAGCCAAGGTCATTAGAACATTTATCTGCGGGAATACACACCACTAATATTAATATACGTAAAATTACCAATTGGAAATTACCACAACTCTTCTCTCTCATTGGGGTTCAATTCTGCCCTCCACTCAAAACTGGGTCTGGGCGCCCGTTTAAGGCGTCCACTACAGATACGAAGGCACGTGCTTTATTGTCCATCTAGGTAATCCAGTTAGTGAATAATGAGGGTGCTCCGCCCCCGAAATGGGCCCAATGACTTTGATGACCCTTCTAGGTCCCCATTACGACGGTCAGGGATACCGTGGTAAAATTCTTACAAGATCTAACTACGGGGTGAACAAAAAATAGGTCTTAAACGGTGAAGGAAAATATCGTGAGTAAACCTGAATAGCGATCTATGCTATGTAAAGGCCGCCAACCTGTAGGCCAGGGTGGTGGACTAGATGGTCTAACCAATCTTAATCGTATTCTTGATTGTAGAGGAGGCCTGTGCCTTGCAGTGGGGCGTATGTATATGGGCTGATACAGATACAGGATAATATAAAATACCGCACTGATAAGCGAAGCTTACAAAGTGGACACACGATAAAGGTCACAGGAAATTCCTGGATGCATGGTACTTCCAACAAGTCGCTATGGTAGTTACTATTGGAGGCCCGAATTGTAAGGAGCAGTAGTCCCACTGCATTGAGATATTATACTAGTATACAAATATTATGTGTAATATATAATATAAAGTAGCTAGTACAGGATTCTAGTGTGCGTGCATGCGGGAACCCAGCCAAGCGAGAGGGAAGACGCTGTAAAATCTTACAGCGTTGGCGTGACAGAGACAGAAACAGAAGCAGCGGTACGGTACCGCTCAATTTTGTTACAAATACTTTATTTGCAGTGCTCCCTCTCGTATAATATCTCAATGTACTAATGGCTGAAGGGAGAAAGAGACACAGACTTTCAAGATGTTTTTGGTAAGAAATGAAATTTTCGAAAAAGTATCTCTCCAAACTGCCTCGGTGGCGTGGTTGTACTACGGTACGCTTGCAAAGCTTGGGCCTCGGATTCGAATCCCGAGTCGGAAAAGTGATATTGGATTTTTCTATTCATTATTAGCCCGGAGTCAGGAATTTGTGCCCGATATGGCGATAGGCTCGCCCCCTATCACGTCGTGGGACGGAACATACAAGGCTAAATGTGAGTGTCCAGACACCTCTGCTTACCCCTTCTGGGAAAACCGCGTGAGTTTATGTATATATGTATGTATCTCTCCAAATTAGACCGGCATTTATTCTTTTTATTTTTTAATAAATATAGGATACAATTACATACCATGTAACCGCAGATAAGAAATAAACAAATCTACTAATAATAACTAAAATTAATGGTATGTAAGTCCGCCAACCCGCACTAGGCCAGCGTGGTGGACTATATGGCCTAACCACTCTCAATCGTACTGTTGATTGTAGAGGAGGCCCGTGCCCTGCAGTGGGACGAATATGGGCTGATACAGATAGACTAATAATAACTACTTTTCATAAGAGAATTTATTATTAGCTAATGTATTTTAACGGAATAAACCCATATAATCGTCACAGGAAAAACTGTAAATTAACTTGCAAAATCGATAACATATCCAATTAAAGTTATACGCTTAGGTATATTTTTGACATTGAACTTGTGTTGATTAAATATTCTAGTACCGTTACCTAACAATAGAACCTATATATAGGGTATATCAAGACTGTGACCGAAAACGAAGCCAGGTGGTAGTTTTAGTAATTATAAACACCATCCACAGTTTTTACTAAAATAAAAATTTAAATCCTTGCGTACCATAGCGTCTTTCAAAATAAAAGTGTACAGTATTATTTAAGAAAAACTATGTATTCACCACCTAAATACTAAGATAGGAAAAATACAAAAAAAACGACGCTTTTTTTGCAAAATTTTCAGTTGCGTAGTGTTTGTAGTGATTAAAATCACCAACCGGCTTCGTTTTCGGTAGCAGTCTCTATATACACTGTATAGAAGTGGCAGAACGGTTTCGGAAGTGAGAGAGCCTCGCTGTTGTCAGTGATGACTCAGTATGAATGAGTAGGCTCGTCCGGGGCGGTACCACTGCCTCATAGGAAATCTACGTGAAACGACAGCTTTGTTGTTGCGTTTCGTTCGGCGAGTGAGATTGCAAGATGCCTAGTATCTCTTTACTATTTCCATCTCTTTTGCTTCCTTCTACTGTCTGGATTGCACGGGCTGGCAACACAACCACGACGGCTCGCACGGAGGGAAATGGACAATAATTTATTTCCAACTCCTCCTATAAATTTCACTTTCCGATAAATTTCGTTGCGGGTTAAAGACAAGTTAGACATTCCCGGAGACTCGCCGAGCTTCAATGTTCGCTGTCATTATAATGCGTGCCACTGTTGATCCTGACTCACAGGAGTTACAGTGGTGGGTGTGAGGGCGGGACAGTCTCTAACACAACCATGACAACAATTGTTCATGGGCGGCCGTGATCACTTACCATCAGATGACCTATTTGCGCGTTGGCGGGACCTATGCAATAAAAAAACAATCTATATTAACTTACAACAGACTATTGCTTAAAAATAAAAATATGGTGCATATGCGGTCAAAAAGTTCAATTCCGACTATCACTTTAGAATATCGGAGCAAAGGGTCCCTCGGATATCGATTTTGAGATCAATCGAATCTGTATCAGACAGATCGAATCAATAACTAAAATATTCAAAATGACGGTCAAAACGTTCAATTCTGACAGCTATCAATTCAGAATATCGGAGCGAAGGATCACTCAGATGGTAGAGAGACTTCTGCGCCCTCACACCCAGCACTGAAACTCCTGTCAGCCAGGCTCAACAGTGGCACACAAAGAATTGTCACCGAGCGCCGGAGTTCGGCGAGTCTCTCAGGGACCCTAGCTTGTCTTTAAGCCGCATCGAAATTAATAGAAGAAAAATAAATAGGAGAAGTTGGAAACAAATACGAGTACATTGTCCACTTCCCTCCGCAGCAAAGCGGGTGAAAAATATTGAGTTGAGAGGTATTATCCTACATACCTAAAGATATATTAACAGGAGAAGCCAGATGTTTTAAGCACCACGGGATAAACAATTAACTGGGTCCCTATAGTGTCAGCTGCTAAATTTAGGTCCAATAATAGTTATGGCAAAAGCCCCGGAAAGCAAGGAAATTATTTCTAGATTCCACGAGGCCCGTATTGAATGCAACACCATATGTTATTTGCATATTGTTCAACTTTATTTCGCGTTCATCGGACCAACGTTAAAATCACTCACTGAGGATCACTCAGATATTGATTTTGAGACCAATCGGACCAATAATTAAAAAATTAAAAATGGCCACCAAAATGTTCGATTCCGACCATCAATTGAGAATATCGGAGCAAAGGGTTCCTCAGATATCGATTTTGAGATCAATCGAACCACGAAAAACAAATAAATTTTCGTCGTGTTTCTAGATTTTTCACTATTGCTTCCCTCCTGTAGGTCATAGCGTGATGATATATAATAGCCTATACCCTATAGCATTCCTCGATAAATTACCTATGCAACCCAAAAATATTTTTTCAATTCGAACCAGTAGTTTCTGAGATTAGAGGTAACAAACAAATTCTTCAGCTTCATATCCTTACTAATATTATAAAGGTGAAAGTTTGTATGTATGTATGTATGTATGGATGTTTGTTACTCTTTCATGAAAAAACGGCTCAACAGATTTTGATGAAATTTGGTATAGTGATAGCTGACACCCTGGATTAACACATAGGCTACTTTTTATCCCGAAAAATGTAGTGTTCCCGTGGGATGAGTCAGGAAACCAAATATACATATTTTCTACTCTTTCAAATTCAAATTGTTGGCACGGGATGTCCTCTCCTACGGAAGGGAAATATAGTCGACGGCACGCGGGAAATATAGTTAGTAGACACGCGAAATAATATGTTCTTGATGTGGATTGGACTCAAAAACTATCTGCACCCGGGCGAAGCCGGGCCCGACAGCTAGTATTAGTATAGATTTACTTGGAGTGATAATGTAATTGTTTTTATAACTTTAAAGTAAAGACTGATTTATAACCCTCATAAATTAAAACCATTTTAGCTTAAGTCAATCAAGCACCATTAAAAAATAACTTTCAGCTCGAGTTACGATGCCGCTATTCTAAGCCTTTGTGGCTAAATTATTAACAGCAGAGCTATTGAACGACGAGTCGCAGCTCCAATCTCCGCAACGAAATTTTTTCTGTGATTTGTAAAGATCCTTGGAATATTCACTTCGAGAAGTCTATCTGAAATCCCAGTTCAAAATAGAATGGCAAAAAAAATGGAAAATCCCCTACTACATTTTTGTATTATTAAATTTTAATGACGTATTATTTAATGTAAAGACCTCACGCCGTTCTTATCAGTTACATGTTGCGGAGTCCATAGTAGTGCCGTGTTCTGTGCGATACCATGCGATATTATTGGATGGCTTTTGCCATCATATTTACAGGTAATTATTAAATTATAGTATTTATTATTTTATTTATTTAATTTAAATAGTATAGTTAGGAATTATTTAATATATTTCATTTAATAATTTGGAAACAATAAGTAATAAAACTGAAATAATAATAAAAAAATATTTGAATAAAGTCCGTTGGGATTAATGAACTGAAAATTACTTGAGGTAGTTAGTGAGCGTCAATTAAATAATATTTCAGAAGTTTAGAAACATTTTAAGCAGAAAAAATGTCGCGTTTTTTTGCATATTTATTTTTACTGGTGGTAGGTCTTTCATATGTGAGAGGCCATCTGGGTAGGTACCACCGCAATGTCTATTTCTATCGTGAAACAACACTGCGTGAATGCATTGTTATGTTTCGGATTGAAGGACATTGTAGCCAGAGTAACTACTGGACATATTGAGACTTAACATCTTATGTCTCAGGATGGCGAGCGCAGTGGAATGTTGCTACTGTTTATGAGCGGTTGTATCGCTTACCATCAGGCGAACGGCTTGCTCGTGTCGTCATTCATTGCATCAAAAAAAAAAAAAATGTTAATATTTGGTATTCACTAAAAGACAATACAATGATAATAACTATTTTTTATGTAACTTTTTATTCTTATTTAACTACGTATATTTTTTATTTTATTTATAAATTGTAAGTATATATTCGGAATCAATGCCGTGTGTATTATCTAGCAGTCAAACTTTATATAATAACATGAGATAACAGCGTAGTTGTTTATATAGTACATAATATAAAAAAAACTCTTGTAATAAAATATAATATATGGCTAAACAAAATAATATTTTTTTGTCTCAATGTACATACGGGGTACTTATACTCGTATCAAGGGCCCTACTATATAAATCCGAAACGAAGTTCGAAACTTCGTGACGTTTTTCGTTTCGAAACCTAGTTTGTAACACGAAATTCGAATCTTCGGATCGAAGAATGAATGATTCCAATATATCGGCAATACGAACATTTACAGAGTAGGTACATTCGTATCGTCACAAACTTCGTTCGTCCGAAGTTTAGAACTTCGTTTCGGATGAATATAGTAAATAAAAATGTAAATGTTCGGATTGCCGATATATTCGAATCATTCATTCTTCGATCCGAAGATTCGAATTTCGTGTTACAGAGTAGGTTTCGAAACGAAAAACGTCACGAAGATTCAAATTTCGGATTTATATAGTAGGGCCCCAAGACTGCTACCGAAAACGAAGTCGGGAGATAGTTTAAGTGACTTCAAACACAATGCGGCTAAAATTTTTGCGAAAAATGCGACGCTGTTTCCTATCTCGGCATTTGGGTGGTAAATAAATAGTATTTTCTAAAATAATATTGTAGACTCTTGTAATGTTAAACACGTTATGGTACGCAAGGGTTTCAATTAATATTTTAGCAAAAATTATATTTACCACCCAAACAAGATTAAAAAAAAATCCAAGTACATTATTATCGCGTTTCCTTGCGAAAGTTTTAGTTGCATTGTGTTTGTAGTCACAACAAGTAAGTCTTGATATACCCTGTATTATACATTGATGTATATATAATTATCATCTTGTATTTATTATTTATGTCAATGTGTGAAAGTACCTATAAATGTTTCCAGAGATGCGTTACCGGCCTTTGAGATGGGTATACGCTCGTGTTTTGAAGGCTGGGCATAGGCGTCTCCCAAGTTACACCATAGAGCCCGATCTGCTGCTTTATGCATCCAGTAGCTTCCGCCTGTCGGCCCTCTTGTGCATGTCGTTCCGCTATCTGGCCACAGGGGGCGCTTCAATAGGTTTGCCAAGAGGCAAAAATCGCAAATAAAAGTACTATGTCTTCTTAGGCCTTAAGATAAGGTTTTGCGGTCCATCAAATTAAATGTATTCAGTGACATGGCTGCTATAGGTGGTACAATTGTCTCTTCGGTGTTCTGAAGAGTGCTCTACTCTTGCTGCTGGATAATCCACTTATTACATTGTTTACAGAATTGCTTTCGTCTCAATCTACGCACCCCTATGCAATACGCGTACCTACATGGCCTGGTAAATATTACCCTATGGTTTTTTAGATTTACGCGAATGAAACACATTGAAATAAAAATATTATGTAAGGATTTTATCGCGAATTTAGTTAAATTTTTACATTTTTGACTTCCCGACGTTTCGATTACTTTACATCTTTCGTGGTCACGGGGCGGACTTCGAATTTCGCGATAAAATTCGTAAATAATAGTTTTATTTCAACCGGTAAATATTGTTTCAATTTATTCTGACCTGATTCTAAATATCTCTCATGGTTCCCGACACCCACGACACAAGAGTTGACTTTAGTCCTGGGTCAAGACTCAAGACTGTGTATAGGACTATTGCGTGTATCTTTTTAAAGATTTCATTACCTACCTGTAGTTTTAAAGAAGTTATTGCTTGCTTGAAATAATCTATATATAAAACTTAGATAATATTTTAAACATCCTGTTTTTTACAGGCGCTGCTGCTATTTTGCTAGAAGATGATATTGGTAAGAAATTAATTTTATATCATCATCAAGTACTATGCTTGATAAGGCCAACGGAAATAATAATACAATATTGAAATAGATATCACGCTTTCTACCTTTTTTATTACCAAAACCATAATACCGCGTCCCACAGTTGACGTATATGGGCTGGATAATTATTATTATATTCAGAAAGACCTTCAACAAAAGTATATTGTAAGAATAATGGTTTCTTAGATTTACGCGAATGTTATATATTGAAATACAACTATTATTCTGCCTATTTTATTGCGGATTTGGTTTATTATTCACATTCTTTATCTTCTCGAAGTTTTCATTACTTTACTGCTTTATTAGTAAGCAGTCCGCCCCGTGCCCACGATAGACGTAAAATCATCAGTTTTATTTTAACATATTGTAGGAAACTTTTTTCCCTTCCCATTCAACTGCTAACTAGCAATATTAACTGAAATATTGATATCCTCAGCACCCCTGGTACCATTAAAATCTCGGGCTTCAGCAGCACGGGCAAGTTCAGCTCCAACAGTAATTAATACAGCGCCTTCTGAATTACCTACAACGATACAAACAGCGGCCGACCTGGAGGACGATTTTACCTCAATTACAGGTACGATATTTACCCTCACAAAATGATTTCGATTAACTGTTTGTTTTGTTTCATTTATTTCAAAATCTATGGGAAAATATTAACAAATCCAAGGATTGTCTAGTTCCAACTAAACTCTTTTTTTGTCACATTTATTACAAAATCTATGGGAAAATATCTAAGGACTTTTTGTCTCGTTAGAAATATCAGTCTTTACTTTGCCAGTATTGGAGAATATTCTTGCATATATCCAGCAAACGAGCAAACAGGTCACCTGATATTAAGTGATCAATGTCGCCCATGAACAACCAAAACTTTGGATCATGGATTTTTTGCCGGCCCATTGGATCGGAAGAAGAGTAAAAAGGCAAAATAATGATAACACAAAAAGGGTATTGGTCTGAGGGGCATTCGGTAATCTCACTCACGGAATGAGCTGTCGCTTTACGTCGATTTTCTGTGAAACAATGATAGTGACTTGGACGAGGCTGCCCACTCCTGTTGATTCATGACTCAAAATAGCGTGGCTCTAACATTTCACTGTAAAGAAATGTATACTGGTCTGGGTGTTTGTAAGACCGAAAAGTCTCTTGTAATTAATGATACCCACGACAAAAGACTTCATCTTCAAGACGTGAGTTCAGACTGTGTGTGTGACAGTTGGGTGTATTTATTTTGCTATCTCCTCTAATTTCTTTTGTCGTGTGTTTATAAGCAAAGCAAATGTAGGTATGCAACGTAATAAAAAGTATATTTTGGATGTTTCCAGCACCTCCGGTTACTTCAGTAGGACTCGTAAGTTTTGCACTCACACCGAGCACCGCACCGACTGCTGACTCATTTCCTACTACTGTGGCTACGCTAACTACTACTACTACTACGCCAACCACTGCCCAGCCCGAGAACAATACGAATCATAATGGTATGATTTTAACTATCGTAAATTGATCTATATCCTGTTTATTGAACCTGAGTGAATGTTTGACTTTTTTTCTGAACTTAAATTTCAAGACTATTTCTTTTTGTAAGATTACTTTTCTCCTAGATATTACATAAAGCTGACGCTGCATATACATACATACAAGTATAAGACCAGTGTCTGGTGAATAATAGGAATTGCAATACAAGCAACGATATAACAGAGGATATCCTGATCCTGTCGACATAAACATTACAGAAAATTACTAGTACCGAGGCACATGCCCATTTCAGCACTACCAGATAAAATACCAATAACGAGTGATATTCTTCCATTTCCAGCCCTTCCGACATCAGCATCACTACCAACTCTTTCACCAACAATGGACACTACATCGACTATTGACTTCTCTGCTACTGCTGACACAACAACAGTTTATGTCCCGGAGTACGATATATCGGAAAATACAGGTACCATTTTTTCAATCATGGAATTATATATATGTGTCATCACTAAGAAAACATGGCAAGAATATTATTTTCCAGATGCAACTGTTATCTGTTATCGAATTATCCAATCCATAACTATTGACTTCATTGGACACATCCTAGTTGGCCAAGTATTGGCTGTCAATAAATAAAAAAATAAATAATTTATTGATACAAAAAGATTGAGTACACAAACAACTACATTTTATAAGTAAAAAGTTCTTAGCACTTATTACCGTCGTAGTATTTGATTGAACTCTGATACCCAAGAAAAGATTCAATTTGTGTTATAGGTATCAGCATTCTTACAATATTATTATTTTGACATTATGATGCCTCAGAGGGAACTGTGTAGCCGTTATAAATTGTTTGTACTCTTCTCGCTATTGCAAGCAGTTAAGGCCATAGATCCAGTTTATTTGAGTACCGAGGCATATGTCCATTTCAGCATTACCAGATATATCAAAAGCACCGACAAATCTTGAACCAGTAGCGGGCACTATTAGGCTCAGGATTATCTGTAGATGAATTGATAGATGTTTTAAAACTCAATTAAACTTCCTATTACTGCTAACACATAAAACAAAACACCTATAATAGCCACGAATATTTAAGATTATTTAAGATTGAATCTGATGTAATAGTTGCCCGCTTTGTCATTATATTAAATTCTGTTTCACTGATTCTGTAGAATAATACTAGCTGTAACAATTACTAACAGAAACTTCAGCACCACAAGAATCTCAGAATGCTTCAGTAGTACCACCAAGCCTAGCACCAAAAACAAACACATCAGCGTCTACTGACTTATCTACTGGAATACAAACAACTGCAATCTCAGAGAACAATGTTGCGGAATTTACGGGTAGGATTTTTAATGATCTAGCAAAATCTATGGGAAAACATTTACCAAAACCCTGCTTCTTATTTAGAACTGTAATTGAAGTGGTTGCAGATCTTTTGCATACTGACGTAAACAATCAGTTCTTATCGGGCTTCGTTTAGTATCGGCTGGCGATAATTTGCTATATTTTTTAGGCTAGGCTCATTTGTTAACTTCTGATCGTAGCTCGGACCGATCGGTGCCTCTGCTGTTTATATTATATTTTAAGATATCTTCTAATCATTATTTTCTTGCACTTTGTCACTAAGGGAAGTGTTACATACTTATTTATTTAGATCTCCTCTACTTTCTTTCTCTTTTAATTTGTCCCGTGTTTATGAGGTCTAACAAGACTAACAATCCTAATATTAGGTAAATATTTTCCTGTGGATTTTGAATTCCTTAAAATCTGAGTTATATGTTCGTTTTTTTTTTCAGACCATAATTTTGTCGATTATATCTTTTTGTACTCGACTGCCTCGGTGGCGTAGTTGTACTAAGGTATGGTTACAAAGCTGAGGTCTCGGGTTCGAATCCCGGGTTGGGCAAAGTGATATTGGATTTTTCTATTCATTATCGGCCCAGAGTCAGGAATTTGTGCCCGATATGGCGATAGGTTCGCCACCTATCACATTGTGGGACGGAACATACAAGGCGAAATGTGGGTGTCCTGGCACCTCTGCCTACCTCTTCTGGGATATAGGCGTGAGTTTATGTATGTATGTATATCTTTTTGTAGATTATTCTTCTCTTATATTGACAGCCTTCGTGGCGGATTTGGTAAGACGCCAGCTGTGAAACGAGGGGCAGCGGGTTCGATTCCCACACCGAGACAAATGTTTGTGATGCCCACAAGTATTTGTCTCGGGGCTGGGCGAATGTGATACCGAAAAGTCTCTCGTAGTTCCTGATACCCACGATATAAGACTCGATATTAGCGTGGGGTCAGACTATGACTATGTATATGATTGTTGGTCAGGACTATGTATATGACTGTTGAATGTATTTATTGTTTATTTATTATATTATATTATCAATACTACCCCCGTATACAAAATATGTGAGACGGTGTCAACCTTTTGATGAAAAATGCAGAATACACTTTATGCAATGATATAACAAAGGCTATTATCCTATATAACTATTATGGCAAAATACCAATAACGTGTGATATTGCTTCATTTCCAGTACTTCCGACATCAGCATCACCAACTCTTCTACCAACAACGGACACTACATCGACTATTGACTTCTCTACTACTGCTGACACAACAGTTTATGTCCCGGAGTACGATACATCGGAAAATACAGGTACCAATTTTTCAATCATGGAATTGTATAGATGTGTCATCACTTACAAGATATGGCAAGAATATTATTTTCCAGTTGCAACTATTATCGAATTATCCAATCCATAGCTATTAACTTCATTGGACACATTCTAGTTGGTCAAGTATTGGCTGTCAATAAATTGTTTGTACTCTTCTTTTAATGACCAACAGAAACGACGACACCGAAAGAATCTCAGACTGCTTCAGAAATACCAGCAAGCTTAGCACCAAAAACAAGCAGATCAGCGTCTTCTGACTTATCTACTGGAATACAAACAAATGCAACATCGGAGAACGATGTTACGGAGTTTACGGGTAGGATTTTAATGATCTAGCAAAATCTGTGGGAAAATATTTACCAAGTTCCTGTCTATTTTTATTTGGAACTGTTATTGTTGTTACTGTATTGTTTGCAGATCTTTTGTATAGTTACGTATGAATGTTCGTAATTAGTGCTTGAAGGCTTATCAGATTTCGTTTAGTACCATATACGAGTACTACCGCCATATACTCACATACAAATGTGAGTCGGTACAACCTTCTGTTGAACAATGTAGAAAATACTTTATGCAAGGATGAAACAAAGGCGATTCTGCCATATAGCTGTTATGGCAAAATACCAATAACGTGTGATATTGCTTCATTTCCAGTACTTCCAACATCAGCATCACTATCAACTCTTCTACCAACAACGGACACTACATCGACTATTGACTTCTCTACTACTGCTGACACAACAACAGTTTATGTCCCGGAGTACGATACATCGGAAAATATAGGTACTATTTTTCAATCATGGAATTGTATATATGTGTCATCACTAAGAAGACATGGCAAGAATATTGTTGTCCAGTTACAACCGTTATCCAATTATTATATTTCATGGCTGTTTACTTCATTGGACACATCCTAGTTGTTCAAGTATTGGCTGTCAATAAATTGTTTGTACTCTTCTCGCTATTGCAAGCAGTTAAGGCCATAGACCCAGATAGTTTGAGTTCCCTTAATGATGTATATTCTGACTTCGATATGATATTATTGTTTACCCGCTTTGCCATTATGGTAAATAAGTATATTTACATATCTGTGTCCCACAATTCGCATTAGTGATTTTTAATTTATGAGTGCATAATAACTGATAGAAACTTTAGCTCCGCAATAATCACACGGCACTTCAGTAGTAACGGCTAGTATAGCGCCAACAGCAATACAGCGACTTTTCTTTTATTTAGTTATACTACTACTGGGACACAAAGAACTGTGGCCCTAGAGAACGGTGCCAAGAACATACTTTTTATGGCTTTCGAGAATGCAGCCCACCAGTTGGTAAGCGTTGATTGCTGCTCATTGACCTTCTGAGTGCCAGAGGTTTAGCACAGTCAGGTCACTGCTACTGTATACGGTATCGAAACAGTGATTTTATTTTCAGATGAATACAATGCTGGTGATCTGTCATACAATGTAACAGAGCTGAGTCCATGCAATGTCACCGTAGTTCAGGGCAGTACAGCCACTGTACAGGTAGCTGGTGTAGGCGATATATACAGCTGCGAGTACAAAACTCCGTCGGGATTCAGCTACTACATTGATGATTATGTACAATTCGAAGGCGTTACAATCCTCAATAATGAAAACATGACCGTTTGCGGGATTTCGATAGGTCCTATAGAATTCTCAATGCTCGGTGAATGGCAAATTTTTGGAAAATTCACCATCAAAGGAGGAATTACAGAGCTAAGGAGACGGTTTAATCTTATTCTGAATGGTAAACTTCAAAGAATTATATTACTGTCATTCGTGACATTCATGACAGCCATCGTGGCGCAGTCGGTTAGACGCCACCTGTGAAACGAGAGGCCACGGGTTCGATTCCCGCACCGAGAGAAATGTTTGTGCGGTCCACAAATAATTCTTTCGGGTCTGGGTGTTTTTGTGACCGAAAAGTCTTTCGTAGTTCTTGATACCCACGACATAAGAGCTTACTAACTTATCGCTAGCTGAGATCTCTTCCAGGCAACCATTGGATGGACTGGATTATTGAAATACTTAATTATATTTATGTATAAACAAGAATGAGACTTGAATGTTCCGATTAACACGAAAATTATCAGAACTCAGTATAACACGAAGATTCCATTAGCATTTATAAGACACTATTAACAGTTGAGTTTTTAACTCGACGTTTGAAGGAACACACACCATACAATGCGATGGCTACATAACTTTACTAAAATCAATGCTAATTAGTAGCATTTTTGTGAATATTATTTTTGATACGTAACTGATTATTATTTAAAACATATAATTGTGTGTGTTTGTTTTACACGACATTAAAGTTACAATAATTTGTCGTTTCTTGTTTGTGGAATGAAAACAAAAATCAGATTTTTTAATAAATAAATAATTACATGGGTATTATAATCAAATTTTTATTCCACAGCTGATGCAGCTACTACCACAGAGGATCATAACGGTAAGACTTTGTTTTGATTGTGTATGGAATAATAATATTGTAAAATGATTTGTAGATAAAACTTGATATAATCATTTAAAAAAAAATTAACCTTCTTCAAAATTGTAATAAAGAGAGAGAAATAAAATGAATATTGATAAATCTAAAATTTCTATTTATACCAATAAATTCTTTGAGGTCGGTGCCAGCTGTAACTTTACAAGCTGTGTAACATAACGCTTCAAGCTATGTCTTCCAAACTCTAAACATTAAGGTTGATGAGCCAGACTTTTTTTCCAATAAATACTGAGATAATCAGAGGTCCGTATAACACAGCAAATAAAACGACCGGATAGAAAACTCACTAAATAGTCGAGCGGTAAACAAAACCGTATAGTAAATTATACTTAATTGTCAACTAGATTGATCTGACTGTTTAGTGCTTAGAACTCATCGCCAAACTCTATTGAGCTTTAACAATAATTACCAACAATTACAAACAAGTAGTAACATTTTTTAATTCTACAGCATTACCGGTAACTACTGCACCAACTGCGAACACTAGAGCAACTTCACATCTAACTACTTCTGCTACTACTACATCTGCTGCCCCGGGGAACAATGTCACCGCAAATACTAGTACGAGTTTTAGTATCGTAAATTGATCAAGATATTATTCGCAGTAATTATGGTTTACTAAGCTGGGTTTTATTTTCAGGTGACGACAATGTCGTTAATATTACAGAGCTGAGTCCATTCAACATCCCCGTGGCTCTGGGCAGTACCGCCACTGTACATGTAGCTGGTGTAGGCGATATATACAGCTGCGAGTACAAAACTCCGTCGGGATTAAAGTACTACTTTTCTGATTATGTGCTATTCCCGGGTGTTACAATACTCAATAAGGAAAACATGACCGTCTGTGGAATTACGATCGGTCCTATAGGAAGCACAATGCTCGGTAAATGGAAAATTATTGGAAAGTTCACTATCAATGGAACTGTTTCAGAGCTAAGGAGATTGTTTAATCTTCTACCGGAAGGTAAATTTCAATGTATTTTTTTATTCCGTTGAATCGCGACACGAGCATGCCGTTCGCCTGATGGTGAGCGATAGGATCGCTCATAAGTAGTAGCAAAACCTAAAAACACCTTGAATTACAAAGCAATGCTTGGTATTCCACTACGCTCGCCCTCCTGAGACATAAAATGCTGAGTGAGAATATGTTCTGTAGATACTCTGGCTACAATGTCCTTCAGTCTGAAACACAACAGTACATTTACACTGTGGTTTTAACAGCATCTCAGGCTCCTTTAGTAATACCGATCATAATTTCAACACCAACAGCGGAGATTGCAGCGACTTCAGACTTATCTACTAATGCTTGGGTACCTTGAGGATCATCAGCTGTTAAATGACCATCAATAAAGGTTCCGTAGGGGCTGTTCGGCTGCTGATCTTCTGGTGTACCTAACACATAGATGGTCCAAGGCGTTTGAGAGTAGGGGGCGGGCGTTGGCCGTTTGGGTGTAAAGAAGGTCTTTTGATAGAGTTTGGCTCAGAACGCTTCTGTTATTTGTCCTTTCTACGGGCTTCCCGAGAAATTGTGTAAATGGATAGTCAGCTTCCTAGCGGACCGGAACATCAAGACCGTTGTCGACAGTGAATGCTTGGATATTAAATCCGTGAACGCTAGTATCCCACAAGGCGGTGTGCTATCTCCCATGCTAGCTCTTTTGCATATAAATGATATGCTGCAAATTAACGGCATACATTGCTATGCGGATGATGCCTTATATACCGGCCGAGCCAATATCTCTCAGGAGAACGTCTACGAGTGCCGAAACTTGTGTCTGAAGCAGAGTCCTTGCTGTCCAGAGACTCGGATTGGGGACCACACAACTTAGTCCAATTTAACGCCACCAAGACACAAGTTTGTGCGTTTACTGCAAAAACTCCCCTTCGTCATATCACCTCAATTCCAAGGCTCTCCTCGAACTGCAACAGCCGGTATCGGAATTCTTAGTGTCGAGATATCGAGCGACGTTCTGCATCGAATGGTGAATACGGCAAGTGTTATTGTATTCAAAATCCTCGGGTTCAATTCCTGGTTAATCAATTAATCAAGTTTCATCAAAATTGGGTTCAAGACTTCTTTCAGTATTTTTCGCTATTGATTATAGATTCGGATTTGGTCATCCACGCCCTCTTGAGAAAATTACCCTAAATAAACAGAATTTAATAAACCCGTAAAAGATACCTTTAAATTTAACACCTTTTAATTTTAAAACATTATTTAATTGCCTATCATACAAATAAAAGTACATAGTTTATTTATTTACATGTAAGTACTGGCGCCTGTCTGACTTCAGGAGCCCGTACCCTAGTACGGATAAACAAATTGTAACAGCCCATGTCTACAATAAAAATATTTGATTTGATTTGATTTATACTTAATTTTCAACGAGATTGGTCTGAATGTTTAGTGCTTAGCAACTCATCACCAAACTCTATTGAGCTTTACCAAAATTACCAACAAAGAGTATTTTTTTTTATTCAACAGTATCTCAACATACTACATCATTACCGGAAACTACTGCACCAACTGCGAACACTACAGCAACTTCACATCTAACTTCTTCTGCTACTACTACATCTGTTGCAGCGGGGAACAATGTTACCGCAAATACGAGTACGAGTTTTAGTATCGTGAATTGATCAAGATATTATTCGCAGTAATTATGGCTTACTAAGCTGGGTTTTATTTTCAGGTGACGACAATGTCGTTAATATTACAGAGCTGAGTCCAATCAACATCCCCGTGGCTCTGGGCAGTAACGCCACTGTACAGGTAGCTGGTGTTGGCGATATATACAGCTGCGAGTACAAAACTCCGTCGGGATTCAAGTACTACTTTGATGATGATGTGCAATTCCCGGGCGTTACAATCCTCAATAAAGAAAATATGACCGTCTGTGGAATTACGATCGGTCCTATACGAAGCACAATGCTCGGTAAATGGAAAATTATTGGAAAGTTCACTATCAATGGAACTGTTTTAGAGCTAAGGAGATTGTTTAATCTTCTACCGGAAGGTAAATTTCAATATATTTTTTTATTGCATCGAATTGCAAGACTAGCATGCCGTTCATCTGATGGTGGGCGATAGGATCGCTCATAAATAGTAGCAAAACCTAAAAACTTATTTATGAATGCTTGGGTACCTTGAGGATCATCGGCTGTTAAGTGACCATCAATACGGTTTCTGTCTTGTTTGTCGAAGCTTCCTTTCTACGGGCTTCCCGAGAAATTGTATAAATGGATAGCCAGCTACCTAGCGGACCGGAACACCAATGTCGTTGTCGATAATGCATGCTCGGATTGAATCAAATTGGCTTCAAAGATGCTTGGTGTGCTCAACAGATCTAGGCAATATTTCACATTGGGTCGTCGTTTGCAACTTTATAAGGTGTAGATTCGTTTCTACGTGTAATATTGCTCCCATCTTTGGGCATGGGCACCAAGTACCAGCTTCTTCCTTTAGACGGCATTTAACGTCGGGAAACTCCAATCATCGAGGATCCTTTGGTTTTGCGTAGAGATGTTGCTTCGCTCTATATTCTCTATAGCATTGACCACGAAGAGTACTCTGGAGAATGGCCGCAGATTCGATCCCCGCACCGAGACAAAAGTTTGTCCCACAAGCCCACAAGAATTGCGTCGGGTTTCGGTGTTTGTGAGACCGAAAAGTCTCTCGTAGTTCACGATTCCCACGACTCAAGATTTAATTGATCTTCATTCGGTCAGGATCCATGTATGTGACTATTGGGTGTAATTATTGATTATTTATTATCTTCCGAGCGACAAACACTCAATAGATAAACTTTTGACTGTATTATATCCTTTTCAGGACCGAATCTATATAATAATGATTACGTACCAACGTCTGAAGAACCTTCTACATATCTGACGACTTCAGTAACACCGACAACTCCTGGACCGAAATCAAGCACTAGCAGTACCACAGCGGATTCTGTTATAATACCACCGATAGCTACCAAAGATTACGCCATGGCTAAAAGTTCAGGTATGAGTATTCATCATCATCATCAGGCCATTCGCGTCCACTGCTGGACATAGGCGTCTCCTATGGCACGCCACTAGGCTTGATCTTTAGCCCATCGTCTCCTACAGCTACCAGCCATCTTACGAATATGCTCACTCCACCTGCTTGGAGGGCGTCCCACACTAAGTTTGCTTGCTCGGTGTTTCTTTGAAGGATAGAATCAGAAATTAGTCTACCTCAAGAAATTCAGACCTATTGAGGTATTGAGCCGTTCATAGGGAACAAAATTTGGGCATGTACCAGCCAGTGGTATGAGAAAGCAGTAGAGCGAAATGGAAGATGGTATTAAGGTGTGGCAGTGACAGTGACGGTAATACCAGTATCAGAAGTAGCGATACATGTACCTCTATTACATCACATTTAAATATCTACAACCAAAGTTATTTTAAATCATTTATGAAACTTGCTTTCATTTTACTGCCTTAGCCCATAGATAGATTATATAGACTTAAAGACCAATGTAATTTTAGCGATAGTACATGAAAAAGTATGTTTCTTTTGCAGATATTTTTCCAGTGATTGTGTGGTTCGGGATTGTATTCATCGGCTCAACAATTCTTCTTATTGGATTGTTTGTATTGTACAAGCGAAGAAAACGGAAAGACATAAACAAAAAAGGAAACAGGTCCCAAATAGCCTAAAGAGAACCCTTTAAAAAAATTGTTCTTAAGCTCCTTTTACACAGGGTCTCTCACCTTAAAATACGGTTGTCGTACAGGAACACAGATCACAATTGATATTAGAATTAGATTCTTAACATTAGAATACCTCATATTATCTTATATCATATTATCTTGGGCCCTAGTCTGTAAATCCGACACGAGGTTCGAAACTTCGGACGATCGAAGTTTATATACGATACGAATGTATCTACATAAACTTATGGTCGTTATTGACTTATGGTCGTAACCATAGACTTATGGTTTCGATGTACGTTATACAAATTCGAACTTTTACAGAGTAGGTACATTCGTATCGTATATAAACTTCGATCGTCCGAAATTTCGAACTTCGTTTCGGATTTACAGAGTAGGGCCCCTTATAGAGATTGTCGTATGCGATATTGGAAACGATATTTGCAAAACAGACGAGACACTTTTTTCGTGTTAACAGTCTATTATATCCCTCAATTTATTGTCCATTACGCGTTGATCTGTTTTCCTTTAACGAACTGAAGAAAAAGAATGCTCTGTAGGTGGTCGTATGTACATAATTTGATTTTTTTGCGTTCTGAGTTACATAACGCAGTTTTTATGTTGTCAATGTTATTTTTATTGAGTTTTAAATAAAAATGTTAAAATATATGTTTATACTGATTGACATTTTCCCTATTCTATTTGACGTATGTGTTATGGGCCAAGTGATTAATGCAGACAGTATTCACAATGCCCGGGCAGTATGAATATGGCCGAGCCATATCACTTGGCCCACCAAGTGATTAATTACAATGTAAACTCACCTATTTATCACATTGCCAGGGTATTATGAATATGGCTACGTGATGATCGGGCAGTGTGATTAATAGGTGATTTTTTACGTGGTGCGTTGTCGCATTGTCGCATCTGCGATGGACCCATGAATTAAAAAGGTTGAATTGATCTGCTTATGTTTAGTTGCTTTTTAACGTCCGAAACATTATCTTCAGAAGAAAATTAGTGTACCCACTTTATGGATCAGTTAGGTCGACTGTGCCCCAAAACCGACTCGGAACATCCCGATTTCACGTAGTCTTTTGGCTATCGACCCTAGAGTGTACATAGAAAGCCGGAGACGATGCAGAAGCTAATTTGTATTGACAACAAGTGTTTTAAGGGTTAGGTTGCTATAATAGATATTTCTCAGGAATGGTGCGTTACCTTTTCATGGGGGTGGTACCAGGGGAGGTGCGACACTCCCTCCACTCCTTCCAACCCACCCCCTCGTGCTGCCCTATTCTAAATTCTACTACTTCGGCTCATTGTTTTGATTTTGATTCGCTTTACATCACTCTGCCCAATAGGCACTTGGCGTTATTCATAATGCCCGGGCAATGTGATAAATTGATTGGTTATAATCACATTGCTCGCTCTTATTGGGCATTATTTACATTGCCCGGGCATGATGAATAATGCCCGATTAATCACTTGGCCCATAACATATGTATAGGTTATAGTAGCGATATTTTTTTAATGCGACAAAGTCTTACTAGTGGTCCGGCCAGGTTCCGCCCCGCTACAGATACAATGTTCAAAATGGCAGCCAAAATTCTAACTAAATATTCTAATAAATCGTTTTTTCTAATATAATTATAAGTAATTTGAATTAATTAAATTAAATGTTTTACATTATCCATATACCACTCAAATACGACGAAAGGCAAAATAAAAAAAACGTCGTTTCTTCCCAAATAAATTTTTGGTTTGTTTCTGAAACCACTAAGACTATCAATAGGTTTTATTTACTCACGCAGTCTTAAAATACGCTGTATATTCATAATAGTGATTTCGTTGTAGGTCTTGATTACAGCGCTCAGCAATGCTAATAGCGTAAGGTTAGTAAAAACAAATTTATCCTCATTGTAGATATGTATGCTTCCCGTAAAAATTAACTGAAAACGAAAAGCCACACGATTCACATGTTTCCATGCAAAAGGGTTTTTAAATGCGGAAAATTTCAGTAAAAAATAAACACGAACAAAATTGTTTAGTCGCTATAAAGTTTTTTGACATTTGACTATCGCCGAGCACATAGTAGGCGTGAAAATACATATACTTAATTGAGTATTGTATTGTATTTTTTCCTCCTTGTTGGGAACATGTATATAATTAATAGGTAGATATATTTAATCCTCCATGCCTATGCTGATTACATTAATGAACTTCCGTGCTTATCAGTAGGTTTTCCTATTCCGGCCTACCTATTCATATAATAGGTAAGCCTGTACTTCAATCATAAAAGCATGTTATTTGTGAACTTAGCAACCATCATATTTACTTTTTTTTTAAATTATGTTCTACATATGTTTTATTTTCATTGTATTTACACTTTGCTACGTGCTGTATAACATACATGGACACTGTCTCATCCTCACACCCACTACTGCAACTCTTGTGTCGCAGGATGAACAGTGGCACGCATTGTAATGACACCGAGCATTGAAGCTCGCCAAGTCTCCGGGAATGTCTAACTTGGCTTTAACCCGAAACGAAATTAATCAGAAAGTTATATTAATAGGAGGAGTTGAAAATAAAAATATAGCACACATGTTGTATCCATCAGTTAAAGGAGAAAAATGAAAATGTTTCTTCATCAACGTACATTTATATGAACTAGTGGTCGCCTAGCGGTCGAAATTCGACCAAATCAAGAAGAGAAAAAGTTTTTACCTGTATGATGATGTTGTTATTCAGATAATTCGTGCACATTTAAATGTACGTATCTCTCAAAATCACTTATTTCCCCTGAAGTATATGCAATTACTAAAATCGCAAACTACAATAATTGCTTTGAACCAGCAATAGTAAATTAAATATATTTTTTGTACCTGAATGTTGTTATTGCAGATTGCTGCTACAAAAGTTTCTTTATGCATATAATGATAGTCCGTGTACATTTAAATGTATCTTACTGCTACACAATTTGTATAAGTGCTCAGTATTTCACGTAGTATTCATCAAATAAATATTTTCTGTTTGACATTCAACAAAACCACATTATACAATTTTTTCTGATTGACATTCAACTATGTCTATAATAAACCAAATAAACAATTTGACCAAAGAGTATGTATACGTGTACAAATTCTTGTGTATGCGTATGTCAAATACATGCTGGTTTATTTATTGATTTAATGAACTTTTTATGCATTATTATTAAAATCTTTTTTTATAAATTCAATTTAATATTAGGCCTAATATTAATATTATTGCCTCATTCAAAATTAATATTCTCTTTTAATATTAATATTATTACCTCATTAGGCAAATAAAACTTTTTGTTTGATATGTCAGAAGAACAAAATGAAAAAGAAAAGATACAATTTGACACCAGAGTATGTATGCGTGTACAAATACTTGTGTATGGATGTGTGTGTGAAATGCATGGCAGTGTGTGTAATGTTTTATTTTTTGATTTAATGTACTTTATAAGCATTATTATTGAAAATTATTAGCATTCTCCACTTCTCCTACACATAAACTATAAGTGTGCCAAATTTTATGCTCCTGCGTCCGCGCAATTTTCGTAAAAAGGGATCCAAAGTTTTTGCATCACGTATTAATATATAGATTTTGATAATCGCAATTTCCGCTAATGCTAAGGAAGATAAAATAAATAAACATAACAATTCTTAACTCTTGGGCAGGCAAAGAAAAAACAAAAAAAATTATCACAACTCACAAGTGATAGGTTGATTTATGTTCTTAGGTGCAATTTCTTCAGCCACAGGAAGTCAGGAAATAAATAATTAACTTTTCTATTTGTAAAATCGTTTACGTTTGCATCTTGACTTTGAGTGATATTTGCGGAAGTAACTAGCTAGCGATAATACCAAGGGGCAGAAAGACACTTGGCGAAGCTTGGAGAGCGCTAATAAAACTCCCCACACCTTTGGAGATATAGGGATAACTGTACTGATACAGAAGTGCGTGGTGGCCTGTTGGTAAACGGACTAGACGCGATTGCCAACATGTTCACGGTGGTCGCGGGTTCGAATCCCAGGGCACACCTCTGACTTTTCGGAGCCATGTGTGTATTGATAGTCAATCACCACGCACTAAAACGGTGAAGGAAAACATCGTGAGGAAACCTGCATACCATAGCGACTTATAAAAATTCTATGGTATGTAAGTCCGCCAACCCGCACTAGGCCAGCGTGGCGAACTATATGGCCTAACCACTCTCAATCGGTAGTCGATTGTAGAGGAGGCCCGTGCCCTGCAGTGGGATGTATATGGGCTGATACAGATACAGATACAGTACTGATACAGAACTATCAGCCCATATACGCCCACTGCAGGGCATGGACTCCTCAACAATCGAGAGTACGTTTGAGAGTGGTGAGGCCATATAGTCCATCACCCTGGCCTAGTGAGGGTTGACGGACTTTACGTACCTATGACTTTACATACAGAATGTCTACATTCTAACAAATCACTTGATATGCGGGTTTCCTCACGATTTTTTCTTTACCAATATAATGCCTGGTGATTAACTATAATACACACATGAGTTCGAAAAGTCGGAGGTGTGCCCTGGGATTCGAACCTGCAACCATTGTTAACAAGTTGGCAGCCGCGTCTGGTTTGTTTACCATTAGGCCACCACGCACTCAATTATTTAATTATTCATTATACAGGGGTAAGCTCATAAACATATTTTTTTAAGTCCCAGTTCAGACGGGTAATACAATAAAAAAATTACTGTACAGCCAAAGGAAGTTTACTGCTGAACATAGGTCTCCCCCAAAGATCTCCATATTGACTTGTTGAATTAGAATACATTTACATGAATTTAAGTACATTTTTATTGTATATTACTACATAGTATAAAACAAAGTCGCTTTCTCTGTCCCTATGTCCCTTTGTATGCTTAAATCTTTAAAACTACGCAACGGATTTTGATGCGGTTTTTTTTAATAGATAGAGTGATTCAAGAGGAAGGTTTATATGTATAATACGTATATATTATTGTACAGAAATCTATTTTTACCCGGGCGAAGTTAGGCCAGGCCGCTAGTCTCTTATGAAATACATAATCACACGTCTCAGAGACCAAATTTTCCTCCCAAAGACTATAATATGTTTATTTAGTTCCCAACTATATCTATATCAGCACATATACGTCGCACTGCAGGGCACGGGCCTTCTTTAAACTCGAGAATACGAGTGACAGGAGTTAGGCCAAATAGTCCACCACGCTGACCTAGTGCGAGTTGGCGGACTTTAGACAAGATGCCTCCTAAATTATCCAATAAGTGATATAATTTTATGTAAACCCCAATTTTTACATAAAAATAATAAATTAAATGTAAATAAATAAGCATGAATTGCAATTTACAATCATTTCTTACAGTAATTAGAAAGGTTCCGTCCAAAACTTTGTCGTGAAACAATAAAGATAAGACAAGATTAAGATTAGAATTAATTTTAATATTGAATTATCTATCTATACGTATAGTAAATTTATAACTAATGGATGTCTGTACGTGGAAAATATATGAGAAAATCTATCAGGGGATTGTATTAACTATATTATGTGGAAGAACCCAAAATATTGTTAGATTTTTTTATCTATTCCTGTGCCATGTGAACAAATTTTGATAAAATTGGTATGGAAGTAGCTGAATCCTTTGTTACTTTTAACTAATGAAGTGGTTCCTTGCGATGAGCAATTTCAATATATTTGGTATTCTGTCAAAACTGGGATGGGATGGGGCTAGAGGATTCGATCCCGGGATTTCCGAGAGTAAAATATGACCGGGATTAAATCTTCTAGATGGGGCAGACGACGACAAAATTACTTGCCTTAGCGAAGTAATATGTTGCTGATTTAGATGTGTATTGACTACCAGTAACCCGCATTAGGCCAGCGTGGTGGACTATATGGCCTAACCACTCTCAATCGTTCTCTCGATTGTAGAGTAGGCCCGTGCCCTGCAGTGGGACGTATATGGGCTTATACAGATACAGAAGGTAGTATGTCTCTCATATCTGATTGGTCGCGTAGGTAGGTATAAGGTACCTACCCCTGCCATGTCTTTCTCCCACCAAACAGCAGTGTGAATGCGTTGTTGTGTTAATTTGAAGGATATTGCAGCTTGAGTGACTATTGGATATTAGGACTTATCAATTTATGTCTCAAGATGGCGAGCGCAGAGGAATGCCAAGCATTGCTTTGTAATCCCAGGTGGTGTTTTGTGTTACCATCAGGTCAACAGCATGGTCGTTTAGCCATTCATGGCAATAAAAAAAAATACTGGACTTAAAAGTCTCTGCACTCGGATGTAACCGGGGCGCAAACTAGTTAACAATAATGACAAAAATCTTCGAAGATATCGTGATTTTCAGTGTTATAGTGTATGTGCGTCGGAGTGCCGTGTTCAGTGCTTCTGCCACCATGCGCTACCACTGGATGGTCATCACCATCCTGCTTGCAGGTAACTTTATTTATTTATTGTAATGAATGGCGAGACGAGCGTGCCGTCCGCCTGATGGTAAGCGTTACGACTGCTCATGAATAGTAGCAAAACTAAACATCTTGAATTACAAAGAAATGCTTGGTATTGCACTGCGCTCGCCACCCCGAGACATTAGGGGCTTTATTAATAAACTCGGATGAGCGAGGGATTAAATTTTAGCCCAAAACTCTAAAATTGACTAATTTATTTTGACCGTACTTTTTACTTTTAAAATCAGTGGATTGCCATAACAGGATTATCATGTTAGGCTGAAGAATATAGATTTTTATTAATATAGTCATTACTATCTACTACTACTAGCTATTCATAATAAAAGATTGAATTCTCTAGCCCAATGCCTTAAGTTATTCCTTCGCTCATCCGAGTTTATTAATGAGGCCCTTAGTGTTAAGTCTCAATACGTCCAGTGGTTACTCTGGCTACAATGTCATTCAAACCGACACACAAGAGTGCATTTAAATTGCTGTTAGGCGGGAAAATAGAAATTGCGGTGGTACCTATCCAGGTGGCCTCTCACATATGAGAGACCTACTACCATTAATCACCTAGCAGTTTCATAATCCTTCTTGATTTGTAAAAGTCCAAATTATTCCTCTGCTGAGAAAGGAAAACCTCTACCAATTAGCTTACTTTCTTGTCGGTTTGGTGCAAATGTAATCTAGTTAATTAAACAAAGCCTCAGTGAATTTGAAGTGAGATAAAGTTAGGTAAACGAGCTAAATAATGAGGAAAATGGACCATTGTACAATTTCAGATTAGGTCGAAATTACCACAAACAATTAATGCAATAGAAAAACCTATACCTATACATTTGTATAAACGACTTTAATGAAAGTAAATACATTTAAGTATTAGAATATTATACAATGTTTCTGGGATTATATACCTTTAAAATAATCTTAAGTCATAAAATCTTACGGACATAGTAATTAGTTATACACTCATTTGCAAAAAAAACGAGCGGTTTTGATTTTAATTTTTCTTTAAAAAAATACGGTACCAAAATGATTTCAATCATTTGTTCATGTTACTGGCCGGTTTAAAAAATGCCGTGGTGTTTAAAACAGTACGTTCTAAATTCAAATTTTCGTTTGATGCTCGTTTTTACAGAAAACCACTTTTTATCCTACATTTTTGGTGCGAAGTTCCAAAAGATAATATCGGTTTTCATAACTTTTAGTCAATTTTTATGAATTTATTTCATATTCTTAATTGTCAAAGCTTCATTTATTGCTGTTTAGCTGTCTCAATAATGTTAGAGAAAGTGGTAAAAGCTACCAAAATTATTGCGCTGCTCGAAGAGGGTTGCAGCCAATGCTTCGTGGCTCAGAGGCTAAGTGTGAGTCGCTCGACGGTTCAAAGGACCTGGCAGCGGTATTAAGACACCGGTTCCGTCGAGAGAAGGCCTGGTTCTGGAAGAAAACCATGTACTCAACCACGGGATGATCGTTTTCTTGTGAGTCGCGCATTGAGAAATCGCAAGTCTTCGTATGTGGACCTTAAGAACAACCTCGAAGAAGTAAGAAATGTGCATATTATTCTATGAACGGTCAGGAGGAGGCTTCTCGCGGCCAATATACGCAGTCATCGCCCGGCCCGCGGCCCTAAGTTACTCCGTGAACACAGAGTTGCCAGGCTTAGGTTTGCTCGAAATTGTGAGTCATGGACTCAAGAAGACTGGAATAGGGTATTGTTCTCCGATGAAGCCAGGATATCTCTGTTCGGTGAAGATTGACGTCGGCAAGTGCTACGAAGACGAGGAGAACGCTTTGCAGAGGCTTGTTTTGAAGAAATCACACCTTATGGTGGGGGCTCTGTTATGTTTTGGGCAGGAATAAATTCAATGGATCGTACAGAGTTAGTCTTCATTGAAAACGGCTCACTGACTGGACATCGATACATAACGGAAGTTCTAATTCCTCATGCACAACCCGCATTGGCCGCTTTAGGCGAAGACTCAATTTTTATGGACGACAACGCTCGCGCCCACCGGTCTGGCGATGTGCAAGCGTATGTGCAAGAGGTCGGCATTCGTCGTTTGAATTGGCCAGCTCGAAGTCCCGAGCTCAATCCTATAGAGCATGTCTGGGACGTTCTGAAACGACGCGTGAGATCAGTACAATCGGCTCCGCAGACCATCAGAGAGCTGAAGAATGTGATTACCGCGAAGTGGGAACGTATTCCACAAGCAAGTATCCGGGATATCCTCGCTAGCATACCCAGACGAATTCAAGCTGTGATTTCAGCTAGAGGGGGTCACACTCGATACTAAACATTTATCTGCTTTTACTTTATTAAAGAAAAAACAAACAAAAATCTTTGTAAACTTTTACTTCACGAGCATATGCACTACTAGCGAGCATACACTACTAGTGAACTTTAGCATTAAAACCCCGAAATTTTATCAAAATTTTATGATAATACTGACGAAAACGATTATTTGCTTATTAATTTACAAAATTGTGAACACAAACCAATAGTAACATTTGAAATGGTTCATTGCTTAGGTGCCCGTTTTTTTTTGCAAATGAGTTTATTATTACCTCCAAAATTTGTTAAGAAAATATGTCAAAAAATTATAACGTAAAATAGTATCATACTGGTGGTAGGTCTCTCATATGTGAGAGGCTGCCTGGGTGGGTACCACCACAATGTCTATTTCTGCCGTCAAACAGCAATTTAAATGCACTGTTGTGTTTCGGATTGAAAAACATTGTAGCCAGAGTAGAGTACTGGACATATTGAGACTTAACATCTTATGTCTCAGGATGGCGAGCGCAGTGGAATGCCAAGCATTTCTTTGTAATTCAAGGTGTTGTTTGGTTTTGCTACTGTTCATGAGCGGTCGCATCGCTTACCATCAGGCGAACGGCATGCTCGCCTCGCCATTCACTGCAATAAAAAATAAAAAAATACTCCTATTTTTTAGTGTAGCTACAACCAACTTCTTCTGGAGTGTAGACGGAATTCAATTATATTGAAGATCATCTTTTGCATATCCATGGGGGAGGCCTATGTCCAGCAGTGGACTTCCTGTGGCTGAGGAGAGAGTGAAAGAGAGAGAGATAGAGGAGACAAGGATGCAGGTCGCTGATGAAATTCTTGGGGAAGGTCTTTGCGCATTGTAGTTTTTATCGGTTAAAGATAAAGTTGATAATAAGCCTTATCTTTTTTCACAGCTGGTGCAGAAGTTTTCGGAGCAATTCACAATGGTAAGGACTTTTTGGATATTTTTTAATGATTGCTTATAACTTTCATTGTTCAAACCAAGGGACATGTGTCAAGTATGAAATTTAGTTTTATAATGAAAATAATCCGAAAGGCGAAAAGAATTCTGGAATCTTGTTTTCATATCGTAGGTTAAAAATGTGAATTAAGTAAAAATTTTGAATATTATATTTTGACATTATCCAGCCCATATACAGCCACTGTGGGCCATGGGGCTCATGGACGATTATTTTAATTAGAAATTGAGAAGACTTAGGCCATCGAACTTTAGGTTTTTAAGGTGTCCTATGCTCAACGGTGGGCTTTCAAGAACCGATACAAATACCATGTTACATAAAGAACAATATCATTTTATATCAGTTTACTAAAAGAGCAGATTAGACCGTACAATGACTTCCTATAATCTCATATTATAGCAGCTGATTATTGCTTATCGATAAGAGTGACGTCGGTCCGTAGGTTTTTTAATGAGTGGTTTTCTGTAGAACAGCTAAAACATATAACTTAAAGTTCCAGGATCGAATACAGGAAATCCCAATGCTATGCACTACACTCAAATTAAGCATATTAACTATTCTGCAAGTATTAGAGATATTATAGAGTATAGGAGTTCACAGATAATTTACTACAAAATGACGCACTTTGGACTTTGATATTAAGGTCGTTGACGTCATAAATCATGAAAGTTTCAGGAAAATCACATTATTATGAATTCAGCTGTCCACCAGTTTTGTTAGACCTTTTGTTCAAAAGAAAATCCTTAGTACGTAATACAGGATAATTCAAATGATTGTAAATCGTACGCGGCCACAGTCACGTATAGATAAGATTAATATTATAATATAATTATCTAGTATTTTGTTAATTCGCTAAGCTTGACACTGATAAAATGCTGTCGGTTCGGACTGTCATCAGCTGATTGACTTCGGATCTAAGTCGTCTACATTATTAAATAAACCTGTCACCAACAAACAGGACATGTACACTTAGTCCGGATCCCATGGTATATTCTATTCTTTTTGAAAAGAATGACCAGACAAGTAGGTCTCGTCCGCATTGCATCTGGCGGACGACCGCCATGCCTGGCGATCAGCTGTCAGACCTTTGAATTCAATTTGAGCGAAAAAGACAGGAGATTTGATTATTAACATAGGTTTTAAGAATGTCTATGAATAAGACGTTAAGTATTAAGTTCTCGAACGCACAGAAACTATAAGCTGCAATATGTAAGTTGACTTACTGCTCTTGACGGCAGAAATAATAAAATAGACCCAACAGTCACACACATAGTTCTGATCCCACACTAAGATCAAGTCTAATGCGTGGGTATCAGAACTACGAGATACTTTTCGATCTCACAAACACCCAGACCAAACAAATACCTGTCACTCGCACAAATATTTGTGTCGGTGCGGGGATCGAATCCGCGGCCTCTAGTTTTACAGCCTACGTCAAACCAACTGCGCCACGGAGGCTGTCAAAATAATTTAAATATATCCAGATGGCTCGTAGGATACGAAACTTTTGTGTTATGGGTGTCAGGAACTACGAAAAGCTCTAATATTTTAACACCCAGAGATAATCTTCAAATTAACTTCTTGATTCAATGCTGGTAGGTCTGTTATATGTGAGAGGCCGTTGTGTTTCGGTTTTAAGGACATTGTAAGCAGAGTAACTACTCGACATATTGAGACATAACATTTTATATGTTAGGATGGCGAGCGCAGTGGGATGCCAAGCATTAGTGACCATGAGTCATATCGCCTATCATCAGGAGTACGGCATGCTCCTCTCGCCATTGATAGAAATTAAAAAAACAAGTCTTGACTAATTATATTTATTCAGCTGAAGTTAGCTACTTGCACGTCCCGACCTTCGATTTTGACAGTTGACGTTTATCAATTTCAATTTGTCAGCCTAATGTAAATAGAAATAGGGTATATTTTAAAAGGAGATCAGTCGATTTGGTCCAACTACGGACAAGAAATTAAGCATGACTAAAAAATCAGGCGTATTTTTTTAGATTCATTTCTCTATTTATTTTTATCCTACACCGTGGGGATCAGATTTTGTAAAAAAAAAAAGGATATCATAAAATATTCTACCACTTTTTGCATTGTTTGCAATAATATCAGAATTGACATCTGTCAAATTCATTCAGTGTTTGTCAAATTCTATTCTTTGTACTTGGTCGCGAAAGGAATGTGCTTTTGTGATGTTGGTTATTTTGAGTTTATTATTTACGACAACTCTTGGCTACTCTAAAAAAGATTATAATTATTATATTCCCAAAAATAGCAGAGCTTGCTCAGTGCATCTACGTAATACCTCATTGGATTTTATGACGGAAAGGCTCTATAATATTAATTATATTATTTTAGTACAAGTAACATGTACCAGACATGTTTACAATTATAAAGAATTCTAAAACATCAATCGATTTTAATGAGATAAATAGTATGCCAGACCACTTAGTGCGTTATTGGTGAGGACAGAACAAAAATATGTTTTGTTTATATTCAGATAATACAATATTATTGTAATTGCATTGCAATCAAAAGGACAGAGGGATGTTCTGCACATGTTATGACTATTATGTGGTACGTTGGTTGGGCTAGGTACCAAAATGATATCACACCTATTGCAAAGCACCTATACAATGTATTGTTACTACCAGGTACATGAGATATTGTTTAGGAACAAGTTCAATATAACTTTTTATTATAAATTTGTGTTTCTTATTATCAAAACCAACATTTTTACCGTCATCATTCCCATTTCAGAATGACCTACCAACATTTGAAACGGATATTTCTACCCCCAGAAATGCTTTCTTAATCAACTTTATATCGAAAAGTATTTAACGTGTTTATAATAATGTAATACATTTTACAATATTATTAAACGAAATTATTTACATAGTTACAGAAAATATAAAATATTGTCCAAATAAGATATATGTGAAAATAGTAGAATATGGTAGTTTTTGTAAAACTTTAAGAGCATATATCTTAAATACCCCATATCGTAGCTCAAAAAGACTATATTATATTTACAGGATATTGAATCTTTATTATTTAATTCTAGGTCTCATTTGTGTCCATCAAGTTTTCACTACTAGGCCCAATTTCCTTAGGAAATCGACCGATCTCCTTTGAAATTAGACATTCACAGTGGACGTGCAGGTAACTATAAGACCTTCACATGTGTAAGTCTAGCCGTAGCTGACATACATATATTTATTTGTAGATACCATTCAAGATAAATAAGACAACGTTCCATTATCACGTTTTATTGAACACATGTGTATAAATATCAATAAATTTATATTACGATACATTTCGAACTAAAAAGATTATTAATAGACCAAAAGAAAAACCGTCGCCTACTGTTTGAGTGACGGTCGAAGTGACAACAATAAAAAACTAAACCAAAATCGAATCATCTACGAGTAGATGGGATTCACAATGCCTCATACCACCGACATACAGTCCCACACATACAAACGTAAAACTTAATGTACAGATAAAGACGTATTACCCCTCTTTTCTCTAGTCTTAGAAATACCCATAGACGTTTATAGTATTACACTCAACACCTGAAGATTTGAGTTGTCATTATACTTATTGAGATTTTTCACTTTAGAACAGAAAAGAAACTACGAGTACCTGGAGTAGACAGTTCGGACTGGTTCTTCACAGTCCAGTGACCACGAAAGCTGTAAAGTAATCGAAGCGTCGGGGAGTAAAAATGTAATAATTAAACCAAATCCGCGATAAAATCCCTAAATGATAGTTTTATTTCAATAGCACTTAGCATTTGAGACGGCTTATGCTTAAATTAATCGCGCTGGCTTGGTGCGAATTGGTGGACATTAAAGCAATTATCAATTTTCGTATCAAGGGCCCTACTATATAAATCCGAAACGAAGTTCGAAACTTCGGACGATCGAAATTTATATACAATATGAATTTATCTACTCTGTAAAAGTTCGTATTTGTGTAACGTACATCCTAACTATAAGTCTATGGTTACGACTATAAGTCAATAACGACCATAAGTATATGTAGGTACATTCGTATCGTATATGAACTTCGATCATCCGAAGTTTCGAACTTCGTTTCGTTGAATATAGTAGGGCCCCAAATTAGATTGCCGGAGACGTAATACCGGTGGAGATCTAACGACACTGAAACCATATGCAAGGTATTGCATCAGTTAATTGTAAACAAGAATATATGAAAATATAACAAATTACTTTCTGATTTAGGTAGTAATTGATAAAATATATTTGAGTGATTCTGAGCAATCACATTTATTGTAATAATATTAATATAAATACTATACAGTCAGATAAATAATCTTAATTCTAAGTTTAGTGATTGTGGATGTAAGATACCACAAGATTATTTTCGGGGTAACACTTGAAACAAATAAGTTTAGTACTCACATAAATGTCATAGAAATACTTTATTGAATCTTTAAAATTTAATACAATATGATAATATATCTTTACCACCCGGTTCACAAGGCTGCCTACACTCGCGAAGAACCGGCAAACAATTCTAGCGTTGCCCTTTCAAAAAAGATTTATTTTATTTTTTATTTATTTTATTTATTAAATGACACACCAACAGTTAATAAACTTTGAAGGTCATTAAAATTACTCTGTAATCTATTGATTGGTGAAAACTTCCCCACATTGGATCGATATCGGCGCGTACGGAACGTATTCCTATCAATGCGACTAGGTCTTTTATTCAGATTAGGAATATTGAAACTCAGCTCCTCCAGCAGAGAAGACTCTAGCACCACTAATAAGTTTATGCAGAAAAGTTGCATCAAGTAAAGATCTTCTTTTTTCCAATGAATTCATTTTATAGTGGTCGAGTCTCGTATCATAGTCCGTACGTAGGGAAATGGTGGTATCACCATTGCACTTCGCCTTGTAGACCAGAAATCTTGTGAAAGACTTTTGTATTCTTTCCAACCTGTCAATGTGGATTCTATAAAGGGGGTTCCAAATCTGACTACAGTACTCAAGGCGGCTACGGACAAGGGCACAATACAGCATCTTTAATGTCTTAGTTCTTTTGAAGTGCTTCCCAACTCTCTTGATGAAACCCAACATTCTGTTACTGCTCTGAGCTATATGAGTTGTGTTATTTAAGTACTAACACTTATATACTTTTCCTCTACTGCCTCTATCCTCATTTTTACAAGTTTTCTTATATAGCCCTCGCATATCTACCGTAACTCTTCGTGATCTCCAAATATCATCACTTTTAGGTGACAGAAGTTATTTTCTACATCACAGTTTATTTATTTGTAAATAGCACTAATAAAACTATGGTATAATTTCAGATAAAATCGAATCAGAATTGCGTACTACCACTCAATGGTTGACACAGATCGATCGAATCACCCGAACTGGGCAGCTTATTGACATAGCGCTAAACAATATAGGACAAGATGAAGAGTGCTACTTTAGAACCCCTAGTGGGCAAGTGGGTAACAAAGATATTAGAATTGATGGCGTGACGACACAGAACAGAAGCGAAGTGGTTTCTTGCAGAATCACTATAGGACCCATGGAGAATTCAATTCTTGGCATGTGGACCTTATGTGGGCAGCATGAGGAGTTTGAGAGATGTCAAAATGTTAACATTGTTTGGCGTAAGTATCTAAAAATATTACAGTTATTGTAATATATTTTATACTGGAACCACAAAATGGCTATTATGCACCTGATGCTTAATGCAATCCAAATAGAGGCCAAATTCGAATTAACCGTTAATTTTAGATTTGTAGCTAGCATTAAATCTTCAGTTTCTTTTTAATATCAATAGTTTATATTTAATAACTCTAACTGATAATGTTTCGACCCTATGAAATATCTTAGATAAATATATAGTTAGATTTGAATTAGTTGTTATGTAAATATCTTTAAAAATTTAGAAAGTATAATTGCATTGTATGTAGCTCCTCTATGATTTATATTTAGTTCAATTTTAATATATAAATAATTTTACAACGCCTACAAAGTGAAGCATTATAGCAGGACATTACAAAGTCAGATGCTAAATCATCTATTATTATTTTCAGTTAACAATAACAACAATAATCAAGGGGCATCCTGGACGGTCACCGAACTGGCCCACTTCAACCACAGCGTCAGCCTCAACAGATATCTAACACCCTCTTTGAGCGGGACGGGAACTACAAGATCTTGCCACGTTATTACTCCACATGGAGAAGATCTGATAATAACTGCTGAATCACGGTATCCTGGGATACAACTGGAAACTGCGACTGCATCTGCCATGTGTGCTATAACCATTGGTCCCATTGAACGGTGGATGCTGGGAGAATGGGTACTTTACGGACAGTTCCGTCATAAAGTCACTGTTGAGATTAGACAGCCGATGACTTTCTCTCTTTATGGTAGGTATTAATTTATAGATATGAACGTAAAAACAATATTGAACAAAATTAAGGAGCTATGAATGAATGAGAGTGGATAAGCAATGTAATACGAAATCTGGACATCGATTCAGCATGAGATCTGTCCACAGGTTCTGTCACAGCTACGACAGACATTTATAGTAATGCCCCAAAAGTGGTTGCAATGGTTATTTAAAATGAAGGAATACATCGCCTTTAAAATGACCAACCTTGTGCGATAGGTAAAAGGCAAAAATGAAACTTGGATCAAAAATTAATAAATATCTTTCCGTACATCAACATTGTTACGCAAATTGTTAAATTTTCACTTATAGATAACAGGTCGAAATACTTATTTACTATACTACTTACTTACAAATAAAATAATGGATAATTTTCAGATGAAGATAATCCCTACATCCAGCCTTACAACGTAACTAACCTGAACCTGATCAACCGCATCACTAATTTGGGCAGCAACGCTACGGTAGAAGTGACTGGTACTGGTAACATAGACAGCTGCCAATACAGAGCTCCAGATGGACTCATCTACCAGTTTGATGACCTCATGCATTTCCCAGGAGTAACTATCCCGAATGTAGGACACGTTGTTGTTTGCCGGCTTCTGATTGGTCCCGTAAATGAATCTATGTTTGGCGAGTGGCAAATTATTGGACAATTCAGCAGCAATGGAATTTTCACGGAGAGAAGACAGCCTTTTAATCTTATACAAGGAGGTAAATATTCACGTTATTGATGTATTAAATAAAAAAAAAACAAAGTGAAGGTCATCCTGGTGCATTATATACCAATAATTTGCGAAATGTGGAGAGTAGTAGATTGATGTGGGCTGCCCAATCCCAAGATGGTGATCCCAACAGTGGATGGCAATAAAATTTGTACTCGTATTGTATTGATTGTTATGTATATAACAGTAGATGAATTACTTGTATTATATCTGGTGATGGCGGAAAAGCATTAAACATTTTAATAAATCATGTCTTTTTAGCCGGAGACGCATTTCCAGACGTAGAAATCGACTGGCTTCCACAGATTGATCGCATTACAAGGATCGGAGAATTCGTAGACATAGCTTTAAACAATTTGGGAGAAAACGAAATTTGTTACTTTGAAAACCCTGCTGGAGGACAGGGTAATAATGAAATTGCAATGTACGGCGTCACTGTGCATGAAAGGAGCGAATTTGTGTCGTGCAGGATAACTTTAGGACCCATGGAAGCATCTCTCTTGGGTACTTGGAAGTTATGTGGCCGTCGTAGTAACAACAACCAGTATAAGAGATGTCAGAGTGTTAATATTGAATGGCGTGAGTATTTTAGATCCAACTTTTTCTTGTAACTAGTATATAGTGAAGATTTGCATTTAATTCATCAATCAGCATAAAAATCCCAACTAACTAAGTACGTTGTTAAATTCGTTAGTTCGTAATACGTTGTTAAATTTCTAAGGTTTTCCTTGAACCTACATCGCTGAAAAATTTTAACGATCGATATAACTAGTATGAATTACGGCTCACACGAAAACACTATGAGATTTTAAAATTCGTTATATGTGATTATTTTAGACCGAAAACATAGTGCACTTCATGAAATAATCAATGCTCTAATAATTTTAAAGGATGTTTTAATTATCTATTCATAATTTTCCAGTTAACGCCAACAACGGAAGTGCTGCTTGGTCAGTATCTCAACAAGCGCTATTCAACCACAGCGTCAGCCTGGGCAGATATTTGAGACCATCTGTGACCGGTTCTGGTACAGTCAGGTCCTGCCATATAGTCACCCCGTTTGGAGAAGACCTTGTGATCACCAATCAGACCCAATATCCTGGCATTCAACTTGAGACTGTGTCCTCAACGGCTGTATGTGCTTTCATTATTGGTCCCATAGAACGCTGGATACTGGGAGAATGGACTGTTTATGGAAAGTTCAGACGACAAGTCACTACTGAAGTTAGACTGCCGATGATTTTGTCCTTGTACGGTGGGTAATACTTTTGTTCGTAAACTTTACTTAGTTAATTTGTCGTTCTGTACATGAACTTTTTCTAATCGACTTGAAATGGAGGATGTTGACAAATTGTTAGTTTCTCATTTTGTTTGAAAATGAATTTTCTTTTTATTTCAGATGAAGACGATCCATACACTCAGCCTTACAACATAACTAATTTAGTTCCAATTAATCGTATCACCAATATGGGCAGTGACACTACAATAGACGTGACTGGCGTTGGTAACATAGACAACTGTCAATACAGAGTACCGGATGGAGTCATGTACCAATTTGATGACGTCGAGCGTTTCCCTGGAGTAACAACGCCTGATGTGGGAAGCGCAATCGTTTGCCGACTTACAATTGGCCCTATAGAAGAGAAAATGCTTGGTGATTGGGAACTCATAGGACAGTTTAGCGCCAATGGTATTTTTTCGGAGCGAAGACAACCGTTTACCCTTATACGAGGAGGTAATTTTCTTTAGAGCAAGATAAAGATTAATATTTATCTTTTGATGCGCACAGGGCAATTTATAGTGTCTGCCATAGATGACCATCACTCACCGGTCTATAATTATGCAATTGCAACAAACTTTCGTGTGTTACTATAGTAAAAAACAAATTGTTATAACAAAGGATCTGAGAGGATACCAGAAAAAAAGAAAGAAAGATAAAAATAGTATTATAGCTTTGACGAACTACAGTTTTATCTAAATGGCCTCTAGAACAGTAATATACTTTACATAAATGATAATAATAATCCAGTTTTCACAGACCTCTACACAAACATAAAAATATTTCTTTCAGCTGGAGATGAATTCCCAATTGTAGAGCCAGAGTTGCTTCCACTTATCAGTCGTATTACCAGGACCGGGGAAACCGTAGACATAGCTCTGTATAACATAGGGGAAGAAGAATTCTGTTCCTTTGAGAACCCTACTGGGGGACAGGGTAATGACAACATCGAGATGTTCGGAGTTACTGTCCATGAGAGCAGCAAGTTCGTATCATGCAGGATAACTGTAGGTCCTATGGAAGAATCACTTTTGGGCAATTGGACTTTGTGCGGCCGTTATGGAAACAACAATCAATATAAGAGGTGTCAATCAGTTAACATTGAATGGCGTGAGTACTTTAGTTATAGACCAAAATTACTATTTTTTTCTTAGGAAAAATCGGACTATTTATACTTGACATAATTTCCACTAATAATTCATCGCTTAAATGATAAGACTACGTAGATAGGAATTATATGTTAGTTATAAGTTTTGTTTGACACCTAGTGATTGCATTCAAGTTTCATAAACAAAAAGAAAAAGACAGAAAAAAAGAAGACAGTTTGTGTTGCTGAGGGAGTTTCTTGCGTCGCTTCTTTTTCACAGCTACAACACGTTCCGAAGCGGTGGTAGCAGAAAAGAACGATTCAAAAGATCTTGTGAAAGACTATTTGAATAAAGAATATTTTGATTTTGATTTAATACATTCCCACCAACTTGTAACGAGAGATGGAATCTGAGACCAATAAAAATTCTATTCCTCGTTATTTACATCAAAACCCTTCATGGTATTATTTCTTCTAGTTAATGCTAACAACCCGAGTGCAGCTTGGTCAGTATCGCAACAGACTTTGTTCAACCACAGCGTCAACCTCGGAGGATTTTTAAGACCCTCTGTGACTGGTTCCGGTACAGTCAGATCCTGCCACGTTGTCACTCCGTTTGGGGAAGACCTAGTGATAACCAATGAGACCAGGTATCCAGGCATTCAACTGGAAACTGTGTCCTCAACATCTTTATGCGCTTTCATTATTGGTCCTATTGAGCGTTGGATGTTAGGAGAATGGACAGTGTACGGAAAATTCAGACGTCAAGTTACTACTGAAGCCAGGCTGCCTATCATTCTGTCCCTTTTCGGTACGTATTCTGTAATATACCTATTTTTATCTCTTGTTAAAGTAGCCCCGCCCCGTGTAGAAGTTAAAATTGAGATGTATGCTGTAGGTTTAAATGAATATGACTTGGGAAGTATTAGAATTTGAGTGCCTCATTGAAAATAGTTGTGATTCTGCCTATCACTCATGCATATAGGCATGAGAGTTAACTATATAGAATTGTCAATGATTTAATTTTAAATATCTTTAATGCCATTTCAGATGAAGAAAACCCTTATGACCAGCCTTACAACATTACGAATTTGAATACATTCAACCGAATCATCAATTTGGGCAGTACCACCACAGTCGAGGTTAATGGTAACGGTATTTTAAATAGCTGCAGGTATGTAGCACCTGACGGAAACATGTACCACTTTACTGACTCTTCACACTTCCCTGGAGTCACAATCCCTAGTGTGGGGAACACCGTCGTCTGCCGCATTGTTATTGGACCTATTGAAGAAAAAATGCTTGGTGATTGGCAAATCGTTGGGCGATTCAGTAACAACGGAATTTTCTCTGAGATATGGCAACCGTTTACTCTTGTTCAGGAAGGTAATTTTATGCATTTTTTTTACTTCAGCAACTAAACATACGCGTAGGTGGTATAAGATTTGCTGTATTTTTCTTAGCGCAAGGGCTCCAAATATGTGCCAATAGGGAATATGCATGTCCTTTTTTATATTTTTAATCAATTCTGTATAAATAAATAACACCCAACAGTCACATACATAGTCCTGACCCCACTTTAAGATCGAGTCTTGTGTCGTGGGTATCAGGAACTACGAGAGACTTTTCGGTCTCACAAACACCCAGACCCGGAAGAAATATTTGTGCGCCGCACAAACATTTCTCTCGGTGCGGGGATCGAACCCGCGGCCTCTCGTTTCACAGGCGGCGTCTAACCAACTGCGCCACGGAGGCTGTCAAAATATGTGTTATGCTGTATGTTATTACATTATCGGAAAAAAATATAAGTCTTTGAACATATCAATAAAAAAAGTACAAAAAAAATAATCAAAACTGCTATCAGTTTCGAAGCATTCAAACGCCATGTTGGCGCGAACTCGCTGTGACGTCAGAGGCCACGATATGAACAACGTAGTATTTGGATTAAGTTTCTTTCATGAATTGCTACAGAACTGTATTTCGTGACAAAATAATCTATTTTATTTAATAGTATAAAGAAAGCACTAAATACAACAAGCTAAAACTTCATAAGAACGTGACCATTGTCGCACTTTCCTTTTCAAGCAATAGATTGCGTTTCGGAAAAAAAAGCGCGGCAAATTTGAAATGTCATGAAGTATTTATTTTACCGATTTAGAGTTGATAAATTTAAAAAATATCTTTAAGGTATATTTCTATATTAATAAAGATTACAAAAAATGGTGGTGCATGTTCCCTATTGTGTTGATTGATTAATATAATTTCTATTTAGATAATTTTTATTCTTAATGAATATAATAAAAGATTGTGCTAATATTCAGTTAAGTGTATTTATATTAGATTCATCAATGTATTAATCGTTTTCAGATCCATGGAACCCTGTGATTGAAGACAGAAATGTCACATACCTGGCCGAACGCCAATTTAATACAAGCATTGGTAGTAGCGAAAGAGCAGTTATATCACGAGTTAGATCGATCGTCCCTGAGACCTGTCACATTCGCACCCCAGCTGGAAGACAGTACATTATGTCAGAGAACTTCAATATGTCAGGAGTTACACCGCTTGAAGGTTCTGATATTGAGTGTGGTTTGTTGATAGACGTTCTCTCTGAAGATATGGTGGGCGAATGGGTCCTGATATCTAGAGCTTTGAACGGATTACTGCCTATTGAGAGAAGAATGCCGTTTGTCATTCACGTAGAAGGTGAGAACTTATTTATTATTTGATTTCTCTTTGAGTCGATTTCCACATTTTAGAGGGTTGTGACCCCCACCATGGTCCCTATGGATATGCTTTTTGCGGTGTGAAAGGCTTACTGTATGTTGGTGTCGAGGGCGGCGCGGATTTTATCGGACCATCGTAACGGGCTCCGACCTCGTGGTCTCATCCCATCGATCTTACCGGTGATGTCGACCATTATTTTGTATTATTTAATACAACATAACAAAATGTACATTAATTGATATTAAAAACTTCAACTAACACCACACTAGAGGTTTTAATGAAAAGCAAAAGAATAACAAACAAAAATACTTTTTCAGAACGAGTAGAAGCCTTCCCGGAAAGTGTGACGATTACGGAAGAAAACGATTTAATAGTTCGTCTGAGAAATCCTACAGAACAGTACAACAGTTGTAGACTCGTTGGACCTACAACTAACATTTCTCCTCATGTTATTGATGAGTCACATACTAGATCCTGCGGGTTCATTGTTAAATCTATTCAATTGAGCGACCAAGGAATCTGGGAGATTGTGTACGGAACAAGAATTGTCTACAGAGCAGCTATCAACGTTACTGTTCTTGGTAATTATATGTTTTGTAATAATTAAGCCTTATCCAACCAACCCGCACTAGGCCAGCGTGGTTAATTATACGGCCTAACCACTTTCAATCGTACTCTCGATTGTAGAGTAGGTACGTGCCCTGCAGTGTGACATATATGGGCTAATACAGTACAATACAAGCCGTATTAGTTATCTCTCTAAGGAAAACAAAAGACTCTAGCAGATATGTTTTGCTGAATCTTATCAGAATCAAATACCATCAGCATAATATTAAATAAATAAATAACACCCAAAAATTACATACATAGTCCTGACCCCACATTAAGATCGAGTCTTGTGTCGTGGGTATCAGGAACTACGAGAGACTTTTCGGTCTCACAAACACCCAGACCCGAGAGAAATATTTGGGGGCCGCACAAACATTTCTCTCGGTGTGGGGATCGAACCCGCGGCCTCTCGTTTCACAGGCGGCGTCTAACCACCTGCGCCACGGAGGCTGTCAAATATTATACTAGTTATGTCTGTTTATCAATTTAATTGACCAGATTCTCGATAATAAAGCCACCGTAATAATACTGGTTAATATTTGATTAATGTCCAATAAGTGCGTGGTGGCCTGTTGGTAAACGGACTAGACGCGACTGCCAACATGTTCACGGTGGTCGCGGGTTCAAATCCCAGGGCACACCTCTGACTTTTCGGAGTCACATGTGTATTGACAGTCAATCACCACGCACTAAAACGGTGAAGGAAAACATCGTGAGGAAACCTGCATACCATAGCGATTTATAAGAATTTCTATGGTATGTAAGTCCGCCAACCCGCACTAGTCCAGCATGGTGGACTATATGGCCTAACCACTCTCAATCGTACTTTCGATTGTAGAGTAGGCCCGTGCCCTGCAGTGGGACGTATATGGGCTGATACAATACAATACAATAATGTCCACCACGCTAGAATCGAATTAGATTCATTTAAATTATTTGGTAGCTTTTGCGGCGTAGTCGTTTAGACTCCACCTGTGAAACGAGAGCCGCGGGTTCAATCCCCGCAACGAGAGAAATGTTTTTGCGGCCCACAAATATTTCTTTCGGGTCTGTGTGTTGTGAGACCGAGAAGTAACTCGTACTTCTCGATTCCAACGACTCAAAACACGATCTTAACTTATTTTAGAACTATGTAAATGACTGCTGGGATTTATTTATTAGTTTTGTTATTGCTATTCTTGCAGATCGACAGACATTCTTCGATGAAGATGTAGTTCTGATTAAAGACGATAAAGTAAGCAAACTAGTTGGGCCAGAAGACGCTGTATATTGTAGACTGGAGGATCCTACTGGATTCGCTGTATTTGACGATTTTGGAAGATGCCAAATGGAAATAGAGAGAGTAACATGGGAACACGATGGGTACTGGAAGATCCAAGCGGGAGCTCCTGGGAGAGTGTTACTTGAGGATTTCAACTTATTTGTTGTCGTTAAGGAATCAGGTTTGTAAATCATTATACATTTCGTCTTATATTTTGATGCATAAAGCGTGAATATTGTTTGAGTGGAGGTCCCGTATTGACATTTACAATTTCAATATTAGACGCACACGTTGGTCTAACTAATAAAAGTTCCTGGCACCTTTCAACATGAGCCACAACGAACATCATTGGAGAATGCTTAGGTCCAGCTCTGTATAGGGTCTTAGCGGCTAAAGACCATTTTTTTAAATGTTTCAGGCTTTTTCTTTCTTTAGAAGTTTAGATGTACCATAAATAATTCGGAATCAATCTGTATTTGGCGCATATTTTCAGAATCCACGGAAGTGGTAGCTACAAAGGTAGAAAAGCACCGGCCATCAGTGGTACTATCCTGCTCATTATCGACTTCACACAACGTGCGAGGTTGCAAGTTCCGTGGTCCGAGAGGAAACACCCTCATCGCCACAAAAGGAGTGGGTGAAGATAGGTACAGCTTCTACGGCTCTGAAGTTAGGTAAACAAATGACGTATACTTATTGTTGATTCTATTATAATTGTGGTAATTTTTTAAGGTATTCAAAACTAAATGTATGTATAATTTTCCATAATATTATTTAAATATTAATAACAGTTGTGAACAGTTCGCCATTTGCTATTGTTCCTTTTGTCAACGACAGTTTAAAGATACTATCACCTGTGGTTTCAATTCCCGATATATATGTCATTTTACATTTTTATACTTTCTACAGCTACGTCTCAAATGTCCGCAATCATGAGTGTGGTATTCGTATTGCCAACCCATCGGAGGGTGACCTCGGCCTGTGGCGATGTGCCATCGAGACAGAAGTTGGTGTTCACTATGGCTTCTTGTCAGTCATCTGTCCCTGGTTGATACAGGACCCTGACGTCCAAGCTTCTGTAGTAACAGGTAAGTTCTTTGTAAGAATTTGGTCGCTTTATGGGTATTGTGTTCTGATTCTGTGCCTTATATTAGTAATGGACATTATTGCTATTTTAAATTAACATCACCACCTTGTTATTTTTGAAGCCTTAGTATGCTCTATATCTCTGCTATTGTTAATTGCCTCCCCTCAGAATTTGGAAAAAAACTGACCATATACCTATTATAACCATTATTCATTCTAAAATTACACACACAAAATTGACTGCTCAGTTTCTTATTTAGATGGGTTTGTAAAAAAACTCACTCCTTCATAGATTACACGAGATCGTATAAAAAAATTACCGATCGGTTTCGTGTATCAATCGAAAATCTCAACATTTAGCTTATCTACATATATAGCTAATGAAATATTATTGTAGACTTCACTTGTGATTGCTATTTATTCCAAAACCAATTTATATCCCATCTTAGGATGGATATCAGGTCGGCGTATTTTATGAATTATTGTGGTATTAAAAATACTTGATAAATACCAGTACTAGCATCTGTTTTAGCATCCGAACCTTGTTTAAATGTTTGATGTTCAATTTTACTCTCCGAACATGAACTTTTAATACTACAGTCAATTTAATGTTGGATTTTTTTTCAGAACCGACATTGTCAGCTGTTAGATCTCCAGTTTCCGCCATAGAAGGAGAAGCCGTTACAATGTCTTGTTCCATCCAGGCTCCAATCAGATACTGCTATTTCAGAGCTAGTAATGGCACCGTATTCAGCGTCACGCCTGGTAAGTTCTTAAAAACCAAGGGATTCAAATTTAGTAAATCAATACAACTACCCAAACTTTTTTTTGCGTAATTCACAAGCGTTGATTATTTTGCAGCCTTTCACAGACTGTGAAATGAAAGTAAAAACTTATTGATTAAAGTCCACAAAGTAATGCTTATTACAATAAGAGATCACAATTATATTAAGTTTGTACACTAGTTCCTTTTTTACTTCTAAACGTTTTGAAACTCGGTGCCCCACTAGGCACTAGATCGGGGGTACGGTGTCTTAACCAACTGCGTTGCAAAGGTCTATGAAACAAAGACTTCCATCTTGTCTTCGTTATTGTCATCCTTAGCTGATTCCACCTCAATATACATAATTTTTTCATAAGCATTTCATGCATTTTACAGAAACATCATCTCCCTCGATGGAATATGTAGGAAGTGGTTTCGACGCGGGCGAATGCGGAGTTAGATTCCTAGGTCTGGTGTCCCGAGACAGCGGTTCATGGAGCTGCCACGTCGGCCTTTACAACCAGACAGAGGAACATAGAGCGCCCTTACAACTTACTGTTCAAGGTATAGCACAAAAAATTAATTATTTGTCTTAAAAATATGTAAGACGCAGGAAAATAACGAAAAGATAAAACAATTAACAGAAAATAATTTGGCAATAATGTTGAGTGCATCATGGCAATAATATATAGTCTCTGCCTACCTCTATGGGATATAGGTGTGACGATTATGTATGTTATGTAAAATAATAAACAAAAAAAACCGAACACTCACATACATAGTCCTGACCCCACACTAAGATCGAGTCTTGTGTCGTGAGTATCAGAAACTACGACAATTTTTTCGGCCTCACAAATACATAGACCCGAAAAAAATATTTATAGGCCGCATCAACATTTATCTCAGTGCGCGGATCGAACACGCGGCCTGTAGTTTCATTGGCAGCGTCTGAGTCACAGAGGCTGTCGAAAATGAATTATCGTCAATTTTGTCACATGGGCTAAGAGTCTTACAATACATTTGATTGGGCTCCCATAGGAATGAGTTAACAGGAATATTTCCTTTTTTCAGAACCAATATCCGTTCGTCACTATCGAAACGATGCTCACAGTCTGACTGTAGAAGCGATCGTACATTCAGAACGACGCTTGGACTACTGCAGATTCATTCGTATTGACGGGTTTGGTAAGTATAATATAAACTAGTTGAATTATAAGTCATTCACTGTATTAGAGCTTGTAGGTAAAATTTGCTATAAAATTGACGGGCGAAAACATATGAAAATCTTTGGGGCACTTAAAATGGAAGTTCCTAGGGCTAAATACAGAAACTTAATCTTGTATTGATAATGATCATAATTTTGCAGAGTGTTAAATTTTTTTAATATAATATGTTAACCTTACATCTGTTTTTAAGCAGTTCCGCTGCAGAACATAAATCAGAACAAAATATTTATCATAGACCACTAAGACACATCTAGGAACATCTAATATTGAATGATATATTAACAATTGATTCTTTGCAGGTTTCACGACAGACAGTATCCCAGATGGCTACAGGTTCGCAGGGTCTCTGGACAGCGGTCACTGCCTCCTCTACATTCGAGATGAGAACATGTTGAACCTGCACCCATGGACCGTCGTCGCCAGGATCAGAGGACAAAGAGTAGAACTGTACAGACAAACAACAGATAATTTGCTTTGGATGATTCCTGATCATGGAGGTAAGTCATGGGGACAGAGTTATCGATAATAAAAAATAGATGGCGCTGTATATCAGTCGATTGATAGTATATTCTTCATAAGTATGAAAACGCTGATTAAAGGACCACATATTCATGTAATTTATCATATATTTCTATAGAGTTTTACAAGTCACTTTAAATTATTATATCTATCATCATCATGGCTTTCAGCTGTGCGACAATTCCTTTGTTGGACCTTGAAACTAACATTCTAACGATATTGTCTTTTCCCAGACTCCTTCCCGCTGTATCTTTGGTTCGTGATAATCCTAATGATCTTGACGGCCATTCTACTTGGAGCGATGCTTGGACCAAAGAGGAACAGGCAATGGACATACGACAGAGCATCGCAACTAAGAGCCAGTTTTAGAAACAGCTTCCGAAAAACAAAGGAGTTACAGAACCCATAATAATTGATACATCCTTTATGAAATTACGAAGAAAATAGACGTGGAGATAATATGATGATGAACTAGAACATGATACAAGTCAAAATATTCAAGGAGACGTTGAGTCGACTGAACCGAACCTGGAATTGATAGAATTGTCATTGTTATCTAAATTATAAAACCAATATTTGAATGTGATGTTTTATTTATGTTATAACCAAATTGAATTTACCATTAAATATAATTAAATGATTGGAGTACAAATGTTTCGTTTCAATCAATGTTATCAACGGATAAATATATATTTAAAGATTTTTACAATGCAACCTGTGATTTATTATGTACTAGCAGTCGGGCCCGGCTTAGCCCGGGTGCAGATAGTTTTTGAGTATCATTTAGTCTAATGACGAAAAGCATTCAATCCTGTCCTCTCCTATCCCGTGCCAACTATTCTGTTCCCATCTCATCCCACGGGAACACTACATTTTTCGATATAAAAAGTAGTCTATATGTTAATCCAGAGTTTCAGCTATCATTATACCAAATTTCATAAAATCTGTTTCGTGTTCGTTTTTGCATGAAGGTGTAACAAACATCTATATTCACAAACTTTCACCTTTATAATATTAGTATATCCTTACTACTGTTTCAGATATAAGGATCTTTACGACTGCCCTCTAATTATCCTTTTATCAAATCCATCCCATGGTTGTCTGTAAGACATTGCCTTTGAGCGATAAGACCGCCAATTGTACTTTTATGATTGTGATTTTCATTTTATTTGTGTTGTTTTTTTTTTTGTGCAATAAAGTGTATAAATAAATAAATAAATCTTTCAAGTGGAATTTACGTAAAATAAACTACATACGGCTTAATGGCATTACCGTCTTTACCATAAGCCCGTGCCCCCATCCTAAGGTGGGCTCGAAAAGCCGACAATTTTCCTTACACACTTAGTCACTCACACATTTAATGACTCCTACCACCCGTGTATATTTTAGAAATTGTAATACTTGTAAGAAATAATCATCATCTATTTCATAACACTAGTGACGATTAAACTCCTTATCCAAAAAGGAAATTCCTCCAAACTAAACGTGAAATGCTATAAAAGTGCTCTCTGTCACAGAAATAGTTTTGCTATGTAAGTAGTATGTACATATGTATGTATCATAAAATATTTTAATAACATCTAGATAGGGGGCCCCGGTCTGAGGAGGCCCCAGGCTTGAATGGACTTAGACCTGAAGCGGCTCTCGTTCCGCGATGCCATAAGCAGAAATGGAATGTAAAATAACATTCATTTAGTGAGATCCAATTAACAATTTGCTGGATTGTTTACAAATTCTTAGTTATTTATTCATTGAAGTAGAAAGTTGAAATTTTTCATAGTAATGGATGGCCACGTGCGTTAATTTTGCCATTGTCCTCAGATAGTATAGTTATGCCAATAACAAACTTTACACTAAAAAAATAGTTCAATATGAAATAATAGAAATTATTTCTAAGTTTGGTGCTAATTATTTTTACGGCTGTAAAATGCAAGGGTAGAGCGTGGTATCAATCACAAATAATATATCGTTTTAGAACCAATCTGATAAACCTTTATAAAGGAAATCAGTAATCACTAATAAAATCGTGAGCCTGTGTAATAAGCCATGCTAGAAAGTATGATTTACACGATAAGTTATGTAAGGAATATTTTAGACGAAGAGCCCGTGGCCGCTGGACTTTGGTCATTTTATAAAAGCTGTAAGTTTGTCTGAGCATGCCTCTCACATAAACATTACACAATCAGCTATTATGAAGTTCTAATCGTGGTTGCTTTGGAAGTTATCAGTTTCAATATGTCTGGCAAAGGGTCTTTAAAGGGTTAAATTGAACTAAGTTCCATTCAGCCCATTTGGAAGCTCGGCCCGGAGAGCTCTCGGCTTCATACACAATTTAAGACCGTCTCTCCTCAAAGGAACCCCAGGGAAATTATGTTGGCCGATGTATTGCGGGTCACTCGTAATATCATCAGCATAACAATCAGTATCACACATGCTGTATGTACATATGTAAGCATGCTGTCTATAGATAACATATCAAAGATATGCAGGATAAAGAGTGTCGGCGATAGCACCAAGCCTTATGGAACACCAGTATTGAATGGTCTTGATCACGAAGCAACAACTATGCACTATGATTTTTATGCTCCAACCTTCGAAAAAGCTGGCGATCAATTTGCGGTCCTTCAGGAATTCCAAAGACAGGATCCTACAGAAGACACCTTGGCATTCACGATTGTATGCCTACGAAATGTCAAGGCTGACCGCAATAGCCTCACTCCCACTCTCCCAAGCTTCCGCCCAACGGTGCGTGAGGTACACGAAAAAATTACCAGCCTTACGATCGTGAAGAACACCGTATTGGCGCTCATTAATCAGTTGGTGGTCTACAAGGTATCTCAAGGGCTGAGTGTTTATAAATCGCTCCAAGACCTTGAAGAGTAAGGGTGTGACAGGAATTGGCTTGTAACACGAATGGTCCTATTGGTCATCCTTTTGTGGATTGGGTGTACGCGGGTAATCTTCCACGAAGTTGGAGCCGGGTTGGTTTTATAGGAATTACGGTAAATGCACATGAGCTAAGGGAATGTGCGCTTTAAAAACCACTGCGGCGGTACAGTCTGGCCAACTCAACTTATATCCAAAATAATCGAGAAGCTTGAGCTCCCGTCTGACAGCACGTTGGTTGATTACGATTTCAGACAGGAAACTCTCACAACGCAGGATATTCGGTAGTGAGGCTTCTCCAACATCATACGTTCATTTCGAGATAAAGAATTGAGCCAAGATATCGGCCTTATTCTTTGCACTAAAGACCAAACATTTACCAGTTTTACGAAGTTAAAGAAGAGACTGGATAGGCAGACATTAGATTGGTAGGATTGGACAGGCATAGCCTTGATGACCGACCAAATACATTGCTCCCATAGGGCTCTGGAGTCACTCGCTAATTCTGCGGATGACTGATGACGCCTTGACCGTTTAGAAATAATCATCATCTCAGCCACAGAAAGTTCACTGCTGAACATAGGCTTCTCCCAAGGATCTCCACATTGACCTGTTGGAAGCGGCCTACATCCAGCGACTTCCTACAACTTTAGCCAGGTCGTCCGTCCACCTTGTTGGCGGGTGTCCGACACTGCGCTTGTATGTACATGTGTCACAATTTTTGCACAAAATTTAGTTGCATTATGTTTAAGCGGCCTCCACTCTAGAACCTTTCGGCCCCAACCGCCATTGGTTCTACGCGCCATGTGTCCAGCCCACTGCCACTTCAACTTGCTAATGGCAGTGAGAATAAGCATATTATAAATATTTAAAATATGGGGTTAGGAGTAATGGAAAAAGGATACAACGTACATGAGTTGAGTGTTGACGTCATCTTTCTTATGGTACATACATACGAAAGAGAAAAACAGTGTCCCAACGGCTCTGTTCAAAATATTATTATATCAGCCATTTTGCAACCAATTTTGGTGCTGTTTTCGAATTAATGTGTTTTGTAAGCAATATTTTTTTAGAAACCATTAAATAGTACTCATAATTAAATTTTGGACACATCCCTATTTCCGTGTCGATACAAAATAAACGTTTTTTCCATATGTTTTGAACGTTCGCATTCGCTAATATTCTATATGAATATTCGCATTCGCAATCGCCATATTGTGAGCAATTTAACATTCGTTACATCACTAAATAAGACATTCTATCGCAGACCTTTTTACATCTCTTTAAGAGAGACAATTCCGACAAATTGATACCAAAGAGCACAGTACAAAAATTGATACATAACTTCCATAGCAAATGATCAAAGTAAACAAATGTTAGGATATTTTTACTTTTCAAAAGGGCCCACCATAGGGTAAGGCGGCCCTCCTTAATGTAAATACATAGTTTTATTACCAACTAGCTGTGCCCGCGACTTTGTCCGCGTGGAATTTGACAAAAACTTTTTTTTTCTAACATACTAAAAAAACTTTTCTAAAATAAATGTAGCCTAAGTTACTCCTTATTATATCAGTTACCTGACAGTAAAAGTCCCGTCAAAATCGGTCCAGCCATTTCAGAGATTAGCCGGAACAAAAAGACAGACAGACAGACAAAAAAAATTCTAAGGTCAATTTCGTTATAGGTATCGTGTATATAACGATATGTAGTTGAACATTTTCTTTTATTTTCACTTTACAAACAGACACTTCAATTTTATTTATATGTATAGATGTATAGATTAGGCATATTTTTAGAATAATGTGGTCTGATGCATACTATAATGATTAATACATATAAGAAGAAAGAAAATATATAAATAGACCCAATAGTACACATACACAGCTCTAACTAAGACCAACCCACACTAAGATTGAGTCTTGTATCGTGGTTATCGGGCATTGCGAGAGACTTGTCGATCACAGGCCATCTATGTGGGAGATCGTTTATTTTATTATGATTTTTAGGTAGCTTAATGGTAAACCGCAATAATCCATATAAGCATACATATATTACAATTTCTAATTTTTTTATACTATTAGCACATTTAGTTTTTTAAAAGCGTAATAGGTACCTATATTAATATATTCAAATATTCCTTTAATGTTATTGTTATTTTTTTACCCAAAAAAATACTTGTTTTATTAAATTATACGTTGTAAACTGTAGGCTTTTTGTAGAGATATGCAGGAAAATAAAAATATAATATGTTATCGACATGTGGCAGAGACAACTATCTATTTAACAATGACGACACTGATACAAGACACGATACATGTAAATTTATGAACTAAGGATTACGTAAATGTTACAAGTTGAAATAAAACCTACACGAATTTTATCGCGGATTTGGTTGTAAATAAATAACACCCAACAGTCACATACGTAGTCCTGACACCAAACTCAGATCGAGTCTTGTGTCGTGGGTATCAGGAACTACGAGAGACTTTTCGGTCTCACAAACACCCACAGCCGAAAGAAAGTGAACCTCACAAACATTTCTCTCGGTGCGGGGATCGAACCCGCGGCATCTCGTTGCAGGCAGCGTCCCACCGACTGCGCCACGGAGGCTGTCAAATTTTTTGGCCACTTATGTTTTATTTTGTTAACTTCTCAACACGTTTCGATTACTTCAAAGCTTTCGTGGTCACGAGGCTGATAAAACCATGTGGTTATTTTTTGTTCAATAATATTTGTAATTGAAATAAATATTACGCAAATACACTGTACAGCCTACATACTTTATGGGATATTGGAATTTAATTCTCAATGCTTTTTTAAATGTTTTTTTTTTCAATATAGAAACATGTAACAATCTAAAAGACATTGTTTAATAAAATATTTTCTACCTCCCTTGTCTCTTCTTAAATGATCCCTAAAAAACCTAATTATATCCACAAAACCTAGCATATACTTGTCGGATGACGGATATAAAACTCATTGTGTTAATTATTTAATTATTATTATCACCACACGTTATAATTAACGGATTATCCGAATATCTGCGACAACTTGTTACTTTTATAGTAAATACGCGTATGTCTATGCTTCACCGCCGACTGCTGGATCTCGAATGCCTGGTTCAGTTCAGTTCAGTTTTTGTTTATAATGGCTCTGTCGCAGACTCGATAATTTTGCCAATGTCAAGTGTTGGAAAGCACAGATTAAATAAAAAGCGTATAAATTGTCAAATTATGAAACGGAACAAAAAATTATAAACTTAATTAATATTGAGAAAATAATATAACATTGATGAAACTAAAACAACAACATAAAAAAACTATATATTTAATTAAAAATAAAGCGAAATTATTCACATAAATCGAATGCCTGGAATGCCCTGTCTACGGTTCGCAGGCGGTTTATATTGCAAACTGTCATGCTCCCACCCTTACTCTGACTGTGGGTAGTGAAATAGAACAATAACCGGGTTTCTTTTAATAAAATTACTTCTGCATCTACCCGTAGATTCCTAAGGGCCGATTTACAATTATTTAACATATGGGCTTTACATAAGAACACCCCGACATACTTGTACCAAAAGTTACAATCACATCACACACAATCACAATAGGAAATTCACAAGAATAACATACGAAAAGGTACCTGTTACCTTTTGAGCTCCTTTCGCAAAATTACCTTCTATGAAAACGTTTTCTCTCTAGGTGCTAAAGGTGCCTTATATCCATTGATTTAAAAACTACTTATATCCCTATCTATACACCTGACTATATACAATTTAAAATAAAACTATTTTTTTAGATTTTGTCGTGAGTTTTGTTTATTTTTTAACTCGATCCGCCCCGTGTCCACGAAACCCGCAAAGGAATCGAAACGTCGGGAAATAAAAAAAATTAAACCAAATTCACGATAAAAAACGCAATAAATGGTTTCATTTCAATGTGCAACATTGTGTATTCAGATAAAAATGTTATTTACGGATTTTATCGCGGATTTGGGTTTAAGTTTTACATTTCTAACTTCCCAACGTTTCGATCACTTTACAGCTTTCGTGGTCACGGGCGGACGAACGATTGTGTATATAATTTTCATTCTAACACGGCACAGTTTCTGTATTACACTTGGTGATAAGTGAAAATGCCGTCCAGACAGAGGACTTAATGGCCTAATGCCTAATGGTATCAGTCAGCGGTCTGAATTAAATTTTATAACAATTAGTCAAGTAGTTAATGCTTGAAAACGCAACAATCAAACAAACTCGCGCATTTATATTATTTCTTTGGACAGCACATGTAGCGTCTGTGTTTTTTTCTATCACACAAAGCAATATGCATACGATAAGATATTTAAATGGAGCAGATTAGAAATAGGATCGGTTTAAGGTTGCAAAAGAATACTGACAGATACGACTAGTGATTATCAGTGCTGTGTCGTCAAGTTGGTATTTGAGACGTGTTTTTGGTGGAAAATGAGGTTTTACTGGGTGGCTGCTTGGACCATCTTATGTGCAGGTGAGGTGGATTAGAATATCTTATGAGTAGATCTGGTAGACATTTGGAATTAAATCTAGAATTAAACATAATTTATTAATATTCGTACGACATAGTGAACTAATGGAAGTGTGCATGAAGGATTGTTGGTAACGGATTAGACGCGGCTGCCAACATATTCATGGTAACGCGAGTTCAAGTCCCAGGGCACACCTCTGTCTGTAGACCTATGTGTATTAATAGCTAATCACCACGCACTGCAACAGTGAAGGAAAAAATCGTGAAGAAGCCTACATATCATAGCGATTTCCAAGAATTGATGGTATGTTAAGTCCGCCAACCCGCACTACGCCAGTGCAGTGTGGTGGATTCTATGGCCTAACCCGTCTCAATCGTACTCTCGATTGTATAGGAGGCTCGTGCCCTGCAGTGGGACATATATGGGCTGAAAGAGAAACACAAGTAAACTATAACACATCTGATGATAGGTGCAGAGCAATCCAAGTACAATAAATACGAGTTATAGGCTGTGTATACAATTGTGTTGAATTGGTTGAGTTAAAAGTGTATTGGAACCGAAAAACATTTACCAAGGCTTCCTATGATGGTTTTCTATCTATTTTTTTTCCTTATGATCAGCGATACGACAGCTCATGGACTGTAGTAAAACCAACCTTCATTAACAAAGTAATGCTAGGCATTCCACTGCACTCGCCTTTCTGATACATAAAAGTCTCAATATGTCCAGTTGTTACCCTGGCTACAATGTCGTTCATACCAGAACACAACACAACAGCGTATTTACACTGCTATTTGGCGGGAGAAATATAAATTATGGTGGTACCTATCCAGGGGGGTTACTCAATAATAACGATACGAACTGCGAATGTTCGACGTCCGGAGTAAGATATAAGATTTCCACTTCTAAAAGTTAATACTGTAGTGTATTGATAAATTCATACTCTTAGCATCTGTCGTCTCGAACTATACACTACGCGAACCAAGGGTGAGTGAGATAGATATAGAAGGAGATAGATCATAGACGTGGAGGACGGAACGGAGTGTGAAGACGTGGTGTATAGCAAACGAGCCGATAAATATTAATAATTGTATTCTACTACAATGTTACACATATTAACCGTAAATAGTGACTATTACAAATACTATTCTCTATTATATTTATAATTTTCTCTAAACTTAGTCTATGATTGCGGCGTACGATAGAGGAATCCAACATTTTGTGGAATATCTAGGCACATTAGTGACATTAGACAGCCTCCGTGGCGCAGTTGGTTAGACGCCCGCCTGTGAAACGAGAGGCCGCGGGTTCGTTCCCCGCACCGAGAGAAATGTTTGTGCGGCCCACAAATATTTCTTCCGGGTCTGGGTGTTTGTGAGACCGAAAAGTCTCTCGTAGTTCCTGATACCCACGACACAAGACTCGATCTTAATGTGGGGTCAGGACTATGTATGTGACTGTTGGGTGTTATTTATTTATTTATTAGTGAAGTTTTACGTACGGTGTCCGAACATACGAAGTTCGTATTGTTTTTATAGAGTAACCCATCAGGCGACCTCTTATCTTCGTGTACGTTGATGCCATCAGGACGGATATTCTAACCTAAGTAGCCTTAGGTCTTCGGCAATCTCAGTCATCATGAAAGAGACAGCAAACGATGACATCAGAAGAATAACTTCATATCGGTGTTCAGATATCACATAATATGTGATTGTATAATATGTGATGTAGATTGCAGCAATCGGGGCCGACTTGATTGTAATATTATATGTTAGTATTTAAGTAATTCCATAATACGCAAACAGAGCAATAATCTTTTAGTGCAGTTTTTATTTTTTATGGCTCTGTCGCAGATTCGACAATTTCGCCAATGTCAAGTATTGGAAAGCACAGTTTATATAAAAAAGCGTATACAGGGTATATCAAGAGTGCTACCGAAAACGAAGCTGGATGGTAATTTTCGTGACTTCAGACACAATGCAGCTAAATTTTGTGCAAAAAATTGTGACGAATTTTTTTTGTTATTTTTTTTCTATTGTCGTATTTGGGTGGTAAATACATAGATTTTTCTTAAATAATAGTGCATACCCTTTTATTTTTAAAGACGCTATGGTACGTAAGGCTTTAAATTATTATTTTAGCAAAAACTATGGATTTACCACCCAAACTAGACGATATTTAAAACTTAATAAAAAAAAATGACTGGTTTTTTTGCCAAATTTTTAGTTAAATTGTGTTTGTAGTCACTAAAACTACCACCCGACTTCGTTTTCGGTAGCACTCTTGATATACCCGGTAGATTGTGAAAGTTGGAAACCGAACAAAAAATGATAAATTTAAATAATTCGTTAAATAATTATTGAGAAAACAATAAAACATTGATGAAACTAAAACAACAACACAAAAATAATCAAATAAACAACTGCATGTAAAGAGATAAATCCATAATTAGCATTGAAGCTTATGGAAGCGGCGATAAGATAGCAACAATCACAGCACACCACATCGTTATTTAACCATAAAAATTGTATTAGTCGTCGTCGATAACCGTAGGAGAACCAAGGTTACCGACATAGCCCATAGGATTGGCAAGTTGAAGTGGCAGTGGGCCGGGCACATAGCTCGTAGAACCGATGGCCGTTGGGGCCGAAAGGTTCTTGAGTGGAGGCCACGTACAGGCAAGCTAAAGGTCGGACGCTCGCCTACAAGGTGGACGGACGATCTGACTAAGGTTGCAGGAAGTCGCTGGATGCAGGCCGCTTCCAACAGGTCATTGTGGAGATCCTTGGGGGAGGCCTATGTTCAGCAGTGGACTTCCTGTGGCTGATATGATGATGATGAAACTTTAAAAACAAAGCGAAATTATTGACAGAAAGAGAAAAGTTACAAAAAGAAAAATAACCCTTGGACTAAATACCATTAGAAATGAATTGTTTTTTACAAATTACAAATTCGGGCATATTAATATATTCCAAGTTGTATATTTAAGTTGCGTTGATGATGATGTCTGGTATTTAGTAATGAATCATGCAAGTTACAAATATTCCGGAAATTAATTGACATACACATTATATTGCACTTATATGATCAGTTCATATATTTTGTGAATTTTTAACTGCTGAAGATAATAATTGCCTCATAATTTTTAATTATTCTGGGTTTTAAATCTTGAAATATAGGGGCTCGATCCAAAGGAAATTAAATCTGCTATATCATTTAATGCGAGGACATATTATTTTATGTTATCGCCGTATAATTTTTAGTCACAAAGACGCTAGATCAGTGATTCTCAACCACTGTGCCGCGGCACTTTTGTGTGCCGCCAAATTGAAAAATATTTTTAACATGAATATATATTTAAATGCACAAAAAAGTTAATTATTTTATTATTTGCTTTGCAACGCGTTTTTTCTTAGTGGCAAATTATGATGAAGCGGCGTGCATAGCAATAGGAATATGTCTCAAGGCGCTTTTTGTGTGCCGCCAAATTTTGAAATCGTTAAATATGTGCCGCAACAAAAAAAGGTTGAGAATCACTGCGCTAGATAATATCAAGATTTTTATATCCGCCTGGATAACAAACTCCGTTCTAGATTATTTAAGTACAGAGATTGAACCTGGAACTGACTGCCCCTGTGGCGCAGTTGTACTACTGTATGATTGCAAAGCTGAGGCCGTGAGTTTGAATTCCGGGTCGAGCTAAATTACCGGGTAAATCAAGACTGCTACCGAAAACGAAGCCGGGTGGTAGTTTTAGTGACTACAAACACAATGCAACTAAAAATTTCGCAAAGAAACGCGACAATTTTTTTTATGATTTTTTAAATATCCTCATTTTTGGGTGGTAAATCCATAGGTTTTGCTAAAATAATAAGTTAAACCCTTTTGACGTGACAACGTCTTAAATTAGGTTGCGGCTGGGAGTCACTTATGAAAAAGTGTAACGCCCGGTAACGTTACGATGAGTCACCGAACGAGAGAGAGGCCCGCCGAATGCCTTGCGTCTCTCTCCCACTCAACTATGATCGGTCTGCCGCGCGCGCAGCACTAGAGAATTAGGCGCATTGAATCGGCGCATGCTTGTGTCTCTGTCTTTGTCTTTCTCGAACGTTCTTGGCGTTGGAAAAACAAGAAAGCGTCACAATACAAGTTCACACGTGTGGTTAAAGTATCGTCAGCTGTGTCTGTAGTGAAAATATGGAGTGCTTAGATTCGTCATTTATCATTTACAACAACTACAACAATAAAGGTAAATAATTGTACACTGATATTTCATTATCGTAAACTATGATTGATTGATTAATTGTTAGATTGACACAAAAGCTGAGAAACTGAGTTTATAGGTTATGTCATACTATTGATAAATGTTGATAGTGTTTAGTAAACAAAATATATTTCTATAGTTAAAATTTGTGCAATTCTTATTTTCATTCAATTCCTTGTTCCTATTGTGCAATTTAATTATATTCATATCAATAAATATTCTACCGAGAAAAAGACGTTGTCACGTAAAATCTTCGCCCGTAAAACCGACTTTATTATACCTTAGTGTCTGTATAAATAAAAGGGTATACACTATTACTTTAGGGAAAAAATGTATTTACCGCCCAAATACGACCATATGAAAAAAAAAACATCGCTTTTTTTGAAACATTTTTTGTTGCATTGTGTCTGAATTCGCTTAAACTACCACCCGGCTTCGTTTTCAGCAGTTTTCGTAGCAGTGTTGATATACCCTGTATATATGATTTTTCTATTCATTATCAGCCTGGAGTCGGAAAAGAGGATGTCCATTCATGGTATCGGCAAGAAATATCGACTATCGATGATCCCAATAACGATACTGCTTAAAATTCATTATAGCATTTTTATAGTTTGTCCTTAAACGATGTCCTGTTTTATCCCAGCCGAAAGATTTTTTTAAATAAAGCAATTATCGTCATATTTTATATTTTGTTTACAAAGCCGAAGACAAAAAACTATTTTATATTTGACTTCAAGTTAATTTCTCCGAGAACTCCGGGCCAGGGGGGTCACTCTGTACTGGTCGCAATTATGCTTATATTTATTGGAAATATATATTTTTCCCTACACAAAAAGGGTCTCATTGAGGGGTACAAATCTTCGCACCGATACTAATTTTCATAGTAGAATTGGTATTCCTTTGTGCCCGATATGGCGATAGGCTCGCCCTCTATCATATCGTGGGACGGAAAATACTAGGCGAAACGTGGTTGTCACTCTGTCCTAGTGCCTACAACTTTTGAGAAATAGGCTTGTTTATGTATGTATGAAAAACGATTCACTTGCAAATTTTTCTGTGGCCGATTTATCTGAAATCACTCTTACGAATCTGTAGTAATAGATCCATATTTTGTAACTACACGCCTTATGAACACTTTTTTATATTTCCAGCTGGCGTTCGTTCTGGAGAACAGGCAGATAATGGTAAGTATTTACATATTACATAATTATATACTCTAAAATAAAAGATAGAAAAAAAATGCTTTTATTATCGCGCAGTTAGACCCACACAACACAGTACCTACATTTATAATAATGCATCAAAAAAGTATACAAAAAAAAAAACTGAATTCGATGTTTAATAATGGGGATATTGTAGAACTATGATCAAATGGCCGAACACAAATGTAAGGGCCGCCCTAGAAGATAATGTTTACTGTCTAGTTTCAATCCTATGACCAATGACTGAGCAATCAACTCATCTGAAAGTAAATGATCACCGCCGCCCATGAAAATCTACTAAAAGGGATAGGAACAGGAAAATGGAATGGATACTAATCTGGTAATCTCACTAGCGAACAGAACAGACGGCAAACTCATATTTTCATGTGAGTGTGAGGCATTGGTACAAACCTGATTGGTTGATACCCTCCGTGACGCAGGTGATTAGACGCCAGCTTTGAAACGAGAGGCCGCAGGTTCGATCCCCGAACCGAGGCAAATGTGAGGCCCAAAGTATTTGTCTCGAGTCTGGCTATTTGTGAGAACGAAAAGTCTCACGTAGTTTCTAACATCCACAATACAAGACATAATTGATCTTAATGTGAGTTCAGGAATATATTTATCTAGCTGTACCCGCGACTTCGTCCGCGTGGAACTCAACAAAAATTTTTTTTTCCAAAATAAAAGATTTTTCTTAAATAAATGTAGCCTAAGTTACTCCTTATTATATCAGCTACCTGACAATAAAAGTGCCGTCAAAATCGGTCAGGCATTTCAGAGATTAGCCGGAACAAACAGACAGACAAAAAAAATCTAAGGTCATTTTCGTTATAGATATCGTGTATAAAACGATATGTAGTTGGACATTTTTTTTATTTTCACTTTACAAACAGACACTTCAATTTTATTTATATGTATTATAGCACAGTAGCAAGTGAAGTGCGTGGTGGCCTGTTGGTAAACGGACTAGACGCGGCTGCCCACATGTTCACGGTGGTCGCGGGTTCGAATCCCAGGGCACACCTCTGAATTTTCGGAGTCATGTGTGTATTGATAATCAATCACCACGCACTAAAACGGTGAAGGAAAACATCGTGAGGAAACCTGCATACCATAGCGATTTATAAGAATTCCTATGGTATGTAAGTCCGCCAACCCGCACTAGGCCAGAGTGGTGGACTATATGGCCTAACCACTCTCAACCGTATTCTCGATTGTAGAGTAGGCCCGTGCCCTGCAGTGGGACGTATATGGGCTGATACAGATACAGATCAGTAGCAAAACCAAACAACACCTTGACTTACAAAGCAATGCTTGGCTTTCCACGGCGCTCGCCATCCTGAGACATAAGATGCTAAGTCTCAATAGGTCCAGTAGTTATTCTGGCTACAATGTCCTTAAATCCGAAATACAACAGTGCATTTAAACTGTTGTTTGGCGGGAGAAATAGACATTGTGGTGGTACCTACCCAGGCCGCCTCTCACATATGAGAGACCTACCACCAGTGATTTGGGTGTTTTGGGTTAAGCCAGCCCATTCCTAATATATTAACTACAGTATTGTTCTATAAGCTTTAAAGCTTTAATGTGGCTAATGATTGCACATTACTGACGCAATAGTTGCCATTTTTTCTTTGTTCGATAGCGCAATTTGTGAGCCTTATATTTTAGTCGACTTTTATCGGCTGATAAGGAATTTTTTGTATTTCTCTCTTTTCTAATACATGCTAATAATCTTTATTCCTTTCTTATGTATCTGATGGTAACTAGACGCTCTGTCTGACGAGGTTGATTAATGACCGTACTGAAAGACGGTTGACCTTCATTATCAGTATTAATGGTAATGATCAGATTAACAACATATAAACGCGCTACCAGTCACGTCTATAGATAATATCAAAACATTACTAAATTATCGATAAAGCTAATTAGATTTTATATTGTCGTCAGGGCTAATAGCCTGACTTATGAACATCTAAGTATTGCTTATGGATGCGTCAAATAAACTATCTTTAATTTTTTAAAGAAAATTTGAAAAAGAGTGTAGCTAAATTACCTTTAACATCGCATCATGAATTAACCCTCGTATATCTGGAAGTATTTCGGCGAATGAAATCCCATTATTTTACTATTTTATGAAATACTAATTTATTACGATAAGCCTTGAGATTGAAGAATGATCAAAATAATAGTTCATACACGTTTCCTCCAAAGGTGAACTAAAAGAATATAATACTTTTACAACGTAGAAATGGGCAGTAGAAACCCGGTACGAGGATAAATGAAATTAAGTAGCTTCTATGACAAGTCAATAATGTCCCTAAGATCGAGTCCGGCTTCGTAGGTATCAGAAACTACGAGAGATTTTTCGGTGTCACGAATACTCAGACCCAAAACAATACCTGTTGAGCACAAAAACTTTTTCCTCTATACGAGGATGGAGGATGGATACTAACCAACTGTTCCCCTAAAAGCTGGATACATGCACTATTTTTCTAAAATAAACAAATGTTTACAGGCCAAGTTGTATCGGAAGATGGAGGAGACAACATCGTTTGGCTGCCACAAATCAACCGCGTTACTCGATCAGATCAATACATCGACATAACTCTAAATAAAATAGACCTGAATGAATCATGTTATTTCATGACACCTTCTGGTGTTGTTAATGAAGATGATATTCCTGGCGTAATAGTCCAGAAAAGCAGTAACTATGTTTCCTGCAGGATAACTATTGGACCTATGGAAGATTCATTATTGGGCAACTGGACGCTGTGTGGGAAATATGATGCTGACGACAAACAAAGATGCCAGCTTGTGAATATTGCTTGGAGTAAGTTGTTTCAATTTATTGTTACAATATTTATTAGCAAAACAGGCAAGTCTCTTTTATAACGATTAATATCATGCATGCCAATAAACAATAGATATACCGGGTATATCAAGAGTGCTACCGAAAACGAAGCCGGGTGGTAGTTTTAATGAGTTGACGATAGAAAAAAAATAACAAACAAAAATCGTCACATTTTTTTTGCACAAAATTTTGTTGTATTGTGTCAAAAATCACTAAAACTACCACCCAGCTTCGATATCGGTAGCTTTCTTGATATACCCTGTATGTTTCAACTTAATGCTATCAAGCATTGAATGATCCTTATGAGGATGTCAATTAAAACAACCATCACTATGTAGCGTGTTATCCACAACTTAAAATAATATATGGAAGGAGCTCTCTCATCGCCTTATTAAAATATTGCCTAAATCATCAAAATTATTCAAATTATGATCAATTTTCCATACATTTTTTCAGATAACGTGCACAATCCAAGCACTACGTGGCAGACAAGTCAGCAGTCGATTTTCAACCACAGCGTCAGCCTTGATGGATTCCTAAGACCAGTCGTGGTAGGCTCCGGTACAACCCTGACCTGTCATATCATTACACCGAATGGCGAAGACCTGATATTGACTCCTGGTATAGAATACCCTTATATTCAAAGAACATCAGCAACAACATCATCCAATTGCGCGGTGTCTATAGGCCCAATTCAAGATTGGATGTTGGGATCTTGGACTCTCTATGGACAGTTTAGTTCAGTTCTATGGTTCAATGAAGTCAGAATGCCTTTCAATATGGTCCTTTACGGTAAGTATTGTTTTGGTCAAAATATGTTTTATGGGTAATCCTAGCCTCCCTGGGATGTCCGGTGCCACCCACAATAGGTGTGATGGCCATGGAGGGGTTTTAGTCAGTATACTAGCATAGGTATAGTTAAGGACCCAGCTCGGCCACAATATCCGCGTTTGTACCGGGCTGGAAGGCCAGAGACACTAACATACCCCTTTCGGCCTCCCCCGGGGTATCGAAAGGGGTACTTAACAGCTTTTCCTATTGAACAAAAATCCTAAGCTGCAAGTGGTAGCGTTAATTCACTTTTTGCTGAGTGATCAACTACTTGTCACAGCCACGACGTGGCAACTTCTTTCTTTTTTATTTTTCTTGTTTTTTTACACCTGTATTTGTACATCGTTTTCAGTGTTTGTGACTAATAAAACTATTTTTCTTTATTTCTAATTAACAATTAGAAAGATCTCGTGAAAGACAATAAATTCAAATATATTACAGAATATTTTGATTTGATTTTAATGCTGAGTTCATTGATTTACAACATTTGAATGAATATGTTAAATGCTTTTTAAACCGGTACGGAAAAATACAATGCATCTAATGGTAATTTTAGAGCAACCCAAAAAGAGCAGCTATCTACAATTCTATCATCCTGCTCCACATATGGAAATAGAGAATCCAAAACCGTGACATACATTGCGGGTGTCATTTTACCATGTTTTCATCTTTTTTCATTTCTATGTTTGCTCTCACGAATATCCCACTCAAAATAAATCATTCGAAAATATAATAAAATAAACGGATATATCTACAACATAGTTAAGCGTTTTCTCTTGTTTTATGATAAAACAACGTCACGAATAGATAAAGATTTTTCCTCTCATTCTCGATGATTATCTGCGAAAAATCAGCCATACTGATAATGCCAAATATAGATAGCTACAAGTCATGTCAAATTTATTTTATCAATGTAAATGGCATTGTCAATAAAGATTATATTGCACTGTTATTATAACACAACAAAGAATACTGCTTCCTTGATTTTCTCAAACATCATGATTGCTGGAGGCAATATATTCTAGTTCGTTCTAAGCGACAATAATTCACGATGAGGGAAACACGTCATACTTTCTAGTGGCCTACCGATGTATGTCGCGTTTCAGTTTCCCTGTGTATATCTGGTTTTGACGAAGAGTGATATCATCTCTCAATTCGGTATTCAATAACCATGTACTTATCATTAGGAGCCATGAAGTAACTTTGTCGTGCTAGAACAAAAAAAAAGATAAAAATGAAGTCTCATATTTTGTTTCAATAATGGCTTTATAATTTTAGATGAAGAAAATCCCTACGTCCAGCCGTACAATGTTACCAACTTGAATCCATTCAACCGAGTCATAAATTTGGACTCAAACGTAACAGCTGAAGTGACTGGTAGTGGCAACATAGACAGCTGCCAGTACAGGGCTCCGGACGGCAAAGTGTACGAGTTTCTTGCATCCAGTCAGTTCCCTGGAGTAACTGTTGCTGATGTAGGAAACACTATTATTTGCCGCATTTCAGTTGGCCCTATAGATAGAAACATGCTTGGAGAATGGCAAATTATCGGAAAATTCAGCAGCAATGGAATTTTCACGGAGAGACGACAGACATTCCATATCATAGAGGAAGGTAATAACTATGACTGTTTTAAAAGTCTTTCACAGTATTGATCCTTGATTGGCCCTTGAATCACATAAACTTAAATCTGTGTGTATTAAAATAGATATGATAGTTGCAAAATATTTTTGTACAAGTTTTATTTTATCATTAATTTTAGACTGCTGGTGTTGTCTTACCAGCGTTACATTAAAACAAACTGATCTCAAGTTTAATTATTTATTTGTTGTAATCTTGTAAAGCTACTAGTTTAATAAAAATGAAATCATTTTCAGATCCTGACAACCCAATCATGGAAGACAGAATCATCCAGAATTTGACAGAGCTCTTCTTCAATACTAAAATTGGGGAAACAAAAAGAATAACAATTGCCCGAGGCACTTTTATCAACCCTCAAAGTTGTCATATCAGAACTCCATCTGGTCGTCAGTACACTATTATGGACGGCTTTAACGTCCCAGGAGTAACAGTTCTGAACGCATCTGATGTCGAATGTGGTGTTAGCATCGATGTCTTGTCGGAGGATATGGTTGGAGAATGGATACTTATTGCAAGAGCTACTTTTTTATCTGACGCGATTGAAAGGAGACTTCCATTTGTCGTTTATGTTGAAGGTAAAATAAATAAATAAGTAGACCCAACAGCCCTGGCCCTACACTAAGATCGAGTCTTGTGTAGTGGGTATCAGATACTATTTAAGACTCACAAACGCCCAGACCCAAAAGAAATACTTACGGATCACAAAAATATTTGTCTGGATGCGGGGTTCAAACTCACGGCCAATGAAATTAAATGAAATGTATGAATTAATAGAAAGATTTCCAATGATATTTAATCGGAATTCTGATAACACACATTACTAGTTTATTGACGGTGGCTTATTCTTAGTAATATCGGAGGCCATTTTTAATAGATAAATAATGATAACGTTAGGTCACTGTGAATTACAAAATATTTGAGTTTAACGATCGTATTGATGTATTTTTTTTATTACAATGAATGTCAAGAAGAGCATGCCGTTCGCCTGATGGTAAGCGATACAACCGCTCAAGAACAGTAGCATAACCAAACAACACCTTGTATTACACAGAAATGCTTGGCATTCTACTGCGCTTGCCATCCTAAGACATGGACTGTGACTATGTACGACTATGTATATGACTGTTGACTGTTATTTATTTATCTATTACATAAGATGTAAAGGCTTAATATGTCCAGTAGTTACTGTGGCTACAATGTCCTTCAACCAGAAACACAAAAGTGAATTTAAACTGCTGTTTGGCGAAAAAAATAGACATTGCTGGCTACCCACCCAGGCGGCCTCTCTTATATAAGAAACCTACCACTAGTAACCAGTAAATTGTCAAATTGAACAACCGTTGCCGTATATTTTACTGACCGAACAGTAACAAATCAAACCTGGTATTAAATTCGATTTGTTCTTATAGTTTCTAGTATCAACAGATTTTTCTTATCGATTAATGGTATTTTCAACGTTCTTTCAGAACAAGTGGAAGCATTCCCAAAAGAAGTTGCGATCACAGAAGGGAATGATCTGTATGTTCGCTTAAGAAACCCTACCGAGCAGTATGACACTTGCAAACTCGTTGGCCCGAGGGAAGATTCTAACACCACTCATGATATTGATGTTATACATAACGAATCCTGTGGGTTTGTCGTCAAAGCCATCGAGAAGAACGACGCAGGAGTTTGGGAAATTATGTACGGAGCAAGAATTGTCTATAGGGCAACTATTAATGTTCAAGTTAATGGTATATTTTTCGCTTTATATTCTTACGTATATAGGTAGTGTGTGAGTAGTAAGAAACGCCTTTGAATATGTAATAGCAATTTTGTAGTTCAGGCATGATACAAAAACGCAATGACAAAATATGAAATAATATTTAAAAATTTTCACAATAAACTCTTAATCATTACCTGGTCTGATATCCTTTCGAAGGTGTGCCAAATTGCCAAAAGCCGGGTTCGAACATTGTCAGATTCAGAAATGCAACCTCACAAATCTGAGAGGCAAATTAAATAATAAAGTATTTTGATAATTTTTCAGCTAGAGAAACAATGCAATTGCACAACTTAACGCTAATCAAAGATAGACAAGTGACTAAAGATATTGGACCAGAAGAAGCAGTTTATTGTAGAGTGGAAGATCCCAATGGATTTACAGTTTTCGACGGTTTTGGCAAATGCCAACTGGCTTTACAAAGGGTGACCGTAGAACACAGTGGACCATGGAAAATGTTTGTTGGACTACCTGGAAGGGTACTGATTGAGGAACATACATTCATGGTCATTGTTACTGAAGCAGGTATGTACATATGAAGAGAGAATATAAACGTTGGTTTAGAAACAATACACTAGCAGTATTAATAATTTATTTCAATTAAATCAATCGTTTTTTTATCGACATTTTTTGTTCCTCTAACACAAAACTCACTTAAAGGATAATAACTACATCATCCAGAAAATATTTTAACAATCAACTTTTACACACTGCACAAAACCCGCTTAAATGTACTGGCTACGTGGGCCACAACAACTTATTATTTAAAGGGCGTTTAAGTAATCAGGCTGTGAACAACAGTTATGCAAAAGATGAATCTTTTCCAGAACCAAAGGCTGTGGTGTTTACAAAAGTAGAAAAACAGCGGCCATCAGTAGTACTATCGTGCTCAGTGACCAGCTCACACACTGTGCGAGCTTGTAAGTTCCGTGATCCTAGGGGAAACATCCTCATAGCCACGCAAGGAGTCGGAGAGGACAGATACATCTTCCATGGCTCTGAAGTAGAGTGAGTAGGATTATTTTTTAAATGCTTATTCCTAATCGGCCTTATCTGCAGGTTTATAAACCTATATTAGTTATCGAATTGTGAATGATGAAGACGTTACGAGCAACTTAGAGTCGCTATAACTGCAGAGGGATGTCGCATCTCTAAGCGTGTTCTACTTATAGAGTATTCACCGTCTGTATAGGTTTATGTTTAGGTTTAAAGATATTTATTCTCAATAAGACAAATATAGTCACTTACTTGAGAACAATATTATAACCGTCTGTATAACGGTGAATACTCTGAATAATTGTTCAAGTTAGTCCTCTCCTCTCCATTCCTAAACAGAACCACGCGTGCTAGCTTGCGGAACCATAGCTTGATGGTCCAAACCATCCCGGAATGAATCATGAGTAATGTGACCATACGTCCCGCTTTGGGCGGGACAGTCCCGCTTTCAGGAAGTCTGTCCCGGTGTCCCCAGCAAGACCGACATAGTCCCGCTCTTGCAAACAGACCAAACAATTATTTAAAATGTGTTTTTCGCTCGAAATGCCTTACCGAACTACTACTGAAAACCGTGGGGTCATAATATTCCAACACATTTGTAAAAATATCTTGACTTAATAAACTTTTCCACAATTATTGAGTACGTTATGTGTCTGCCTGAAAGTAACGAACCTATCGAAAGAGTTTTTTTCTCACATTATTAAAATATGGACAAGTCATTCAACACAGGTGAGTGTCTTAGTAATGAAAGTTATTTTGATTACGAAAATAAATATAAAAAAATGTACTGAGTTTCACACATCTAAAAACTAAACCCGATGGTTTGAAACAATATTTAATCTTCTATGAAAACTTGTAGAACAATTAAAGAAAATATATTATTTAATCCCACTGATGTCCCGCTCTGACACAAAAAATAAATGGTCACGTTAATCATGAGGGTCAGAAATTCTAATTTGTGCCTTACCGTCAAGCTGTGCAATTGTTTGCCGTCACGCGTGTTTCCTCCATCCTTTAATCCTGGGTCCTTCCGAGGTAATGTGAAGACGCATCTTAGCGGGGCAGCATAATTGTATCGAATGGCATGGAACTGCTGTATGATGCCTTTCGATACTTTGCCTGAACGGCATTTGCGCGTAGCAGGGCCAGGGTACAAAAAATGGAATGTTATGTTCCTTTAAAACGACTTTTAAATTTAGCGTACTATGAGGTGAAATGTCGGACGCCCGTCTACAAGGTGGACGGACGATCTGACTAAGGTGCAGGAAGTCGCTGGATGCAGGCCGCTTCCAACAGGTCATTGTGGAGATCCTTGGGGGAGGCCTATGTTCAGCAGTGGACTTCCTGTGGCTGATATGATGATGATGATGATGATGATGAGGTGCAGTGTAGTTATCAGGCTGGGCCAAGGTAAAAAAAATCTAATGTCATGTTGCTTTCGAACAACTTTTGGATTCAGTTTAAGCGAAGAAGATAAAACATTCGATTACTTGATAAGGTTTATGAACAGTTTATGAATAAGGCTGAAAATATTTAACACCAACACAAAATTATTTGATAAATATGGCAATATCCGCAAACAACACAAATGTATTAATTAAACTTTGCAGTTTGGAATCAGAAGTTCACAGCCATGAATGCGGTATTCGTATCACCAATCCAACGGCCGAAGACCTTGGTCTTTGGCGCTGTGGTATCGAGACAGAAGGGGATACTTACTACGGCTTCTTGTCAGTCATTTGTCCCTGGCTGATGCAGGACCCTGACGTACAAGCTTCTGTAGTTACAGGTATATCAATCAATTCTTAAATTGGTGTGTAGTCGAATGTCTTTGAATTAAAATATTATTTGAAGGAGACTAGTATTCAACAGTGGGGATACAGCGAATTAAAATAAAAATATTATGTATTATAGAAAACTGCATACCATGAGGACTTGTAAGGATTTCTATGGTATGTAAAATCCGGCACTAATCCTGAATGGTGGAATATACCGGGTATATCAAAACAGTTACCGAAAACGAAGCCGTATGGTAATTTTTGTGGATAAAAACACAATGTAACAAAAAATACCGCAAAGAAACGCGACAATTATTTAAGTTTTTAAATATCGTCGAGTTTGGGTGGTAAATCCATAGTTTTTGTTAAAATAATAATTTAAAGCCTGGCGTACCATAGCGTCTTTAAAAATAAAAGGATGTACACTATTATTATTAAGAAAAAACCATGTATTTAGATGATAGAAAATAAATAACAAAACAATAAATCGTCACAATTTTTTGCACAGAATTTAATTGCATTGTGTCTGAAGTCACTAAACTACCACTCAGCTTCGTTTTCGGTAGCACTCTTGATATACCCTGTATGGCCTAATCACTCTCAATCGCTCGCGATTGTTGGCTCGTGCCCAGCAGTGGGACGTATGTATGATCCCTATATCAAATAAAACCTACTTAGAGAGATTTGAAAATGTTCGATAGTGTTCCAACTTTTTTTAATATGAATATATCATAATCACAATGAACTAAATTTAACGCAACATTTCACCCATATCAATATTCTTCTTTTCAGAGCCTGTCCTAACAGCTGACAGGTCTTCAGTCTCCGCCATAGAAGGAGAAAGTATGACCATGTCTTGTTCCGTTCAGACACCGATCAGATACTGCTACTTCAGAGCTAGCAACGGCACCGTGTTTAGCGTCAAACCTGGTGAGACACTTCTTATTTCTTCCATTAACGGTTATTCCCATGTTTATAATAAAATAAGTATATACTTTGTCCATAAATAAAACAACATAGGATAACAAGGTGAAGTAGCCACGTATCGAAAAAAGCACGCATAATACATGTCAATGGAGTCAACCCATTTTCCTTTAAAACCCCTTATTAAGATTATAAAAAATCGCTGAATGCTAGCAATATTGCATGTTTCATAAGAAACGCTGTACCTTCTGCTTCTGCCTGTGACTGAGGACCATACTTATTGGTATAGAGAGATAGACAGTTTCCACGGCGCAGCTGGTTAGACATTGACTGTGAACGAGTGGCTGTAGGTTCGAACTAATATTTGTGTGAACTACAGTAATTTGTTTCTGGGTGTTAATAAGAACGCAAATTCTCTCGTAGTTTCTGATACCCACGGTACAAGACTTAAAGTGGGCAGGTTTATGTATGTGACTGTTATTGTATTTATATTTAGTCTCTAAAGTATTTGTTTCCTTTACAGCAACGTCATCTCCTTTGATGGAGTACGTCGGGAATGGTTTTGACGCGGGCGAGTGTGGAGTCAAGTTCCCAAGCCTGGTGTCCGGAGACAGCGGCCGCTGGAGCTGCCACGTCGGCCTTTACAACCAAACAGACGAACAGAGAGCGCAGATTCAAGTCAATGTGCAAGGTAATATTATAATTTTAAAGCCCAGCATCATATTCTTATCGTAATCAAAGATTAACACTTGTTGGTGATATTTTTTTCAAAACGAAAAATATATCATAATACGATAAGATTACATACATTTACGAAAAATATTTCCCAGTTTAGGTTGTTGTATCAGATGATATATTTAATATATGATTTCAGAGGCAATGACGGTGCGACACTACGTGCATGAAATCTACGGTCTTCTCTTAGAAGCCAAAGTTGAATCGGAACGAAGCTTAGACTACTGCAGATTTGTTCGTATCGACGGATTAGGTAAATATTAGGAATCATATTATTTCGACATTTTCGTTGACTTAGTTACACAACGGTACGGTTACAAAGCTGAGGTGTCGAATTCGAAATTTCCAGAGTTGGAAATTAGTGCCCGATATGGTGACAGAACAAGAAAGAGTAGAAGCCAGGCAAAATTGTATTGCAGTGCATAGAACTCTTAAAAATAGAGCGCCACAAATCAAAATCAACAATGCATGTAAACCACCAGATAACAATGAGGCCAGATGCTTTGATATTAAACTTTTTTGTTTTTATCTGGCATGAAGTAATTAACATTTGGAATGACGCAGTCCACTGCCTTGTAGGCTATACTATAGTCCAATAAAAAAATTCTAGTTGTGTTACTCATATCTATCAACAGGCCTCACGCATACTATCAATCAGGACCCAACTACATTCTCCCTAAAAATAATCTTTCAGGTTTCACCACAGACAGCATCCCAGATGGCTACAGGTTCATAGGTTCCCTTGACAGCGGTCACTGTCTCCTCGAGATCAAAGAGGCGAGCATGTTAAACCTACACCCCTGGACCATCGCAGTGCAGGTTCAAGGCCAAGACGAGGAACTATCCAAGCAAACTAAAGACAATTTGCTTTGGGTTGATCTTCCTGAAGTTAAACGTAAGTAGAATCACAGAAATATGGTTTACATATAAAGAGCACGGGGAACTAATGGCCGATGGATTCGAAGAATTCTTTAAGGAATTCTATTTACTGGCAACGTCAGAAGTACACATAAGATAAGGATGATTGATGATGGATTTTCTATGACTAATGCAATAGCAGAAATAAAAACCGATTTGTTATTTGAGATAAATTAATTATCGTTCCTACTACTCCGGGGTATCTAAATCAAGCGATTCTTTACCAAAACTTAGCCAGATAACGTGCTTTGTATCTCAAAATAAAAATTCCAATAGCATTAGTCTTTGCCGATAAACAAACCGAGTGTTTAACAACATACAAGAATATTGATAAGACTTTAAAGTTTAATTATATTTGTTTTACGTTTTCAGAACACATCCCGATATCCGTTTGGATCGTAGTGACACTTGTGGGTCTCTCGATGCTTATGGTCGGAGTTTCAGTTGTCCCAGAGAAGAACAGAGAATGGACGTACAAGAGAGCATCTCTACTGAGGAACAGTCTACGAAACAGTTTCCGAAAGCATAAAAATACTGAAAATGTTTAAGAATATTTATTGGAAAAATATTAGGGAGGCCACCGCAAAAAAATAAAACAAAAAATAGGCTAGTGTCATGTATGTGTAATAATATATCGAAAGGCTATGTTATGCATAATCATAATTAGAAAGAATTTTCAAAAGCCGTTTATAATAAGCAAGTTACAAATATATAAAAGTTGGGGGTAGGAGTAATAGAAAAGGATGCAACATGCATGGCGTGACGTTATCTTCTATGAGGTGCACGCGTGCTAAAGATAACCGAGTATCCCCACGGCACTATTAAAAATATTAATATCCGAGTCATTTTATATCCAATTTTGATGCTATCTTCAAATTTATGTTTTTTATAAGCAATACTTTTTAGGGACCATTACATACTGCTCAAAACAAAATCATGGACACAACCCTATTGTGGTACTGTACCGCTTTTTATATTTTTGTCGTTTTAACTACTATGTCATGCTATCGTCATTCTTGCGGCAGTGGTATCGTGTACATTGAATATACAAGAGCTAATACTACAAAAAATGGATCAAAAAGACTGGTACTATACCGCTATTTATATTTCTGTCTTTTTTACTTATACAGCGTCATGCTATCAGTCCTCGCTTTCCAATTGTATCCCGCGTGGCGTGTATACGTAGTTCGTACAAAATTTGTTTGCGGTGGCCGTTCTAGTATATTATTGTGTTACCCCTATATTATATATTTTTATACATGGAAAAAGATAAAGCTTAGTGTTGCAGTTTTTGGTATTTAATATGAAATAAAAATATGATATTACTTACTAGCGTCTACATGTGTTTTTATTTTTTTAAGTAAAAAGCAAGACTGTTCGTTAGAACCAATCCTATCCTAAAATATATGAGACTAGCGGCCCGGCCCGACTTCGCCCGGGTACAGATATTATGATTCCAGTCCATATATTTAAACTCAACATGTCTGCCGTTCTCGCTAATGCTTATCCAATCCCGTCCTGTATTCTTCTGCCTCATTTTATCCACCTTATACTCGTATTATATTCCAGCCCATCTCTCTAGGATGAAAATCGGAATTTATATTTTAATTTATTAATTTTGCTACGGGTTTATTCTTAAACTGTTACTACTCCGGCGACATTCATTGAAAATAAAAGATTAAATTTATATTTAAAATACCCATCGGATTACATCTACTACCAAAATATGCTTACAAAGGGCGAAAAATGAATACTCAAATTTGAATACGGCTTATTATTTGATTGGACGTTTATATTGCTAATACTTGCATTATGTATAAAATATACCTTTTTTTTTGCAATTACATTCGCGTTGAATAGTTTTTTTATACCTATTTTGCAATTTATACACAGACAAAACATTGTGGTTTACTACGAATAGTATAATATGAATAAAAAATTTCAAGATGGCCGTCAAGTACCCATTCAATTTCTACGTAATTTCTTTAAGGATGCCTGCCTCATATATGGGTTTGGAGACCAATTGGACCAATAACAATAAAGTTTAAAATGGCGGCCACAAATTTGGATTCTAAGTCAAAATTAAGATTATTCGAACCTAAGGGTACCTCAGGCATCGATTTCGAGACCAATCGGATCAATAACAAAAATCTTCAAAATGGCGGCCACAATTTCAATTCTGACTCCGAATTTAAGTTATTAGGACAAAGAGTGGATTAGATATCAATTTCGAGGTCAATCGGATCAATAACAAAAAAGTTCAAAATGGCAGCCAACATTTCCAATTCCGACTATAAATTTGGATAGTTTACACAAAAAGTTTCTCAGGTATCGATTTTGACACCTATGGGATTAATAACTAAAAAGTTCAATATTTCATCGCTTATTTTACCCCATGTGCCGTTTTTCCAAAAATGTTGCACGCCATTAATTTGCGTTTGTAATAAAGAGTTAAAATTTTAATGTTCATAAATATATCTTCAATAATTTATGTTTTCCATTTCTGTTTCAAGTTCAACCCTTATTTCAACCCCTTTAGGCAAATATATAGCCTATGTTACTCCAGGACAATATACTATTCGAATGGTGAAAGAATTTTTAAAATCGATTTCAGTTTAATCATTATAAACAAAAATCCAAAAATACAAATGTTTCCACTTTATAATATTAGTATAGTTATCCTTATTTCATTGTTCACATAAATCGAATAATAAGAAGTAAAGAACACATATTTCTACACAACTGTTCTGTATCTATATCTGTACCAGCATCATGTACGTCCCAATGCAGGGCACGAGCCTGCTCTACCATCGAGAGTACGATTGAGAGGGGTTAGGCTATAAAGTCCACCACGCTGCTTTAGTGCAATTTAACAGAATTTACATACTTTAGAAGTCCTTCAAATCGGTATGGTATACAGTGTGGTATGCAGGTTTCCTCACGATATTTGCCTTAACCGTTACAGTGCGTATTGATTAACTGTCACTATATACATGAAAAGTCAGAGGTGTGCCCTGGGATTTGAACCTACAACCACCGTGAACACGTTGGTAACCACGTATATAGGGCGAAGTTGCGGTGCGGTTACAATTAAGTTTACGTTTTGGTACAAAATGGTATTCTTGTAAATGTTTAGCTGCGCGTGAGCTGCGCGTCAACTGTACGTCAGACTTATGAAATTTGTTTGACATACACATATACGCGCAGCAGTAGAATAAACTAAAGCGCTCGCGTGATGCGAACTTGACGCGAGCGTATTACGAGAATACGAAAAGGGCTATTAGGTAAGCGGTCACATGTCCGCGTTGTGAGCGTCAGACGTATCGCATGAAACGGATTAATTTTTCACAGTGCGTCCACTGCATCGGTAGCGATCGGATTTGCCGACGCAAGTACCAGCAATCGGATTGCCGATGTCATTTCATTAGGATTTTCATAGTGATCGTACGTGCGGATAGTGCTTGTGAGAATGGAGGAATGCGAAGAAGAAATAGTTTTTATTGCTTTTTTGTTAGGAGGAGGAAGAAAATGCAATAAAATCTAAAGAAAGGAAACATAAAATCTGGATACACGACATATTCAATAAGAGATCGAACAGTGGAGAATTTCATACACTATTTTCTGATTTGTTAAATGACGACACAAAATTCTTTGTATATTTTCGTATGTCTCAAGCTAAATTTTATATTTTTGTTGAAAACTGAAACCATGTTGAAAGCATTCCGTATGACGTCATCGGCACGCAACGGAAAAGTTGCCTCTCGGAGCATCGGTGTCGGCATTGGCGATGTGCGATCCAAGTGCGATCCGTACAGTGCGGACTAGTGGACGCACTTGTATGGCTTTGTATACAAATAATACGATAATCCCTTTCATGCGATACGTCCGATGCTTACGATGCGGACCTGTGGACGCTTACCTTTGATCGAAACGTAACTGCAACTGCGCCGCAACTGAACTTATTTAATTACGTGAATCGCCCTACTGGTCCCTTACCACCAGATCACCACACACTACTGTACCCGCTGTGCCAAAAGACCACAAAAGGAATTAACGAATTGTAGAAATGAGGGAAACCTTAGGCCCACAAACTATTTCCCAACATTAATTACACACTCGACAGTCATATGTCCCTAAGCCTCAACTAAGACCGACCTTCGTGCCGTCTTTGAGACTTTTCGTTCTCACAAATATCTAGACCCAAATTAAAATCCTGTGGATCACACAAATAATCAACAATCAAATAATTTATGAGTATCGCTTACCATCAGGCGAACGGCATAGCAATAAAAAAATTATCGAATGTTTTGTCTTCTTCGAAAACTGTACGAAAACTGTTCAAAAACCGTTCGAAATATTTATTTTATATTTAAATATATATTATTATAAAAATTATCTATGAATAATGCCGTAAGATTTCAGATAGGTCTTGTTTTTTTCTTTTTAATGGCTATTCTTTCAATCTGATTTGTTTATCGTTAACCTTTGTTCGGTATGAACGCAGTTCAAGTCAAATTATTTAGTAAAATTATTTCCTGACAATCTTAAGCACTTAATCATCATTGATTATTCAGTATGTACAACTTTGTAATGCATTTCGTTGACATAAAAAAATAGAGATAACATTATAATTATTTCTTAACTTTCTTTGTCTCTGTAATATTTTGTCGTTTTGGTTTTGATGACAAAAAAATTGTAACCTGATTTCCGTGAAATATGGGAACAACCAACTGCGCAGTTTCATATACATATTTAGAAAACCACTTAGACCAAAATATGTGTATAATGTGCTATTGTAACACAATTGCTGACATAGGTACTAACCTACAAATCTTTATAATCTATTTTTTGAGCAACAGTTTTTTTTTTTTATTCCCAAACTGCACATTTATTTCTTTATTTCTTTGCGTAACCGTGTATACCGTAGTTGACAAACATATATACGCCTGTGATTGATTTTCTATCAAACAAAGCATTATGCATACGATAAGATATAAACTAGGATCGGCTTAATTTTGCGCCAGAATATTTACAATATACCAAAAAAAGATTACATCTATCAGTATCGAGTTAGATGGTGGGTTAATAAGTTGTGTTTTCAGAATCGCTCCGAAATGAGATTTCAATACGTGGCCTTTTGGGCCATCTTGGGTGCAGGTAAGAAGAAAATTATAATTAGCCGGTATTGAGAGCAAGCTTTATCGATAAGAAATAATAAGACGTATATTTTGCGGATCCCATTGAATATTTCCGAATATCTCTAATAGATCTCTCTCAATCGTACAATCGATTGTCGAGGAAGCCCGTGCCCTGCAGTGGGACTTATATGGGCAGGTAAACATGCAGATATCCGAAAATCTGATTTAGTTCCTGTCTTTACTTTAGGCTACGAGGTTGGCCAAACCTTCGGCTTTAGCCGGCCGCAATATCAGCGGAAATCGAAAGCATATACCATATAGACATGATACGAAATATATGATACAATTTCCTTCAAATGTGATGTCAAAAAGATGATCCGAACATGATCTAAAATATATGATGCAATTTTCTTCAAATGTGGCGTGTAGCTTAGGGATACAATTCTCTATTTCGCGAAACAAATTTAAACTTTAACTTTGTTTTGAAGAAGCTAGTAATAGCATCGCGAGGGCATAAAAACAATAAATAGAAATCATTCATCACAAACATCATCATCACAAACAAATATTGAGCAATAAAATACGAAAAAAGCACGTTTATTGTATGGGGACCCCCCGCCCTAATATATTCATTTATTTTAATTTTAATTTTTGTTATAGCGGCAACGAAAATACATAATTTGTGACATTTTCACCTTTCTAGCTATCACGGTTTATAAGGTACCAAGAAGCTTATACCCAAATGGAGATTGCATTCCGTATATATAAAAGTGAAGCACCAAAATTTGACCTTCAATGAAGTCGGTGTTGCCTGCTATCATTTCTTTAGAGTGACAATGAATGAACTTCATTCAACAATCACTCTAAAGAAAAGGATAGCAGGCAACAGCGACGTCATTCAAGGTCAAATTTTTGAGCTTCAGTGTTTTATACGGAATGCAATCTCCATTTGGGTATAAGCTTCTTGTAAGGTACGGCCTGGTGACAGACTGACAGACATACAGACAGCGAAGGCTTAGTAATAGGATTCCGTTTTTACCTTTTAGGTACGGAACCCTAAAAACACAGACAAATTGAGAATCTCCTCTTATTTTTGCAGTCGGTTATAAAATTAAACGGACTTCAAAAGTGTAACAAAAAGATAAAAGAAACGAATCTTTTAATAAATTAAAAATAAGTAATTATCCAAACTATTTTTTGACATCGGTGCCTGTTCGGTCTATAAGCCATGTAGCAGCATGGAAACTAAATAAATTAAACTAAAACAACTAAGAACCATGCGGTAAATCCGCGAAGGACAGCTGGTTCCAAATATTAAAGCAAAGACCAACCAGACGCTGGTATAGACTAATATCCAAAATCGGTGCATTTCTGACAATGTTACATACAGGGTATATCAAGACTGCTACCGAAAACGAAGCTGGATACTAGTTTTAATAACTTCAGGCACAATGAAACTAAAAAAATTCGCAAAGAAAAGCGTCAATTATATTTTGGTATTTTTAAATATTATAGTATTTCGGTAGTAAAAATCCACTCCGACACACCGACTGCCTCGGTGGCGTAGTTGTACTAAGGTACGGTTACAAAGGTGAGGTCTCGGGTTCGAATCCCGGGCTGGGCAAAGTGATATTGGATTTTTCTATCCATTATCAGTCCAGAGTCAGGAGTTTGTGCCCGATCTGGCGATAGGCTCGCCACCTATCACATTGTGGGACGAAACATACAAGGCGAAATGTGGGTGTCCTGGCACCTCTGCCTACCCCTTCTTGGGATATAGGCGTGAGTTTATGTATGTATGTATGTAAAAATCCACAGATTTTGCTAAAATTATAATTTAAGCCCTTGTGTAACATAGTGACAAAGTATTATTTTGCGGATTTTATCGCGGATTTGGATTATTTTTTAATTATTTTAACTAACCGACGCGAGCGACCTTTCGATTACTTTACACCTTTCGTTGTTACGGAGTGGAATAAGGCATTAGTCATCAGCTCAGTGACTGTTATATAATTATGTGTTATTTAAATGTGTAACATTCGCATAAATCTATGAAATCATTTCGTAAAAAGTACTTATGAAGAAATTCTATTTTAGGATTTAGAAATAAGAACGTAAAATTAAAAATGCATGTTCATCATTACCATTGCTTTCACGCCATGTTCAGAGATTATTGTGCTGTAAAAATTTTCAAAATTAAAAAAATATTTATACAGGGTATATCAAGACTGCTACCGAAAACGAAGCTGGGTGGTAGTTTCAGTGACTACAAACACAATGCAACTAAAAATTTTGCAAAGAAACGCAACATTTTTTTTATATTTTTTTAAATATCGTCATTTTTCGGTGGTAAATCCATAGTTTTTCCTGAATTAATAGTGTATACCCTTTTATTTATAAAGACTCTAAGGTATAAAAGAGTTGAAATAATTATTTTAACAAAAACTATGGATTTGCCACCTAAAAATGACGATATTTAAAAAATATATTAAAAAAAAATTCGCGTTTCTTTGCGAAATTTTTAGTTGCATTGTGTTTGTAGTCACTAACGGCCGATGCCAATAATCAATCGAAAAAATTAGATTGAAGTCAATCTGGATTGTTTTCTACTTTTCGATTGGTCTCTTGTCATGTTGCCATAGTTTTTTCACTACTGAAATTGATTATTGATTGGCAATATAGTATCAGAAAAAAAGATTGAGCTGTCAATCTAAAACAGCAAATTTTGGATTGGGATTGTTTATTGGCAGCGGCTGTAAAACTACCACCCGGCTTCGTTTTCGGTAACAGTCTTGATATACCCGGTATTATCTAATCTAGTGACACCTTCATTTTACGATGTTTTGCTTAAAACTCTTACTTTATCTCACTAAGGATTGAAAGGGGTAAAGCCATATTATAGTCCACCAAGCTGGCCTAGTTCAGTTTGGCGACTTTACTGGCATAGTAATTTACAAATCACTAAGGTATGCAGGTTTTCTCATGATATTTTCCTTCACCTTATTAGTGCGTGGCTTCTTAACCGGACTCTCGATTGTAGAGGAGTGGTGATGGTGGGATGAATATGGGCTGATTCAGATACAAATAGAGATTTTGCTGATAAACAACGCGCCGCCTAAGCTTTTGGATATTCAGGGTATATCAAGACGGCTACCGAAAACAAAGCCAGGTGGTAATTTTAGTGACTTCAGACACAAGGCAACTAAATTTTGTGCAGAAAATTTAGACGAATTTTTTTCGTTAGTTTTTTTCTACCGTGGTTAATACATATTTTTTTCTTAAATAATAGTGTAAACCCTTTTATTTTTAACGACGCTATGGTATGCAAGGCTTTAAATCATTATTTTAGCAAAAAGTATGGATTTACCACCCAAACTCGACGATATTTAAAAAATAATAAAAAAAATGTCCCGTTTCTGTGCGAAATTTTTAGTCACATTGTGTTTGTAGTCACTAAAACTACCACCCGGCTTCGTTTTCGGTAGCACTCTTGATATACCCGGTATAAGCACGAAAATAGTGCAATCTATACTAATATTATAAAGCTGAAGAGTTTGTTTGTTTGTTTGAACGCGCTAATCTCAGGAACCGCTGGTCCGATTTGAAAAATTCTTTCAAATCAGTGTCGGATAGTTCATTTATCGAGGAATGCTATAAGTTATATATCATCACGCTATGACTTATAGGAGGGAAGCAGTAGTGACATTTCTAGCAAATACGAGGAAATTATATTCGTGGTCCGATTGGTCAATATTCTAAATTGATAGTCGGAATTAAACATTTTGACCGCCGTTTTGAAACGTGTATCTGCACCCGGGCGGAGCCGGGCCCGACCGCTAGTATATGTATAATTATAGAGGGTTATTTTCCTTAGAGTATACAAATTCTAAAAGGAGGTTCGAAATCATTATATAGCACACAAATAAAAAAAATATGTTGTTCGAAATCATTATATAGCACACAAATAAAAAAAATATGTTTTTAACACAGTTCTTACCTTGTTCAAAATTCTTTAACGTGAATCACCGCCGTATTCAAAAAACGATAAGTTATATGTCCATATCCTTAGTTTTAGCTATGTTCATATTTGGTACTGACATTAATTTTAGTACGAATTTAATGACGCGAGTTTGTCGTTTGACATGTCAAAAATTTTTTATTTTGTTATTTACTTAAACGATGTTTTGCGTAGTCGCACTCTGCCGTTTCTTATAAACTTTTATTCGCTTTTCTACCATTGTGTCACAGAATACTAAACTAAATTTTGTATACTCAACTATTTCGACGAGATTAATGGAATTGTTATTGTTGTTCTTTTTCTAAGAATATAAAAATTAAACAGAAAATATTATAACCCACATACGCCCCTCGGTACAGGATTGGCCATAAGATGTTTTTATAGCATGTCATTGGATAGGCGTCTATAATTCAAAGGGTCAAATCAAATAGGTATAATATTACAATTTTACACCATAAATAATCTCTAGATTGTAGACACAATATAATATTTTTTATTTTACAGTTGGCGTCAGTCATGTTTGTGGAGAAGTGGATAATGGTAACGACTCTCTCACCGGGTCAGATAACTTTGTGGCTCTATATATTCTATTAATCAGAAGTTTAATTAACAATGCACTTCATACGATTGAGAATTATGATGGTTGTTTAAACTCTGAAGCTGATCCTTAAAAATAATCTAAATTCTATCGTCGGGAATAACGTATTGATGATGCTCCTAAACATGAGTATAAGGTTGCAAGGGACGACCATATAGAGCCTTCGAATTAGATTTTCTTTTCTTTGTTTGTATATTTTTTAAAGTTTCAAATAAAACTGACCTCATTGCACCCGATAGTAACTGAGGTGCAATATAAAAATAATGTCATAGAAATACTGAACACGCCATGCAACGTAGCATGGCATGTACGTAGTGTGGTTCTGGTCATACAAATACTCCGATTTGATTTGATTCAACACGTGTCCCGTCGGATTGGATGGCGTGGTAGTTCGGTAGTATATATCCGGCCTTAATCATCTCTAACTGAAAGACGAATAATCTCCGTTATCAGTATTATTACTAATGACAGGATTACCAGTGAAATTACAACGCGCTACCAGTCACGTCTTGAGATAACATCAAAATATTTTGAGATTATCGATAAAGTTGAGTCAGATCTTATTTTTGGCTATACAGTGCTTATTAAGTTTTGAGTGGAGAATGAATCAATTAGACATACATATGTATACTTGTAATCTCGGTTGTAAAAATAATGACAGTAATAAAGTAAACCTTCCGGATAGGAGACAAAAGTATCAAGTCATAGGTATCTGTAGTTGCCTTGCTAGGTAGGTAACATGGAATGCCTATAATAGGCATGTCTCTCCATAAAAACCTATAGCTAAGGATGAAATATATAAGAACTGCGGACAGAGACGGTTAAGGATTGAATTGCGTTCATGAAAACCATCACAATTTTTCTTCTGCTTCCGTGTTTTGTTACTTAATAATTAACTCCAACCTTCCATATTTTAATGATTTAACTTAATATTGAATTGATGAAGGGAATCTCTTGTTAAAAATAATAAATAATAATTATCCAGGAGCAAATGCAATTAATAAATAAACTTTTTATAATAATGTTACAGTTCAATCGGAAGATGCAGTGGATCAATTAACTCTTATTAAATTAAGAGCAGTAGATATGAGTGTAGGCCCGGAAGAAGCGGTTTATTGCAAACTTGTGGACTCTCTTGGACACACCGCATTCGATGGTTTCGGCAGATGCAGGCTATCTTTAGACAGAGTTACTGAAGAACATATTGGCCTATGGAAAATGACTCTAGGGCTACCTGGAAGGATACCGACTACAGATCATTATATCAATGTCACTATTCGTGAAGCAGGTATGTGTAATAACCTATTATCGAAACTAGTTTGGATACTATTTAAAATTATTCGCGGAGTGCATATTTCAAGTATCAATATGTTATAAAACAAATTATAAACTTTATTCAGTGTGATATGCCTGTCTTCTAATGCAAAAAAAAAACATCATAAACAAAACACCGTTCTAAGCAACACAGCTGAATTCAACGACAAAGAACACACATTTAACTCAGGTTAATCTCGTAGTTTCTGATACCCACGACACAAGACTCGGTCATAGTGTATTCTATGTGACTTTTAGGTATATTTATAACAAAATACTTATAATTAGCTACGAATACAAGTGAGAATCTTGATACATATTGTATATTTACAGAACCGAAGGCTGTGGTGTCCACAAGCGTTGTAAAGGAGCGCCCGGCAGTTATACTGTCGTGTTCTATGAGCAGCGCTCGGAATGTGAGTGCTTGTAGTTTCCGTCATCCAAGCGGGAGCTTTCTTATCGCCACGCCAGGAGTGGCAGGCCAAACTAACGAGGAGTGAGTACGATAATGCGTTATATGAAATAGATTACGATACTAATGAAATGGCGCTAAAATCTTTCCATAAATATGTTACTACTTCCAAAATAGTTGAAATTAAAATATAAGCAACATTTTTCTTCTTAATTTATAATATCTTCATTTATTTGAAACTTAATTATATACCTGTGAATTACAAAATAGAAATAAGAGAAGGAAAGAAACAAAACGTACAAAAGGCGGTCTTATCGCTCGAGGCGATGTCTTAAAGACAACCAACCATAGGATAGATAACAGGGAACGACAGTTTGAATCTTTATGAATTCTTTACCAATATTATCCTTGTAGACATCTAAACCAACATATTTGGGACAGAGGCTAGTTTAGAAACAGCGATGATACAAACGCATTATTCTGGTGTTTAAACTTTTCAGTTTCGTGTCAGAAGTCCATGATCAAGGTTGTAGTATTCGGCTCAACAACCCTGGAGCAACAGACCTCGGTATATGGCGCTGTGCCATCGACACAGAAGACGATACACACTACGGATTCTTATCAGTCATCTGTCCCTGGCTCATGCAGGACCCTGAGATCCAAGCTTCAGTCCTTACAGGTATCAATTATATGGTATCAATTTTTAAACCGTGTTCGTAACAGTCTGAAAGTCTGAATCTTGATGATTTTTGTTAATTTCACATTTAAGATTATTGAAGGTTTGAATATGTCTACAATTATTATTCAAATTACATTTTTTTCATTTCTAACCTGCTTATGTTATGTGGGCCTGTAGGTCTTACGTAGGATCGGCCCTACGTCATAATTTTAAATGCTTCTTTATATTTTAACATTTGATTTCAAGTTTCAACCACAGTAATACAAATATTTATATAAAGGTTGTAGGAAGTCGGTCTCAATAGAACGTTGTGGAAATCCTAAATAGGAAACATTTGTTTATCAGTATATACAATTGCTCTACATAAGAATGACGATGATAATATGACCAACATCATTTGCTTCATTCCAGAGCCTGTCCTAACTGCTGACAGGTCTTCAGTCTCCGGACTAGAAGGAGACAGAATTACCCTGTCTTGTTCCGTCCAGGCTCCGATAAGATACTGCTACATCAGAGCTAGAAATGGCACCGTGTTCAACGTCATACCTGGTAAGTCATTCTCTATTTATTCAAGTAACTTTAATGCTGTTGAATTGGGACTATATGACCTTACGACTCTTAAACGTACTCTTGATTGTCGATGAGGCCTGTGCCATGCAGTCTATATGGGCTGATACGAATATTGGTGAAGGAAGATTGCTTGCTATTTTTTGATTGAATATATCTTATTTATAATGTTGGATTGTAATGACTGCAGTGAAAGTTGTGTGAAACGGAACAACATGGAGATAGAGTAGCTATTGGAAATTGATAAATTATCACAGATCGACAAAAATATATCCTTACTAATATACACAATGTTTATGATATCCAAGGCAGTATAGACTTAAAGCGATAGTTTTTGGAAACATTAGAACTCCCAATTATAAAGAATTTATCATAACTGTGAATGAAGGATTTAAAATTTTGGGTTGCAGAAAGTCCCATAAGCTTCATAAATATGTATAATCTAAGCTCACCTGGATCAGTTTAAAAAAAATTCAGTTGCTTACTCAGATAAGAAATAAATTAAGAGGAATTTTTCACCAAGAAATTATGGACTTTGAACGACTTTACGAAGGCCAGTTTACGGGAATATAACATTGGGACATTTCTGGTCTGATACAAGAAAATCCATACAAACATAAAATATGCACAAAAATATCCATGTTTGAAATATATTTTTTCATATTTGTCATGTGTGTATTATGAATCACAATTCTTAGGTAAAAAAAATATAGATATGATTATTTTATTGCTAAGTTGAACTTAAGTTCGGTTCGGGAACTTACCTACGCCATAAAAAGACTCGATATTTATAGAGGATGATCAAAAGTCTTGAAACCTACAAACGCGATTTTTGACAAAATTATCAGGCAGTTTTTGATCAAACTTGGTACAATATTACCTATGGGGGTTAGGAACATGTAGTTTAAATTAAATATAACATGTCAATACAAGCCTGTATAACATATATTTTGCAGCAAGGTCATCTCCATCGATGGAGTACGTTGGAGGTGGTTTCGAGGCTGGCGAGTGTGGAGTCAGGTTGCAGGGTCTAGTGTTTGGAGACAGCGGGTCGTGGAGCTGCCACGTCGGCCTTTACAACCACACAGAGGAACAAAGAGCACGGATATCCGTTTCTATTAATAGTAAGATAGATACACGTTTACTTTTATACTTAGAGTATTTATATATAGAGGAAGCGCTGTCATACATTCGCGTCTTGGAATACGTACGATATTTTCTTGTTCGTAATGTTGGTAGCGCTCCTATACCGGGTATATCAACACTGCTACCGAAAACGAAGCCAGGTGATAGTTTTAGTGACTACAAACACAATGCAACGATACGAACTTCGAATGTTTGGACGCCGTACGTAAAGCTTTACTAATGTGCCTAGATACTCCACAAAATATCAGATTCCTATATCGTACGTCGCAACTAAGTTCGGAGAAAATGATAAGTATATTTGTAATAGAGAACAGTATTAATTTTTGAAGTGGAAATCTTATATCTTACTCCGGATGTTGAACGAACATTCGAAGTTCGTGTCGTCCTATTTTTTTCTTTACAATAAACCTACATCACTCTGCAAAACAGTTTTGTGAAAAAATAACAATTAGTTGAATAATTAGTGGACCTCTGAGTCGTATTAGCCGAGGGCCCCACAATCTCACGGTCCGCCCATGACTACAACTAATTTATTCATTGAGGTATTATACTCTCAATGAATTTATTTAATAATTTGTTTCAGCGCCGATAGTTGCGAATCACTACAAGCGCTCACACTTTTACGAAGGACTCGTCTTAGAAGCGATAGTCAACCCTAGGCGAAGCTTGGAGTACTGCAGATTTGTTCGTATCGACGGATTCGGTAAGTAGCCTAGTCTAGAATTTCTTACCCGTTCTTCTCTAGTGAAAACCGGTTTTCCGGGTGGTAGATAATAAAATGACTGAATCTAAATGGATTCAATGAATTATTTTCATTTTCATGTACTCTGTAGATATAGTAGAGTAATAAAGGAGATGCGATGGGACCCAAGAACAATATTATTATTCTGAAATGATTTTTCTAATTTATGCAGATGTTTTCAGTCTGACAGCATACTTGATGGTTGTACAGTTAAGATAAATGCAGTGTTTGCTAATACAAATAAATAACAAAAGCCAATCGACTGGATGCGGCTGGCACATCACTATGAAAATAAACTAAAAGCAGCAAAGACACGCTGCACTCTGAAATATCATCTAATTTTAGTGATCATCAAGATGGCAAGACCATAAGTTGAAAAGTTTACCACCCAAAACAGTCGGTTAACGCCTAATAGCAATTTACTATTTAAAACCTTTATTTGTGGAATTAGTAACTTTGTGTTCAGAGACATTCAACAAAAGTACTGATGAATCTTAACGCATCATACATAAACTCACGCCTTTTCCCAAAAGGGGTAAGCAGAGGTGCCAGGACACCCCCATTTCACCATGTATGTTCCGTCTCACGATGCGAGCCTATCGCATATCAGGCACAAAGTCCTGACTATTCTTGAAAATGAATAGTAAAATCCAATATCACTTTGTCCGACCCGGGATTCGAACCCGAGACCTCGCTTTGTAATCATACCGTAGTACAACTACGCAAACATACTACCTAGTAGAAAATTGACATCATACTTTGTATACCAAATTAAATGTATTTAAATGTTTTAGGTTTCACCACAGACAACATTCCTGATGGCTACAGATTGCAAAGTTTCCTGGAGAGAGGAATATGTAGCCTCTGGGTTGAGGAGGAGACCATGTTGAACCTCCACCCGTGGACCATCTCAGCAAAGATTCAAGGCCAAGAGGAGGAACTGTCTATTCAAACTACAGAAAACTTGCTCTGGAACGAGCACCCAGAAGCTGACCGTGAGTAAAACCGCAGGAACTATATATATATATATATTATTATTATTAGTGCAATGAATAGCGAGACGAGCATGCCGTTCACCTGATTGGACGCGATACGACCGTTCACGAACAGTAGCAAAACCAAACAACGCCTTGAATTACAAAGTACTGCTTGGTACTTGCTTGGTTCCACTGCGCTTGCCATCCTGAGACATAAAATGTTAAGTTTCAATATGTCCAGTAGTTACTCTGGCTACAATGTCCTTTAAACCGAAACACAACAGTACATTTACACTACTGTTTGGCGGGAGACATAGTCATTGCGGTGGTACCTAACCAGGCGGCCTCTCACATATGAGAGACCTACCACCCGTAAATACGTAATGTAATTAGGTTTAGGTAATAGGATCACCATTTTATAATTTCAAAGATGTTCCCAAGCATAATAGATTTTCATCACCATCATCGGAATCAGCGACATACTTCCATTTCTTACCTTTAAATTCTTGCGGAAAATCCTATTATATAATCTTATTTTTATTTTTAAGACAGTAACACAATCAGGGCCTGATTAACCCTTAGGCTAATTAGGCTGCAGCCTAGGGCGCGAGGATCGGGGGGGGCGCGCTGAGCTGAAATCTTATCTTCGCATGCACAATTAATCTAGCGTCATTGCATCTACCCTACATATTTTAACTAGACCCAGACAAAACACGTAACCTAAACTGTGAACTGAAAAAACTTACGAGTCCCTGAGATTATAACAATAAAATAGCACCTATAGGTATAACAAACGCTGACTTGTTATTAGAATCGGTCGGCGGTCGAGTGACTGAGTAATTTTAAACATTTAACTATAATTTTCAAATAAATAATTGAGCCGTTGCAAAAGTGTTTCACTAGTATGATGCCTCCCGTCTTTTTTAAATATCTTAACAGAAGTGTGACCAAGTGACTGCATTTTTAAATCACCTCAACTCCTCAACGATAAAATTCAATTTACCATGAAGTTAGAACATAATAACTCTCTTGCCTTCTTAGATGTCTTAGTAATCCGTAATCCTGATCGTATATCAGTATACAAGGCGTGTTTTTCAAATGGGCTTGGATGGCCAAATCCTAAACTATGAGGAATAGTGAAAAATGCTCAAAGGACTTACGAGCCCGATTTTGATGAAAACTAAAACTGCTTACTTAGATTTTTCATAAATAAATAAAAAAGCTAGGAATCGAACCCAATGATTTAGAAAAAAAACACAGGCTGTATTATTACACAATTCGATATTGTTGCTTATAAAGATCAAATTCTGGGAAATAATGACATACGTCAAATAAAAGAAATGATGTCATTTTAAGCAAAATTCAATTTTTTCTTCACTTTTCTTAACACCTGGTCGCCCTACGTTGGTAGAGAATTTTATAATTTTTCGTATTTGTTAAGACGAAATCTGTCATAATTCATCAAAACCATATCGAAATCATAGTATTTTAAATCTTAATATATATATATTTCTTGTGTGCGTGTGTATGTGACTGAACTCCTCCTAAACGACTGGACCAATTTTGATGAAATTTTTTGTGTGTGTTCGTGGAGATTCGAGAATGGTTTAGATTTACAGTTTGGTCTACTGGAAAATGTTTTTTCAATTAATTTTATATAAAAGAAAGTCGTGTTAGTTACACTACTTATAACTCAAGAACGGCTGAACTGACTTGGCTGAAAATTGGTGGGCTGGTAGCTTAGAACCAGGAGAAGGACATAGGATACTTTTTATCACGTTCTCGGTTTCCCGAGTTTATATTAGCTTATTACTCATACAAAATGTTCATGGGTTCGTAACTGTCAAACATTTAATGTTCATCCCGTCGATACGGTAAACTCTTCTCTCAAATTAAAGAACGTATTTAAATAAAGGTTTCGAATCGACAACATATATCCACAATATTCGATTAATGGCGTATTTTAGATTTTAAAGATGTAAATTAATGACATTAATGAAAGGGGATTGACATTTAAATTGGTTGCATTGATTTAAAAACTAAGGATAGGCCCTTCAGTACATTGGGTACGTCAAAAAGATGGCTGTGTAAATCGCGCCATCTGTTGGATTTTTACGTCAATGGCGGCCATGAAATCGTTTTTCAATAATGCTAAAATAAATGTTTATTGACTTAAAGTTATATAATTTTTACTTAGCGGTGATAAGAAATGTTATCTTTTTTTTGTGAACTTTCGGTCATGCTTATTGCACCCACGCACGATACAATTGGGCATTTTTACGACGAATTACAGACCGGTGCGCTGTGACGTCACAACCGCTGCACTGGTCTGTAGACCAGTTTCGTGACAACACTTTTCTCGCTCTCCGCCCCGTCCATATATTTTACGTCAATGATTGGTTGTCAAATATTAATGCATGCGTTCAGAAATTAATTTTGTGTAACCAAAAGAGAATGTATTATGAAGTTAAATAAATATAGGACAATTAAATAAATACTATTCACACGTAAGAAGATTTACTTCTTTTCAGATAGAATATCACTTGAAAATGAAAAATCTTTATTAAAATAACAATTTTACATATGGAGAATATTGCAGGGGTTTTCAAATTAGGCGTTGCCTGTGTCTTGAGAATCCAGTTAAATATAATTATTGTAATTACATTAATTGTGGGTGTCAGTGTGAGAAAGTGCTAATAGTGTACGTTTGTGTTTGTGTGTGTGTTATGTGTTATTATGTTTACTTTTATCACGAATTTTTACTGTGTCTTTTCCTTCGCTAAAATTCACTGATAGAAATATTATACATTCTGAAATGTTATGTCGAAGAAAATCGAAACCACTGAAGTTATTTGTATGAAAATTAATATTTCATTTCTTTATTACGAACAAAAGTAATGGCGTAATATTTATGGAAAAAACAGCATAGTGGGGGTTCACCCCCATAAGGGATGGAATATTGCATGGATAATCAAAATCGCTTTAAAAGTGTTTAATGTCAAAAAATTATAAGGAACACTATTTGGCTATGGAGAAACGGGATATTATAGAGTGGGACGTACGGGAGATGACTGGGTTAGCTGACAGATTTGATAGGACGAAATGTAAATGCACGGTATAAGACGGGATGGATAATGAAGAGAAAGGACGGGACGTATCGGGAAGTGACGGGGAATAGACGGGATGGGACGGAATTGAGCAGGACAGTACGATAGCTATGTTATGTTAAGGTATACAAGAGCTTATACGAAAAATAACATGTATTTGGTGTGAAGTAAAATAAAAAAATATCTGCATCCAGGCAAAGGGGGGTCGGGCTTTTTTGCTATGGTAAATAATTCAATTTAATATTAATCATATAATAACTAAGCCATAGCTTAGCGTGGTCGGGTCAGCTATGGTATCTTTTAATTGATTTCAATGAATGTAGTCGGAGTAATAAGTGCGTGGTGGCCTGTTGGTAAACGGACTAGACGCGACTGCCAACATGTTCACGGTGGTCGCGGGTTCGAATCCCAGGGCATACCTCTGACTTTTCGGAGTCATGTGTCTATTGATAGTCAATCACCACGCACTAAAACGGTGAAGGAAAACATCGTGAGGAAACCTGCATACCATAGCGATTTATAAAATTTCTATGGTATGTAAGTCCGCCAACCCGCACTAGGCCAGCGTGGTGGACTATATGGCCTAACCACTCTCAATCGTACTCTCGATTGTAGAGGAGGCCCGTGCCCTGCAGTGGGACGTATATGGGCTGATACAGATACAGACAGTCGGAGTAGTAACAGTGTTATAATATCTCCGTAGCAAAATAATGATTTAAATCTGGAGAGATGGGATAGAATAGAATATAAGTTGGATAAAATGGGACAGAAGAATAGGTACAGGATGGGATTGGAATTGGATAAGCAGTTTAGACAACGGCTGTCATGTTGATTTGAAATAAAATATGGACTGGAATCTATATTTGCACCCAGGCGAAGCCGGGCCGGGCCGCTAGTATTTTATAAATTATTCAACAAATCTGACAACTTTTATAGGTTGTATGAATGATGCAAAAATTTTCACACTTGTAAACAAAACAAAAGTAAATACCACTTTTTAGGCTCATTGTAACGTTCCTGGGCGCGTCCTCAGAATTAGCCTAGGGCGGTCAGAACCCTAGATCAGGCGCTGAACACAATTCAATTTTGTAACTTTAACAATCTATCTGCGGTAGCTCATAATTGGCTATATTCTGTATACAATGTGTATAATAGATGTTTATTTGCTATTGATATTTGTAAGCCGCCCAAATAAAATAAAATAAAGAAATATAGTTTCCTCCAATCTATGACTGATTTAGTTTTAATATTGTTTTCAGGACCCGTGTGTACTCCCGGTATGTCCATTTGGATCATAGCTCTAGTGTTGGGTGTATCGCTTCTCATGGCCGGAGTATTGCTCGTCCCAAAGAAGAACAGGCAATGGACGCATGACAGAGCATCTCAACTGAGGAACAGTCTACGAAACAGTTTCAAAAAACCTAAAAATATAGAAACTGCTTAAAATAATAAAATGCAAAACGCAATGACAGTTTAATTCGCCTATACATTTTTATTAATTTGATATGTATTTGTTATTTTTTTTGGATTCATTTTGTATATTTGTTTAGTAAATAATACAATCAGCAATAATCCAAATTTTTATTTGCAAATGCAAAATGCGTGAATATTGTCAGTCATATATCAAATCAAAGTAGATTTTTCGCAGAATTAAAAGCTACAAGATCATGCTTTAGTACTGTGCCTAGTTTAGTGAAGGTCCAGTAGGGGAAATCAGAATAGAAAAGAGTGTGATGAGAACGGACAAGCTGAGGCGCTGACGAATGGGTAACCGCTGTAGTTGGGAGCGATAAGAAGATTTAGGATAAATTAAGCGTCAATATCGCATTAGGTTTACGTGTAAGATATTCTACTGATGAAAATAAATAAAATAAAATAAATAAAAATATGTATGAAGGCTTGTACATAATTGTATTTGCGAATATTGTAGATGAAGCGAATGAAGTTAGTGAGAATACGGTAGAGTTTGTTCAAGAGTATTACATTCAGATCAAATTAGCATACATCACAATAGTCGATTCTAGGAAAGGTTAAGGTTTGAACAAGCATTTTCTTGCTTTCGGGACGGTGGTTCTTGAGGTGATAAAAGGTAAGGAAGGTCCCTGTGGGTCTCTGGCACACGGAATTAACTTGCGCACACCAGTTCGACAATTAAAAGTACGAAAAGAACATGTAGCTCTTTGGCTTTGACTTTGGCTCGCCAGTTCAAGTCGAGTCAATAGGTAACCGGAGGTCCTTACAACACGAAACCAAAGACAAGGAGAAACCATAATGGTTTCTTAGATTTAAGCGGATGTAACACATTGAAATATGACTATTATTATCGGATTTTATCCGCGTTATAATCCTTATTTAATAGTTTTATTTCAATAATAGAAACTAGTAATGTGAGGCAATATACAAAAAACGTATATTTCATATGAAACACTCGGATGGTCGCGAATGTTTTATCTCGAACGCAATCGAAATGATTTTTTTATGTAACACATACGTGTTTAATCTCACTTGTTGATATTCATGACGACATGGCACGTCAAGGAAACAATATTGTTTCTATAATTATGTTGTGTCAATTCCTACTGATTTATAATTTTTTACGTACTAGCACGACAAAGTGATTCTAATTTATGTATAGGTTAGTGAATGTGCGGTATAAGTAGAGTATCCCACAATAGAGTATTCCAATATTTTTATTATTATATTAGTCAAAAGTTATACATATCCAAAATCCAGCAGCAAAGACTTTTGTAAATGCATTCTGAATTTAAAAAGTCATATACGTTTTATCTCTTGCAGTAAGAGTAAAAGAAAAGAGATACAAAACAAACCCGAAACGCTGCAAACTTCCGCCTGTCTGCGTATTAAACGAACATCCTACGGCAAAAAATAATCTTTTGTTGGAGACTGGGGTTTTCTATAAGTCATATTCTTCGGCCTGCTCTTATACTTCATTAACAAATGAAGGCGCTAAATGACTTTTCAGTCGTGTTACACAGTAATTAGGTTCATAATTATTGTAAAATCTTACAGAAGTGTGCCTTATAATCTACCACGCCGATCTAATCTGGTTGATACGTATAGATAAGTTTCTTGTAGAGATATTTCAGCTTTGTGAATAATTAAATAAAATTACCTGTCATTTTTGTAGGTTTTTTTTAATACAATAGGTACGGTTAACAAGCAAACAGGTCACCTGATGGTAAGTGAGCACTCCCGCTCATGAAAATGCACGACGCTAAGGTCATAGATGTGTTACTCGTCCATTTAATCAGGGGAACGAAAATGATGAGAGGAAGAAGGGGGTATTAGGCATCTGGCAATATCACTCAGCGAACGAAACGCGACAGCAAAGATGTCGCTTCATGTCGATATCCTGTGAGACAGTGGTATCGCATCAGACAACCCTGTCCATTCATGCTGAGCCATGACAAACAACAGCGTGACTAAACCAATTTAAAAAATATTGTAATCTACTTTTATAAAGTCGGAACTTAACTCGTATATTTTATTTACCAATCAGGTTTAGCGACATCTATTAAGAATAACCTAATTAAAGTTTATCAAAAGCCTTAGGCATATTTAGTAGTACATTTAGGGCTAAATGCAATCAACTCTCAATAATTTATAGCTTTGATAATAGTCTAATCCAAGGCCACTATTGACAATTACGTTTAATCTTTTGGATAGATAAAAAAATGATTATTTTGATAAGTATTCATATTGCTCCGGGTTTTAGTCTGGTGTAGTAAATTAAATTTAAAATATGAAGTTTTTACTAGTGTTTATGTTATATTTCCTTGTAAGTGTTCAAGGTATGTCCTTCATTTTATTTTTTGTTCTGTCTACCCACACTCTTTGTGCCACATTTAAATCCTTCAGCGCGTGTCGACGAATTAAAATTCTCCAGGATTTATAACACGACACAACTCTCTTCAGGCCTCATTCCATACAACTTAGAATTTTTAAGAAAGAAATCTACATCAGCCAATTATCCTGATTGAAAATAATTGAGGATTTTACCATACTATATCGGAATATAATATGAAATTTATACACTCTGACGTTTTATCAACATTCTGACGGAGCTCCAACAAACCTTAGTGCTCAAACAAATTGTTCAATAAAACTTCGTTAATTATTATTAGTACCATAGCGATGTCCAGTGAATAGTGGTATTTCACCACAAATATTGAAAATATTCATTCACGAATGTTGCAAAATAATTTGGTTTCTAATTTACGACGGGCTATCTACGTATGATAGAACTAAAATTAGATGTATATCCATACAAAGGACAATCTATAAATACTTATAAATTATAATGTCAATTGTTTCTTTCGAGGTATAAGCGACAGTGAGAGGATAGCAGGAGGTACCGATGTAACAATATCTAACTATCCATTCGCGGCCGGTCTGTTGTCCAACTATGGCTCAGGATCTTATGAGTTGGCCTGTGGAGGAACCATACTAACCAACACCGCTATACTCTCAGCTGCTTCGTGTTTCTTCACTAATGGAACGTAAGTAAACAAAAATAATTTGAAAGAAATATCTGGTTTCAATACACAATAGATAGATAGATAGTCAATCACCACGTACTAAAACGGTGAAGGAAAACATCGTGAGGAAACCTGCATGCCATAGCGATTCATAAGAATTTCTATGGTATGTAAGTCCGCCAACCCGCACTAGGCCAGCGTGGTGGACTATATGGCCTCACCACTCTCAATCGTATTCTCGATTGTAGAGTAGGCCCGTGCCCTGCAGTGGGACGTATATGGGCTGATACAGAATCTGGTTTCAAATTTGTAACAAAAAGAAAATTGAAACTAACGTCTTTTTTAATCTAAAATAGCGAAATGCTATTTTGAGTTCGGTGCCAGCTAGGCTTATATAAGCTATCACATAACGGTATGAACTATGCGGGTAGAACAAATAGGTAGTCCGAAACATTAAGTCTAGCTCGTTATGTAATTTCAAGAACATAGAACATATAAAAGAAGTAGTACGATTAGGTAATCATTTCCAAAAGTGCCCAAACTAGGCTACACATTGGTATACCAAAAACCATTGCAAATGTTTTTAAATTATTTTCATTAACTTCAGTTCTATCTGGCTATTTGGTTATTAGTTTAATAGCCAGAATGACGAGATTCGCATGTCGCTGACCCGATCATCGTCGGTCGCCCATAAACAGCCAATCCATTTACTGCTGAATATTAAATAGAAATTTGCTGATAAGTTTACGTCCATCGCAAATCTTTTGAATAATTCTTTAGGCTGAACAAAAGACAAACAAAACCAAACTAACCTTGTTCTCCTTGAAAATACAGCTCAGGATTAAGGATATCAAAGTAAAGTTAAAAAGTATAAATCTAACATACAATACAAAACTGTTGAAGCGGTCAGACGATAATGTATGCCGTTAGAGACTCATAAAACTATTCCATAAGATATGTATATGTCGAAACAAGCTAAATTAAAGAATTGTACTGCTGACAAATATCCTTTCATTTTACGTAATGGATCAGCTGTGTTATCCTTAAATATCAATGTTTGTCTGCCCCGACGTCGTAAAATAGACCTTATTATACGTTTCAATTATCATTCATAAACAATTTTGCAGTGCACATCCAGCAAGCTGGTGGCGTACCAGATTGGGATCCTCATATAGCAACTCCGGCGGGATCATCTACTTCATTCGTCTGATCACGCCTCATCCTAACTTCTCCATTACAACCTTGGATCACGACGTGGCAGTACTGAGGACCTCCATGAACATAGCGTTCCAGACTGGGACGGTAGAACCTGCCAGGATAAGTGGCACAGCGTACACTTTTACTGCCAACCAACCTCTATTTGCTATTGGATGGGGAGCTACCTCCGTAAGTTATTTCAAATTAACTCTAATTAATATATTATAAATATAACAGTAATATAGTAGTCCGCTAACCCGCACTAGGCCATCATGGTGGACTATATGGCCTAACCACTCTCAATCGTACCTTCGATTGTAGAGTAGACCCGTGCCCTGCAGTGGGACGTATATGGGCTGATACAGATACAGATAATAGTAACGGAATGATGGCCTAGATAGGCCAAGAGACAAGTAGGCCGACCATTGGCAAGGTGGAGTGACGACATAATTAAGATTCAGGGCATGCCATGAATGAGATTATGACAAGACCTAGCAAAATGGTGCAGTAGACAGGAGGCCTATGTACAGCAAAGGATAAATATAGGTTGAAATGATGTTAAATATAAAATTCCTGTGTATATTTTGTTTCGAATAGGCTTTCATTCTCCCGTTGAGAGACAATCGTAATAAATAAACAGGTGTGATCCCTCACCAAGACAAAGTGAGACCTACAAGTATTTGTCTCTAAGCTAGGTGTTTGTGACACCGTATATTCCGCCAATTCTATTACACACGGCACATACATATATTAGTGTGAGGTAAATAAATACACCCAATAGTCAGATACATAGTCCTGGCCCCACGTAAAGAACAATTAAGTTTTGGGTCACTAACACCCGAGACTAGTACTTATGTACCTAACAAACATTTATCTTGGTGCCGGAATCCAACTAGCTTCACATTTCACATTCGGTTTCTAACCAACTGCGCGACGAAGGATGTAACGAAGGAGGTCAGGACTACATGTACTTATTAAATTGTTAGGAAATTAAATTTCTTATTAAATCTCTTCATAGGCAGCAAACCCAGCGCCATCGCAGCAGCTGCGCCAAGCCATGATGTGGGTCGTGAACGACGAGACTTGCGCCGAACGGTACAGGGATGTCAATTTTAACACCACCAGCAACATGGTCTGCGTGGGCTGGATTGATGTAGGAGTCAGGGGACAGTGCCAGGTCAGTAACAATTTTAATCTATCCATCTTCAGCCCGCAGTAAGGAATTTGTCCCCTTATGTTGCTAGGCTCGCCCCCTATCACATCGTGAGATGGAATTCATTATCATCATCATCATCATATCAGCCACAGGAAGTCCACTGCTGAACATAGGCCTCCCCCAAGGATCTCCGCAATGACCTGTTGGAAGCGGCCTGCATCCAGCGACTTCCTGCGACCTTAGTCAGATCGTCCGTCCACCTTGTAGGCCACCATTCCCTTCCATGACTGCAGTATCCACTCCTACAGGCCATACTTTGCTTTCCCATTATATCCTCTACTCACAAACCCTATTTCCTTTCCACCGTTGATGATGGGCAGCAGCGTCATCAGCGCGAGTCCCCTTCTGCGCTCGCCAACCCGCCTGCCAAGCGTGGTGAGTATTGGCAATAACCCCCCTAATGTCGAGACGGAATTACCAAGGCATAATGTGTACTTACCCCTTCTACCTATGCTTACCCCTTCTGGGATAAAAGGTGTGAGTTTATGTATGTATGTTTTATGTATAATATAATAAGTTAATATACTGTTAATTTTTATGCGACATCATCTCTAACCGTGCCCATTTGTTTAGAAGAACCTAATTACTTGAGAAATATTGAATTTATTTGAATTTGAATTGAGGAAGTGGTATGTAGAGCCGCGCTGTTAATTGTGAATGAATTTTTAGTTTGTTAAGTATTAGAGCCAAATACCGCGTGTGTAAATAAGTCGTTCGGCAAAAAATATACAAAATACGGCACTTTGTTTATCTTCCGATTATTTTGGTCGTATAGTCATTGACTTTTCTATGCCTACCAATTAACGTTAATGATTTTTAAATTATTTGCTAATGCATTCTTAAAAAGTGCAATTAAAACAATATTTAAGTCAATTAATAATTCATAAACGAAACACTCCTTCGTCTCAGTGCATAGGTAAAGAACTTAATTCATCTAGCCAATAACTTGTAACTATCTTGATTGAAGTGGCCAGAAAAATAATATTAAAACAAATGATAGGAAACGTCCTTCCCTTCTTTTCAGGATAAAAATAATACTAAACGTGATTACTCTAAATATTACAAGACATAGTTCATATCACACCCATGTTAAAATTCACAAATGTTTAATAATAGAAAATCAATTGTATTTTGCGAAATAAAAAATAATTTTATGAATTCAATTTCTGCCCCCCTTATGATCAAAACTACAAAGTTTCTGCCCTTTCTTTCTTTATATATCCAATAGTGTCTGTAAGAAATTACCGAGCTTGATAAGGCCGCCACTTTTACTGTTATTTTATTGTGTAATTTCTTAATTGTATCTCTGTGTATTAAAAAAAAATAATATATTAAAAATAAAAGATGTAATATTTGTCTCATTCCAGGGCGATGGAGGAAGCCCACTGGTGGACAACGGGATAGTTGTGGGCGTGTTCTCGTGGGCGGAGGGATGCGCGCAGGGCCGCTACCCCGGCATCAACTTCAGGGTTGCCGCATACACAAACTGGATCGTGTCTACCGCTCTCGCGTAGACAATAAATGATTAGTTATTTATGTTTATATTGTAATAAATTGAACGACCAAAAATATGTTTTATTGCTATGAATGACAAGACGAGATTTTCAAGCGGTACGACTGCTCTTGATCGTTATCAAAACCAAACAACATCATTACAAAGCTATGCTTGGCATTCCACTGCGCTCGCCATCTTGAGACAAGATTTTAAACTCTAACTTTAACTACTCTGGCTACAATGTCCTTCCAACCGGAACACAACAGTGTAATATTCACATTACTGTTTGGCGGGAAAAGCTAGTGCCAACTTTTTTTCACCAACTAAATTACCACTACTACTCCTTCTTTAGACACCGGAGGTATGTAGGTCCAAGTATTACCACAGATGACAGCCTCCGTAGCGCAGGTGGTTAGACGCCGCTTGTGTAACGAGAGGCCGTGGGTTCGATCCCCGAACTGAGAGAAATGTTTGTGCGGCCCATAAATATTTCTTTCGGGTCTGAGTATTTGTGAGACCGAAAAGTCTCTCGTAGTTCCTGATACCCAAGACACGAGACTCGATCTTAGTGTGGGGTCAGGACTATGTTGCCTGTTGGGCGTTATTTATTTATTATATAATTTGGAAGCGGCCTGCATACTGCGACTTTCTTCAACCTTAAGTAGCTCATTTGCACATATAATCATCTGTAAACATCAATTTGAGTTTGCATAAGCTGCTACTAAGCAAATAATGGTAGACAAATACAATACGGCATAAAAACAGAGTGTAGTACTCTGGTTGGCAATTAAAACCCGCCGTATCTAAAATTGATTCTAAAGTACACATCAAAGATAAAAACCATTTAAAAACGCCACATAAATAATGAGAATAGCGTCATTACAATAGTTTCTTTGCTCATTACAACGAAGCATATAACTGTTCCATGAACCTAGCAGGCACAATGACAGGCACGCGCATAATATTATTTGTAAGAATGTATTAATTAAAATTGTTAATAATTAATTTAATACAGAAGGGCATCATGTGCCTAGTAGTGTTGGAATAAACAAACAATAGTAACCACAAATAGCTAGTGAAATCGATAAAAACATTTCACAAGTTATATAAATAAGCTAAATTTTGAAATTTGCGATTGTGATTCACAAAGCCGATTAGCTAATATTTTTATACGATTTCGTGTAATCTATGAAGGAGTGAGTGTTCTCTACGACCCCATTGAAAGAAGAAACTAAACAGTTAATTTTGTTTATGTAATTTTAGATGTGAAAAATGGTTATAATAAATGGAATGGAGTGAATGATACGAATCATAGAGAATAAATAATGATTTTTAGAAGCGGAAAGAGTGGTTAGAGTTTAACTTACTTCGGACGTTTACTTGAACAATCGAACTTCATTTCATCATCATCATCATAGTGAAATCCCCGAGCAACGCAGTTACGATCTTGTACATCATAGGACAAGGAAATAAAAATCACAGGCGGGGAAAAAAAGTTTTAAGATCCCGACATTGTTAGACGCAACTAGACAACAAAGCAATGATTTACTTTAGTATCTGCAAACAAGGGTACCATGCAGGTAGAGCCAATTTCAACAAGTCCAAGGTAACTTCAATGTGACCTTACTATTTTAAAAATACATAGACTATATTGACATAAGATAGGGCCGACTGGTCTCCAACACAAACTCATTCAGCAGGTTAACGCAGTGATAAAAATTCGACACACACGTTGATAACATCTTTAGATTAGATTTCGACATCGGAAATACGAACAGACGTCAGACTCTATGTACTTAGTTCTTCGGTTTGCAATAAATTCCTAACAACAATAATATATGTGACCCATATCTTCCTGAAGTGGCTAACTATTATTTTAGTTTACTTTATACCGATCGAACTACAGAACATCAGAATATACTGTTCAATCCAAATAGAGTGTTAACTAGTGTAATAAAATCATCTCACTGGTTGATATTATTATTCAGGCCTACTAAAATCAATTATACATATGCTAAACCCGAAGCGTGATGGCTTTCCGTGGGCCAACAGGTAACACAGTACATGATGATGAGCAGATAGCCTTTCGTAACGGTTATCCAAGCATGAGTTTTTGGATAATCAGCGATCTCACTCAGTACACGGAATTCGAAGCAATGCAAATACTTCACGACGACTTTTGTAAGATAGTAGCACTTTATACCGTCCTGTCTTTAGTTAAATCATCTGTAGCTCTACCAAGCCTCAGGAAAGGTCTTGAATCATCCAGATAACTATATACAATTTTTGTACATATAATATTATTAAAATTTAAGTCTGTCATGTCGTTATTTCATATTGCAAAGAAATATACATTAAACTTGATAGATGTTTAAAAATATGCTCCTTTGTCCCAATTTAACATATGGTATTGTGTTTTGCGTTGCCTGATAATATTATTAAGGTCATATCAATTAAAGCAGAAGGTATGGGCATTATGCCAGTGCGGTAGACTAAAAAGGGTTTTGGTTGATGTCAACTAAATCATCCAGCAACATGGCTGACATAAGTTAGGTATATGAAAGAGATAAGTTCATATAGCCTGGTAAATTATACCAAGTAGCAACATTATTCACACCATCCGTGGTGCAGATAGTTGGACACCGGTTGTGAAAGGTGAGGTCACGGGTTCGATCTTCGCACTAAAACAAATGTTTATGAAACCCACAAGTATTTTCCTCGGGTCTGGGTACTTGTTAGACCGAAAAGTCTCTCGTAGTGCTACGACACAAAACTTAATGGAGCTTATGTGGGATTAGGACTATGTAACTTCTTGTGACTGTTTCGATGTGTCTATGTGTGTCTGTGTCTCAATAAATCCTTTAACATACAGTTGATCGTCTTAAGCTATTGACTAAGAGACATACTGTCTGCTGAGAGCCACAGCTTCGATTCCCTTTGCTACAAAACTGTTTGTGGAACAAATGTGAGTGGAAATTAATAAATAAAAAGATATATAATTAATAATCGGTAGACAATAACGATAGGGTCCATTTTTCATTTTATTGCGTCAATAGAATATAATGTTATTCATAATTATTATTACTGAAACAATATAGGTATAAACAACAACGAAGCCTTTATTTAACTTATAATCTGAAAATAGCGAATAAATAAGGAAGCTTATATCTTTAACTATCCAAAATATTATTTTCATATAATAAGGAAAAGATGGTCCAAAACTATAAACTTGTCATAATAGATGAGTACATGCAAGTCACATGCATAGCCCTGACCCTACAAAAATATACATACATAAACTCACGCCTTTTTCCAGAAGAGGTACACAAAGATGCTAACAAGGACACCCACCTTTCTCCTTGTATGTTCCGTCCCACAATATGATAGGGTGCGAGCCTATCGCCATGATACAAAAAGAACAAGTGTGGGTATTAGAAACTACGAGATTTCACCGTCTCATAAACACCCAGACCCGAAACGATTACTTGAGTCGAACAAAATTTTTGTCCCGTGGTTCGGGGTGCAAGAATTCCGCCACGGTATTCCCTGCCCGTCCTAAAAGACATCAAACCATCGGGGTCGTTGGATAAACTGCGTAGTTAGTGCACCCTCACTTTTAAAGACTAGTCCACCACGCTGCCTTAGTGCGGGCGGAATTTACACATGGAAATTCTTACAAATCGCTATGGTATGCAGGTTTCCTCACGATGTTTTCGTTCATCGTTTTAGTGTGTGATCATTTAACTTCAATACACACTTGGCTCCGAAAAGTCAGAAGTGTGCCCTAGGATTTGAATCCGCGACCACCGTGAATATGTTGGCAGCCGCGTCTATTCCGCAGTTCACCTACATATTATGTAAACAATGCAAATTTTACTGCAACGTTCTTGAAAATAAATTAATGTCTGCATCACAATACCTACAGGATAAGAAATTCGTTAAGTAAAATCCGCTTCTATTTATTAAAAACAATTATCATTTGTATTTATCTGAGTAGAATAGAGTTATCCTCGATTGGGGTATTTCAACGTATCTAGTATCTACATATTTTTAACCGACTTCAAAAAAAGGAGGAGGTTCTCAATTCGACTGTATGTTGCTTTTTTTTTACACGCTTTATATTAGCTTCACTTGTATGTTTGTATGTTTGTATGTTTGTATGTTTGTATATTTGTATGTTTGATTGTAACCGACTTCTTTGGGCGCGATTTTGACCCACTTTAAACGGCCAGATTTCGTTCAAATTTTGCACACCTGTCAAAGACCGATGACAATACAATAATTCGATTAAAATATATAATTATCCTGATTAGATTCGCCAGGATTAATTATTCTTATAATTGATGACCATTGCTACATTCATCGCTAGATGGCGTTAACATTGTATTCTTCCAAGAAGCTTATACCCAAATGGAGATTGCATTCCGTATAAAACACTGAAGCACAAAAATTTGACCTTGAATGCAATCGCTGTTGCCTGCTATCCTTTTCTTTAGAGTGACAATGAATGAAGTTCACGTGAAGTTCATTCATTGTTACGCTAAAGAAAAGGATAGCAGGCATCAGCGACGTCATTCAAGGTAAAATTTTTGTGCTTCACTTTTATATACGGAATGCAATCTCCATTTGGGTATAAGCTTCTTGTATTCTTCAAGTGTCAAATGTTACTACTGACTAACAGATGGCGTTATTGATTGGAAATACAGCCGTAGATGGATGTTTTTAGTCAAAACAATTATATAATAGTTAAAAAAAACTAAAATACACGCTTTAATAAGATATACAACTAAAAAAGTAAAAATAATTGATACTGAATTTAAGATAAGAAAATGGAGTAAAATACATATATTTTATTGTTACAAAGCGTGGGGTGCAGGAGGATAAGTAATTGTTGTAAACACCCCACGCTTTGTAACAATAAAATATATGTATTTTACTCCATTTTCTTATCTTAAATTCAGTATCAATTATTTTTACTTTTTTAGTTGTATATCTTATTAAAGCGTGTATTTTAGTTTTTTTTATTTATGTTTGTTACCTCGTTTCTCTGTACTGTGTGAACCGATTTCGATCATTCTTTCTTTGATTGAAAGCTAGTACTTGTCGTTTGGTCCCATAAAAATATGGTGAAGATCTGATGAATATCTTCGGACCTGGAGAGGGGGGACCTGTCATATGACAAGTGAATAAACATAATAAATTAATCTCTATAATCTATATCTTAATCTCTATATACAAAATATGGTTTAAAGTATTTTGTAAGTATATAACGCTTATGCTTAGTAAAAATATAAATATAGTTTAAAGTATTGTTTATAGTTATTGGGTAGTGTATTTCTATTATAAATATATATTCTTATTAGTATTTTTAAGTGCGTGGTGGCCTGTTGGTAAACAGACTAGTCCTGGCTGCCAACATGTTCATGGTGGTCGCGGGTTCGAATACCAGGGCACACCTCTGATTTTTCGGAGTTATGTGTGTATTGATAGTCAATCACCACGTACTAAAACGGTGAAGGAAAACATCGAGAGGAAACCTGTATACCATAGCGATTTATAAGAATTTATATGGTATGTAAGTCCGCCAACCCGCACTAGGCCAGCGTGGTGGACTATATGCCCAAACACTCTCTCAATCGTACTCACGATTGTAGAGGAGGCCCATGCCCTGCAGTGGGACGTATATGGGCTGATACAGATTAGTATTTTGTAATATAATTAATTATTATTTTATGGTAATTTGTTTTTCAACAGGAATAGTGTTTAATTATTGCATATTGTCCAGCAAACGAGCAAACAGGTCACCTGTTGTTAAGTGATCACTACCGCTCCTGAACATCCATAACGCTTGGATATTCAAGAGAGATAGACGTGTTTCCGACCCATCAAATTGTAAAGGGAATGAGAAAGAAAATAATGGGCAGAGAGAATGGGTAGTATATTTTTTATAGGTCAATTCCAGAACTTATAATGATATAAAATATGTGATTTCATTTTGCATACAATTAATATTTCATTCATAAAACACTGAAAGAAACTATTACTTACAAATGCAATCACAAGTTAATAATAACAAAACGTGAAAAATTCAAATAAGCGTTACGCGGTATCAGTGTTTTGCGTCTGCTTTTCATATCAGTATTGGTAAAGCAGAAGTCATGAGCGCTCGTCTTTTATTTATTTTGTACTTCGCGCTGATGTCTCACTCGATCACCGTGAAAGAACGCGCTGACAACCCTATCATATGTGCGTAAGTGATCTGTGTATTGTGAATGTGAAGGTTAAGGATGTCACTTCGGTGTTTGGCAAGTCATTTTGAACCTGTAAGGTTTTAAAATAATCACCTGATAAAAATTAAAGTTTATTTTATTTAAGTTTTATGCATTTTGTTAAGATCTTGGAAAACGTTTTTTTTTTCATGTCCGATAAATGCCATAAAATAATATTTTGAATACTCAGGATTCATAAGTTTTCATTACTTATAAAGTTTTCATTGCCGGATGGAAATGAAAACAAAAAAATGAAAACAAATATTCGAATGAGTATTAAAAATATAATTTTACGGCATTTATCAATCATAATATACAATAAAAAAATGGATACACACATAATAACAACTTTCCTAAATTATAAATAAAAAATAACATTTTATGTAATATAAAGATGGTTGCCATAAATGGTAATCATTTTTATTGTGTTTATCGCATAGTTGTTTACTTTGAGTCATTTACAGGTTAATGTTTGCATAAGTGTTAGAATTAATTGAAGAAAATAACCTCATGCATATTATTAACAGACTAACGCCCGAATACTGAAATGCAACTTAAATATTATGTTGCACATAACTACGTAAATCCCGCTTAAATGTACTGGCTAAGTGGGCCGTGCGCTATTACGAGCAACTTATTACTTGAATGGCGTTCGAGTATTCGGGCGTTCGTGTTTGTTCAAATGTTAAATTTAAAAATAATGATAAATTATATTTTAAAACAATCAATACAAATCAAAACAAAAAACCGTTTATTTCTTCAGTTCAATTGATGGTTTACTTTAAGTAACACATAGGCTCAGTAGCTTAAATTAACTTTCACGATAACTTTAACTTGGACACATACATGTCATGATCATACATTTGTGACGTATTTGACATTGGTAATACATGGAATTGACATCTTGTTCAAATGGGATTTAGGCATATTCATAACAAAACATGTTCTTAATTCAAAAACATAATTTATATTATAAAAGCAGAAGTAATTTAATACTAAAACCGAAGCTGCCTGTGGTTCGTTATTACTTAATATTTATTTGTTATTTCTTTAGACTGGCCCTAACATCAAATACAATCCAAAAAAATATTTTAAAGACACTGAAAGCTAATTACAATACAATAATAAAAAAAAGGCAAATTATCTCCCTCTTTCGGCTAAAGAAAATTCACTTCTAAATAGGCCTTCGCCCTTCCCCAAAGATATTGTATTTCGTAATATTGATAAAATGTTATATAATTAATTTACATATCATAGTATTTTGTCTTTGGGGCTGTCCATTAATCACGTGAGGCTTGAAAGAGGGGGGGAGGGGATTGACAAAAATCACGAAATATCACTTGGGGGAGGGGGGGGGGGGGTTCTATTAAGATATCAGGTGTATTTTTTTCGACACATTATAATTTTGATTGAAATGCTACATATACGTATAGGTATGTGTATATTCATTAATAAATCTTCGCGATTTTAATACGCGCGATTTCTAAGCCGAAAGCGGCGTGTAGTGTGACTTGCATTGCATAAATATGTTCATATACCAGTACAATAGGTATAGGGTTTTCGTATGATTACACTATTCGTTTATTATTACTTGCATGCCAATAAAAACAATTGCAACCTTTCTGTCTAGACATTTTTATCATGGTCCTTAATTTCAGAATAAATTAAGATTACACTTTATACCTGCATTTAAAAATATCCTAAAAAATTTAAGATTTTTGGTAAGTACTAAATATACACGTGGACCATGGTATTGAACAAACCATAAATAAATGTACAATTATAATAATATTACATTCATAATATACTCTATAGCTACGATTGTAACCTACAGGGATAAACAGAAACTATTTACGTATCATCCTCTAAAAACATTGTGAAAAAAAGGTACTTTTGTTTTAACTCAGGTACTGTTGCTGTTACAAAGTTTTACTTGTTATCATTAAAAAATACATTTACCTACAGATACATATTTTAATTGAAAAAATTAAAAACTGTATTTGCATTTTATCTGAATACCGAAAAGAAAACGTTTTTGTTATATGAGTTAAATTACGTTCATTCTCACGTATTTTCACAGTTACAGAATAGGTACTTTTGATAAATCTCTCTCTCTCTCTCTCTATTGATAAATCAGTCTCTCTCTCTCTCTCTCTCTCTCTCTCTCTCTCTTGATAAATCGCTCTATCTCTCTCTCTCACACACACACACATTCTTCTGGTCTATAAATCTCATATGGTGGTAAGGTCAGGTTTATTCACAATTCACATTGTTCTTCCAATTGCCCCCATTCATGACGTCCTTATCAGAAACGTTACATGCTATCATAATTTGGTTACAGCCATCGATTTTAATGTCAATGGTTGAGGCACATATCATGTCCATGTGTGCCTTCGTCTCAATCTATTCATACATAAAATATTTAAATACTATATTGTTCTGTAATAGCCCATATACGTCCCACTGCAGGGCACCGGCCTCCTCTGCAATCGAGAGTACCATTGAGAGTGGTAGGCCGATAGTAGGCAATCTTTAAATATACAATTAACATTCTGTTAAAATTATTGATTACCCAAAATAATTCTCACAATGGTAAAATAGTTTCTACAATCGTAACGTTAAGTACAATAGATTAAAAATGTTTGCACATGTAATGCATTCGAAGGCCTTGTATGATAAAAATGCTACTTTCATACGTACATTATATTTTAGTACTTCAAACGATTTATAACACTAGATAATATTCGTTTTATATTGTTGCAAAAAAACATTTACTACATACCTATTTTGTTAACTTACTCTTATTTTAGTTTAATTACAAAGAAAACTAATATTATGAGTAACACTGTAAGTTTCAAAAATTGAAAAATATTATGAGATTTACCAAACTGGCCATTAGGGTGCCCAAAAGTAGGATAACAGTAGTTAATATTTTCTTAAAATAATAATTTAGTATATTGATGCTTGTTTTATTCATTTTTTATTATAAAATACTGGTATTTTTTAGTTAGGTTACAACCTTGAAGTATGGTGATAATCACTATCTATGGTAGATAAAATTTGTTTTGAAAATAGGAATATTACTAATTGCATTTATCTTCCATTACCCCCATCACATGGGGCGGAACATACGAGGCGAAATTTGTGTCATCTGACTTCTGGGAAGAAGCAAGGAAGGGCGTGAATTTATGTAGTATATTTGTCATGTGGCCAAGTACAAACGCAAATCAAATGTTGTTAATAAATTAGTCTCATTTAGTCTGACAGCCTCCGTGGCGCAGTTGGTTAGACGCCGCCTGTGAAACGAGAGGCCGCGGGTTCGATCCCCGCACCGAGAGAAATGTTTGTGCAGCCCACAAATATTTCTTCCGGGTCTGGGTGTTTGTGAGACCGAAAAGTCTCTTGTAGTTCCTGATACTCACGATACAAGACTCGATCTTAGTGTGGGGTCAGGACTATGTATGTGACTGTTGGGTGTTATTTATTTATTTATTCATTAGGCTACAGTGGAACCCCAGCATTAGCGTCTCGACAACATATTCGACAATAGATTTCATTTTCCTCGCGTATGAATAAATTTAAATACTTTATAACTTGTATGTGTTACTAATGCGTTATATGAAATACTGAAACACATGTTTAAAAGGCCTCAAAGTGAGTCATTGGACTATAAACTAGGTCAAGAGAAACATATTAATCTGGGCAGAACTAATCGATTCAAATTATCAAGATAATGGGAAAAGTATTTTTTAAAAGACTGTCTCGCCCTTACATCTACTACTACTTCTCCTGTAAGCCAGAATCCAAATTGGCATTTTAACGACACCGAACATTGAAGCTCAGAGTCTTCAAGAATGTCTAAGTTGTCTTTAATCCGCAAGGAAATCAACCATAAAGTTAAATTAATAGGAGTCGGAAATATTTGTGTAATAAAGGTAGCTTGTAAGGGAATACAAAGTTATCAGTAAATGAATAGGTACACCCAACAGTTAGAAACATAGTCCTGACTCCTGCACCACCCTAAACTTTTAATATACTACTAGAAAGTTTTGGATCGTGGATATTTGGAACTACGGAAGTATTTTCAGCTTCACAAACTCATAAGCCGGTAACTATAGATCTAACATCTGTTTTAGTACAGGGACCGAACCCAGTAACTCTGTTTTACAGTCGTACATACACGTACATAAACTCATGCCTTTTCTCCAGAAGGGGTAGGCATAGGTCCCACGATGATGTGTTGTAATAGGTGGTGAGCCTATCGCCATATCCGGTACAAATTCCAGACTGGGCTAATAATTAATAGAAAAATCCAACATCACTTTGCTCAACCTGGAATTCGAACCCGAGACCTCAGCTTTGTGTCACTACTCTTGTACAACTACGCCAGTCGAAACCCACCAAAATAATAAGGCGTTTGTGGGTTCAAGAAAATAGTATTTATTACATTAATATAATTCAATTAACAAGCCGAGTTTTTATCGCATTAAAGGCAATTATTCTCAGTTCAACAGCTACGTATTTGAAACGATGTGTCGAATCTAGAAATTATTTACCTACAATTTGCACTGGAACTAATGCTCTACACTTATTTAACACTTGTGGTTTCATATTAATTAGGGTTTGTCATATTAATTTCCTATTAATGAACCTTTAATGAATTACGTAATTCGTTTTGTAATTAAAATCGTTTGAACGAGTTATATTTGTGTAAATGCTATTTATGATAAATGTATGGGTAAATTCAGAGCAGTATCATTATACTATTTTTTTTCTTCGATAACATACAAACATAAACTCACGTCTTTTTCCCAGAAGTGGTAGGCAGAGGTGCCACTAGGACACCCTCATTTTACCTTGTATTTTCCGTTTCACGTTGTTTCGAACCCGAGTCCTCAGATTTTCAATCATACCGTAGTGAAACTGTGCCACCAAGGCAGTGATAATAACTTTATAATTAAAAATAACTTCATTAATGTTTTTTTCAGCTGGAACAAAAGTGGAACTGAAGCCACTCATAATTTCCTGTCAACTGAATGACATCGTGACAATCACAGCACCAGTAGTGAACACTAAAGAGGCATTTTACTACTTAATCAAACCCAATGGAGACACGACAAAAATCAACGTAAAACAACATAACTTAAAACAATCAGATTTCGATTACAACGAAATATCTGTTAATCATATAAAAGAAGATTCAAGGGCAATTATTCGGCGTTTGAACAATTATGAAGTGATTAATCCAAATAATATGCGACATGTGAATATTGAGAAAAATTTAAGATTCAGCGACATAACCATAGGTCCTTTGACAGAAGACGATCATGGGAATTGGGTGATTAGCGTGTTTTACAAAGATATAGACGATAATTGGATTGAATTGTTTCAAGTTGTGACTATTAGAATCACTGGTAAGTATTATTATACTTAATTATCACTTATAATACCACAAGAGCAAAATTATTGGGTATTTCCCGATATGGTCCAAGATCCCAGGCCCCCCAGACGTTACTTATTTTCTGATAAAAAATATAAATGGGATAAAGTAGTGTTAGTACGTACTTTGAGTGTGTGCATACCTGCTAGCTTGTGTCGACGGCCAATTCATAGGTACCAGGTGCTAAAGGTAGATAAATACAGTACTGACTTTTCTTAAATTCTCAGTGCTGATTTTTACATATGTTTTAGATAATTTTGTTAAAAATTAATAATAATTATTGCCAGACACTTTCCATCGGCGCTTATCCTTAACAGACGCTTTAAAGCTTCAAAAAAAATAACATATTTTTACTTATAATCTCACTCTTGATTTTTATATATGATACTCAGGGAACTATTTGAACACCCCTGGTCAGCAGCCAGACCAATTGGAGGGGTCAAACATCCCCCCAGACACACATAAAGTGTCGCTATGTGTATGAGCGAATGAAGAGTTCAATCGCAAAAATGTGAAAAACTTTGATGCAAGTAACTTACCACCATGCAAAAGTGAGCTTTTACAGCAGTTTGGACGAGCTAATTACATCACTAGTCTCTGGAAGAATGCCCTTTTTTTTTATTGCTTTGAATGGCGAGGCCGTTCGCCTGATGGTAAGCGATACGACCGCTCATGAACAGTAGTAGAACCAAACAACACCTTGAATTACAAAGCATTGCTTGACATTCCACTGCGCTCGCCATCCTGAGACATAAGATGTAAAGTCTCAATATGTCCAGTAGTTCCTCTGGCTACAATATCCATCAATCCGAAACACAACAGTGCATTTAAACTGCTGTTTGACGAGAGAAATAAATATTGCGGTGGTACCCACCCAGGCAGCCTCTCACATATGAGAGACCTACCACCAGTAATATATGAAGAAAATTAGTATTTTTAGTTCTGACAATAATGGGACGTTGGAAGACAATAAATATCATTTTAACTGGTTCGATGGGGACCAATTGCCGAGCTTTGTCAGTGAATCGCTTCAAGAAGCATCAGGTATTATACTTTAACTTTGAATAATTGATATAACCGTGTAACTCTTTGATTCTTAATTATGTTATTTTTGTAACAGAAAATGAAAGTAATAAGGATGATAATGAAGATAGTCAATGCCAACATTGGGTTGATGATGACTTATCAAACTTAGACGATGATGACAGTAAAGATCACGCTGAATTGCAAAATGTTCAAACTACAAATAATCCGAAAGAAGAAAGACATGTATAGCTTTGTGTAATTTTAAGATATATATTTATTGTCTTCCAACGTCCACCCATTATTGTCAGGACTAAAAATACTAATTTTCTTCCAGAGACTAGTGATGTAATTAGCTCGTCCAAACTGCTGTAAAAGCTCACTTTTGCATGGTGGTAAGTTACTTGCATCAAAGTTTTTCACATTTTTGCGATTGAACTCTTCATTTACGTCACAAACCATATAAGTGTTGATGAAGAGTTGGAGTCGGGCAGCATCTACGTCAATTATTCCGGCCACGTTGTACAGTTCACAAACAAATTTTTGTATAGTGTTAAACACATTTTGCTCTAGTTCTAAGTCACTGAATATCGCCGAGTTTCATAAATGCTATCTGGTACTCTGCATTTTTAAGTAAGAAAGATATCGATAAATAGATATCTCTCTCACACTCAAGCGTACAAATAATGACCTCACGCTCATACACATAGCGACACTTTATGTGTGTCTGGGGTATGTTTGACCCCTCCAATTGGTCTGGCTGCTGCCCAGGGGTGTTCAAATAGTTCCCTAAGTATCATATATAAAAATCAAGAGTGAGATTATAAGTAAAAATATGTTATTTTTTTGAAGCTTAAAAGCGTCTGTTAAGGATAAGCGCCGATGGAAAGTGTCTGGCAATAATTATTATTAATTTTTAACAAAATTATCTAAAACATATGTAAAAATCAGCACTGAGAATTTAAGAAAAGTCAGTACTGTATTTATCTACCTTTAGCACCTGGTACCTATGAATTGGCCGTCGACACAAGCTAGCAGGTATGCACACACTCAAAGTACGTACTAACACTACTTTATCCCATTTATATTTTTTATCAGAAAATAAGTAACGTCTGGGGGGCCTGGGATCTTACTCTAATAGGTTCGTTGCAAACAAATGAAGGAGTCAAAACTTGACGACTTTATTTGTTTGCAGGGAACCTTGAGGGAAATGCCAGATAATTTTGAAGCTCGTGTGGTATTCGGGGGATTATTTTTCCGTCCCAAATTTTAATTTCAAACTCATTTTCATGCAAAATCTCCAATTTTCACAATTGAATTCAACCTGTCAGTTTGACGTGTGGTTAATTTGACTGGATCATGTTTTGTTTTTTATATATAGCAACTACCAGAGAAAATTTTCAAAAAATTATCAGTATAATACCATGTAGGTTGTACCACGTGACGTCGAATGGTGCAATTCTATTGGTCGATATTTGGGTCGGAAAAATAATCAAATAAATTCCCTACAGAATTTTGTATAAGCTATGTTTAGCTCGAAATTATTGTGGTCGAGGATAATTTTATTTTAATGTCTCTGCCGTTTGCACTAATTTAAAAAATAATTACCATTTCAGATTTACAAATGCCGAAATTGTGCAACTACATGTTAAACATCTCTCATAAATCAACTTAAAACATTTTTCTCTTTGTCAATATACGTGACTTAAATCACAAAAACAAAGACGAAAAATGACTTAAATCTCCTTAATCTTACATCGAATTACCAAGGGTCTCCACCTTTACCTGTTAAAAGTGGCCTGCATCGAGCTACTTCCTAATATGCACAATTATAGTACACACATAGAAAATACATTAACTCGTGCACCCATGCGCGCTGCGTTCATACTTTTCAAAGGAAATTGCATTTTGATCTCTTCATTAATTTACTCAAGCAAAAAAAATATATATTCAAACCAACAATTAATCCATACTGCGAGAAAAATATATTTACGTGTTTTAAGTACATACAAAAACATTATGTTGTTCTCTATAAATATTTAGTACATATCAATTGCCTACCTTTTTGACGTCAATCCTTACTATGAGGACTTGCAAATATGACGTCAAACCTTGATTGGTTTCATTTAAATTACTTTCAATCAAAAGATTGATGCCAAGTGCATAGGCCATCGCAAAATTGTCTTATCACAATTTTGACAAAGTGAAGAATAAAGTTTTTTGTAATCATGTTTTTTAATAGATACTGGTGGTAGGTCTCTCATATGTGAAAGGCTGCCTGGGTGGTACCACCGCAATGTCTATTTCTCCCGTCAAACAGCAGTTTAAATGCACTGTTGTGTTTCGGATTGAAGGACATTGTAGCCAGAGTAACTACTGGACATATTAAGACTTAACATCTTGTGTCTCAGGATGGCGAGCGCAGTGGAATGCCAAGCATTGCTTTGTAAATCAAGGTGTTGTTTGGTTTTGTTTCTGTTCATGAGCGGTCGCATCGCTTACCATCAGGCGAAAGGCATGCTCGTCTCGCCATTCACTGCAATAAAAAAAAAATCTGTTAGCAGATTCGATAACCTAAGGACTTTCAGCATTTAAGTCGTAAGTACTATCTACATATGGAAATAAAATATACCGGGTATATCAAGACTGCTACCGAAAACGAAGCCGGGTGGTAGTTTTAGTGACTACAAACACAATGCAACTAAAAATTTCGCAAAGAAACGCGGCAATTATTTTTTATGATTTATTGATTTATATGATTTATTTATGGTATACACTATTATTTTTGGAAAAAATGTTTTTATCACCCAAATATGGTCATAGGAAAAAATAACCAAAAAAAAATTATCACTTTTTTTTGTAACTTTTTCTGTTGCATTGTGTCTGAAGTCGCTTAAACTACCACCCGGCTTCGTTTTCGGTAGCAGTCTTGAGATACCCTGTATGTATGGTATTCCTCGGTGGCGCAGTCGTACTAAGCTACGGTGCGATTAGAATGCTGAAGTCTCGGGTTCGAATCCGGCAATCGAGTCGGGCAAAGTGATGTTATTCATTAACAGCCCGAAATAAGAAATTTGCGACCGATAGGGCGATTGCTTCCTATTAAATAGTGGGGTAGAAAATACAAAGCAAATCGTGAGGGTCCTGGCTGCACCTATGCCTACCCCTTTTGGTAAAACCTTCGTATTCAGGATAACATTTGCCACGGCAATCATAGATAGTTTATTTTTTTGGTAACTATTTTTCAACTATAAAATAAGTGCCGTCAAATAAAAAAAATTATTCCTAATATAGAACCACAAAAAAAAAACAATTTTCGTACACGCCTAATATTCACAACAAATTAATCGTTTAATATTAACTTCTGTTATTAGGATTTCTTTGTTTCGATTGAATAATTGTTGATCGTTCGTGCATGTATCAATAATCCTCAATTTATGTTTGCATGACACTAAATGATGTTAGAAGGTTGAAGGACCGCATAATTAAAACTACTTATAAGGAACGTTTACAAGTATACCGAGGATATTGTAAACTTCGTTTCTTTAGTTCAAATTAATTAAGGACTAAATGTGAAAATATATAAATCCGAAACTAATATTCGTCAGCCATACATTTTTACCGATTAGTAGAATTTAATAAACAGTATAATATTGCCGCCCGCCGGGTCAAACTAAACCATGTGCAACTCCTTCATTTAAACAATAAATCACAGGAAGAAAAACAAAATTGTTAATACAAAATATAAGTTAACACAAGACCATTCAATTGTAAGTTTGCAACATTATAAAGGTATACACTTACCTGAAAAACAGAGCCCCGTGGAGGATGTCCGGAGATGCGAGAGAGGCGAGAACTAGAAATCACAATTTCCGCGTGTTTCTCAAAACCGCCTGCGATTGCGTTCCGCGCGGGGTAGCTGTCGCGGTCCGCGGACACTACTCCCCCATAGCCACTCAAATCACAACATTCACAGTAAACACGACACATAAACACAGAGAATTAACGTATTCCAATTTTAATGTTTTTGACATGGCCAATATTTAGTGTTAAACAGAAAAATTACGTCGGCATATCTCCTTCCGCACATCATTACTCTCGCGATATGTTTTAGGCACCGCGGGGCGTGTTTTGATTAGTCTCTCTCTGTGCTCTTCCCATAGGACAACATCATATCTGTATATTTCGCAGAACTATAAGTAGGTATAAGGTATAGTGTTTAGAATACACATGAGGGTAGCAGAAAATAATTCATATTGAACATTTCAGTTGCAAAAAGCAAAGTATGTAAGCACAAAAAGTCAAATATACATCAAAATTAACTTTGAGATCGATTTCCTCGCAACACTCCCGGAGACTCGCTTCAATCAATACCCGGCGTCATTAAAAAGCGTGTCACTGTATATCCTAGCTTATAAGAAGATGCAGTAGCGAGTGTGAGGGCGTGACAGTCTCCAGAAAAATGACCAAAATTAACACTTGTATACTTACGTGAATCAAATAAGGGTCACTTTCACTTATAAATACACACAATTAATTAATACTTCACAATCTTGAGTAGGTATTTAGAAATAGGGTAGCTGGGCCAACTTTTTCTGCAATCTACCCTCCTAATGGCCGACATTTGACAAGTTGTCCAACATGCACGAATTATTCGAAAAAGGTTTTTTTTCCTGCTGTTGTATTCAATTCAAACTCGTTTCGATGGTTAATACAAACACACTATCTCGTACCTACCAACGGGATTTATGGCAAATTGTTGTTTAATAATCAGCTTAATTCTCACAAATACAGCAACGTAGCAACATAACCAACAAAAAAACTACGTTTTTAAAGACGCAAATGTATGACAGCGCTCCATTTATATTTCAATACTCTAAGTTCACAATAGAATAAATAACAATAAAAATAGGTAACTAAAATAGACAAAATGGAGATTTATGCATGCGCGTGCGATAATGTTTACAACAGCGTTCGTTCCGTAGTAAACTAAACACTATGGTCTATGACGGAACGCTGAAGGCCTACGATACCGCCATAAATTTTTCTTTTACCTTTATCATCCCACTCCTTGGCAAAGGCTTCTCTCCTCTTTTTCACAAGTCGCGGTTCTAAGCAATTTCAGGCCATAAAGCATTTATGGATAATTATTATTATGCATATATGCATAATTTTACATTAATTAAATTCGCTAAAACATTAAACATCCCTAATCCCACCAGTTTATTGAAATAACTGGATTGGACAGAAGTATTTCAAAATCGGTTCACCTAGCACGCAGTTATGAGATAACAAACATAAAACAAAAAACATACTGTTGAATTGAGAACCTCCTCCTTTTTGGAAGTCCGTTAAAAAGAGATATACTCGAATTTTTGTAGATCAAAATTAAATTATTGCCAGTTTATTAAGATAAATTTTAGTACTCAGTGTATTGCTATACTTTATACATTTTAGTCTCGAATCCATATCAATAAATTGCTGTATCAACAATAGTGGCAACTGGCAACTTTACCTATTTTTTACTATATAGTGTCTTATTGCTTACAGAAACCGTGCCATCAAGTCCAAACATTCATGTACTGAAGTCTGGAAAAACTTTTAGACCTAGTTTTGCTTATCCCATAAAGGGTTTGGAAAGTTGCGAGCTCATCGCCCCAAGGTCAACGTTCGACAGATTTTACGCACGAAGTAATATACGAATGGACAGATGTGAATACGTCATAGACAATGTGACGAAAGCAGACGAAGGCCTATGGAAGATCATAGGTGTTGGAAAGATTGTCTATGAAACGGAAATTTATATAAAAGTAACAAATAAAATTACCTAGCAAATATGTATTTCTGTTTTTCTTTAGCAAAATTCAATTTTTTAGATCCTTTTAAATATCAGATCGATTTTATTGCTATACCAAGCTGACGAAGATTACGGTAAGCTGCTAGATGCAAGGTGTTTTTTATTTCATTGAATGGAAAGACGAGCATGCCGTTCGCCTGATGGTAAGCGATACGACCGCTCATGAACAGTAGCAAAGCCAAACAACACCTTGAATTACAAAGCAATGCTTGGCATTCCACTGCGCTCACCATCCTAAGACATAAGATATAAAGACTTGATAAGTCCAGTAGTTACTCTGGCTACAATGTCCTTCAATCCAAAACACAACAGTGAATTTAAACTGCTCTTTGGCGGGAGAAATAGACATTGCGGTGGTACCCCACCCTTGTGGCTTATCACATATGCGAGATCTACCACCATGAATAGACTTAGGTTGTATACATTTCTACCTATCTTTTTTATTCAGGGTGTATGCATTATTGGTGGTCCAAGAACTGAATGTACGTCAGAGATCTAATTTTATTATTTTGTAATGGCAGACAAGGAAGCTACAAAAACTTCAATGAATCTCGAAAAGGTCATAACAATTTCTACTACACTTTCTGGTACTGCAAACTCTTTAGTGAATGCATGGAATGTCGATATCTATGGATATTATTGGGCAATATTTTTTTAATTTATTTTACTAAGGTCGTAAAATAAAATCATAAAATAAAACATACTTTTAAAAATCATAATTTATTTACATCATGGTTATAAAACACCTATGTAGTCTTTCATAAAATACTTACATACAATGTATTTTAATAACATTAAACAACTTAAAAAGTAGTCTTGAGAGAAAATATTGAATTGACAAAATGAAGACGTGGCATAACAGGAGATAAGGAACAAAATTATATGGAATTAACAAGTCTGTTACGCATAATTAGTAAAACTTTAACCGTCGAATATAAGAACAAGTAGTTCGTCAGCATACCGCTAGAGGCGCTGTATGGCTTCTTTATGGATTGGTGTCAATTTTATGCCACTGTTGATACTACTTGAGAGAAATTGCAGTGGTAGCTGAGTGAAATAGTCGTTTTTCTATTGCATCAGTCCATCAAACGACCAACTAGCAACTGTCCAACGCTTGCTATGAACATCTCCGACGCTTTGTAGATAGTTATCTCAAAATTAAAAGAGAAAGGATTTTTTTTTCTATCGCAATACATTAATTACATTGAATTCCTGTGCGATACTGGTCAAGTCTTAGCAATGGTATTTAAAACCAAAAGTGTGTCAGAAGTATCTTCACACGAGGTTGTCTGAGACCTGGCAAAGTCTTAGCGATATTTCTATCGCTGCCGCTGTCTCACATCTGTTTTCTTTGAGAAACTGGTGTATAAGCGATGTTTTAGTCGCTCCCGCTGCCGCTTCCGCTTCCGCTTCCGCTGGCGCTCCTGGCGGGTGTGGCCTCACCGCCGGCGTTTGCGTCGCTTCCTTCATCGTCTGAGTCCTTGAGCGCCTTGGCCCGGTCTAGACGTCGCGCGCGTCGCGTCTCCACGTCGGACGCGTCCGATTCTGATGAGTATATCGCCGCGCCTGCTGATGCTGGAAATAAATGTGAGACATGTAAGCTTGATATATTGCCTTAGAAATACTATAAAGGGACAGTTATATGTATATCTTATAAATTCAGAAATCTTATTAACTAGACTCTTTTAATACTATCTACACATAGACTGCACGTTATTTACCATCAGCTGCTATAATTTGTAGCATCGTCGTGCTAACATAAAAACAATTTTAGTTTGTAAATTGTATTGGTCATAGATTGTAGGACCAGACATCAGCTGACAAGGTAGACAAGGTAACCCAGTTAAGGTTGTAGTGTATCGCCAGATGCAGGCATAAAAAAACTTTCAATGCAGATGTATATCCAGCAGTGGCCTACTGCATGATGAGAGCGAGAGAGTTTGTGTGCACGTTTGCGTACGTGCGTGCGTATGTCTGTGTGCATGGATGCGTACAAGCGCCCGTATATTTTTTTTTATGTAATGTACTAAATATTTAATACATCGCTTTAATAACAATCTAGTCTTATGACTAATAAGTTATTTAAATTTAACCTAAATTTCTAAAGAGACTATGACTAAGAATATGTCCAATAACACTTTTCTTATTGTCTCTATTAAGGGGAAGACACAATGTTCGCGTGTTCTTTTTCAATAGCACTCACAGCACTACATTGCACTAATTATTCATTGCACTAACTCAAAAGGTATATTTGTGTGCGTATTTGCATGAGTGTGTATTTTCGTGTGTGCGTATTTACGTGCGTGCGTGCGTATGCGTGCGTGCGTATACGTGCGTGCGTATGCGTACGTGCGTATTTGCGAGTGTGCGTACGTGAGTATATGCGAGTGTGCGTGCGTGCGTATTTACGTGCGTGCGTACCTTTCTGTCCCTGTTTGTATTTATTCTTAATAGCCTGTAGCGACACGCCGCCCTCGTCCTCAGAGTCGTCTCTGGCGGCGGCTCTTGCGCCTGCGCGCCGCTTGGGCCGAGTCGATACGCGTGAACGCATCGCTGCACGAAGTTCCATCTCCTCTTTCTGTAATACACATTCATATTGATTTATACATACTTATTTTATTTTATTATTTTTATTTATTTAAGTACATCCAATGGTAGTTACACTGTTTCTTATATCTAATATACTTAAAGTTTGGTAACATGCTAAATGCACCACCTGCAGGCGTCACAACATGCATTGAATATCAAACAACTGCTAAGTAATAATTATAATATTAATGTGCATACACATAATACAGTACACATACATAAAAACAGTACTGTGTCGGCTCATAATCAAGTATTACTAAGGAAGGAAAAGTAATAACCGATAGTTTGATAAAGAGACCTTCCGCCATAGTCTACGGTGACCATAGTCTGGCCGGACTTATACCATACAAATTGTTTTTATATGATGTCATTGCGAAACATCGAGTAAAATAAGAAAGTATTAGGGGGAGACTGCCCCGTCCTCACATCAACCACTGTAATTCCTGTGAGCCAGGATCAACAGTGGCACGCAATGTAATGACACCGAGCATTGAAGCTCGCCGAGTGTCCGGGAATGTCTAACTTGTCTTTAACTCGCAAGGAAATCAATCAGAAGGTTAAATTAATAGGAGTTGAAAATAAATGACTGTCCACTTCCCTTCGTGCAAACCGGGTGACAAAACAATGAAATTAATAAGTGTTAATTAAAAAACATTAAAGATGTGTCTCATTGTTCTATGCAGAAGGAGCTCATTGTTGGTCTTTTGAATTTTCTTAGTGTCATATTTTGGTCTTCCTTATCCCACATCAGCGTTCATTTCCTAGACTTTTTTGTGAAGAAGAAGAGAAGAAAGAAAGAAAGAAATATTTACTGCTAGCACAATAACAAACAAAAAAAAAACTTTGTGTTTTTATTATTATAATAATAATAAAAACACAAAGAATACAAAAAAAAAACGAATTACAGTAATAAAAGATAACTATAATAAAATTATAAATATCCATCAATGGAACCTCTCATTCAGCTTTCTGCTGCAGTACTGCATATGCACTACAACGCTGATTTTCAAAGTTTATTAAAAATTCACATACCTTGAGTTGATACTTCCTATCAGCGTCGGGGTCAGTGCCAACTTGCGACAGGATCTTGATGGCGGAGGTCTTCGTAGACCGGTCAGCGAGAGATAAGGTCATCTTACGATGGGTGAACGACTCGGTAGAGTGAGGTCGGAAGGACAGCTTCGTTCTGAACACCGCCTGACCCTGCAGACCCGTACCTTGACGCACGAATAAGTGGTTGTGGTCGCCCTGGAATGAAAAAAACATAAGATATAAGCGTGCAATACCGTAAAATCTGGTAAAAAGGGGAGGAGACGTAATAGTGGGATACAATAGTCGCCGCCAAGTACGGAACTCTTCTACAACCGAAAATTCGATTAAAAGAATAAAAAAGAGTTCTTAACGCCTAATGTATTTTCTGCCATGAGTAGACACTTCTTCATATGAAGCGGAGAAAGCCATAAAACGAAACTGGATGGTAGATTTAGTGACTTCAAACACAATGCAATGAGATCTTGTGCAAAAAATTGTAACGATTTTTTTATGTTATATTTTTTTTCTATCTTCGTATTAGGGTGGTAAATACCTAGTTTTTTCCTAAATAATAGTGTAAACCCTTTAAGGGACTCTAAGGTATAAAAGAGTTTAAATTATTATTTTAACAAAAGCTATGGATTTACCACCCAAAAATGATGATATTTAAAAAATTATAAAAAAAATATGTCTCGTTTTTTCGCGAAATTTTTAGGTAGTTGTATTGTGTGTTGTAGTCACTAAAACTACCACCCGGCTTCGTTTTCGGTAGCAATCTTGATATACCCGGTATGAAAGGGGCAATAAAATATCTATACGTACATGTAAAGGTTGTTTGTACACGTCGAATATCTCAGATCCGAGGTGGAGTGACATCGATCCGTCCGACCACTTCACCATGCGCGCGTTGGACTCTTTTATAGCGTTGCCTTCCTTGTCAAACGCTGTTCGCCATCGAATAGTGTTTTCTACTTTCAACTTTAATCTGGAAAAAGGTAAAATAAAGTGTTAAATAATAGTATTTTTTTATAATAATAATATATTTTATTACGCAAAAGTTCACAATATTAATAAAGTCCCCTGACTTCTGTGCTAGGTGTAAACCTGTGTTACAGTCTACAGAAATCAGTGTCCTCTTCCTTTTACACAAAAATTATACATGTGAGAAAAAAACATTAATGGAGTAAAATTGGTAGTGAAACATAAAATACGAGTAAAAAAATATATTAAAAATTAAGAATATACAAACATCGAAAGTTTTTTAAGCCAAGTGTGTTGTGTTAAGCCTTTTATGAGAAGCAGGTTTAACCCATAAACAAAGGCTAATATTTTTGTGGCCATGTTTGTTACAAATCTAAGTTTTGATAGATCAAAATGTCTCTAATGGTTTATATCAAATATATAGTGTCTTACTCTGGAAAAGTTTCAGTAAACCATTCTAAAAGTTACATGAAACTAAGCCAGGAACAAATTCTACTTTTGGCCACATTTAAATTGAACCCAACGCTTATTCACACACCCTACAATAGTCTAATAATCTCACCTAGCCCGTCCCTCCTCGTCCAATGTCTCCTCTTCATCGATTTCATCCTCATATGTATTAGGGTCGTACGGCCTGGTCTCCACGGACAAGAAGTTGGGCAACTTCACGAAGTGCAGCTCCTTGCCCAGTTCAGTCCAGATTTTGGGCATGTCCACGTCTATCCTGGTCTCGGGGATCTCCACTTCCTCTTCCTCTTCTGGTTTATCCCGGGGTTCCTGGGATTAAGAAATTATTTTTTATTAATCATCCGTTTCTTTTTCGTATCTCACTGAAATTATGTTAAACTATATGGGTTACCTACGTGTCAACATACCATCCTTTGACCATTTGCTTTTGTGATTCTTGTATGTGATGTAACAATATACAATTTATATCGGGACCAGTATAGATCAATACTAATTTAAAATTCCTGTCTGTGGGTCATCATCATTCAATGACGATTTTCGAAAATCGAGACACAATAGAAATGATGTTAAAGAAGGTGAAATATTATCAATTATCATTGTTAACTCCGAAGTTACGTGAGCGCACATATGCAACGTATGCGTGCGTGTGCGTACGTACGCGAGTGCGTATAAAAGTGCAAATATATAAATCTAAATATACATATGAAATTTATGATTGCGATGTAATTAAATGTAATAGATGTTTGTATAAACAACCTCGTCTCCACTAGCCCTTTGGTCGGGAGAGCGTCTTGCATCATCAGATCGTTGTGCACTTCGGGATCGTGACCGGGAGCGGGAATCTCGCTTGTCGCCACCTTCGTCTTCAGTACTGATGTCAGACGCATCTCCGAACAACGCGTCCGCCGTCACTAACAACCATAAGTTCAAATAAATAACACCCAACAGTCACATACACAGTCATATCCATATCCATAATATCTATTTTTGAAATGAAAATACGTTGAATAATCAATAATAATAAATACACCCAACAGTCACATAGTCCTGACTCCACACTAATATCGAGTCTTGTGTAGTGGCAGAGCTGAAAGACATATTTGTAGACAGCAAAAACAATTCCTTAGGTACGGGGATTGAAACCGCAGGCTCTCGTTTCACAGGCGGGGTCTAACCGACTGGGCCACGAAGAGACTAAAGATAAATAAATAAAAGGACTCCAATTGTGATTTGTAATATTAAAAGTAGTGACCAGACAAAAAGTTTCGAAAATTAGTAATAAGGTGACAACACTGCTGATGACACCATCAAAATACAAGCTCTGCTGTCTATTTCAACCTTAGATTCTCTATAAGTGATCACCAATAGACATTTTTATTCATCCTATATCAGCCCATATACGTAACACTGCAAGGCACGGGCCTCCTCTACAATCGAAAGTACGATTGAGATTGGTTAGGCCATATATTCCACAATGCTGGACACATTTTTTACTTTATTAAAATTACACGCTTTTTATTTCATTAAAATTAATCAAACTGATAATCCTAGCCTTCTATCTATACATAGAACCTTTAAGTAAATTAACCATACATTGAATTGCATCTACAAACAATTAAAACACATACCTGTGTCATCCTTCTCTTGATTTTCATCATCAGAATCAATAAGTTTCTTGGACTTCTTCTTGGGTTTTGTGCTAGTATCGGAGCCGCTGTCAGACCCCTTCTTGCGTTTAGACGCACCCTTGTCACCTCCATCGCTTTCTGAATCCGATAATACTGCACGTTTCTTCTTATCACCTGGAAGAATAAAAATGTTTTTATCCCTAACATATACCACCACAATATGAGACTCATGCTTCTGACACTTTCTTGTAGTGCCAATAGCGGATGTAGGACGCCAATCCAAGCGAAAAACAGTAAATCATAGATAAAACACTTTAAGTTACAATAAATCCCGGCATTCGGCGCCCTAGGGCCGCTGCCTAACCGCGCCCTATCCTAACACCGACTCTGTGTAGTACGGGATGTACTTGGGATTTGATTGGGATTACCCATAATATTTTTTTAAACGAAATAAAATGAAATGAAATTACTTCATTAAATCTTAAAAATGTCATACTTTATTTAGATTCAGTCACTTTTTTCTCTCTACCGCCCGGTTCAGACTGTTTTCGCCAGAGAAGAGCGGGCAAGAAACTCTAGTGTTGCTCTAGAATTGAAGACGATTTTTTTTAAATATTAATATTACCTTCAGACACATTAGAGCTCTTAGATCTTGACCTGGAACGGCTCTTAGACTTGCTCCGCGACTTCGATCTAGATTGTCTTGAACGAGACCTGAAAGTTAACATTATATTTATTACTAGCAGTCCGGCCCGGCTCCGCCCGGGTGCAGATACACGTTTCAAAATGGCGGTCAAAATGTTCTATTCCGACTATCAATATAGAATATCGACCAATCGGACTACAAATAAAATTTCCTCGTATTTGCTAGAAATGTCACTACTGCTTCCCTCCTATAGGTCATAGCGTGATGATATATAAACTATAGCATTCCTCGATAAATGTACTATCCAACACTGAAAGAATTTTTCAAATCGTACCAGCGGTTCCTGAGATTAGCGCGTTCAAACAAACAAACAAACAAACAAACAAACAAACTCTTCAGCTTTATAATATTAGTATAGATCTTATCATAACATCAATTATGTTATACTGAATTCAAGAAGTAAACTTTACTGGTCGTAATGTACGTATGTATGTACTTGTCGCGAACACGTATACGAAAACCCACCTGGACCGGCTCTTTGACTTGTCCTTAGTCTGGTTGTCATCAATCATCAGGTTTGGAGAATTTGACCTACTATCCTGTACATCTTGCCTTGCCACTGGACTCTTTGATTTCGACGACGCACTACCTGACCGAGACCGAGACTTCCTGCTTTTAGGTGAGCCACTGGCCGACTTAGACCTGGACCGACTTTTAGCAGCATGACCTTTCGGACTGTGGGACCTGGATCTTGGACTACCAGACCTCGACTTTGGGCTCTGTGACCTCGATTTGGGACTTTGCGACCTCGATTTGGGTGATTGTGAACCGGACTTTGGTGAGTGGTCTCTGGATTTTGGGCTTGCTGATCTAGACTTGGCACTGCCTGATCGCGATCTTCCGCTAGCTGAGCCAGAACGTGACCGTCTTGAGCCGCTTCTGGACCGTGATTTTGAAGCTCTGTTCTTTGGACTCCCTGATGCTTGGGATTTTGGACTCGATGAACCAGATTTGTTGCTCTGAGCTGATCCCGATCTGTTCGAACCTGCGGGCGAGTTAGACCTGCTGCGAGACACATTTGATGCATTCGAAGATTTTCTGGAACGAGCCGATTGGTTCGATTTGGGTGATTCACTGCCTGATTTAGCCGGACTTCTTGATACTGATCTGTAATATAAATATTGAGTTGTAAAGTATAGAGCGTAATATTTTTTTTTTACCAAAAATATACATGTAGAATGTCTGATTTGGTTTTATAAAAAGCATAAGCTTTTCAAAAAAAGAAACATAAAATTATGTGTATATGGACTGTATTTTGTGTATTTTTACAAGATAATCTTCTCCATTGGGTTATTGGAAATAGGTTTATGTCATTTTCGTTTTTAATGAAAACAACTTATTCAATTAGTACAGACTAACTATGAAGTGTACAAATATAATTGGATATACATATGTGTAAAAACACATACATACATGCAGCATACCTATTTTTTTTTGTACAGCCCATATACGTCCCACTGCAGGGCACGGGCCTACTCTACAATCGAAAGTACGATTGAGAGTGGTTAGGCCATATTATAGTCCACCATGCTGGCCTAGTGCGGGTTGCAGATTTACATACCATAGAAATTCTTATGAATCGCTATGGTATGCAGGTTTCCTCACGATGTTTTCCTTCACCGTTTTAGTGCGTGGTGATTGACTGTCAATACACACATGACTCCGAAAAGTCAGAGGTGTGCCCTGGGATTTGAACCCGCGACCACCGTGAACATGTTGGCAGCCGCGTCTAGTCTGTTTACCAACAGGCCACCACGCACTTCAATTACAGCATACCTATTGAGTACAGTATAATTGTTCTTATATTTAAATTAACTGTTGTTTTTTCACACTTGTTTATTGACTGAGTATCCTAGCACCACTTGGACCTAGCATTGAAAATCAACACAGCAGTACTGCTTATTCTTTACTGCAAAATTTAGCTGAATGCGAGACCTATAGTGACAGTTATCATTATTTTAAGTATATATATTCATGTATAATCATTATTTTAAATATGCTACGAAATCTAGATATCTTGTTAGACTTTAACATTGTCATGTTGCCTCTTACATGTGCAACTTGAATAAAAATAATACTTACCGAGACTGACTACCCTCTTTACCAGAAGGAGCTGGGCTGGGGCTTTTACTGCGACTGGCACTTGATCCACTGTCTGAATCCGATCCGGAATCTGTGTCTGATATGTTAAAATGAGGATAGTTTAGTTTTATCTATATTAACCATATAAACTGCCTCGGTGGCGTAGTTGTACTAAGGTACGGTTACAAAGCTGAGGTCTCGGGTTCGAATCCCGGGTTGGGCAAGTGATATTGGATTTTTTTATTAATTATCAGCTAAGAGTCAGGAATTTGTGCCCAATATGGCGATAGGCTCGCCACCTATCACATTGTGGGACGGAACTTACAAGTCAAAATGTGGATGTCCGTGCACCTCTGCCTACCCCTTCTGGGATATAGGCATGAGTTTATGTATGTAACCATATAAACAAAGTAGGAAGCAGTTTGTCTGTTAGTGGAGATACTAATCATTGTTTTATTTACCACAGTCTGCTATTTTGATGTAGTCTTAGAGAAACCATTATATCAAAGGTGCACCTTTTTAAAATTACTGATTTGAAATGTTCATTAAACAGTCTTTCCTTGTATCAAGGTTTCATAGATCAACATAATATACACAAACTGCATTCTTTCTTCTAAATGTTTTTCGATTGCGTACATTCTAAAACCAGTAATTTGAAATAATGCACAGCTATGACGTACTGCCCTATTGATTACCATGATAATATTCATAAAAATCAATTGTTTGAAAAAAGGAGTAGAATGTTTTGATTTATCAAACAATGAGTTATCCATTTGTGGGGCTTGGTGGTAGGTATTGTTTTTATGCTATGGCTATCAATTGATAGACACACTGGCTCTAACAAAAAGAATACATAAGTATGGGCCCTAAGTTAAGCCTAAGGGGAGTATGGGTGCTATTTATTTGAAATCTGTATCAGTCCATATAGATTCCAGAGCAAGGCACAGACACCCTGTACAATTTTGAGTATGATTGAGAGGGATTAGTCCATAGTCTACTATGCTAGCCTAGTACGGGTAATTTTTTACTAATTGCTATGGGAGTGCATAAATCTTCGCAATTGTAGAGGAGATTCTACAATCAAAGAGTACGATTGAGGGAGGTTAGGCTTTATAGTCTATTACTAATTGAATGTTTTCTTTCAAATCGATTTGAAAACTACAAAAACAAAAAGCGAAATGAGTAACACTTCCCAAGTATTTGAAAATGATTGATTTAGATGAAAAATATGGAATTTATAATATAATTTTATTCACATTGGTTGTAAAGGTTGGAATGTATAATAACTATTTAGTGTTAATCTAACAATATTGAACCGAAGTACATGAAGTTTACAAAATATAAAATCTTGTCTAACTTCTGCTGACATACCTGCCAAAGATTTCCTCCCAATCGGTGCCATGGTGGAGGATCAAGCCAAAAAAATACCAGTCACTAACAAAACATGCGCGTAAGTAAACGATAAATGTTAACAACCACAAATTACAATTTATTATTTTCACAAACAAACTCGAATAGGTTATGTTAGGAAATGTCAAAACTGAAATGGAGCATTTATAGAGATGGTCAACTCGACTTACTAACTCGAGTTATTTCGAGTTGTACCAAATAGGCATGACGAATTATTTTGAAATCATGTTTTATAATATAGATACACATTTATTATATACGAAATAATCTATATTTCAAGAATAAACAAAGGTTTAGCACAGTTTTAAACCATTTTTCTAATAATCTTTTAATAGTGCACAGAAAAAGCTAGTAGGTGTCATGGCATCCGTTATAACGTCACCACTAGGTAAACATGTCATTGTGTCTATGCGCAGCGAAGAAAGTTATCGAAACAAAACATATTTAGTTTGATAAAAATGAATTCTAAAGTCTATAAGTGGTTCCGGTAAATTTCAAATTCCACATTTCTAAAGAAATTGGCAATGTTTACGGCAGGTTTACATAGGCGTGACGTCATGCGTCGTGGCTAGCGTTTCTTTCAAAATGGCCGATTGCTATATTTTGTACTTTTATTTTATTGAAAATCTTGTTAATCTCCAATTCTGGATTAAAACTAAAACATCGTTTTAAACCCTTCTAATATGTTTTTCCCCCTAACATCATAAAATATTTGATATTTTGATACTGTCGTCACGCCTATTCAAGTTGACTTGTGAGGAAGAATTCAATTCAAGTCAATTAACTCGAATTTGAAAATCGCGGTAGATGAACGCATTTTGGTACAAAAAGAGTAGCAAATATGCAAATATGAATTCCTTGCTTTTAACATGGGAACACAACAATTTACGGGATACATACATGTAATATATCTGAATATATCAGAGTATGCTACCTACATCCGAAATTTCATTAAAATTGCTTTGATTTTTTTTAAATAAAAGACTCATGGTGGCCAATACAGTTATATAACTATAAAAACATCTTTAATTCAATCCTACATACGAAGTTCGACACTCACTTTCTTCCTTCCAAATCAAATTGTGTAACTCGAGTTCAATTCGAGTTATCTGAATTTCAACTCGAGTTAACTCGAGTCGGGTTTAAAACGAGGTTGGAACAACACTAAACATTTATGACAGATAACGCAACGTAAAACTAAATGATACCAATTAATTAATATTAAATACATAATTATGAAATCATATTTCGAATAATGTTTGCAATAACGTAATGCATCTACGAATAAATAATATAAATTTAGTAAAAAAATATTTTTATATTTTTATAATGGCGTAAATTATGCTTTTTTTTTAATATTTATTTGTTACTTAGTATTAAATATGAACTACAAGATGGCGCTAATACAAATATTTGATCACAATATGGTCGGAAAAGGCTTTATTTTCAAGTTTCAACTTGTAACTTCATCTCTTCATAACAACAAATCATATTGTGTGCACGAAGATTAATATTTTCAATTATTAAAACATAGATTTCTTCATTTTTTTGCAAACATAGAACCTAGGCCTACCTAGGTACGTATAATATACATAATCATTAAAAACAATAACATTGTTCTATTTCTATTAAATATAATTATTATGTAAATACGAGCATAAATAAACGATATGATATTTACCCTTAACTACAATAACGTGCCTAGTTACTATTGTTAAATTTTACTACCTATCCCAATTTGTTGACTAGGTAGGTATTCTTCCCGTAGAATGTCAGATTGAACAAAGTAATAATTTATGGAAGTCCAAGTTTGGTAGTGTATTGTGTAATAATACATTCGTTTTATCCCGTATACATCTCTCTAACCTAGCATTTGTATGTATGTTACAAGTTACCACACAACTAGTAAATAATGCATAAGAATTACGTGTTAACGACAAGCGTTGTGCACGATTGTAGTCAGTGTGATTATTTCTAGGAACAATACCTGTATTTTAAACTTAGAAGGTAATTTTAAAGGCACCTACATATCTATGTAAGTTACAATTTGATCTGTGATCTATCTGTTTTGTATAATACCTACATCTCGTACTCATCTCAGTTTAAAACTACGTAGGTATATAAGTACCTACATGTATTATAAATTATAAAATTATAAAGAAAATGCGAGATTACTTTTAAAATAAGTTAAATAAATTAAAACCCATGTATCCTTATTATCAACTCATTTATAAACAAAATAAGCAAAGAAATCGTTATAAACATTCCATATTCTTTAACTTATGCAATCGTCGGTTAACTTTACACAAAGTAACTGTATTTTAATATGTCGCCGAGCTTTCTTATCATATCACATGATACAATTTAAACTTTCGTCTTTATCTCTCATTACCTTGTAAGAAAAAGACAAAACGTGCCCAAATTCGAGGGTACGGTACTAAAGCGTACCTACTAGCTTGCATCTGTTCGTTGATCGTTCTGAATGGGGCGATTCAATGGCATTTTTTTGTTAAGTTTAGTTGAACGATGGCCGCGGCCGGCAGCGTTTGTGCCGGTCTCATGCGCCACAGACACATTTTATTACGCGAACTAACCGATACGAACATTTTAGATGTTTTAGTGAAAAAGGGAATATTCAGTGTGACTGATTTAGAATTAATAACCAGTGCCCCGGATAGTGAAAAGTGCAATTACTTTGTTGATGTTGTTAGTAAACAAAGCGGTTCTAAGTTGAACGATTTGTGTGTTGTGTTAAATCATGAATGTCCGAAACTGACGAAGGAACTAATGAACGATAGACACAGATTTATCGTTAACGGTAAGTAATGCAGCTTCCAATGATATATTTTTTACTAGTATTGTTTCAGGATTTGGAATCTTGTTTACAGGAATGTTTTCAAATGTTGGTACCCACATTTAAAAAATTACATTTAAATATTAATGACTAGCTGCGGTGGCGCAGTCATACTACGATATGATTACAATTATGTGGTCCCAGGTTCGAATTCCGGGTCGGGCAAAGCAATTTTGGGTTTTTCAGACAGGAATTTGGGCCCAATATGGAGATAAATTTCCTACCACATCGTGATAGGAACATAGGTACAAGTTGAAGAGTGGGTGTCCTGTCTCTCCCTCTCTACATCTCTGCCTACATTTCTGAGAAAAAGCCGTAAGTTATGTATAAGTATCAATATTTAAAAAAATACGATCAGCTATTAAGTATAATAGTACAATAATATAAATATTTTTTTAATTCAACCGATCTCAACCTACGATAAAATTATAGTTTTCGTAATAAATTGGACACAAATAACATTCTTAACGAGCCGCAATCAGTCACAATCTCATATGTCACAATTTCAGCCAAAATCGTCGACTGAATTGGCCAAACTCACGAAACTGCACCCAATTAGTTTCTGATTGAAAAATTGCATGACCACTCGCCGAAAGAAGGGGAGAAGACCACTTAAACGAGAGACAATAGTACAACAAACATCATTGAACGTTTTCTCAACATATTATATTCTTTATACCAACAGAATAGGATTTAAAATGAAACGTATTCGCTTTTATTGTCAGAAAATTCGAAACCATGCGGGATGCGGAAATTGGCCTCACCCTGCCATGGGACTGAATGCCCCGTTATGGTCATTCGTTTAATTCGAAGTTCGAATGAAATTGAATCAGACTAGTGTTGTGCGTTTGGCTTTAAATTGCATTAATTCGAATTGAACGTTTCAATCTGGGTTGTTTACAAACAGCCGGTCGGTTGGAACTTGGAACGTTTTGAATCGACACGTTACTCAATTTCTGTGAATTGAATTTGTATTGGTCTAGTGAGGCTATTAGCATCTATTTATCCAAATGAACTTAGAGTAAAAAAACACGTGTGTTTACACGAGAGATACAAGACTAATTTTTATATACACGTGGTTTTGGAAAGTTATTAAAAAGGATTGAACCTACCACATTCTTGTGTGATGAAATAAATATAGAAGGAAACTAAAACAGTGTCGCCAAAAGCTAAGAGATTATGAGACCGGTAATTGTTTTACCTTAGGACATTGATTGGGCTGTTTACAGAATAACAATGGAATTATAATAAGTAACATGAAATCAACATGAAAGACACATGTATTTGTTACTAATTCAGTGACTAAATTGAAATTATTTATGTTTTTTTTTAAAGTATCCAGAATTTATTTATATGCAACTAATGTATCAACAATAAAGCAGTTTTGGATCGTGAGAAACCAATAGACTGCTTTCTTACAATCCAAAACTTAAAAAATAGACAATTGACACTTTAGGAAATGTAACAAATGAAGCGTATTATATGTTTTCAAACATAGTACAATGAACCCACAACAATACGTACCGTATTGTTTAAAAAAATCATACAAGGCACGTTTCTTATGTTTCTGAGAAAAGACTAATGAGCACTTTGTTTCGTCTGCGTTGAAACGAAATTGATAGGTATACGAAGTATCGTATACAAATAAACTTTGAATGATTTATAATAAACCAAATATATGTTTTAACTTAATGTTTCGCTTTGACGCCGAACTCATATTCTTGACGTAGAAATTGTAGGAAAGCCAACCAATTTAAATTATACATTTTCCATCAAAATCTAACAAAACAGTTTTGGTGACATCAATTTTAGAAACAGAAGCATTGATTTAAAAACTAAGGATAGGCCCTTCAGTACATTGGGTACGTCAAAAAGATGGCTGTGTAAATCGCGCCATCTGTTGGATTTTTACGTCAATGGCGGCCATGAAATCGTTTTTCAATAATGCTAAAATAAATGTTTATTGACTTAAAGTTATATAATTTTTACTTAGCGGTGATAAGAAATGTTATCTTTTTTTTGTGAACTTTCGGTCATGTTTATTGCACCCACGCACGATACAATTGGGCATTTTTACGACGAATTACAGACCGGTGCGCTGTGACGTCACAACCGCTGCACTGGTCTGTAGACCAGTTTCGTGACAACACTTTTCTCGCTCTCCGCCCCGTCCATATATTTTACGTCAATGAACAGAAGTTAATTATTTTCATTTGTCACGATAGTTTAACAAATAGACCCAAAGGTATGCGTAGTCTTATACTTGTGGCTCACACAAACATTTGTCTCGATGCGAGATTCGAACCCGCGGCCTCTTGTTTCACAGCCTGCGTCTAACCAACGTCGACCCTGTGGCTGTCAAAGTTAACTGTTGGTTAATTAACCTGTCAGTTAAATAATTGACAAACGTCAAAATAATTAGGCGACCCTCTTAAATATCGACCTTAAAAAATTTAGTTCTTTGGCATGAAAAAATCTAGCATTTAATTCATTAAATTAAAACGGCATTACAACATCATAAAATTAATTTAAAGCGATGGATTGTAGCTTACAAGTCCTACAATCCATCGTTTTAAAATCATTTGCAATTTACAACGCACATACCATGTACGTACTCCTATTTATTATTTAATCACCTACTAGACAAGTTTCCAGTGTCAAGGTTGTTAAAACATGTCAGTAGCACACAACGCGAAGTACCTATCGCAACACATGTTTTAAATAACCCTATAGTACAGATGGCGCGATATCATAAGTTGGGGCCATTGATGACTTAATTGATTCGTGTTGTAAAAGACCCTTTTAATCGAAATGAGGTCATGGGGAGTAGTTGGGTGTCGGAAAATCTGCTGGCCTTGGACGTTTGATTTTATTTACTTTCAGTAAATTCCACTGTCAGTATATGGTAATGGTTCAAACCACAGATAAAAATCCATCAAACATTTTTTTAGTAAGGTAACTGAATATGCAATTGAGATTTTTTCAAATTTAATAAACTTTTTTAGTCTAAATAATATTTCACTATTAACAATTGAAAAATCAGCCGAAGTCGTACGAAATAAAATAGAGTGAAATTATGGATACTGTTTGTTTTTGATCCATAAGTTGAGGATTGATACACGTTTTGTAGCTGCAAACCGATGAGTTTACACTTCTATATTATTTGAACCCATGTCTAAGGTCATTGATTGTTGGCGTTAATGATACTAAAGTAGCAACTAACAGCAAATGAACATTGATGTATTTGAAGGTAACTACTAACTTACTAGAATTAAATTATTGCTTCTATAGCGAATTGGATATAACTTGAAGGAATATGAATGATTGAATGAAATACGTATAACACCTTTTTAGTTGCTGAGGACACCAGCACCAGACTAGGACTCATACGAATTGAAATTAATATTCAATACAGAGTCAATCTTCAATGAATGTAAATTCTTTTCTTCAGTATTTTTGTATTCAGTTTGTAGATTTATCACAAAATCTACTTTTTGGATACATAATATCGTAATCCGAAAGACAATACCCACCGTAATGTTCTCATGGAATCCAATCCTCGCATTCTCGCTTCAAAGCTACACCCACTAGGCTGTCAAGTGTCAAGTACTTTCTATCTACCCTTGTCTTGTGTGTATCTTTCGTTTATTATGCATGCTGGCAAAAGATGTAGTTTATGATAGCACCGGCCTCACAGCCCTTGGGAAATCATTGGTTTCCAACAAAAATACGCGCACTAGACGAATCTGATTTAGGAATTTATTCCTATATTGTACAATTCCTCATACGTAAATATTATGAGATATCTTGACTTCACATTTTTTTTAATTTCATTTCCTTCAGACGTCCCTTTAATCACTTTCATCTATCATAACTATTCTCTCTGGTTTAAGATACTCTAGACTTTTCGATTCCTATGCATCATAAAAGTTAACAGTCGTAAGTAATTTAACTTAAGTAAAGTTTTCAAATCATCTTAAAAACTACTGGTTTATTATGAAGTGTCTCCTTAGTGTAATATGACCTGGCCAAAATAGTTTTTGCTCGTGTTTTTATTGAAGTTAAGCACACCTGGCTTGGACGTTTGATATACAGCCAGACATGTATTGTCAGAGTTTTTGTTGCATTCTAATGTGTAGAAGCCTTAATTAGGAATTATGATCGATTAATACCTTGTTTCGTTTATCCGATTTTTTATACATCATATTTGCTTTAAAGTTTTTTATTCTATCATTGAAAGCTAATGTTGCATTTAGGACATGTACACCATTAAATTTGCCATTGACTAACAAATTTGAACTCTAGAACAAGATAAAGTAATTCTGTGACGAAATAAAAGTTATTCATATTTTATTAACTGTTCTAAGTCTAAGTCGTAAGTTCTAAGTCTACTATAGTACATTTTTTATCATGAAACTAAAACAATATTATTAATTAAACTAATATTGCATATTATGTCAATTCTCTGGTTTCGGCCAATAATACAGTACATACTATAAAAATTAACCCTTAATTATTAACGGCCTTATTCGTAGACAGTTTTAAAACATGTTTTATGTCAACGAATGTTTTGTTTTCTTCGCTCACTGAATTCAAAAGCCGATTTAGAAAGGGACAGAACATTCGATAACTAAGATGGGTTTTAAAACTGTCTCTAAAGGCCGAATGTGTCGTGAATACATTCATTTGCTAAAAATTAAAAACAAGTTTTTAAGTAGACGACCGTGCAAGACATATATGGAGCCTGGATATGACACATTTAATACATTCAAAGTTGGTTTTATTATTTCTTAAATTGGATGATTCATAAACTACACCAGGACCCAAGTGTCGGTTACACAACAATTAACATAAAAACTTTGCACAGTTTTCCGACAACTTGCTAATATAAACTTCATGTTAAAATATTTTATTACAATTAAAAAAAAACATTAAACTTATTTTAGTGTCTCTTGCCTTCCTGAACTGAACCATTACTTCTTAATAGTTTTAATATTTAAATATTAATGACACAAGATTGACAAGGCTGTATGTTTTAAAAGCGTTGGTTTCCCTTAAAAATATAAAGGAGACGATATAATGTCTGAAACCGAAATAATAAAAACCACGTGCGGTATCTAGATAATGGAGCTCGAATTAATATAAAGAATTGCACGATTAGGAACGTGAAAAAGCAAGATTTTACTAATTAGTATTCTCGTGTAAGACTTTCAATCTGCTCATGTCAGAGGCTTTAGAAAAGGTCAGATTTTTTTAAGGTATTGTTTTTACTTTAAATTATGAGAAAGGTTCAAAAGAACGGTCTTTTTGTATTACATTTAAAATTTCTTTGACTGCTTATGGTGTGATTAATTAATTCGTTAAAATACTTATAAAGTATGTCGCGTCAGAATTCTGAGATCATACTAGGTTTATTTATTAATTATTCAGTTAGTAGCAAAACACATTACGTCATGTAATCAAAAGGAATTTATGTACTCGTATTTGCCTGAGACTCCTAAGAACTGACAATCAATGCGTTGTCTATGGCATATCAATTAAACTCGCAATTCTAATTGCTAATTAAATTCATATTGATAAATGTCCAAAGTAACTTCTACGGCTTGGAATTTATTAACGATTGAATTGGGTATTTTCGAATCAATTTTAAAAGAAGTTGTGATTGCGTTTTGTTTTTAGTCAAATCGTAACTGGCCGTTAATTTAAAATTAAACCTTCAGACTGATTCTAAACAGGTTGATCATGTGACTCTGATAATTGCATTCCTTGTCTACTGTACCAGATGCAAACATTGAAAACGAATGTTTACATTTGAACCAATCCCCACACGTTTGCTCCAACACTGGAGCAGTTGACTAACCCGCCTTGAGCTATCAAATGTCTCCCCACAGATTATCGAATCATGTTAGTAACCTTAACAATGAAAGATTATTTTTTCTTTGGTCGCAATTGAATCTGTGACCGCAATGTTACCAACCACACTTATAAGTTATGAGTATGTATAATAAACAGTTCAGTGTTATTTTGATTCCTTATAGTATGTAAAATATCTAGAGGAAGCGCTGATACTTCAAAAACTAGATAAAAATCGTGGTGCCGAGCCACTTTTTTCTGTCCGCCTATTGATATTTGACACGTTGTCCAACATGCACGAATTACTTGAAAAAGAAAAAGAAAGACATAAGCTATCAGAGGCAGGCGACGTCGACAAAGTTTGAGCCTGAGTAGGCCTTTTAGATTTTACATACACGACAATAACAAAAAGCACGTCAAATAAGCTGACTAACTCTTTCGGAGGTCAGTAGCCCGTAACTGCCACATACTTGGGAATTCTGGATGCTGGCATTCTTTAAACGGGATAACTACAGAAGAAGAATGTTGAAATGCATCAAAGCATGTAGTAATAATTCCAAAAACCACATGCCCTATATTATTCGAAAATGACCTTTCATTCGACCTTTAAATAATTGAAGGTTCTGCAAAAAAAGGCCAGAAACACGTCTGTATTGGTAATTTGTAACTGCATGTAGGTAATATAATAAAGCAGCATGTGCCAAAAGCACCTGTCGATCGGAAGAAAAATGCAAATGGCGATATTTGCAAGAGCAGATGTTTTTGATCTGTATGCTGCGGGCGGCTGCTACCTTTGTTGAGTTTTTAGCTTTGAGTTACGAAGCATTGCTTTTCTAAAGTATATCTGACACCTTCATATATGTACATATTGAATAATTGAGGCTTGCAAAAGATATTAATTTACCTGAATTGAAATGCCATTTTGCAACTTTGCTGTGTAAGTGTCTGACACACGTAAGAAAATATTAAAAATTGCATTTCGTAACATCATTTCATGCGCATTGGCTTACGTGATCGATTGTAATAATGATTTTTTAAAATAAAACAATTGTAAAAAAGAGTACTATCGTACTGTCGATGGTAGAGGAGGCCCGTGCCCTGCAGTGGGACGTATATGGGCTGAAAGTTGAAACAGAACAGAAAACAGAGTAAACAAACATATACTTTCAGCGGAAATGAGCTCCGTCAAGTAACTAAGGTTTTTATAGGTTCGGGCAAAATAAAGATTGAGCATGATAGCGGCCTTTTGAACCGATTTAAAAGAAACAATCGAAGCCAAAATAAACAAGAAAACATCAGTAATCAAATATACGAGTATATACAAGAACTCGTAAACTAATGTTCAATAATAATAATCAAATAACTTGATATCTCCGTATCTTGTACTTACAAGTATCTATTTAACAGTTCCACGAAATATGATTGATCAATAGTAACATGAGCTGTGTTTATCGCAATGCAATAACTTGTTAGAGCAAAGGTCGGCCTATAAAAACGTTCTGATGTACTAAACATTAAATTTAACTTCTAAATATCTTGTTTTATGTTTTCGACGCTAATGTAAATTTGTAAAAAACTCTCGTCTTGTAATGTGTGGCTTTTGGGTTTTAATACGATTTGGAAACATAATCCACATTTATGGTATATCGATTGATTTAAAAGTAAAAATATAAGCATATTTGTTAATTTATAGCGCCTACTTTGTTTTCTCTCAGCACCATCCAAAAAAAATAATGTAGAGAATGCCTCAGGCATTGTCCACTTTTTTCAGTATTGTATATAAACCATGAATAAATAAATAAATCAGATATATTGGTATGTCCTTTATCAATCTGAGGAATGGGATCTATTATTACATACTTTCTAGGTTCTCAATCTATAACATGCCTATTGAATAAATTTGATTAAATATTTGGATTCTTCTTCAGCCTATATCAATGCTGAGTGTAGTTCTCTTGTAAAGCACGCCAAGTTGTGCTGTCTATTATTTAGGTTGATAACAAACACCTTAAAATTACAATTGCAGAGTTTATTCAAAATTTGTTATGAAATACCATTTAACGACATAAAGTATTTTGTTGAATTTGAAATTTTCAACATCCTTTTAAACCTTTGTCTAAATAGTTATATCAAGTCCAATATTATAAAAGAACGTTACGCTTGAAAGGAAGTAGCAGGGGTCAAAGGCCGCCCATCCCTGACGACTCGCGGCCATTTAAGACTGGCTTGTTCACGGGGTGTGACGGCCGATGGCTCGTGTGAAACAACCATGGGAACCTCTCATTGTTCGTTGGGGTCCGAAAAAATAATGGAAGAAACGAAATCTATATTATTTTCTTACACAGAATGGTATTGTATTTTATGTTAGCTACACCGGAACGTCATGTTTGGTTTAGTTGGTAGTTTTATGATAGTTTTTATTTCTGTTATAGATCGTTGAATTGATGCAGCCAATAGCGGGATTATTTAATAAAATAAATAAATAAGTTTTTGGGATTAATTCATGAATTCATCGCGTCTTTCATACTATAAACTTTTCAAAACAATCAAAAAGTTATATAATATGTTTTTGCCATTTTAATCGTATAAGAGCCTTATAAACTTAATTAATTAGATATCAATTAAATGCCAAACATCTAACTAAAACTTAATTCAGGATAGAATAAAACACACAGGTACCTGAAGCTCTACTTTAATTAAAATGTAAAGATATTTAAATTTAATTCAGTACAAATTCCAACGTGTTTGTTAACATTACATTGAATTAATTTAACTTCACGAATCTACGGAACCTTGTGTCGTGTGTCCGAACTTTGTAAAGTCAACTTTACCTTTTCATTCACTGCTTATCCGAAGAATGCTGTTGGAATCTTTTTTTCTACAGTCATTGAGGTTGGTATTTCTGTAATTGTGATCTATATTGGACGTTGTATTAATGATACAAAGATATTTTTTAGAACCTTACCTGCCTTGACATGGGAGAATTTAAATTGTATACAGTTATGTCGCTCTCGTGAGAAATAGTTTCACGTTTCGTAGATCTTTACGAAAGGCCTACAAGTGACCGTTTTAATATACTTAAGTATGTGTACTTATCATGTTTTTTTTTTACTTAGACACAACACAACTTATACAAATATTTAACCGACATCATTTTAAGAAAACTGAAAATGTCATCAAAGTGACTCATTAAATGCCAGATAACCTTGCAGATAACAATACACCGCACATTTATAAAAAGAGTGGATTCTAGTTATTCTATCTGTGAGTTCCACGTTCATTTAAACACACGCGCGCGCGCGCGCACACACACACACTCACACACACACACACACACACACACACACACACACCTTTTCTAGTACTTATACATTTAATTTTCTTGATCTCAATGACTTTTATTAAGTTTAAATATTTTATCTTGGTATGTAAGTTAAACATAATATGTTATTTTTATTTTTTTTTTTTTTTTTGTTTACTTTAGCTTTTAAGCTTATTATTATTTTTTGTCTCCACAATGCAAGTGATACCCTGTATTAGCTATAACTTAATTTTAAGATTGTTTTAAACTCTACTTTAATTACTGAAGTTTACAATAGCCCATTATACTCTAAACATGTAACTACTTGTTCACGATGGCCACAAGACAGGCATTGCCTAGTGTGGACATCACTGATATTTCTTACTGTAATTCTGGTAAAGTATAATAAAGAAAGATTAAAGATTAAAGATAGATATTAGTCTGTTCTTTTATTTATTACTAGCTGTCGGGCCCGGCTTCGCCCGGGTGCAGATAGTTTTTGAGTCCAATCCACATCAAGAACATATTATTTCGCGTGTCTACTAACTATATTTCCCGCGTGCCGTCGACTATATTTCCCTTCCGTAGGAGAGGACATCCCGTGCCAACAATTTGAATTTGAAAGAGTAGAAAATATGTATATTTGGTTTCCTGACTCATCCCACGGGAACACTACATTTTTCGGGATAAAAAGTAGCCTATGTGTTAATCCAGGGTGTCAGCTATCACTATACCAAATTTCATCAAAATCTGTTGAGCCGTTTTTTCATGAAAGAGTAACAAACATCCATACATACATACAAACAAACTTTCACCTTTATAATATTAGTAAGGATAAGTCGAAGTTAAATAGCGTTTCGCCAGCCTCGTAACTAAATTAATATATTAGACTAAATAACTGTAAAATTAGTCTTATCAAGATTATTAATTAAATAGTATTCGTCCCACGTGGTGCACCATGGATTTTTTATTGCTAATGAACGGCAAGACGAACATGCTGTTCGCCTGATGGTAAGCGATACGATCGCTCATGGACAGTAGCAAAATCAAACAATACTTTGCACCAATACCAAAGCAATGCATGGCATTCCACTGCGCTCGCCATCCTGAGACATAGGATATTAAGTCTCACTAAATCCAGTAGTTACTCTGGCTACATTGTCCTTCACACCGAAACACAATAGTGCATTTACACTGCTCTTTGGACAATACACATTACAACGGGTGGTGATGGTGATATGTCTCTCCTCCTGGTTTGAAAAACTGATTTTTAACAGAAAGGATTGATTATAATCCTAGCTATTGTCAGTTAGGTAATCATAATATGGCGACTAAATTGAGGCATTCCTTAGTCATCTTGGCCGACCCCACGCAACGTGATGAGGGGACGCAAAACAACCGTAGTGTAAGCTCGAAGAAAGTTAGACGACAGTTTCTTTGAAATTGATAAGAGGTTAAAATTATTACTATAATAATGTCCCTCATTATGTTGTGTTCTAATTAATTGCGAACATTTCAGAGTACATTGACCACACACAGTAGTCGAGAACATATGAATATAATTTGAGCACCAACATTGACTCATTTGGCGACACTTGCTTCTTTGTTCGGGCGTCGCGTTGGAATTGAAATTAGCCAGTGAACTAATTTTATTCCATCACTGTTATTTTTTCATTGAGTTACTATTTTTCGTTTTTGGTAACTACTATACTTTGCCTACCATCAGGTTCGTAGTGGGTAATTTAGCTGTACGAATGCCTTTTTATTGCATTTTAATGTTTTAGTACGAAAAACAATCAACTATTTATGATTAATTGGGAGTGATTAATCACTAATGCTTCTACATATTATATTAACATTGTATAATACAGGCTTCAAACTCCACCTGTTTTTTCTTGACGTACGTGGACTACTTATAGGGCCTAACTCCTCTCAATGGTAAATCATACTCGATTGCAGAGGAGTTTCATGCCCTGCAGTGGCACATATGGGCTGATACAGTTAAGACCCTTCATTCTTGTTTGTTGGAAGCTCGTTGGTCCCTGTCATTGCAGTGTTTGCCTTTGTCGATCGTGGCTTATAGTAGTTACAATGGTGACTTTACTAAGAGATATTTCAGACTGCAAGCATTTCTACCACAAGGTTGAAACAGCGATGAGAAACTAATAGTAATATTTCAGAGCTCTTGTACTTTACAGCTCACGGGTCGTAAAAAAGAAAGAAAAAATCTTATATAGCACATACGGTAATATATCTCCTGACCTCATAATGCCAAAGTAAGGAGGTTGATGTTTACTTTCACCAGTTAGAGTGGAATAAGACTCAAGGCCGCTACTTGCAAATCTCATTATCCAATTAGTTCTGCGGTTTGTGGAAAGAAATTTGCATAACCGCACACTGTTTTGTCTTCGGCTCTTCGTTGTTTACTTTTTCTGTGATTTAAGTTGTTACACAACATTGGATTTCAGCATTATGACAAGATCTATATGGCCAGGATATGACATGAAATTTAGATCTTTCTAAATATTTTCCCGATCAATGGTAATATCTGGTTGATCCTACTTTAAATATGCAGCATATACGCCGGTTTTTTGCCATACCTATTACTGGAATCAAATGTAACAGCTCACATAATAGGTCCCATTTAAATGTAATAATGATTTGATCCGTGGTGCTTTACAACTGGCTTCTCCGGCTGTAAAAGTCTTTTTGCGAGGTTATTTACCTCTTTATTTCATTGTTTTGTCACCCGCTTTGCACGGAGGGATGTGGACAATAATTTATTTCCAACTCCTCCTATTAATTTAACTTTCTGATTGATTTCGTTGCGGGTTAAAGACAAGTTAGACATTCCCGGAGACTCGCCGAGCTTCAATGCTCGGTGTCATTACATTGCGTGCCACTGTTGATCCTGGCTTACAGGAGTTGCAGTGGTGGGTGTGAGGGTGGGACAGTCTCCAATATACGCCAGTATGTTTACCCGGGCAAAATATCAAAAAGTGCTTCCAAATATCATCAATTTAAAAAATGACATGTCAAAACAAATTATTTGAAATCAATCGTTAAATCTTATAGTTTTTGCGCTATCCGTCAATCAACATCTGATAGTTATTCATTTCACAGCCCATTCATCTTAAATTCGTATTCTTTATCTTGTCTTTCACTTGAACTATATCAATTCATTTTCACCTCTACCGAAATGTAAGTAGTCTAAATCCTTCAATTATACAAATTTTTGGCAGTACTTTTGTCATTGACGTATTTTTATCTGTTTCACGAAAGTTGCAAGCGAAGCATTTTGGAACTCTACATTGTTATTTCCTTAGCGTACTACGATTTGGCACTGCGCTGATAAAAATGACTCGGTAATGCTTTCACGATATTGTTTTCGATGTCAAAGATGTTCATTTTAATATTTTAGATGTAGATATTGGCAAGGACAGAATTTTATAATACGACAACAGGTACCACCATAGGGTACCACACTACATCTTTATAAGTTGATGCTGTAAAAAATTAAGTAGGTTATCGAATGGACGTATTTAATTGTCTGTATAGCAGAGTAGTTATGATCATCAGGCTACTAAAGTAACATAACTATAGCTGGAACTTGAGTCAAAAATAAAATCGAACGTGGCGAGTCGTTACAACACCCTCCACTGCGCCAAATTATTTTGAAGCAGAAGCCTGTGGAATTGGATTTATTGAAGCTGAAAATAATAACAAGAAAAACATGGGCTTGTGATGCGATTAGCTTTACAAAGAAACGAAGAATTTTTGCAATACAACTTTACTAAGATTATCTTGCTACATAAAGTATCCGTTCCAGTTGAGCAAGTCTGTTATAAAAAATAGATGATCAGCTTATTATCACAAAATTGTCAAACCGTAAAACATCGGGCATGGTGTAAATAAGGTACGTGCATAGCGAGTTCAATGCCCAGCAAGCCAGAGCCGTAAAATTAAAAATAATACTCAATTACCTAAACGATATTGACTCGGAACGGTTGGTCGTTGGCTAGTGACGGCCCATTCTGATTGTTTGTAATCGATTATTTAATCGAATGGGTCAATTTGTCGTGACATGCAATGTACTGTTGTTGAATGAAGGGACTGTTGTACATAGTAGTAACATTGTTTTTGGGTTATTCAATATCTTAGTGTCTAAAAATAGGTATATCTTTTATACTGTTATTTATGTAAAAAAAATTGTGGACTCATGGGATAGTAATTTAGTAAATTTTACTTGAATTTTTCGTATTTTCTAAGAGCATGAATATCGATGATGAACATAAAACTATCCTAAAGAAATATGTCATAACCAAAGGTAGAGATTCTACCGAAATAAATATGAATACTTACCTCTGTAATCATAATAGAAACGTGAAACAGAATGCGCATAATATATTCGTCTGAAGAACAGCAATATATATTTCATTCGATTTTTGTCGAAAGTTATGTCCTTTTGGAACGACTTTTGAAATCAATTTGGGCGAAGAAGACAAAACATTCAATAGATAATAGGTTTTTACACTGTCTGTGAATAAGGCTTACAGTTATTACATAATCGACTAATCCAATATTATTATTCACGCATCAAAACAGCGACTCATCACTAAACTAGATTAAAACCAACAGTCAGCGTTATGGATCGATTACGGCACGAAACATTGTTACCAATTAACCGAAACCACTCATTACGGCAACCAGACTGTACAGTTTGTATAAAACATTCCGCCGTTCCCAAAACTACCAGTTTATTTACGTAAAACGTTGGTATCAGCTGCCTTTTAAATGTTACGTCAGTGTACATAATTTTGGTTTTAAATTGTTCTGTTATGACTTTATTTAGTCCTCATACGATTTATTCATTTCCTTTAGTAGAATAGGACCTCAATTTTTATTACGAAGGAAGGCTTTTCTGTACAAGCAATTATTCTATCAACTTCCAACAAAAGACCCAATTTTCAATATAACTGTTAAATATTATTGGGTATAAGAATAATATTGGTGACAAGTGACAACAATGAACTGATAATTGCGATAAAAACATACTTTAAACAGATATGTTGAAAAAATTTTATTAACAGACAAATACTAGATATTATAAGGTTAATATCTCTTGATAGCAATAGCTTTGCCTGTACTTGACGTAGTAAAGTGAACGTAGTATCAAGAGACAAGGCTAGGCCCGTGATCCATATCAGGGATGTTGCGAATATTCGCATCCGCATCCGCAAATGCGGAACTTCCGCATAGATTTGGACATCTGCATCCGCATCCGCATCCGCAATAATCGATGCGGATATTTATGCGGATGCGGATGTAATACAAGATGAGACAAGACAGAAATTTGGCGGTGCTGCCGAATGGCACGTGCCGTTCGCACATGACATTGACCAATGGGAGCGAAATAAATAATCCGATGCGTTTGTTGTTGCTATGATGTTAGATTCTTCTAGTGAAGATGAGAGTCGAGAAATACCAGAAAGTGGTAGCACTGAAGCTGTACTCAACATTCTTACCTTTCTAATGTTCTTACCGCATTAAAAAAGAGCCTATGTAGATGAAAATCCTCTTAAGTGGTGTTCATCGAGAGGAATTTAAGATATATAATGTTATAATAATAAATAATAAATAAATAAAATGTTGTTCTTTTGCGAGCACTTGGGGCTACTCAAAACGAAGGTGATATTTAATTATCAATAGAAAAGATGGCTAGAACCTTGCACAAGCATGGGATCAAATTCTACACATAAATATATCCGAAACCCAAAAGACCAACTGCCAGACATCAAGACACAGTGAGCTTCATCTGCGTAGATCGAAACGCAAAAACAGACTAATGTTTTAAATTATCTTTTTAATTATAAATTGGAAATTACGGGTAGTTAAATTGTAACAGTCACTGAGCGGATGAGCTTATACTCAGTCTACCCCGGGACCATGAATCGTGTAAAGTAATTGAAATGCCGGGAAGTTAAAATATATAAAAATTAACATAGATAAATCGATAAATAATAGTAAGCGATAAAATCCGTAAATAATAGTTTAATTTTAATATTCATTCATATACTATACTGGCTGTCGGGCCCGGCATTGCCCGGGTGCATACACGTTTTAAAATGGCGGTTAAAATGTTTAATTCTGACTATCAGTATAGAATATCGATCAATCGGACCACGAAAAACGAACAAAATTTCCTTGTATTTGCTAGAAATATCACTACTGCTTTCCTCCTATAGGTCATAGCGTGATGATATATATATATATATATAGCTTTCCTCGATAAATGGACTACCCAACACTGAAAGAATCATTCAAATCGGACCAGTAGTTCCAGAGATTAGCGCGTTCAAACAAACAAACTCTGCAGCTTTATAATATTAGTATAGATTTATAGATCTTAAACATCCGCATCCGCATCCGCATCCGCGGATGTGAGCCTTTAAAAATCCGCATCCGCATCCGCATCCGCGGATGTGACAAAATCGGCATCCGCAACATCCCTAATCCATATTAGTGAAAGTGCAGTGAGTTGTTAGACACGGCTAGATTGCTATCTTTACTACCCTTGGGTCTTGACACGCTGAACTTTGATATAAAGGTTGGCCTCTGCAATACAGCTTATATTTGCCGTGCAAACTGGAGCAGCTTTTCCAAACATTTTTCAATGTTGAGGCCTTAAAATTGTCTTTCACGGCATATATTTTTAGAAGTAAAAAGAATATAGATGTTGTTGTATGGCAATAGGACGGAAATAAAGTGCTTCAGCTATAGGTACTTATGGATATTACTAATTATAAATTTTGATAGTTATCATCCATTGAAATATGAAGTAGAGGCAAATAAAAAAAATCATTTTAGGAGTATGTCCACAGTCATGATTTCATGAATATTACAATCTTCATTGAATTGCGTTCTCCTTTTATCGTTTTTAAATCTTTTCATTATATTTACAGGTTATATTTAAGTCAAATATTGTCCATCCCAGGATTTTCGCTAGTAATAACATTCCATAATAGGACGAATGTTCGAGAAAAACAAAATCATCTGTTATCATTTGCGGTCCAACAAAATACTCGCAAGCGCTGACCAACCGATATATTTCGGGCGAAAAGTGATAATGAACAAAAGAGTTTTATGTGAGTTCCAGAGAAAACGATAACACGACGAGTAAGTAAACAATAGTGGTTACGATAACCATTTATTGTTAGCTTTGAACAAATTAGATGAATAACTACATGAGAAAAGATGGAAGATTTTATGATACATCATTATTTATTTGGGCGAATGTCGAGACTTGTAAGTAGCTAGACAAAGAATGGACGTCACGTATTCCCCTAAAAACGAACAACAACGTTGAGGACATATTATTAGTCGGTATAGTCAGTAATCTGCACTGTATGGCATCTTACTTCACTCGTTATCTCATAACATTTGTCGTTTAGTCTCTGAAGTAGAATGATCACTGACAATCAGTAATCCCCATACTACTTCAGACCAGAACACAACAGTAAGTAGTTTCTCAAATAATTCTGGTCACAAAATAGGCAAAGCTTATACATAAAAAAAGTAAAAAAAAGTCTGGGGCATCAAAGTATAGCGTTGCATCCTAGTTATGGAAGATTCTGGATCTGGATCAGCCCGTATACGTCCCACTGCAGGGCACGGGCCTACTCTACAATCGAGAGTACGATTGAGAGTGGTTAGGCCATATAGTCCACCACGCTGGCCTAGTGCGGGTTGGCGGACTTACATACCATATAAATTCTTATGAATCGCTATGGTATGCAGGTTTCCTCACGATGTTTTCCTTCACCGTTTTAGTGCGTGGTGATTGACTATCAATACACATATGACTCCGAAAAGTCAGAGGTGTGCCCTGGGATTTGAACCCGCGACCACCGTGAACATGCTGGCAGCCGCGTCTGGTCCGTTTACCAACAGGCCACCACGCACTATGGAAGATTAACAACAGATAATCATAGCGTTATGAATTGCATTCACGGAAGGGAAATTATTATACTCTTTTATGATTCCTCCATTAATAATAACATTCAACTTTACTTCCGAACCAAAGAATTTAGAAGTATTAAATAAATATATTATCAAGCCCAAGAACAAAATCGACGATCCAACAAAAGAAGTCATGGTTCACAACCTTCGTAAACGGCTATTAGTATAATATGCCGAGCTAAAGTCTCATTAATTTTTATGGTTACTTTGCTTTTAGTCTTTATAGTCGTATTTAAAATGAAATAGCTAGAGGTTGTAATTTGTAAAATTGCAGCACGAACGACTCGCTTTTTGTTGATTTTGATGTTAGATTAGGATCATTACCCAATCTCGTTGTCGACGTCTAAGCATTGCTTTATGTACTTTAATATTAAGATATCAAAATATTGCATCAGCGAACAATATTATCTACACCACAATACTATTTGCTACTCATCTATTTGAAAAAACCGCTATGTATCTGCGATCTTCAACTACCATCTGATTTGTGAAGATGATCAGGGGTTATATAGTCCACCACGATGGCCCTTGAAATCTTGAAGACATAAATAATATAATATATAATTAATACACGCGTTTTTCCAAGCAGGGTTAGGCAGAGCTGATACCAAGACACCCACATTTCGCCTTTTATATTCTGCGCCCCACGATTTAATAGGGGACGACCCTATCGCCATATCAGGCACAGATTCCCGACTCCATCCAATATCCCTTTATCCTACCCGGGATTCGAACCCGAGACCTCAGCTTTGTAATTGTACCGAAGAACAACTACTCCACCGAGGCAGTCTTTAAGAGCGAGTCATTATTTTAGAGCGTGGATTTAATATAACTCTTTTAAAATTACGTAATACAGTTTGTATTTCAACAAACATTTACGTAATAAAATTCTTTATTATCAAGAATAACAGAACAATCAACGATTTCAAAGTCACGAAACATGAATTCAGCGCATCAAAAAGCGCATACAAGGAATTCCAAGAATTAAACCTTAATGAATATGACTTGTACTCGACGGGCGCAATGAGAGCAATCAAGCAATTGGTCCTGCGATTAGGTCACTAACATGTGATTGCGTTAATCAAATTAGCTAATTGTTCAGACGTCGGTACTTGCTCAGGTACAAGGATAATTATCAAGGTTCTTCTAATTTATTAAATAGTTGAGAACTGTCGTTCCTTAGAGTTTTCGGAAAATGGCTACTAAAATCAAAGTTTTTCAAAAAACCTGTTTGAATGGAACAAAATGACATAAGAATGAACATAAGACAAATTCGGATGGTTAGCTCTTGTTACATACCCATCCATCCATCCATCCATCAGCCAAAGGAAGTCCACTGCTGAACATAGGCCTCCCCCAATGATTTCCATAGAGACCTGTTGGAGGCAGCCTGCATCCAGCGACGTCCCGCGACCTTTACCAGGTCGTCGGACCATCGTGTGGGTGGACGTCCTACGCTGCGTTTTCCGCTACGCGGCCTCCATTCGAGCACTTTCCGACCCCATCGGTCATCAGATCTCCGCGCTATGTGCCCTGCCCATTGCCACTTCAACTTGCTAATTCGGTGGGCTATGTCGGTTATTTTAGTTCTCCTACGGATCTCCTCATTTCTGATTCGATCTCATATCTCATATCATCTCTTTCTGTTACATACCCACCATGCTAAAATGCTGGATTATTGTACTATTGCTAGAAAACTACTCGTTCGTTCCAGGGCAGTCGCCAGCCGAGGCCTAGGGAGAGGCAAATATTATGGAGGATGAGAAAAATGTGATCGTAACTTACATAATTTTGACGGCGGCCCCCATATTATTGTACAATAGTATGGTATATGCAAAAAAATACCGTATAAGCAAAGTCAAAGATTTTGTTTGCTTTACATTTGGCATTTTTTTTTAATCTCTAGGGGAGGGCAGATCCGCCTTTGGCGACGTCGTTGGTTCGTTCACTGGCATGGAAGCTATTCAACAATGTTTCCTTCTTTAAAATAGTTAATTATAATTACGTAATTTACTACAATTTCACACACGATTTTAAAAAGGTACAGACGGTCCTAGGCTTGTCCATGGGACTGATCATAATAAAGAAACTATTATTAAAGCGCTACTATAAACAAGGCACGTTATCAACCATACAGGTTCCATTGTTCCATTTCTTTTGAATTCGTCTACACGTTCAATAGTTATGAGAATTTTCTTTTTTACCAAACGAATTGGGCCTATTAGCAGACACACAATAGCTGCTCTAATTACTATCTTCCGCATAAAATCGACCGATTCTACATTTTCCACATCATGTGAAGTAATTACTGGGTAATCTTTGTTAAAGTTTTGACATTTCTTCTCATTCCCATAGAATCTGGTAGCATGGGTCCCACGAAACCATGAATCTTGTAATTATTAGAAAATATCTTGCTTTGTATATATGATTGCAGTGATTTATGTTTGATGGGTTATTGCCGGAGGCGATTTCTGAAAAGTGGTCTTTTGTAGTAGCAACTTTGTTTTTCTATTAGTGATTACAAATCACAATTGTTATTTAGGTTATGAATTTTTCTTTCTATAGACTTTCATAGTAGACTAGATTAGTGTTGAAGACATTCTTATCAATAATAACACCTTGCGTACTTGGGAGAATATACTCATACTAATAAACTAATAACTATCTTTAATTCTTTGTATGTTACAATACGCAAGTCGTCTTTCTACTTAAACGTTTTTAGCTGGCCCATCATGGATAATAAATATCATCAAAATTAATTTATTAAAAAATTTAAAACAATATTTTATGTTTCTTAAGGTGTGTACTTCTGTCACGACCGCACAAATGCGACCACTAAGCTATCAATTCCGGTTACTCACATCTGCAACAGGTGCCGACATTAAGCCCCATAATCTTAAAATTCTGAGAGTGAATTGATCATTAGACTTACTGCGCCAGAATAGAATTTGAAAGCAATTGAATTTACTGCTATAATATCGTCTCATTATTAATTAATTCATTTTTCCTGTATCAGTTTTGAACAGGTTTTGTAATTGCCAAGGTATTATTACTTTCCTTGTAAAGTCAATATCTGACTCACTATCAACTATTCTAGTTTCTATGAGTTTCTAAGATCAAGTTTTATATTATGACTAAATCTAGATTTGTAATCAGAAAAAACACTAACTTCGTGTAATTTAGAATCGAATTAAATACCGAACTAAAACTAGACCTGTTGGTCATAATCAACTAAAATCTTCAGAACTGAAACACAAAAAACATATATTTTAATAAATACATTTATATTTCCAAACAATAATGTTGAAATTAACACACACTTTGGTAGTTAAAAAATCAATTATTTACCACGTAGAGTTAGAATAGAACACACAACATAAGAGAGAGAGAGAGATACTCAAAAGCCGAAAGGTTCTAGATGATGATGATGATGATGATGATGATGAGAGTTACAATATCAATATCGTTGAATTAGTTGAGAAATTGTAATCAATAGCCACAGCATCGAAGATTTTAATATGGATACAACCCAATAAAACTGTAATAAGTCCAAAGTCAGGAAACCTGTTAAGCGTGCATCGGTAATAAAACAATTATGGCTGTTTTATAGCCGCTACTGAGTCGATTGACTGTGGTGTTTATTTACGATTTAAGGTCAGGTAGGATGTAAATTGTAAACGTTGTTAATGCTGGGTCAATGGCCAATGTCTACAAGCCGTTTGGGCTGATTTATCATGATCTTTTCTCGAGACTAGTTGCGTAAGTAGGTCATTTAAAATGCTCATAAGATAACGCTTAATACAAGTAAGTACATAAATTAATCTTATGGATAAAAAATATTCATTCCATAACTATATTACAACGTTATATGACTTTACTGCTGTAAAACATCATCCCAAATTTTAAAAGATTTAAAATTGAACAAGTTAGTTAGGTTTGATTTCAAAATGCTGGCCTCATCATATAATTATGTCTAAAGCGTTTTTAATTTCATCAGTACATCAAATTTCATGCAATAATATTATTATACCTTTTGAAGAATATTTCATTAAGTCGATATTAAAGAGTTTGCAAAAAGAATTGCTGTAAAGTCTGGAAAAGTTTTATTAAAGCTTTGACTTCTATTCATCCGTGAATATTCATAATGATCGGTTTGGCTTTGACAAAGATATCTTATAAAAGATTCGGTTCAACTGAATTGATGTATTTTCTAGACACGCTTTTAAAGTATATTCTGTCCCGACAAGTACTTCATGAGAAATTTACCCAGATAGATATAAGATAGATGACTTGATGAAGGTCCAGTAATGTGAGAATTCAAATTCTTTATGAGAGGTTTTAGGTCCTGCCTAATGTTTAAAGCTCAGCAACGGACTTCCTGAGGTTGACGAAGAATAGTTTCTCCTGAATAAACCCCAAACAAATAAAATTCTGACTCAATTAAAATTCGAAACGTACCGTGAAATTTTGCAAAACATCAGTCCATTTCAAATGCAACACAGATTTCAGCGTGGAACATTCTAGGTGTGAAATTTTACTTACTCGCTTAGTCAATGAGGCAATGACTCCGAAAACTGACTTGGCCTTGTCACGCCACTTATTGGCACGAAAACAAATGATTTGTGCGGGGAATGAATAATACCGATGTATTCAACAATAGTTTACAAGGGGACAAAGGGATGGCTAACAATTTTAGTTCTTTCGTTTAAACAAAACATGTTTGAGCGTGATCGGCATAAAGATGTTTGTTTACCTTTACTACCCTACGCGTCTTTTTGTTTTTGTTTGTTTTTTTTTAAAAACATATTTTACGTTGGTATGGAAGAGCGTCCCGTGACATATTTTTAAATGTACGTTCTTAAAAAAAGGAAGTAAAGATGCTTCAAAAATATTCTTATATCTTCTTTTTCATTCTTATATCTTCAGTTTGATAATTACACCTACCAGGTAATTGAATTTGAATCTTTTTATAAGCCGGTATAAATATATAAAGACAGAAAATTCATTGGATGTTTATCATACGACTATTGTTATGAAACTCACAGTGTTGGTGTTGATGAAAGATTCCCTAGAGATAATATTATGGCCGGCTGTAACAATTAACATCTGGCTAGGATATTTGCATAAACAATTAGACATGTTGCGTAATTTATTTACCTTGGCTTGTATGTAGTGTTTAGTTTAAAAGTATAAACTTATTAGTGACCCATTAACATCAATGGCTTAATAAAAATTACTTTAAATAATTTCTAATCTATCCAATAGATATCAAATCGAGATAAGAGGCAAAGAAAAAGACGATAAAAGCACCATATAATAACATAATACATGGTGGCCTGTTGGTAAACGGAGACATCTTCATGATTGTCGCGGGTTCAAATCCTAGGGCATACCTCTGACTTTTCGGAGTCATGTCTGTATTGATAGTGTATCATCATACAACATAACGGTGAAGGAAAATATCGTGAGGAAATCTGCATGCCATAGTGATTTGTATGAATTTCTATGGTATGTAAAGTCCGCCAACCCCCACTAGGCCAGCGTGGTGGACTATATGGCCTAACCACTCCCAATCGTACTCTAGATTGTGGAAGAGGTCTATGGACTTTGCCCTGCAGTGAGGTGTAGGCTGATACAGTAGACACAGATAAACAAGACGTGACGACACACAGAGTACTGGCTACGTTTACTAAAACAAAATTTTACTAAAGCAAAAAGAATTTGCACAGAGAGTAGGAACAGCTGTTTATGTCCACGCATCAAACATTTTATGACAAAACAGTCCATCTCTTTATCAGACGTTACTTTACAACTGTCTACACAAGTCCGTAGATTAAAATTTGTCTCCCCAGTTCTTTGCAATCGAATCTTCCCCTCGCTTCTTGTTCAGACCTCAGGTAAACATTTGAAGATCTCGCAATAACGCTCGTACTATTCAGCCTGTGTAATATCGTGTCCTGGTGAAAACTTTTTTTCATATTTTTAGCGTCGTGTCAATTCTTTCGCTTACGGCAAAATTGAATATGTTTGGCTTTGGATACGTCGAAAATAGAGATAGTTTTAATATACTTTAGGCTGTAATGTGAAGGAACAAACAGAAAAATTATGAAGTAATGAGGAGTAACATTGTTGCTGCCAGTTTAGATAGCGAATGATTATGAAGAATTGATTTTTTTTATTATACTGGTACCATAAAATAACTCAAGTACAACTGATAATTCCAATACAATTTCAAAATCCTGGGCGAAATCGGTAAGAAACGGGCTGAATCCCATTTGTCACACACTTGCATACCCATGAGGTGAAGCTATTTTTAAACTGCTGGTTTTCTTAAATATTCTTATACAAATCACGAGAAATTTTAAGACTTACGGCCTTATTCATAGACAGTTTAAAAGCTATTTTAATTATCGAATATTTTGTCACCTTCGAATGACTTTTGAATTCAGTTTGAGCGAAAAAATTAAAAAACAAAACATTTGATAACTAAAATCTGTGACTAAAATGTTAAATGGATGGATAAGGCCGTTAGTTTATAATCTTAAGAGCGTATACACCTTGCGCGCAAAGTCAACTATAGGTTTTTCTTCGTTAATTTCACGCACACATAAGCGACCAAAGCTGTGTGCGTAGAGCTGCCGCGTCGGCTCGCTATACAATCGGCTCAAACAACTTTGATCCGTGCGCTTCAAATATTCAATTGAAATGTAACTGTAATATAATATCATAAAAATATTTTATTTGCATTATAAGTAGACAAATATTACTGTGCAAGCAAAGAATAATACAAATTTAGATACTAATCATACTTTCGTTATTATTACATTGTTAAGTTGCATTCAAATCAGTGTTCAATCAGTAGACACTACGGACGTTTTATTAATCATTTCGTGTTCGAACACATAAATAGTGTTATGGGCCTTACAACCCCTTACAATTACGAAATATATTTAATTTTATATTACAATACATAACATAATTTAGCCTCGGAATTACATCCCATTATATTACCTGAAACATAATTTATACTTACTACAAAATCATTCTAGGTAATAAAAATAATTAAATATTTTACTACCAAAGTACTAAGATGTGGTAATCGCAGTCCGCGCGTGGCTATTTTTACTACGTACGGCAAAAATCGACTGCAGCTAGGCCGGAGCGACGAGCGATATGTCCTCCCTCTAGAAGGCCTTGCGGCGGTCTGATTTGATCCACGTCGGACAGCGTGTTTTATAGTGGTTTTTAAAATATTTGTAGAAAACATGAAAACTAATTTTGTTGAAATATAAAAATGGTAATTTATTGATAAGATGTTCTTCTATTATAATATGCAATTGCTATAAAAAATTATGTACGATAAGTTGGTGAAAAAAAATATGTTCTTGACGAGAGTTTCTGAATAATTTCGCATTGTTTAAATTTTTATTTTTCAGGAACTAAACACGAAAAGATTATTTTTCTCAGCAAAATCCCTCCATAAGGGTCTTATTAGTCTGATAATATTTTTATTTTCATTTTATATTTAGTGGTTTCGGATATCTTAAGCTTCTAAATTGCCATTTAAAGCCTAAATAACGAAACTTGTGTTCAGTAATCCTTATAGTACTCACAAATTATCCATCAATCTATAATGTTTTCCACCAAAATCCCTAGATGACAACCTTTTCTAAAATAAGTAATAATTATTTTTCCTTTAAATTGTTTATTGGTGGCTATTAACTCATTTGAAAAGTCCTGTTTTTAAGCCAAAAAGCGCGTGCAGGGTATAAACGCTCTTAATAATATCTTATTATATATGTTAGCGTCACTATCAACAATCATCAGTGTCACGGTAAATTGCCGAGCGTGCCACATATCAAGTAGCACACAAAGCGACGCGAATACGATCTTGTACCGATGTACCAAAGCCAGGAAGTTGTGGTCAGCACATCTGCTTGATAACTACGGGTTTAGTACTCATCAATTTGTCGATCGCAATTTCATTGGGTCCAAAAAGTTGGCAGGAAAAAACGATTAAAAACTGGAGGTTTTTACATGTCGTCACGCCCTTATTACGTGTTCTTATCGGTTAAGTTTTATTTTTAGTGTGATATCTCTTATTACATGTTTTTAGCTGTTAAGTTACTTATATCAGTGTGATGTGGTCATTTAAAATGTTTATCACTAGATTAAAATTGCTTGAATAATATTGAGAAAGTGGATTTTATTCCCAGGAAAACTATTGCAGTTTTCGATACATAGCAGCAAAAAGTTTTAACGTGTCTCAATGTTTTCGAGCGATATGAATTATTTAAGTTCTGTAATCTTATTTTTTTTTCATTCTAAATTCAAACATGATTCATCTAGTCGTTTTAACGCCCGAATACTGGAACACCATTCAATTAATAAGTTGCTCTTAAAAGCGCACGGCCCACTTAGCCAGTACATTTAATCGGAATTAACGTGGTTAAGCGCCATTTATATTTAAGTTGCGTGCCAGTACTTGGGCGTTAGCCTTATATCACTCTAGAACTGAGTGCAAAGTGAGTTAATATCCAGTGGTAGGCTTCGTCCATCTTCGGTTACATGATATACGATCGAACAAGGATTGTGTTAGATCATCAAAGCAAGCGTGCATCCTCTTCTATTTACTTATTCAGCGTAACAAGTGCTATTGTGTTTATTTTATAACCTATGTTATTTTTTGTTAAATCACTGGTATTTTTCCCTAAAAATGAAACAACATTTTTGATGATTTAGGTTCTGTGTTTTTGTTGATACGTTTTTATAAAAAAATGGTTAAGTTTATTCTCTAGTTCAAGTGCATGAAGAGATAACAAGGTATGAAGTGGACGTACTACGTCAGGTTTGAATATGGAGATGTGTGAAATCTGCCTTTTCCAAAGGTATGTAAATTAAGACAATGTTGGTAATAATAAAATATACGTGTAGTTGAATACCAGTTAGTTTCTTCGCCCTGTACAATAGTACCATAATAAGACCGTTTTATGAAATTATTAAATAATTGAAATAAAACTATTATTTACGGATTTTATCGCGGATTTGGTTTAATTTTACATTTTAAGTTCCCGACGTTTCGATCACTTTACAGCTTTCGTGGTCACGGGGCGGACTGAGGTATTAGACGTCCGCTCTGTGACTGTTACAATTCCAGTTGAATTATTTTACAATTATTAATTTAAAAAATTAATTTTAAATATTCTAGTCTATGTTTGCGATCCGATCTACGCAGAAGGAGCTCACAGTGTCTTGAGGTCTGGCAGTTGGTCTTTTGGGTTCCGATATAATTAAATGTAGTATTGGATCCCATGCTTGTGCAAGCTTCAAGCCATCTTCTCTATTGAAATTTGGATGTTTTTTAATTTCAATAGCCTCGCGAAACATTTAACATAGAATATTTAAAATTAATTTTTTAAATTAATAATTGTAAAATAAGGGTGGGTCCACGATTGAGAGTAGCTAGGCCCTATAGTCTACCACGTTGGCCTTGTCCAGGATGGTGGACTTTACAAACCATAGAAATTCTTACAAATCGCTATGATATGCCGGTTTCCTCACAATGTTTTCCTTCGTACTATGCGTGGTGATTGTCTATCAATACATATATGACTCGCAGAAGTCAGTGGTGTGCCATGGGATTCGAACCCGCAACCACATTGAACGTTTTGGCAGCTGCGTCTGGTCCCTTTTCTAACAGGCCACCGCGCACTTATTTACATACTAGGCCGAAATTCAATCCAAATAAAATCTAATACACCAAATCGAATGTATGTAAATGATTACTAAATTGCCCAACCTGAGACCGAGCCCATGACGTTTCGGTTGACTGCTCCTGTTGACACAACGCTGATATTACAACAGCTAGTACATTCGGAAGATTTAATAAATTAACATCATAAGTTCTTGTTAGCACTTCTCGTAGTTAATCTAATTGTCGGAGCTATGTAAAATCACCATGACGCAATACTAAAATCACCACTGAACTCTCGTGTCAGTGTAGGGTACTAATCAAAGCAACACTCGCACAAATAGAACGACAAATACACGAAAACGCACACACGTATACCATGTACAAAGTAAAATTTTGGAATTCTGCATTGAGATAATATACTAGAGGGGACACTGCAAACAAAATGTTTGTAATAAAATGGAGGGTACCGTACCGCTCCCTGTATTTCTGCCTTTGTCACACCTACGAAGTAACATTATTCTCGCTCTCGCTTCACTGTTTACCCGTGTGCACAATACGCAGAGATTTTGTTCCCAATGTCCGCTCTAGTATAATATCTCAATGCTTCAATACATTAGTACGTGGTAGACTTTGCCACTTCATTAAATAATAAATTACCCCCTAACTAAATAAAAACTATAACAGAAACGGACGGCAACGCGTTGCTCTGTTCGTCAATGTTTAGTGTTTACATAGCGGCTTGTTAGCGTGGTGCGGGTTCGACGAACTCGCTTTCAGGTGGCTACCGCGCGTGAACCTTATAACTTACACTATTTGAAGCATTTAGCAGTGAAAGTTTGATTTTGTACGTATGTGAGTATTAAATGGCGTTAATTTTTTTGTTCATATATTTAGATTTTTTTGTCAAGAAAGATATTGTTTATAATGTTTCTTAAGATAGCAATGAAATTAATCAATAAATACCACAGCATACCTATCTGAATTCTTGGAATAATGGTGTTACTTGAAAAAAAACGCATGTTACAGAAAAATTGAAGAAAGAAAGGAAGGTTGTTTATGTTTTTAGTAGCTCTATATCACCGATGGAAATAATTAAAGTAAGGATATAGATATGTTTAGTACTTATATATTTAATAAAACAACGGTTCAATTTATGAGCTAATTTATTGCTGCTGTGTAATGTGAATGGAAAGTGTCATAGAGCACGGGTGACCATAGACACGTCAGATATACATTCGAAATTCAAATCCAATATCAACAAAGCAATTACCATTAATAACTCAATAGTAAAATCAGAGGAAGCGGCAACTACAACGTGCTGTAGTTTATTCCGGATGTTATTCATCAACAACTTGATATCGGTGCGTACTACGTCGAGCTAATAGTTTGGCGACAGATTCAAAATTCAAATAATCCAGTGACGTTGCCGAAGCTAAACGTTGCTTTAATTCATGTTTTTAGTTTTTACTACGCCTCTATATAGCTGTGCTGGTAAATGCTCATTGTCTGGCAAGAGCTGTGGGTATAATTGCTGTAGAAATAAACTTATAAATCTGCAATTTTAAATTTCTTTATATCCTACTTAAAATACAAAAATATTTTACATAGATTAAAAATCTAGGTTTAGTCAAGTGTAGAAGATAGGTAAATGACGATTTAGCTACGTAGGACTACGACAAATATACATAATATGTATCCGCTGGCTCTTCCAAAACCCATCGTTAAGGAATAATAGTAAAACAGTCAATAAACCAGAGCCCAAATAGGGTAGGAAGTTTCTCACACAGCGCAAGGAGGGTTATCGGCCGACAACAATCGGGACCGACGCTTATCGCTCCGAACCATATCAAGATTTTGTATACATTATACACGTTTGTTTACCCGCACCTTTCTACACTATTCCAACAAGGACTATTTATATATATAATGTTTTTAACCATAGAAAAAACGTATAAATAGGGAAAATGAACTCAATAAAGTGTGGTATAATGTTTAGTTCTATGGGTGTTGTAGCAGCTGAAAAAGCTGGACGCAGGTTGAAACAAATACTTTTATCAGGTGCGATGATTTTAATTGATCGTGTAGGTTATAAAATGAAGATGCATGTTTTTTTATAGAAACAAGAATAAAAACGTGTTTTGGAATTGGTAGAGCCACGCTGTTGTCAGCCATGACTCAGAATTTATAGGCAAGCTCATCCAGGACCATGGTACCATGGTCATACTGGAGATCGACGTGTAGCATCAGGTTTTCTGTCGCGTTTCGTTCGGTGAGCGAGGTTGCTGGATACCGAATACACCTTTCCTTCTCTCATCCTTTTTCCTCCCGGCTCCCCTCCCGAATTATTGGGCTCGTAACTCATCCAATATCCAAGCATTATGTATGTTCATGGGCAGTGATCACTTACCATGAGGTGACCTGTTTGCTCGTTTGCCAGACCTTAGCAATAAAAAAATGGCGCAATGAACTTTCAATAAAATTTAGTTCTAGATCTCTTTATCAAATCAGCTTTGCCCTGTCAGATTAATGCAAATACACTTAAGCGCGATGTTTTAGTGAAATCGAGGCAGATGAATATGTTATAAGTTCATAATGGAAATAGGCGGACTGTCGGGCCTAACTTCATAAACGAGTTCATCCAATTTCAACGAAATTAGCTTTGAGACCTTGTATGTGGATTCGCAAGTTGTTTAGGCTTATTGTGTTGATCAATGTGGGTGCTCTTATTTATAACTGGCTCGTTCTGAAAAAAAAAAGACTTTGCCCTTTCAAAAATGTTTGAGCGATGTAAGGAAACATTTTAATTACTTAATCAAAGAAACAAAGAATTTATTATTTTCTAATGTCGTAATGTTGATAACTTTATAAATGAAGTGAATAAGTTCTATGAATAAATAAAATTAAAATTCAATTATGAGTTATGACAAACGCAAGTCCAACCATCTGCAAAGTTGTCGTGCTTGATAAAGTGGTAAAGAAAAACAAAAGCCTTTATGATGTTGCTTAAAATATGATAACAATATACATAATTATAACCCTAAGTTCAAGGCTTGAATTCCTGATACAAAAATCGCATCATAACCACGCCTCAATTTCGAATATAAAAATCAGATTATTAAGAACTATTTAATCAATCTATGTTTTGTCTGTCTCTTAGCCAGACAATGTTATTACGATTTTACCAAATACTCAATATTACTTTCCATTACATATCAGCAATTTTGCAACAGTTTAAAATTGCCGTTTTGGTCTAGTTACGGATCAGTTCGGTTGCTGCGGTTGTTGCTGTAAAAGCACTCCCAGGCAATATACGGCGCCATTAGAGAAATGAACATCCTGCATAAACGCGACCACAGGTTATAAAATAAAAAAAATGTTTTCGATCTAGCAATTCGCGAATACTTAAACTGACGTTTATTTAAAGTTTTTAATATGAAACGACTAGCGGAACTATATACACACAGCAAGCTTTATTTTTTAAGGTACTTTTACAGTCATTAGAATTAATACAGAGCACGCAATAATTGAATTAAACTCAAAAAATAGAGAGCATATTCAAACACCCACTACGTGGGTGCCGGCACATGACGGGTTAACTTGTCACCTCGAATGACATGCGTCTATCATCTATGTTTATGGTGTGATTTAAATTTAGAACAACTTGTTTAAGAGCAATGATCACGAAAGTAATGACAATATTAATTTACAGGTTTTTATTATTGTTACAGGCTACAACGGCGACTGTATGAAGGACAACATGGTGATAAGTCAAAATTTGCACAGGTTGGTTTTAAATATTTTATAACAAAACTAAGGTTCCTGTTACCAGGCACTTGGATATAAATTGCCCTTTATGTTGTCATTTCTGAAGCAGACCCATGTTGGATCAAATATTCCTAAGGTATGGTACCCACATGTGACTTGAAGTATCTTATTGACAAGACTCACAAAAAGGAAATTCCGGGCCTATTGAGAGGATCTACAGAATCGGAATTTACTTCATACACACAATAATACATAATATTGTCTTTTTGAAAGACGACCGCCTTTCATACAAGCAACCTCTGGTACAGTTGTTTCAGCCTCCAGCTGTGAAACTAAAGAGTAAAGACCGTGGTTCTATTCCTGATCCGAGACTAACGTGTCCGTGATCCACAAGCATTTGTATCGGCTCTGGGTGTTACGAGACCGAAAAAAATCCTGTAGTTTTTGATACCTTCGGCACGACTTGTATCTTATATTTTATATTCAAACTTACGGCCTAATTTATAAATAGCTTAAAAACCTTTTTTATTTATCGAAAATTTTGACTCTTTCCAAAGACTTTTGTATTCGAGCGAAGAAGACAAATAAGGTCGTATTTGTATGACTGTTAGTTGCATTTATTTATAATCTTCAACGCAGATAAAAACATTTTAATATTTCGATGCATAAAGAATTCAGTAGCCATGAATAAATTTGGTTATAAAATTTAACGAGATCAATTTGTTATATTCGTTTATATAGTAATTCGATTTATGCAGGTAGGTACTACAAATACAGTTCTCATACGCCGAAAACATTGTGAGTCATCAGAATCAAACCATATCTATACATCCTCCTCTTTTTATCGCCGTGAAGTAAACAACGTTTGTTCATTTATAAGTTGAACTTATTCATTCTAACTGTTTACAAATAGCTTTAAAGGTTAAAATCAGTGCTAAAACAATAAAAAGTGCCCTATATAACATACTTGTGAGTTAAAAGAACACAACTAAATCATTGCTAATAGATACAATCAAAATAGTTTAATCAATTGTAATAACGTTCACTTGAAGTGCTAAAGAACTCCAGTGATTTATTAAAACGCGTAAGTGACGCGATCTACACGGCGCTTAGGACCTTTTTCCCGCGAAGAATTGCGACGGCATACTTCTGAGCGCGGACTGTTGTGCCTAGTGTTTGGGGGTATCTGGATATTATTTGTTTGTTACTCAATGCCGCTCAAGCGCACACCCCCACAAAAATCGCCCATGGATGAATTGGAAAAGGTGAAGTCTGCGCCCCGTGAAATATCACAATCAGGCTCAACTCCGAACCTCAATGAATTGGACATTGAAAATATTTCGAACCGCTTTAAACGTAAACGCACACCGGATAATTCTATGCTTGACGAGTTTCGAACACTTCTGTCCGCAAACTCAGCCCAGACGGACAGTAAGTTTGCTGATATTCAAGAAGCAATGCGTGAGATAATTGCACAAAACACAGAAATAAAGGAAAGTATCACCCACTTTTCTAGTCAATACGACGATATAATGGTTAAACTGGCAAATTTAGAATCTGAGCGTGCAGCTGATCGCCGTTATATTCAACAGCTCGAGATGAAGGTGGAGAATCTTGAACGTGTGCATCTATCAACAAGTATTGAACTGAAGAATATACCCAAAATTTCTACAGAATCGAAAGAAGACCTGAAAAAAATCGTGATTGAAATGTCGAACATCTTAAACACGCCAATTCAATGCCACGAAATCAAGGATATATTTCGTATGGGCAAAAAAGATGAGTCACCAGTTGTCATCGATTTTGTCAGCGTTGGTACAAAAGAAAATGTCATAAAAAAATCAAGACAATTTAAAAACAAACTTAATACGACTCACTTTAAACTTGATGGCCCTGCAAAGCCTGTATACATCACTGAGAGATTGACAACTAAAGCGCAACACTTATACTATCTCGCACGCAACTTTGCCAAAGAAAAAGGATTTAAATACTGCTGGACTTCATTTGGAAGGATTTTTTTGCGACAGGATGATGGAAAAAAACACATTGTAATTAATTGTGAAGCTGATCTCAAGAACATCTCTTCTCTATGACTAAGACAGTCCAACTTTCGGCAAAGATTAATACTTCTAACTGTACATGTAACCTTTTTTAACGGCATACATATTTCACTAAAACGTACTAATCATATTATATACTCCTTACACAAAACACACAACTCAAACAAACATAACAAAGCACATTTTCAATTTATTAAACAAAGAGGGGAATACCATATACATTTTTATATAATTTCTGATAATGAGTCAATATTTCAGGATAATAGAACGCCACTTTTAATATGCACTTTATTCGATATGAATATGATACTACAAGATATTTTATTCGTGAAAACACTCTCCAATATTATGAATAATGGCTAATATAAATAAGGAGATTACTTATGAACTAGATGTCTTAAAAAATGCGTCAGCCTATGACTGCGATACTGACACTTGTAATAGACTGATGCAAATATCAACAACTTCAATAAATATTGTCACTCAAAATATACGGAGCATATACAAAAACACCGACAATCTTCTAACACAGTTATCTAGATTTAAATTTGAAATTGATGTGGTAATCCTGACCGAATGCTGGCTAAATGATGACAAGCCTATACCCATTTTAGACGAATATGTCAGTTTCAAATCCACAAAAAGTTATAACAAAAGTGATGGCATTGTTATTTATGTTAAAAAATCAATCGAATGTTCTGTTATAGAGCCAGAACAGTCAGGAGGTAACTTTCTTCTTTTAAAAATAGAACCTAACATATTTATCTTAGCCACCTACAGATCTCCATCTTTTAGCTGCATCGACGCATTTCTTAATACGATCGAAAATATTATCTGCCCTATCAACAAATGTAACTCAACTATTATATTAACAGGTGACGTGAATATTGACATTAAGATGGAAACTACAGACAAAAATAGTGCCGCTTATCTGAACTTGACAGCCGAACTGGGTATGTTGGCAGCTCATTCATTTCCAACCCGGTTAAATAGCTGTTTAGATCACATCATGTTAAAATCATTTCTAACAGCATCAGTGTACGTAATTGATTCCACCGTAACTGATCATAGTCTTGTATTACTTAGCCTTAACAGCACTAAATACACAAAGCCTCAGAATAAAATACTCAAAATAGATTTTAACGCATGTGTTCAATATTTGGAAACAGTTGATTTCTCTTTTATTAAATCGATGAATGACGCAAATCTGGCTGCGACATTATTTGTCGAATATCTTAAAACTGCTATAGAACTCCATTCTAAACCTTGCATCGTGCCGTGTAAAAAACGAATTAAAAAACCATGGTTAACATTGGGTATCTTACGCTGTATGCGTCACAGGGACAAATTACACCGTAAACTAAAAAATAATCCAAATAACAACATTCTAGAAGTATCCTACAAACGCTACCGCAACTATTGTAATTCTTTAATTAAAAAACTAAAACGAAACTATGAAAAATCATTATTGGAATCGGCTAAAAATAATAAAGAAAAGTGGAGTGCAATAAAATCTATAATTAACCAAAAGAAATTAAATATGACGGCTTCAGAACTGATAAATAATAATAATCTAAGCATTACGGAAGTAAATGAATACTTTTCAAACGTAGGAAAGAACCTGGCTAATGCAGTAGTACAGTCCAGTTTTAATAATGCCCCGCATCATGACTACAATTTAGTAAGTTCTATGGTACTGCTTTCCCCAGACGAAGCAGAGGTAGAATCGCTTATTAACGGGCTTAAATCCAATTGCGCCACCGGTTGGGACTGCATTCCATCAAAACTATTGAAACTGGCTAAACACGTTATTGTTCCAAATCTGACTACACTAATTGATCTCTGTTTTAGCCAAGGGGTTTTCCCATCTGTCTTTAAGAAGTCACTCATAACACCTATCCACAAGGGTGGGGATCGGGACCGTGTCAATAACTATCGGCCAATTTCAGTGCTAACAGCACTGTCGAAAGTTTTGGAAAAAGCACTAAACAATCGATTAATGAAGTACCTAGAACACCATAGGATTCTGTCAGAAAATCAGTTTGGGTTTAGAAGTGACCGAAGCACAGAGGACGCCGTAAGCCAATTAATTGACTACGTCACTAACAAAATCGACAATAAACAAAAATGTTTGGGCGTCTTCTTAGATTTAGCAAAGGCATTTGACACGGTGTCGATCCCTAAACTTGTGGATAAACTCTATAAACTCGGAGTAAGAGGTAACGTGCTTGACATTTTTCAAGACTTTCTGACGGATAGAAGGCAAAAAGTAAAAATAGGTGACCAAATAAGTCCAGAAGCAACAGTGACCTACGGAGTCCCGCAGGGCAGTATACTAGGCCCAAGTCTTTTCCTGGTATATATTGATGAGCTGTGTCAACAATCCTTAACCGGCGGCAAGATATTTACCTACGCCGATGACACTGCTTTGATATTTCACGGAGACACCTGGGATAAAGTTAAACATATCACTGAACTAGGGCTATTTAAAGTTAATAATTGGTTAAAAGAAAATACTCTTACGTTAAATATAGAAAAAACCAAATTCATACAGTTCAATATTGCTAAGACACGCCCACGAGATATTAATATCAAAATTCATTCCTGTAATTTCATCGTTAATAATGGTAATTGTTGTTGTCTCCCTATCACTAAAATCGCGAATATAAAGTATCTGGGTACCATTATTGATGAACGCATATGCTGGCGCGATCACATTGATCTAATTGTATCACGCATTAGAAAACTCATCTGGGTCTTCAAAAACATAAGACATGTCGCAGATCTTAACCTTCTACGAACAATTTATTATGCACTAGCGCAATCCGTTATTGGGTACTGTATAGGGATATGGGGTGGAGCTTGTAAGTCATATATGATTCATTTAGAAAGGGCACAACGTTCTTTATTGAAAACATTGACTTTCAGCCCCTTTAGATTTCCAACAAAGTGCTTGTATAAAAAATGTGAAGTCCTATCAGTTAGACAATTATATATTCTTCAACTTATTTTAAAACAACACAAAATTACCCCAGTTAACAGAACTCATCATCGACTGAAGAGAGCTATTTCTAGTGTATGTGTACTTCCTAAGCTTCGTACGACATTTGCCAAGCGACAACATTCTTACATGGCAAAATATTTATACAATAAAATAAATAAGAAAATGCATATACTTACATTAACAACCCGTGAAGTAAAATTAATGTGTAAGAACTGGCTGCAATCATTAGATTATGAACAAACAGAATTATTTGCAAAGTAACCAAACTTACTAGTAACAGTAACAAGTAAAATTAATATCTCTTTGAATGTATTTCCCATACACATACACACACACACATACACACACACACACACACACACACACACACACACACACACACACACACACACACACACACACACACACACACACACTTACACACTAACACACACACACACACACACACTTACACACTAACACACACACACTAACTAACTCGCACGTGCGCTCGCACATAAAATGACCTACTATTTCTATTTTTGTAAATCCATTATTTTTTTTCTTTACTCTGTTTTATGTTTCACTACCTATTGTACTCCATTAATGTTATTTTTTTCTCACTTGTATAATGATTGTAAAGGAAGAGGACACTGACTTCTGTAACACAGGTTTTAAACCTAGCACAGAAGTCAGGGGACTTTTTAATTTTGTGAACTCTGTGTGTAAATAAAAATTATTATTATTATCTTTAATTTATATTGATTTATCTCCATAAAAGGGCAAATACACCTGATATACGGGCCGTAGCCAAGCACATCAGGTTAAATTATAGTTAATGTGGATGATACTGATGATGATGACAGAAACTTTCGAGTAATGCGACACGTGTTTAAAATTATGGCTTTTTGTAAAAGATGTACAACATATGGAGGTATTTTTAATATTTCTAGACTTTGCTTTAAGTTTTTTGGTACTATTCCGGTTGAGGATATAATAATCGGTACTATATGGACTGTATTAGCTTTCCATTGGGTTTTTAGTTCTATTGCAAGATCCTGGTATTTGGTAAGTTTATCTGATGTAGTGGACTGAATATTGTGCGTGTTCGGTATGGCTATGTCAATCAGATATATGGTATTGCTTAGCTTATTATGTAAAGTTATGTCAGGTCTGTTAAAGTGGATAGTTTTGTCCGTTATTATTGTCCGATCCCAATAGATTTTAAACTGACTATTTTCATGTATTGTTACGGGTTTATATTTGTAATAGGGGATTCGTTGGTTAATGAAATTATATTGATGAGCTAAATGTTGGTGTATAATAGCAGCCACCTGATCGTGCCGGTGTTTATAGTCCGTTTGGACTAAAGACTTACAGGCACCCGTTATGTGCTGGATGGTTTCTGAAGCGGAATTACAATGTCTACATATATCTGTGGTTTGGCTTGGATCTTTAATTATGAACTTTTTATAATTACGTGTCAGTACAATTTGGTCCTGGATTGCGAGCATAAACCCCTCTGTTTCGGGGAACAGTTCACCCTTCTTGAGCCACTCGTTCGACATTTCTTTATCGACGTGGTTTTGAGTCAAGTGGGATCGGTGTCTCCCGTGCAGAGATTTCTCTGCCCATCTCGCAATTTTCTGCTTTATATCTGTAACTCTTTCGTTAGGTTGTATTTGTGTGTCATGAAGATTTAGTGGAGTAAGTTTAATATCTATATCTGATGCATGTTTATGGAGTGATGACTGTTGTGATTTAGTATGAAAGTAGGATCTTAATGATGTGATTTGTTTATTGTGTAGGTTCTGTATGTCTATCAACCCTCTTCCTCCTTCGTTACGCGGTAAAATAAGTCTTTCTATGGCAGATTTTGGATGATGTTTGCGATATTTCGTCAAAAACGTGTTTATTATTCTTTGAAGTTTTTTTAGATCTGTTTGCGACCAGCTTATAATACCAAAAGAGTATGTTAATATTGGAATGGCAAAAGTATTAATGGCTTTAAAAGTATTTTTAGAATTAAGATGTGTCTTTAAGATAAGGTTTAACCGGTGTTTTAAATGTTTCGTGAGTTCCTGTTTAGTATCCTTGTGCTGTATCTTACGGGCCTGTTTAAATCCCAAGTATTTATAGGTGCTACACTCATCCATGGGCTCAATTTTTTCACCAGTATCTAGCAGGTAACTATTGTGCTGTAATTTTCCCCTATTTATTGATAAAATTTTGCATTTATCCACGCCGAACTGCATATGGATGTCGTTAGAAAACTGCTGCGTTATATTTACTAAATGGAAAAGATCATCTTTACTATTGGCATAGAGTTTAATATCATCCATATAAAATAGATGAGAAAAGATAAATTGAGAGTTGGTGGATTTAAGTTTATAACCGACTTTACTGTTATGGAAAAGAAAAGATAAAGGGTTGAGCGCCAAACAGAACCATAGCGGACTTAAGGCATCCCCTTGAAAGATTCCTCTGAGGATGTGAATAGGTTCAGTAATAGTTGGAGTAGAATGAAGCTTTAGTTTTAAAACAGTTTTCCAGTTTTGCATGGATGATCTTAGGAAATTTATTACTGTAGGGTGAATTTTGTAAATCTTGAGAACTTCTAGCAACCAACTGTGCGGCACTGAGTCAAATGCTTTACGGTAATCTATAAATGTAGTGTGGATATTTTGATTGGTTTTGTAAGCGTTATTAATAGTGATCGCATCTATTGTTAACTGCTCCTTGCAACCTTGACTGTTCTTCCTACAGCCCTTCTGTTCTTCGGCAAGTATTTTATGTTCACTGATGTGACTGTATATTGTTTCATTAATACAAGCAGTTAAAATTTTGTAAATGGTTTGTAGACACGTAATCGGCCGATATTTAGCAGGATTTTCGGTGTCATTATCTTTGGGTAGTAGATACGTTACTCCATGTGTGATATAATCTGGCATTGTGTCCGGTGAATGTATGAAAGTGTTTAAGTATCTATGTATATGGATGTGCGTGGATGTGAACTTTTTATACCAGTAATTCTGGATGTTATCGGATCCCGGTGACTTCCAGTTATGAGTATGTTTAATTACTTTTAAAACGGTGTCTATGGATATGTGGTCAAATTCCATTAGAGGTATGTTTGTGGTTGACTCGTGGATGCTACTTAACCAGTCCGTTTGGGTATTATGCTGTAGGGGGTTTTCCCATATACCTGCCCAATATTGCCGAAGCCTTTCGGTTGTAGGTATTGGTACATGGTCTATATCCGAGTTTCTCTGGTCAGATTTATTAAGACCCCTATAGAATAATCTTTCGTTATTTTCAAATTGAGTGTTTTGTTTTTTACGCATTGTACAAGTAAGATATCTTTTTAGTCTACTAGCTGCAGCATTTAACTTCTGTTTTATTGTATCTAAAAAGTGGTCTAATTCTATATTTAAACTTTCATGCTGGGCGTGAATCTTATATTTATTTTTTATTATTTCAACTGCTTTTATAATCTTTCTACTTCTATTTCCTTGTATATATTGTGTTAAACGTGCTATTTCTGCTCTGAGTATTACTATTTTATTTTCTAACCTCTTCTGCCACGGTGGTTTATAATTTTTATGTTGTAGTCCACTTTCTGTGGCTATCTTAGCGCCGTTACATGTGGCAGCTGTATAGGCTGCTGAGTATACTATAGTTTGGAAAGTGAGAAAATCCTGTTCAGAGTTTAAGAAATTTGGTAATATAGTTCTATTTATATATTCAACAATGCATGCAAATTTTCTGGAAATCCTTTGTTTCGGGATAAAGGGTCTTGTTGTCGGTTCAGTAAATTTAAATGTATCAAGAGTTTCAAAAAATTGCTGGTTAATTTTATCACAGTCAATGTTGAATTTATTAGTTATAGGGTTATTTGTTGGGTTTCTATGTATTGGAGCGGAAAATTGATGTGGAACTCCTGTTTCTGCGCCATTTTCAAAATTATTTATTTCAGTTGTTTGGGTATTATGTGGCACGACATCATCTCGGGGGTGAGTTGGATGGGAGTTTAATGTGTCACTAAATGTATGCGATAAACGGATTTCCACTTCACGTTTTATCTGTTGAATTCTGTCTTCAGAAACCATCTTATTATTTATTATTGCCCGTTTTTGGTCTGCTAATCTTTGTTCGGAGATATAGGATAGGTGTGGGTAAATATAGATAAATTTGTCATGCATCTTTTTACAGTATGCCGTGAGATTCGTTTCAAGCTCAGTAATTTCAAAGTATATGCGTAGAATGGATTCATTAATATCGTTAGACCATCTCATTCTGCCTGCTGTCTGTGTAATGGTGTTCGATGGCTGCTCGTTATTCTGGAGGAAATTAGCAACGTCGTTTTGTATTTCTGTGAGTATGGATGTCGGTAACAACTGATTATTTACAATGGCTCGTCGCTGGTCGCCTACTCTCTGTTTCGACACGTCCATTTCTGGATATTTTTCAGTAAATGCTCGATGGAGTGAGTCTAAGTACCCACGGGTATTAGATCCTAATTGGGTGATTGTGAGGTATGTGCGCCAAATGAATTTATTCATGTCATCTGTCCATTTCTTTCTCGCACGTTTTGATCCTGTGATGGGTCCAAGATTAGCGGCATTTGCCTCTTGAACAACATCTACAGGAGAATTCGCTGTGGATGAAGGTGATGATAGCGAAAAATTTCGTTTTTCTAATGGGTTTGGGGATGAATTAGGAGATGGAAATAAGCTATTTAGTGATGACATTGATGATGATAAACTACCGGAAGTGATAAAGTCGGCTGTAGTATGTTTATCGGTAGGAGCCCGCCTGTTCAACTCCTCACCGCCGATGGTTCGCATGCTGTGGCATCCAGCATCGGCCCCAGATGCGCCCCGGCGACCCCCAGGCAGCGGCCGTAAATTATATCTCGAATTACTCATTTTCTCCATAGGGGTTACCTTTCCTTGTTGGCTGCGTAGGTTTCAGTATTACGCATGTCCGCCCCCCACGTGGTCTGGTGTTCGACTCGGACGTAAGGTAGGATTTTGGGGGGCTTATTATTATTATTATTATTATACATATAAATAAAATTGAAGTGTCTGTTTGTAAAGTGAAAAAAAAAAGACGTGTGGCACTCGGAGACTGCCGCGGTAAAGCTATTGCATAGCATTTTTTATCAACGTGTAATTATAATTATTTATTTATGCAGTATTTTTTCCTTTGTTTTTCTTTGATATTAATTATGCTACCATTTGATATAAGTACGAGAGAGCGGCGGATAGCATTTTCACGCATAAAAAATGTATGGTCACAACCAAACCCTTGACCTCGACAATGCGAGCAAATCGTGTTTTTTCGATCGAAAAACTGGCACAAAAATTGTCTAGATAAAGAAATTGTTATAGTTTTCCAATAAAAACAAAAACAAGACAGCTTTAGTAGTTGTACCGAAGCAATGATCAAACGCGCCGCGCTGGAGGCCACGACCCGCTCTGCCTCAATTAGTTTTGTCTGCGACAGAAATTCGGTCGCGCAATGTCTCCTATCTGTTTATTATCTTCAATACTGATGTTTTGAAAACAATTGGTATGGGTATTTTGATACATTAACCTTTAATACTGCTAACATGGAGATGAAACATAGACATAAGTCCGGCAATTTTGGAAAGGCATTAATAATTGCTGCCGCCCATGAACGTCAACAATAAGGTCGTACATGTATTGCTAACCTCTCAGAATAGGATAGGGAGTCGAAAGAAAAAGTAGGAAGAAAGGGTATTATACAAACATGTGGAAAGAGTTTTTTGACGAGAGATCTCTTTATAAAGGAATATGGTATAGGACCATCCAGCCTAGCCTCACTTGTAAACCATGGTTTATAAATTCTTCTTTAAACCGGGACTATTTAGTTACCGCATTTAGGCTTCGTTCCGGACACATTCCTTTAAATCGTTTTGGACATTTAATGGCTAAAATAAATTCACCTAACTGTGACGAGTGAATTTAATATAAATTTAAAGTTTACAGGAATATTTAATGCGATATTATCCGATCCCTTGTCGGATCAAGCTAAATCTGTATATAAATATGTTATGTCAGGAATTAAGAGACGTAGCGGTGAATAGTTGTGTGTAACGTGCCCCAATGAGGGTGACATAAATATGTGTATTTAAAACCCCTCTTAAAAAAAGAAAGAGAGAAAAAAAGAAAGGGTATTGAGATTTCAGAAATACTAAGCAGCATTGATAGCAAAATAGTTGTCTCAAAGTATTTTTGTGATATTTATATTTTAACTAATTTGATGTTTTCATATTGTTCAGCCTTAAACAAGCGTTAATTTTATAAATATTATTGGTTCAAAGACTAGAGCAGAGTAGTTATTTACAAAATAGGAATACAGTTTAACATTTTCGGACTCTATTCATTGTAAACTGGTGTGCTAAAGCCAGGTTTTCTAAAAGGTGAAGCTCTTTAACAGATGCAAGCATACGAATATAGAAATATGTAGGTCATCACATTTAATACCTCTTTAGACTTCAAACTGAAATGAGAACTAACCTAATTTTGTTGCGAAAATCCATTACTCAGTATACATTGAATAGCTACGTTTTCTTTGAAAAGACTCATTTTTGTAAATGTACAGGTATTTTTAATATTAATGAGTGGGCCGCTGAACGAACTCGGTGAACTATTAAGCTCTTTAATTAACAGATGTGGAACTGGGTCAGAAAATTCCAAGGCGATTGCTATAGTATACGTAATGATTCTGTATTTTGGTGCAGTAACTTAAGTATTAAATAAAATAAATACTCCCGATAGTCACATACATAGTCCGGACCCCCATTCCACACTAAGATCGATTCTTGTGTCGTGTTTTGTGGGTATCGGAAACTACAAGACTGCGGTCCCACAAGCAGTCATATTACTGAGGCTGTATGCAAAATAAAGTAAATGCTGAATTTCGTTCAATTTTTCTTTGAGTTAGCATTACAAACTTGCCTCATTGTCTTATTCCCTGGTTGGATGGTAGTATCGGCTGTAAACTGTGAGTTCTCGGATTAGTTTTTCAACATCGGTAAGCCTCGCGATAGTATTCAGTTTTCAAAATCTTATAAGTTTTTCTCGGACTAGTATTTGTGCCAAGAATGGCAATAGATTTATCTGTCACACATCTGAACGTATTAAGCCCGGCGGATTGCGAGAGGCACAATTTGTATCTCCACCTGCATTTTAGGTCATTCGGGCTTGAAGTTATCCGTATACTGACTCACTAGATAATTTTCTAAGTACTAAATAAATACTCGATAAGTTGGAATAAAACTATTGTTTACGGATTTTATCGCGGAATTTTATTTTATTTTATATTTTATTTTTTACTGGTTTAAGTTTTTTTATTTTTGAACTCCCTGACGCGACGTTTCGATTACTTTACAGCTTTCGTAGGTAATGTTCGCATAAATCTCAGAAAAGATACAAGCATTCGATTTCTGTATTTACGAACGACAGTTGGCATTCAATCTACAAAATCACCGGTCCTGTTAGCATCAGGTAGAACCAGTGATTTCGTTCATTGTATACCCCAGTCACATTGTAGTAATCTCATTCAAGGTTCTACATTCAAGCCAGCTAAGTTGTGTCCATGTCGAATTGATAACCACTACGTAAACCTACCGTGCAAGTACGACGGAAGTGGTAATACAATTAAAATGTGCCACGGACATCGGATGGACATTGTTTTGCCGCGCTAGCTGTGGTCAGTGGGAATTTTATTTTTGCCATTATTCGCAATTTTTTGCGGTCATTTTTTGAATACCCTGATTTTGATTAAGTTATTCATGGTACCTATGTGAATAGTGTGTATATTAGTAGTGAATTATTAATTCATATTATGTTCATAAAATCATATTATGTTTTAGACCATTTACTTAGGTATTGTATTAATTGCTTAATATAATATTTTACACCTTTGGTAATATTATTTCTTTTGTTACGAGATATACTCTATTCCATATACTCTCAAGTAATTCACATTAGCAATTTACTGTCCAAATAGGAAAGTAACTTCCTTTCTAATATAAAATATAGGGTGTTCCTAACCAAAGCACTTTCCTATCAAATAAAGGGCATTTCAGTCAAATAAATTCTCTTTGTGCGGCAGCTGATCGCGCACGTGCGTCGGCGCCATGTTTACAAAACAAACGTAATCGCCATTGTGTAGGGCTGCGCCCGTTGTTGTAGTCGATTAATCAAGCAATTGCAACATCAACTTTACTGGATTATAAGGTGAAAAGGGTTATTATGAGCTAGGCATTATTCTTATAGAATATCCTTACTAATATTATAAAGGTGAAAGTTTGTATGTATGGATGTTTGTTACTCTTTCATGAAAAAACGGCTCAACAGATTTTGATGAAATTTGGTATAGTGATAGCTGACACCCTGGATTAACACATAGGCTACTTTTTATCCCGAAAAATGTAGTGTTCCCGTGGGATGAGTCAGGAAACCAAATATACATATTTTCTACTCTTTCAAATTCAAATTGTTGGCACGGGATGTCCTCTCCTACGGAAGGGAAATATAGTCGACGGCACGCGGGAAATATAGTTAGTAGACACGCGAAATAATATGTTCTTGATGTGGATTGGACTCAAAAACTATCTGCACCCGGGCGAAGCCGGGCCCGACAGCTAGTACTAATATAAATTTGAAATGATGAGGTTTGGTTATGTTAATATTGATGAAATTATAGTTCATTTCGAGTTCCTGAATAGATCAGTAAAATTCAACAGCTAATTAATTTTTCATGTAAAGTTTTAAAATTATAACATATCCTCAAGAACAAAAACATTGAATACTATGGTAAGCTGAGCAAAGAGAAATTGAATACAATGTAAATATATCTGTATCAGCCCATATACGTCCCACTGCAGGGCACGGGCCTCCTCTACAATCGACAGTACGATTGAGAGTGGTTAGGCCGTATAGGACTATGTGGCCTAACCACTCTCAATCGTATTCTCGATTGTAGAGTAGGCCCGTGCCCTGCAGTGGGACGTAAATGGGCTGATACAGATACAGATAGGCCGTATAGGCATATAATGTAAATATATGGAAACAAAAATCGACAACATTTTTGTCATAATCGACTATTTTAATAAAACTGGAATGCAACAATATTTTTCCTCAAACTGCAAGCAAGTCATCATGGTCAGGATATCGAATGTAACCGGGATACTTCCTGCGGGGGACATCTGATACGGCAAACCGTTATAATTGAGTAGTTGCGGTGATCAAAACACGAGGGTTGTGGATTTATACACCGGTTTATTATATACTAGCGGCCCGGCCCAGCTTCGTCTGGGTGCATATATTTTTTGATTCCACTCCACACCAAATACATGTTATTTTTCGTATAAACTCTTGTATACCTAAACTTGACGTAGCTGTCCTACTGTCCGGCTCAATCCCGTCTCATCCGTCTGTTCAGTCTCTTCCCAATCCATCCCGTCCTTTCTCTTTATTATCCATCCCGTCTTATAACGTGCATTTATATTTCGTCCTATCAAATCTGTCAGCTATCCCAGCCTTCTCCCGTACCTTCCACTCTATTATATCCCGTCTCTCTATATACATGTACATATAAAGATTGCCTTATGAAATTTTTGTGCAGCAGAAATCGTAATATTTTAATTTCACCACAACTTCAAAACCAAACGTCCAATTTTAATCATTCAAAGACCAAATATTATCAACATAAACTGTACTTATTGATGAAATAATTTATTTTGATAAGGATTAATAGCATGAGTAAAATAAACGCGTTTAAATGCAGTCCAAAAAAAAATTCAAGATTTTTAAATATAAATGTGGTTTTTGTGCCTCACTCGACATAGATAGGTATAGTGTGTCGCGGACTTTTTTGTAGATATTTATAAGATCTACAATTAATTATAACATTTTATGGTTCTATCTTTTGTAGTTTAGGCAGCGTACGCAAAATAAGTAACTTCTTTGGTTGTTTTTTTTTCAGTTTGTGTCCGAAAAATCCAAATATCTTAAGGAACCCTATTTTTTCCAAAATAAAATATAGTCTATGTTACTCGTGGATAATGTAGCTTTCGAATGGTGAAAGAATTTTTAAAATCGGTCCAGTAGTTTTTGAGCCTATTCATTACAACCAAACAAACAAAGTTTTCCTCTTTATAATATTAGTGTAGAAAAATATCACGCCACCCCTTCTCGCGTGAAGTGTGCATTCAAAACACACGTGACGTAATTCGCATGCGTTCTTTTTTAAACTATTGTACTTCAATGAAACCGCGTTTTATATAACATTTTTGAAATTTGCTTTTCCATGTCAATCAAAATAAAAAGCCTTTGGTAGCTTGACTTGGCTTTCTAGACCTCACGGTTCAAAGGTCACGTATATTGGCACTAGACCAATAAAATGATCTGAAAAACGTAACCAAATAGTTATATCTCAATGAAAAATGCATTATGCATAGTCAAAAGCTTTCAATCTGTAAAAATTTAAATTACTGGTTTTCTTGCAATTTTGTCCAATCTCAATTTTTGGCTGTAGCGCCAAATTTAGTCTATTAGTTCTGTGCCACCTCCCATCTAGGTCGCCTGCAGCAAGTTGGTTCGAGCAATTTCTGGCCCAGTTTCATCTATATTTCCCTCCCGCTATGACCTGGGGCCAAGTTCAGTTGGACTATAACAAAGGCCGTATGTTGTTAGTAATAGAGTTGAAGTTAGCGTGGCTTATGGTTCAGAGTACAGTCTATTAGATAGCTGCAGTTTGCAGACTGCACTTGCGGGGTAAAGGTTCGTTCGCAAGTGAATTAGTAATACTATTAGTAGCCGTGTCGCTCACAATTATCAACGTGTGTTAAAGGCCTTTGGATACCCTTAGGGAACTCATTTCACTGACTAAAGATAAAATTACAGGTTATAATTGCATAAAATATTCTTCAAATAACGGTCTTATTCATAGACTTTTTTAAATTTAGTTATCGTATGCATTGCCCCTCTCGAATGACTTTCGAATTCAGTTTGATTGATGAAGACAAAATTCTATAACTAAAAAAGGTTTACAGATTAATGACAGCCTCCGTGGCGCAACCAATGAGAGGCTGCGTGTCAAACAAGAGGCCGCGGGTTCGATCCCTGCACCGAGAGAAATGTTTGTGCGGCCCACAAATATTTCTTTCGGGCTGGGTGTTTGTGAGACCGAAAAGTCTCTCGTAGTTCCTTATACCCACGACAAAAGACTCGATCTTAGTGTGGGATCAGGATTATGTGTGTGACTGTTGGGTGTTATTTATTTGTTTATTTATTATAAACTGACTATGCGTAAGACCGTATTAAGCATGCAGCAATATATTAGAATTTGAATTAAAATTATCCAGTAAATATAAGGTAAATTAGTGCGTGGTGGTCTGTTGGTGATGGACTAAATGCGGCTACTAACATGTTTAAAAATATCCTTAGCAAATCTGGGTACCATAAAGTTTCAGAAGTATTTCTATGGTATTTAAAGTTCGCCAACTAGCATTAGGCCAGTATGATGGACTATACGGCCTGACTCCTCTCAATCGTACTCTCGATCGTAGAGAATACCCATGCCCAGCAGTGGGACGTATATAGGTTAATACAGATACAGATAATGTAAATCATGTCCTGACAAAAGTGACATTCTTTTTGGGTGGCACCATCTCATATCCGAACACAAGACGACTCACTTCTTAAAGCGACTGCTGAAGCCATTTATCTTTATTTCCAAAGCCGATTAATTAGCGTTTTCAAGGGCCATTTAAGATCTATAAAAAAATAAAATTAACGAAGCACGTTCCTTTTATAACAACTAAGCCACTAGAAACAGGAAGCACAAAGCACCCTTGTATCAAAAATAGCCGTCAGAACACGTCCGACCACGTTGCGGTTACGTCGCGTACAAACGCACCTACACTTTTATTTTAGGTTTTACGCGGTTTTATATAAATACCTTTTCCGGCAACGGGTGGTGTTATGGTTCAAAATGATCTTTATTACTTGGCTCGTAGTTCCAGACACGCCTGTGCCTTTAAGCTAATGAGTTTGTGTTGCAAATGGCACCCGGGTTTACACAAGTACACGCACGTTTCACTAGTCTTCTCATTTGTTTACAATATTAGTGATGAGCTTATTGTCTTTGAAATCGATCGTAGATGATCGATTATGCATGTTTTATACGTAGAGTCGATTTCTGCAGTTTAACTTATGCGTAGGTTTTCTCAGTATAATTTATCAGTTTTGTATTATAGATTTTTATCAAAATCGTGTATGATATAGTAAATGCAATTAAAACAGTTAATTAAAATGTACTGGTTGGTAAGAGAGCCAATGTATAAATATATATATTTTTTTATTGCAATGAATGGCGAGACGAGCAAGCCGTTCGCCTGATGGTAAGCGATACGACCGCTCATAAACAGTAGGAACGTTCCACTGCGCTCGCCATCCTGAGACATAAGATGTTAAGTCTCAATATGTCCAGTAGTTACCATGGCTACAATGTCCTTCAATCCGAAAAACAACAGTGCATTTACGCAGTGTTGTTTCACGGGAGAAATAGACATTGCGGTGGTACCTACCCAGATGGCCTCTCACATATGAGAGACCTACCACCACTAAAATAGTAGTAATGCTTAGTTTTGTATAAATATAACAACTTCACATGTGTCATCGCAATATCTTACACTTTAGTAATAATAATAAATAATGTAGATGGAAAGATCAGTTCTTGTTATATTATGAATATACACGACGACAACTTGCACGCATCGATTATAATAGAATTTAAAATGATTAAGATTTTCTAAGAATGATCGTTACATCATTTCATTTGCAAATTGTGTTTAGATGTAATTCATTATACCTTGCCAAGGCTTGGACCCACGCTTCCACACATAAAAGGTAATCGAACCTTAAACATGGACAGTTGAAGTATTAATTGAGTATCAATTGCTTTTAAAACACGATTTGCTGTGTTTGTGTACTTTATTCGGTTTATTGGCCCCTAATTCCGATTGAACGCACTTTACAATTTAATAAGAAAATAAATATCGTCTGACAGCCGGCCGGTAAATCGTCATATCCACATAAATATCTTTTCAGGCGTGGATTCTTTGGCAGCGGGCCGAAAGGCGCCCAGTCGACGACAGCGTCGCGGCGCGTTCGGCTCGCACCGACCGACTGATGCATTCGAATACGAATTCGAAATTTAAATTTATTTTTTATTTTATTTAATTAATTAGTGATGTGATAACATAGTTCCGGTCATTAGTGTCGAGTGAGTTGCTACCATCGACGTCGGATAAAATTGCGAAGTCGATTATAAAAGTGTTAATTTATGCATTGATTGGTGAATTACAATTATGGGCGATATGGAGGAATTACAAAAGATATACCGAGCTAATTGGCATAAAAAGTGCAGATCGGAAATGAATAATCACATTGCAGTAAATTGCAGATGCAGCAGTGTCACTTTACAAACAAAACAAAAAGTCAATTACAATTGATCATTAAGTCAATCTGAAGTCGGTTAGTCAATTAATTAGGTAAAATAGTGGAGTTTATTTATAAACACGAACAATGCGTTGACCTCGGCGAAAGTGCGTCGATTCGGACGCTAAAACATTGGCTACCGGAATTCGCTAATGATGAATTAACGAGGACACAGTATGAATTTATTTCTTTAGCTTTTGCACCGAACAGACGCTGTTAGTCAGAAAAATTGGAACAAAACAATAAACTTGCGCGATATGTGTACGGTAGAATGTAAATAACCATTTTTTAGTCCGGTTAAGCAGTAAGCTTATTTATTTGAAAGAACCAACGGTTTTAGTAAAAATTGCTGTATATAGAGAAACTTGTGCTCCATTTATCCGAATGATTGGGTCAAATTAGTTTTTATGCTATGCAAATTTGTTATTACATGTACTTCAATAGATTGCCAATACAATATGTTGTATCGGAGAAAATTTGTCTTCATCCATAGTAACCAAAATGCCTTGTGACATATGGTTTTCATAAACATTATGTTATTCGGTCGTAACAAACTATGTATGTTACAGTATCAGGTCTAGTTTTGACCTTAGCCATCTCTATAATCTGCAAAGTTAACATAAAAACTAAACTTTGTTTTATATTATGAGATTGTTATATGGCATCACTAACTTTACATTAATTTGTAAAAAATAGTAAATATATGTTTAGCATATATCTGTAAAATAATATCAACACATAGGTAAAACTCATGGCATTACTGAGTGCTGTACGTTTTAATACCCTTTTTTAAAAAGTTTAATTCAAATGAATAATAGAACGAGCGTAACTTTTGCATGCTACTGTGGCTTGCTTTGGAAGCTATGCAATAACTTTACGTGGACATAGGTAGGACGTACTAGTGTTTCTGTTCATTCATTTTCATTTATTTTTGCCGTATAAAGTATTTCTATATCACGTGTATATATTTTAAGAACAGAAGTCATCGGTCTGTGAAATAAAGAAACGAAGATATTCTTATGGGATTTCATGACAAGCGTGAAAGACACAGGCTGTCATTTCATGTAATTACCTACAAGACACGTTTATAAAGTTGGTAGTAAACAGCCGCGTGTTTATACCGCAAGACAATTTCTTGAATGAATACAACTCGCACTTATTACGTACGGACTTGTGATGTCATTTTAAAGTGGGCATTATTGATTGCAAATATTCGGCGCGATATGATGTAATCGTAATAACTGGATATAACCAGATATATCGATTATTTATTAGTCGATTATAGCTAGTACCGCATTATGGAACGCGCTCGCGCTGTTTAAATTGACACTCGAATTCAAAATTAAATCACTTTTTAATTTTTACTTTTGAATGAAACATAAGAGAACGATTTAATCTGGGCTATTTTACAGCAAATTTTACAGCTATAAATAAAAAAGTTTGAAAGAAGCACCGGAAGAAATTAGTGGATGATTTATATTTCAAAAATTAAATAAATAACAAAATGGCTGACAAACGGCTTCCACGCGAGCCGAGGTTATTAATTTGTTAAAGTAACAGTCGGCTTGTCGTGTCTACCAGGACAATAACTATAAATCTGTCAATGAATTGAACTGCGTTGTGCTTACAAGATTACTTGTTTAGTTGGAAAATATACTTTTTCTTCATTTAAGTTTAATAAATAAAAAAGGGCTGACGATTTTACCGACAATGTTTTTGTTTTGTTGACAGATTTATACAAGTAGGTATTCAGAGTCTGTAACGGCGAGAGATTTCAGGCTTAATTCTTTTTAAAATTCATATTAAAATAAACGAGTTTTACGTAACATACTGGCATGTTTCCAGAGGTAGTAAAAATATGTCTCATTTCATAGAAAATATTACAAATACGTCAACAAAATACGAATCCGGCTTATTGATGCACGCATGTCGTAATTGGTCGTCGTCTATGAACACATATTACGGGCATTATTCAGAGACAGTTTTAAAACTGGACTATTTTGTCTTTGCTCCAACTGAATTGAACTGGTAGTTCACTCATATGTGAGAGGCCACCTGGTTAGGTACCACAGTAATATATTTCTCCAGCCACACAGTAGTGTAAAATCACTGTTTTATTGTTTTATTTGTGTTTCGGATTGAAGGAATTGTTGTAGCTAGAGTAATAACTGGACATATTGAGACTTAACATCTTATGATTCAGGAAGGTGAGCGCACTAGAATGCCAAGTATAGCTTTGTTATTCAAGGTTTTGTTTAGTTTTGCTACTGTTCATGAGCCCCGCCATTCATTGCAATAGAAAAGAATCAAATGTCGTTTGAATCGGACAAAACATTCGATAACTAAAAAAAGGATTTAAAAGTGTCTATGAATAAGGCCATAGCTGTTTCTAGCAATCGTTATTATGTCGGCCGGCACGAGATAATTATCCTAGCGAGACATACTATATTGACAGCACACCACTTACCTTCAGGTGCACTGCAATCACTTACATGCTAAATTAAATATGGCTGCAGACTTGTTAATTATTCATTATATTGTCTGTCATTTAACAGTTTCCATTATCCACCATTATCCTTCGAAATATGCGAAATAAGTTAAAGTTCGTAGTGGCCTGTTGGTAACAGACCAGTCGCGGCTACTAACATGTTCACGGTAGGCGTGAATTTAAAACCCAGAGCACACCCCATGGCGTTTCAGAGTCAAGTGTGTATTGACAGTCAATCATCACGCACTATAACGGTGAAGGAAAACATCGTGAGGAAACCCGCATACCATAGGGATTAGTATCGTACCGTGGAGATTAATATCTTTAAGGGAAGTAAAATGCGCCAAACCCGCTCTAGGCTAAAGTAGTAGACTATACAGTATAACGCCTCTCAATCGTACTCGTGACAGTAGAGGAGGCGTGCCCTGCAGTGGGACGTACATGAGCTGATATAGTAGTTTGTAAGCCGTAATAAATTTAACTGCTTTTCATCAGCTTATTTAGGGGAACAAATTTAATAACAATAATGTCCGCTCCCTTACCCACTAGCTTGTTAATATGCATAATAAATATAAAGTGCAGTTTTATCATACTTCAGAAGGCCCATAAAAATTCTTACAATGACATTTGAAAGGCGCAAGCAATTAAAATATGCTGGTACGTTTATAGCATTTTTTAAAATTGGGAAAGTGTATTTTATATAATAATAATTAGCTGTAGTTCTTAGAAGTTTAGTAAGAAATTAATGGTAATGCATGATTGTATTATTGTACCGAATGGCATTGGACCGCCATCTGATGGCATGCGATACTCTTTCTGAACGGCATTTGCATTTACCACCAGGTATAACGCAGTTAGTGTACCGTCCAGAAAAAATATATCAAGAGTATATGTTTTTGAATAATATAACGTATTTTTATACTGATCTTTACCAATATATTCTCATAACTTTTGGCTTAAAAATACTACAGATACCACTTTAAACTTCAACATTCCCTTAACCCCATCACAGACGTTCAAAGCCTGTCAGTTCAGCGACGTTGTTTAGGATGACACATCGCAGGCGCCATTCTCCATCGCCATACGAGACGTGTCACCGACTAGACACCGATATAGAACGGCGCGGCGCGGGCGCACGCCCTACAAATTGACTCTCATTCACTGTGCAAATATTACTTTTTAAATCATCTACTTTAAAATAGAATATTTGCACTGATTCAGTGTATTTAGTGAAGTGCAGATTTGATTAGTTTTTAATAATGAATTATGAATATACTTCATAATCGACTATCTACATAGTGATGACTATCTTTCGATACAGCTTTGTTCATAGTCCAACCTAAACCTATTTTAGTTAAATGTTTATTGTAAAGGAAAATAATGAGTAAATAAATTCAATAAACTTACTTTTCCGGTAATCTCACATACCGTAGGAAAAGCAACAGTTAATACTTTCCTGTCGTTATTCCGAAATATCAGCATACTTTGTGTCCATTTTCTGAAGTGTAGTCGAGTAGACCTATACGTATTGTAACGTTATGAACTATAGTTAGACGCTGCCATTGGTGGAAATAGCACAAGGAAAAATAAATAAAGAATTTTTTTTTTGAAAATTCAAACGCTATTATAACATATGGATGGCATGAAAAATTACTTGCTTTTTATCGGATTGCGAAGTAGGAGGGTTATGATTTTAGATTTACATTCGCTGGATTACTCTAAATATGTATATTCCGTGAATTATTATTTCAAACACATATATGTATATCTCAACAAGGTAAGCTACTCAATAAATATATATTCACCAAGTTTACGGAGGAAATAATTCGTATAAAGAATATATTTCCGTGGTTATCTTAGGAACTTTTGATGTACGGCAGACAGCGATAGTAAAATAATAAAATTTTATTATGTTTGAGATAAACAAACAGTGGAACACCGGAACGGCTGTATGGATCCCTTATCATGGTGTTATTATTAAAAAATAAGTACAAACATGATTTTTTCCTGAACTTCTTTTATTACAATAAATGAGTAAACGAGCATACCACTTATTTGCCCGACTGTAAGAGATACGACCGTTCATAGATAGTACCTAGTAAAATTAAACAACACCGCGGATTACAAAGCAATGCTTGATATTCCACTGCACTCGCCTTTCTGAGACATAAGATGTTCAGTGTCATTATGTCTATTGGGTACTCTGGCTATCCTGCCCTTCAAACTGAAACACAAAAGCGCATTTTTACACTGCTGTTTGGTGGGAGAAAAAAGTGGCTTCTCACATACTAGACCCGTACCACAAGTAAAACGAGAAAAGTAAAAAAAAATTAAATTAGTAATATACCCAATACATTCACCTAACTCTACATAAAATCTTATATCTTGTGTGGCAACATCAAAACAATTTGAAGCTTGTTACAGAATGATTTAGCTTCTGCTTTTCGTATATTTTATGCATATTGACGTTTCAAGTCCAATTTGAATGTGTACTTACAATTAGATCATATAAAAACTAGACAGTACGCGAGCTTGGGTACCATTCGAAACTCCATGTTTTGCATAAAAAACCCATCCATTCGATTACTATTCCATGGGTATAGTATGAGCTCATTGCTCCACCAGACAGTGATACATTTCTACTTCAAACGGCGGCAATGCGCCTGATTTACTACACAATGCGTTGACCACAGTCAAGGTTGGGTCCACCTTATATTGGCGGTAGGTCTCTCATATGTGAAACCTGGGTAGGTAACGCCACAATGTCTGTTTCTCCCGACAAACAGCAGTGTAAATGCACTGTTTTGTTGTGGTTTGAGGACATAGTCTGAGTAATTACTGGACATATTGAAACATAACATCTTTTGTCTCAGGATGGTGAGCGCAGTGGGATGCCAAACGTTGCTATGTAATTCATGGTATTGTTTGGTTTTGCTACTGTCAATAAGCGGTCGTATCGTTTACCATCAGGCGGAAGGCATGCTCGTCTCGCTATTCATTGCAATAAAAAAAGTCCTTCATTAACGCCTATAAAATAGGGCGGTTCACGTAATTTCTTGACGCGCCGATCAAGTTGCGGTGCGGTTACAATTAAGTTTACGTGTTGGTACAAAATGGTATTCTTGTAAATGTTTAGCTGGGCGTGAGCTGCGCGATTAAATGTACGTCAGACGTATGAAATTTGTTTGACATTGACATATACGCGCAGCAATAAAATACAATAAAGCGCTCGCGTGACGCGAACTTGACGCGAGCGTATTACGACAATACGAAAAGGGCTGTTTTGATCGAAACGTAACTGCAACTGCGCCGCAACTGAACTTATTTAATTACGTGAATCGCCCTACAGAAGACAATATTGCTTCTGCAATTTCTCCTACGTATCGAATCGAGATGCACGTTATTATGGAAGCTGAAGCTTAATAAGGGCCACTAGAATTACCATTAATTTACGTACACACAAAGACGTAATTAAGTTAACCATTCGAGACAGCAATGTAAATATAATCAGTGTGTATTGTTCGATAGTAGGGGTCCAGAAGATTTATAAGAGCATTATGCGGGTAGCGGTTGTCAATGATGATAAATGTGTGTCTTAACGGGAACATATGAATAATCTAACGATAGTAATTTCAAGTGTGTGATGTGTATTCTTATTGATATTAGAATATAAAGGATACAAGTAGATTACAACATTGTTGATTCTTATGTATATTTGGAGAAAAAAAATACGTATCGTGCATCTCTTGACATGCAGAAGAAATTTTCAATAAATATTTTAAATATTTTTTCAATTAAAAGATATTCAAAATAATAATTTAATCTACTACATTTTACACAAAGTTGAGATAAAGCAAAGGAACTATATTTTAACTTTAGAGAATAGACAAATTTAGAAGGCAGTTCTCATCGCGTTTGGAATAGACTAAAATTTAAAAATATCCTCTATGGTGTCACCGAGTGACATCTCGTGTGATACACTAGGCGGAGAATGGGTCTCTGTAGATTTATGATCCTCATTAATTTCACGTTTTCGATCCATTCATCTTAAACTAGCGTCAGATAAAGATTATACTAATGAAAAGTTAACACTTGTTGAAGATATTTTGGTGTCGACGAGGAAAAGCAGCTGTTAGCATGACAAAAGAATAAATTATTACGAAGTCGAAAACACTCAACAAATTAATTTTATGTTAATTTTAACAATAAAATTTACCGTTTAAAAGAACAAATTTCAGTGCTGGCTGTATATTTAAAAATAGAGACACAATAACGCATTTAGCGTAAATCTATTTTCACACAGCTAAAGAAACACAGAGAACTATAAAAAATGGCTGATGTTTAAAATACAATAATAAACAGGAATAGGCATCGCCCACGCACATAAAAATAAATAGAACGCAATTGCCTTTGCGTTTCTTTTTTGCAATGCAACTAACGATGCGAGTGTGGATGTAAGAGTTGGTAGGGGTCGACCTCACCAAACCTACACCATCCAAATCGGAGATACACTCAACAAGGGTCAGGTCAAAACTTAAATTACCCTGAAGTAACGAGAATGCATGAACAGGTTGATAAAAGTAGATGAAGCGAAAGTAATATAATATAATATGCCAGGATCGAGAAAAATGAAGTCTTTGCCTACTCCTATGGCATACAGGCGTAACGATTATCCATATATGTATGAATGTATTTGTTTACATTTGTATAGAAATAGACAGACTATGGTGATTGCCAACAATATATTGGTTTTGCGATAAAAATTTCAAAGGCAAATGTTCCATTTTCACGCTCGATTGACAACTGCAGGTTAGGCTAAATTGGTCCAGTGCAAACGATGGGAAAAAAAGATGAAGTCACGTGCTCAAGCTAAAAGCATTGACCCATAAGTTGTATGGGTCGCTTAAAAACCAGCGGTTGAAATAATCCGGAGACTGATTGATTTTCTAATAATAATAATAATAACCCCCCCAGGGATTGAACCTTGACGTGGTGGGGGGGCTTAAAGAAAGCAGGAACTTATACAAGGTCTGAACATCTAGACTAAAATACCTCATTGCGAGTGATACTTGATTTACACGCGAATAACAACTGCGCGACCCTTTCTGAACGAATCGTCCCAAACTACCCTAATATAAATGGAGCCAAGTGAAAGAAGATACAATTTACGGTCGCTGCCCGGGGGTCGCCGGGGCGCACCTGGAGCCGGTGCTGGGTGCTTCAGTTTGCGGGACACCGGTGGCGCTGCGCTGAGCAGGCGGGCGCACGTCACACAACATGCTACAGCCGATCGTCGCATGTTGACCAGGCGGACTCGCGACGTAGAAGTTACAGCCGACTTATCCGATGAAGACACCGTATCCCTTTTCTCATCCGTTCCCTCAACGTGCCCATCTTATATGACAAGGCGAACACCTACCTTATCCTCTACAAGCACGGTCGATGGTGTTGTTCAAGATGTCGATTTAGACGAAGAGCTTGAACCCACCGTAGACGTCAGCCGAACGCGCAGGCGATGGACATCTGAAATGAACCAATTTATCCTGCGCACTTACCTGAAATTAACTTCTCTAGACACTGACAGAAAGAACTATCTCGAATCGCTTCATGTAAAGTTCATAGAAAAATTCCCTAACATGCAGGTAAGCCGCCAAAGGGTGGGAGACCAGCGGAGAGCTATAATACGTAGTAAACTTCTGCCACAAAATGTTATCGATCAAATCTATAAAGAAGTTGAAGAAGAAATCAATACCTCACAATCTTGTACCCATTCCTCACAGAAAAATATACAATCACAGATAGAACCAATTCAACCAAAAAACAGACCAAGCAGTACAAACCGTATAAGGTGGACAAATGCACAAAATGAAGCTATAATACGATTTTATTACCGAATAACCCAATTAGAAACCAATAAAACCGCATATCGTAAATTACTGCACAAAGATTTTATTAATAATTTTCCATCCATGTCACATGTGTCGGAACAAAGAATAGCAGATCAAAGAAGGGCTATAATTGCTAACAAGTATATTGCAGATGACCGACTTCATGCAATTAGGCATGAAGTGGCTGAAGAATTATCACTTAATACCAATAGTAATAGTAATAATAGTAGTAATCCAGAGTATCCTTGTATAAACACCAACGAAACAATATTAAATAATGTAGAAGTAAATGACTCTAATGAGCACAATATAAACCTTGAAACCACAGAAGACAGAGATAAAGAAATAGACGAAACGTTCCAAAAAGCAGTAGATTATTTTAAAAATACTGAACCTACTAGTAGAAAGTATATTCCGAAACAAAAACCATCTAAAAAATTTGCGAAGATTGTACAATATATAAATAATATTACACTCCCTGAAAATATTAACCAAGATACCGACTTTAACACTCTACAAACAGTTATATATTGCGCTGCTTGGGCAGCAGCAAAGGCTAATGGGTCCAAAATCAATTTACTTGCTCAGGAGAGGACTCCTACCAGTCGAAAAGTATGTAAGCCAGCTTGGCAGGTGCGATTAGAACGTAGAATAAATGATCTACGTACAAAAATAGGCAGATTAACACAATATATTAACGGCAATAGGACAAAAAAACTAATAAAACACGTCAAAGCAATAATGGAACAATATAAAACACACTCTTTACATGAAGAACCAAATACTCAGTTAACTCACACCTTAGACACACTAAAACAAAAATTAACAGTAATTGCAGGTCGCTTACAGAGATATAAAAATTGCACATTAAGAAAACAACAAAACAGCCGATTTAATAACAATGAAAAACTTTTTTATCGTACAATTAAACAGGCAGCTACAAACACCGAACCTGATAATACAGCCGATAATATAAGTAATATTCCAAGCTCCGAAGAACTAAAAGATTTCTGGGCAGGTATATGGGAATCACCAGTAAATCATAATACGCAGGCCACCTGGATAGAAGAAGAAATAAGAAACTATGCTGGATGCACAGAAATGAATTTCGAACAGATCACCTCAGAGACATTTGCGAAAGTAGTTAGTAATCTACATAATTGGAAAGCAGCAGGATCGGATCACATACATAGTTACTGGTATAAAAAATTTACGTACATACATCCATACTTGCTTAAACATATTAATGATTTTTTACGGGAACCAAATAAAATACCATCTTATATTACATCAGGAGTTACATACATGATACCTAAAGACCGAAATGACCCCATGAACCCCGCTAAGTATAGACCAATCACATGCCTACAAACATTGTACAAAATTATCACCTCTTGCCTCTCTGAATTAATTTATCAGCACATAGATGCCAACAACATTCTTGCCGAACAACAAAAAGGGTGCCGTAAGTTCGCGCAAGGTTGCAAAGAGCAACTGATCATAGACTCCGTAATACTTAAACATGTCCATAAAACCAAAGCCAATCTTTTCTCGATGTATATCGACTACAAAAAAGCCTACGACTCTGTCCCCCATTCATGGCTACTCCAAATCCTGCAAATCTACAAAGTTCACCCAAATATCATTATATTCCTTGAAGCAATGATGAAAAACTGGACAACCCGATTAAAACTTTCTTCTCCTACTAAAACAATAGAAACTGATCCAATTAAAATACAACGTGGTATATTTCAGGGAGATTCACTCAGCCCGCTTTGGTTTTGCTTAGCTCTAAATCCACTTTCCAATATTTTAAATTCAACACCATTTGGATATACCTTAAAATATAGAAATGTAGAACAACCCATAGACGAACAAGAAAGTACAAATAGGTTAAATCATTTACTCTACATGGACGATATTAAACTATATGCCCAAGATGAAAACCAACTTGACCAGCTAGCTAACCTCACGGAATTGTTTAGCAATGATATCCAAATGGACTTTGGTATCGATAAGTGTAAGATCAACTCTGTAAAGTCAGGACTTAATTATCAACACCACTACACCCTACAAACCGGAGAAAAAATAAACCCCCTTACAGAGCAAGAGACCTATAAGTATCTAGGATATAGTCAATCGTCGCAAATTAATTATAAAGCCACAAAAATAAAACTAAAACAACAATTTCAACACAGACTCAACACCATATTAAAAACGCAGCTCTATGCCCGAAATACAATAAAAGCAATTAATACCTTTGCCATACCAGTACTGACATACTCTTTTGGAATAATAAACTGGACTAAATCTGATTTAAAAAACTTACAACGCACCATAAATACCTCAATGACTAAATTCCGTAAGCACCATCCCAGATCATGCATACAAAGACTCACACTACCAAGAACAGAAGGAGGTAGAGGTCTTATTGATATTGTGAATCTCCATAATAGACAAATTAGAACACTGAGAGAGTATTTTTTCAATAAAACATCATCCTCTTTACTTCATAAATCAATAGTACAAAACGATAGCCACTTCACTCCGCTTAATATGAAAGACAGAACAGAGCAAAGAAATGAGCAACTGACAGACGACAGGACAAAACTAGAAGAATGGATCCAAAAGTCTCTACACGGAAGGCACCGCCAAGACCTGAGCCAACCAAATGTCGACAAGGAGGCGTCGAACGCGTGGCTCAGCCAAGGCCAACTCTTCCCAGAGACTGAAGGATTCATGCTTGCCATACAAGATCAAGTAATAGAGACAAGAAATTATCAGAAACATATAATAAAAACCCTTAGTTCCGACATATGTAGAAAATGCAATAGTTCAGCAGAAACAATCCAACATATAACCGGAGCGTGTAAATCAATAACCCAAACAGACTACAAGCACAGGCATGATCAGGTGGCTAATATTATCCACCAGAAGCTAGCACTTAATTATGGATTGATTAATAACTCTCAGCCCTATTATAAATACAACCCCGAAACAGTATTAGAGAATCCAAGAACTAAACTATATTTTGACAGAGCCATCCTTACAGACAGAACCATTCCTTACAATAGGCCAGATATTACATTAGTGGATAAAATTAGCCAAACCGGATACCTCATAGATATAGCCGTCCCAAACACACACAACTTACAGACAACAATAGCTGAGAAATTGACAAAATACACCGAACTAAAAGATGAAATTACCCGACTCTGGCACCTCCGTAAAGTTAGTATAGTCCCTATTGTTATTTCCACCACAGGCGTAATACCCAAACAGCTACACCAGTCATTGAAAACTTTGAATCTCCCTCCCAAAATTTACCTTCTACTACAAAAAGCGGCCATCCTCAATACATGCCGTACCGTCCGAAAGTTCTTACAGGCGGAATCAGATTTACCCACTACCAATATTTTAAGATTAACTGCAGCCTAAGGAAATTCCCCTGATGCTCACTTGGCTTAGGCTCGTGAACATCAGTCTACCGGAGTAAATCCGAGTAAAACAAAGGAAAAAAGATAATAATAAGATAATTGGTTCTGTATTAAATTATAAACGTTTTAACCTTACATAACTATCTAATAATTTAATAATTATTTTTTATTTTTTTTATTTTTTTATTGCAGTGAATGGCGAGACGAGCATGCCGTTCGCCTGATGGTAAGCAATACGACCGCTCATGAACGGTAGCAAAACCAAACAACACCTTGAATTACCTTGAATTTTAATGAATATCACTACGTCCATAAATATGGTAAGATTTTTATCAGCTCGTGCCTATTCTAATATATGTACGGCGAGTACATATAAAAATAATAATTTTGAATTACCACTAACAAACTACCACTATCAATTCTATAAATAATGTTTAATTGATATAAATCGAAAGTGGGGGAAGTGAATCCATCAAATTGTTATTTATTCCTTTGTCTAAAATCTAGAGGCACGGTAGTTTCGTTACGATAAGAATATTATAGAAAAGTAATAAACAGTGATAATTTTTTACCTCACGACTATTTGCATGTAGGACAATGCAAGCTACATATTTTGACATCGAGTTTGTTAAGTAAAGCCTTCTAGAGTTAAGGCATGAAAAGTAGGAAGCACTGCATGAGGTCTGATAACATTTTGACAGTACGAGTCATATGGACTCTTCTTGGCAACATTTTACATGTAAAAGTTTTTGATGGAATTCACTTCACCGAATACGGATGTGATGGTAAACACTGAAAGTATATAAGCGACACAAATAATATTTGACAATGCTTCTTCATACTTTAATAATCCATGAATATTCCTCCAGACAGATCTCGAAGAGAGTAAGAAATGTAAGTATGCGTACTTTGTTTACGGTGGATAATTTAATAGGTCAGACTAGTTTTGCAAATATATTTCGTACTGCATTCTGCGTTGGCAGCACACACGAACAACTTTTCTACAAATAGTCAACAATAAAATGCAAATTTATTTTCCAAGCTCTAGAAAGTTCGAATGTTTATGTTGTTTCCAAAATAGATTTCTTTGATTTACGCCTTAAAATGTATGCTATAGTTCCTGTTATCCAAATTTAAAAAAATAAATAAATGTTTATTTGTTTCTTATTTGTTCCATTCCTAGTTTCGCATCTCTATTCATCTTCAGTTTGCGTGGCATAGTTGATTAGACGCCGGCTGTGAAGAGAGGCCGCGGGTTAGATTCCCGAGTTCGTCTCGGACAAATACTTGTGTGATTCACAGGTATTTGTATGATCATAAAGACTCAATTAGTTCCTGATACAAGACTCGATCTCAGTGTGGGGTCAGGACTATGTACATATGTGACCGTTGGGTGTATTTTTTATTTATTTGTCTTACGTATGAAAGTCTTCGAATTTATTATTTGAACGAAGATGAAGGTATACCTTAGTTTATGATGTATTTTTTGGTCTAGTTATTAATTTATTAACACTTCAAACAAATTACTTAGTGCCTAAATGCCTGAAGCCGAACCTAGGGTTACGCACAGAATACATGGGGAGGTGCATAAATAACATAACGAGGTTATAAGGCTTTAGATTCATTTTTTTGTACTTTTCTTTGAATTTATCTGCGAAGGTTTTCACAATATCCCAAGGAACTCCGCATGTACAGACGGCAGCATTCGTCTAAGCAGTCACGTACTCTCAACTATAGCAATTTACTTTGTTGGTAACCAACTGTGTCATTTTGCTTCGGCCAACTGAAATTAAGGTGTCTATTGACGTCAAACTTGACTTTTTTTTGCCAATTTGCGCGCTATTTCAAGCGATATTTTCTCTTACTTGTGAAATACTCTTTGTCTCGACTTTTGACAAACACTAAATATAGTAATACATACATATGTAGTATAGTAATACTGTAATGTAATATAGTAAGCTAATAGGTAGTAACCTATTAGCTTTATATTTTTAAAATGAGTAAGGATTGACAGTACGTACTAACAGCTAAATTTATCCTTCGTAATTGGATAAAATATACGTATTGTTTCTTATTTGTGTTTCGATTATTCATAAAAATATTCTACAAATATCACTCGAGTCGCTGATATGGATAGCTATCAATAAGACATGCAAATATAAAAAAGTCTTACACGGTACAAAGAAAAAACCGATTTTTTTTTCGATTATGGCCGGCGATTTTGGTAAAGATTTCGTCAGTGCGACATATTTTTGCATATACGAATAATTACGAATGAGTAATCGAACGTCAAGGTAGGGCGGTATGTGGGTTTTTAAGTAATGTGCGTTGCGACGCGGTACTTGTCGTATTACCTCATACTATATATTTATATCAACCCATAAACATACGTCCCACTGCAGGGCACGGGCCTCCTTTACAATCTAGAGTACGATTGAGACGTGTAAGGCCATATAGTCCACCACGCTCAAACTGTGTAATGTTCGATATTATTTCTTATACTGACTAGAGACATGTTGATAATGCGGCAGCAATTCGTACGCCAATATTCATTGAATTATTTTTTCATATTATATTCTATATAGTTTTATTAATCAACAGATGATAATTTTCACTTTACTAAGAAAGATTATTTGGCCCAGACAGCGTATGTATATCAACTGGAAACCATTGCTTAAAATTTTATCAGATCACTGAAATGCTAATTTGAAAGTAGTTTATTTTAATTTTATTTATTAAATAGAATAAATTGCGTGGTGGCCTGTTGGTAAACGGACTAGACGCGGCTGCCAACATGTTCACAGTGGTCGCGGGTTCGAATCCCAGGGCACACCTCTGACTTTTCGGAGTCATGTGTGTATTGATAGTCAATCACCACGCACTAAAACGGTGAAGGAAAACATCGTGAGGAAACCTGCATACCATAGCGATTTATAAAAAAATCTATGGTATGTAAGTCCGCCAACCCGCACTAGGCCAGCGTGGTGGACTATATGTATGGCCTAACCACTCTCAATCGTACTCTCGATTGTGGAGTAGGCCCGTGCCCTGCAGTGGGACGTATATGGGCTGATACATATACAGATTATTAAATAGAGAATGTAAAAAAGGAAAATACACATTACACACACACATCCACAAAAAAGTAGGTTTCATCGAGAGGCAAAATCTTTTTACCATCTAATTTCACGGTAAAATGTACATAGTCCTTTGAAACCGAGGCGTACCTACCCCTTTCTTTATCCTGTGACGTAATACCCAGACAGTCACTAATAGACCAGACACGCGTGTAAATTGATCTGCCACCTAATGACTCAACGAAAGACTCATCTATTACTTTTGTATTCGTTTTGGCGCTATTTATATTGTGTCCATTCTCCATAGCAAAGAACTGTTTATTCTGCTAAGTAATTTATTCCTTTAATTTTGCTTCTGTTGGAGACCACGCCTCGGCAAGCATAGTGTAGGACGCTCTCCAACCAGATAGAGCAAGACGATATCCGAAATATGGCTGGTAGCGGTGGCAGACGATGGGCTGAAGATCGGTCCTAGTGTCATGCTATACGAGACGCATATGTCCAGCAGTGGACTGGGATGGGTTGATGACGATAATGACTTTATTTTATTTATATGTATGTCCCATTAGCAGACTATGATTGGAAGAGGTTAGACCTAACATTCCTCCATGATCGCTCAATTAATTTCTTGGTAGTGGAGTATAACTTAAGCCTTCTTAATTAAACCCTCAATTAAAAGGGTATCAATTATATTTATAGGTTATATTTTTTTCCAATTTCTGGATCTAACAAAAGTACCGTAGACCGTAGTAATTCAAATATGAATTTTGCAGCCTTTATACAGCTCTTTCATTGCCTATATGCTTTCGAAATGCCCCCTAAACACAAGCAGGTAAACGAAATCAATCCCAACACTACAACAAAAACAGCATGGACCCATGTCCTACAAAGGAACAATTGCTAAAGCGAAGTGTGCCACCGAAGCGAGTCAATGTTCTCTGAGTCACACCGCGTGCTGTTATTTTAGTCAACACAATCTGATTTATACCCTACCCCTTTGTGATAAGGATAGAAATGAGATTAGGGGTATACCATCTGTTCCTACAAGGTCATTAAGCACTGAGATTGAATGCATTGGTAATGGATGGACCTTTAATTATACCACGGTAATTTTAAGGGATAGTTGAAAAAGAAATGGTTATGTTGAAAAAATTCAGCGTACAAACCTTGATTACGAGTAAGAAAATAAATAAATATTTTTATTTGAGTGATGGTATAATCACTAGGTATCTAGTGATTTTGTTATTCTTGAGTTCGGAAGTGTTGATAGATTAGGTCAATCTAAGCGTATCAATAGGTTAAAGAAATATTGGTTGAAATCTTTCTGATGCGTGGAGTATGATGAGTATCATAAGATTACTAGTGAATCAACAACTCTCAAATTCGTTAATTAATATCCACTGATTTGGTATTTTAAAACGAATTGATGTTCTTAAAATAATTTATTAACACATGCAAGATTCCACATGCCATCCTTACTCGATGATAACTTCCGAAGTCTTGTGACCTGGCCTTAAAAACTACGAGGCACTTATTGGACTCCAAAAACATAGACCCAAAAGGAAAACGTATATATTACCAAACATTTATCTTAGGACGAGATCGAACACCAAGCCACTTAGAAATGAAATGAAATTGGTTAATTGATCATGTAGGCAATTAACTAGCTCTTATGACAAGTCAATTCATAGTACATATTCTATACTTATTTACAAAGTAATTGATTATATTATTTTCACAGTGGCCTCCGAAATCATAACCAAGTCCAACAGTAAACATTACCACAGAAAAAATAAAAAAAAAGTTTTCTGTCTTTCTTTCTTTCAGAGACTACCAATTCAATAACAATGATACAGATATGCTAAAATACTTAGTGATATTTTTAGAATCAATACTTTTAGTGTTGTTTTTGTGTTTCCGTCACGAGGATGTCAAGTGGTCCACAATAGCACACATGACGCCTACGCATTCGGGGAAGGATGACGTTTGCTCTTTTTTTCGGACCTCACACAATGCGCAGATGTCTTTTAAATTATGTTTTGAGGTTTAGTTATTTGTTATTGGTTTTTATGTAAATACAAACTTTAGTACTAATGTAATTTTAAAACTTTTATAATTGTAAATAGCGTTCCTATAACATGTTTTGAGCAAGGGCTCTGGTATGGTAATATCACTTACGGCCGGGTGCAATACTCTGTCTGTCTTTTTCTACCAGTTAAAATCGCTAACTCTAGTATGAGTTCTGTCATTTTTCGGTTTCAATAATCGTTGACAGATGAATAAATATATCTATGATTTGTATCTATCAATGGGAGGGCTCTCGCTAACCATAGTTAGGAAATTCCATACAAATTAAAATATACGCGTTTCGATAACGATTCGAACTACTGTAGTTATTTGTGTTTAACTAGCTGTCAACGTTTTCTAATATCGCTGCCATATGGTGGATAATACATCGATTATCGATTATATGTGGTATTTTTATGAAAGAAATCAGCAAAATAAAGTGACAATAATATATTCAGTGATGAAAGTGTTAACGAAATGTTTAAAGCTGGTGTATTTGACGCCGATTATAATTTATGAGAACCAAAAAACTATGTGAATATTCTAGTTCAGAATTTATTTACAGATTTACTTTTTAGATAAAATAATACATCAGCTATTATGTATATTTCTACATTTAAACCCAGCCTGCAAGGAACCTTCCTCCTGGTAAGCATACATATCAAATATTTCATTAAGTTATAAAAGTGTATTGAATTATTCCAAAATCATATATTCTATAATAAATGTAACAGCTCGGGAACAATAATGTGTCACTGTTCCATTAACTGCTGCTATCATTGTGGTTTTACGTACTGGGGAGAATGCATGTTCAGCCGGTAACTATTTTTGGGTATCAAAAGCACAGTCAGCCGAATCATTACTGATGTGCCTCAGGCTATAACTGAGCTATATTATCAATATGTAAAAATATTAGACAACACACAGCATGGGTTTCATAAAATTGCAGTTTTCCCAAGAATCTTTGGTGCAATTCATTGCCCATATTATATTCCCATAGAGCCACCTTAGTAATGACTACCTTTAGATATATTAGGATTAATCAATAATTATGTATTAATATCGTCTATGATTTTAACATAATAAATCTTAGTATTATGTATCAGTTATCTGATCACAATGTATTAATCTTAATATTTTTATTTATAGATTCAAATATAGGAGAAGAATTAAGAAAATAAAGGCATTATTGTTCAAGCAATGTGTATTGCACAGTTACTTTTCATGAATGTATTGGAACGCTAGCCTGGGGCTCATTTAACAACTCTGCTAAAAGGTATTTATCTCATACTTTATATTTTGAAAGAATTCAAATTCAAAATACTTTATTGTGGTACATAGGTGAAAATGGTGTTACATTCAATTGTTTTGTGCAGCTATGACCCACCATATTGGCAAATAATAATTTAAGATGCAACAAATATGACAATTAAGTTGGAAGAATGGTTAAGAGAATACATTAAGATTAATACATATTTTTGTAAGTAGTTTCCTAATAGTTCCCTAGTTTCAAAAGGGTACAGCCTGATGGAAATCATCAAAACATATTTTCACTTTAAATCTTTTATTTTTTGTAAATAAAATATTTATTTTCAGTACAATGTGAAGAAGTTATATAATAAAATAGTAATAGATATCTAATTGGAGATAGTGCATATCCACATACTACTTTATTAACAACACTGCTCAATGTCTGCCATAGAGTATTGCAACAATGCGGCTCATATAAAAACAGAAACACTATTCAAAGTTATTATAATTAATATTTTGTTCTTCCATCTTTTACATCTTTATTTCAGGTCTTATGATGTTTGGAAAAGAAGATTTCCACACCTTCCAGTAAAAAAGTCTTTTGGGATTGCACACAACTTTAAACATTATGAGTGCCACAGCGGTGTCAGATAATATTTGAAGAATGAAAAGCATTACTGATGTGGAACATGGAATTGACATACCAAACACTGCTAGGCTAGACATAAATATTAATTACTTATTTTAAATTAAAATAAAGTTTCAGAACTTTGTCAATAATAAAGATTAAAGATTTCTCACAAATTATCTTTGATATTTTATTTACCCATAATACAATCTTAATCGGAAAAGGGGGTTCTTACATTTTATTTGTAAATACATTTTTATGTGATATATAAAAAGAGGAACAGTTGTTATCTCTATAACTAGTCATTACAATTTCGAAAACTTCTAACATAGTAAGATCACCTGAATCAATCATTATTCTTAATTTGATTTATATTGTTTTAATTATAGTAATATTCCTCAGTATTTAATTGTAGATTAGCACTGAAATGATTTCAGGTCTTTAAAGACAGATTGTTTACAAAACTAAAGTAATGCAACTACGTAATGTTTTATTTTCACACTTTTCTTCGTATTTATAAATATTATAGTCTCTGATTCAATTTAAATTTGTAACTCTGTTGCAGAAATAGGGCCGTAAAATTCATTTTTGAATTCATTCTTGTTGGTAAACATTGATATTTGTAAACTTCTTTTTTACATTTGACATATCATAAATCAGTCATACGATGCGTTTTGTTGTTCTATGTAAGCTTTGTATGAATTTTTAATTTGCCATTATTTGTCACAATACTTACATTATTAATATATTTTAACGTTTTATTCTTCTAATTATACATTAATGATGATTTATGATAATTCCAAAATAAAGTTAATAATTAACCTAATAAATATTGACCTCAATTAAAGGTGCAAAAATTAAACGTTTGGGAGGAACGGTTCTTACCAGAGATATATGCAATATCTACGTTCAGCGTTGGTATCCTAGTTTAGTTTTTGTTATTGAAACATCGGTTAAACAAAGATAGAAGACACGTAATTATCGGGGATAATTTTTACCGCTTAACTGTCAATATATTATTGAACCCGGCCGTTAGAATATATGAATGTCGATACGATCTTGCCATTCGCTTGATGGTAAGCGATACGACTGTTCATGAACAGTAGTAAAACCAAACGTCACCTTGAATTACAAAACAATGCTTGGCATTCCACTGAGCTCGTCATCCTGAGACATAAGTATCAATATGTCCAGTAGTTACTCTGGCTACAATAGCCTTCAAACCGAAACACAACAATTAGTGGTGGATTTACTAACAAGCTGAGTAACCTAAGGCGGCAGATTTTAGTGGGCGGCAAATCAGGGCCAATATTTTTTTTGTTTTGATTTACAGAAGACAAATTTGGGGCGGTAAAATTTGAATACCTTACTGGCGGCAAACATGTAAATCCGCCTCTGACAACAGTGCATTTACACTGCTGTTTGACGGGAGAAATGGACATTGCGGTGGTACCATATGAGAGTGACTCTCTAGTGGCTCTTCAAAAGTACTACCATTAGTCATCGTTGGGTAGAACGTTGTCACGTCCCGACGCTTTCCATATAGTAAAGGACATTAAAGGAAGCCTCTGGCGTATACCACTTTAAATGCTCACAATGCGACGGAATTATAAAGCGGTAGGCCTACTACCATTTGTAACCATCTCAAAAACTGAAGTGTAGTAAAGACTGACCTTTGGAAATTACCTATAGTTCTAATTTGGTAAATATCAAAAGACGAATGATGATTATAATTAATTAGTCTTTAATTATTTTTATGTAAATTTGACCTTTCTTGCTCTATCATCTCACGACATATTTTAATTTGTGTGACACATTGTGTCTCAGGATGGCGAGCGCAGTGGAATGCCACGCAATAAGAATTGCTTTGTAATCCATGGTGTTGCTTAGTTCTGCTATCCATGAACGGTCATATGGCTTACCATTAGGCAAATGGTAGGCTCCTCTCCATTCATGGCAAAAAACATATTGTTTTTCCATATTGTTACGAATTTAGGAGTCTGCTCTATTAAATCCTTAATGGTTTATGAATGTACCTATAACATAATTTCGAAGGTTTATAATATCTAGTGCATCCTACCAAGGTCCTGACCTAATAATACTCACGAAAGCTCATGTCAGAGCGAATTACGAAGATAACAGATATAAGCTCACACCGATGATTACTCCTAACAAGTGATTCTAAAATGAATGATTGTGATGTTGATGATGAGTGCTTACTTTAAACACCATAATTTATAAAATATCAAAATCCTAACCTATCACAACTATTAACGAATAGTAAATTTTCACAGTAAACTACACAACCACTAGTAGTGGTTTGTCCGAGCTTAGCCAACGGAACCGACGTCGTCCGCATACAAATGCCCTGACAATGTGACAAATAGTTTAACCCGGAGTAATCAGTTACTCTGTCACGTTTCACTAAATTGTGTTGATGATTTGCGGGGATTGAAACCTATTCCAAACCAGGTTTATTTGTACATAACCGGGATATTTAGGACTGACGAGAGTAGGTGCCTTTGTGTTCTACCGTTTGTCCCATGGAGAATATTTCGTAGAACTGTTTAAGATGACATTTTAGAGTGGAGTTCAGACTTCAACCTTATGACTAGGAGACATTCCGTTCTCATATTTTGTGGATATGTTTTTGCAGTGTTTCCTATTACTCGATGAACAGCAAGGCATTAAATTGTATTCAACGATTGTCAAAAACCACAAATCTAATAATATTCACTCTAAAATATCTTAACTCCACGAAAATAAACTAAACTCTCGAGATTGCTCAAGATTATCGATTTAAATTTCAGGCGCCATTTTGAAATCCCTTCGTCTATAAAAACGTCATCGCTGTGTTGCCAGCTGTCGAAGTAAAAAAATAAACTTATATAACCACTCACACGTCCACGTCACTGTCACTTATTTTGACAGAAATTTTCCGATTCCCGCCTTTTCAATATTCATAAACATAAAGCATTATATCCTTGTACCTATTCTAGCTGCAGGGAAATAAAAAATAGCTTTAAGTATCTAAAACTATGCAGAATTATTACATGTGACAATTATTGTACAAATATAATTCAAATGTGTTGTAAACAAATAATAAAAATTCTATACAGATCGAATTTCAATGGTATTTCATATTCAAATCATATTTTCACCCATTAAATCATATTACATACCAATAAAATCCATTTATAAATAAAGTATATACTATAAGCTTCCTTTTGATATCCATATTTTACTACTTAAAGTTATTTTTATCTTATAAAAAACCAAAAAAATATACCCATAATCACATAACCAATTTTTGTTAAGTTTGCGTTTTGCTTAGTGACTCCCAGTTCCGGGTTACGATTCAATGTTGCCAAGTGATCGTATTCAGTGGAGTCGAATTTTTTACTGTTTTTATTTTTTTTTATTAATTAATTCGAACTTTTTTGTGTACATTTTTGTAACAAGTCTTTATATGTTATAAATATTCGTTTTTAATCGAATGCCTTAAGCAGAAAAGAACGTCAATTCGACGTTTTTTTTTTCATAACTATTATATTTAATAATAAGGCCACAACTTATGGTTTCGAGACATGCTAATGATTTTGGGGGTAAAAAAGCTTAAGATCAAATTGTCGACCAAGATTTCCTGCATGTGCATTTTCCGCCATCTTGAAAAGGGATTTAAATTCATCAATTTTTTTTGCAATAACTGTCTGGGTATAATAATATAAATCAGAATAATCTAGCTAGGCAGATGATGATAAGGTCTGGAAACGCTCGGAAAATATATATATTTACATTTAAGGTTTCCTCGTGACCCAATACGATGCGGAGAATGGACATCAATCATCAGCCAGCAAAGACGTGAACATTTTTTTAATCCGAATATATCGAAAATTAAATACCTATTAAATTTTACACATAAATATTTGTTTTATTGATTTATATACATGTCTTGCCCAAAACATATCTACGCTCAGATAAAAGTACAAAAACAAATTCATCTTCATATAAAAGTAAAAAGGATATTCGTCTCCATTCCATGCCTTGTTCTACCGACTAATGTCGGTCGTAAAATTTTATTGTATTTTGTACACAGCTTTGTATAAACAACTTTAAACAATCCGCGTAAGGTTGAATTTGTAAAAGATATGTTTATAGTGAGACTCGACAATTCTACATATTATGTAGTTACATAATATGTAGAATTGTCGAGTGTTTGGTGATAGTTTCGAGTGTTACTTTTGTTTGAAACTGTGCATCTTGGGTTTTTTAAAATAATGGCAATTGATGTAATTTTTTTCAAATTCAGATATTAGTATTTGTGTAGATTACAAATAAAACCCTTCAAATGATATAAACAACTATTTATTTCATTTCATTTATACATTCAAAAGTATTCGTCGAAATATACAAATGTGTTTATTACAAATATGACATCTTAAGTTGAAATAAAGTACACTTTTGCCTTACGTAGCTACAATTTTACCAAGGTTCCCAACTGGGCGTACCTGAATCGGAGGTACCAAAGATACGAAAAAATGTAAAGCCTCTTATATTGGATAATATTTACATAAGCATGTGTATTATGTTATAAGTAATAGAAATGTCATAATCATCATAAATAAAATTAGATTTTATTAAAATTCTGGCATTTGGTACATTGACTTTACACATTATTCATTTAAATATTTATATGAAACTAATATGAAGGGGTAGTAAATAAACACAAAAAACGAAATCGAACAAACATGAATTTAGATAATAATAAACATTTTCAATTGAATTAATTAGGATGCAACAACAATACAGGTATTTATAAAATTACGAAGTGAATTATGTCGAGCGCGACCCGAGGTTGCAAAAAAATGCAATTTTAAATATAATTAATTTATTAAAATATAAAAATTACAAAGTTATAACTAATTAATCTAGATGTCTACTGGTCGATGTGAGACCTAGAAGTGCCGGTGGCCTGAGGGGCGAAGGCTTTGGTGTCCGCTCCGATGACGTCGGTGCGGGGCACGAGGCGCTGAATCGGCGGCTCGTGGTCGATACACGTTCCGCTGCGTCGGCGATCCGTCCGTTGCTAACTTGAATATTGGCAAATAGCATAATTGCAAGTCAGCGATATCTAGGGGTGGTCAATACGTAACAAGTGTCTACTGTTTGTGATTGTTACATTCATAGAAAACAAACAAATATTTGGAGAGAATATTTACATTTTTGATTATTGAATTGATGAGTAATGATTTCTTATAAGTTACGAGCATTATTTTCCAAATATTCAATTGTTTCCTTGACGTCACTTGCACTGCACGTTTAATACACGTATTCACTGCACATTAATCACTGCAAATTCACTAAAAGAAAATACAAGTAAATCTATCGACGCATTTGTTGTAAACAACATGGCGGCCCGGGGCGCAGACGCACCCCAAACCGCGGGTTAAGTAGGATTTGCACACACGTCACACTGTAATGATGCCGCGCACAATACCGCGGGAAAGAAAACTATTTGACAGAAGTTTTGACGTAACAATGTAATTAAATATGGCGTCCGCCTAGGCGACGTCGGGTAGAAGTAAGAGGTGGGGGCATCGAGGTAACTGTCATGTTCAATAGCCTGAGCCATAGACAAGCCATGTCGTAAGGCGATTTTTTTTATATGAAGATAACCTGCCGTGGATTTGCGCGAGGGGGGTAATGTCATGTCGTGGTATAGAGCATTGATTAAAAATATCGCAAATGTTTTATTGTACCTAATCAACCAACTCTTGCCGCCGCGTCTCGCAGGACATTTGTTTGCATGTATTTAGTAATTTTGGTGTCCACTGTCGGTGCACAGTTCGCAACACACACAACCATGAATATCGAAAGCCGCGACTCTAGCGGTAGGCTACGGGAGTTCGGTATTTGTCGGGAGTAATCGGGAATGTTCGTTGCCTATAATCCGAGTAAAAATAATCGAAACTCTAATAAATCACGTACGCACATTATGCATTTTTGTTTAGTAAGGTTTTATTTGTTTAAATATGTGATAAGCATTGTTTACTATTTTGTTTGCTTATTAATTGTAGTGCTATCGTTTTATTAGTAAGATTGTTGATTTTTTGAAAATATTATTTAATTGTGAGGTTTGTGCTGAAAATATGTGTTTATTAAAAAATCAAAATAACAATTCTCACCATTGTCATTCAGTGAAAAGATTTAAATTGAGTGCAAAGGTAGGTGTGTACCCGAGTTAAAATAACTAAACCAGCAGAAAGGGAATGTATCTCGAAAGTTTCATGTTAAAACTTAAAAGTTATGAACCGCACAGAGTACATTACTATATATGAAATAGAGGTCTATCTTCATGCTCAAAATGGAAAACACATGGTTGTCAGTTCCAAAACAAGTAGATGATGGCGCTGTTACACAAATAACGCTGGGTACCTCTATATTTATCGGTAGATGGCCCTGTTACACAATTAATGCTGGGCACACATAGAATGGCTTAACACATCATTATTCGCCAATAGATGTCAGGAAGTCATATTTTCGGTTTGTATTTCTGTTTTTATTTTTTAAACATGAATTCTAATTATTAATATTCCTATTTCCTAATTAATATCCTAATTAATATATTAACATAATATTGTTCGGGTTCGATTCCCGCACCGAAACAAATATCTGTGTGAAGTAGAGGTATTTGTTTCGGGTCTGGCTGTTTGTGAGACCGAAAAGTCTGTTGTAGTTCCTGATACCCACGACACAAGACTAGTTCTTTGTGTGGGGTCGAGACTATAAATGTCACTGTTGGGTGTATTTATTTATTTATTTGATTGTATATTTGGATATTTGATTACAATATATGACATCATATTTTCAATAAACAATGATGTGTCGGAATTGATAATGACAGCTTTTCAATAATTCGCCAGCCCCCAAACCATTTTTTTTTTTATTGCAGTGAATGGCGAGACGAGCAATTCGTTCGCCTGATGGTAAGCGATACGACCGCTCATAAACAGTAGCAACATTTCACTGCGCTCGCCATCCTGAGACATAAGATGTTAAGTCTCAATATGTCCAGTAGTTGCTCTGGCTACAATGTCCTTCAATCCGAAACACAACAGTGCATTTAAGCAGTGTTGTTTCACGGGAGAAATAGACATTGCGGTGGTACCTACCCAGATGACCTCTCACATATGAGAGACCTACCACCACCTACCAAATCCACTAAAAGCAATTTTTCCCAACCAGGACCAAACTACCAGATTTTGTGGAAAATCCACTAAGTTGGTAACACTGGTGCAAAAAAGCTTGAAAGAGTGCCGCCTATGTAAGTTCTTGTCCAGACGATATTTGATACAAATGTTAGCCGGTTTAAAACAGCGCAGGGCCAATAAATAAATTACTATCGTGTAATAACATGAATGGAATATAAATGACTTAGTTCTATCAAATGTTAACATTGTTATACCTAGTTTTTTTAATGTATTTATTGATTTTGCATTAATGAAATTTTAGCGATCGAGACATGCAAAGCTGTTATCCTTTTTCATAGTGTTTGGTTTAGAAACCAAAATATAGTTTATGGTAGATTTTTAAGAAAATATCCTTAATTACGACGAGATTTGTATAGGTAAAGGTACTGGTAGGTATAGCGTAATCCATTACAATCAAAAATTGTAATAGTATTTAAAAATTACGAATAAGGGTAGTTAAGTGGTGGTTGAAAATTAAAACAAAATAAAAATATACAATTATTATTATTACAATCAATGAATAAATATTTAAGAATAAATACTGACAATTTCAAACCTACAAATTAATAATTAAAGATTTGTACGACTTATTTAGTAATTTTTTTTATTTGGCCCGGCATAGTAGCCCGGCACAGTGCCTCTGCCTCTGCCTCGGCTTCTGCCTCTGCCTCTGCCCGGCCCTCGGTCTCCCCCATTTCCGCACTGCCCGCTCAATGTATAGTTCAAGTTAACTCTTAGCACTAGTGATGGTTTTTTATTTGCTTAATTGACACAAACTATGCATGCACTCTATCACTGAAATCAAAAAATAAAACACTCACGAGCATTTTTGCTTTTCCGTTGATAACCTAAAATTAAAAATGCATTTTATTATTATTCTTTTTTATTTCAGTAAATTTATCCAATTGTAATATGTACTAGTTTTATATCAGAATAACTACGTTAGTAAAGCCGGGTACAATTTATAAAATGCAGCTGATGGACGTAGCTGAAGATATTTAGAAAATTGAATATTCTGCCGCGCGCCGCGTCCGAGAGACCCTGAATATTATTACCACTCTTCAGCCGCGTTCGGCAGCCGCATCTTATAATTTGTTTTTGGCTTAATAGTAGATCATTTCAATGTTCGGATTATTCGCAGTCGCGCATCTATTATCTTATTGTAATGTACGTTACGGTTTGCGGTCCCTGATGGCGGTTTCCATTCCGTATATATATACATATATATTGTTTTAATAGCCTAGATTGTGTTCCACTGCTGGGCAAAGGCTTCCCCTTTGTCATTCCATTTGACCCTGTCCTCGGCGAGCTCTTGTGATTTTGGCTCGAATGTATCCAACTCGTCTTTCCACGGTTTGGATGCATATTTGGAGAAGAAATATTGAAATATTTAAACTGAATTAATAAATTAATTCTTTGATATTGAAAATTTAAATCACCATATCATTGGCTTTATCACACTTAATTTATAACAATCACATCCAACATCAAACATACCGCACATTCTAGTTTGAACAAAATCTTTGGAACGCTAACACTGATCATAATAAATATGGCGCGCGACTTTCTACGGAATACTGGAAATCAATTAAAATATTGAATTGTTTTGATATATTCTCAATTATCAAATGGCACCTACTTATTCTTTATGATATGTTTTCTATCTCTAACACTTTATTTTTCATTTTTTCATAGAATTGACACAGAAATATTTAATGAAAACCGACAAACAACGATCCTGATTTACTTTCGTGTCTAAAAAACTTCGAATCACGCGTCGAATATGGCTTATTTTTAGATAATTGATAATTATTAATGTAAAGGTATCTTTTAATAAACTATATAAGAACAATAAGAGAGTTACAAATCAATATTTACATTTTTAAAAACTCCTGCGCACCACTCGTCGTTGTTCTCAAACATCACACGAGTTTGTCTTTTTTTTTTGAAATATGCCTATTGCTAATTTATTTTTGGCCAATGTAAGATTAAAGGTAGTTTATTCAAGCATTATATATATTTTTTTCATAACGCTTTTTGTAATATATTTTGAATTTAGGACGCTTTTTCATTACTAGTGTATTTTCCTATAAAAATGACAGCTTACGTCAAAGTTGGAGGTCGGGACGTTTGAGTGGATAATTACATAACGTCGGCACTTTATGAGTCACGACGTAGAACAGAATTAAAAAAATACAAAAGGAAGGCGCGTTCCCTCACGTTTTGGGAACGGCGATAGGCCCTGTTTTTCAAAGGAATGCCATTCGGAGACGGGCTATGGCTCCTTTATTTCAAAGAATGCTCCTAACTATTATAAAATGGGATTGTTAAACAGCAACCCTTTTGGCAGCACTACGGCGTTCCTTTTTTTATTATATATGTCAGTGGCGGATATTAGCATTAAAACACAATATTTTTAATTAACACTAACGTAATGTGGTAAAATTTTAAGTAGCCTTTGTTTGAATACGGAGATAAGAACTTTCGTTCGTTCTCCTTTATCCTTACCATGGTTGTCTCGTAGAAATTGCTTCAAGCAATAAGACCGCCACTTGTGCATTTTTGTTTTTTTTTTCATATAACTCTGTCCACTTTTATGTATCTGGTGCACAATAAAGTGTTAAATAAATAAATTAAAGAGGCCTTTGCCGATATCGTCCACTAATTTATGACAAAAGAAATATTTGCGACTGTTTACTGTGAGACTATAGTACTGTCCCGATCAAACCTATCTACTTAGCCTGTAGTTAAAATTAAATACACTGTGAGGATCAAACACTGATATTGTTTCATTGGCTTCAGAAAAATAGATTCTTAATGCGTCGCGGTTTTTGTTTCTGAAAGTACCACACCAAATCTAAATATATAAAAGCCACTGAGTGTCACGCCACTCGGAATATTCCAAGAAGTTACGTTTTACGTATAAGCCAAGAAATCAGTGAAATGAAAATATTTACGTTTTGTATTTATTTGGATTTATGTAGCTCGCTGTTTTCCGATATTCTGGCATGAGGAATTCAATTTGCATAAACGAGTGACATCTCGGTGCGTCACGGTTATCGGCTACCGCATTGCAATATTTAATCGTAAATTGGAACATTGGGTTTAAAATATACATAGCCGATCAAAGTGCAATATTTAATCGTAAATTGGAACATTGGGTTTTTAAATATACAATACCGATCAAATATTAAAATATACAACCGTGTTTAAAATATTACAGAATTATTATTTTTATTGTCACTGTTTATCCCTACTATGGCCACCCATTTCTTCCGCGGTTCCGTTCATTCCAGTCCATCTGAAAGAAATTGCCGACTGCTATAAGACCGCCCTTTGATACACGTGTTTAAACGCTTTTTGTATGTTTTATCTCTGTTTCTGTAGTTTACAATAGGGTATGTATAAATAAGGCCGATAGGGAACGAAATAGTGCAATAATTTGGGTAGAGAAAGATCACGCTCTTTGACTGAAATGTACCTCCTTCCTCCACACCTAAGAGAATAGGTACTGGGAACGTTAAGTCGTTGGTTTCAGTTATTGCTGTTTAATAAATTACATAAGTACACTTATATATTACGGATAGTTCGAATATTCTGCAATGGACTGCCACATGCACAACGAGATAGGCTGTTGCAGTAGAATATGGTCCCAATCAAAACGCTTAACGCTGGAAATGGGTTTTGCCCTGAAGCTAAAGATTAATTAATTACACACATTTATTGAATAATCCGTGACCAAATACCCCTGGGGTACACGGGACCTCAAACTAAGGTGAAAAAAACCATCTAGTAGATATAGTTATCTTTAATCGTCCAATAACTAGTATTGAACTTTGATTTACAATTTTATTTGCTTTACGGTTTAGAACAGGTGTGAAAATTTGATTATAGTGTTGCATGAGGCATGGACAATGGAACTTTCTCCCTCCAAATACACGGTTTTAAACGTCTAGAGCACGCAACGTACCTGTTACTCGATTTAGTACAAGTTAGAATTTTTTCGATACTAATGACATCTATAAATAAGGTATATTGATATAAAACGAATATTTACGGATTTTATCGCGGATTTAGTTTAATTTTTCAATGTGTAACATTCGCGTTAATCTAAGAAACCCTAAAATAAGGTGCAGTTAAGTAATAAAGGAAAAATAAGGTGATAATTATTATGACAATTGCTAAGTTTTTTTCCTTATTTCTAAGATTTATAAACATACTTATTTTAATAAATGCGAACTGACAAACTTCCAGGCATAGAACAAATATTTGTTCTTCTGAGTTACATGAGTTAGGTTTCATCGAGGCAAAAAAAAACCTTCGTACCGATATTCGTTTCATTGTAAAAGGGGCGATTTCCTTTTCTATTTTTTGCTCAAGTAAAAAACCTCTAATTTGACTCACCTCATTAGTGTATGTTCCTTTGTAATTGTTTGTGATTATTGTTATCAAAGAACTAAAATAAATAAGATAATTTTCTAGTCTTACCTATCGTGATATATCGTATCAATGTAGGTCGAGTTTGATAGCAAAATTGTGTTTATTTCTTTAAGATTTAGCATCAACTATTGTATACAATATTCCAAATAGGACCTATACTTATGACTCTGGTGAAATGCCGGCAGTTGTATGATCGACTGCGGTTCGATCTTTTTACTGAAAATAATGTTTATGTGATCGACGTCGGGTCAGTTTTGCATATTGTAGGATTTAAAGATCCTTGTATCATTTTCATTTAATTTATGGATACTTGAAGCTGTTAGATTTCTTACTATTAGACCATTGTTAATCGGAATTCGGAAACAAAGAGGTATCGCCAGAATCACTATTTTTCTCTACTTTTCTAAAACTGCGGGACTCTACCTAGAGTAGTTATCTTTGACATATCAGCAACTTAATAAAAAAATAACGATACTGAGCTTCCCACTAACACTTTCAACCAACCCATACGGGTGATACGGGAGCAGTTTTGTGGATTTTATAGGCGATAATAAAATATTTCAATCAATAATTTAAAGCATAACATTTTACGTCATATCCTAAACTTTTAACACTATTTTATAATCTTATCTCGTCATATCGCACATTATTTGTTTCTAATTGTAGGCAGACGCACCCGAATGCCTTATCTGGACTCATTTTGTTTATAACTCTGAACCAAATCGGTCTGATTGCAAACGAAAATACAGCAATAAGAAATATGTGATGTTGCAAAAGGCTTACAGCTTTCAGACAATGTGATTGTGAACTGTGAAATAAATCGAAAAGGTTTTGTGTAATAGTTGCCAATAATTCCAAAGACATAAGGCATTAAATAAACCGTGCAAGATATTCAAGTGACCATAAACAATCCAGTGCCGTTGTGAATGAAAAGGTGTTACAAAATTAACCAAATATTCACTAACAATCTGCATTGAACTTACAAATGACATAAAAAACGAAAAACAATAGACAGCACAGAACAGTGTAAAAATAATTAAATCAAAAATAAAAAACAAAGTGACGTTCTAAATTTAAATCCTTTAGCTTATTATTAAAAAGCTAATTAATAGTTATAAAATGCCATCGGTGTTGGAAATAGGGCCATTCAGCCAGCCTGAGTGGAGTGACTCTAGTGACTCTACTGAGCCGGGCCCGCTGCCCCAACTGGGTTACTTTGTGCCAGTGCGATGCAGATGCGAACGGAGGAGTCATCACGTGTGTCGGAGAAGCAGAAGGTAATGAGTGTTTGTAGGTAACATTAGTAATAAGATTGTGTGAGACATAAAAATGAAGTTACTAGTTACCATATAGGTTTCTATATGGGTAATATAATGAAACTATATTATAACCCATTATCCACTATACTCGCATTTATTTATAAGTGTTGAAGAAAGCATAGTTTATGCACAGCATTTTCTCGAATTGTGACTTCATCTGACTAACAATAAAAGAATTAACTTACAATTATCAAATATTTATTTCTCTACTCAATTTATATTTATATATAAGTGTTAAAGAAAGGATAGTGTATTCGCGGCACATACATTGTGACCATTGTACACGATTGGAGCACCTGTCATAGTGACCCCTGCTTGTTGCATTACGGCTTTACCTTTTTATACTCTGAGGTGAGCCTTGCAACAAAATTATATTTTTTTGGATTGCTATGCACTCACCATCAGATTCATTTCAGTCATTTTGTCCTGACACCTGTTGAAGATTCTCTTGGCTAAGATGGTCTTTTAAATCCATAGCGCGTATATCAAGAGCGAGACTCCACGAACCAAGCTTAATATCTGGTTCTGCCTCTCACTGCTGCGCATTCTTTTGCTTTCGTCACACCTCACTTATTTTACGCATTCAATACGTGCACATACATTTTTAGTGACGTCTCCAGGATTTTACTTCAAGCACCAGGATATTATACTATATTGGAGCAAGGTAAAACAAATGCGAAACATGGGTGTCCTGGACTTCTGCCTATTCTTTCTTCGAAGTAGGCGTGAGTTTATGTATGTAATGAGCGTAGGTCGCACTCAAAATGTTAAATTGCTGATCTACGTTCTACACTAAATCTATGGTAATGAGTAAGCTCTACTAAATGAATGTATTGTTACCATTGACGTAAAATATATGGACGAGGCGGAGAGCACGAAAAGTGTTGACACGAAAGTGTTCCGCAGCATTTTTGACGTACCCAATATTTTTATTTATTGCAATGAATGGCGAGACGAGCAAGCCGTTCGCCTGATGGTAAGCAATACGATCGCTCATAAACAGTAGCCAAATTCCACTGCGCTCGCCATCCTGAGACATAAGATGTTAAGTCTCAATATGTAAAGTAGTTCCTCTGGCCACAATGTTCTTCAATACGAAACACAACAGTGCATTTACGCAGTGTTGTTTCACGGGAGAAATAGACATTGCGGTGATACCTACCCAGGTGGTCTTTCACATATGAGAGACCTACCACCAGTAAAATGTACTGAAGAGCCTATCCTTAGTTTTTAAATGATTGTTACAGAGAATCTCCCCGTTCCCGACGCTCCGTGTCGCAATGCTCGTGCAACAGCATGTCGCGGCGGTCCTCGGCGGCGGCGTCGCCGATGCCCATGCTGCCACCACTCAACAACACCGTCGAAATGTACGTCGAACCAGTCGTCGAGGATGTGAGTATATAGCTTTATACTAGATAGTGTCATTATCAGGATATACACGACTAGCGGCCTGAGTTTGCTTTATATACCTTTATATGCTGGATAGGTAGATGATGAGGCTTTTATACACGATTAGCGACCCGTTCCAGCATCGCCTGGGTGAAGATATTTTCTGATTTCACTCTACACCACATAGATGTTATTTAAGACAAATCTTGGCTTAGTTCGGCTTTTTTGTACTATAATATGCGTGTTTTATACATTTAAACCTTTCTCTGGAATGACTCTATCTATAGCTGAAAACTGCATTAAAATCCGTTTGATAGTTTAAAAGATCTAAGTGAACAGACATCGGAAGCTACTTCATTTTATACTGTGTTATGATTAGACCGTAAAACGGGAATGAGATTTTAATGAATAATAATAATTATTATTAATAAGTATTGTTGTATTTGATCTTTTTGTTGTTTTGCTTGTAGTATTATGTATGTAGATCAATAAGCCTCTTAAATAATTGAAAGATTCAACTGAATACCGACCCGAATGTTCCAAAATATGAAAGTAAATAAAAGCGCTTCAGCTAATGGGGTACGTGACTTCTTTGAGTGCTAAAACATTAAAATAAAACTCAAACAGATTTTGCGTGCAGTTTATTACTCATTTCATATTGTAGATAACGACGAATTTCGTCTGATGCATGGTTCACTTCTGAAAATTATAAAGATGAATGTTAATTTATACCAAGAATTACGTATACATAAATAAGTTTACACCTTTTTCGATGACTATTTGGATCATTTCCACTGGGTTTTTGAAGTCAATAACCCTATCCTTATTGCTTACACAAATAAATACTATATTTTATTTAATAAAAATTTTCATCCCCAATTTTATCCCATGCTGCAATTTATTTTCTAGGTTCTTGTGGAGATCACTATTAATGAACTTAAACATTAAACTTTCAAATGTCAATAGTATAGTTCAAACACTGTTCTTTCAAATTAATAAATAACATTATAAATTAATTGTCACTTTACAAACACCATACATCAGGGTATAGTAAGAAAAATATGCATATTAGAATAAAGAGTCGCTATTTGAGTTGTTTGGCAGAAATAAGCTCTAAAATGTCGTTCAAGATATTTAATTCTAACACGGTTATAATCTAAATACGAATAAATACTTATGTGAAATGTCACAGCACGCGAGTGTATTCAGAGTTCTATTTAGAAGCTGCAAGTTATTAAAATTTAATAGCGTCACACTGGCCTATATTCCCGACAGTAGGCGCTGGAAATAGGCGGGCGGGTACTGTATTTCTAGTCAGTAAATATCACTCTACAATAACGGGGTAGACAGTATGGGGCCAGATTGTCATTACGATCGCAGGTATTGGTCAGTCTCATTGAAATTGCATAGAATTCACAGCCGTTTCTACATGATTACTACAGACTTTACGAAAACTATTCACTAAGCCATCATGAGGCTTATCGCTGTAAATAAAGAAAGAAAGAGATAGCATAAATAAATATAAATAATAAATAAATAAAGAAAGAAGATAAATAATATAATCCTAACCCTGTAGCAAGGTGGATGTGAAACAAATATGTGTGAATAACACAAACCTTTGTGCCATTGCTGGGAGAAATTCTGCCGCCTTTCGTTTAAGGGGAATATTGACCAATAACAATTTGTCGCTGCCATGATGATGATTTCAAATAATATTAAACTTATTCCTTTTAATCAGAACTTTTAAAAAAGTAAACGAATTCAAGCAGGACACTGCTATGGCTTACCACCAGTATGGGTCACTTGCAGATTTTCTATTATGCTAAATTCATTATATGCTTCAATTACATTCTCTTACACAATGGATGTTGAAATGTCCTCATACATCGAATTGTTCGTGTTTGTACTTGTCCAGGACCTTCTTCATGGCCTTGGCTATCTGATCCGGTCTGCTGTAGAAATACTTGTGTTGGCTGCTGCCTTCTTCGTTGAAGATATCCTTGTCTACTAATCCTTTCGGCGATAGAAATAGGATCCTGAAAAAATATTTCATATTTTTATGGAATAGCATATTGAGTAAGGTGTCTCTCTAACTGTCCGGTCTATATTATATGTGAGAGGTTATTTAATTTCTGTATCAGTGTACGTCCCGTTACAGGGCACGGGCCTTCTTCACAATCGAGAGTACGATTGACTCTCAATCGTAGATTAGTAGTAGTAGGTTAGGCCATATAGTCCACCACCCTGGCCTAGTACGGGTTGGCGGACTTTTCACTTTACATTCCATAGAAATACAGTTAAAGTTAAAGTCCTCAGATCACTGCCACTCTACAACTAAAAGTCATTACTAAAATTCTTTAGGATTCTTGCTACGATACAAAGAACTTGAGTACCAAAAGTCGAAAATCTTATTGCAGAGATTCGTTTCAAAGGCGTGAGATAATAACTTTCACTTCGTTTCAATTCCTCTTCCTCTATATCGCTACATAAATGCCTACCATTTATCATTGCTTACTCTCATTAACAATCGAAATACAAATATTACTTGTAAATATATAAATAGTAAGTACCTGGGTATATAAGTGCCGTCAGGTGCCAACACGCTATTCTTCGGCTCCTCCTCATCAATAAGATTGACCATAACAAAGTGTTTGCTTAACGTCTGTATTTCCGTGGAACTCGCGAACTGAGGCTTCAGTTTCTTGCAGGCCGAGCACCAGGACTTGTGTATTATAACCATTACTGGTTTCCTGTGGTTCATGGCTATCTGAAGACCTGACTCCAAGGAGCCAGCCCACACGTAGGTCTTGCCAAAACCATTGTCCCTGCCAGAATCGCACCGAACTTTGTCGCAAATTAACGCGAAGAACGCTTTAGCCAAAGTTCCGGCTGCCATGATTTTATGATGATGTTATTGCCCGACCATTGCCGTTAAATCGGCAGTTGTTGTTTATTACATTGAATTATCTTATTCGTACAGCCATTTTTGACAAAAGTAGTTTGAATTTGACGCGTTTAATCAAGTTGGCGGACGTGTGCGGCCATCTAGCGGCAGAATACAGAAACTCTGTGAATAATGCGTGAACCACGGTTAAAACAAACTGGTGGTTAGGAGTCTTACTTCGTAATGCAAACCTGGAGTCAGAGATGGCGCTGTTAGTATTATCAAACAAAATATAGTCTTACTTCCCATCAATATTAAAATGCGAAAAGTGTGTTTGTTTGTTTTTCACGTTGAAACGGATGGAACAATTTCGATAAATCTTTTGTTCCCGATAAAATATGTAACCGTGGGTCGAGCAAAGAATTCAAATATGTATATTTGGTACTCTGTCAAACTCATAGGGAAAGTTGGTATAGAACACAGGGCGAAATAAATGGATTATAAGAAGACAAGATTGCTTGCCTTGAGTCATGGAACAGATTACCACGGGACAGGACAGGATGTAACGGGATTCAAAAAGTGTCGGCACCCGGGCTAAGCCCGCACGGGCCGCCAAGTAATTTCTTTGACTATTGATCGTAACTGTAATTTAAATATTTCTTTATCACTTGAAAACAATTTTGCAAACGTTTAAGGCGTATTTATGATCATAAAATGAGAGAAGGATTTTTCTGTACCTTAGTCATTGTAGAAAATAATCACAAGAATTCTACCGAGATTAGCCCTATATATTACCGATAGACTTAAAAATACTACGTGATGTATAGTTTGACAAAAAATAATTACTCAGGCAAAAAAAAAAATGTAATTAGGTACAAAAATTGCCATGACTATTAAATAATTACGTAAATATATTCGTAATAATTAATAATCGATAATGGCTTGTATTAAATAGGCTAGATATGTAAACAAAGAACGCACATGAGAACTTTTCAAAGTCAACAGCGCGTGTCGCGCCGCGCGCCTGCGTGTGCGCATGGTTTTCCCTCATTTTCAGCTGTTACATGTACAATTACTTACATGAAAACCACCTCACTTTGTACTATAGTCAGTATTATTAATAATTATAAAAAAATAGGACAATTGTGAATTGAAGTTGGCTTTTACGAACCAGAATTTTGTTAAAAAAATATTAATCGTTTCAGACGGCATCAAATACAATCTACATACACCTATATCAACTCTATTTACTTCTCGTTTAAGCTTGATGTCTTAAATATCATCACCTATTTAAAGTAAATATTTAAATGGTCTGCATTTACAAGTATTTGGGACTCTACAGTCTACCTAATCCATTCTCTACTAAGACAGGCACTTATGTGTGTGGTATTCTAAACAGTATTATGTTTTATAATTTGTTACGCTACAAAAGGTTAGGTTTTTCAGTTCAGTTTGTCATCAAAACAATTGAATATTATCTACCTGTGGGAAGATAAAAAAAATTTTGACTCGAATTATTCCACCCATAATTATCTTAGGTATTTTATGACCATTAATTGAGGATGGTGATTAATTGCCATTAGGTGAATCTGTCACAAAAACATCTATCTAAGCACAAATAAATAACTAAATACCTATCTAAGCTTAATTTTCAACACATTTTTTTCCCAAAGAAGCTTACAGCTATATGTTGAATTCGACGGCTTTTCATCCACTTGTATAATAATTAGTGCGACATTTGGGAATAACAATTTTGATTTAGCAGTTTATGGTGCCTTTAAAATTGACTGAAATACCATAATTTTGTAAATGTAGATAGCATTATTGAAGATCCAATAATTCAATTTAATATGTATTGTAACTAGCGTTTCTGATCTCAAATAATTAATTACTGTCAATGTACACACTTTTTCGTTTTGTAACTATGCAAATAGTGATATTCCAAATTGTTGTAGGTCATTAATGTGTTGCTTTAATTGAAATTTGGGTTGGACAGTTCTACTGGCAGCGAATGCATGTCGATACGTCGCGCTCCACGTAACCTATTGGAAAAAGCAGATAAACTATGATAATTAGATGTAATATGAACATGTTTGCTCTGCATTCTCCACCGAGCGTCACGCATTTGATGCTGTGACAATACTGGCCGCGCGCGCGTAAAAAACGGGGTGCCTAAGGATTTAATATTTTGTTAAATATTCATCTATTAGCCAAACCTCGTTGCTTTCAATAAAAAAACATCAGTGGCTTATTTTTTATATTTTTAAAATAAGTTTTACTCTACGTTCTAATTTTAAATGGGGAATGCCTCAATTTAGTTTTCATTTTTCGTGAACGTGCATAGACAATTCAGCCAGTGACAATGCTTAACATGTACGGAAGCCAAAGTCGGAGCAGGAGTTTGTACGGAACCATCAGATCTATGGTGCCGTCCCGAGGGACTCCCATCGCTCCTGGAATGGAAGAGATGATGTACGCACCGCCGTATTTCTACCACATACCGCCTCCACAACCCTTGAACACATATCCTGGAAGAAAGAGACGCAAAAGGGTATGTTAATGGATTTGTAAATGTCTTACATTAGCACTTTCCGAATAAGGCGCTTCCGTTGCGGGTTCTAAAATATGAAATGTTATAATTTGTTTTAATTTTAATGTGTATCTGTGATCACTTAATGTCAAAATATAATCTACTAGTTTTTATTTATAATGATCAACTAAATTTAGGGATTCACCTTTAAAATTAAAATTATTTACAATGCATTTATGATGTTGGAATTGAAATAGATCACAAATTATTAAAAATATTATCTTTTATGTGCACTTTACGCCATATCGATAAAGTAAGTGTCCCAAATTGTGAAATTAGTTGTTGATAAAGCGAAGTTGTACCTCCTTACTTAGATACTTACTTGAACATACCATAATTTATTTCTCAAGGCCAGAGACTCGTTTCGTCCTATACTTTTCTATGAAAAAGGACATCATAGTATATGACGCGTAGAACGAACCACAAAATACGACGGCATCTAAAAGCAATTTTCTACCATTCATGATTTATATACTTTAATTATTTTTTGGCTTAGTTTTTTTGTATTTTTGTGTGACATTTCAAAGCTGAAGTGACATTATTCTTTTTTTTTTCAAGTTCTTTTTAGCACTAAATCATAGAGGTATGGCCGTGAAAGAGTATTTATTTGATTTGAGAATTGTATTGAAATAAAATAATTATACAGAATAGTAGTTCTCAATTCCAATGTTATAGTGAGTTTTGCACTAGCTATTAATAGCAGGTCCCTCCATTAGTTATGAAATACATATTATGTTCTAAATTACGATAATTCTCTGGCAGTTAGCTTGTTAAAAATTCTTATGCTTGTTATATTTTTATTGCCTTGTTACTTGTAAATCATAACTTTTGAGTAACTTTACACCCACATAATGCTTGAACCTTGAAAAACATTTGACGATCACGCACAATCGTCAATGTGGAGGAGATCAATCTGCGGTTTCTGACTTCATTCACAGCCGATATTTTGCGCATTTGAATTTAATATTATACATAAATAATAATAGGCGAGACGACAGTATCAAAAAATTAAAAATTTTATGTTTTTAAGGGAAAATACATATTACTAGGATTTCAAATGATAATTCAGTTTTAATCTATACTTGGAGATTAATAAGATTTTAAATAAAATCATAGTACAAAATATAGCAATCGGCCATTTTGACAAAAACGCTCTTCACAACGCATGATGTCACGCCTATGTAAACATGACCATAGACTAGGAAGTAAACTCATGTGTCATTCTTTGACTATCGCAGTCACAGAGTACATTCTAGTGATGTAACGAATGTTAGTTTTCTCACATTCGCGAATGCGAATGCGGATGCGAATATTCATATCTAACATTCGCGAATACGAATGCGAATGCGAATATTGTTTTTCAAATTTGGCGCGCAACATTTCGGGCCAAACATGTTTAATACGAACATAGTCGAGCATGTCGAGCCGGCCCGTGCTTTGACAGGTTGAATGAACAAAGTCGTTAGAAATTATTTGTTTATTTTGTTTGAAGTTAATTTAGTATTTCTGTGTTTGTCTTTTATAATGGCAATGGCAATGGCTTTTATATGGCAATTATTTAGATAAATCTGTATCGTTAAGAGAAACTATGAAAATGATGTTGGATTCCAGCGAAAGCGAAGAAGAAACAGAAATTGATCCAATTCCAAACCCTATAAAAGTTTTAATAAAAAAATATATTGATGAATATGTGATGGACAAGCGCATTGAAAATGAAGAAGATCCTCTTCTATGGTGGAAGATTAATATAAAAAAATATGGTGTTCTCTCTCCGTTAGCCAGAGAATATTTAGCAACTCCACCCACAAGTGTGCCCAGTTAAAGAGTTTTCAGTGGAGCTGGATTACTTTATACACCACAACGAAACAAGCTGCATGGTGAAAGAGCCCCAAAATTATTATTTTTGAAATTTAACATTCCTTTACTTGAAGCCAAAAATAATCAACTGTGTTAATAACATATTACCATTCAATTATTTTTAAAGTTTAAATCATAGAAACATAAAATAAATATAAGTATAGTAGAAAAAATATAATAAGTACAGTCAAAAGACTTACGAGACGTAGATATTATCAATATTATCATCATATCATCATCATCATATCAGCCACAGGAAGTCCACTGCTGAACATAGGCCTCCCCCTCTCCACAATGACCTGTTGGAAGCGGCTTGCATCCAGCGACTTCCTGCTACCTTAGTCAGATCGTCCGTCCACCTTGTAGGCGGGCGTCCGACACTTCGCTTGCCTGTACGTGGCCTCCACTCGAGAACCTTTCGGCCCCAACGGCCATCGGTTCTACGAGCTATGTGCCCGGCCCACTGCCACTTCAACTTGCCAATCCTATGGGCTATGTCGGTAATATTGGTTCTCCTACAGATCTCCTCATTTCTGATTCGATCTCGTAGGGAAACTCCGAGCATAGCCCGCTCCATGGCTCGTTGAGTGACTTTGAGCCTTTTAATGAGGCCCACAGTGAGAGGTCACGTCTCGGTGCCGTATGTCATCACTGGTAACACACAACTATCGAAGACTTTCGTTTTTAGGCACTGAGGTATATTGGACGAGAAGAGGTCGCGAAGTTTCCCGAACGCTGCCCAACCGAGTTGGATTCGACGATTGACCTCTCTTGAAGTTGGACCTGCCTAACCGGACCACTTGTCCTAAATAGACATATTCGTCTACAACTTCGAGAGTCGAGCCCCTAACTCCAATGGGGGTGGGCACAACATGGATATTCGACATGATCTTCGTTTTATCCATGTTCATTTTAAGACCCACCTGTTGGGAGACTCGATTAAGGTCTTCGAGCACTATGCTAAGGTCTTCCAGCGATTCTGCCAAGACTACAATATCGTCGGCAAATCGAAGGTGAATAATATACTCGCCGTTGATGTTGATGCCTGATCATTTCCACTGCAAGAGCTTGAAGGCGTTTTCTAGCGCGGCAGTGAACAGTTTCGGAGATATGACATCTCCCTATCTCACGCCTCTCTGTTCTAGGCTATTCCACTAGCCTTCGTGCTCTGATCTTGTACTCGTGGCGTTGTTGTATATACACCTCAACACTTCGATGTACCGATAGTCTATATGGCACCGCTGAAGAGACTGTAGCACAGCCCAGGTCTCGATCGAATCAAAGGCTTTCTCATAGTCCACAAACGCTAAACAAAGCGGCAAGTTATATTCCTCGGTTTTTTGTATAACCTCAATCAATAAAAAACAATATTATAAATAATTAAAAAAGACGCTTATTATAATAGTTGTATTATTTATCCAGTACCATCAAAATTTGTATAAATTTCCTTTTTGTTTGTCAAAAACATTCGCCTAACATTCGCTTCGTTTCTTGCGAATACGAATGCGAATGCGAATGCCAAAAAATATGCGAATATTCGCGATTCGCGAATGCGAATGCGAACATTCGTTACATCACTAGTACATTCTATATACGGAGATAGAGTTAACAGTCAGATTATTGGAATTAGCGCCCTCTGTCGGTACACGACGTTCGAATAGGACATAGGTCTTATCAATATTTAATTAATTTATATTATAAATATTTTCCCCAGTAATTTCCAAAGCCCGAAATTTTTACTGAGTAGGCTTATGGAAATTAGTTTAGAGAAAACATGACTAGAGTTAAGCAAAGGTTTCTAAGTAAATAAAATAACAGTTTAACGGTTTTTTATTATGATTCTTCTTGTGATTATAATTATATACAGATACTTTTGTTTCTCTCTATTCATATTTTACTTAAGAACAATAATTACGCGATGTTGAGAGAAGCGACATCTACTGCAAATGGAGGAACTATTTCATTCCAAAGAAAAAAAGCAATGTATGGACTGTTAAGCCACTGGACCACAGACTAAGTAGTACACAATGACATGTTTACCTAGTAGTGACATCACAGCGGACGCCATGACACCTACTAGCGTTTTTTGTGCACTATTGAAAAATTATTAGAAAAATGGCTTAAAACTGTGTTAAGCCTTTGTTAATTCTTGAAATATAGATTTTTTCGTATATAATAAATGTGTGCCCATATTTTAGAATATAATTTGAAAATCATTCGTCTCGCCTATTCAGTTCGGCGCGCGTTGTGTTGACGAGCACACGCTTATCGGATTATATTGGTTGTTATTTTTATTTCACTTCTAAAAGTACCTACTTTTTGTGTAAAAAATGGAGGACGAAGATGAGGAGAATGTGAGCGACATGGAGTTACAATCTATTACAGAAGAACTTGATCCTGAAGATTTTGCAATATCAGAACGTGAAAGTTTAAGGGCTAACAGGAACGGTGAAAAATCTGGTAGACCAGTGGTGAAGAGAAAGGAACGGGAAGATGATAACACCGAAGATGAGGAATTTATTACAGTGGTGAGAAGAAAGGCTAAACGCTTGATCAGAGATAATACTTCGAATAAGACGGTAGACCTAAAAAAAAAGATCAACAACTACCCCCAGAAAATTATGAAGTTTGTATTTCCTCGATTAATGCCTTGCCGAAACAAATAGCTATGGCCAAATTATTGAAGTCGGAGAAGATCGAAAACATCACAAGAATAAAATACAAAAGTCCATTTAAAGTGCTAATACAATTTAGTAATAGAAAAGATGCTGTTAAACTTACAGAATGTAGCGGAATAAAAGAAAAGGGATTTAAATGTCAATTAACTGAAGAGTTAACCTTATCATATGGTTTAGTGAAAGGCGTAGACTTAGATCTGAATGAATCGGAACTATTGGAGTTATTTGAATCATCAGCGGAAGTATTTTCAATCAAAAGATTGAAACGTTTAAACTCAGATGGAAAATGGGTTGACAGCGAATCAATAAGAATTTGTTTCAAAAGCTGCACGCTTCCGCCTTTCATATATGCGTATAACTGTCGATTCAAAGTGGATGTTTATGTTTTTCCCGTGACGCAATGTAGAGGATGTTGGCAATTTGGACACTTTCTAAAATATTGTCCATTTAAAAAAATGTTGTGCCCTAAATGCGGAGGTGACCATTTAAATTGTGATATCCAACACTTTAAGTGTTTAAACTGCAAAGGTAATCATTTTGTTTTGGACAAAAAATGTCCTTTGTACTTAAAAGAAAAATCCATCAGGACAATTATGAGCTTGGAACAGGTGACATATCGCAGAGCCTTACAACTATTCAATGAAACTAGGCGAAAAGAAGAATCCAGGAATTTAAACACATACAAACATAGTGCTTCAGTGAATTGTCTATCCATGGGCATGTCACACGATACAAATTCACAATGTGACCATCTTGCCAGAAAATCGTTTGGGGAAAAACAAGCAACAGAAACAGAATCTCCATTAAATTCATTTAAAATTGGAACAGAATTTCAAAAAGGGCCTAATCAACATAATAAGCCACGCACAAAGGATCGACATGATAGCATTAATTATACAGAGGTACCAATAGAAACTGAACGCGAGAGAGTACAGAAGGAGGCGTGGTCTACCAAAAGAACTGAAGAAATGGTGTACAAGTTTGAGTTCAAGAAGCTATGGCTGGAAATAAAAAGAATAATAATGTCTGCAGATAAGTTGGAAGAAAAAAATTTTGCGATATTGAAAATTATGTCGGTAGAGGTTAAGAAGTTTGTAATTAATGTAATACTTCATGGCGGCCTGTTACAACAAGTAATTAATTTAATTAATGGATAATTTAGTGAAACATATTGCGCTGAATATATACCAGTGGAATGCTCAAAGTATTCGACCAAAAATAGATAATTTTGCAGACCTATTGTCCAGGGAAAATATCCATATAGCAATTATTAGTGAGACCTGGTTTGACAGAAATTCTATTGTTAATGTTAGCGGATATACTATTTTTAGAAAGGATAGACATGATTCATATGGGGGGGTAGCAATACTGGTTCATAAGTCCATTCAATCTCATGCACATTCATTTAATTTAATTAATTCAGGCATCGAAATGTTATGTGTAAAATTAAGTAATTGCAAAGACTTAGAATATGTTCTGTCTGTATATTGTCCTTCTTCCGTACGCACTCAGCCTTCCGATTGGAATACGCTTTTTTCAGCGTTTTCTACAAAGACTCTGATTGCCGGTGATTTTAATGGCCACCACACAAACTGGTCGGTAAAAACAGATACTAGGGGGACACAGATTATGGATTCGGCACTTGAAAATGACTTTATATCGCTTAATAATGGTGCTATTACACGGTTGAAGTTAGTCAATGGAAATATGCAAATGACTTCTCCCGATATATCATTTGCTTCCTCTGATGTAGCTATTAAATTTAACTGGCAAGTCTTTAATGAAAATCTGGGTAGCGATCACCTTATCATAAAACTCTCAATTAATGTATACAACGATTACAAGTTTTTCAAAAAACGGAATTTCAAACGTGCAGATTGGATAGGATATACTCGTAGTATTGCCGATAGCTCTATTGTGTTTATTGAAGGTCCTGATAACTTACAAGCTATGTATGACCTGTTCATTACACAAATCCATACAGTAGCGAATCGATACATTCCTTATAAGAGATATTGTAATAAACCTGATGGAAAACTCACTCCTAAAGAATATTGGAATCCTCAACTGTCTCAAGCAGTCGCTAAACGTAGATTGGCTTTAACGGCATTTCGCCGAAACCCAACACCCGCGAATTTGACGATTTTAGAGAATAAAACGCGTGAATCTCAGGTCCTTATACGTAAAGCAAAATTTAGTAGTTGGCAAAAGTTTTGTAACTCAATTGATGAGACAACCTCAGTCTCTGATTTATGGCGCCGTATGAGGTGGATGAAGGGTAAAACACAAAAAAAATTGAATTGCTCTTTTGAGAAACAGAGCAACCTATTGTGTTCACTTGCTCCAGACTATGCTCCAAATGTGATGCCATCTTTTTCTTCTAGAAATGTTCTTTTAGAATCAGAATTTCTTATCCAAGAACTTATAAGTTGTTTTAAAAAAAGAGACACTGCGCCAGGAGAAGATGGCATTACCTATTCTATGATTTACAATCTGCCGGATACGGGAAAACGTTTCCTATTACAATTATATAACAGTATTTTACGTTACGGTATAGTTCCTCAACAGTGGCGCAATATTCAAATAATTACCATACCTAAAACAAATTCAAATGATAATGTTGAACCTAAAATAAGACCAATATCTTTAATGTCCTGTCTGTGCAAAATTTTTCATGTAATGTTATTTAGGCGTCTAGAATGGTTTATAGAAAGTAAAGAAATTCTATCGCCCCATACGGTTGGATTCAGAAAATCGCAATCCTGTTTAGATTCGATAAGTCGCATAGTTTCACATATTCAAATTGGGTTTTCAAAAAATATTTCCCACATTAGCTTGTTTTTTGGATATTGAAAATGCCTATAACAATGTATCGGTTGATGTTGCAATGACAATTTTAGATGAACTCCAAATCGGCAGAAAAATCTGTTCATATCTTTGGTCTTTTCTTAGTGAGAGATATTTAAAGATTAGATCGGATAATAATATTAATATGATTTCTAGACGTACCAATAAAGGCCTCGCGCAAGGAGACCCGCTATTTACTATTCAATCTTATAACACATAAAATAAGTCATCAAATGCAAAACGTGTTCCTGTCACAATATGCTGATGATTTTGTTCTATTTGTTAGTGACAACGAAATCAAAAGTTGTGAAAAGAACATACAAATAGCGCTTGACTTTGTAATAAAATCATTAGATGAACTAGGGCTAGCTCTGTCTCCAATTAAGTCTAAGTTTTGTTTATTTAGCAGAGGTAAAAGAAGAGTTAGTCCCTCTTTAAAAGCTTGTGGACAAATGTTAGTTAGGTCATGTGATATAAAATATTTGGGAATGTGGTTAGACGAGAGCCTCCGCTGGGGAAAGCACATAAACGAGACTAAAGATAAATGCTCCAAATTTCTAAATATTTTGAAACTGTTGGCTGGTAGTACTTGGGGTGTACATACGAAACACTTACGTAGAGTGTATATATCGCTTATTAGAAGTAGATTGGACTATGGGAGTTTTTTATATGATTGTGCCGCCAGAACACACATCAGCAAACTTGATAAAATCCAAAATCAAGCACTGAGAGTAGTGGGAGGATTCATTAGAACGACCCCAATCCATGTAATGGAGTGCGAGCTTAATCTAATGCCCTTATTTTTAAGACGAAAATTTCTAGCGTATAAGTTCATGTTAAAAAGTGTATCCTGGTCTAATAATGTAACTGTTAAGATGGTATCAGATTTAAGTGCCCTGTGTCATATTAGATATTGGGCCAAGAAGACCAAACCTTTGCTTGTAAGCGCATTCCAAGATGTAAAAGAGTTTGAAATTGCTTCCTCCAATGTTCATAGAATGTTTGGTCTAGATATATGGATATCTGCCATTGATGTGCAAGAAAATATTAGTACTGATTGTGAATGTATAAAATATAACAAAAATCAAATAGAACCTAATATCTTATTAAGTAGTGTTATTAGTGAAATTTATACAAAATACAGGGGTTGGCATAAGATATTTACAGATGGCTCAAAGAGTGCTCGGGGACAAGGGGCTGGTTTTTTTTATCAAAATTCGGGAGTTAAAATGGGCTTTAAAATCAACAGGCATGTTTCAATTATGTCGCTGGAACTTATTGCGATATTTCAAGCAATGTCATTCGCCGTGTGTCGAAGTTTATTAAATAACATAGTTATTTTTTCTGATAGCCAAAGCGCTATGAAACATTTGGCTCGATGCGCCTCTGGTATCAGAGGTACATCGATTGCCTATGATATTTTATCCTTAATTCACAACTTTAAGTCGAATGGCATTTCGATTAAATTGCAATGGGTTCCAGCACACATTGGGCTTAGGGGTAATGAAGAGGCAGACCTTATATCAAAAATGGCATCTGTGAATGGTAATGAAATTGACCACTACTCTGATTATACGGATCTGATACCTAAATTCAAAACTAAATGTTTTAATGTTTGGAAATATTATTTTAACAATAAGTCTGAAACCAAAGGAATTTGGTACAAGACGATCCAGTGTGAACCTTCTTATTATCCCTGGTTCGATGATAGCGGACTTAATAGAACATATATTAAATTAGCCTTAAGAATAAGATCGGGACATTTTCCATCGGCAAGCTTCGCATTTCTTATGAAAAAAGTGGTTTCTCCTAATTGTACTTTTTGTAACTGCATTGAAGACTTGCAACATTTGTTAATGGAGTGTACAAGAAATAGTAAAAAAAGGGAGGAGTTTATTGCTAAATTTAAACTCAATAGGTTGGATGTTGGTCTTATCCAGTCTATCCTGTCGCGCCCAAATAGCGAGATGGCTAAAATACTATGCGCGCTAGTTACTACAATTTAGTTTTATGTTTATATATATATCTTATTATTATTTATCTATGTAACTAGTATTGTTTAGATACAATAGGGTTGGTGTGTCCATGTGGACAAAAACCCTGGTAAAATAATAAATTAAAAAAAAATAAAAAAATAAATAATAATTATACATATACTTAAAATTGCTAAGTGTGGGTCTTCTTTAAGAATTTATAATCTCAAGTTTTACCATGTGGGTCAGAGCCAGTTGGTGGACTTCACAGATCTGACAAATTCTTGACGGGTTTCTCGTCTTCCTTACGATATTTGTATACCTAATATATTTTTTAAATGGAGCATATATTCGAAACAGTTTTAATGGCAAAACATACACCTTATATAAAATATGGAACTTGACTTTTTATGTACCTAGTGCTCGTATAATAAAATTAACAACAGTGGCACTCGGATCTCGTTTTATGAGACGATAAATTTGAGCTAAATAAATTTAGTGGACAGGAGATATCGTGTTATGCGCCATAAATTTTCTCGATTACAATAAAAAATTTAGAAGAGTGGCAATTATATTCAAGTACTGTAGCAGCCTATATACGTTCCACTGCAGGGCACGGGCGTCCTCTACAATCGAGAGAACGATTGAGAGTGATTAGGCCATATATCATAGTCCACCACGCTGAGCCAATGCGGGTTGGCGGAATTTACATATCATAAACATTGTTATAAATCGCTAAGGTATGCAGGTGTCCCTGCGATGTTTTACTTCGCCGTTTTAGTGCGTGGTGATTGACTATCAATACACACATGACTCCGAAAAGTCAGAAGTGTGCTTTGGGATTCGAAGCCGTGACCACCGTAAAAATTTTGGTAGCTGTGATTACTTAACTTAGCTCTTGGGAGTTTTCTGTCCTCTAGCACTAAATAAATAAGTTTTAATTGTTCAAAGTCCGAAATATTAAAAAATCTTACACATATGAAATGAGGAATAATTTCTATTACCAATAAATATCGTACTGCATAATAAAGGACCAGAAATATTTGAGAATAAGTAATCACAAAGCGAGAGTGAATAAATATACTAAAATAAAGAAATATAGCAAGAATTATTGTAGTATAGTTATTTTCCTACGAAGTAGTAGCATCGCTCTGATGAAACCAACTCATTCAAGCTATACGCAAGACTGGCTACATCGTGATTCTAAGAAATCCAATGATTGAAATTGTTTACGTGTTTCAAATTGTTTCAATAAATTAGAAATGATTTTGCTGTTATCAGGGTATTTGCGATGGACGGGCATACGATAGTTGCCAAAACAAATTAGTGTTTCCTAACTTAACATTCGAATTTTATTAAATTTTTAATACAAAAATGTAGTAATGAAAACATTCAATTGAACTGTAATTATCATTGTTTTCTAACACTATTCATTATTTATTTTGTTATTATTTTTCGTGTACTTAATAACTCTTAAATTAAATGAATATTTAAAATATGAGTAGATATGGCGGTCGTATCGCGCGTGCCCATCTCTTATAGTCTAAGATCCCGCCATACATCGACCTTCACCGAGATGTTTATTTGATGAAACCTATTTTATATGCAATTTAATATGTCAATAAATATATTGTATATGGGTTGCCTTGCAAATTTCAGTCCAGAATACGATTAATTAATTATTAAAATAAAAAAAAATTTTTTACACATTTCACCTGTTTGATTATTAAACAAATTCTATACCAATCGAAAGTATGAAACCCATAGAATATGTAAACGTTAGGTTGCCTATTTTTTTCCGGTCACAACCCTCAGGTTGCCAGGTATAAACAGGTAAATCGCTACTAGCATTTTGCGCCGGTCTGATTATTGAATGGAAATTAAATGAAAATAAAGATCATTTTATTATGAACACGGTGGTATAGGGTTGCCTGCGAAAAATCAGTCCCGAATTGCGGTTGTCGAATTTAGAAAAGTGAAATATTGCTCCGAGTGACACAGCATAGCAGCTGTTCGAAGTCCGCTCATAAAGAAAGAGGGTGCGCATGCTATTTATTCTTGAGAATGAAAAGGACAGCGATAGACTCGTATATGCTGTGTTCTGTGTTACCTGGCAACCTGAGGGTTGTGACCGGAAAAAAATAGGCAACCTAACGTTTACATATTCTATGGGTTTCATACTTTCGATTGGTATAGAATTTGTTTAATAATCAAACAGGTGAAATGTGTAAAAAATATTTTTTTTTAATTATTAATTAATCGTATTCTGGACTGAAATTTGCAAGGCAACCCATATACAATATATTTATTGACATATTAAATTGCATATAAAATAGGTTTCATCAAATAAACATCTCGGTGAAGGTCGATGTATGGCGGGATCCTATACTATTACCGACAATTGACTACCATGGGATGGACATAAGAGTATGGAAAGTAAAGATTGGGCAGTCTAAGGTATAGTTTTAGGATAAAGCTTAAATGATAAAAATAAGGAATAATAAAAATATTAGCTTGATAAATAACATGTATAAAAAAATATGAATACTATATAATTATCAAGTTATATTTTTTTGGGATATCATATCATATTATGCACAGCTATTTAATTACGAGGTTACATTTTTGAGCGTCGTCATTGCGGTTGTAAAGAATAAAATGTGGGCGTATGCTACATAGTCATCTAGAATGTCTTAAATATAGTTTTTAGGTCATAATATATGACTAAATGTGGCAAACGCCCACTAAATCAAATTATATTCAATGTATTAGATATAGAAAAATATATGTACATTGTACATATAGAAAACTAAACAAATATGTAAACACATCAACCATTAATTAAAATTGTATAGATAGAAATGGGAAATATAAATGAGCCCTTTAGAAAAATGAATCATTAGAACATGCTGTAGATAAAGGTATAAAATATACAAGGGGAAAAATAAAATATACTTGTCCTCAATTAAATAATTTAATGAAACTTTTATACAATAAAAATAAATAACAAAAATCTAAAATATCCACTGAACATTGTCCATACACTCGTCGATTGCCTGCAATTTATGTCATTCACCATTTCCTAATATTTCTATCACTGTGGTGGGTTTCTTTGCTATCGTCCCTCTCCTCTCTTCTCTGGACTGGGTCTCGGCAGCAATCTGTTTTCGCCTCAACCGAGGCATGGACGGTGTGAACATCCCAAACGAATACGCTATACACGATGTCATAGTCATTGCTATGCATAACAATTTCAACTGATTCTTTTTGTCCATATCAATGAAATCTTCGTGGCTTTACGCCCATAATATTTTATTCAATACTGATGAGAAATTACGAGTAAATATATCTATTCTGTTTAGCATTTCCGTCAGTATGACAAACAAAGACAATCTTCTATATTCTCTGGGTGTTTTCGGATCTTTTTACTTTTGGCCTTGTTGCGTCATATAGTAATGGTAAGCGGCAACAACGGTTACAGAAACTATTAAAGCCTTTGCTATTTGCTCCATGAGATCCGATATTTGTTTAAAATAATACAAGAAAACTTCAACGCTTACTGCAAATAAACGTTTACGTATGTTGCTCTCGTGAATTTGGTAAAAATCTAAATGGTCATGCATTTGGTGACGATTGTTTTCTTAAAATAATAACGGTAAGTGTAGGTTTTTAATTATTCATTGTTCGATAATATCCTCATTCCATAATCTTAAATTATACTCATAGAGATTTTACTACGTTCCTAATTTTCCAATGTAATTAATGCACAATATGCACAATATGCACAATATGTGTTCAGTGTTATCAAAACTACAAATAATACAACAAAACTATGATTAGTAAATCTTGTTAAATTTATTTAAGTATTTTTGTTGATATTATTTTTTGTACAAATAGTTTATCAGCGTCCACCGCAATATGGTTGGTCAGGTCAGGGAGACGAGGGAGCATTGGGGCATTTTTTCCGTGGTGGGCCATCGCAGGGCCCACCCGTTCCAGATCTTATTATAGTCACATCTTGCGGTGGACTGAACATTCCGTAGCTGTAGGCTATAGTTGAAGCAGCAGTGATTAGTAAAGCGACTATCTGGAGTTGGTGCTCCTTATCTCTCTGTTCGTACCGAGGTCTGGTGTTAATCTTATCGTTGACCCATCTCCAGAAGTGCTTTCTTCCCGTCCTGTACCAGAGGCGTGTGGGTTTGATTCCGTTGTTCATTGTGTTGGTTGTGATTGCTTTGTTTTCAGTTTAAACTGTCATTGGGTATGTTGCTGGTTGTTTTCGGTTTGATGTTGCATTGGTTGGGTTATGGTGTCTGAAAACATAAATTACATCAATCATTAAGAAGAAAGTAGATAACAAAACTGGGGAAAATGGAATGACTGCACTGAAAACTAGCGAATGTTTTGACAAATTCTACATCATATGGTTTTAAAATGAATTATAGAAAATTGAAATATTTCATATGCAACCTGACTTCTTGTCATGTGAAATAACATTTGGCGTAATATCTAGATGGTGGCAAATGCATTCTACATAATTTTATAACTTCAAATAAGTAATCAGTAAATCTGACCATAGACTACGGCTTTGACCGAACTTGGTGTCTTTGACATTGACAAGTCGTGAAAAATGTATACGACCATTGGGGTATGAAAATGTATCTAAACTTATTTTAGAGTATACATAGTCGGAATATTTTATGTAAAGCCTTTGCAGAGGTGTTCATATTGGGTGTCCTTGACATTGACAAAGTTTTTATTGTCACGATGGTGTGTTAGAAAATGCATATTGCTTAATCTTGTTTCTTTATAATCATACGTAGCTTTTGTAAAGAAATCGGGTATTATAAGGTGTCTACTATCTTTGACATGCTGAAAATTATTACCATGGTGGTGGTGTGGGCCGCATGTTTTTCTCGGCTATAGCTGCGATGCATGACATGAATGAGGACACACACGCCACGAACAGAAGGTCCTGCTTGATCATTGTAACATTTCACTGATTCATGGCTTTGCAATTCAATACAATGTGTTTGACGGCGCGGCGTTGCAATGCGCAAATGTTTTCTTATTTCTTTTTTTTTGTTAACCTTTTTGCCATAGAGGTTGTATAGGTGGTATGATGATAAACTTTTTGCTTGTTATTATTTTTTGGATCTAAGTAGGTTTTAATTGCGTTTTTTTTTCGGTATAATTTTTTTTTTGTAAACGATATAATCATTATAATTAGATGCATCAAAATACATGTAAATGCATGATTCAGACTTGTATTTTTAATAATGTAATTATCAAAGTCTTGCACTTGATTTATATCATGTGATCCAACGGTGTAAAGGCAAACCCACCTGTCCATCTACAGACAACAAATAAATGTATTTATAGAAATCGCTCTTCAAAAAAATGCCAATTATGCACCTACAACACGGCCAGGTAAAAATAATCTCTCGTTTACAATCGTGTTCATGCTGCGAGAGATCTTTTTATGCCGGTCTTTTGTGTGTGTTGTGTGTCTGTGTGTGCGTGGGTCCCTGCAGGATTGTCCCGTGTAGTCAGCGGCCTTCACCAGAGCTGAACTGGGACCGGTCTCATTTACCGAACGAATCGATCGCTTCTACGATCGAATCCGCTCGCCTATTATTTCTCGGTTATTAAACTTTATTTAATAACACCAAATCTCCGATAAAGAATCAAATGAAAGTTTTATAGCGGAAAAGCAAAAGTTAGACGTGTTCGTGACGAAATCAACGTGGTCTAATCACGAGAACAGCACCTGTGTTGATAACACAAATGACGTGAAGACATTTTGCGAGCTCGTTCCGGCCGGCGTGTGTTCTCAACTAAACTTTCAAGCTCGGAGCGTCGGAGTCCGCGCCGTGACTTCTTGTAGTGGGAGAGTAAAACCTGTAGATAATGTCCGCTTGCTTCGTGCCGAAGTACCTGGCCAGCAGTCGTCCCTTTCTCTCCCGCGCGCCGCCCGAGCGCCGACAACCTCCGTTTCAACTCACCATTCTGGTATGCAAAGATTGATAGCCTATATGACCATTTGCTTTTGAGAGTCCCAAAGAAATCACGCGCGGTTAACTTTTCGCCGCCTGGCGTCACCAACAAACGTGCTCTGTATAAGTTTTAAAGTTTTTAATAGTAATGTGATTGGTATATTGATTGCACTAACTCGTTCTGTGAAGTGAAGCCTTACTGTAGGCTGACTGACTTCTGTTCTGTGCCTATGCGTTTTCCAACAACTCAGTGTGTGCTGTGAAATGAAATTGTACGATAGTGTTTTGTGGCGGTGTTAATTCCTTGTTGTTCCTGGATGATGTTGAGATGGATCCGATAGCGACAGACAACGGGTTGGTTGTGAATAATTTGAACCACGTCCGAAGCGATTCTCAGGTAAGTCGGCGCTGTGTGCTGTGTATCGATGGGGCAAAACACGTTTCCCGTTGCATACCTATGAATAAGTACAATGACACTACTATGATACATTTTCATGTGTTAAACGGCTGTGGCTTAAACTCAAAAGTAGCATCCAATTTTAATACAGAAATTACGTACATTACTTAAACAATGAAGTGACAAATACGATAAGATAGTGTAATTAGTATAAGTTTACATTTATTTTGCGAAAGTTGTATATGCTTAATTTAAGTTCTTATTAACCTATTATGTACTTACTAGAGTGATATGGTCCAGTCACGTGGTACAATTTCTTTGTTACTGTTGTGCAATGTGTTGCAGCATCCATTGTTTTGATTATGTATGACAATTATGTGCTAAACGTGATTGTGTTTGTGGTGTAACAGATCTGTTTCTACATTATTTACTGAGAGTTAGATGAGTGTTTATTGAAGCAGGAGTGTTTAGCCAGGCATTTGTTATTCCTTTCGTTTATTAAGAAGAATTTTTTGATATTAGTGGATAATCAATATACTTTAAGAATAAAACTGGCTATGAAGAGTTTCTTCGTGCTATCTTAAGAAAGGCTCTGTGAAACATTATGTGCATACATACATAAACTCACGCCTTTTTCCCAGAAGGGGTAGGCAGAGGAGCCAGGAGACCCTAATTTCGCCTTGTATGTTCCGTCTCAGAATATGATAGGGGGCGAGCCTATCGCCATATCGGGCACCAATTCCTGACTCCGGGCTTTTAATTAATAGAAAAATCGAATATCACTGCCCAACCCGGGATTCGAACCCGAGACCTCAGCTTTGTAATCGTGCCGTAGTAAAACTACGCCACTGCACCGAGGCAGTTCGCACCGATAATAATTCCATCGATATTTATACCTTTCCATAGATTTAATATAGTTTTCGAATATTACATTAATATACTACAATCTTGTTATCATCACAGAAATCAATGTGATTATTGAATACTTTATATATCTATTATTTACTTAGGTAAATTTTATTAATGTCATAAAGATATACATATATATATACCGGGTATCTCAAGACTGCTACCGAAAACGAAGCCGGGTGGTAGTTTTAGTGACTACAAACACAATGCAACTAAAAATTTCGCAAAGAAACGCGACAATTATTTTTTATGATTTTTTAAATATCGTCATTTTTGGGTGGTAAATCCATAGTTTTTGCTAAAATAATAATTTAATCTCTTTTATACCTTAGAGTATTTATAAATAAAAGGATATACACTATTATTTTAGGAATAAAAAAAACTAAAATACACGCTTTAATAAGATATACAACTAAAAAAGTAAAAATAATTGATACTGAATTTAAGATAAGAAAATGTAGTAAAATACATATATTTTATTGTTACAAAGCGTGGGGTGTGTTTACAACAATTACTTATCCTCCTGCCCCCACGCTTTGTAACAATAAAATATATGTATTTTAATCCATTTTCTTATCTTAAATTCAGTATCAATTATTTTTACTTTTTTAGTTGTATATCTTATTAAAGCGTGTATTTTAGTTTTTTTAACTATTATATAATTGTTTTGACTAAAAACATCCATCTACGGCTGTATTTCCAATCAATAACGCCATCTGTTGGTCAGTAGTAACATTTGACACTTGAAGAATACAATGTTAACGCCATCTAGCGATGAATAGTGCAAACATGCATTATTGACGTGATCACGCCATCTATTAGTCAGTAGCAAATTATGTTCATCTATACGCCACCTAGTGGTCAGTAGCAATGGTCATCAATTATAAGAATAATTAATCCTGGCGAATCTAATCAGGATAATTATATATTTTAATCGAATTATTGTATTGTCATCGGTCCTCAATAAATCTACAAAGTTTGAACGAAATCTGGCCGTTTAAAGTGGGTCAAAATCGCGCCCAAAGAAGTCGGTTACAAACAAACATACAAACATACAGGTGAAGCTAATAAAAAGCGTGTAAAAAAATGTATTTACCACCCAAATATGGCCATAGGAAAAAAATAACAAAAAAAAAATTGACACTTTTTTTGCAACTTTTTTTGTTGCATTGTGTCTGAAGTAGCTTAAACTACCACCCGGCTTCGTTTTCGGTAGCAGTCTTGATATACCCTGTATGAATAGCCACATAAGCATACTTGAATGATTAAGCACAGCACACTTCTGGCTGAGATTAAGCTAAGCTTATTTCAGTATAACAACTCCAGGCATTCCACTGCGCTCGCCATTCTGAGACATAATAAGTTATGCCTGAATATGTCTAGTAGTTACTCTAGCTACAATGTCCTTAAAATTGGAACACAACAGTGCTTTACTGCTGGTTGATGGGGCAAATAGACATTGCGGTGTTACCTACTAAGGCGGCCACTCACATAGCAGAAACCTACCACCAGTAAAAATAAATACCATAAGCGAATATTTTTAATACCAAACCCAACAGAACCATGAACCATAGAGGATATAATAACCAATGGGGTTATCATTGTCGTGATGTATTATCCACCCTGGGAATCTACCCTATGTCCCCCAAGTGTACAAACCAATGGATTACGAAAATATTAACTCATATAATGGCATTATTAAATATCTGTTGAGGTGTTATTTACGCATCGTAAATCATTATTGTTGACGGGTATATTCTTCGTAATTGACTCCTAGGCATTAAATAAATTATTGTTTCATAACAAACAAGGTGGCGAAATGGATGCGAAAGGAAGGTTGCCAAGTTTGACATCCATGCTGCGTTGTTTGAACATTATCGGTGTACAAACATAAAAAAAAAACAATCGAATTGATAAGAAAGAAAAATATATGCGGCGGGTTAGGCCGCCCGGCAGGTAGGGGTAGGTATGTAAATAAGAACTCAGGGTAGTTACGTGGTTCGGGCTTTAATATATTCGCATCACTGATTACACCCGGCACTGTTGCTGGTGGTATGCAACAGGAGTCACTGGCCTTCACTGGACACTGATCCGGGTCTTCGGCACGTGGCGGAACCCGGCAAATATACTTATTTGATTAACTTATTTGAAAACAAACCCTGACGAAAGAAAAAAAATAAAGATTGAAATAAAACTATTATTTACGGATTTTATCGCGGATTTGGTTTAATTTTTACATTTTTTAACTTCCCGATATTTCTATTAGGTACCTACTTTACAGCTTTCGTGGTAATGGGGCGGAGGGACTCTACGGATAAAATCCGTAAATATTAGTTTTATTACAATGTGTAACATTTGCTTAAATCTAAGAAACCCTCTTAGAGGTTTATAATATCGTCAATACAAAAGTAGTTTTACCAGAGTTAATTATTATCTGCTGATATCTGCCTTTCAAGGGCGGATCCAGCTTTTACGCCAGGGGGGGGGGTCACATTATAGTTCATGTCAGATTTTACGCCAGGGGGGGTCATATAGTTCATGTTAGAACACTGGGTCCCATTTCAATACTCAAATCCGTAATAATGACTTTTTAAAGTTTGTTACAGGCGTGGATTTGTGAACACACACATACATTTTTACTTTATTTATCGACATACAAAGAAATCGATGTGCTTATAAAATTTATCAAGAAGATAATTAATAAATTTTGTCAATCTGGGGCCAGCCCAGGGGGGGGTCATGACCCCCATGACCTCCCCCCTGGATCCGCCCTTGCTTCCTATACGCATAAAATTGTATTTATTTGTTTAAGATAGTAATCCAATTTTATATTATATGATAGATAGATAGATAGATAGATAAAACGTTTATTTTGGCTACAATAAAACACAAAAACAAACTTAAAAGTTACATCAACATTAATAATAACTACAGATAAAAAAACTTATGTTACATATTGTAGCCGCCATCAGGCCCCCCAGGTATATGGTACTTATTCAATATAATAACAAAGTTTAGTTAAGGTACTATAATTTGCAGTGTTAATATACTGAAGTATTGTATTGCAGTGAAAGAATTGATATGAAATATATGTTTGATAATAAATACCTCTAGGTATTTGACAATCTTCCTATCACAATCAACATTTTCTCTATTGATCGGTTAATTTGTAACAATCATGTAACAGTACAGCAAAAATACTTTCGTACTTTCAAAAACAAAGTAATGACCTGGTTGGAGTTTATGACCGCGCGTGTGGTCATGACCTTATAAGCCCTGGCCTTGGATTAAAATCATTTTTTCCACGAAACGAGTGACAATTTAAAAATTTTGCCGACATTCATGCTTATAAAATTGAACAAATATAAAAGAATAAGGAATATCACAATTTATGCTTTTGAAACTGGCTTAGCAAAGTGACTTCACTGAATCTGGTAAGTGAGAAATGGGGATTCCTCGGCACAATAATGCCAGCCTTTTCGAAACAGATATACACATTACACTGGTTGAATTAAACCTGATACCACGGATGCCACCAGGTCTCTCATATGTGAGAGATCGTCTGGTTAGGTACTACAGCAATGTCTATTTCTCCCGCAAACAGCCGTTTAAAGCACGGTTGTTTTCCGATTTTCAAAACATTGCAGCCAGAGTAACTACCGGGATATATTGAGTCTTAGCTTCTTATGCCTCAACTCTCAGCATAGCGAGCACAGTGGAAAAGCATTGATTTGTAATATATGGTGTTGATTGGTTTAGATACTGCCTATGATCAGTAGCATCGCTTATTATCAGGTGAACGGCATGGTCGTCTTGTCATTCATAGCGATAAAAAAGTTATTGGTCTCAGTATCAATAGTTTTCTACTGCCTGAGTTTGGTGATTGCCTCAGACAAATACATTTTGGCTTTTATTCTGGAAAATACGAATATATTTAATCCTACAACTGTCAAAACTGCCTAATCGCCTCTTGAAATTCTAGATGAAATATCAATAACTTAATATTTTACTTAGTAATCCAATATAGTTTTGTAGAATACTGAAATTCAAGCATGGGCTTTAAACAAGGCAACAGCCTACTTTCTCATCACATTGTGTGAACCGTGTTACGATAATAGACATAAATCACACAAGTGTTAGACGTTAATGGAATGTCCGCGATTGTCTATACCGCTAATGTGCAATGAATAAATTAATTCCTTGTAAATTAACACGGTTTGTACATTACCGCTTAGATACTAGGAAACGTTTCATATTCAAAGTTTCAAACACAACTGATGTAGAATGTTGAGACCCATGATATTTCCTTTAGATAGTTAATTTGCTTTAATAATATACTTAACTTACATAATATTATTTTAATTTACGAATGGACAGATCACATATGTCGTTTGTCAGGCGAGTTATGGGCTAGGACTTCTACCGAATGGACTCCCCAAAATATGTAAAGACCACGTGTTAAGCCCCGCAGAAGGTGAACAGATGACTTGGACCATTTTGATAACAGTCGGCGGATGAAAGCCTTAGGATAGAGTTTAGAGATGGGTGGAGATACAAAGGGAGGCCCTTGCCCTGCATTGGGACAGTAAAGGCAAGGAAAATAAGAACTTGATTCTTGCTAAGTAGTAGGAAATGCCTTCCTTCTAAATATTCCCGCTTGGGCAGAACATTGTCATCTTTTATTAGAAGTCTGTTATACATGCTTTTTATCGACATAAAACTAGTGCTTTGTTGGATGTCCAATCTGCTATCTTGGTCAAGATGTTGAGACAAGATTTATCAACTAGGGCACCACTATTTTACCTCAGAAAGCCTCACGTGAAGTAGAACAGACAATAAGCATATCGTGGATTTCATATAAGACCTAATAGAAATTTTTCATAATGACAAAATCCAATAATTTTACTGTATCCCATAAACAGAGAGTAGAGACTATAGTATCGAATAAGTAAATTATTCAATGAAGTATGCTATAAAAATTAAAACCTTATGAAATTAGTGAACTAATCTGTCTCAAAGAGACGTATACAGACTAACATAGGTAGAGAAATCCACGCCAGTGTTTGTCTCATTATATCATTGCAGGAAGTCTTTAAAGTTAGATCTGTATTAATATAATTTCACCAGATGAGCTAAGATCAGTTGTAATTTAACACTTCGGGGTCTATGACCACAGTAATATTTAAACAAGCCATAAAGGTAAAGAAATTTGCACTAAAGAGCTTTAATTGATTAGTATTCTATTATCCAATATCTCATGAAATTAAAGTATTGAGTGGTGATAAAGTTAACTGTGACAAACACGACAGGTTACACTCTATGATGTAAATAGTTAAGCATATTGGGGGAATAACAATTCACATGGACACTAAGTTAATTTGCGGAAATGCAATGGCTTCAACACTAATAATAACACTATGAAATGTAATGGTATTAACTGTTCTATTTAACTTTAATTTACTTAAAACATCACAAAATAATATGTTGTTTGCTTTACAAATATGAATTATAATTTACATCGCATTCCACCGCGCAAGTTCGTTCCTCTTTGTTATATAAATGCAAATATCACCTGCCCGCACAACAATGAAGACGGACACAGGCTTCATAATAATAAGCAGCCGTAAAATCGAATGGATCCTCGAGATGAAAGAGACGTTGTTTTTTGCACCAGCATCCCAAATTGGGAGGCACATGTCAGATGACGTCACCGTTCCTAAAAACCAGTTCCGCGCCAATTCGCAGCTGTCGACGGCAAAGCGGTTGGGTCGACGATAATTTAGTATTTTTTTGCGTTGTTTTCACCCCGGCCTCGGCCGCCTGCCTCCGAGATACACCGTTAAGTCTCACAATTAGACACTCCTGCGTTTAATGAAGGGACCAACTGGATGAATATTGTGCAAACTGTAAACATGTAACATAATATCGCGGTGAAGGCATTCTTGAGTTGACGGCTTTCGTAGTTCTTGTAAGTTGTACTGGTTTTTATGGCTGCTCGTCTTGTTCAGTAAATATCATGTTGTTATTGCAACTAGTTTTCAACTAAGTTGAGTTATTCATATACATATTTACAATGTCTTATCTTAGTGGTAGGCCTCTTATTATTAAGGATTCTCCTAGTTATTAACATCACCGTTTAGTCCATTTCCGCCACGAAGCAACAACATGGAAACACGGTTCAAATACATTGTAGCTAGTTATTACAAGTCATTAAGATACTTAAACAACTAATGTCTTAGGCCTCAGGGAGACGAGCGAAATCCAATCCCATGTAATGTTTAATAATAAGTTATGAATCTAAGGGTTGGTACTGTTTGAAACGCGATGCTTAGTATCATGAGAATGTACTGCTGGTCTGGTCTCGATAACGCAGAAACATTTTAAGAAGTAGGCTTTTTGAGTTGTCATTTTATCAATTAGAACTGGGAAAACGTGGAATTTACAAAGTACACTTTTAATTGCAACCATTACATACAGGTGCAGCCATGAACAACGTACTCTTTGAAGAATTAAAATATCCAAGTGATTATATTTGGCCACAGGAAGTCTACTGTTGAATATAAACCTCCCTCAATTGCTGAGTTACCAACATTATTATGAAATTGCCAACAGGCTGCTATTGAAAGTTAACAATGCCGCCATCTCCATATAGGCAGTGTGGTGGAATAGGTTACCCTCGCAACCGAAATTCTAATTATAGCAAAATCCTATGTTCAACACTGGACTATACAAGTAGCAGGGTAGATAACGGACTAGCCGGGGCTGCAAGCATGCTCACGAAGGTCGCGGGTTCAAATCTTAGGGCGAACCTCTGGACTTTTCGGAGTCATAGGTGAAGGAGAACGTCGTGAAGAAACCTGCATGCTATAATGATTTGTAATAATTTCTATACTATGTAAAGACCGCCAACTTGCATTAGGCTAGCATGGTGGACTATACGGCGTTACCCCCTTCTAAGTAATCTAGTCACAAAAATTAAGGGATATAAAAAAAATTCCAAATTTTTGGGTGATTTTCAACAAGCTGTAACTCCGAGGAAAATGGTCGTACAGAAAAAATAAAAAAAGCAAATTGTAGCTCCGAGTGTCTAGTTTTCAGATCTGACCATGAATTTTTTTTGTCATGTCCAGGTCTGGAGAAATCCTAAGAAAATTGCCGAAAAAAAAATTTTCCAAATTTTTTCCCGTCTAAAAAAAGGTCCACGGGCTTCAAAAAATTTTTTTTGATTGTTTCGTTCAAAAGCTCTTTTAGGGAATTTAATACTCTTTAATTTGGCCTATTCAAAAAGCCTGTACGACGATTTGCCGCGGAGTTATCGTCAATCAAAGCAAAAAAGTTCTTTTTGACTTTGATATTCAATAACTCCGAAAATAATGATCGTACAGGAAATCGAAGGAGGGTTTTGAAAACTGCACGATATTCTCTATAAGAAAATGTAAACATCTTTCAGAAAAAAAATTTTTTTTGAATTGAAAACTCGGACTGAAAAAAAGACAAAAATTCGCATAATTAAGGATATTTGGATAACTTGGTATAACTTTGGATAAAATGGATGAACGAAGGATATCGTCGGTAATTTTTCAACCTCTAAGTGTCCCCTAAAATCCATCAAAAATTTAAAGCGCTGCGATTTTTTTTTCATTGTGCCCCGAAGCTTCAAATTCTTTGTTTTTTCAAAAATCACCATTATGAGCAATTTTGTGATTTTTGTTCATTTTTTCAATTAAAAAAAAATTTTTCTCTCTAAAATCTTTATTTTTTCGATTAAAGAGATTGACTTTTTAAAAAATTTTGCTTTTTTTATTTTTTCTGTACGACCATTTTCCTTGGAGTTACAGCTTGTTGAAAATCACCCAAAAATTTGGATTTTTTTTTATATCCCTTAATTTTTGTGACTAGTGTATTAAGGCTCATGCATAAAATCCTATCAAGACCGGTTGGCGCACCTAATATTTAAAAAGTATGTATATGCGTAGCTACCTATTTGTTGTATAGCATAGTGCAAATATGCGAGATGCTAAGGTACGTGAGTCACACATCGATATTCCCACGATCAAGAGGCAAGTTCTTTGCCCGCCGTTTCCGTTCCATATCGAATATTTATATCGCATGCATTTTCTTTATATGCACCGAGGTTTGTTTATGCCCCGTTAGGAATTCTTTAGTCGTGTTCGTGCTTGAAAGTGAATTTTTGCAAAAAAATATAAATATATTAGCAGGAATGTTTTGCTGAATTTATGTCGTCCGTAGTTTTTTAAATCGCATGTGAATGTTGTTTGTTTTAATAATGACTGATATTTTTGGTGCTTCTTTACGGTTGATAATTGAAAAGTCCACTGCTAAACATAGACTTCCTCCAAAGTTCTCTATGTCGACCTGTTGGAAGCAGCCTGCATCCACCGACTTCCTGCAGCCTTAGACCTGGTCGTACGGCCACCTTGTAGTAAATACACTTTATTAAACAAACAAATAATTTCATAAGGAATTAATTATCAAAAACTGCACATTGATTACATACAATTTTTTTCTCCATACATACAACTTTAAATGAATAACCAAAAGGTCTTAAGTTCTCTCCTAAGTCCTAACAAATATGTATAGTGAGAGAAATGAGCGAGTCTGGCAAGACGGATGAAGATTCATGTGTACGCCCTCGGCCCCCGATGTTGAGGTGAGCTTCGATAACACCCAATTTATTTCCTTAGCGCAAATCTTCGTAGGAATCTCCTTTGTTAAACGTGGGGCTGTTTTAGCTGTGGTTTGAATATATTTAGTAGTTAACATAGATTTTTCGTATTAAAAGGTACTTGTATATTTAGATAGTAAAGAAGATGGAGTTTATAGGCTGTTGAAGAAATATATTTTATAAACGCCGGGCCGGCCCGGCTCTGCCTGAGTGCAGATATGCATTTGAAAACATTCCACGCCTATGGTCGTCAGGTGTAATGTAGAATTCTAATGGCAAAATATTTTTTCAAATCGCTTTAGTAGTTTCGGAGGTTATGCAATATTAATAATCAAACATTCCTAAATCTAAATGATTGTATATTTATAACTACGTATAACTTACTCTGTTTTGATCTTATGCAGGATTTAATTGTTGAATCCTCATTTGTTTTTCATTATCAGTGGTATATAATCGTGAAATCGTGGGTTTCGTTCCCAGTCCAATCACTCTACAATATTTTCGGTTTAATAGACCTCTTATGAGTTAGCTAGTATTGAATTTGTGCCTGGAACGGCCTCATGCTTGCCTCCAATCAATATTGGAAATACGTTTGCCAGGACCTGGGCGCCATTGGAACCATCTCTGCATAATACCTTATGAAAACGTACGGTTAATTGTCACATATCTCTAGTGAAATTTGCCAGAAATAATTCATGGAATTTGCGAAAGAGGAATTCGAAAATTCTCAACCCTTCCGAATTTTGACGATGGGTATTATCCCACTACGTAATAAATAAAAGTCTTTATATGAGGTTATTTACCCCTTTAATTCATTGGTTTGTCACCTGCTTTGACACAGAGGGAAGTGGAAAATTATTTATTTTATATTCCTCTTAATTGCGCATTAAAGATTCCCGGTGACTCGCCGAGCTTCAATGCTCGGTGTCATTACAATGCGTGCCACTGTTGTTCCTGGCTTACAGAATCTGTAGTGGTGGGTATGATGGCATGACATCTCACAACACTACAAAAATAAGTGTTTATTTGAAATAATATTAACCTTAATCATTATTGATTTAATATTTGCTACTCTCTTGAAATTATATGGAGAGTCGAACACATTCTATAGCAATTCAATTCTTTAGCAACTTCAAGAGTTCTTATTCGTATTTTTATTTGTTATTTGCAAATTGCTACTATAAATCGGATATCTTTATGAGTGCATTCATTTCCTAAAAAACGCGTTAATGCATTAGCATTCCCATTTGAAATTCCGAATACAACACTATCACTAAACGATCGAGTTAGAAACCATACATGAACCTAAATAATTGTTCGACTAAGTCGATTTATAAGACAAGGCTTACGGCATCTAATACTTTCTTAATGCGAGGTAACCTTGATGTAAGACCTTAGTTTACCTTTACGTTTCTTAACGTGTTGTAAGGCTTAGTTTTTGTTCGTCCGCGCCGCACGCATACCGGATTCTCTCTAGTCTTTCTTTATTAGTCATCTGACATTATACCTTTTTGTGCGTCTATTATAAGCTTTTATACTTTATGTGTTGGATTTAAACTTTTATATAACATCGTATTCATGCGAAGTTATCATTGCTGTCTATGAATGTGCAGCAGACAAAGTGTTGTAGAATCAATGACTAAGGACGAAATTTTGAAGTTGGGTAGGGTGAAAGAATTGTTGGACCCAGTGCATTATAACTTGTAGAAGTTAATTTTCTTGTAGTAAACTCTGGTGGCTTCCACAAAATACCTTTGTTTATTTTTGTATGAGACTGACTGATCAACATGCTCGATGCCTCAGCTCTGTTTAAAAAACTTAATATCAAAGACGTGTCAAAAACAGTCAATCTTTCGTAGAAAAATTCTACTGTCTATTTAGGCCTTAGTTTGGTTTTAGTTCCTTTTGTTCTTTTTTTCTTCTGTTCTCAGCCTATGACCTATTCAATAAAGACAGTCACCCAATTACAAATAGGAAGTTTCATTGATGCTGCATGCAGAGTACTAATATAGGTCGTCTGCGAAACTTCCCGTCTGTATCTCGAAATAGCTCATGCAAAATAAGCACTGTGACTAAGCCAAAACTGGTACATATCGAGTCAACTGTGAGATCTGCGAATGCGTTAAACCATGTACATATAACTAGATTTTTAGTACCTACTAGACATTCTTAAACATTTTTTTTTATTGCGCCGAATTGCGAGTTGGGTATGCCATTCGCCTGATGATAAGCGAGACGACCGCTATAGAACAGTAGCAAAACCAAACAACACTATGAATTATGAAGAAATGCTTGACATTCCACTGCGCTCGCCATCCTGATATATAAGGTGTTAAGTCTCATTATGTCCAGTAGTTACTCTGTCTACAATGTCCTTCAAACCGGGACACCACAGCGGATTTACACTGCTATTTGGCGTGAGAAATAGACATTACGGTAGTATGTATCCAGGCGGCCTCTCACGTATGAGACGCCTACCACCTAAGAACTACTAGGAAAAGTGTTGATAGATTATGCGAACGGTTTTAAATGCAGTTTACAAGTTATATTCAAATGTTATTATAAAGGCTTAAAACTTTATGTGTCGCCATAACAATTTACAGAGGTTTACCATTAAACGTTGCTGTGGCCTGTGACTTTTAAGTTCTATTCCTAACCAAGTGCTAACATTGGAAGGTAATGGTATTAAGAAAATGTTTTTTGTATTTTTCGGAGTAAGATATTTACGAAATATACGCAGAAGCAAGCAATTATCTTTGTTAATTATAATAAGGCAATCACTAAGTTCTAAGAACGAGGTTTGTAAAAGCTTCCAAGGATACAAAAGTATATAAGTAAAGTAAATAAGATAAGCCCTCTTACCTTTTAGCAATCTCGCAGACTCCCTTTCATTAATTACCTACTTACTGGAGACTTAATACCAATTAAACTTACCCTTGTTCCAAATAACTCCTCTTGTAAGAGTTTTCTTAGTAAATCCTGTTGTTCACATCATACGTCTTCGGAGAAAAATATCAAAGACCTGTTCTTATTATCCAAAAAAACACAGAACCATAAGGTATTCTTAAATAAATATTATTCACATTGGGTCTATTAAATGCAATGCACTTAAAGTGGGGGTGATATTTTCGTTTTTTGATATTTCGTTGCATGTGAATATTTAATTGAAACCACGGAAGTAATCCTAGAGTCGGGGGACATTTAAAATAATAAGTAGGACAAATTAGCCACACTTATAGAATTTTTCAACTTATGTATCTAGTTAGTGGTTACATAGAAAATGTTAAACCGGTTCATACTGTCAGTTGATTTGTAGCTCAATTACCTGTTGCAATGAAACTTAAATACATCCCAGATCATGAAAATACCTAATATCACAACTAAGTAAGGTACGTTGGGCTAACACCGTAATAGCAGTACATAAGGGGTAGAAAGTAAAGTAAAAAATGCTGAAAATTTTGTTTCTTTGATACCTCAAATCTCAGGAACTACTGATTCGAATTGAAAAAATATTCTTGGATTGGATAGGTCTTTAATTGAGGAATGCTACAGGCTATATATCATCACGCTATAACGTATAGGAGGGAAGCAGTAGTGAATAATCTAGTAAATACGAGATTTGTTTTCGTTTTTCGTGGTCCGATTGGTCGATATTCTAAATTGATAGTCGGAATTGAACATTTTAGCCGCCATTTTGAGCTGGGCCTGACCGCTAGTATAAAATATAGGAGTTTACATTCTTTTTCTTTCATCCATGTATTACGGTGTTATCCCAATGCACCTTACAATATTTTATTCCATTTATTCCATAAAACTCAATAATATCAGTCGTAAGAAAATAACATTTCAAATAAAGTAATAATCTCGCTCAGCAAGATCCGTAAAAGGACTCAAAACCTTTTCAAGTCGTAAAATAATATTGAGATCTAATGATTGTGCAACATTGCTTCACTGCATTGATGATGTCACTAGGACATTCACGTATCCTATTCAAATATGTATTGTTATAAAAAGATGTTGGAATATTTGATAGTTACCAGTAGACCGTTACTTGCTGCTCAGTTTAAAGTAGGTTTTCTTAATATTTATGTCAACAGTACTGTTTCAAATCCATAGCGAACTCAAACATATCCATTGTTATAAAAGGATATTTGTAGTGTAATATTATAATTATGATGTTTTTATTGTGAATTAGGCTTGTTTTTTTTTTTGTGAATTATTTATATATCCATAGGTGAAGGCTTGTAATTAGCAATAGGATTAGATAGTAAGATATTATATTTTTGTTATTAGTCTGTAAGCTTTCCGAAAAGTAAATAAAAATAAGTATATTTATTTTTAGCGCGTGGTGGCCTGTTGGTAAACGGACTAGACGCGACTGCCAACATGTTCACGGTGGTCGCGGGTTCGAATCCCAGGGCACACTCTGACTTTTCGGAGTCATGTGTGTATTGATAGTTAATCACCACGCACTAAAACGGTGAAGGAAAACGTCGTGAGGAAACCTGCATACCATAGCGATTCATAAGAATTTCTAAGGTATGTAAGTCCGCCAACCCGCACTAGGCCAGCGTGGTGGGCTATATGGCCTAACCACTCTCAATCGTGTTCTCGATTGTAGAGTAGGCCCGTGCCCTGCAGTGGGACGTTTATGGGCTGATACAGATACAGATATTTTTTTTTGATAATTTCCATTTATAAATGAAGAAAATTTTTAGTTTTTTTTTTAATGTTAGTTTAATTAAAGATTACTTTAATTACCAAATATTTCGGATTGTATCTTGTGAAGCATCCTCGGATTTATTGCTAATATTCGCTTGCGTATTTTATTGATATAAAATACCAATGTAATGCATGGCCAGTCATTGCCTAAAGTGTTTATTTGTAAACAAATCTACTACAAACTAGATATACGGGAAATCAAAGATGAATTTCTTCACAGCTCATGTAACAGGTAACTCTAGATTAGAGACACGAAATTAGCCACGCGTCGTTTCCCGCCACATTCTATGGATGTTATCACGCGAGAGGCGTTTTCGCGCGTTTTCACTGACCATAGATATTGTAGACGAAAACCGGTAGCATAACTCTCTCTGTTTTGTTTGTGGTTAATTTAAAAAAATCAATAAATGCAAATGCGTTTTAAATTATCGCGGGCGCTGATGTTTTTATTGCTAGATAAATCAGATTACGGCTTTCTTCTAATAAATCACAGTTTTTTTTTCACTCACATGATACGATTAATTAATACTAGCTTCTGCATAATTATTTGTGATTAAATTTTTATTCGTAAACCGTATTTTTGTATCAGTTTAATTCCATTACAAAATAAAGCATAATTTTTAACTTCCTTGTATACAGTTGAAAAAATGACATCTTGCTGCACCCAAATTAAGGCGCTGCGTTGCCTCCTGCAACTAAAATATTTCCTACAGCAGGACGCTTAAAATTCCCAGTCAATTAAGCGGAGGATATGGTCCCGTTCTCTGCATGACTATATCTAATTTACCTCTAGCTAAATAACAGTCGTTTTCCTAGGAATGCCGTCCAAGTGAGAACCGCCGAGTCTGCTTTCGCGGTGCATGTATGGTTAAGTTTCACCATTACTAGTAATGTTGCTCCTAATGCTCATCTGTAGTTGGCTTTCGTTACTGGTTTGCATGTTTGTTTTAATTTAGTAGAGGTACATTTTAATAAAGTACGTCCTACGTTTCTAGAGCATCCTGCTTGGTAGAAGATATTTTTTCATTGACACGAAAAAGTCACAGCAAGGTGATTTATGCAGTGCAATTCAAACAGATTATTTATTTATTCATGTTATTTCGAAATACATAATTGTATATGCAAATAATCACAAATAAAAATATAAAGTGCTTAAATACGTTTAACTAACATCAGTCTTACGATCTTAGTGACCTTAAGATAGACTGGAATGAACGGAAGCAAATAAGAAATGGATGGTCACAGTATATAGGAAACAGGTTCATTTTTTATAGAATATACGAGAGAAATCTCATCGGCCGACAGAATAATCTCGGCTTGGACCTCTTGGATCTCCGGCAATGTCAGAAAACTGAGTTAAGCGTTATAATATTACTCATATCCTGCTATCATGGCTCGAAGCTTATCACATTTATTGTTTTAAAGAATTATGTAAAGCATTCTTTAAATAAATATGCAAATAAGTTTACTAAACGTCTCTTATGACACAAATATACAAGAATTATAAAACCAAACGATATACAAATTCTATCTAATAAACGTAAACCATCTGGCGTCGCAATTTTAATATTCGTCCAAAATATTATTCAACCAGCGATCATACTTTTACTTTCTTCCAAACCGGTATTAGAGTTCTCATCTGAACCACAGGTTTATACAATTCTGAACAATTGCATGATGATTTATCTGTTGAAATCTCACTGGCATTCCGGCAAAATGATAACAACCACCAACTTTCCATTCAGTACAGAAGTCCCTAACCTATTAATCAAATAAATTCCTTGCTGTATCTTTTAGATTTGGATGGACCCCTGCTTACTTTAGTACTGAATTTATGCAAAATATAATTTGACTTTTAGTTTATTTGAATTATTTGAGGATATTTATTAAGGAAATAGCAAAAGCAAAAATAAAAGTTTTCTAAAATAATGTACCTACGAAGTGTGTGCTGGCCTGTTGGCAAAAAGACCAGACGCGGCTGTCAACATGTTCACGGTGGTCGCGGGTTCAAATCCTAGGGCCACTAATTACACACACACTAATCACATCACATAATACACACATTAATCACCATGCGCTATAACGATGAAGGAAAATATTGTGAGGAAACCTGCATACCATAGCGATTTGTACGAATTTCTATGATATGTAATGTATGTAGCGTGGTGGACTATACGGCTTAACCCCTCACAGTCGTACCCTCGATTCTAAAGGAGGCCGGTGTCCTGCAGTGGAACGTATAAGGGCTGATACAATTTAAAAAGAGGTCTATTATGTTTTTCGCTGATACAGCGATATCAGCTTGTCGTCGACTCTTATGGACTGATTTGATTGCCAAAGATTTAGGCCAAGTGCATAAATCTTAAAAATATTTCTTTATATCGGACACACAAATATTTAAGCGTTTCCCTCATTTAACACCGCTTGATCGCTGCAATCAAGTTCTGGGACATCAAAGAATAATTAATAAAGAAAGTTTGTGAAAACTAAAATGATCGTCAACGGCAACTTTCAATTTTTCCAATTAGCTAATGGTCCAATAAAATTTTATCGTAATTAAAAATTCACGACAGTTATGGCCTCTGACGTGGAACGGTTGACTTGTTAATTATTAAAAATTAATTTCGTAGGATTCAAATTTAATTGCACACTTCAAGTTATAAATTTATGGGATTTAAAAAGATTGAATTATAATGCAATAAACTGTTTATCCCCACTTACCCGCAATGTATTCTCGTCGGTTCATTTATGCGTATTTTCGGACCTCTTTTAAAATTTATTGTCGCAACTTCATGTTCAGTATGCTTTCTAGTCCCTCGTTTATGTAACAGTAACGTTTTGATGTATGTATGTTTATTTATTTATTTATTTATATATGCTTTATTGTACACCAAAATGAAAGACACATACAAGTACTTAAAAACTAAAGGCATGGTTACAATAGGCGGCCTTATCGCTAGCTGCGATCTCTTCCAGGCAACCTTTGGTTTATGTATGTTTGATATACATATATATGTATTAATTGCTATGTATTACATGTCTCGAGCAATTAGGCGACCCATTGTTGGTAACTACTTACTTTAAATATAGCTACAATTGTTTTGTTTTCTTTTTGTTGCATATATTGTATGTACAATAAAGAGGATAGTAGATAATAAATAAATAAAACGTCGCATATCATCACTATCATCATAATATCATCACTAATGTAAATTTGAAATTATTGAGTATATAAATAAATAATAAATAACACCCAACAGTCATATATGTACATAGCCCTGACCCCACACTAAGATCGAGTCGTGTGTTGTGGGTGTCAGGAACTACGAGAGACTTTTCGGTCTCACAAACTCCCGACCCGAAAGAAATATTTGTGGACCACACAAACATTTATTTCGGGGTGGGAATCGAACACGCTGTCTCTCGTTTCACAGGAGGCTGTATATAGATAGGTATTAGGTACTCGTTTTCTTGGTCACAGAAACAGAAATGCAAGTTTGACAAACATTTTATAACCAAGGTAGCCTTAGGATTGATCAATACATAATTAAGAATTTAAGTGTCTTCAATGGAGAAAAAATATTATCTATTTAATAAGTTAATATTTATTTAAATATTTATTGAGCGACATTTACGTCGACTAAAGGTAATATTGTTTAGTTATGAGTAAAATTTGTCAGGAACTGGTGATAATAGAAAAGTAATTAAAAAACATTAAACCGACTTCAAAATTGTAATAAAAAGAGTTTCTCTCTTTTAAAACTCGCCAAAAATATAAAACTATACCTAAATATGCCAACAATATTTTTGAGGTTGGTGCCAGCCTTAATGATTTGTACTCCTTTAAAATATTGGCTATTTACACAAAAATTGTAGGTCTGTCTTAGGATGAGGCATGGTTGAGAGTCCACGCAAAGCGCTAAGTATGAAGGGATGACGCCCGCAGACTGCGTTTTACAAGTCAATAAATAATTAACTTGTGTTTATTTTATATCTAAAGCGGGACGTAAAAATCTCAGCCAAAGGCAATGTCAACTCACTAACAATATGTGAAATTTTACCATAAAAAATATAAATTCACGCCAGTCTTTTATAGGATGTTGGAAATAAATTGAATTGTGCACATATTGCAATTACTTACTGAATTGTGTGCTGAAAAAAATATTATACCTGTTACCCACATGATAATTATGTATATCGTGTAGGTTTGTAGTTAATTCGATGTACGATTTATCATATTATTAAAAGTGGGCGTAAACCGACGGGCGTATGACCCACTAACGCGATTACTTATCTATAATTAATACTTTTCACATCTGCACTAATTTTTTTTTATCAAAAGATTTTTTTTAAATACTCCCAACAGTCACACTCATAGTCCGGACCCCACATTAAGATCAATTAAGTGTTGTGTCGTGGGTATCAGGAACTACGAGAGACTTTTCGGTCTCACAAACACCCAGACTCGGAAGAAATATTTGTGGGCCGCATAAACATTTCTCTCGGTGCGGGGATCGAACCCGCGTCCTCTCTTTTCACGGGCGGCGTCTAACCGCCTGCGCCACGGAGGCTGTCTTAGTCTTTACTATTCAAATATGACTATCTTGAACGTTTATAAAGAAAGTTGTTGTACGTATTTCAGATTGAATTTAGTAGATATGTACACTAGAGACAATTATTAGTGCCCCTCTATAGAGATAGATAGGGATCTATCATACAATTTCGTGCTAAAAATGTTAAAATGGTCAGCGGTGTCCTTCAATAACGCTGGTATCAGTCGCTAAAATCAATTATCAGATAAGTCTCATAGCAGTACTACTGAGCAAAACTAAGTACAAAAAGTTGCCGCGTAAGTTTGAGTGAGACAAAATGAACGAGCGGCATTTTGTCGCGCGGTGCTGACAGCTGTGGCTGACAGCATTTTCGCTTTGTCTCTTTCTAACGAGTAGTAGTTACTTGAGATATTGTACAGTTCGTGATTTATGTTCTATGATTCAAATTTAGCTTCTTAAACATGGTACCAATAAGATTATTTTCAAAAGAAATATTTAACCATAAAACAGAAGTGTCTGGAGAAAAATTGCATTTTAATTTACATAATAAACAAAAACAATGCTAAATATAATATACAACCATGTAAGGCGGTTCTGGAACGCGCTTGAAATCTCCAGTTGACCAATCACGTTCCGTTTTACACAAAATCCACGAACTTCAGTGTAGTGTTGTCAATGTCATACGCCACGTGCGGCACTCGGCGTGCTTCACGTTGTTCCGCCATTTTGTACTCACCTAACCTTATTTGTGTTATGTGTTTTATAAATTGAAATCATGTCTATGTTAGCGGCACCTCGCCGAAAACAAAGAGTAATTAATCTTCGTGCTAAAAACAGTGCCTGGAGCGATGACGCTAATAAGTTTGGACAGCGAATGTTGGAAAAAATGGGATGGAGTTCGGGCAAAGGGTTAGGTGCAAAAGAAAATGGAATGGTTGAGCATATAGTGGCCCGATATAAAAATGATGATGCAGGATTGGGCTACGAGGACAAAAACGATCAGTGGACAAAGCACGAAGATGATTTTAATGCCCTGCTAGCTAATTTATCGAACGGTAAGTACTTTGTTTACAATGTGAAATTTCCTTTCACTGTTGCTAGTAATTTAGTTCATTTGTCCATGCTAGCAATTTTAAATGATCTCATAAGTCTATTAGCATAATATGTATATATTATTTTACACTTAATATGTGTTAATTTATGTTTTACAAATTATAATTTGAGTAACAAGTTAAACAAATCTGTACCTTTGCTCATTACCTACTATTTGTATGGTTATTCTAAAGAGATAATATTTCAGGTGGAGCTGAAAAAGAAAAACTACACAGTGGTGTATCTTTAGAGGACAAATCAAAGAAAAGCAAGGCCCGAGTACACTACCACAAATTTACTCGTGGCAAAGACTTGACAAAGTATAGCGAGAAAGACTTAGCCAATATATTTGGTAAGAAAAGTCTGAAAAATGAAGAGAAAACAACAGATGACAGTACAAAAGAGGTGGAAACTAAGGAGCAAATATTTACTGATAAGGGAAGCATGGAAGACTATTTCAAAGCAAAATTAGCAGCATTAAAGACAAAAAATAAGTCATCAATATTAAATAACAACTCAAACAATGATAATGATGTTGATTATGCTTTTAGAGGTTTTTCCGGAACAGCCAATAATACAGAAAATAATGAAGAAAACAGTTGTACAGAATCATTTTCATTTTATGGATTTCAACAATCACAGACAAGTGAAACAGCACCTTTACCACCCAGAGAGAATGTTGATGAACCAATTAAGAAAAAAAAGAAAAAGAAGGAAAAGCATCAAAATAATCAATTAGATAATAATAGCATAGAAAATGAAAATGTTAATAGTGAAATTGTAGACAATGTAGAACCAGAACAACCCAAAAGGAAAAAGAAGAAATCGAAATTGGAAAAAGTGCCTAAAATAGAAACAGAGCCTCAGCAGAATGGTGAGGAAAATATTTGTGATAATATGAATATACAGCCAGAAAAAATAAAAAAGTCAAAAAAGAAGAAGAACTCTGACGTGAGTGGGGAAGAAAATTTGCCTGAAAGTAATGAAAAACAGGATGATGACTATGTACCTAAAAAGAAGAAAAAAAGGAAAAATAAAAATACAGATGAATAAATATTTTTTTTTACTTTTATTCAATTTTTTATTCGCTATCTGGAAATAATTATGTATCCCAAGTTTTCAAAAATTGTATTCCATATTTAAAAAACAATATGGGTAAAATTTGGGTAAAATCAATGGAATCGAACCTGTGTTGATTGTAAAATAAACTGACGCAATGGAATTAGTCGATTATTTACGATTCTCGTATCTGGTAAGTAGCAACACTAGCCATGAGCTGTCAACACGGGTGACGGGCAAGTGACATTGACAGCCACGCCTGGCGAAAGTTGCACGCTCTTTGGTTGCACGTTGTGCATTTTTATTTCTGATTTAGATTATGCCTAGAACTAATACATTACTAAGAATAAACTTGATTTATAATGGTTGTTCATGAAGACACAAATAACACAAACGAAGTTCCAGTCATACAAATGCCGCGTAGTGAACGCAAGAAATTTTTAGTTGTGGACAATCATGTTCGAGAAATACCGATTGTAAAAGAAACAAGTTCATCAACTAACACTGAAAACGACTCTACAGAAAGTGATTGCAAAACAAAAAAGAAAAAACGGATTAAGAAACAATTAGAATCAAATCCACAAGAAAAAAACACTTCTGTAATTAGTGCCAGTGATCTACAGGAATTAAAAACAGTTTATTTAAAATGTAAAGAAGTTGTTGAGAAGATTGAGAATAAATATGGTCACTTATTAAATTTAGATGCAGGAAATAGTTCTAGACAATACAAAAGGAAATCCAATGAGGAAGTTGAACAATGTGTGTGCGAGACTAATAAAAAAATTGTGTTTGATGACAATGGAGAACAAATGTTAGTCGATGCTGTGCCCTTAAATTATACCCACATTTGTGCCAAAAAGCTAAAAGCACCTCCAGAACATAGCAACATTGAGATTACATATGACAATACAGAAACACAGCTACCCGATAGCATTCAAGAGCTTCAAAATCTATTACGGAAGCCGGATTTGGGCAATAGATACAGATACCAAATTCTTTGTAAAATAAGAAGTCTGCGACAAGAAGTATCCAATGAAATCAAATTCAACAAGCCATCACTGATTGAGAAACTGAAGAGTAATCCAGATGAAATATTAGATTTTAAGGGAACTAACTTAGCGAGCATACCAGGATATTTATGAGAACATACATATATGTATGCTTTTTTAGTTTAAAAACTTTGATTGACTTTTATTCATTTAATTGACCTTATAAATATGTTGAATTAGCCTAAATAATGTACTTTACTGTAGTTATGTGGCTTCTCTGGTCAACTTCAAAACTAGGGTATTTACATAGGGTCTTATTAAAAGTATGATTTGACGACGTAGATGAATTTGTGTATCATGATCAAGATAATAATGAGAAAGTTAAATATTTGTTGCAAAAAGAATTACAAGATTTTACAATGCATCAGCTATATTCTTTATTTCATCATGTATGGACATAATACATTACATGTACCAAAGAAGTAGTCAACATTTGAAAATCTTAAATATTAACAAACCAACTTGTCTATTAGTGCAACTATGCCATATTTATTATTATTCGAAATCAATGTAAAGCGATAGCCACAAACATAGTGCATTTGAAAACTGAGCCACAGGGCTTGCATACAAAGAGTAATAATAAAGATAATGTAGTAGTAGAAATAGTCAGTTAATTTCATAGCAGTAAGTTTCAGTCGCTACATAAACATAGCCAGGGGATAATAAAATGTTTATATATAATGTTAATTAATTTGTGATGCTGAATATATTGTTATTCATATTATGCTAGTGTTCAACTTGCTATTGAGAAGGTATTGGTCAATATTTCCAAATGAGATTGAATAAATAAACACTGTAAGGGACCGTCCATTAATCACGTGATCTTTTATTTAGCATTTCTTGACCCCAATCCCCTTTAGTGATATGTGGTGAGATTTAAGAATACTCACCCCCCCCCCCCCTCCCCCTATCCAACATCACGTGTATTTTTAATACATGTAAATAAGTCTTAAAATGTTTTCGAATAATATCTTTAAATACGGGAATAAAGTATAATACCTTGTTATTTTGAAATTACGGACCATGATATAATAAAAGAATCGTGTAATCATAAGAAAATATGTAGCATTTAAATAAAAAATATGTCAGAAAAAAAATTTACGTGATATCTTACTAGGCTCCCCCTCCACCTTGTGATATTTCGTGATTTTTGTCCAACCCCTCCCCCCATTCAAGCCTCACGTGATTAATGGACGGCCCCTAATACGTAATCATGGTAATCTCTTAATATTATGTTTAGATATTGACTGTAAATGCATGCCCCATATTTGTATACATCTATTTAATTTTGTATTACTATAATTAGTAACATGTTATTAAATTGAGAATAGAAATTTTATTGTATTTTATTTTATAATGTTGATATAAACACCTTGTTATTCATAAGTCATTAACTACCTTTGATCAAATATAACTTACCATAATATGGATAAACTGTAATCATTAAGCGATAGATAATTAATTGAAATAGCGGTCGAGTCGCCGATAGAATATAGATAGATGTCAAACTATCAGTAGCGATTGAGATACGGCTTGAATCTTCAAGTGGAACTTAAAAGTTTGATAAAAAATTAATAAGTCGTGCTTAATTCGAATTGCAGTAAATATAAATACGACTTACATAGCGTTAAATGTTTACGCATTCCGCAAGGAACTAGACGGCATTCGTTTTTTTTTACAACAAAGTCTATTTACCTTTTTGCCGGCAAGCTGCCTTCAATCTTATACAGGGTATATCAAGACTGCTACCGAAAACGAAGCCGGGTGGTAGTTTAAGCTACTTCAGACACAATGCAACAGAAAAAGACAATTTTTTTTTTGTATTTTTTTCCTATGATCATGTTTGGGTGGTAAATACATTTTTTTCCTAAAATAATAGTGTATACCCTATTATTTATAAATAATCTAAGGTATAAAAGTGTTTAAATTATTATTTTAGCAAAAACTATGGATTTACCACCCAAAAATGACGATATTTAAAAAATCATAAAAAATAATTGTCGCGTTTCTTTGCGAAATTTTTAGTTGCATTGTATTTGTAGTCACTAAAACTACCACCCGGCTTCGTTTTCGGTAGCAGTCTTGAGATACCCGGTATATCCAACCAGCAAATATCTATACTTAGGCTCAATTGCACAAACTAACTTTGCCAATACCTTTGCCCTTGAAACTGTCAATTCCATACATTCGCAAGGTCAAATAGATCTCAAATGTATGGCGATGATATTTTCATAGGCAAAGGTATTGGCAAAGTTACTTGGTGCAACTGAGCCTTAGTATTCAATAATACCTTGTCGATAGGCGCTGTGTCGCATCATAATGGGGTATTAATATCAAATTCTATCGGCCCACATGGACGCAATATATTCAAAACACAACTTTAACTCCCACACAATACGGATTATTGTGATAGAAACATGTGCATAGGTTTCTGGCTTCACAGTGGATAGAATGTCCATTGTCTCAGCCCAGAAACAAGATTATCTTTGCATTGAACGACTGGATTTTACATTCCAATTTTAACCTTATGTATTGGCATTAAAAGTTATTATTTCATCTTAAGTAAGTGTATGATAGTTTTTGTAAGTGAACGAATTGCAGGCCGAATAATGATGTGACCGCATACCGTTTACTAAGAACCAAGCACTTTGTGAAGCACCTAAAGTGATGGAATTCAATTTGACGCGTGTTGTAAAAGTGTCCCGTGACAAATGATGGACACCACCGCTTTGATAAGGAGATTGCGTTGGGGCAAGGAGATAGCAGTTGCCAAATCTAGGCACGCACAATATAAAGGAAAGGCAAAATGGTTTGATCAGTCTGCCGTCTGGGTTACCGTAAGATAGCACCAATATCCAGGCTGTAAACCATGTGTCTTGTGTTCGAATCCCGAGTCAGGTAATCAATCCACTTTGCGCGAGGTTTTCAGTTGAAAACAAGAGTTGTTAGGGACTAGAATATATGCTCCTTATGATGGGCCTCCTTTGAATATGCATGGTTTTTATTGAAATAAACTTGTTGAACCGTAGGTGGAACTAGTAACATATCTGTTTTTATCTATAGTGATAAACGAGTGAGTGTAGGTATATGTAAGTAAAAAAGCATTCAGAGGCGTTGTATAGTGCCGTAACTAGCCTTTTATATGCCCGGCACGAGCACTGTAACTGCGCCCCAGATCGTAGTCTGGTTTAGTCATTTCTGCGTCCTCCTAAGCTCTGTGTCTTGTGTCTGGTCTCCGGATAACGCTCGTTTCGCCCTGGTTTCGGAACTAACATGTATTTTGAAATTCACAGTTGCTTAAAAAATATGTAACTGTTATAGATTCAAAGTAACAATCCATATTTTCACATTTTGTAGAGTTTCTAATGCTAGTTAACGGCTTTTTTCTAAGCTTCGTTTTCATACGGTCATATTTGTTTTAGCACATATTATTTTTTCGTACTTTTGTTTCTTATAAACTTTAGTTTTTGTATTTAAAATAGTATATGAAATAATTTCCTCATACCCACCCATTTTTTTCAGATTGATTCACTTATTTATTCATAGGTCCGCATTGTACGCATTTAATCAATTCACGGAAGTAAAGTGCATTAAAATTCGACAAGTTCGTCGGCAGCGAGCGCTGTCCTCATATTCATGGAATTCAGCTGTTTGAGCCACTTCCCACATGTTTAGTCAATACTTTCTTCGCCAACGAACTGTCTCATGCATTCCGCTACCGTACGCTAACTTATGTGTAAACAAACATTTGCATAGCAGTACAGTGTTGCGTACCTCCCCGACATTTAACCGGCCGTATTGAGAAACACGTGATCGTTAGAGAAATTAACGCGCGCACTGATCATTTACATTTTGTCGTGTTTGCATCCCGGCTTCGAATAAGGCTGTTCGGTAATACAGCGCGTGGCGGCGTCATCGTTGGACGCCTACGATAGAGCCTTCGACAGATGAATTGAATTAAAAAAAAAACAAAAGAACTAACAACTTCTAAATGTGATTGGAATTTTAATTTATGCAGATATTTTGTGCGATGTGACCGGGCCTAAGTGCGTAGTGTGGTGCTAAATAATGTAAATTATCTCATTTTATGTGCGTAAAGTGAAATAAATGAATAATCTTAATTAGAACACGATGAAACTGGATAACTTTGGATTTGAAAAATTACAGGTGCGTTGGACTTTTTTTAGATTTTTTGTTGATAGCACATTTCATTGTGCGGTCAAATTAGGTACCTAGCATTGCAGAGATGAGTTTTTGTGTTCGTTTTTGCTGCGGATCGTACGGCTGTTGCCATTAAACCTAATCTTAATTTCGATTGGTGATACTAGGATGGAGTTTATGTACGAAATAAAAACTCTGAATTCTTTAAAACCGACTAAAAAACTTGATGTATAGTTTAAAAAATAAATATTAATAGAAAATAGTAATTTAAAGGTTTATTTTCTACATTTATGAAGATCATCTACAACTTTAAAAATGAGAATATTCAAAAACATTACAGTAGCAGAAGTTACAGAATATATGTATTGTATATTTACTTATTACTTAGATATTAAAATAGATGAAGATATAAAATTAAAACAAAGATAATTGATAGCTTACAAATTGAACTTGCAAGATGACCATCAAACAGTTTTAGAACAATCAGCTTTTAAAAGCTACACACTTACAAACACACAGAAATATTGATTATAGCGGTACTTAAAAATCATGCTGCTACTTTTGTTCACAAAATAAATTAAATCGTATTTAAATAAATAATTTAAGAACTGCAATATTCTTGAAGGAAACTTAGTTTTAAGAAATTTACTTCTTGCTGAGGATGACGATGAATAAGGAATTGCACTTAGAATTATTAGTTTATTTACGATCGAAGTTTTCATTATCTATACTTAAAGACGCAGTCCATTCGGGATATCATCATCGGCTTTGTAACGACAGACGCTATACTGGACTACCAAAATGTACTTCCTTATTTCAGGTTGCTTTTAGAAATTTGTTGGAAAATTAATTTGGCAACACACAATTAGATTAAGAAGACATGTATCCACTAAGAGAACCTGTATAACGTGGGTGCATTTACAAACACCACTCAGACACTAACGTCCAAACGTGGACAAACATTTATCTGTGGGCCATACAAATATTTATTCGTGGGGGTATCGAACCTGCAGCCTCCGGCGTAGAAAGCAAATTTTTTACGCCTTATTCATATACAGTTTTATAAACCTATTTTAGCTATCGAATGTTTATCCCTTTCTCAGGACTTTTGAATTCAGTTTAAGCGAAGAAGAGAAAACATTCGATATATAAAACAAGTTTTCACAATGTGTATTCATAGACATGACGGTAAATCTCCGTGCCGAAGGTACTTCAACCATAACACTTTTATGTCAAAATGAAGAATACCTGATAACTATATAACTTGAAAAAATAACTCAGAATCGACCCGCGGGATGAGGGCATGCAGAAGTCTTACAAAATACATTCTCTTCAAGGCATTTGGATAGGGTTAACGAGTATTTACTTGGGTAACGTAATTTAAGGATCCATATAATTTACCTGTCCACCTTAGAACGGTGAGTCATACTGCTGATTACCTTGACTCGTCTAAATTACTCCTGTCGTATTTGTTTATATTTTAAATTGACTTTTTGTTGAACATTTGCTTTTAAATTAAGTCGCTCAAGATGCTATAATTACTGAACTAACAACAGTCACTTTAAAGGATGTTTTAAAGTTGATCGAAATCCGTTGGATTTATAAATCACGAAATGGATGGTAGTGGTTTGCATTCCTTCGTTGAGAGTCACGATTTTGTTTGATCGTATCAGACATTTTAAAATTGGTAGCTAATTGCAGACGAAGCATCGGCTTTAAGTAATCATTAAAAACCATAAAAACGATCTGCGTCATAGTTTTGTAGAATCGGAAACATGGACTTGTTGAGATTTGTAAATGTATTATGTGTCGTAAATGTAGTAATTCTAATTGCAACCGGATTCTGCAGTTTTGTTTAAAGTACATAATTGTTTATAAATCAGTTAGAACTGGTTGACAAGGTCATAAGAGTTCCTGTTCTTATTTTAATAACTACGATTCTCTTTCTTTATAGTGTCTCTATTTAATGATACCATCGATTTACATCTCATCACACATTATAAATTTAAATTGAATAAGTTCAAAACACTCCAGGCAAACATCAATCCCGTACATGGGAAAAAATGATGAATTGACTTGTTTGATACAAGCATTCCAAATCCTAAAAGTATGATTGATTCGGAGTATTAAAATAGCATTTAATAATGTCGTGTTTCACAGCAGCTGTTGGTCTGATGTCATCTCATTAATAAAAGTAACAAAAGCCATACCAGGAGTGTTGGCAATAAAATGTACCAAAATGAGAATTATGTCCGTGTATTTGATTGTATTATTTCACGCCGGAATGTGGACAGATTTGTCTCGGATTGTGGCCGATGAAATTTATTTACGCACTTATTTCAGCATTCGTGTGTTGTTTTGACGGCAATAATTGCTTGTAAAATTGAGATTTATTGTCTCATTAGCCAGATCTAAAGAACTGCGTTGTTTCTGGCTTCTTTGGGTGTTTTTAAATAGCCTTTAAAAGAAAACGATTGCTAATTCGAGTGTAAATATTATTTAATGATTTCTTAGGTTTACGCGAATATTACTCATTGAAATAAAACTATTATTTACGGATTTTATCGCGGATAAAATCAATAGTCACACCTCATGCGAATAAAATACCGAAATATCGAATCTAAATTATTGCTACCTAGTTTACTTAAACATCAAATGACTTTGATAATCAAAGTATCGTGCGTTTTGTTACAAAAGATCTTAATCTTGAGGACTACTTCACACGGAATGACAGAATCGTAATAATTGTTCAACAGTACAGAACAAATTAAGCACGAGAGGCGTAATAGAAAGTGTCAATATGTCACACTCGTAGGATTTCATATATGTTGCACAAACAGCGTAGGCGTGAGTTATGGAGCCCGAAGGTGTATCATTAGTACTTTGACCCATTACTTAATATTGTATAATATGATCTGTAGATGGGCAAAGTTTTCTGGCTGGTTATGATGTTACAAGCTCATTCGAATTTATTACTTCTATCTATATTTCTTTTTTGGGTTTATGGGCGTGTGGTTGGAATATTTTTAACTTTTTCATTAAGAACTCTTCTTTTATGATGGTTTCTTGGACTTACGCGAAATGTGTGTGATGAATCCGTAAAAATGAGTTTTATTTCAATGTGTTACACATTGAAATAAAACTCATTTTTACGGATTTTATCGCGAATTTAGTTCATTTACATTTTTCAATTTCCCTACGTTTCGATTACTTTAAAGCTTTCGTAGTCATGGGGAGGACGGGGCATTCCCGCTAAAAAAAATAGTATACTATTGTCAAATTATTGACAATAATAATAGTTTTGTTTAGTAATGATTTTATAATTTCAACTATAAATATCAGCCTGGGTAATAACGTGCGCTAGATAAAGATTCAAAGGCTAAGCATGAATCGTTTTCGTTATTATCGAGTGACCATATAAGCTCGCAGCTAGTCTACGTATGAAGTAGCAAGCAACTGCGTTGACTCAGTAATTAAAATAATAACTCTAACATCTTTTAATAGGTTTTAAACACAGGCATTCCTAGAATCTTGTACACAATTTAAAATTAAATTGTGCCAACCAACACAAAAGACATTCGCAGATTCCCAACTCTGTTAGATTTAAAAATACATAATATAAGAGCTTATTCCGTTTAATTTCTTGCTCGACGCAAAGGAATACCCAATCATTAAACCTAAAGTCTTCAACTGACCGATAACAAGTTTTAAAATTGTGAGTCAGAGCTCAACCGCTCGCATTGAGAAGGTCGAACTGCAAGTTGTATCTCGACTATACACGCCCATACTTGCTATACCGAGGACGTTTGCGGGTCTTTAGCCCTCAAGACATGTTGTAACGTGAACATAATCTTGTGAGGCGTTCCATTTCAATGGAACAATGGGATGTGATGTATCTTGTTTCGTATTTATTAATAAATTAATAACGTCTTCCTACGTTTGTATCTGTTGCTAATGCGACTTCATTTGTAAAGTTAGAAGTTTCAATTACGTCTAATGCATCATTAGAAGCTTTGATAGTGGGTAGAACTTGTTTTTGATGTGATTCGTGCACTGCAATGTTATCTTCATCAATCTCTGGTCTACTTGTTGTAATATCAGTCCAGATACATTACATTAATAATTTGCATTATTGACAGTGTTAGTTTTTGGAAATAGAACCTACAAACACAAAGTATCTTTAAAATAATTTCTCACAAAGTAAAACGATACGAACAAGTCATATTAGAGTGCCTATTAGACTATACATCGCCAAGATATGGTCTAGACACCTGTTTCGCTTTTCCAACTGTCACTTATCTTACGCAAACTTATCTATTATAAAATTTCATTGCTGCAATAAACCGAAGATGCCTTTAAACGATAGCTACAAGTGCAGCAGACTAGTTTAAACTAGGCTTATTGATTTTCCCAACCGGTTACCATTCTCGAGAAGAAGTTAAATCGGGGAGTGTCTTTACCGAGTCATAGCCACTCCTGACCGCGTGAGAAATACCATTACCGTACTACTTATAAGGGACATATTTATTAAAATCAGTATGAATACACAAAATATTGATTTTTCAGATAAGTTTATTCTCTTTGAATTAAAATATAGTATTCTAGATGGTTTTAGCGATATTGTAGACCGGCGTATACGAGTTCTTGATTTACTTTTTTAGGAAAAAATCTTTGATGGTGCATCTTTGATTTTGCTTAACGTAAAAAGTGTATATTATCGCTGTTCTCCCCAATAGTAACTTATTCATATAATTTGACAACCTACGTGTCGCAACTCGCAGTTAGTTAGTCGCCGGCTGTGAAACTGAGGTCGCCGCTTCGATACCTGCACCGAGACAAATGTTTGTTTGATCCACAGCATCTGTTTCGGGTCTGGGTGTTTGTAAGATAGGTCTCTCATAGTTTCTGATACTCAGGGCACAAGACTCGATCTTAGTGTGTGGTGTGTCTGAAGTATGTACATGTGTCTGGTGGGTATATTCATTTTATTTGATGTGACTAAAACTGGAGGCTCTTCCAATTTTGTACATAAAGAGACAAATAATTAAATAAATACTGTGTTTTGTTTATATAAAATTGCATTGAAAGTAAGTACAGCATGTTAATTTTATATGAACTTTATAGTCGTCTGCCGATTGTTTTCAATTAGGTGGTTTAATATTTAACATAACAATGGTTTGGCAACACAATTTGTGTTTGTAAATACTGTTAGCCGATGTGAATGTTTTGATTATTATTCTGTATTCATTATCACTAAAGTATTTTTAGCGCATAGTAATTTGAATATATGTACGCGCGAGGCATAATTTTGCAGCTTTTAAAAAGTAGGACTTGAAGTACTCAAAAGTTTCTTAGTACTCAATGATTTTCAAAATAACCTTGATGTATGTTTGTGAAAAATTGTGGTAATTTTCTTTAAATAATTAATTTCAACCAATTCAGAGATTCCAGACTAATCTCATCTGCAAAGCATAAATATCCTTTGTCCTAAGATTTTTCTTGAATGTTCAGACAAATAATTACTGCCTGAAGCAGGGCTGGGCAGCCAGTGAATTAATACAAATCTGCTAAATCCCCGTACAATAGTATAGACTACAAGCCCGTGGCAAAAATCGATGGGTCAAATGAACCACCAGGAGACCTATTTGGTAGGATACAGGGGCATAAAATAATAATATTCAGCACTATGCCGTCACTTGTAAGCTGTCCGTCTCAGTGCAGATGAGACTTCAAAATCATCAAGGAGAGGGGTTCATTTTGGTCATTTATTTTTGTACGGCATTTCTACCATCGATAGGTCCATGAAAAATAATAGAAAGAACACGTAGTGCCGTACAAAAATAATGCGTCACAAAGTCGGAAGAACGTTAGATATTCCGGCAAAATTGTCGCTAAATTTGGTCATTTGATTTTAAACGGCATCGGTTCCATACAGTCGCAATACCTCTTCTAAACCATTATTCCGCAACGCCGTACAAAAAATATGCGACAAGGACGAAAAATCAGCGGTTGCAACCCACTCCCTTTCAGTGGTCCGGGGGGTGATTTGAAAAAATACGGCATCGGTTTCATAACATTAAGTAGCACTCAAAATTACTATTAAAAAAAAAGCCGTCACTAAATTATTGTTAATTTTAATGTATACATAAATTCCTTATAAATTTGACTTTTAAAGCTGAAAGGTCATTTGATCCTGTACGATAACCTGTTTTTTAACATGATATTGCTAAATACAATTGTTATTTAGTATTGCCATTCAATAAAAATGTTTGAAAAGAAATGGAGAGGAAAATAAAATACGAGTTTTCTCAAATCATTTCAAAAGTTTAAATTATCGTAGATTAGTGAAATACAGCAACTTTCTAAATATTATTGTTGTTTTAAATAGTTCTCAGGTAAACAAATGAAGAAAAAATTATGCCGTACATTTTAATGCAGAACATAATTTTTGGCTGATTAAAATGGCACTACCATTTCAGGAGTACTTTATGGTCGTGTGATACTACACGGCATTAACATATTTTTGAAGAGAATAATTAATAACATGTATAAAAAATCATTATGCCAGCTTTTAAAGTGAAACAGTATATATTATATCCAAAAATTGAAAAACTATAGCTAAGCTCAGTATTTATATTTTTGTAAACTTTTCGATGTCATATACTGCAAACATGGACATATTTTTTTGAATTGTGTTATTAAATATACTAAATGATATATACAGAAATGAAAAAATAGGTAGGTATGTCTTTCAAATTTTAAGTCAATATCTGAATCAGTGACTGAGTCGGTATCGGAATCAAGGTCCTTATCGACGTCCGTATCCTTTTCTCAATCACCTTCTGAAACATGAATATGTGTCATCTTATTTTGCGGACAAATAAAGTTAAAAAAAAGGAATTAATAATAATAAGTTTTTTTATGTTTATTACCTTTTATCAATGTGAACTTTCAGATATGTACGGCATTGACTTTTATAGATGATTGCATTAGATACAAATAAATTGTCTAAATGCTGTACAGTAAATATCATACTAAATATCACCCTAAAGTATATTTTAATACATGGATTATTCGAGAGATATTTTCCGCTCTACAGACCTTTGGATCACCAAAAAATGTACGGCATGTGAAAAAATGTTATCTATGCATTAAATACTTTCAAAATAAATTTATCCCATATTGTGTCAAATCACCCCCCGGACCACTGAAAGGGAGTGGGTTGCAACCGCTGATTTTTCTTCCTTGTCGCATAGTTTTTGTACGGCGTTGCGGAATAATGGTTTAGAAGAGGTATTGCTACTATATGGAATCGATGCCGTTTAAAATCAAATGACCAAATTTAGCGACAAATTTGCCGGAATATCTAACGTTCTTCCGACTTTGTGACGCATTATTTTTGTACGGCACTACGTGTTCTTTCTATTATTTTTCATGGACCTATCGATGGTAGAAATGCCGTACAAAAATAAATGACCAAAATGAACCCCTCTCCTTGACGATTTTGAAATCTCATTTGCACTGAGACGGACAGCTTACAAGTGACGGCATAGTGCTGAATATTATTATTTTATGCCCCTGTATCCTACCAAATAGGTCTCCTGGTGGTTCATTTGACCCATCGATTTTTGCCACGGGCTTGTAGTCTAAAATAGGTGTCATAACAGTTAACCTACATGCACTATTATGTTGTAAGTACAGACGAGTTGAGATTTACAAGGCGCCCTTCGTGGGCGTCTATGCAAATGTTAAAACACGACGCGAACAGGTTGGGTTTCGCATTACTATGTACATAATGCAATAAACGCGGGGTTGTACCGCCCCCTATTACGTCAATGAGTTTAACTGTTGCTTTTCCATCATTCGGGTCAAAACCTTTGTTAATTTTAGCATGGTGATCATTTAGAATAAAATTATTTGTGGGTTATTCCACAGAGTACATTACTATTAAAGCTAATTCATTTACTATCAATTGTTGTCATGAATGTGTAAAATATATCCTTTTTCATCCACATTATGTAATGATGATAAATTAATCCATCGAGAGCTTTTATGCCGTTGTTATTAAGACCTGCGCCGGTTGTGAAACGAAAGGCTGGTTCGATCTCCACACTGCTAATAACTATGAACTATTCTATTGTACTTCTTATTAGTTTAAAATTGTTTTTTAAAGACAGTATTGTCCTTCCAGACAGCAGAACGCAGCGCCGGCTGGGAGACTCATCGAGTGCGGCTGAACCGCGTGCAAGGCTACGGGTTCGGAATTGCCGTGTCGGGGGGTCGCGACAACCCCCACTTCGCTAACGGCGACCCCTCTATCGCCGTGTCCGATGTGCTGAGAGGAGGACCCGCGGAGGACAAATTGCAGTGAGTTTTATTTCCATTGTGTATTTCAAATCAATGACCTTACTATTGCGGATGCCGAAGAACTGGCGAAATAGAGGAAACAGCCCGAAGGCGGACTCTGGCACCGCTCGAGATAATGTCTAAGCAGAATGAATTAATAGATTGTGATTGTGATAATCTTTTGTTGTGACTTGTGGCCACAGGTTGCGACTGATATTTTATAGAGTCCTGGACAAAATGGCCGAAGGTTTAGCCCTTAAAATATTAACGTAAATTAATATTTATTTTGAATTTAGATTTATGAAACAAAAATCCTGTTTAGTTTTTGATACAAATAATGCAAGGCACTTTGTGTGTATTTGGCATATTTGTTTAGTTCTTTTATCAGGTTTTGTAATAGAATAATCTAAGAACTCACAATTATTTACAACGAAGTACTTAGAATCCAACTGTTGATCTTATTGTTAGGTAATGAAAGGTGCATAATACTTAATAGTACCATGGCTAATATAAGACTATGTAAACAACGCATTACTCAACGAAGCCATAAAAAGATACATAGTCCACATATTATACTTTTAACAAAGTCCCTTGTTTTGCAATAAAAAAATAAATATTTTTTTAAACTGTTATTACCTTCGGTTCTATCTAAACATTTTGATTTTTTTGCTATGAATAGCGAGACGAGCATACCGTTCGCCTGATGGTAGGCGATACGCCCGCTCATGAACAGTAGCAAAATCAAACAGCACCTTGAATTACAAAACAATGCTCGGCATTCCACTGCGCTTGCCATCCTGAGACATAAGATTATTATGATGTTAAGTCTCAATATGTCCAGTAGTTACTCTGGCTACAATATCCTACAAACAGAAACACCACGGTGCATTTAAACTGCGGTTTGACGGGAGAAATAAACATTGCGGTGGTGCCCACCCAGGCGGCCTCTGACATATAAGGGACATACCACCAGTATAATCACAAGTAGTTGCAATAGGATCCAGCCCACTATTACCGACCCATTCATTATCGAGTATTGACAGTAGCAACACATAACTGGCGAATTTAGCACCGGAACGCGACTATTCATTCAGACTTCTAAATTGAATGGCGAGTTGTGAATGTGCTAAATTATCACCCAGTTGTGATAATCCTTATTTATTCCTAATAAAATATTGCGAAAATATAATTGAAGAAACGCCCAGTTACTCTACTAGTTCTGACTAAACACAAAGTGTACTAACCTTGTGTCTTGGGTATCCCTATCTATAAGAGACTTTCGATCTCGCAACACCCAGACCCATAACAATTACTTGAGCATCTTGAGAATCGGCAAATATTTATCTTGGGATGTCTTACGATATCCATTTACCATCGGCTGTATTTCAGCCACAATGTCATCCTAATACAAAATGTTCAGCCCATATAGTTTTTTATCAGCCAAATAAATAAATAAATAAATAACACCCAATAGATACATGTTTCTGACCCCACAGTAAGATTGAGTCTTGTGTCGTGGGTACCAGGAACTACGAGACTTCTCGGTCTCACCAACACCCAGAGCCGAAAGAAATATTTGTGCGCCGCACAAACAATTCTCTCGGTGCGGGGATCGAACCCGCGGCCTCTCGTTTCACAGGCGGCGTCTAACCGTCTGCGCCACGGAGGCTGTCATTATTACCTGTTTTGTAATATAACAAAGCAGTCCATAAACCTTGATTCTACTACAAGCCAAGACCGCTTCTTCACGATGGAGAGCCAATATTTAGATACATAAACAATCGTGTCTACCATAGTCCTTCACACATGGTTTTTTAATTAATCAATTGCTTTCCAGTTTCCACCAATGGGCAAAGGTCTCCTTAACAATCAACCGAATTTAGACCGTACGCCTTTTAATTTAATAATTGTATTTTCTTTCCAGAGTGAACGACAGGATAGTGTCAGTGAACGGCATCCCGCTGGAGAATGTGGAGTACGCGCGTGCGGTGCAAGTACTGCGGGATTCAGGTGCGGCGGTATCGCTGGTGGTGCGTCGCCGAGCGCCCGCGCCGCCCCCCACCGCGCCCACCACCATCAAGCTGTCGCTCTCCAGGAACGGGAAGAAGGAAGGTCAGTTGCTAATTGATATAGTTCTTTTAATTCTGGTAAGTGCAATGAGCCGTGGTCTTCACTCGAGAACACGTCTACCCAAGCGTCGGCAAGCGTAGTGTAGGACGACCTCCAACGAGGTGGAGTGACGATATCCGAAAGATGGCTGGTAGCGGTTGGAGACGATGGGCTGAAGATCGAGCCCAGTGGCGTGCCATAGGAGAAGTTTCAGTCCAGCAATGGACGCGAATAGGATGATGATGAAGTGCAATGGCTAGTTGAAATATTATTTGGTAGTTCATCTCATTTACACACGTTATTCACATACGTAATAGGTCATGTCAACAACCTCAAAGGACTTAGGCAGGCGTGGTTCTGGTGCCATCCATAGTTCACCGTACTTATGTCTCTCCTAAATGTTATATAAGTTTCTAAAGACATGGGGGCGATACATATGGGTTTTTAAATTGAAAACTCACACAAATTGATTCACTTACGAAAAGCTTTGGTCGTAGATAAATTATTTTGTTAGTGTTGAGTAGGTTTTTTCTCAGCTATGCTATACAAATAGAATCGAAAATACTATTTATTTGCCCCAGTAGTCATTTTTGGCTTCTTTTGGGGTTGAATAAGTTTCTAAGTTATTCAGCAAACCAATTTACTTATTTCAATCGGTTTTAGAATTATATATATTCAAGATTTACAATCAGTAAAAATATTTTCTACGGTTAAAAGGCGATTCATGCTTATTTCTATGTTAACCATGGCTAATAAAATTGCCTAGTGCGATAAGGCCACCACTTGTTATTTTTTAAATGCGGTATTTATTGTTGGTGTTTTTCACGCACATAATTGCGTAATTGATTTATTCGTATATATTAAATATCATGATATAATATAGGATCTTCATTCTCTGATCACATAGTGGTTACTGCATGATCATTCGTTGAATATAGATAAACTAGACCAATGACCATGCTTATTGCTTTCCGTTTTGCTGTGTACAGTTTCTTATACTTAGTTTTTGCCTCAGTCACGTTAGTCAATGTTTTGATCTAGATCATTATGCTAGTAATCTCCTATTCCGTTAATATTCCTAAGAAAACACTGTTTAAGTTAAAAGTATTATTGCTTTTCATTGTCTATGCGGATTAAATTACTAGATTTTAAATCAACTAGTCAAAATTTGTAATAGCTCTGTAAAATAGGCAAGCTAATCACCTGAGCATAGTCATATATATGCCCAGTAATTTCTATATAGTATCTGTTGCCAATTTGTGGTATTCGATGGAGAACGAAAGGGAGAAAAGCGAGGAAATAGGGACGCTAAGGATATTTGTTCCATCGATAAACAATTTTGTTTTTATTGACTATTCATATGAATAATTTCCTTCCAGATTTCGGCATAGTCCTAGGATGCAAACTCTACGTGAAGGAACTAACCATGAGAGCGCGGGAACAGCTAAACCAAGCCGGCCAAGGTCTCTGCGAAGGAGACGTGGTGACCAGGATCAACAACACTGCCGTATCAGATGCCATGACCCTGAAGGAGGCACGGAAACTCGTGGAGTCCTGCAAAGATCGCCTGAACCTGGTGGTTACCAGAGAACTGATTAGAGAAGAGACGGTCACTAATGGAAATTATCAGAACAATTATAGTAGTTTAGGTGAGTTTAGATAAGTGTGGTATAATTAGACTTACTAGAATTAGGGTGATTACCAATGCTTAGTATGCTGTTGGAATATTGACGGTAAGAGTTAGTCTAAAACTACCCCGAAATTACGAAAATGCATGGCGAGGTTTTTGAAAGTGGACGAAGCGAAAGTTGTATGTCAGGATCGAGCAAAGTGGAGGTACATAGTTTCTGCATTTTCCTATGGGATACAGGCGAGAGCTTTTTATGCTCGTATGTAATATGTTATGCAGAATTAAATTGCACGCAAATATTGAACCAAACAATATGTTATACGATTAGGTATGTCGCTCGATCAATGTAGTAGATAGAGTACTCATTACTGAGCTACGTTGACCCATAATCTTTGTTTTTCTTGGCTTAATCTAGGCCAATGTCATGGTCAACTTTCCAACAAAGTCGCGGTAATTTCGCTTGATCTGTAGCGTCATCAATATTAAGAGCATTAATGACATCAATTCTACTCTTTTTAATCTTGGCTACAAACGTTATATTGGTCATTGTCTTTACTAACCCTCTCTCTTCAGCCACAGGAAATCCTCTTCTAAACATAGACCTTTCTATAAGATTTTGTGTCTTCCTTTCTTCAGCAAAACGAAGTCTAATGCTGAACATAGGTCTCCCCCATGGATCGCCATATATACCTTTTGATTTCTTTAGTTGCCCTATAACATCTGAAAATATCTCAATAGTCTCCGTGCGCAGTTAGGTAAACGCAGGCTGTGAAACTTAGGGATAATACACTCTGTCCCCGCACCGACACAAATATTTGTGTGATTCACAGGTATTTGTTTCGGATCTGGGTATTTGTGAGTCCGATATTCTTCCATAATTTGGGATAATGTAGTGTTAACTGTAGGGTTAGAGAACTATGTATGGGTTTAATGTGTTATTTAAAAAAATATACCATGTATGTATATCCAAACTGTTACTGAAAACGAAGCCAGGTGATAGTTTTAATGAATCCAAACACAGTACCACCACCTGACTTGATTTTCGACCGTAGTCTAGCTACCAGGTCTTAATGACTTTATACACTGTGAAACTACCACCATCTGGCTTGATCTTCATTCTCGCTATACTCCGTATATGATAATACAATGGCATATACTTAACACCAGACGCGCCATCGCACAATATGTACCCGGGCGCGGAGCCGCTATCGTCTGCGTACTCGTCTAGCGGACAGAACCTGTACGTGGCGGCGCCCGTGCGCGGGGCCGACGCGCGCCGAACTCACGAACATGACCAGCCGCCGCGACCGCCGCCGCCACGCACTGAAGGTAAGCACTAGGAATTATTGCTATTTCAAATGAACACCACGCTTTGTTATTTACGAAGCCATAACATGCTAATTGTCCCCTACAGGGTTTGTAAACAACAAAACCGACCATATATTGTAACCTTTTTCATATCTAAAGCACACACAAATTGACAGTTCAGTTTCTTTTTTAAATGGGCTCGTAAAAAAAACTCAATCCTCCATAGATTATACGAGATGGCTTTGTGGATCACAATCTCAAATCGCAAAATGTAGCTTATCTTTTGAAATGTTATTATCGACTACACTTGCTATTTGTGATTGCTATTGCTATTTATTTCAACACTACTATAGATAGCGCGCGAGTTGAATGCAGTCGGGGCCTGAGGTGCAGAGCGGGAGCGTTTCCCCCCGCCGTCCGCACGCCTCACCTCGCACGCCTGCAATTTAGTGATGTGCTGTCCTAGCTAATTGTACGCTTACCCTGTTATCGCGTTAATAATCAATTAGCAATCCGTGTTATTAGTTTTATTGTTTTTAATCATTCATAATGACTGATCCGATTCCATCATGTTCTGTAACAAAAAAAAAAACGAGTTTTCGTTCATCGCCAAACACGAGAAATGGCGAAAAAGATCCTAGATAGTGTGTTGAAGAAAGGCAAAACAACAGTTTGGTATTTTCTTTATACAATGCTTTTTTCAATTTCTGAATGTGACAATAATTATTTATTTTATAATTTGTTTTATTTTATTTTGATGTATAAAATTATCACTTAATAAAAATGTGTGATAATTATTACCTAGCATTTTTTTAATTATGTAAATCTAGTGTGAAATTAAAGTTAAAACAATATTAAAATTTATCGACATACTTATTGTGGTCATAAATAATTAGGTCACAGCACTACCGCATTCCTAAGCTCTGCATTCAACTCGCGCGCTATCTGTACGTTGTATCTTAAGGTAAGTTCGGATTGATTGGATCGCCCCTCCCCAAACAAAACACTGTTTGTAACCACAAAACACTGTTTCTCTCGTTGGCATTTGTACTTTGGTTAAGGTTGTATTTGGTCGGAGGATCTGTATCAACAATATTTCATACAATCCAAATAGAAATTCATACGATTTCACACAAATCGTGCCCTGATCTACATGATTGTGTGTTGAACTGAATATCTTGTTTTTATTATAAATTACTTAAAAATACTCTTTTTTCAGACTATTACAGTAGTAGGCGGCAAATATATGAGGAAGAAGTAATGAACAATCAAAGAAATAAACCACCGTAAGTACTAAATTTTATTATCTTAACTATTATAGATATCGATATTAGATTAAAATTTACATAAGTTCGTTAAATCAAAGAATTGGTGTAGTCTGGCTTAAAAATTATCGTATACCAAGTTTTATTAGATCCCTAGGGCTCATGTATGTGATTCGTGTTCCCGTATCAACTTGTTTAGGTTCAAATTCCTTCTTAATTTCCTCCAAATACCTCTGATCTCGGTTCTTTACAGACCTTTATTGACCAATCTCGAGTCTTTAGCTTTCAAATATTCATTTATTTATGATTATACCTATACAGTATTGTAGAAAGGCGGATTAAATGCCTGAGGCATGGACTTTTCTTTGCTGAGTTCCATTTCCTTTCTGTTCCTTGCGCCGGCTTCTCACTGCGGCGAGCGCACGAGTGTGTCTGTATGTAAACGTCATTGACACGTACAGTGACGTAAAATAACTCGCCACTTTGTGTATGTCACTTTGTGGGAGTTTTAGTAATAATTCTAAAGTGTTCTGTGATTTTATGCTTATATCTTTACCTAAATCCCACACAGAAATGAATTTTCATGTGTTCGATAAAGTCTATGTGATAATACCCTCGTAAAACATTTGAATTTCGTTGTTTTTTGCAGAAGCGAGCCTCGACTAATAAGCTTCCAGAAGGAAGGCTCGGTGGGGTTGCGGCTGTGTGGAGGCAACAGGTCGGGGGTGTTCGTGTCGGGGGTGCAGCCGACCAGCCCCGCCGCGCTGCAGGGGTTGCAACCCGCTGATAAAATACTCAAGGTAACTATAACTAACTAACTAGCGAAATGTTGGACGCCCGCCAACAAGGTGGACGGACGACCTGGCTAAAGTTGCAGGAAGTCGCTGGATGCAGGCCGACGACAACAGGTCGATGTGATCCTTGGGGGAGGCCTATGTTCAGCAGTGGACTTTTTGTTTGGCTGGGATGATGAACTATAACACTCGTTGAATAGTGTGTTTGTTTTGCTAGAATATAAGGAAAGTTCTATCTGGAAAAAATACCCCAAAAATATTTTAATGGACGCGTGTTCCCTCCTTCCTATAATCCTGAGTCCTTTGGCCATCTGATGCCATTCGATATTCTGCCTACACGGTCTGCTTACCATCAGATGCAGTACAGTTAATATGCGGTGCCAATATACAAAAAATATGGTTAATAGACTCCGTTGTGCAGTTGCTTAACCCTAGCTTTAGAACTAAAACTGCGGCTTCGATTTCTGCAGCTACACAAATGTTGATGGGTACAACTATTTCTTTCGATTCTTGGATTGTGAGATCCAAGACAAGACAGGATACGAGACTATGTATATCGGTGAGGATTCAGAACCCTGTTGGATATATTTAATTATTGGAATGTCGCATGGAAATGTCAATAGCCAAAGACGAGTTTGTTAATAAACAAATAAAAAATACATAAACATACATAAACTCACACCTTTTTCCCAGAAGGTGTAGGCAGAGGTGCCAGGACACCCACATTTTGCCTTGTATCTTCCGTCCTACGATGATATAGGTGGCAAGCCTATCGCCATATCGGGCACAAATTCCTAACTCTGGCCTGATAATGAATAGAAAAATCCAATATCACTTTTCCCAACCCGGTATTCGGACCCGAGAGCTCAGCTTTGTAACCGTACCCTATTACAACTAGGGCAACGAAGCAGTCGAAAATAAGTTTTTTAACGATAATGTTGATAATTCTCTGTAGGTAAACGACATGGAAATGAAGGGAGTGACTCGCGAGGAGGCTGTATTATTTCTGCTGAGTCTGCAAGAGCGCATCGATCTCATCGTGCAACATTCTCCGGATGAATACAATGCGGTGGCCAGCGGGCAGATGCGTGAGTATACTTACATAGTAGAGCAAAAGGAACTATTGAGTATTGCTTAAAATTGTTTTAATTCCAAAACGATGTATGTATGCCTAAACACTAAAGTAGATAGCGTACGGATTTTTGTAATTAATTTAGTACCCATATCAGTTAAAGCTCAGTTTCTTTTAAATATTAAGGTGTTCAATTAAAGCCGATGCTTCGTAGTTAATTCTTTCCGATCTAACAGTTGATGTTTTACATCGTAAGTATAATAAAGAAATCATATTGTTTCCTAAGATATTATTTCAGACGGGAAAAATGATGTTGTCAGCTGTCATAAGTATATTAACGATAGCTATAAACAAAAACATGATAAAGAATTAAAAGATTTTTTAATTATTAGTAAAATATGCAATCCTATTCGCGCATTGATTTCAGTTTTAATTTAGTCTGCCTATTCCACTATAAAAGCTTAGTAATAATAATGTTGATATTATATGATTATTTTGTATGTGACAGCGGGCGATTCGTTCCACATAAAGACGCACTTCCACTACACGTCGCCGACGGAGGGCGAGATGTCGTTCCGCTGCGGCGACGTGTTCCACGTGCTCGACACGCTGCACAACGGCACTGTGGGCGCCTGGCACGTCTACAGGATAGGTAACCGTCCACGATCACCATCATTACCACCATCACCTATAGGCTAACCATTATTACTTAGATTACCTAACCTACGTTACAAGCTTTTCGGTAACCATCGACGATCACCATCACCACCTTCATCATAATCACCGCCATTACATATAGGCTAACCATCATTACTTAGATTACCTAACTTACATTACAAACTTTTAGGTAACCGTCCACGATCACCATTATCACCACCATCACCTATAGCCTAACTATTATTATATAGTTTACCGAACCTACGTTACAAACTTTTAGGTAACCGTCCATGATCACCATCACCAGCATCACTTATAGGCTAAACATTATTACATAGTTTACCTAACCTACATTATAAAACTTTTCATCCAAACTAAAATACGTTATAAATAACCTTCAAATGGATAAACTGATTGATTGAAACTGACCATCACACATTCTCAACTTTTAGTTTAACCGAACTTAAATACTTTATAAGTAACTGTCACTACCATCGCCGTTAGGCAAATTACCTTCACTAATAGTCAGAAGGCCCTTTGCCTTGGAAATTCTTGTTGGTGTGAAGACTGATTTCGTGATTTTGAACTTTTACAAATTCATTAAATTATATATGTTTTTGAGATCAAGATATACTTATAAATGAATTTTATGCGTCGTAAATATTTCTATGTGTACGTATCCTACTGAACCCATGTCACGCCTAAGTACATAATTCCAGTCATCACATTTCCGTAAATGTGAAAAATAGGGGATACCTACACCATCTGTCGTGTTTATTTATCACAACATTTCTATACCCAGGTCGCAACAACCAAGAGGTTCAAAAAGGCACGATACCCAACAAGGCGCGGGCGGAAGAACTAGCGACGGCTCAGTTCAACGCTACCAAGAAGGAGATGTCTGGAAACGATGGCAAACACAACTTCTTCAGGCGAAGACGGTCTACGCATAGACGAAGCAAGAGTTTGGGCAAGGTACGTTCATATTCGATGTATACGTTTTGTGCGGCGCACGCGTGCGTTGTTTTACAGACGCTTTTGCGGTTATTACATGTTAGACTTTTCATTTCCATGCATAAGTTTGCTATGTACTGGATTAATTTTTCATTAATTTATTTCACACAGTTTAACGGTGATGGTTTGACAGTGATAATTATTATAATAATTGGCATACATTTTTACGCATACGTTGGGAAGAGTTGGGACCAGAACAAACCAAGCATTCCTGAGCTTCTATTTATTTCGTTCTATGGTATTGGTTCAGTGCAAATAACTGTATTTATAAATAAAGAAGTTGCTGATGTTGATCTGCGTAGAAAGACAGGTGCGGGTCCACTTTTCCCAGAGGGGGTAGGTAGATGTGCAACTTGGACACCCACGGATCACTTGGATAGGGGGCGAGCCTATCGCCATGTCAGGTAAAATTTGACTCCGGGTTGATAATTAATCTAAAAATCCAATATCATGTCCGGTCCGGGGTTGAGCTCGAGACCTTATCTTTGTAAGCCTTCTTTAGTACAACTATGCCAATGTCGAGCCAAGCACATTCCTGTGATAAAGTTCACGGCTTTTGGCAATGGAGTGTAAGGTTGATTTTAGAGTCACGCTGACCGCACGCCGACTATCGGCGCTGATAGCTCAGTGTGTAGCTTACGGTCGGGGGTCAGCGCTGACAACTACGCGTTGATTGACGGTAAGCGCGAGGTCACCGTAACTCTAAAATCAGCCTGAGTGTGTGTGATGGTTGTGGGTGCAGGAGCACTGGGACGAGGTGGTGTTGTCGGACAGCATCAGCAAGTTCCCCGCGTACGAGCGCGTGGTGCTGAAGCAGCCGGGGTTCGTGCGCCCGCTCATCGTGCTGGGCGCCGTCGCAGACATCGCGCGGGAGCGACTGCTCGCTGACAGCCCGGACAAGTTCGCCTCGCCTAGTTAGTAACACTTATATACTTGATAACAAGCTAGTGTCTCCATCACTCAGTACCAATTTCCAACTATAATTGATAAAATAAGCTAGCCTCGCTCAGTCAGGTAGCACTTACATACTTGATAACAAGCTAGCCTCGCCCAGTCAGTAACTCTTATATACTTGATAACACAAGCCTCGTCCAGTCAATAACACTTATATACTTAATAACAAGCTAGTGTCTCCATCACTCAGTACCAATTTCCAACTATATTTGATAAAGAAAATACGAGTTATCTGTCTACTTACTTGACGAGATAGACTAGTGTCCTTTATATAGAATATAATACGTGTTTTGTTGTAGTATTATTTTGCTATGAAATTTTTATTAAGATTTCTACGTTCTTAATTTTAAAAAAATTATTAAGTCTATACAACAGCATATGCTACAGTTGGTTAGTCGCCGACTGTGAAACGAGAGGTAGCAGTTTCGTTCCCCGTAGCAAGACAAATGTTTATGAGGCCTACAAATATTTACGTCTGGTCTGAGTATTTGTAAGACCGACAAATCTCTCATAGTTCCTGATATCCACGACGCGACATAAGGCTTAATTGATCTAAATGTGGCATCAGAACTATATATTACGTGACTGTTATTACTGTATTAAAAAATATATCTACCACTCAAAGAAATAAATTTCGCCACCGATTTTGTCAGCCCCATCAGCGACTTAATAAAACCATTACCGACTTATCTTAGAAATGGCCTAAAAGCACTAAAAGCTTAAAAACCATTAAAGTTTACCACACCTTTTCAGAAATGGACAGCACATTAGAAGACAGTAAAACAAAATCGACAGGCATCATCCGTTTATCCAGCATCCGCAACATCATGGAGCGCGGGAAACACGCACTACTGGACATCACGCCCAACGCCGTGGATAGACTCAACTATGCCCAGTTCTACCCCATTGTTATATTCCTGAAGGCGGATAATAAACATATTATCAAACAGTTGAGAGCTGGTTTGCCGAAGTGAGTAACATTAATAATTTTTTGAGGTTATGTTTATACAGGATGATGTGGAAATCTTTTGTGTTGGTTAATTCCAGCAATCGACAGGATTGAGTTACAGTAATGTAAATATAATTTCACAAAACCTATTGCAAAACATCTTCTTTAATAAAATTGATGCTAAAATAATATTTATCGGTTAGAAAGTTAATTTTAATACTGTGTTATTGATCTAGGTTTAGATTAAAGAGTAATTCGATAATTTAGTATTTCTAACCTAAATCATACACAAAACCTACAAAAGAACATTAATAAAAAAGGCAAACTCATCTATCATAAAATACATCACCAGGTCCGCCCACAAATCATCGAAGAAGCTTCTAGAACAGTGCCAACACATGGAACGAGTATGGGGTCATGTATTCACCCACACAATAACTCTCAGTGAGGCTAACCAGAATACGTGGTTCAGCAAACTCGTCGACCTCATACAGAGGACACAGCAACAACAATTATGGGTGTCTGAGACCAAGGTACGAGGATTTTGGTGTTATATTTTAGGGTATATTTATATATAGAGGAAAAACGCCAGGAAATCTGACCATATAGATTTTCGAAAGAATTATTATGGTATATGATTTCTGCAAAAAGTCAATTTGGTGAACAGCCTAAGCCCTCTTAATAAAACATGAATTTGAAGGAATACTAAGCAGTGAGAATATATAGACTGGTATGAAAAATGAGGTGCAAAAATAATATGTCGGTATCAAAAAAATATCAGGATTCCAAACGTCCTATTTAATCTTGGTGACTAACAATAAAACCTATTGAGACAGATTCCGAGCTTTACCCCTTTAAAAGTATCCATTAGTATACCTAAGTTACCTAAGAATACCTAAGTTGACGTAGTAAGTTATATGGGAGCTGGTGGCTTATGTGGACTATTTAATAATAACGTATTTATTGCGACAGTAACGCATCATGCTTCGAGATGGTAGCTTGGTAAAGGACATTTTGGTGCATTTGGTAAATTTTATGTGCTCTATATGTTTTTTCTATATCTTAATAATTAATTCACTTGCGAATGCTGATACAAATAAAGCTTTAATGCGTATATAAATTACTTTTCTATTATAATTATTTAATTTTGCAATAATCTTAAGTTTCGTAAAATATTTGTATCAGCATTCCAGTATCAACAGTACATTATAATTAACAATATTCGTTTCTGTTCTGTCTTGCGGCGGTGTAGCACGTTGAAATGGTGTCGGACATATACTTTCCCATCCCGCCGTCCCCCTACCCCGCCTTCTATCCCATCTCCTACCCCATCAACACTTACCAACCCTCCCCGCAGCGGCCTGTCAGTTCACCCCAGAACATCATTACCACTAAACATTACGATCATGTGTATGACGCTAACAGAAATCATCTAGTGCCTTACTATTACTCGGAAACTTTGACTCCCTGCATGCCTAACAACGTCTACAGCATGCCTAACAAGAACAGACACACTGTCGCTAACCCCTACGACGATAGACAACACCACAGGAAAACTATTCCCAAACTAAAAACTCCTGTCAACGACAGCCCTGAACTCAGCCGTATTTACGCTAAAAGCAATGTCTACCAACCTCAGTCGTTCAGGCCTTACAGCGTTCTCGAAACTACCACCAAATCTCCTGTTACAAATATCCAAAGACCGTCGTCGGTCGTTCCGAGCATGTCTGATCAGTACAGACCAGCGTCTTTCTACATCACTGATAATGAGAAATCAAACGCCATTCCCGAGTGGAAGGCGAGGCTGCAAAAAGAAATGCCGAAGCCTTTCAAAAGCCTGGACAAGAGTTTGGAGAAACCTTCGAGACAGGTTTGTAGGATACCCAACTGCAAGTGTAGTGGGAAGCCAGCCACCCTGGGCAGGTTCAGCGAAGTCAGAACCCTGCCCACCGTCTCCGAGAGGTCTCTTAACAAAGTCAGGAACTTGTCTTTGCCAACTCTTAAGTTAGAAGAGCTGGACAAAGACGGAAAATGTGATAACGCAGAAGCCGAGAGGGATGTTGTTCCTGTTATAAGCAAACCGATATCAGAGCAACATTTAGGGTATGTTTAGTTTCACTAACACCACACTAACCCGGAGTTACCATTAGTTTTAGCACAACTTTATTTGTTTGTATATTAGCTTACGTAATCGCTTGTAACTCGCTTACCATAGCCGCCCGCTTGTTGTTTATTGTTTTTGTTTACGTGTGTTTATTTTGTAAATATTACCAGTGTACAATATCATTTTGAATCAATATTCATTCAAAACCTTAGCCACTAACGTAATGTTTTTTGTTTGAATGTTGATCGTGTGTACGCCCCTAATCGTTAGTGTGAGCGATCATTCATGTGTTGTGACCCCTTCCCTCCCGCCGCTGCCCAGAGGCCCGAGCCGTTGTCGGACGACTTTTTGTTCTCAATGACGTCGAGTACTGAGAACCGGCTGTCGTACGCGTCGAGTCCGGAGTCAGATCTGGAAGTGAGTCCGCCGCCCGCGCCGCGCCTCGTCAAGTCCTCGTCGGACCCGTCCATCGCCACCACGCAGGACAACATGGACCGCGACGACGACATCGCGCACATGCCCGACGCCGTCCCTCCTCCCTACACGGTTTGTATCCATCATGCCATTATCATTTCACTGTATGTCTGTGTATATTGTCGAGTGTCATCATTTGGGAGAAGGATGGTATAAATTATTTAAAACAGTTTTTCATAAAATATCTTTACAGCAGTATTTCTATTTTAAAAACTAATATGACGTGTAGTAATTTTACAGTCTTCGCAAAATAATATATGCTAGATGCATTTAATCAACCTCAATCAAATAGGGTATACTTATCTAAAGAGTTGATTTTCTCAAGCATTTTGAATGACATTCCTATTATTTTGTTTACCTATTTTGGATACCTCAGCTCATAGCTGGGTTATGTAAGGTTCAAGTGCGGGTAATACCAAGCGCTTTATACCTTTTTTATTTTAATTTATTGACATCAAACCTCCTTATACCTTGTAGCAAGGCAGCTACGGTGACAGCAAGTACGGGTTCTCAGCGAACACGAACGGGCCCGCGAACATGCATGCGCACGCGCACATGAGCCCGCAGGGAGACGCGCCGCCATACCAAGCCAATCCTATGACGCACTCGCCACCACACTCGCCGCTGTATGGAACAGGTATGGGGTATTGCACTGCTATAAAACTAGATTATAATTTATATCTAACGTTTTTAGTCCTAACGTTAGGCTAATATGTGATCAAGAAGGCGGAAGAGTTTGAAAACAATTGGGAAGTTTAGTCCAAAAGTTAAGCTAATGTGTGACCATGAAGGTTGAAAAGTTCTAAAAACTTCTGTTAAGTTGAAGTTAAATGAGCTTATTCTATATCTGTATCAGCCCATACACGTCCCACTCCAGGGCACGGGCCTACTCTACAATCGAGGGTTCGATTGAGAGTGGTTAGGCCATATAGTCCACCACGCTGGCCTAGTGCGGATTGGCGGACTTACATACCATATAAATTCTTATAAATCGCTATGGTATGCAGGTTTCCTCACGATGTTTTCCTTCACCGTTTTAGTGCGTGGTGATTGACTATCAATACACACATGACTCCGAAAAGTCAGAGGTGTGCCCTGGGATTCGAACCCGCGACCACCGTAAACATGTTGGCAGCCGCAACTAGTCCGTTTTACCAACAGACCACCACGCACTTTTTCTATAATTAGTTGTATTTTAAAATATATATCTTTTTTTACGCTGGATGAATGACTTAATTGTGTGAAATCGCTGGATGTAGGCCCGTTCCAATAGGCCATTGTGAAAATATGAAACGACTTTTACATATGTTCAGCAATGGACTGAGTTTTAAGATTATTTTATTTTATAATATTTACTCACCAGCATTGATAGATTAGAAAGTAGATTTACGGACTTATCATAGACAGTTTTTAAACATATTTTTATTGTCAAATATATTGTATCTATCCATTGACTTTTGATTGAGTTTTGGCGAAGAAGACGAGTGGGGGAGGCCTATCTTCAGCAGTAGACTTCCTGTAGTTGAAATGATGATGATGATGATGAAGACAAAACATTCGATACAACGGCGGATCCAGGAGGGAGGTCATGGGGGTCATGGCTGGCTGTTTCCAGATTGACAGAAATGATTTATTATCTTGTTTATACAATTTATAAGTACACATAAATTCTTTTTATGTCGATAATTTAGTAAAAAGTGTGTGTGTATTCACAATCATTATCACGAATTTGAGTATTGAAATCATACTCAGTATTCTGACAAGAAAAATATGGCTTGGAAGCTGGATTCGCCCTTGATTCGATAGTTAAAATATGTTTTAAAAATCTCCATGAATAAGTCCATGAGTTTAGAAGAGTGGAACAATATGTGGTTTAGTTCCAGAGCTACCGCCGCGCGGCACGGTGAGTCGGCCGGCGGGCGGCGTGTTGTTGCCCGCGCCGCCGCCCGGCAGACCGCCGCATGCGCTCCGACATAATACTTCTGTGAGTACTGAAACACTTACATTAATCCTAATTTTTTCATAATGAATCATCATCAAACCATGGTTTTGAAAGTAGAATGCATTTTACTAGGAAACTTTGTATCGGTGCGAAGATTGTTGTGTCATTATTATCCACATACATTATTGCCTATGTACAGGGTTATTATGATTTCAAAGTTCACGAAAGAGAATGCTCATCTCAATATATATAATTCACGTGTCACGTTGTTTGTCCGCGATGGACTCCTAAACCACTCAACTAATTATAATGAAATTTTGTAGATATGTGTTATTTGTTCCAACTTAAAGGTGGGATAGTTTTTGTCTCGATTGAATTGACGAAAGTATAAAAAAAAGGAAAAAACAATTTGCCATACAAAATGTTCATGGGTTTGTAACTTTCAAACATAATATAATGTTCATACCGTCCATACGGTAAACTCTTCCTGAAATTAAATAACGTATTTAAATAAAGGTTTCGAATCGAAAACATATATCCACAATATTCGATTAATGGCGTATTTTAGATTTTAAATATGTAAATTAATGACAGTAATGAAAAGCGATTGACATTTAAATTGGTTGTCAAATATTTATGCATGCGTTCAGAAATTTATTTTGTGTAACCTAAAGAGTATATTATGAAGCTACAATAAATATAGGATAATTAAATAAATAATATTCACATGTATAGAGGCACAAAGTTATCTGACCCGGTGAGAGAGTCGCTGTAATCGAATTTGGTGTTGCCATTAAAAATAGATATAGCAATAAAGTGGGTAAAGTAAGATTTTTCAATCCGATCAATAGTGTCGGGAAAATGAGTGGACCAGTTTCATATGCATGTTTTTTTCCTTCACAAGATTTCTAACCAATCGCTCCCCCTTAAAGAAGTCAAAACCCTTAAAAAGTTATCTGTATCAGCCCATACACGTCCCACTGGAGGGTACGGGCCTCCTCTGTAATCGAGAGTACGATTGAGGGTAGTTAGGCCATATCACAGGCTATATAGTCCGCCGCGCTGGCCTAATGCGGGTTGGTGGACTTACACAAGTACCATAGAAATTCTTATAAATCGCTTCGGTATGCAGGTTTCTTCACGATGTTTTCGTTCACCGTTTTTGTGTGTTTATTGACTATCAATACACGCATGACTCCGAAAAGTCAGAGGGGTACTCTGAGATTCGAACCCGCAGCCACCGTGAAATGTGGTTGTGGTCATTGGTGGTCCATTTACCAACAGGCCACCACGCACGTCACGATGAATTTTAGTTTAGGATATGAACTAACATCTATTGTACTAGTACGTACAAAATTCTGTTTTCGTGGAATTTATTTTGAAAAGCTGACAACACAAACTTGTGGCAACAGCTACACGATGATATAATTTTTCGAAGGGTATTATTGGTATCTGAAGCCGATTTTCTTCCTACGTAAAATTTAATACCTGAAGTTTAACATTCCTAGCATCACTTTTTAAAGTTTTCGGCAATTTTCACTAGTTTTAAATAATGCAGGAAAAATAAATACATTGAGTAAACAACTAATGACCGATATGACAGCGACTGGCAGATAGACTGACATTCTAAATGACGTATTTGTTTCCACTTTTGGCCACCGGGCCAGGTATCTTTGTGGCTCTTATAAGAAGTTTTACTTCTTTTCAAGATAGAATGTCACTTGAAAATGAAAAATCTTTAATAAAATAACACAAAAAAATAAAAACTGAACTGAACTGAATAACAATTTTATATAATTATGGAGAATATTGCAGGAATTCTCAAATTAGGCGTTGCCTGTGTCTTGAGAAACCAGTTAAATATAATTGTTACTACATTAATTGTGTGTGAGTGTATTTCTATGAAAATTTATATTTCATCTCTTTATTACTAACAAAAAGTAATGGCGTAATATTTTTGGAAAAACAGCATAGTGGGGGGGTGAAATAAGGGATGGAATATTGCATGGATAATCAAAATCGCTAAAGTATTTAATGTCAAAAATTTATAAGGCACACTATTTGGATATGGAGAAACGGGATATAATAGAGTGGGAGGTAGGGGAGAGGACTGGGATAGCTAACAGATTTGATAGGACGAAATGTAAATGCACGGTATAAGACGGGATGCTTAATGAAGAGAAAGGACGGGACGTATCGGGAAGTCACTGAACAGACGGGATGGGACGGAATTGAGCAGGACAGTAGGATAGCTAATTCATGTTTAGGTATACAAGAGCTTATACGAAAAATAACATGTATTTGGTGTGAAGTAAAATAAAAAAATATCTGCATCCAGGCAAAGGTGGGTCGGGCTTTTTCGCTATGCTAAATAATTGAATATAAAATTATAATAACTAAGCCATACCGAAGCGTGGTCGGGTTAGCTATGGTATCTTTTAATTGATTTCAATGAATGTCGTCGGAGTAGTAACAGTGTTATAATATCTCCGTAGCAAAATAATGATTGGAATCTGGAGAGATGGGATAGAATAGAATATAAGGTGGATAAAATGGGACAGAAGAATAGGTACAGGATGGGATTGGAATTGGATAAGCAGTTTAGACAACGGCTGTCATATTGATTTTAAATAAAATATGGACTGGAATCTGTATTTGCACCCAGGTGAAGCCGGGCCGGGCTGCTAGTTTTACTATAAAACTTATCGGTGCGAAGATTTATGTGCTTCGATGAAACTTCATTTTGTGTAGGGAACAAATTAAATTTTCAATAAATATAAACGTAATTAAGACTTATTGGCGTTTCATTACTATATTTCCGCGTTTAATTATATCCACGCACTTAATCTTATAAAAATTGTATTTTTGTTTGAAACGTGTTATACTCAGTTGATATTTATTGAATAATAATTGGTATGTTTAGTAACGCTCTTCCAAAACTGATATGTATATGCTATGTATAAATATCTCATTAAGTGAAATTTGTACATTTCTTTAAGGTGATAAAGTTGTTTAACCTGAATTGATTGTTTTATTTAGCAACAAAACAGTCGTCCGAGTGCGCAGGAGCGTCTGTTCGGCGTGGCAAAGGATTCCGGCGACGAGGCCACGTACACCGCGCGACCCGCCAACATGCACCAGGGATCGCTAGACCGACACCGACACAACAACCCGGTAAATTAATATATTATAATATGCTACTAAAATAACCCGGTAACGCACCAAATTACTATAGTAAATATATAAACTGCTTTACTAAAATAGAGAAATAGTGGTTACCCAGCGGTTGGAATTCCACCATGATTAATTCAATAAATAATGAAAGTATAATTTCATATCAAATTGATAATTTGACATCATGTGTGTTCCCCAAGAAGCTTATACCCAAATGGAGATTGCATTCCGTATAAAACACTGAAGCTCAAAAATTTGACCTTGAATGCAGTCGCTGTTGCCTGTTATCCTTTTCTTTCGAGTGACAATGAATGAACAATATCATTCATTGTTACTCGAAAGAAAAGGATAGCAGGCAACAGCAACGTCATTCAAGGTAAAATTTTTGTGCTTCACTTTTATATACGGAATGCAATCTCCATTTGGGTATAAGCTTCTTGGTGTTCCCTCTAATCCGGCCATTCGATTGAATCGATAGGTGCAATGCAGTGTAGTGAAAGAATAAAAATAATATATCAATACAAGAAAGTTCAAAATGGCCGTTTAAATCTGTTTTCAAATGTTGATTATTGAAGTATAGGGTCTCTAGCAAATAGATTTTGCCAACAATCAAATTAAAAAATGTAAAAGTAAATAAAATGATTAAGTAAAATGAAAAAAAATTAGTAATTTCAAAGTTCAAAATGGCGGTCATTTTATTACATAATATGAGATGATGACGATGATGGTGATGATGACGATGACGATGATGATGATGACGACGATGATGATGATGATTATGATGATGATGGTGGTGGTGGTGCTGATGATGATGATGAAGATGATGATGTGCGTGTACAGCAGGGTTCGTACGACGGCACGTCCTCGTACGAGTACAGCAGCGCGTCGGGCGCGGGCTCGGGCGCGGGCTCGTGCCGCCTGCCGCCCAACGCGCCCGACGACCTCAAGGTCGCGCCGCCAAACATGTGAGTGTTCATTCAGTTGAATTAATAAAATTGCAAAATTAACAACGACAATTTATGTTTCAATGATAAAACTATATCATGAATTTATAGCATTTTCCTTCAAAAATCTCTTTATTGGTCATAATTTTGAAAAGTGCAGCTATGACGTTACAAAATTGGTCAAATTTCTTAAGACATTTTACCCGTGTCAATATTAGATATGTTTAACATTAGTGTACAATTTACAAGAAAAGCAATTACTAAATATCACTATTGTATTGTGTAGTAAAATGGAGCCGCCGCCGCCTCCGAACCCCGCGGCGATGCAGACGAGTCCGCAGCGCAACTCCAACTCGCACGAACACAACTCGCTCGACTACAGGGCGCCAGACAACAACTACAGGTGCGTACCACATACATTAATACATACATTATTACATTAATATAAATATTATTACATTAATACATATCTGAATCCTATACTTATCCTATACTTATCTTATTATTATCCTATACTTCAATAATCAACATTTGAACACAGATTTAAACGGCCATTTTGAACTTTCTTGTATTGATATATTATTTTTATTCTTTCACTACACTGCATTGCACCTATCGATTCAATCGAATGGCCGGATTAGAGGGAACACCAAGAAATAATGTATGTATGTATTAATATAATAATGTATATGTATTGACATTCACTCCATAGCACATGTGTTCACGATTAGGCATCGGTACTAGCGAGGCAAAAAATAAATAAATACTAGATCTAAGTGACAAGCTTCGAGACAAGAATCAAAAGTGTAGTGAAGATTGTAGAGGGCAGCACTAGAGAAATAATATTATTACATTACGGTATTTTCACACATTTGTTCGTTCCGTACATTCGTTCCAAACATCGTTCGTTCCATACATTCGGTATTTTCACATCTTTGTTCGTTCCGTACATTCGTTCCAAACATCGTTCGTTCCATACATTCGTTCGGTCTTTACGTTCGTTTGTTCCATACATTCGTTCGTTCCAAACTTTAATTCTTCAGACGTAGGAAGTCTAGCAGCGCCTGTATCTATCTACTTTAATGCTTGAATTTAATGTCATTTAGATGTTCTTTGCCACTGATTTTATATGTTAGCATACTCGGCGTTAATTTTTAAAATATTATTGGTGAGAACGAGGAGATCAGCCAGTAACTAGTACTTATCAGCGTCTGGTCAAACTATAAATAAATAAAAAGCAACCACTGTTTGGCACTGCTCTAAGCTCACCCAGAGACATCTGGTGTTAAATATTGTAATGCCCAGCAATCTCTGGTCTACAATGTCCTTCAAAACGGAACACGACAGTGTTAATATTTAATATAAATTCGGGGCAGAAATATTATTGAAATGATAATACAATTTTCTAAATATCCTTTATTTTATTTTCCACTTAGCCCGAACTTCGTTGTTGTTAGTTGAAGACAATAAACTATCCTTTGTGCAAAAAAAGGTGCGAGTACGCTCCTAAGCTCGCTGCTACTAAGCTCCCCCCACTCAAGATTCTTTCTCTAGTGCTGCCCTCTACAATCTTCACTACACTTTTGATTCTTGTCTCGAAGCTTGTCACTTAGATCTAGTATTTATTTATTTTTTGCCTCGCTAGTACCGATGCCTAATCGTGAACACATGTGCTATGGAGTGAATGTCTTTAAGTCGAGTAGATATTAATGCTATGATCAGAATTAAAAGCGATATTTGTGGATTTATTTGGACTTTGTTATAAAAAATGGTGCGAAAAAAGTAAGTTTTAGTGTTTATTCGTATACTTTATTGCTGTTTTGGAATAAATAAATAAAATTGAAATACATTCAGATATATACAGTTAAATAAAATAAAACTTGTTTATGAATTTTTATTAAAAACAACCACGTGGTGTATTTTAATAAAATAACACATGCACGAAATATTTAGTGGATCCACAGTAAAGCATAAAATAAAAGTCGTGTTGTTTCTCAATGATGTATGGTGCACTTACATATTTCATTACAATGTTTATGATGGATTACAATTTAGCTACATACCTTATGACTAAGTTTTATCATTAACGTAATTGTAATAATTACAATAAATAACTCAATCCTAATAAGAATATCATAATATTTTAACCTATCTTTGTTAAACATAGTTCTAAATCAACATTAGGAAGTACATCTTATATCATCATCATCATCATCTCAGCCACAGGAAATGCACTGCTGAACGTAGGCGTCCCCCGAGGATCTCCACATTGATCCATCTTATATAATATATTATATATTTTTATTTTTTTATTTTTCATATGATTTAATATCACGGTCAGTTGATAAATCATATATGTATTTTTGACCCTAAAAATTATTCTGTCTCACTGAGGGCATAGGTCCCTCATCTCATCCCACATTTATCTTCTAACCCACTATATCTCTATATTATTATTTAATAATTATTTGTATTTCTTATATTTTTCCGTCTTAACTCCTATTCTCTACACTTTAGACTGCCCTCTATTTATCCTTTTATCAAATCCATCCCTTGGTTGTCTGTAAGAAATTGCCTTTGAGCGATAAGACCGCCAATTGTACTTTTATGACTTCGTTTTATTTGTATTTTTTTTTGTGTCCAATAAAGTGTATAAATAAATCTCTTATCAATATAATATTTGTACCGCAGATCGCCAGATAACTACCGTAGTCCGCAGCAGAGCCGGCCTCCTCCTATGAACGGCAACAGTCCGCACACGCCCATGCACGCGCGCGGACCCTCACTACCCAACGTGCCCACCAACGATCACGCTAAATACAGGTAGGTAATCTACAGGAGTCCCAAGTAATGGCGCACCTGCTAATATACATTTTAGTCATTGAGGTATTATAATAGAGCGGACATCGGGAACAAAATTTCTGCGTATTGTGCGTGCACACGGGAACCCAGTGAATCGAGAGCGAAGGTAATGTTACTGCGTAGACGTGCCGGAAATAGAAGGAGCGATACGATACCGTTCATTTTTTTAGAAGTATTTTGTTTGCAGTGTCCCTTCTAGTATACTGTCTCAATTATTTTAGTAAATCGTGATTGTTTCTAGGTAGGGATACATTTTCGTAGTTTACGCTGATAATAACAAAGATGTTGTGAAATCAAGAACTAAGACTACACGTGCTTGCCCTTAATAAATTACGCGAAAGCTCTGAGAGTTCATGACATCGCCTATTCATTGTAAAAAATGTTAAGGGGAAGTCTATGAATGTTTTGTTTGCTGTAAAATAAGTGCATGGTGGCCTATTAGTAAACAGACTAGACGTGGCTGCTAACTATTCACGGTGCTCGCGGGTTCGAATCCCAGGGCACACGTCTGACTATTCCGAAGTCTTTTCCTTTTTCTGAAGTCATTTGTGTATTGATAGATAGTCAATCAACTTCGAGACCAGTAACTGATGAGAGATAGAGCAGAAATGTGACACCTGGAGATCTCTCATTTCGGAGGCTCACATGACTCACTTTAGATCGCTGAAACAGCGGAGTTAGGGTTAGTTATCTAATATACAATTACAAAACTTATAATGTACCGTTTTGTTCCAGCGGGGGTCGCACCAATTCCGCGTCGCAAGCAGACTACGGCGCGCGGGGGGTGCCGCCCGGCGTGGGGGGTGCGGGGGGCGCGGGCGGCGGGGGCGGCGGGGGTGCCGTGCCCCCCTACAAGCCGGTGCCGCCGCCCAAGCCCAAGCACTACCGCCCGCCAGACGCGCCTATGCATCCTAGGAACGGGGTATGTAGTAATAATATAACTCTTTATTTAAAACCATTAAAAAATTCAAAAATATAAAGATTGAACAGAAAAAAAAGAAGTGTTAAAAACAGCGGTCTTATCGCTAAAAGCGATCTCTTTCAGACAACTGTAGTAGTAGCGCAGTACTAACTATTGAAACTAAGGGCCTCTTTAGACACGCGGGTGCAACGCAGTTGTAAATCGAGCGGTTTCCGCCGTTGCAGAACACAGGGTAAAGGTACTACACTAAAAAACTACCACTTGGTATCATTTTATGTAGCAGTCTGTATACACCCTGTATATTGCATAAGTTATCAATTATTTTAATACAATGCTTTTCTCACAGAGTACAGAAGGCGTGTCCCGCAACGGCCCAGGTGCGGGGGGCGTGGGGGGCGCGGCGGGGGGCGTGGGGGGCGTGAACTCTGCGCCGCACTACGCGCACCACCACTCGCTGTCGCAGCCCGCGCACCGCACGCACAACCATAACTACCCGCAGGTACTAAATAGCTCCTTAAAGGTACATATTTTGAGAATAGCCCCTTAAACTCCCCTTTTGATACCCCGGGGGAGGTCAGAAGGGGTATATCGGGGTCTCCGGCTTTCTAACCTAGCGTGCGAAAACGTTTGTCTCGCGCCACAGATGCTATGGCCTGGCTGAGTCCCACCGGGATCAAAAATATTTTGTCAGCATACCGCTTAAGCCTCACGCTCACGATCGTCAGTCAATGTAGACGGATGAGTAACGCTTTGTTGACTCGCCGTGCCACCCAGCACACTGCCTAATAAGGCTCATCACAAATTGGGTGGGCGCTCTGCTCTTACCTTATTTTTTCTTAAGCTTCATATACAAATGTATACAAGGCGGGCTTAATGCCTGTGGCATTTTCTCCCAGTCGACCTTTAGGTGATTCAGAGATGACTTACTTCGGACACCCATGGTAATATAAGCGTCCGCGAGTCACGAGAGCACGCGTTCTGCCGCCCATTTCAGAGTATCTTTAAGCACGAGCGTATATACCCTGCTGTGTATCTAGCGACCCCGATGATCCCTATCAGTTGCCTCTTACGCAGGATACCGTAATGGAATTCTGTCACTCTTGGAACACTAGACGGTGACTCCGGGTCAGTCGTTGTCATTCACCCAACGCTTCCTTCTCGGTTGGTAGCAGTGGGCAGAATCGGTCTTTTCACGATCCCGATCCGCATTCTATTGCGAGTTGACGTGCTCGCATGAGATGACCATGGCTGGCCATGATCTACTCTCGACCATGGAAGGAATCACAGGCGAGAGCGAGAGGTCCAATTCGACAGTTGCGTGGAGATCTACGCGGTCCTGGAGAATGTGCTGACCTTTGTCCTGTGTCCTCCAGACAGTTATCACAATGGTGTCCTACGACGCATTCTGCCCATCTCGCCTCCCGCCACAGGTATCGGTCGAAGTAAACTTACCTCGACAGTACCTACGTCAGGTGGAAGGTACAGCTGCGATGGTCCTTGCACCGTAACGTACTTGTTTCTCGCCGCACGATCGCCGTTGAGGAGTAGTGCATCAGACTGGAAAATCCCAGTGTTGATGCTTAGACCATCGTGGCAATGCGTCTTGCCCTAGTCCAGTGGCTGGTCAGGTGCCACGGTGTGATGACGATCTACCTGACGCAAGCACTGACAGCGCACGGCTGCTTCGACAGATACCTGTGGAGGGTCCAGAAGGGAAGAATTAGCCATGTGAAACCATTGTTGCTACTGACCGGAGAATAGTGCCCAGCACATTCTCTAGGAGTTTCTGGGAGGCCTACTTTTTGGAAGAGGAATACGTAACTCTTCGCGCAACCATCTGCATCTCACTCTCATTTGCGAGCCAAGATCAAGCGTCGGAGGTGAAAATACAAGCCATGCTCACCTTCTACGAGAAAGTCTTTATCGCAGAAGGGCATCGCGATGCGAGGTCGTGAGTAGAACAATACTTCCCACTGTCGCCAGCTCAGAAGGAGGCGCTGGGTAAACGACATCGGCAGACCTGGCGTCGCCGTCTAGTAAGGGGTATCAGAATTCTACCACAGTAGGACTACTACCCTGCCTGTCGTAAGAGGTTACTAATAGAGGTCGTCGGGATCGCTAGACACAGAGGGGCTGCGTGCTCATGAAAGAGCGACTCTGAGATGGGTGGCAATACGCGTGGCTTGGTGACTTGCGGACGCTCATTTTACTATGGGCGCCTGAAATAGGAAAATTGGGGGCGTCTACGCAGTACCAATTTGTGAGGAATTATTTTTGGCAGTGTGCCGGGTAGCATGGCGAGTATATTAGGCGCTACTAACCCGTCCACATCGTTCGTATTATGTGCGTGAAGTTGAGAGGTTTTTAGTTGGTTACACCAGAAAAATATCTTTGATGTCGTTCGGGACCTGTCCTGGCCGTAACATTTATGCGGCGCGGACAGTCGTCCCCGCATGCCAGGCGGAGAGGCTGGAGTTCTCGATATGCCCCCTCAGACCTCCCCTAACGAATCGGAAAAACGGATTAAAGCTTATCTCTCTTATCTTATCTCTCGCTAAATAAATAGGAATCATAATGCGCTTGTCGCACTATAAATACTTGAAAATGTAAATACTAATGTGTTAAAGACCCCTCAAACAGCGAGCGGGAAGGGATAGCAACGCAACGCTGATGGCTGATGAGGGACTGTAATGTAATGGTTTGTCTGGACCATATTACACAGAGCCGTCTTTCCGAACGTCGCGGTGCTGTGTAACATGTTACAAATCAACGAATACATTACAATTGATCACGTCCCGTCAGCGTCGCGTCATCGTCTCGTCCCATCCTTTGTTTGACGAGACCTTTTAACATTGAGGTGTTATACTAAAGCGGACATCGTGAACATAAAAATGCTCATTGCACATGTATCAAGCAGGGCTGCGTGAGCCCAGTAGAGCGAGAGGAAGATAGTGTTACTGTGTAAGAGTGAGACAGAAATAGCCCTAGAGAGAACACCATGAACATGTGTGTAGTAATTATAACAGATTTTCGCTTCAGTGGTTTAGAAAGAGCGGTACCTGCACTAGTTTGCTATATCCGTCTTCGTCACTCCTGTGCAGGAACATTATCTTACCTTTCGCTGATACTATTTCCTCACGAACCTGGTAGGATGATACGGAGTGCGTACAGATTTTTTTCGCCATGTCCGCTCAAATATAAAAGTCCATCATTGAAATGTTATTCTCCACCAAAAACTATTTTGTCTTTCATGGTAACTTAGGAAAGCTAACATGTACCCAGTCAACCAAGGTTATAGAAAACAAATAAATAAATATTTACTCACAATTATAGCAGAACATGTACGGCGGGCAGATGACGGCGCAGTCTCCGCCGTACTCGGGCCCGCCCGCGCACCACCGCGCCATCAACCTGCCGCACAACCCACATCTCATCGGTAAATAAATTAGTATTATATCAATGGTATAATATTATATATTAATACTTAGTATTGGCAGGGAAAAAGGAAAATGCCCATTTTACTACGAAATTTAGTCCAAGTTGCACAAATTAACTTTGACCTTGACCTTTGCCCTTGAAACTGTCAATCCCATACATTAGCAAGGTCAAGGTCTCAAATGTATGGCGATGACATTTGCAAAGGCAAAAGTATTGGTAAAGTTAGTTTGTGCAAATCAGCCTATATCGGTGCGAAGATTTTGTTCATCGGTGAAATCTTTTTTGTGTAGGGAAAAATACATATTTTGAACAAATATAAACAATTAAGTCTTGTCTTGAAGTCCAATTATTTTTTTTTGTCTTCGGCTCTGTGAATGAAATGTAAAATGTGATGATAGTTACTATTTTATAAAAATCTATCTATAAAAAAAGAATAAGAAATCAAAATAAAATGCTTTAATTAATCAAAGCAGTATCGGAATCAACGATATTTTTTACCGATATTATGAATGGTCATTCTCCTTTATCCAGGATAAAATGTACCCTGTGCAAGACAAGTGCACTACACAATATTTATTAAAATATTTTTTTAAATTCGATTCATTTATTCTTGAGTTAAGCGTACAAACAAACTCTATATTACTAAACGCGTTGATGTAAACAGAGTTTGTCCGAAAAAATGATAATATGCATAATAATAAAAAACTTTAGGACCAACCCTGACATTGCGTTAAAAAATGCAGTTGTTCCATACAAAAATAATCTTATTGCTGCAAAAATCGAACAATTTATTTTTGACTCGTCAGGGTTGACCCCATTGTGAAAGTTATTCGTTATGATGAGTACTGTATTGCCTTTTGGCTTAGTATACTATTTCGTCTAACCCTCTATTCGGGTAGAATTGGTCATAACCGACCCAGGATAATCTGTTAGTAACTCAATATTAAACTTCTGACGGATATGCAGGCAGAGTTAGTTCCACTTTAACTTCGAGTTTTTTAATTGTAAATTGAGAGCATCAATTTCTAAAATGTGCAACGATCCACAGATTTAGCAGGAAGCAGAGAACAACGCGGCTCAGCCTTCGAACTATACAGGAAACCTCAACACATGCATAACCTGAGGTAAGACACTTCACACCACCCACAGTAATCAAAACGTCTCAAATAAAGCCCTCTCTCCATACGATGCATGCCTCAAAATACTCAAACAAAATCTCATAAATATCATTCGTGATATGTATGGTCCAAGCCCCTGTACAATTTGCTCTAACATGCAAACACCGATCGCTTCACAATCGACTAACATGTCTTGTCGGGCAGTATACTATGGTATTGTATGTGGTATATAAAGTTATACATATTATTTGTAACATATATCTCTGTACCGGGCGTAAGACTGTAAATTGTAATAACATTCTGTAATTAGAAATTAGAAGTTACGGAACAATTGGCAGTGCGTGTCTGCATTTTAGTGCAACTTGGTATATGAAAGCATATTGATCTAAGCCCTTTCTTACTGTCTCTTTTATCTTTTGTGACTAAAAGTATAGATTCTGCCTGTACCCAATTAGTATTAGTTTGTATGTATTTATTTATTGTATGTTCATTATAGTTAAAGTAAATTATGTATTATGTACATTTATTTATTTCTACACTTATTTCAATATGCTTTTCTTAATATTACAAAATTCATATTTTATTGTCATGACTGAGCGTTTTGGAGCGTCCGATATATATTTTTATTATAAGAATAAACAAAAATATGTATCGAACTAACTAAAACGCTCATGAAGATCATTGAGTAACTAAGTAGGCGTTTGGTTGTGGGTTCCGCAGTTCATCCGATGTCATGAACTCGAGCGTGGAGCGCGACGAGACCTTTTCGCCAAAAACTAAAAAGAAATTGTCTAAAAAGCCGTCGTTCATAAAAAACGCAGTCCTCGATTTGTTCCGTTCGAAAACGAAAAACTCGCAAAAGGTGTCGCGACAGAAGTCGCTGTGTGAGAGCGACTTGCAACACCGACATCAGCCCAACCACATGCCGATGCTCAGACGAGAGAAATCCGACCTAGGAGACATGAGCATCCACATGAGAAACACGCAGATAAGAAACCAAATGTTACAACGAAGCAACTCGTCTTCGTGCGAAAAGCCAGTTCTCAAACCGATTCTCAAAAGACAGAGTTCGTTCTGCGACGACAGAAACGGATCTATATGCACAATAAGAGATTACGACGCGAAACCAGTGATGAAAAATTTAAGGAGACAGAACTCAATGTGTGACATTGAAACAGAACCTAAAGTTACCCCGCTGTTGCGTAGACAAAACTCCCTAATAGACTACAGTAGACGAGGGATCTACGGACAAAACTCCAGCTTTAACATGATTACCAAAATAGACCCTATTTACCAAAGACAACAACAAGTTAAACATGAACCCTTCCACCCCACACAACCACTACCTCCCGAACCGATTTACCAAAGCAAAGAGCACCTAGTGTACGACCCTATTCCTAAACCACGAAGAACCTATACTTCCATGTATGATACTTCAAGCGAGAATCCATACGGCAGCTCAGAGGTTTCGAACCAGAGTTTTGAAAGCCCGTACGGCAATTCTCAAACAGTTGCTATGCCACTTATGGATCCTCCGTATGCGACTAAAGCAGAATGCGTTAGAGAAAGTCCTTACGCTTCTAGAAACGAGCTGATGACAGAGAGTCCATACGCCAATAAACAGGAAATGGCACAGCATTCTGAAGTCGCTATCAATGAATCACCTTATTCTAGCAAAGAGCAAATGATGAGAGGTAGAATTGTACAGGATAGCCCCTATTCTACTAAAGAGGAAATGTTGAGGCAAAGATTCTCTGAATCCCCTTACAATACTAAAGAGGAAATGCTTAAGCAAAGAATGGATGGGTCCTTTACGAAAGAGCCTGTCTATGGCAAGAGAACGTATGAACCACCTCCAAGCACGTCTTGGGCGGAATGTCCTTATACAGGGCGACAGGACAGAAGGTTGTTTACACCAACAAATTATCCAGGGAGAATTTCACCAATGAATAAATGCATGAGCGAGCCTCCCTATGCTACCAGAACAGAAATGATGGCTAGAATGGAGCAGACAGAATCTCCATACGCGACTCGTACGGAAGTTAAATCGAGTTGTTCCGACACTCCGTACAGTAGCCGTCACGAACGCTTAGACATGAGGCATGACGTAAGACCAGCATCAGCTGAATGCACTTATGTGTCAAAACAAGAAATTTTATCCCAAAAAGCTGCACTAATAGCCAGTAAGGAAACAACATATAGCATAAAATTGGAAGAAAAGCTAGAAATTATCAAACAGAGAAACCAAGCGAAAAAGGACATGATATATCAGACGAGAAAAGAAACTAATGAGAGTGATGCTGCTAAGATTAGGGAGCCTCTTTATGTCTCCAAACGAGAATTAAAGGAGAGTGTTATCTATGAATCGCAACAAGAAGCGAAAGAAGCGCCTCCAGAGTCGCAAGTCAGTAGTCCGAGAAGCAGCCCTTACGAATTGAGCGATGCCAACCATTTATCTCGGCGAGAGCCCATATACCAGACAACGGCTGAAGCTGAAAATGGTTTAAAAACGGACACATTTAAAGAAATAGACTTTTCAACATTGAGATTAACTGAATCAAAAACAGACGCCGAGAAAGAAAAGTCAATGAATACTGAGGCAAATGTTTTGCAAGGTGAAATAGTATACGCTCCTAGATTACATGGTAAACCTGATCACATTTCAAATGCATTGAAAGTGACATCGTCTCCCATTCCATACGAATCCACTACATCAATGGAAACGCACTACGCTTCCGAATGTAGTATGAATTTTGAAAACAAACCACAAAGTACACCATACACCTCCCAAGATCTACAAGATCCATCGCCAAAATTGAACAAAACGGTAACTTTTTGCGAGAAAATAGTTGAGAAAAGTCCAGAAACGAGCGAGGAGAACTCGCAAAACATGACTGCGAGTCAAAACGAAACCACAATTATAAACAATCAGAATACGGCAATACAGACAACGCTATCCGAAAGTACTGAGTCCAAAACACAAGAGGTTGAGCCTGAAGGGCCTCACACCACGTGGGGTATATTCGATAGCGAAGGAGGCGTTCTAGAAGATAGACAATGGGGCGTATCATTGATAATACCGCCTAAGGCGATAGCTCCAGGCATCAAACAAAAGATCTACTTTACGGTGTCAGACCCGAGACTGAGCCAGCGTGTGGGGGGACCTCCCATCGATATGGATAACGGTAATGCTTTTGTAACGAAGCACGCGATAAACCCAGTAGAAGTAGATTGCACCTACTAATTGGCATTTAATGTACCAAAGGACTGGATTAGACATGGGATTTGAGGTCTGGGCATTGTGAATTACGAAGGTCTTGCGCGTACTGAATGTTTAGATTTATTTGCAATTAGTCTGTGTACCGTATCTATTGCATGAATTTACTAACAAAGCATGCAAATCCCGTCGCATGTATACTTCAAACGCCATGTATTTTCGCCAATCACATCAGGATTTTAACACCATGTTTCTCATTAGCACCAAAATGTATTAGCACATGCATCAGATTAAATCACAATTTATCATTATTATTTGTGATCCCTTCCCCATTTTGAATTGATTTATTGTTTGTATTTACGCAGTTTCTGCCACACAATACACTCGTACTTAGAGTTCGAGGAGAGGCGTCGTCAGAGATGTTACCTACACCTGACCAAGTGATTCGTATGTTCCAAATAATGTTTAACGTTTGTGCACTGTAAATAATTGTGCAACAATGGCGTTTATTGGTTCTTTGTCTGCAAATTTCAAAATTCGTTTCAGTACTGTGATCGTCTTCAAAACCTTGTTCAAAATTTGCTCCTGTTTGTCTTTTTTTATTATTTTTGTCTTATTTAAGTATGTGTTTATTTTTATTAGTAACGCTTGCTTTATCTGCTTCTTCTGTGTCATTACTGGCTTGGTTTGCTTTAACAGGTGCAATAACTGTGTTGCGATTTGTGTTTGTGTGTTCATTTCGTGTTTTATATTTAAAACTTTACAATTTAACTTTAGCACTCAATTTTAGATACTTAGCACTCAAATGTGATATAAATTAAACACAGCAGCTTGTACACAAATACTATTAATCTGCTATATGGTTCAAAATTTGAAGTAAATTTTATAAATGTCCAGGTGAAGCGATGCTTTCCCCCCTGGTGATGTGCGGGCCCCAAGGCCTGGTGTTTCTAAGGCCGGTGACCCTCAGACTGCCCCACTGCGCCAATGCGATCCCATCGCTGGGCCTCACCATCAAAGCAACAGACACGGAAGCCCACCTCAGCACAGACTGGGACCAGATACATCTACCAGCGACCACCACGCTCAACACAGTCGCTGTTAAAGTCGACCATTTTTAGATAAAACTAATTGTTGTAATTTCGTAATGTGTGAACAAAAAATCGGCCTACCTAACCTAGACTAAAACGAAAAAAAACTTATAAAAGTTTTCCACAGATAGACTAAAAAAAGTTTAAATGATTTTATACTTTAAAAAAGTAAATGGAACCTAGAAATATTCCTGATTTATGCTTGGAAACGAAAAGTACGGGGCGGGGCTATTTTTTGCACGCAGTATGAAAAAAAAGAAAATTGTTGCAAATGGTGCTAGGTCATATAGATTTGACGACGTAAATTAACACTGCACATTTTTAATCATTTGTAGAAAAGACAAATTAGTCATTAAGTAATTGGGAGGATATATCAAAGAATCTCATAAAGACATGTCTTAAGGTATTCATTATTTGCTAAAAAATGTGCAGTGTTATTTTATTGTCGATATTTTTTAAAAAGAGGGTAGTTTATTTAGGAGGGTAGTTGTGCTTCACATCCAGCATTTCCCACCTATACTAAAATCAATTTCGATATAGCGGTGCTAAGTAGGAACATTAGTTTCCGATTTTATACCTTATCCAAGTGATTTAAAGATCATTTTAATTTACAGTGATCTTTTTAATCAAAGAAAATGAATTCGACATAGTGACAAAGACACATAGATTTCGTTTAGGAAGTACGGATATTAGTCCCTACTTATTACTTAGTCAAGCAGCATATTATGCTTACATTAAATATTTCAAGTATACTGTTAGTTTCGAATAACGTAAGAAGTCTTACCATAAATTAGTTTATAAATGTAATCTACAATATGTAATATGTAGTGATTATGTTTATATATTGTATTAATATTTAAATATTCAATTATTTTTAGCCATTAAACTTAACGGAATGTTAGTGGACGTAAGTATTTTTGTATCAGACTTTCGATTGTGAAATAACAATTCGTGCATTGTTATTTGCGACTTTTATTTCGAAATATTTTGTTATGGAAACGTAAGTTTTGGCACTTATTAAAATATAAGAACGTGCTAAATGAATTTGTGTCTTATGTGATGGGGATAGACTTCAAAATTGTGCTATCTACTCGATGCGAATGTCGCACTACGAATGACTATTGTATATTTTATTGTTATTAGTGACATGAATTAACCTTGATTCGAGGATTAAATTTTATATATACTGAATGTGAGCTGTTTTATTTTCATTATAATTTAAGAAATATATATCAAGTAACAAGAGATCAAATTAATTCCAAGGTTTATTAAAATATTGATTAAAGGTTATAATTTTTGACACATATGTACTTATTGCTATTTGCTTAAATGATTATTGATTAATCTAGTGCAGACTTAGAGTAATTACCTAAGTGCAAATATATAATTAACATAAATAGTATAAAATATATAGCAATAAAATTAATCGTATGAAAATAATCATTATCACGAATAGGCTTGAAAGCTTTCCAGATAGGTATAGCTTGGCAAAAAGATTGTTTTTAATGAGTGCGCTAAGATTGAATTTTATATTAAGTACCTGGATGACCGAGCTTTGCTCGGTTTTTTTGGACTTTGCACCCTTGAAGGAATTACTCCACTAAAAGTCTTCTTGTACTTTTTACTATTTATAATTCCAATACAGTTCAGCATGGTCTTATTTTCTTTTACAAATTATTCCTTGTAACGCTCCGCGGAATATACCGTACTTTATATAATATATTCTCTCTCGATTCAATACTCGCTCAATCCGGCAGTGTATCTTTAATAATCAATGATTCAAACAAATAGCCATATCCAAAATTAAACGCCAAATTACCAATTTCACTTCCTATTTTTAAAGTTTTGACATATATCCCAATAAAACCTAATAGCTAATACCACTCATTGGCTTAGCGTTGCTTAACAACGCCATCTGCTGGAATATCTTTAGTGTTATTGTATGGTTATGCAGTTAGTTGCACACAATAAAACAAATAGTATCTATTATTATTCGCCAATAGATGTCAGGAAGAGTAATATTATCAGTTTATATTTTTATTTTTTTATTACATTTTCTAAAAATGAATCCTAGCTAGATCGATTTATCGCCCCCGGACCGCCCTGTATACAAAATTTCATGAATATCGTTGGAACCGTTTCCGAGATTCAGAGAATATAATATATATATACAAGAATTTCTTGTTTAAAGATATAAGGTATGGCAACCCGATACATACTGTGACGGAAAATGTTTAGATACTTGTTATTTTTATTTATTGTTGTTAATAGTCTCATTGTTTATTTTAAATCACAAAACAAACATTAACCAAACGAAAATGTATATAACCTTCTTATAAAATTATTCAACGAACACAATGGTATTCTTAATATTGATACCGTAATTGCTTTTCTTTAATGCCAATTATCACCGCATCGTACTCATTTTTGCCAAGTAATACTTGTTTCCTATTCATCATAAAGTTTTATTTTCGTAACAAAATAGTAAACAACCTCGATTAAGCAACGTCGAATAACATCTCAAACTACCAGTAATTTTGAAACACTTCGCGAGGCCCTTTGATTCCCAGATTCTGAAATGATGTGTAATTGTTTTGGAACGATCGATAGGTCAACACAAAATACTCGAAGAAAGACTGCCTCTGCCTAATCGCAACTAGTTTCATCTAATCCACGGTAATTTACTAACAAAATTATCCTTTAATTTCGTACTGCAGTGATTTCTTCATTTCTTGTCTTCGAGTTATCTTTAGGGATAATATCTAGCTTGAAAATGATATTAAAACTAATAACTATACTAATATTGATTATATTGATTTTTAGTGAAGGACAAATAAACTGAGTTTATTTAACACTAAACTTGTAGAGCATATGTAAGTTAAAAAAATCTTAAAATGTATTTTAATATGGCATGTCAGTCTTTACATAAAATGCATGGCATAACATTGAACAACTAATTTTATAGGTTTGTAATCCAAAAATAAAATCCACTCACTTTTTTCCAATAAGTTTTTCTAGGTAAATTATAGTAAATACTGAGAATAGTTTCGTTCATGTTCCGCTGTATTTATGTTACCTACCTATACAATGTTTTTTGCATATCAATATTATGTATATATCATATTATAGTATCATTTACAATGCCCCGAATTGAAAAGCTGTATAATATTTGGTCTCCACTTTGCATTACATTTAACTCCAGAAATGCACTTTATTACAGTAAATAGTAGTTTATATACTGGTGTTTTAACGCTATAACGTTTTCTTCCTGGTTCATTTTGCAAGTGTCAGATAAGCTATCCGTAATCAATAAGTAGTGCACCGACTCAGAGACAAAGATGACACAATGAAGGTACAGGCGAGTAAAACATTTTATTGAGTTATTTTTTGTTATAGAGTGACTATCGTGGTTTAGCTTGAGTTTTGAAAACGATTTGGGGATCTATGTGTCATTGTAAGGACATAAATGGATATTGTATGATGACGTAGTTGTAGTAGGGTACGGTTATAAAGCTGAGGTCTCGGGTTCGAATCCCGGATTTTTCTATTTATTATCACCCCAGTCAGGAATTTGTGCCCATATGGCGATAGGCGAGCCTATCCTATCACATCGTGGGACGGAACATACAAACTGTAATGTGGGTGTCCTGGCACCTCTGCCTACTTCTTGTGGGATTTTTCCCATTTTGGCTTGACTTTACGTATATCATCATACATATATGTATGTATGTGTGATGAACTGAATAGGTATATTGTTCCTACATCTAGAGTCCAGACGCTTGAGTCAGAAATTTATAATGTATAATGGCGATAGGCTCGCCTCATCGCATCGCGAGACGGAACACACAAGGCGAAACGTAGGTATTCTAATTGAACCTCTGCCTACCCCTTCTGGGGAAAAAGAGTTTATATTAGTATCTAAATGTTTGCGGATTGTTTCACAACGGTTTTCTGTGATAATTAATGTTAGATACCTACCTACAATGTGGACTGAATACTATCTCTTTGTACCTGAATCATGATGCTTTGTAGATTGTTTCTACACAGCTTTTGTGTGGTAATTAATGATAGCTGCCTCTCCTCATTAATTATGAAGGTAGTTAGCTAATTTACCACCGGATTACTAATAATGTTATCAGCATAATTTGCTGAATAATCTTACTAAAGTTAATAAATGGAGGGGATTTGGAAATTAGCGCTTAGGTAAAATATGTTGAATGCATGCTATATGGGACTGTATCTGTACCAGCCTTTATACGTCCCATTGTAAGGTACTAGCCTCCTCTATAATCGGGAGTACGATTGAGTGGGGTTAGGCCGTATAGTCCACTACACTGCACTGGCCTTGTGTGGGTTGGGACAAAAACATGTAAAAATACATACAAAATATAGACTGCCATGGGATAACTTATATCTCAACTCATCTGTTCACAATAATACCGCGTACAAACCATGAAACTAATTCCATAGCTCAGTTATTATAAATTAAAGCAAAACATTACAGGTTCGTGTCTCCACGAATGTCGCAACTTGTGACATCCGAAGGTTTTCCAAATAAAGCAAATTAACGTTTACGCAAACCACTACTACAAATAAGTCGACATTTGATGAGAAAAGATAATTCTATTAGATGTCGTATATTGATTGAAATCAAATTGGTATACTTCGGTTAAAGTATGTTCTGTATAACATTTAACCTACCCAAAATCTGATTAGTCCTTCGAAGAGTACCTACCTACTGTTTATATTGCGTCTCATGAAGTTAAGTACTTGGTTTCTTTCCTCAAATGAACACTATTATACTATACTACGTAATTCTATCTAATTTTCTTGCATCACTGTGATGGCGCACTTGTGCTACGGTATGATTGCAAAGGTACCGTGTCAGGTTTGAATCCCGGATCGGGCAAAGTGGTATTGGACTTTTCTTTCATTATCAGCCCGGAGACTGGAATCAGTGCCAGATATGGCGATAGGCTTGCCCCCTATCAAATCGTGGAACGGGAAATACAAGGCGAAACGTGTATGTCCTGGCTGCACCTCTGCCTATCCCTTCTAAGAAAAAGGCGAGTGTTTAAGTACTTATGTTGTAAGTACTTATCTTAAATTAAAAAGATAACCATATTTTCAACCATAGAAAATACCTTCCTCTGTTGTTGAAATTTTCATATATATATTTTTTGAATTGTGTAGCGGTAAAATCAATTACGATTCGGTTTCCGAGTCAGTTAATTTGAGAGGGTTTAAAAAATATATACCGGGTATCTCAAGACTGCTACCGAAAACGAAGCCGGGTGGTAGTTTTAGTGACTACAAACACATTGCAACTAAAAATTTCGCAAAGAAACGCGACAATAATTTTTTAAATATCGTCAATTTTGGGTGGTAAATCCACAGTTTTTGTTAAAATAATAAAATAAAAACTTTTATACCTTAGATTATTTATAAATAAAAGGGTATACACTATTATATTAGGAAAAAATGTATTTACCACCCAAATATGGTAATAAGAAAAAAATAACAAAAAAAAAATGTCGCTTTTTTTTTGCAACTTTTTCTGTTGCATTGTGTCTGAAGTCGCTTAAACTACCACTCGGCTTCGTTTTCGGTAGCGGTCTTGATATACCCTGTATGAATTGCGTAATACCTATTAGGATTTGGGCCCTATCTTATGATGAAAATAAGCTTAGCGAAATGAGGACCTAACACTAAAGCCAATTTTATCTACCCCTTCAGAATAAAAGTGAGAATTTATGGCATGTAGGTATATGTATTTCTAACAAATATGCCTTTCTAGTTTCCCGCGATAAATGGACATTTATACGAAATATATAAACTATAAAATTATACAGAAAGGTAATAACTCCACGTATACCTTGTGGATAGTCAAATGAGGGACGACCTCTGTTGGATGTGCCCTGCGTGTCGCAACTCATGATTATATGAACTTCACACTTTATTATTTCAGAATTGCAAATGGCTTGCAATGTTGGCAATCGTTAGTATTTTTAATATCGGATATGCAAATTGACGTTCCCGTATGGTATATGAGTTCTTTAATAAAAGCTTTTAAACCCTGGATGAATTTCAATAAAAGTTATTGGTCAAAAGTATGTTAAAGCTTATGGGACGTACTATATCAGCTGGACTATTAGATTTTTGTGATTTGTATTGGTACAACGATAAAAACTTGCTAGTAAAATAATAATAATAAATAAATAACACCCAACAATCACATACATAGTCCTGACCCCACACTAAGATCCAGTCTTGTGTCGTGGGTGTCATGAACTACGAGAGACTTTTCTGTCTCATAAACTCCCAGACCCGAAACAAATATCTGTGGTTCTCATAAATATTTGTCTCGGTTTGGATATCAAATCCGCGGCCTCGCGTTTCACTGTCGGCGTCGAACCAACTGTGCCACGGAACCTGAAGTAGCTACTAAGCTACTACTACTTTTTTAGTACGATTACTGTAGCATGACGTATGTCGGCTATTACATATTTAGATATTTGAGGTTTGTAGTAGATCACAACGATAAAAAAAATTAAACGAATTTCAAACCGAAAATCAATGTTAACTGAAAAATAATATAAACACATTTACAGCTGATTTATATGCGCTAACTTAAGAACATGATAACAAAAAAATTAAAAATTATAGAGAGCCCTGATAACTGTAGTAGTCTCAGACATGAAGTACATGTTATGAAATCATCTGAGAATAAATTATAGTGAGCCACGTTAATGTATTAGTCTCAGACATGAAATACATAATTTAATGAAGCTATCTGAAATTATATACTCATCCGAACCGAAATGGTTTTTTGTAGTAAATGATTTCTAGAGTAGATAAATATCTGCTTTGTCTATTTACTTTCTATTGTTAAGTGTATAGGCCACATTTTTTACATTAAATTAGCCTTGAGCGGACATGATGTACATATGTAAGTAGTATCTAATTAGTAATTACGCATGAACTTTGCTCTCTTGATTCATGTAACAAAATATAATTATTAACTATTGTATTTTCTATAAGTAAAAACATGTGCCTATGTAATATTTAAGTTAGGTATTTCAAAAGTTTTGTTTATGTTTCGGAAATTTGCCAAACTTTTAAAAAATTAACCAAAACTATTTCGATCCGTAGCTCGTTGCTATCATTGTTCTCATAGAATAAAAACATGATAATAACCTTGCCTCCTATCGCCTTTTTAGGCTGAAAGATGAATTGAGAAAAAGCCATGAATTATGGTGACCCTAGTTACTAGTGAGGTCTCTGACTATATTTTCCGGGATAAAGGCGCATACGTATACACACATAAACTCACGTCTTATTCCTAGAAAGGGTAGGCAGACGCGCAACCAGGACACCCACGATTCGCTTCGTATTTTCCATCCCCAATGTGATAGAGGCGAACCTATCGACATATCGGGCACAAATTTCTGACTGGCTGACAAGTGATGAATGGAAAAATCCAATAACACTTTGCCCGACTCAGGAATCGAACCTACGACCACATTTGGTGCAATTTGCAATCATGTAGTTAAGCTACGCCACCGAAGCAGTCTTATGTATCCAATATATATTAACAACATAATTACTTTTAATTGTATTGAGGTCAAAGATCGGTTGCTGTTTTGATATGTTACTCTACACCTGACATGAAGTTTTTTGGCAAGGTAATTGTTTTGAACTAGAAAGGTGATATTGGATTACGATAGAAAGGTCGATTTTTACGAAACGCATGGAATAAGATACCTAACGACCATGGAAATGGTTATAGAGTGTATGAAATATTTTTAGTAATATATACTACATTACTTTTTTAAGATTTAAGATTGGCTTACATATTTACATAACAAAATACAAACATGCCAACATGTTCGCGGTGGTCGTGGGTTCGAATCCCAGGGCACATCTCTGACTTTTCAGATTTATGTGTGAATTTCTATGGTATGTAAGTCCACCAACCCGCACTAAGCCAGCGTGGTGGACTATATGGCCTAACCACTCTCAATCGTACTTTCGATTGTAGAGTAGGCCCGTGCCCTGCAGTGGGACGTAAATGAGCTGAAACAGTAAATACAAACAAGAAAGTGTTAAGTATTTCATATTATTATTTCCCTATTTTTTCCCATAAACCTGCTTAAGTTTTGTCATGCAATTGCTGAAGAACGGAAAATAGTAAACAGTGTAAATAATTCTCCACAACAATACTGATTAATAAAAGAAGTTTTAGAGTTAACGATTTTCATTCATTATGTCACGAGGTAGTTTAAAAAAATAAGAATTTTAAATTCTTAAATATTCTACGTTCATAATACCTACCTGGTGATTATGGAGTTCTTTCTTCAAATAATTCCTCGGAACCATTGACGGATACTAGACCGGATATAGGGAACAAAATCTCTGCGGATTGTGCTGATACAGGATTCCGATGAAGCGAGAGCACTGATAAAGTTATTGCGTAATCACAACAGACACAGAAATAGAAGGACTGACATTTTTGTTACAAACATTTTCTTTGCATTGTCCCCTCTAGTATAATACCTTAATGCTCGGAACTTATGAATATGACAGTATACAAACGTTTTCAAACTATAGTATCCACTAATGAATTCATTACCCATGGTCGCATGGAGAAACAATTGACATTAAAATAGCGGTCTTACTTCATGCAAATTGAATTATATCGACCATGCAACATGAAACGCACACGTTTTTGCACTCAGTACCAATCATACGGATGTGATGGACGATAATGCGAACAGTTCACACCCTTCGAACTGATTTATTTGAGAAGACTTCATCAGCGTATACATAGAACTCGAGGAGTCGATAAAATGTTTCTTTATAGGCACTGTAGTATTGTTGGACCTATTTCGGTAAGTGGTATGATTAAGCCATGGGCATTACAAGTTTTATGACCAGCTGCGCTTACCATCATGCTAGCTCGTTTGCCTAAATAACAAAAATAAACTTTGGTGGCAAAAAATAACCTGCCTGACAAACGTTGTAGATATTGGCAAACCCAGAATTGGGGAAGGCCTAATTGTAGTAGTGGATTTCGCATCACTTGCCCAATTAAATGCTTAATAAATAATTATAACACGGTCGTAACAACGTACCCTTTTCACAAAACAGCGCCTAAAGGCTAGAAATCTAAATGACCATACACTTGACAGCAGTATCTCGCTTTGTGATATACCAAAGCGTTCTAGAAATGATAACAGTAATCGACAATTATTTAAACCTTTCTAATTTATGGCTTTCCCATAACAAAGTCAAAAATCATTAATCACTGTTTGTTTTCGGTTAATGCCCGTGTCTCGTGCCATTAATTATACATTTTCAGATGGCCTTTAACAACAGATCTCGTAATTATAGACACGTCAGCGGGTAAAGATCACCGACCTGCATAATATAACATTAAACTGACATCATGTGGCCCAAACCTAGTGATATCATTTCGACCTATGAGCTAAAGTTACTCATTATTCAAATACATTAATAAATTAGCTATTGGAAAGCATTTAAAAACCTTTCAGTGGAGCAAAATTTTAAAGCTTTTCGGATGCATTGGATTGGATTTGGATGCATGGGATTTTGGATGCATGCATTGCATATTAGGTGCCTGCAAATTCCTATGTAATGTGAAATAGCGGTGATGATGCACGTACTATCAAAAGAATCCTCGCTTATTTGTAAATCAGGTACAAACTATAACATACCAGGTAGTTATAAGTATGTATTTAGAAAATAAATATAAAGTTACTGTTTAAATAGTTTTCAAAACTAACTGAAGACTTTCTAATTGGCGCTATTTAATTTAATACAATTACAAAGATGACACAAGAACATCCATTTACATTTTAGTCGATTGCAATAGAGATAAGTTTTGGGGCACTCTACTCGACTAAATCTTTAATTAGAACTTCCTTGGCCTCTTCATTTATCTTTGCTTCAATCACCATATAATTGGCCAGTCATAAAATGTTTCGACACATCACAATGCTAATCCATTTACTAGGTAACAATCGAACAATAAGGGTATATCTTGTATGGAAAATCGATGTTTTTCTGCTATGCGCTCACACGCCTTTAATGCCTGTTGCTCGATTATCAATGTCGTGTAAAAATTATTTTATAACAGTAAATACCAACGGCTTATATTAGTGATATTTACAATAACCATATAAAGATTGTGATTTTACGATAAAAAGAACCAATGAGTATTATAAAGACGGCCTCCTTGGCGCATTAGGTCAGATGTCGGCTGTGAAACTAAGGGCTGCGGGTTCGATCCCCGCACGGATGTTTGCGGCGTAAAAATAAATGTTTGATTCAGTTTCGAGTGTTTGTTAGATTGGAAAATCTTTCCTTATAGCAAATACCCACAAAACGAGATTTTGTATTATGATATTCCTGACTTTACACTGTCTGACTGTTGGGTCTATTTATTAATTGATAGAAAACCACAGGATTACATTGACCATTTACAATTAGGCTAAGGCATAGGAGGCCACGTAGCGGAAAGCGCAGCGTAGGACGTCCACCCACAAGATGGTCCGACGACCTGGTAAAGGTCGCGGGACGTCGCTGGATGCAGGCTGCCTCCAACAGGTCTCTATGGAAATCATTGGGGGAGGCCTATGTTCAGCAGTGGACTTCCTTTGGCTGATGGATGGATGGATGGATGGATAGGAGGACCAAGATATAATTCGTGCCTTCGTAGTTCGTGGTCTTATCTGATTATATTTAGGCCGCAACCAGTCGACTGGTTACAGCCCTTTCAAGACAAAATATTAAATAGTAATCACAACTTTAGAATCAATTCTTCAGTTCATATAGACCTGTCAGTAAATAATAATAGCGCGATCTAAATCTATCTTAGTGGCATCTGTTGGTGTAGTAAATGTACTAAATAATTATTAAATGTATTATTGTAGGTACAAAAAAACTCCTATCATAGGTACATTAATATTTTCATTTCCGACAAAACCTACTTGTATTTGATTTTGTTTCATGGAAAAATAACTAATTACGGTTTCGAGCCCACAGTTTAAAGCGCAATAACGATTTAACCGCTGCGCCAATCACTCATAGCCGAAACTTAATTTTACCATTATTAACATGTTTGTTGCATTCAACAAAATGTCAAATTAAATGATGATATTTCTCACGGAACAAATTGCTCTGCTAAAAGAAAGGTACAATCACAATTTAAAATTCATCTACGACATGTACAAAGCTTCAAAATAATTTGTGCGTATCATTAGACGTTGCGTAATGTACAATAGTTAGATATGTTCGTGTAGCAACTGAGAGGCGTATTAAACAACATCTAGGATATTGTATTGCGTGGACTGAATACTACTACTACTACTATAAAAATAACCAGCTTGATGGATCTCTTTTTGGAATTTGCTACAGATTTCAGTTATACGTTACGGACCAAACAGGCATTCATAAGAGACTATATAGGTATCATGCTAGCAGCCCGGACTAAAATATTATATTCAGGGAAAATGTAGGATTCTTATTAAAGATTTTTTCAAATGAGTTCAGTAGTTGACCCGAAACGCGACCATTTACATAAGTCATTTACGCTGAATTTTCAGATTTTACATACAATATGTGGCAACTGAACATTTAAGAATGAACTAGCACTTCCCAATATTGTAACGTGTGAATTCATTTTTACGTAAGTATTCCTAAATTAGTATAACTTGACAACATTAATAAAAAATCTACAGTAGGTCAGTATGACTAGTTCGCTATTGTGTAAAAACAAAAGTGTAACAGCGGATGTTTCTTATGTTATTATTTTGGACGCTGTTTCCCGCTGTTAAGACAATTCATTACGTGATCACATGTAAACGAATGAAATGACCACTCAAATAATTATTTTTGTGTTATTTTCGACGCACGGTTTTATTTTCTACCTGCCTTTATCTACCGTTATCGTATTCCGCCCCTTGTTGGATTAGCATTATTATACCGAACTAGGCTAAGTTTCAATAGGACTGATATATCCATGTTGGATAAAATTCCCTAAATTAAATGAATAGAAAAAAAGGATTAGCACTACGAACACTATTTTTTGAATTACTGAATTGGTTTGGCTTAAAATAAAATTAATGTTATTAACAGCATTTCAACAAGCGTCAAATATAAAATATCTATATAGGTCAAACCAGGTATATGTAGGTTTCCTTACTATATTTTCACCTTTAGTAAAAGCAAACAATATCTTTCATGCGTACCAATGTTAAAAATGGTCGTCCCATCTGTTGATATTCTGACAGGAGTCAGAGTCTAATTAATCTCCCCTTACTTAGTCTCATCTGTTTCACTCAATCACCGACAAGTCTTAAAATCATACAACATTCACCTGATAAAGTTCATTTAAATAAATCCCATAACTTCAGATGCACCATTCTAAATTCTATGGAACAGAATAGCCTATAGAGAAGCTGTCCGACTCAAAAGGAACAAAGCCACGTATGACAAAGCGACGACATCCGTCAAGGCTCGTGCGATTACCCCGCTGCAGGGACTAATGGCGTCGAATTTGCGATTCATCGCAGGCACGATCGTTTATCGTGGCCATTTAGCGAAACACACAGAACACATCATTACGCTGCCATACGTTTCAAATGGCTCTGAAAGGACATCTTGTAAACGTGTTACACAATTTCCAAGTAGGTTTAGCAATGCTAAAGAATTCCGTGTGCTTCGTTATTATACATGTTTAATTTGGGCTGACATACATAATTTATGATTTTAAATTGTTATTATAAATGCCTTATTCTTATACATTTTAAAACCTTATTGTTTATCGAAAATTTTGTCCCTTTCTAACGACTTTCAAATTCAGGTTGAGCGAAGAAGACAAAAAATTCGTTAATTAAAATAGGTTTACAATCTTTCAATGAACAACCGTAAAGCTGCTGTAGCTCTGATTGCAATGTTTTTTTACTAACGTAGCAATGTCATCCCTATAACCCTAAGACACTTGACTAGTACAGATGAGAGGTTGTAGGCTAACTCCGAATTAACGCTCATTTCAGGACTTCAGGTAGCTTACTGAAAGTATCACTAAGAACCTAACCCGGAAACATCCTAACGGAATCTACACGCGAGCTATTTACATATGTTTTAAGCCACATTTGATTAATGTTGAAGTATTGAAAATGATTGTTCCAATTTTTTTGACATCTAATAGCTAATTCTATAACTACCGTAAAATTAGGTGTAATCCTGTAACTAGTGTCTATCGCTTAAATACAATCAAAGTCTTCTGCAAAATGTTTTTATTGCAAAAATCTTAGTCGAGGCGTACCAGGCTACCACGTTCACCTCTGCTATCTGTATTTCTATATCAGCCCATATACGGCCCACTGCAGGGGCCTCCTCTACAATCGATAGTCTGATTGAGTGAAGAAATTTGCATACCATAGCGATTTGTATGACTTTATATGGTGAATAAAGCCCGCCAATACGCACTAGGCTAGCATGGCGGAATTTATGTCCTAACCACTCTCAATCGTACCCATGTTCCCATAATTCTGTCGTGTTTAAGTCCAAGATGTCAGATGGAACTATCCCTACAAACAATCGTGACCCTAAAACAATGTTTCTCACACCTCTGCAGCACGCGACAATTATGTTAATGTTGTGAACCTGACATTGGACCGTGGCCACACATCATCAGCATTAGGATGCCATCTGTCAAACTAGTGCCTTATTACAAAAACGTTATTATTTATTGCGAAAATATACATTATTGCAAAATATAATATTTATTGAAGTGCGTGTATGGTTTACTAATAATGGTAGATTTCTATTTTGAGCGTAGGATTTTTTAAATCATGTTGTCATATTCAGCAAGAATTACCTAAAACCTAAATTGCAATTTAATCGATACAAAGTTTTAAACATACATAAACTCACGCCTTTTTCCCAGAAGGGTTAGGCAGAGGTGCTACCAGGACACCCACTTTTTACCTTGTATGTTCCGTCCCACAATGTTATAGGGGGCGAGGCTGTCGTCATACCGGCCCAAAATTCCTGACTCCGAACTGATAAACATAAAAATCTAATATCGCTGCCTGACCCGGGATTCGAATCCGAGACTTCATCTTTGCAATCATACCATGCTACCGAGGTAATTAAAAGTTATAAAGTTTGGATAGAATTTCCGTAAACTGAGAAAAAAAAACTAAACAGATATTCGCGATGAAAGTTTATCTAGGATTTCTTGGGTGCATGTTACGCCGGATTCCTTTAATTTTCTCACAATCATTACTTTTGCAAAAGGCGGGAACACGCAAATGTTGAACTGACATTTAAAGTGATGGTACTTAGGCGATGCGTTCCTGCTATCGAAAAAACGATAATCGATTACTTCCACTTACTTTATTATATCGCGTGATGAACATTCATGCAAAAAATATTTAATTACTAATTTAGCGATATTCAGCGTATTGTTATATAAGTTTCTGTCTGATTCGTGTAACAATAGTGTGCATATGTCCATCGGTTGACCTGAAGAGATCTGGCTACTGTTTTCGAAACACAGGGGGCGTTCCCCTCCCATTTCTCTAATAACAGTTGTTAGAGGCAGTAAAATCCTTTTAGTGGCTATAAATTTCACCTACAGTTACACAGATTGTGATACTTATAATTTTTGGCGCGTAGGAATATGCCAGGTGCGAAAACTCTTTCAAATCGTAACTATATCTCATTGAAATTATCTATTGTATACATTCTTATATGAATTTTATTGAAGATGCCTATAAAGCATTTCAGCATGGAGAAGGAATGAAATGAAATGAAAATACTCTCTCGGTACTCGGACTGCCTCGGTAGCGTAGTTGTACTACGATACGGTACAAAGCTGAGGTCTCGGGTTCGAATCCCGGGTTGGGCAAAGTGATATTGGAATTTTCTATTCATTATCAGCCCAGAGTTAGGAATTTGTGTCCGATATGGCGATAGGCTCGCCACCTATCACATATCACACCTATCACATTAAAATGTTCAACATCATTTAGATTCAGTCATTTTTTTATCTACCCCCGGTTCGGTAAGCGGTTTTCACTAGAGAAGAACGGGCAAGAAACTCTAGTGTTTCTCTTTTCAAAACCAGTTTACAATGTAGTGAATTGATACAAAATTTACAAGTTGGTTAAAATCAGAGCAGTTTAATAATAATTTGTTGTAAATTAAACGATGGTAAGGTCTACGAAAAAGGAGGTCAAGAGTAAAAAATCTAATAAACATCAATCTATTATAAATGGATGAACTACCCGTGTATTCCTTTAAGAAAATTTATAGTTGGGACAACTCTCTCGAGGGCGGAGAAAATGCCTACAAACGACCAACGACAACTCTGAATGGTAAATACTATTGGTCCTACAAATTGAGGTAAAATCGCATATCTACATAAGTTTTTTACAAACCAAGTTCATGTATCCATCCATCATCCATTCATCAGCCAAAGGAAGTCCACTGCTGAACATAGGCCTCCCCTAATGATTTCCACAAAGACCTGTTCCTGAAGTTCATGTATGGCACTTTATTACTCCACTGTTAGGTATTACCGATTGTCATTGCCTGTCTCCAACGATTTTCCCAAATTTATTTATTATTCGGATTCGGAAAAGCAACGAGGATTTCTTAAGAAAAGAGGTGACAGTGACAGGTGGAAAACTAAAATAAGACAATGCAATAAAACACAATAAAATAGTAAATGTGTAGTGTACTCACCATAGTACAGCTCTCGAAGCTGGATCGGCGCTTAAAAAGATTGTCTACGGCAGCTCTTAACAATGCTTGTACTAAAATGTCCATCACACGAGCCAAATCGCGAACCAGCGGAGTACGCTCAACGCTTTTGGTAGCTTACACGAGACTGAACCGTTGAAGGCATGAAACAGCAAAGAAAGCAAACTACCCTCAGATCGATTTTATTTAAATGCTATTAATAATGACAAAATAAATTGGTATTAGGTTATTTGAAGTCACTTTAATCACTAGTGTGAGAATGTGTAACTTCAAAACGTGAGATGCTGGGTGTTAATTCCAGTTTAGGCAATAAATATATTGTTGAATTTTCGGTGTGAAAAATTTCTTATTGATGGACCGGGAATGAAATGTGTCTGCGTAATACTTTATTTTGCTGTAAGTAGTCGTTATGTTTTGTAGTAATTTAAAACAATTCATAAAAATACTGAAAAACATAAGGTTGTACTGCCGTCTATGAATAAGAAAGAATTAAGATCGTCACAAAGTTATTACACCTCCTACAGGTGTCCTCCTCCGACAGCCTCCGTGGCGCAGTTGGTTAGACGCCGCCTGTGAAACGAGAGGTCGCGGGTTCGATCCCCGCACCGAGAGAAATGTTTGTGCGGCCCACAAATATTTCTTCCGGGTCTGGGTGTTTGTGAGACCGAAAAGTCTCTCGTAGTTCCTGATACCCACGACACAAGACTCGATCTTACTGTGGGGTCAGGACTATGTATGTGACTGTTGGGTGTTATTTATTTATTATTTATTTATTTATTAGTTAAGGTGCCAATATAGCCATACAGGAAACTATTATACTAACATTCTAGACTATAAAATTAGGCATAGATCATGTGTATTGTGTCACCGCGGTGGCGAGCAAACCAGTCCGCATTCTTTATATTGATAATTATTTAAATGTATGAAAGCTTTATTTTTAGTTCGATTGCATTCTATCAGATTGGAAATATGAATCTATTTTTATTATATCGCTTAGATTTAGTTTGTGTGCAGTTTTGTAGCTAGCTACATATTTAAAAATATTGGCATTTTTTTCTAGTCAGTATTTTTTTTTTCGAGTAGTTGCGGGAGCCGTCGCTTCCACACGTACTTTTACTTTCTTGTGGTCAAGAACCTATTGTAAAGAGACCAGAACAGAGGACTCAAAACTGCGTTTTTATGGAGGCTAAATAATCAGTTAGTTTTTGACTGTCTGGAAGAGATAGCTAATAGCGATAAGACCGCCAGTTGTTACACTATTTCAAATGAATATAAACTGTTCACTTGTATGTAATATGTGGTGAACAATAAAGTGTTATCTATCGATTTACCATTTTGAAGCTTTTCATAGTATCTATTTAATTAATCTGTTCATTCCCCATTCTGGACAAAGGCTTTACGGAATCTTCCACAAATTCTAAAATAAAGTGTTAATTGGTAACATGTGACACGTTTATTTTCAACTCGCAAATAATGGTAAAAATATCAGTTAGACATTTACGGAAAAGTTCTTAATATGAATATTTAAAGTAATTTCATTACGATTTATAGAATATTTACTAAATATACCTAAGTAGACAATAGTCGCATGACTGCTTATGTTTACTTGACCAAGAGCTGTCTTTAGAATTATATAATTATAAACGTAGGCGAGAATTGACTGCTTACAGTATATCTAGATTAGTAACTCATTTATACTAATAAGGTTTAATCGGATTATATCTTTCTTGGGCAACTTGCGCAGCTTACACGTGTATAGCGCCGAGCGCGACTGAAATCAGGACATTTACCGCCCTATCGCTATCACCTCAGTGATGTGTAAGGTCATGGAGCGGATCATAAACGGTCAATTGATCCGCTACCTGGAGGATCACTCGTTGATCAGTGACCGACAATACGGTTTCCGTCATAATCGATCGACGGGTGATCTTCTAGCGTTTGTCCTGCATCGCTGGGGTGGGGCGATTGACCGGCGTGGCGAGGCTCTTGCTGTGAGCCTCGACATTGCCAAGGCGTTTGATAGGGTCTGGCACCGTGGTCTTCTGTCCAAGCTTCCGGCATACGGTCTGCCCGGCAACCTGTGTTCGTGGATTTCCGGCTTTCTGCATGGGCGTAGAATACGTGTAGTCGTTGACGGACACGCTTCGGCGCTCATGTCGGTAAATGCCGGAGTTCCTCAGGGCTCGGTGCTGTCGCCCACCTTGTTTATTCTGCATATCAATGACATGTTGTCGCTTGGCAACATTCATTGCTATGCAGATGACAGCACGGTTCATGGGCGATACCACTGCGGGCCTCCAGGTTGCCGTGTCGAATCTGTGATGGGACGCGAAGATCTTGTCATTGAGCTCAACCGGACCTTGGATCTCATTTCTACATGGGGTTCCAGGAATATGGTTGAGTTCAATGCCAAGAAAACCCAGGTGTGTGCGTTCACGTGCAAAAAATCCCCGTTCTCTCCCCTCCCCATTCTTCAGGGTACTCCCCTCTCAGTGCGGAATGACCTGAGTATCCTTGGTGTGGATATCCGCTGTGATCTCAATCCAAGGAATCACATCGAGGGCGTAATATCTGCCACATCACGCAGGGTTGGAGTCCTGAACAGGGTGCGTCGGTTTTTCACGCCCGGTCAGCTTTGTCGCTTATATAAAGCGCAGGTCCGGCCGGGTATGGAGTACTGCTCGCACCTCTGGGATGGATCCGCCCAATACCTGCTCGATGCCTTGGATGGATTGCAGCGGCGGGCCATCCGCATTGTGAATGATGCAGACGTTACGAGCAACTTGGAGTCGCTACAACTCCGGAGAGATGTCGCCTCTCTAAGCGTGTTCTACCGCCTGTATCACGGTGAGTGCTCTGAAGAATTGTTCAACTTGCTCCCCTCCTCTCCATTCCTAACCAGAACCACGCGTGCTGGCTTGCGAAGCCATAGCTTGACGGTCCACACCATCCCGGCGCGAACCAAACGGTTCTCAAATTCGTTTTTGTGCCGCACCGTCAAGCTGTGGAATTGTTTGCCGGCGTACGTGTTCCCTCCTTCCTACAATCCTGGGTCCTTCCGCCGCGGTGTGAAGAGGCACCTTAGCAGGCCGGCATAATTGTCTCCATTGGCATGGGACTGCCGTCCGATGCCAATGGATACTCTGCCTGGGCGGCATTGACACTTTCCATCAGGTGCAATGCCGCCACTATGCCAGGCCAGTATAAAAAAAAAAAAAAAAAAAAAAAAAAAACATTTCTTAATAAAATGTGATCTGCGCATAACGAGACATTTAGTTAAGAATTTGGACTTATTCCAAAAGTTCTACAGTTCTGTAAATTTACCGAGTCATTCTAAATACATAAGGATATACAATTATTGTGCTGTTTTTATATCCGACTAATAAAAATAAGGCTCATATGATGGTAAATACGCGGTAGTGGCTTTTACTGTATTTCACAATATGTGTGGCAAAATCTCGGATATTACGGGGGAGCTAACCATTATTAAAAAGAAGAAGAACGATACGCGCAGGGAAATGATAGGTGCAAGATTAATGAGCTGCAGGGCAACATAAAAAAATTACAGTGTACACAGTACTACCTGTTTTTATATAAACACCTTTACTCATTAATTTCTTACGGCTTACAATATTTTTAAAAAGTAGCAAATCTTGTCATTTTTTTATGCATAATATGTCAATTGTTTCACCTACAGCTTTTGTTTCGGCTATAAAATCTGAGTAAATTTCAATTCCAAACTCCCTTAACACATTCAAATTCAAATCAACTTCTCAATACAATCTAATGAGATTAGTATCGAAGCGACGCGACGCATCAATTGGCGAACTATGGAAACTAGAAAGCTTCTCAAATCAAGCTATCGGTTCATCTTCGTGATACGCATCGCTTGTCACTCTTATTAACAGCCGCTGCCAATAAACAAACCCAATCCAAAATTTGCCGTTTTAGATTGACAGCTCAATCGTTTTTCTGATACTATATTGCCAATAATCAATCTCAGTAGTGAATAAACTATGGCAACATGACAGGAGACCAATCGAAAAGTAGAAAACAATTGACAACAAAACAGATTGACTTCAATCTAATTTTTCTCGATTGATTATTGGCATCGGCCGTTAGTGACAACACGAGGCAATCTGATTCCTGTCTATTAACATTTACTTTTTTAAACTTAATTAAAAAGGCAATCGCTTCTGGCCAGTATTTTTGATGGCAGTCAATTGTTTTTTTAAGCTAAGATAAACTGCTACACGATACAACTTCGATGGAAAGTGTACATAGCCGTTCAAAGAATCTAAAGTACCGTAGCGCATTGTAACCCTTTCAACATTTTAAAATGAATTGGAAAAGGGGTTGCCGGTTGGTATTCGTTCGTTCGTTCGTAAGGAGGCCGTGTATGTGTGCCTTGTGTATTTTGGAGAGCTTTTTTACTGGACAAGGTTAAAGGTTTAGAATTCCTAGCTTCATTAATTTTACTTGATAACTTGTCTTTTCAAACAACTTGTCAAGTTACTCGTTCGTCAAAGCATCCCAATTTGCTCAACCACTTAAAAAAGAATTAGAAAAGACAATCGTTATGTTTTTATCTATGTTGATTGAATTTCGGCCTAAGGCGTAGTCCACAGTGGTATCTATTCAATCTTATAAGCACGCGATATGTTGTGGTCTTGCAGAGGCGACTCTAATATGACAGTCCGTTGGTTTGATACCTACACCTAGACAAATGTTCACAGTTTCTACAAATATTTAGTTTTGTTCTGGGTAGGGCTTTCATCCTTCTTTGAGAATTTTCATAAACGTTCTTACCAATCGCTGAAATGATACTTCCAACTGAAATTATAAGGAACTAGCGGTCCGCCCCGGCTTCGTCCGGGATCAGGGATAATGTAGCGTTTTAATGGTGAAAGATTTTTTTAAATCAATCCAGTAGTTTCACACCCTATTCAATTCAAATAAACAAACAAAATTTTTCTGTTAATAATATTAGTATAGACGACAAAAGATACTAAAAAATGTGTATTTTATTATAACATAACACAACAAATTAGATTATGCGTAAAATGAAATTGAAATGTAAAATTAAAATGTGTTTAATACACACATCACGCAATTAAAAAAATAATACATTGAAATTAACATAAGCAGATAACCAAGTACATAAAAATTAACCCATTTGTGAAGTCAACTAAGCTATTATGAGATATTTTAATATAATATAATGTATTATATATGTTACATATTCTTTTATAATTATGTATAATATGGTTGTCTGGCAGAGATTGCTTCAAGCAATAAGACCGCCACTTGTGCTAATTTTTTTCATATAATTTTGACATTTTTATGGAAATGGTGTACAATAAAGTCTTAAATAAATAACTAATATGTAATGCGCATCTCTGTTATTGTATTAAGGATTGGTGGTAGGTCTCTCATATGTGAAAGGCCGCCTGGGTAGTTACCACCGCTATGTATATTTCTTTCGCCAAACATCAGTGTAAACTGCACTGTTGTGTTCCGGTGTGAAGGACGTTCTAGCCATGTTATTTCTCAAGATATTGAGAGTAGTGGGATGCCAAGCATTGATGTGTAATTCATGATGATGCTTGGTTTTGCTGTCAACGGTCGTATTATTTAGGTACCATGCAGCATATAGCATGGTCATCTCGCAAATCATTGTAATAAAAAAAAGGCGGTACTGTAAAACTATCAAAATGAAGTTAAAAGCACTGGCTTGGTATTGTGAAGGAAGCTTTATGCTCAAGACTTTTGTGCAGCGTGTATAGATAGTGTATGACGCTTGTATCGCTACAATTTAAGCATTTATCCTATAACTAGCGGCCCGGCCCAGCTTCGCCCGGATGCATATAGATTTCTCTACAATAATATGCACGTATTATACACATAAACCTTCCTCTTGAATCACTCTATCTATTTAAAAAAACCGCATCAAAATCCGTTGCGTAGTTTTAAAGATTTAAGCATACAAAGGGACATAGGGACAGAGAAAGCGACTTTGTTTTATACTATGTAGTGATATGACAGTCTCCGTGGCGAAGTTGGTTAGGCGCCGGCTGTGAAACGTGAGGCCGCAGGTTCGATCCCTGTACTGAGTGTAGATAATTATTTATCCACAGATAGTAGTATATTTGTTTCGGGTCTGGGAGTTTGTGTGACCAAAGTCTTTCGTGGTTCCTGAAACCCACGACACAACACTCGATCATAGTGTAGGGTCAGGGATATTGAATGTTTGATATTTATTTATATGCCAAGCTTATTTCGGTTCTATGATTTGATAGAGGGAGGCCGTATCGCCGCGCAAGGCGTAAAATACAATACTTTTCCAACTGAAAATGCACGCAAAATGGATTACTCGACGGAATCGAACCTACGACCACAACTTTTAGAGTGAAGGTAACACTTTTGTGAGACCAATAAGACGACTCTGCGATATTAAATTTATATTTAAAGTATGTGGTTCATCCAAATAATGCAATAATGTAAATTAAGAAAATATATCTTATGCAACTAACTAATTTGTTATGTAAGGTGACGCCGATTGTTATCTAAATTGTTCAACATCGTATAAAACACTAATTTTATTGTGTCATTGCATTGGTCGCATACCACAGACAATCAGTATTAAAAAATATATGTTTATATATTTTATATTATTCTGTTTATGATCAATAATATCTCAGCCCTGTACTCCTGTATACTATTATTTTGGATTTGAATATAACTATTTGTACTAGTCACCGCATTTCAATAACAAAGCAATTAAATTTTCGATTACACAGGCCACAACCTTCGGCAAAGCGAAGCTCTACAACCGCAAGTATACCAAGACAAAGTGACCCGGATTTTGCAAAAGCGCGCTCCCTCTTGGCGCATCCCTTCGCCGGCGGTGGTGGTTGCCATGGTAACGGTCATAAAAGCCTGCGCCTGCCCACCACGCTGCAGTCCGCGCCTTCGTGCTAGCGCTCCGTACGTACACGGTGAGTTTCATACGTTCGAAATTTAAAATTTTGTTTGTGTTATTTTGAATTTGGAATTAGGAATCGAAAGTGATTTGAATTTAGGATGCCAGGATTTTTGTGGTACTTTGGTAAATTGCTTCGTTTTTTTTTATATTCTAAAAGGATATGAAATTGACTCTGATTCAGTTTTAAGAAAAAAAAATTAGCAAGACATACAATTTTTTAATTATCCGCCCGCCCTACGCGCGAGCATTTCACATCTTTACCTGCAGTTCGTATAAATTGGATGTGGCTATGCAGTGTAAACAAATAAAAGTAAATGTTATTTACACATAATGATATTTTAAGAATATTTATTAATTGAGAATACATATTTAAACATCTTTTGTTTATACCATCTGCCTACTCACAAGCAAAATTATTTTCTTGTTAACGTAATAAATTTAATCAATTAAAAATGATTATGTGAAAGTGTGAAATAATTAAAATATAATTAAAGGAGGCAAAAGTAAAACAATGTGTAGGCTAAATTATTCTCTCATTACTAGAGTTACCTACTGTTTTTCCAACATATCTTTGACAATGCGGTTTTTTTTTTGCTATTTGTAATGAACAATCGTGGTGCATTGCACTAGTCGTAGGCAAAAGCGTTTTTATCGATTTATATTGTTTAAGAATAAGTAGTTCCGATCGAGGTTTCCGATATATTTGTCTACCTATATTGTCTCTGGGTGGTCGGTGGATATAGGCGTGGAAAACGGTATAATCTTATAAAATTAAAATAAGTTTAAGTCCAGGATTTTTTTAAATATTATGTGCCCACGGAATTATGTCTAATTATTATATTGCGATTGACTTAAACTATTATTTACAACAAAGATATATTATATATTCCTATTTACAAAATAACTAAAAAGCCACTTTTTAAAATTTGTAAAACAACGTGAGCAAATAAAAAATGGAACCTAAGTTTTATAAAATTGTGTTATTGCGTTACTTTTTATTCAGCGATATTTTAACGCAATTGATGGATAACATAATAATCCGCCAACCCGCACTAGGCCAGCAACTCTTGATTGTAGAGGAGGCCCGTGCCCTGCAGTGGGACTTATATGGGCTGATACCGATAATAGACCATTAAAAAGCTCACCCTTAAAATATTCTGCAAGTTGTAAAACTTACCTTACTTTAGACGATATTCAAATCAGTTTCTTATATAATAGTATTCCTAGTCCATTACTAGTATTTCTAGATGAATGTTAACAAGAACATGCTCTATAACAAAAAACACTTACCTACGACACAAAAGCCAAGAATTTTGTTACACAATGCTACATGATATTTTTTGTGTTCAAGTAATTAAATAATATCGCATAACATATCTATAGAGTGATCAAAATACGAATCAAATATCAGTTTTCAAGATCTCTTCACTATTGACCGTGAATAATACTTTCAATGTATAGCTTTAACTTATTGTACTAACTACATTCTATGAATTATTAATTCATACTTTTTTCAATGACTTCATCATCAGCCCATAGTTGCCCAAAGGCATAAGCCTCGATATGTTTGTGGTGTTAGCCTTCCCCAATGAGTACCATTTCACCTTGTTTAATTGGTCGTATCCAACGTCTGGCGGCGATCTTTCTTGCGAAGTACAAAAAACTTTTTTGTACTTTTTACGTCACATTTTTCAATTCTTAGGTACAAGTTAATAGTTATGCATGCAGCATGAAATTCATTTGATACCTCTTGGTACTAAAGTGACACAATTTGACAATTTTATTGTTTGAAACATCTTATGAATTATTCTTGTATCTTAAGATTTCTATGATTGGAAATTAGAGTATTAAAAATACTCCAAGAATGGGAAAATCAACTCTAAAATAAATTCCACGCTGGAGCTCCTTTTATAAATTAATTACAAAGAAAACATTGTTGAAAGTCCGGAGGTTATGAAAGGGAAAATGTTCGTTAAGGAAATTGGAGGCTTCGCAATTTTTATGATGTAATTTGATCTGGTCTAGGATTCAGATATCATAAAGCAAACAATCAATTAAATAGCAGAGTGAAAATCTTAAAATGCGGATGTCGTATGTTATGGGGGGCCGTCAATAGCACTTAAAACTAAAAAAACTAAAATAATACATTTGAAAACTACATAATCAATTACAAAGAACGTAAGAGTGATATAAGTACCAATTAAAGTTTTTTTTCAATTTTTTCATAACGAAAATAAAGTAAAATTAATATAAAAATAGATATATTAAAATCACATACCTAATTTAAATGTTTTCTCTAAATCAATTTATACAAGGATTTTTTTATATGTATGTAAAAATTAAAAAAGAACAACAAATCAAGCTTAATAATTTATGGCGGCAAAAATTATGTGGTAATTAATGTCTTTTGTCGCAAATTGCACGGCGCGTTTAAAACAATGGCGTTTTTTATTGTGGGAAAGCATTCTTCACATTTCACTCGACGCCTTGCGTTCTTTGTAATTAAAACATTTTGTAAAGTGTTTTGTGATTGTGTAAAGAATTTTAACACTGGCCATCATCACATTATTATCCAAGAAGAATTTATGACTTTATCTTACCTTTACATAGCATAGAAATTCTTACAAATTGCTATGGTGCAAGTATGCAAGTTTCCTTACGGAATGTTCCCTCACCTAAATAGTGTATTTAGAAAAAAAAAATCCGAAGGAAATGTAGGTAGAAAAATCATAGCCAACAGCAGTCAACTCCTGTATACAAAAGACAAGCATCTCTAAATGTATTTTTAAAACATTTATTTGGAAGAAATACCTGTCCAGGGTGGTTTCAGTACACAGCTGTATTGCAGGGCGTAGAAATGCAAAAAAATGTTTTGAGGCCTAAGCAACTATGGAATATTTTTGTGATGTTTGCGACAGACCAGTAAACAAGATGTTTGTTGACATTGTTACATCTTGCGATTATAGTAAATTTATAATTTGATCTTATATAACTAATAGTGACTGTAAATAATTGTAAAATTGTTTGGGAATTAACAATTTTCTTAAAGTTCTGTAGGCCAGCAATATAATTCGTGTTCATTCGAAAGAAATGTGCAACGGAAACTTAGCCTTGTTTGCGTTTGCTATTGTTTAACATGTCTGAATTCATTCTTACTGGGACAATGTAACAATGTTGTGAATGATTTAAACATCTAGGCGTAGTTTAAACGTCAATTTCCGCGACTATAGGCCTCTTGTGTGTTGTGCGAAAAATCGAGCTAACTTGACATATCAAGACGACTAAAATGTTACAGATATAACTGAATATACCCACTGTTTGGTACAAATATAAATTAATAGCGAATAAATGATATAGCATTAGTTATTTTTATTTAAAAGCATCGGGTATGTTGTATATATACAGTAGTGTACGAAAATGGGGTAAACACATCCATATCAATATAATATAAGTCAATGGGTAACAAATACCTAATTAGATATGCCTTAAAAACGTAGTAAATCCAAAGTACAGTCAGCAATATAAGTCGCTACACATTCACGAGATTTGGAATTGTCTTATCATCCAAAATAGATAACTTTACTTGGTTATATTTTACGACTACAGAGTAGTACGTACAAATATTTCATAAAAAGGTTATCAAAAAATGTGAAGTGTTCAGCGACTTATGTTGCTGACTGTACCTATCAATTATTTTTGAATTTTAATATGGGGATGTAATTTTACTTGTATGATATAAGGCACATATTCCACTCTTTCCTATCATAAATAATTACTGTAGTTTACAAGCTTTTTACAACATAATGTTCTGGCAATTAAAGTGATCCTACCAAATGTTTTCATAAGTCGAAATGTCAATATCAATTTCATTTAGATTAGTCGCGAACCTGTGACCCACGGATGCACTAATGATGGGAAATACATTGCATAGCCCGAAGTGATGCGTCGGTCACGACCGTTTTCTTAATTCCTGACGTTCGACGCTTCTATTGCGTGTCCCAAGGCATTTTCCCTTTTATTCCTTTGTATTTCTAGACAGTCCTATTCATAGCAATCATTTACAGAAGCTGTTTGACCGACTATTGAATGTTTTGTTTGTCTACAGGTTTAGTTTAAGACATATTGAGCAGCACCGACATCATGCTGCGTTTGTCAACGTTTTGCAGTGAGTATACATTTGTTTCTTTTTTGAATATAGGCGAAAGTCACTTGATCGTAATTCCTGATTATTTTTACTGTGAAAGAATTATGAAAAAACCATAGATGTTTGGAAAATCTAGATATACGGATGTGTACAGAAACTTTGTCACTTCTGATATTTAATAAATTTGGACGTGAGCTAACAGCCACTACAGCACAATCGATTGGAAACCGGCTGTAAAAAGAGGAGACACGATTTCGATTCCAGAACTGGTGCAAAAGTTAGTGCGGCCTACATATTTGGCTTTTAAGCATTTTGAGACCCAAAAAGTCTCTCTTACGTTGTTAGACTTATATCTTAGTACGAAGTTAGGACTACCTGTGACTGTCAGGTGTACCTATTTATCATTTATAGCGTATTATTATTATCTGCTTCGTCCTGGTACAGATACATTTTTTTTAATATTCTACCGCCAATGTTCATATGCTATAACGTAGGATTGTAATGGTGAAATATTTTTTCAAATCCGTCCAATAGTTTCGCAGTCTGTTCAAAGTAAACAAACAATCAAATCTTCTCTCTTTATAACATTAGTTTAGATTTATTAATACTTAAACATATACTGTCTTTAATTGACAAATATACTCGTAATACTATAGGAGATATGTGAATTTTAATAACTATTGCCCCAGAGACCAGAGTCGTCGAAGTTAGACATGTGGATGGGAAATTGGATATCCTTCTGTTGATTTCGTAATAAGTGTAATCATTAGAAGCGTGCATTTCGTCTTAGAAGCTACAGGGCGCCATTGCATATGCTTTCACTGAATCCATGCCGCGCAATTATTAAATGACTCATTATTAATTAGTGTTATTGTACCCAGGCGTAATTAGAATTGGGTAACTTTAGTAATTGTAAATTATCGTTTTAGAAGTCTCGGTCCATAAAATGCTAAAACTTTTATAATTATACATGCCTACATGCTTACATACCTACATAAACTCTCGCCTTTTTTCCAGAGGGGTAGTCAAAGGTGCCAGGACACCCAAATTTCGCCATGGATGTTCCTTCCCACGAAGTCATAGGGGGCGTGCCTATAGCCATACAGGGCTCAAATTCCTGACTCCAGGCTGATAATGAATAAAATAATCCAATATTACTTTGCCCCACCCGGGATTCGAACCAGAGACCTCAGGTTTATAAACGTACCGTAGTACAACTACGCCACCGAGGCGGTGAAAATTATAATAATAATAAGTACACTAATTACTTTAATCGTATATTATCAGTTCTATCTTTCTTCTCAGTTTCTCCAGAGCGGATGAGACATGGCTAAATTATGCTAAAGAAGTAGGTACTGTAACTATAAAGTTATTCCGATCTCCCATCAACTTTAAATATTGTTATTGGTATTAATTGCAAGAAGAGCATGCCATTGGCCTAATGGTATGGATACGTCAACTCATGGACAGTAGGAAAATCAAACAACCCAACGAATTATAAAAGAATGCTTGGCATTCCAATCCATCCATGAAACACAAGATGTTAAAAGTTAGTATGTCCAAAAGTTGTTACTTAGGTTACAATGTCCTTCAAACCGGAAAACAAAAATGCATTTTCACTGCTGTTTGAGAATTAGGCGTTGCGGTTGTACCTACCTAGGTAGGTCTCACAATTTTAGAGAGCTAACACAAGTGTACATTTATTTACAATTCCAATTGTGTAGTTATTGTGAATATAAGCGTGACGCTGTTTTTTATTGATTAGCCTTCGTAATGGATCCTTCATATTCCCACTGTCACATTCTCTCTTCAGCGATGGCAAGTTCAAAACTTAAGCAAAAAAATAAAGCTAAGTTTAGACAATCAAGAATTTCACAGCAATGTAATCTTCAAATAAAAGCCTAAATAAGGGCTATATAAAGTATCAACGAGTGTTTTCCCACAAAGAAATCACGTATCTGCCCTAGAGGGCAATCCTAGAGGATTATTACAGCGCTCATCATTCGACCCAACGGGCTACTCTATACTCTAACAAATCGAATATTTGGACGATGAACGTCAAGATAAAGATAAAAGTTTTAAAACTCTAAAAATCAATACTATTATCTATGAAACTTATCTTTCATTACGTCTAAGACTACGGCGTATGATACAGTATTTGAACATTTTGTGATGTACATATTAAGACGTATATTTAGACGTAGTTTCACGTGCGTTGTTCGAAAATTCGTCAATTCAGTAATTTCATTTTGTAAAATCTAAAGCCTACTTAATCACAATTGTAATTGCCCAATCTCATCGAAAATTGAACTACAGGACTAAAATATTGTTCAAATATAATAGAAAACTCCTATATCTATTTTCATCCATCCATCCATCAGCCAAAGGAAGTCCACTGCTGAACATAGGCCTCTCCTAACGATTTCCATAGTGACCTATTGGAGCCAGGTCGTCTAACCACCTTGTCTTACGCTGCGCTTTCCGCTACTTGGCCTCCATTCGGAAACTTTTTGGCCAATCTATTTAATCTGCATATAATTTCATGAAAAAATCCCCTGTATCGCTGCGCAATAGGTCCGCGCCGGGCTTGTAGTTTCGTCGGCAATTTCCCACATTGCTTTGTGAACTTACGATCTATATCTAATTTGACTGAGACAATGCAGTTGAAATGTCAATCGTGTTATTTGTTTGTCATAATTTACTACGAGTTTCCGCTGGTTTCTACTCTTTTTTTAATGCTAGATTAGCTTTCACCCGCGGCTTTACTCGCGTGGTTTCTTTTGTTTAGGAAACATTAATTTTATAAAATTATGTTACTAAATTTTATTAACGCTCCGATGCTATCACATATTTTTAAGAGATCGGTTCTTTAGAACTTAAATAAATTGTGCGTAAAAGGACTAGACACACCAACATGTTCACGGTGATCGCCGGTTCAAATCCCAGAACACACCAGTATATTATGGATATTTGTAACTAATATTAAATAATATTTTATGAGTCCACTATGGCCTACTGTCTACTCTACAATCGGCTAATGCGTTAAGAGGTCTTCTGCCATATTCTCCACCATGTTTGACTATTTCGAATTGATAAACCCCACAGTCTAGAAATTCTCATTGAGATCTTAAAGACATCATTAGGAGGCCGACAATGCACTTGTCATATACTTGACACAGCTGAGCTTAAGATAAACAGCCGGTATATAAATAAATACGATGAATACACCGCAAAGCAATTAAGTGCATTCCGTAACTTAGATAGGTAGCTAATAATTCCTCAGGAAATTCTATGTGGACCTAATGATGCACTCCAGGTTCAATATTTACATTAACTTAAATATACGGCTTAATGATATGATGGGAGGACTGCTGTATTTTAGAGTAAGCTCAATATGTAAACATTAATTTCTATTTTTACGCAATTTTCTTCACGCGTCTGAATTGGCGTAGGTATGAGTACTTTGGCATTTTCATGAGGACGAAATTTTTCAGTTTAAAGAAGTTGAAGATTTTTGGTGATGGACAAAACTAATAGAATTCCCTAGACCCTATTTTTACTTTAGCGACGATCCAGATTCAGATTCTAAAGCGTAATTCTACACATAGTGTAAATTCGTGGTTAGTAAGTAAATTTTTATAGCTGTAGCAACTCATTTAAACCTGTATAATAAATTAAAAAATCCAACAGAGAATTTTCGGTCCCACAAACACCCAGACCCAAGACACCTTTCACAGCCGGCGTCTAACCAACTACGCCACGGAGACCGATTATGATATTAAAATCGAGGGAGCTAAAGAAAAGAGCTAGTAAAACCCACTATTCACCAACGGTCGATGCCAATAATCAATCGAAAAAATCAGATTGAACTCAATCTGGATTGTTTTCTACTTTTCGATTGGTCGCTTGTCATGTTGCCATAGTGTTTGCACTACTGAGATTGATTATTGGCAATATAGTATCAGAAAAAGATTGAGCTGTCAATCTAAAACGGCAAATTTTGGATTGGGATTGTTTGTTGCCAGCGGGTGTTAATAATGTTCTTCTTTACATCTAAGGCAGCATTAGTTCATAACGCTGACCTCCTCCAGTTCAGCGAGCTTCACATAACTACAGAATTGTTATCTGATGCCTTTGTTCTGATCTGTATGTTAATTAATTAAATAATGAGTTCGAAGCATTGAAGATGTAGATCACCAAGTGTGAAACTTAAGTACTTCATTAGTCCACTTACCTAAATACAGTTAACGAGACACGAACAATGGACTTTCCTATTTGCAAAATCGTTTATACAATCTATCGTTGTTAATCAACACTTCTTCACACGTTTCTGTTTAGACTTAAATTATGTAAGCCTGTCTTCCTGGGGTTTCCCTTGCGTAAATACTTGAGGTATCCTTATTTGCATTGGTGGCTCTGAGGATACCAATGGTTTGATGATGTTCTGAGCGCAACGACTTGTAGAGATCAAAGATTTTCTAAGATTGACATCTGGTGTTAGAAAAACGAGTAGACTTCAGTTATTTGTTAATGGATACATTTCAACCGACTTCAGTAACAGGAGCAAGTTCTCAATTCGACTGTATGGTTTTGTTTTTTTTTCTTTTGCTTCAGATTTCAAAACCAATCTATTTTTAATAAATATCTTAGCGCCTCAAATACTCCTTACATCTAACATAAATTCGTCGATCTAACATAAATTTGCAATCCTGACTAAAAGATGGCGAAGAGATTTATCTAAGTCCGTGATAAGATTAATCCGACCTTAGATTCTAATCTTTCATTAAGAGTGAAAGGTTAGTATTTCTAAATATATATCGAGCTTAGGCTGTAGCATAGTTTTTGCGAAATGAATCCGATTCTTACATAGATATAGGAATTGTATATAGCATCGGCAATTTTGTGTATGTAATACAGTCTCCAACGTAACGATATGGCAAAAACAAGAGCATGCAAAGACAATATTCAATGTTAGTTCGTCTGAAAGTTGCAGCTTCCTAGTTCCATTGTTTCATTTCGCGGTCGTGATGTTTGCGCACGAGAATCCCGCCTAGCGGTCACTAGCGCAAGCTTTGCTGTAACGCCGGTAACCAACCGCTTTTGAATATAGAACACTGTTTAAATTAGGAAATATCATAGACAAAACTCAAAAAAGGCAAATAAATGTAGGTTTAAATATTATCTATGGAGGTAAAATTAAAATAAGTTTTAAATATATTTCACTTATTTATTATTTCAGCAAGCATCTTTCTTAAATTAATTACCTATTTTACTATGACGATAAAAGATAAACATCACACCGCAGTAGGTATAGGTACAAAATGGGATGCTAACGACCCGTAATGATTTAATGCTAGACATCGCACCAAAAGGCGATAATCAATTTTAATGATTTTCCTACACAAATAAACAGCATGTCATCAACCATTTTACAACTTGGTATCTTAAGAGACAAAATTATAGTCATTGCAGCGTTTATTGAATCGCTTTTGATACTAAACGTCTTTGCGTTCATACAAGAAAAGTCAAGGCATAGGTACATCTGTAACAATATGATTAACTTAAACTGGTTAATTGTACCAAAATAAACTGGCTTTATACTTATAAGGAATGATCGAGTCAATATGAGGGGGGGAGGTGTTGCAATCTACTTACGTAGCAACTTTCGCTATAAAATTATAGCGACCTCACCCTCTCATAACTCGAGTTCAGCCGAGTTTCTCTTTCTTGAGGTTTGGGTCAGGGGAGTGAAAACCTTACTTGGTGTTGTTTATTGTCCTCCTTCCACAGACTACTTCTCCAGCTTCGAATCGATCCTGGAATCTTTAGGGTCAGAATATGCTCATCAAATCATCATGGGAGATTTTAACACCGACCTCCTTGCCCAACGGTCCTCTCGTTCCCGTAAACTCCTTGACATCCTTCAGTCCGTCAACCTGGTTGTCCTGCCTCTACAAGCCACTCACCACAACACCGAGGGGTGTGACACCTGGCTTGACCTTATCCTTACTTCCTCTCCTTCCCTTGTCTCCGGTCATGGCCAGTTTCCGGCCCCCGGGTTTTCCCGCCATGACCTCCTCTTCCTGTCTTACGCCTTAAAACCTAACCGACCTCCTACCAAAGTTTTGCACAAGCGTTGTTTCGCGCGGATGAATTTGGACAAGTTATGCAGGGATGCTGGGAGTTTGGATTGGGATGATCTCACGTCAGCGTCTACAGTGGACGAAAAAGTCCACATTTTTACCACCACTGTGCTTTCTCTATACGACACTCATGCACCCCTCAGGCTGATTAAGGTCAAACGTCCCCCAGCTCCTTGGATGTCTGATGGTGTTCGGATGGCGATGAGGCGTAGGGACCGAGCCTTTCGGACGTTCAAGAAGAATCGTTCGGAAGATAATTGGTGTTTATTTAAGTCTGCAAGAAATCGGTGTAACCAGATGATACGTAATGCCAAACGCCGACATATCCTGGATAACATTTCCTCGTCTACCCCTGCCAATATTTGGAAGTTTCTAGGAACTTTAGGTATTGGCAAGGGGAAAGATTTTGAGTTTCCTGGTACGATTGGTTTGGATGACATTAATCTCCACTTCAGTAATGTTACATCCCTTGACCGTCAAACCAAAATCCGTACCCTGCATTTCCTCAACAGCCTTCCCCGTCATAATATAGACCCTTTTTACTTTTCTCCAGTAGCGTCGGACGAGGTCAAAAAGATTATCCTTTCCATTAAATCCAATGCCATTGGTTGCGATGGTGTCAGCCGTCGCATGATTATCCCTATTCTTGACATGCTTCTCCCACTTATTACGCATATTATCAATGCTTCCCTTGATACTGGCATATTTCCGTCTTCATGGCGGAAAGCTTACGTTTTACCCCTTCCCAAAATCCCTAATCCAACCCTTGTGAACCATTTCCGTCCTATATCTATCCTACCCTTCCTATCCAAGGTGCTTGAAGCTTGTGCGCTCAAGCAACTATCCAGGTTTGTATATAGTAACAAACTGTTAGATCCCTTACAGTCTGGATTCAGACCTGGACACAGCACTATATCCGCGCTCCTCAAAGTGACTGGCGATATTAGGCAGGGCATGGAGAACTGCGAGGTTACCGTGTTGGCTTTGGTGGACTTCTCTAATGCCTTCAATACCGTCAGTCATGAAATCCTTCTCTCCATCCTTTCCCACTTTATGATCTCGTCTGAGGCCCTGGAATGGTTCTCTTCCTATCTTCAGGGGCGTCAGCAGTCAGTCCGCCTTGATGACTCATCATCTAATTGGTGTGACCTTACTTCTGGCGTTCCTCAAGGCGGTATACTTTCTCCTTTGTTATTCTCTATCTTTATTAACCTAATTACCCAAGATCTTCAATGTGCGTATCATCTGTATGCCGATGACTTGCAGATTTACTCTCAAGCGAGAATAGATTGCGTGGCTACAGCGATTGACAAAGTTAACAGGGATTTGGCTCACATTAAACACTGGTCAGATCGTTTTGGTCTGACTGTCAACCCCATTAAATGTCAGGCCATTATTATCGGCAGCCCAAGAATGATCTGTAGATTAGATACTGCACATCTACCGCATGTTACTTATAACGGGACTGTCATCGCTTGGAGCCCGGTGGTCAAAGATCTTGGCATTTATATTGATTCCTCCTTGAATTGGCGAACTCAGGTTGCCTCAGTTTGTCAAAAGGTGACAGGTATACTTCGAACCCTCTATCGCCTGAAGAATTTCCTCCCCATTAAGACTAAAACAATGCTTGTGCAGACCTTAATATTCCCTTTAATTGACTATGGTGACGTGTGTTATTTTGACCTGGATGCAGAACACCTCAACAAACTCGACCGACTTCTCAATAACTGCATTCGATTCATTTTCAATCTTCGTAAATATGATCACGTTTCTTCTTTCCGTTCCCAACTAAAATGGTTACCAATTCGCCAGCGTCGTTCCTTGCATGCACTTACTAAACTTTTTTCTATTCTTACATCCCCTACTTCTCCCTCTTATTTAACGTCTCAATTTCAATACTTAGGCAGTAACCATACTAAGAATCTTCGTTCAAACAACAATCTCCTACTTCATTGTCCTATTCATAGCACAGACTTTATCCACTCTTCCTTCTCTATTCAATCTATTCTTCTTTGGAACGCACTCCCCCTAGATATTAGGGCGTCCGGTACACGTTTGGCATTCAAGATGAAGGTTCGCCAACACTTATTCAATAAATTGGCAGAGTCACTTTAAATATACTTTTCCTGTTTAGACTTTATATAATATGTATTATATATGTATTTGTATTATATTTCTATGTATTTTGCATGTATTTATATATATATATATATATATATATATATATTTATATTTGTTTATTATTCTATAGTTCATTTTATATATACTTGAATTTATGCGCCTACTATTTCACTCTCTGCACCATCCAAAGGTCGACTGGTAGAGAATGCCTTGGGCATTAAGTCCGCCTGTATACAACTATGTATATAAAGCATAAATAAATAAAATAAATAAATAAACTACATTATCTGATTATAACTGGAAAACTGGTTCAATGCTTGTTATTAGATAATAATTATTCATTTCATATATTTAGAAATTATTAACATGGGCTGATAACAGCAAATATTTGTTTCAGTAATCAATCCAGAAACTCTTCCATAATCTGATGGATGAATCTTTGATGAATAATATCACAAAAAAACATGTTTGTTTTGTCAGAGAATATACAATTAAAATATTATTTTATTAACGTCAGCAACACTACGCTCAAAATATTGCTTTAATGATAGTTCCATAAGAAGTATATAAATTATCATCAAATATTTGACCTTAGCGCATACCAAAAGGTTTTTATGCGATGTCTTTAAAATTACACACATATCTAACGGCGTCTATAAAAATAGTTTTGTCTAGCATGTTATTCACGTCATTTAGCGTTACACAAATGTGAATGCAAATCCAAAGAAACCTTAATGTCCATATACAAAATCTTATTGCGACATGTTGGGAACATGAAAACCTGTTAAAACTTAGGATTTTAATATATATTTTTATATATAGGTAAACGAATATTATATATTTCGAAACATCAAGTACCAAATGGATATATTTCAAACAAGTAATAGGTAGATAGATACTTTTATCAGCGAAGTATTATTAGAGTCACGAAATTGAGTGGAAATTGCTCCATGTTTATATAATATCTTATTAAATGTAGGTATGTAATGTAGGTCGAAAATTAATCTTAAAATATTTTATTGTATGAATAGTATGCATAATTTATGGACAGAAAATATTTAGATATATGTATCATTTAATAATAAAACTATTCATAATATGCACATCTATTAAATAACAATATAGCTAGAATAAAATTAGAATGACATCTATGTACCTACTTTTTTACATGAACCTGATAATTATACTTGTGCAACTGCAGTGACCGTGTATAATTGGTACAAAAGCTGCGGGACTTAGTCCGATTCTCTGTAAGTGCGGTGTGGAATTGTCAATTTAAAGTTTGGGCTGGGTTCTTTAGGATTATGTTGCAACAAACATCTTCAATAACTCGATGCTATCTGCCAGCAAATGGTATGTATATTTAAAAAATATAAATGGAAAAATAACTGCATTGACTAATGACAAATAATTTCCTTTTTAGAACATAGGTCTTCATATCTGAGCCACCTTTCCTTCAAAAAGCATATCAAATATGTCTTATTCTTCCTTAAACTTGGGATACAAGTAATAATAATAACACCCAACAGTCACATACATAGTCCTGAGCCCTGACCCCACACTAAGATCGAGTCTTGTGTAGTGGGTATCAGGAACTACGAGAGACTTTTCGGTCTCACGAACACCCAGACCCGGAAGAAATATTTGTGGGCCGCACAAACATTTCTCTCGGTGCGGGGATCGAACCCACGGCCTCTCGTTTCACAGGCGGCGTCTAACCAACTGCGCCACGGAGGCTGTCTCTATCTAAGTATCTAGTTGAATTAGTACTAAAATATTCTTTACTTTCACCATTATTTTGAAACCGAGTTTTCAAAATAGTGACCTGATTGACCCCTCATTAGGCGGTTTTTCGCCGGAATTCCAAATCCGGCCGATGGATCTACATGATAAAACGAAATTGCCTATTCATCTTACCCTCTGATACGACCTTTGGCCGACCACTACGTGAATTGTTTACATTCTTGAGGCACGCATTTTGTGTCATCTTGACTTATAGCTATTTGGATCGGCTGGTTTCTGATTGCCTACTTGTTTTAACTCTAGCACGGAACACTTTCTGCAGCGCAACCTAATGATAAAAGCAATGGAATCAAAATAAAGTTTAGAACGAGAAAAAGTGATTGCATATTTCTTTCGCTGGTCAGTGCAATTATACTGCGATGATTAATTTCTTCTTCAAGTGTAAAATAGTTTATCCTGACACCTAGAAGTTTTTTGAGCTCATCCAAAAGGTCGTTTTTTATCGACGTAGGTATCTACAGAGCTACCATTAGGAGCTTAAGTCCTTAATTCTTCCGTTTACAAATATATTGTATAATCGAAACATATAGATGACCCACGTACACACGTATTACACGTAAAAGTTAGATGCTTTTTAAATATGTATTTTTAATTAAATGAAATGTATTTATTGGCCATGAAGGCAATTAACGAGCTCTTATGACAAATCAATACACATAATAGTTAATCTCTATATAGAAAATATTTTCTTTTTTTTTTTTTTTTTTTTTAAATTTATTATTTTAAATATAAATACATAATTTACAATATAGCTGCTAACAAACCACAGAGGTTTATACTAGAGCTAACAGAGTTTACAACAGCAACAATACGACAGTAAAATGTACTTTATAATATCAATTAGCACTTCACAAATACATGGTAGATAATTCCAAGTTTAGTAGACACTGTAGATACATTATACAAAATAAAGTTATTGATTGTTAATGAAGAACGTTTTCAATTTATATTTAATATTAGAAGGTGTAGTTTTATTAGCTAAGTCGGTAGGCATATCATTAATAAGTCGAGGTATAAGGTATTTAGCTGTTCGCTCCCCGTACGCATTGTTTGCGCTCAGTGTAAAAAGTCGGTTTCGAGCTACGGCCCGTGTGTATACAGAGTGTTTAATAATGTTTCTTAGGGACGAATCACAATAATATTGTTTAAGCAAGATATATTTTACTTGTGAATAAATATTTATTATTTTGCAATGTTTAAACAGTCCTTTTTCATCATTACGATATTTATGTTTGACATTACTGGAGACAATAGTTTTAAGGATCTTTAACTGAAGTTGATAAATGCGACTTAGGTACGTTTTATACGTACGACCATATTCTATACTAATATTACCTCTATTAATGTTTTAGTTTAATTATTTTCAAAACGATCTTGGGCGGTTGCCCTAATCTAGTCTCATAACGTTTGTGCGCTTATGATTTACTCGATTATGGGTACTTTAAAGGTGCTTGGGAGCTTATTAAATAGGAGAGTACAACAAATGAGCCAGTAAAGATTCCCAGCTGAATTGATAAGATAGAGAAGAAAAAAAAACTCTCTTTTGCAAGAGCAAGCCTAAAGGCTAATATAAATATTCTGAAATGGTAAAAAGATCCAGTAGGACTAGTTGACTATGTGTGGAAATTCTTAAAACCTACTAATTGAAGCTTGTGAATATTTTTACTAAAATCTAACTTAGACGCCAGACATAGAAGGTATTATATAATTTAAATGCCAATATTTTTCGACCACAACTAAACGGATACTAAAAGACAAGCTTAATAAATTCAATAAAACATTTCGATTGTCAAAGATAACATCGAAAACGTAAGCTCCGTATACATAACAACAGAAAAATTGTACAACAATCATTATTGTAAATAACCTCTGACACTAATGGTGCATAAAAGCCACAAATTTTATATCCTCATTTTGTAACAGTGCCCTCGTGTACACAAAGAATTAGAAATTTAGAAAATATTATAACGAAGTCGGACTTGTGTTATTTGCAGCTACTATTTGAGAGACTTCGTAATGCTTCGGATAAGCAGTGGTCAGTAATAAGAGAAGCATCAGGTTCGATCTCCTGACAAGAAAATTGTGTTGACTTATATCCTTATTTTACTGCCTTAAAATATCTCCAAAGATTTTGGAGGATTTTGCGCCTCTTTACTTACATAAAATGGATTGCCATACATTGAAATCCGACACAAAATTTCACAAGTCATCGATCCAAACTACTAAAGCTGCTTACTAGTTGGGGACTTTAGAGCAGCCTAAATTTCCCAAATTCATGTAAACGTCGTCCAGAACACAGATTACGATTGTGTTACAACAATTTCCCCATTAGAGTGACATTGTGAAACTGAGTTGCCGTTGTTTGTCCCACGCGATGTCATCTTGCACTTAAACGGCTATTGTGTCACGGGCCTTAAATGCTTCAACGGATAGATCATAGAGCAGCGGTCCCCAAACTTTACTTTTAGACCCCTTGTCTTCTTAACCGACTTCATTTTTTCAAAGAATCGAAGCATCCCTTTCGTCTGATGGTAAGCGATACGACCGCTCATGGACTGTAGCAAAACCAAACAACATGATGAATCACAAAGCAATGCTGGGCATTACATTACGCTCGCCATCCAGAGTCTTAAGACTCAATATGTACTGTAGTTACTCTGGCTACAATGTTATTCTAACCGGAACACAAGAGGGCATTTTACACTGCTGTTTGGCTTGAAAAATAGAAATTGCGGTGGTATGAAAAATCTCAGATATCAGCAAAAAAATTATCTTTTTTCTATGCCCGATGTGTATGTAATTTTGTTATAAATGACTAGTTTATCAAGCGATGGGTTTACTCATAAAGGTTTGTTTTCTTTTCAGTGTTACTGGCAGTAGCAGCCGCGCAAAATGGATACGAGTACAATAGACCCGGAAAGCCTTTCGGACCAGAATCGACCTCCAGCCGCCCAGGATACTCCACTGGACCGTCAAGTGGTTACCCCACCACTACATCATATCCCTTACGACCTTCAAGCGACGATTACTCCAGTTCCACCGCAGGATACCCTGGTGGCTATCCGGGCAGTGGTTACCCAGGATCTACAAGCCAAAGACCTCAGTCTGGATATCCTGGGGGATCGTACCCTGGCCAAGGAAGGCCTGGTCAAGGACCTAGCGGGCCTGGAGGATACCCTGGACAAACTGGATCATCATACCCCGGACAAGGACCTAGCGGACCTGGTGGATATCCTGGACAGCCTGGAGGCTCCTACCCTGGCCAAGGACCACGTGGTCCTACGACAGTCGGACCAAGTTATCCGGGTTCATATCCTGGGCAGAATGGTGGACCAGGAGGCTTCCCCGGTTCAGGCTATCCCGGCCAAACCGGTTCACCTGGCTACAGACCAGGATCCCCTGGTTTTGGACCAGGATCAAATGGTTTCGGACCTGGATCGCCTGGTTTTGGTCCGGAAGATACTGGTGCTTACCCAGGCGGCGATTATTCTGCAATTCCCGGCACACCGGATATTGACTACCCAATCTATTCTGAAGTACCTCAAACTTCTTTTAATTGTGAATCGCAAGCCTATCCTGGATACTACGCCGATGTAGAAACACGTTGTCAAGCCTTCCACGTATGCTCGAATAATAAAACATACGATTTTCTCTGCCCTAACGGAACTGTTTTCTCTCAGGAAGTGTTCGTCTGTGTTTGGTGGGACCAATTCGATTGTAATTCTGCTCCTGGGCTTTACGGTCTTAATGCCAATTTATACGACTATTCTATAACTGGATCTCAAGGTGGCAACTATCCTCAAGGGCCTCAAGGACCTTCTTATCCTGGTGGTAGACCAGAAGGGCCGTTTGGAACTTACCCGGGCACGTCAGGACCTCAAGGTCCATCAGGCTATCCAGGAGGCCCAGGTACTCAGAGACCAGTTTCATACCCAGGAAGTACAGGACCCCAAGGACCCTCATCAGGCTACCCAGGCAGCTCGGGACCGTCATCTCCAGGTTACCCTGGTTCCAGGCCAGGCTCCTATAATGACAACTCAGGCCAAGGTCCATCAACAGCCTATCCAGGGTCAAGTCCCGGCTATCCAGGTTCTGGATCATACCCTGGAAGCTCCGGCCCACAGGGACCATCGACGGCATATCCCGGAACCACTGGCAGTCGCGGACCTTCATCCTACCCAGGATCCGGACCAGGCTATCCCGGTTCTGGCCCAGGTGGATCTTACCCCGGCCCCAGTTCCCCGAGCTATCCTGGAGTGAGCACTGGATACCCGTCAGGAAAACCAAGCGGCCCCGGCTTCCCCACCGGCGGTGGAAGACCCCAACAACCCAACAGAGAATACCTCCCACCTAGGAATTGAGTAAATTTCGAGTATAACAAATCAAATTATCAGTATTTCAAATGCCAATCGACGATTTTAAATGCCGGTTTATTTCTATGAAATCTGTATTTTGAATAGTCCGAAAGTATTATTTTTAAGGCTGCAATATGCAGATTAGATTAAGCATTTGCCAAAATAGCTTAGATGCCAGTAAATGAGGATGTTGACAAACGAAATTGTCGGTGCTGTCTATTATAAATGTCTTATTAGCGCGCATGGGCAACATTTTTTTTATTTTTATATATTTGTACCATTTTTAAATGTTAATTTCTTTACTTTGACGAAAGTTACCAAACCTAGTGTAATAAAGTCCAAAAATAAATCAAAATTACTTTTTAGATGTATATTAGATTTAAGCGTATATTTTGTAACATTCTTATTGTAAATACACTTGTAACTGAATAAAATATATTTGAGCAGTAATATATGAAGTTATTTTCCCATCGTTGTCCCTTTTTCAATAGGTATTGATACTCTGGGTAATGTGCGACTCTTCCTCTTTGCCATTTCCGATTGCGCTCTGCTACCGAAGACCGACATATTTTTGTTAAATATCTCATTGATCGCACGATATTCTGGAGTATCAGTCGGCATTAGATTTCCTTCGATAACAAGTTTAATCAAGCCTTGTTGCCCCACCTTCTTATTCCTAGCTTGATAAACAATTACTTTGTGCAGCTTTTTCAAACTCTGATATGTTAAATGGTTATACGACAAATTTAAATAACTAAGACACAAATTTCCAACGCAGTACGTGTAATTATCTTTCATCTTAGTGTAGGCAGCACCAAAGGGATCTGAGAATGGGCCCATCATCTCCGCAGCCCACATTTGAGCTCTGCAAAAAACATAATCATCTGCTGTTTTCTCTTTTTTTGCAATAGTTTTATTTTTTAAAGATGTAGCAGAATTTTTTCGTTTCTTTGGCAGAACTTTCTTACTTGTTTGGCTATCATCAGTCGATTTGCATTCCCATTCATGGTAATATTTAAGAAATAGTGTTTTTCTTTTTTGTAAATAATCCAAATATCTTTTCCGTTTTTCCACTATCTCGTCATGTGTCAAGGGATAATCCATCAACGTATCGAGCAGATTACAAGCACCATCGTCATCGATTCGATTGTCGGCCAAATTCAAATAACGCAGATGTCTGTTGGTCCTTAAAACATCCGCGAAATATTTAGCTCCAACATTAGTAATGTGATTTGAAGACAGATTCAACGCTACTAATGATGGTTCAGAGGGCTGCGAGTAATGCAATCTTGATGATAACTCCTCACAGACTTTATCGTTAATACGACATCTACTTAATGATAGGACTTTAAGTCGTGGAATATCCAAAAGTATAGCAAAGTTAGCTTCGGGTAGAGGAGATCCATCAAAGCATACCTCAGTGATGAAAGACAAAGGCAGCATCTTGCTAATTTCATACACCGTATAAACATCAATACCACTCCTTGTTATATTGATTTTTGCCAGTTGTTCAAAGAAAGGAACTATTAATCCAATAAATTGCATCAATATTCTAGGTATTTTCTTGACTTTGTGGATCCCAACTTCAACAATTTGGTTCATGTTATTGTATAAAGCGTCTATTGCTATCGTTTCTTCGTCTATTAAAGTAATGGGCAAGGCAGTTACTGTACTTGTATAAGCGTCGACTTTTTTTAATTCTGCAAGAATAGCTTCGTTCACGAATTTTGTAACAAGATTTACCTTTTTCGTCTTTACGATTTGGCTACGCATATCATACTTGAAAGGATTGTCTAAAAATAATGGATTGAAAATAAGTGTATGAAGAATTTTAGGCTTCATAACTAGGGCTTAAGTACTAGAATGACATAAAATATTGTAAAAATAAAATTATATCAATTAATTGCAAATTCCTTGATTATTTTAAGTACTGTATTGCTTGAAATCCAAAATACATTAAACCTTTAAATTCTTCGATCATAACGTTTAAATTTTTACATCGTCATCGTTTTATAACCAATGCTCAACATAGACCTCCTACAAAGACTTATAGCAAGCTATGGGAAGAAGATATTTGTGACATCCTGCAACTCTCATCAAGCCTGCCCACCTTGCAGGTCTGACACAGCAACTGCCGGTAGCCATTCAGTCTAAAAAATCCCAAGTTAAGTTTACTATACCGTCTCTTAATTCTTTCCTGACAATAATGGGATAATGGCAAGGAAACTTCTTGCATGCCATTGCCAAATATTCGTCGAAATCTAGAAGACGTGGAGAGTTGTATTCACTACGACTACGCACTGATTTTAAAGTGCTCGTAGATCGAATGGATCTCATCGATTGCGATGGCGCAGCAGTCATTTTTTAAACAATATAACAAAAATATACAAATAAAAATATCTAAAACATAAAATATTGTAAAATTGCCAGATAAACTTGACGTAACAAGACAAATATAGGCAGGTGAGTATATTTTTTAATATAGTTTTTTCCTTAGATAAATATAATACTAAGGAACCTCGTTTGATTCCGCCGAAACTCATTTGTTTTTATTGGCACATAATGGTTCGACCTTCTTGGATATTATATAAAGTTAAAAAGGTTAGGATGGGAATAGGGTTATTTTTATTGATCAACTTTATAATATACCTATAACCGATGGTATTCAATTGCAGGCGATTAATTATAAATATTTATTGTGTGGATGTGGACTGATAATCATTTTAATTACTTACACCCCCGGTCGCAACCAAGAGACCCAAAATCGTAGACATAGCCCATAGGATTAGCAAACTGAATTGGCCGTGGGCTGGCGAATTCTGTCGAAAAAATGACAACCGATGAGACCACGTCTTAGCAGGCGCAGTGTAGGACGCCCTCTTGCTAGGTGGAGTCGACTGGTATCAACATCATTATACAACTGTTCCATCTGGCTAATGACAAAGAAGAATAAAAGGAGCTGACGGCCAACCTTTAATTCTGAAAAGACTATCAAAGAAGAAGAAACTCCCATACGGCATACCATACCTTAAAAAAATGCTTTTATAAAATAATTTAAATCCTGATATTGTTATTGGTGCAATAAATTACAAAAAACCTAGTGGAATCTACAGTCAGTTATTTTCTTGTTTTAAAACAATTTATAGATTTGGCCAATGAGCTGAAAAATACTTCAAAATATCTACGTAAAAATTAAAGCACGGCTTTAATAATCAAGTATTTTATTAGTAGTTCAAACTTCAAAACATTTTTATGCCAATTCGATACACAATATTTTTAAACAACTTAAGCCTTATCTTGACTTCTAAACAATAAAAAGTAACTAGAAAGCAAAATGTATTTCTTCGAGTCTATGCCGTTGCTCTTAAATTAAACCCAATTGAATGAATTCTCTTAAAATAATAACAATACTTAAATGTAAGTCTTCAATACTTAAGAATAACTAAATAAAAATTACTTCTTACTTTAAATAAAAAGAACTCTTATCTTAAGTGACGAAGAAAATCTTAACAAACGCTTACAAACGAATTAAATCATTGTCTTTTTTCTTGTGTATGATGGTGAACGTTTTCTATATCGATCAACTGGAAGATTTTCACGAACTAATTTATTTAAACAGAATTCAATAGTTTTATATTCAGCACAAGAATCAGGGAGTGGGTTTCCATCAATAACAATCCTTAGTAGCCCGGTGCCACGTTCAGATTTTGACATTCGGCTTTGATACTCCAGAACTTCTGCAATCGTTTTGACCGAAGAGTATTCTAAATTATTGTAAGACAAATTAAGAGAGCAAAGAGTCGTATTACCCTTGGCAAAATATTTGTTACCTTTTCTCACAATATGTTTAGATTCAAATGGATCTTCAAATTCACCCATTAGCTCTTTGGTCATAGTTTCAGCTAGTTCTAACACTGATTGGTCGTCCATCACATTGGCCACTGACTTTAAGCCTTTGCACTTCATGCTTTTAGACGTTTTAAAGGAAAATTTCGATGTCATGCCTTCACTATTCTTATTAATGACATCATCCATACATTTCTCTAACACCATCTTCCTTTTTTCTACGTAACTTAACTGCCTAGATGTTGATTGTATTATTTCTCTCTGAGATACTTCGAATTCCATTAAATGTTTGAGGATAGCTTTTGCGCCGACGTTCGTAATATTATTTCCAGTTAAATTAAGATGAAGAAGTCGACGATTCATTTTCAACATATCTGCTAAATATTCAGCTCCTACATCTGTTATTGAATTGGAAGACAATTCTAATACTCTAAGGGACGAGTATGCAGGTGTATCCAAATGTATCCTAGCAGCAATCTCTTTGCAAACACCATCATTGATATTGCATCTGTTTAAAAATAAGCATTTCAATTGCGATGTATGGTCAAGCAATACGAAATAGTTACCTTGCGGCACGCGTGTATCGTCAAGGCAAACGTAGGTGATGTTAGAATGCGGAAGAAGCTTGGAAATTTCACAAAGAGTTGTAAAGCTAAGACCCTTTCCATTTATCACTAGCCTCGTGAGAAAAGCATGAAATGGAACACATATATTAATAGCTTGTATAACTTTTCGGTGTATTATAAGTGGGGAGTTTTTTATAGAAACTTCTATGAGGTTTCCTCGATGATCATAAATTGCTTTCAAAGCAATGTAATCGCCACGTTGAGATATCTGACTCGAAACTTTCTTTGTTAAGCTAGCAGCCGGCGCAGCACCAGTTCCTGTTTGTAAGGTTTTTGTCGTTTCCGATACTTGATTTTCTAGTTCTTTGGTTTTTATGGTTTTCCCAGATTTTGAACTCGATTTTCGGTCACTCTTTTTGGGTTTTTCTGGAATTCAATAACAATGAAACGTAAGCAATTACAAGTAGGTAAGTATGTGTAAAGTTCTTAGGCGCTTAAAAAATAGATAAAATTATTAAATATTAAATACACTCAACAATCGCATAGGTCATAGCCCTGACACAACATTAAGATCAACTTAATTTTGTGTCGTGAGTATTAGAATTAAAAAGCTACGAGAGACTTTACGGTCTCAGAAACACCCAGACTCTACCAAACGCTTGTGGGCTAGGGGCGACACAAAAATTTGGCTCAGTGTGAGGATTGCAAACGCGGTCTCCCTTTTTCATGGCCGCCTTCTAACCAACTGTGCTACGGAGCCTCCGCAGCACAGTTGTCATTAGATATTTATAACAAGTTTTATCTTTAACTGCATAAACTGGTTTAGTCTTTCCATCCATCACGGTGGCCTAGTGCGGTGGAACCGTTCAACTACTATGAATCTTCTTAGTAGTATCTATATTCTATTTTCCTCACAATATTTTTCGAATTAAACGCATGTTGCATGCCCTTAGTTACAACTTAATGATACAAATGCCTACCAAATTAAAATAGCAAACCTTGGTATACTCTCTTAACGACAACTACCGCAGGAACTTGCCATTGCAGGCAAAGCCAAGGCACAAAAGCATGAAAATTTAAAGGGGTTGACTTTTCCATGGATATTTTACTATCAACATTTTCTCCTTCAGATTTTTTCTTAGTTGCAGCTGTACTAATATTAGCCTCGGAAGGCATTGTCTTATTGTCATAAAGCGATACTTAATTAGGTAATTGAAATCTAGAATGCAATGCCAGAAAGTCCTATTTTTTATTTAATTTCGAAGTTTATGACATATCTATTTTAGTCTAAACAGGACAAAACGTAATGATTACTTTCCCAATGAAAATATTAAATGACAAATGATTTTTGTTTTCCTGGATCGATTCGATGATTTGTGACCAAGTTTGTGACGTTAGATAAATCGATATTAAATCATAATCGACTACGTCTTTTAAATTTAAACTTGTACCTAAATCAGACTTTTTTGCAAGACTTGTTTAATGTAGCTGCTAGAATCATGGGCTAGAATTTATAATACATAGTATATTACATACTAAATTAACATTGCATGCACATTGGTCTAGTTTTGGTACGTATAGGTTCATAACATAAAAAAATATATTTATTTTTAAAATAGCTTTCAGAGGATATCAATTAGATTCAATTTGATAGAGATTTGCAATAAACCCTCAGAAAATAAACCATTGTTTTTCGTGATTTCAATTACTTTATGTGATATTTATAAGTAAAAGGTGTTTAAAAATCATATTTTAATGTACAGTACACAAAACACACATACACACATATACATCAATTTACTTTCTTTCTTTCTTACATAAAACGAGCATACTAATACTTGCATGTTGTTATATTCTATATAGCTATATTTTAATGGATTATTAATAGTTAATATTTTCTACATTGCGCTTTTTTTCAATTTTGTGCTCCTGTTTTGCGCTTGATGAGTTGAATCCGTCATATTATGTTGAATTTATATCGATTCGAGTATAAAATCGACTAACAGACATCACTAAATAGTAACATTCTCTTGACATCGCTATTTGTCATTCATGCATGATTATCTCCTGGTTGCATTTTTTGTGCAGAATGTAGATTTTTTTATCGATTCACACGGTTTCTTGTGTTAAACAACACTTCAAAATACAAAAACAGTGCTACAAGTTGACATACTGTGTTTAAAAAGTGTCGTGAAAGAGCTACCTTGAAGTGGAGAGTGACATAATTTGGTCGCCTTTACTGCGTATCATGTAGCAGTTTGTGGTTTATTTTGCGGGTTGCTGGGTCTATTTTCGACTCGACAAGTTTTCTGGACGTACGTATTTACATATGGTACTTATGTTATATTTGACGAATTCGGTATTGTTTTCGTAGTAATGTGTTCATGGTAACATTTTTACGGATACATAGTTCGTGTGTAGAAACGATAATGTCAAGGTTCACATCTGTTACTGGCTAAACCTCGTAAGTGTCGTTTTTTGTCTTCTAAAAGACCTTAAAAAGTATTTTAAAAATAATCAAAAACAAATATTGCCTGAAGGCATTTCAATATTCTTGAATTTGTGTACTGCCCTTTCCTCAAACATTGAAATTGAATATACAGTTTTTTTAGTGGCCAGTTTTCATATCGTAAAGTTAATGCATTTCCTTAATCATATACTTACAAGTTTATGGAAATAGATTTTTTATTTATTATTATTTAGTACCTGTTTTCTGAGACATGTTTATTTATGAACACAAATGCCTAATTGTTTATTAATAACATAAATGTTGAAATGTTTTGTTCAATGCTTATTTAATAAAACATTCATACTGAAATTACAAATACAAAGGGAATTTATACTGAATTGTTGTGTTATCAATCCTTATCTAATTACCCTAATGTCTGATTACTTGACCTGTGCCACTCTAGACATAATATGCGGAAGTAACATTAGCTTACCAAATTTGGGAATATTGTTTCTTAAAATTGGGATAGTATAATTTATATGTAGGCAGTACAATAACAAAATACACATAAAATAACAGATGTATGTTAGGGGCTTGTAAAAATGCCAAAATTTCATTACTTAGGGAAATAGATTTTGTCACAGGATAAAACAAGGTATACAGGAAATTAAAGTCAATATATAATGTGTAATCAGCTGTTTATTTATTTATTCATTACTGCACACACTGGTTAAAAAGAAATTAGTACCAAATAATATTATCTAAAACAGTGATTCTCAACCTTTTTTTTGTTGCGGCACATATTTAATGATTTCAAAATTTGGCGGCACACATTTAACGATTTCAAAATTTGGCGGCACACAAAGAAATATAAAAGTTATTTACTTACTACAACACACTGCATAAATAGTTTATGCCAAAATATTTAAATATACAAAATAAACTAATATATACTACAATAATAACTAAACGTTTATTAAGGGATTAATTACAAGCTAATAATAAAAATATTTTTAATGCGAAATTTGAGCTTGATTTTTTTTTGATAATTTGATTTATATTTGGTCGTAAAAATGACAATGCTACTCTCATATCGTAAAGAAAAGGTGCAGTAACTACTATGCAACACCTTGTGAATCCCAACTATCACTAAAACAACACGTTTTGTACGCAGAAGTGGCAAGTGTGCGCCGACTTAGACATATTCCTATTGCTATGCACGCCGCTTCATCATAATTTGGCACTAAGAAAAAACGCGTTGCAAAGCAAACAATAAAATAATTAACTTTTATGTGGATTTAAATATATATTCATGTAAAAAAAAAATTCTTTCTAAATGATATATTTTAATAATAATAACATTATTATATATTTGCAAAATTTGGCGGCACACTTTTGAAATTTGGCGGCACACAAAAGTGCCGCGGCACAGTGGTTGAGAATCACTGATCTAAAACATAAACACCAAATAAAGAAAACAATGTTAGTTGCAATTAAAATGAAACTGAAACAAATTGTACATATTTCTCGAAAGACATAAATTATGAATAAATAGTAACAAATCATTGAGATAATGTACTAGACGGGACAGTGCAAACAAAATGAAGGGTACATTCTATTTCTGTGTCTTTCACGCCTATGACATAATATATCTTCCCTCTCGCTTCAATGTGTACCCTTGTGCACGCATCATACACACAGATTTTGTTCCTGATGTCCGCTCTAGTATAATACCTCAATGTAACACATGAATTTTCTTAAGAACCTTGCATAATAACACTTACCTGCAAGTGGTTTATTTAGATACATTTTAAATAACCGGGTACTTTAATATTTTTATGGCCATACTTCAGCACTTAAAATATTATCTCCTCTGAAATTGCAGGTTTGTTTTTGGCATTAATAGTAAATATATTGGTATTAGTTTTGAAAAATACAGCAATATTTTATAATATAATATTACCAACATTTTAAGTACATACAAAACATATTTATCAATATTTATTATAAGAATTTGTAAATGTTATTCCATCAATGTTGACCATCCAAGGACAAAATGCTATATAAAATAAGCTCACAATTTCCTTAAAGGCCTTCTTGTTTTGTGCTCACTGCCAATATTATTACCTGTCTTTGAAACAGGTTTGTATGAGTTTTAGTCACAAAGTATTTATAAAGTATCAGTATATTTTTAGTTTTCATTAAAAAAGTGTATGCTTATTCACACAACAAAGATCTCATTAAATTCAAGCTTATTTCTGTAAAGAAACTAGTTCACAATATATTGTGAACTGCATCTGATGTACGCAACAGTAATTAATGCAGTTTCACTAACATATTGTTATATTGTTCACATTTTCACACACATACTGTCAATCAGATGGTAATGTTGTGTACATACAATGTTAATCTGTTGTGAAAGTTAGTTTTAAAATACTATCAGCCCATATATGTCTTGCTGTTGGTCATTGACCTCCTATACTTAAATATTTTCCAATTCTTCTAATATACTAGTCTAGTGCCAATGTTTTTTACAAAGTTTTGAATTTCATGGACAAAACTAAGGTAAGCAGGTTCTAACACAATTTAGCCTTTTAGGAAGTGTATGCACATATAAGGCTGATGTAACTCCAATGGGGCATTAACCCCGTGAGGCTGATGTAACCCCCTTTAAAGTAAATAAATGTGGAAAATAGTGATAATATGTGTTCTCCTTTTTGTTTTGCAAAGCCTGTGGGGGCAATAAGTAATATTATAAATATAGATCTAAGGCTTCAAAAATAACAAGGTGGCAATCATTCCCATTAGTACCGCTTACAGAGAGCGCTTACTTATCCAGCCATGCCTCCATCTCTATTAACCCTGAGTTCCCCCGCAGACTAGGCCGATGTGAGTCCATGAAGGCGCGATGAGTTGGCTGCGCACCACGTCGCTGTCGCTGGCGCGGCAGTTGTCCCGCACGCTGGACCCGCGCCACGACTACGAACCGCAGGCCTGCTACAACTCCTTCTGCAAGCACTGGCAGCAGGCGCACGATATCATTGTTAAGTCGCAGGTGAGATATTTATTTTAAAACTATAATTGTGAACAAATACTCCCAACACTCAACAGTGATATAATCCTGGGGGGTATATACACTATAATCTGACACGAACTCCGAATGTTCGTACGTCGAAAGACATAGAAGGTATAATATTTCATTTCTAAAAATCAGTACTATTATCTGTGAAATTTAACATTAACTTCTAACTAAATCTAAGATTAGGAAGCACGATACAGGGTTCGAACATTTTGTAAAATATTTAGGCATATTCGTTTTACGTGCGATGTTCGAACATTCGTCGTCGTGTCGGAGTACTGAGTAACCCCCTTGATACCAAATTAAGATCGTGTCTAGTGTTGTGGGTAACAGACACTACGAGAAATTTTTCGGTAAACTATTGAAATATAATGCTTCTAATTTTTTGTTTGTTGTGTTTGAAGTTCGCTAATCCGTGCTAGGTCAGCGTGGTGTACTCAATCGAACAATCAGTTGTGAAGGAGTCCAATGACGATAAGGGTTGATACAGTACAATAAAAGCACGCGCATTAATACCACCAATAATATTTAATAAGCTAATTAGCTTATTAAATATATGGGAGATGATTCACACTATAAAATATTACACTCAACTCATTGTTACTAAAGCAAAAGACAAACAAATAGATACATTTATCAGAGTTTCACACGAGAATAAATAAAACTTGTACTATCAGTACTGGCGGGGATTGAAGCCGAAGAAATTCTTTCCTCTCGTAATGTGAAGGATAAGGGCGAGAAAGGTCGCCTTACCGCATTCTTTGATGCAATTATTGCATTGGATGTTGATAAAATATATTGACATGATGAGTAATTATTTAAAATAATACTCGTATGTTACTCTGTATTATCAATAATATCAAGCGTTATATGTGGTGACGTCAGGCCAGGCGTTGAATTAGGCAGCATTTGTGTGAAGTAAAATTTGAACTGAACTGTGAACTAGGAGATCGTGATTGGTGAATTCTATTCACAGACAGACAGCCTCCGTGGCGCAGTCGGGTAGACGCCTCCTATGAAACAAGAGGCCGCGGGTTTGATCAGCCCGCACCGACAGAAATGTTTGTGCGGCCCACAAATATTTCTTTGGGGTCTGGGTGTTTGTGAGACCGAAAAATCTCTCGTAGTTCCTGATACTCACGACATAAGACCCCATCTAAGTGTGGCGTCACGACTATGTATGTGACTGTAGGGTGTTTTTACTTTATTACTATTCCTAGGTAAGTCAGTCCTTTTTGGCGTAGCCAATCGGGGCTCCCTATCTTGGCTCTCCCGAAATTTTAGTTATAGTTTTGATATCAATAGCTTAAAATACAAATGATTTAATAGTATTCGGGACCGGTACTACTACAATTTTATTAAATTATTTACTAAATTTATATATCATAGAGAATAGTATTGATTTGTAGAAGTGGAAAGCTTATATCTTACCTCGGACGTCGAATATCCGAGAACATTCGAATTTCGTTTCGAATCATAGATTGCCACTGAGGTTAATATTTTGTTATATCTATAAACTAGCGGCCCGTCCCAGGTTCGCTGGGTACAAATATATTTCTGTACAATAATATGTATGTATTGTACATATAAACCTTCCTCTTGAATCACTCTATCTATTAAAAAAAACCGCATCAAAATCCGTTGCGTGGTTTTAAAGATTTAAGCATACAAAGGGACATAGGGACAGAGAAAGCGACTTTGTTTTTATATTGGCACGGCATAATGACTGCATTGCACCTGATGGTAAGCTCAAATGCCGTCCAGGCAGAGTATCGAATGGCATCAGATGGCAATCCCTTTAGTTTTGTATCAGAAACAATATCCGTATTAATTTATTTTTTGTAGATCCCACAAAAGATTATGCTCGGTGCTAAGATCGCGCCTTTGGTCTTTAGTTTCACAGGTGGTTCCTCTCCGCGTTTGAGCCAAATGTAGCGTGGGGTCGTTATATCTATCTATATAGATAATTAAATAATGCTTATCATAGATACAATTCACCTAAATTTGTGGCTTGTGACACAGTTTTTTCCAAACTAATACAGCTGTTCAAACAAAAACAATATGGTGGACTAGTTTATGTTCGAATAATATAATATTTATGTTTAATTCGATTTTAAATACAACATTAAAATATCCTGTCTCAAATATGCTTTATAATGTATGATGTCATAAAACTACTAGAAAAATCCTTTCTTCAGCATTTATAAAACGCCAATACAAAATTAATCACAAAAGTAAATTGAATATTGGTGTACGAAAATCATCAATAAACTAGCATTCTTTAGCTTATCCATTCGACCATTTAAAATATTACGTTTAAAAAATATATGTAGAGTCGACGCAATATTGTAGCTCAATTTACCGATGTATCTATAAGTTACAAATACAAAACAGAATCAACGCTCATTAATCCAACTTTTTGCCAACCCGCACTAGGCCAGACTGGTGGACTATATGGCCTAACCACAATCGCACTCTCGATTGTAGAAGAGGTCTGTGGCCTGCAGTGAAACATATATATGCTGATACTCAATCCAACTTTAATACTTCTAGTCTAAATTACACTTTCCTTTGCAGCCCCAACACCTTCACGACGATGTCCTCGGCGTGGTCAATCATCTGGAGCAGCTGGCAACACTGCTAGTGCTGGAAGCGAGGGCTAGAGAGATCAACACTGCCACGAGTCCAGCTGCATGCTTAGAGCATTTATTGACGGAAAACCTGCTGGATAAGCTGTATGAGTGGGCAATATGTACTGGCAAGTAAGTTATATGCTTTTTTTTTGTTGTATTCATTGGCGAGACGAATGGAATCGTCTGATGGTAAGCGATACGACCGCTCATGGACAATAGGAGTTACTTGATTTTTCTACTGAGCTCGCCATTCCGAGACATGAGATTTTAAGTCTCAATATGTCCAGTAGTTACTTTGGCTGCAATGTCCTTTAAATCGGAACATAACAGTGCATTTATACTGCTGTTACAATAGATATAGACACATCCAGGAGGTCCTACACTTGGTACGTAGGTACCACCAGTTATAAGAACTTATTGCTGCAAACCTCATTTTTGTGTTAACTGGCATAATCAGATTATTTGGTCTAGAAGGTATTAGGATCTTTTCAGATATGAAAAATAAAGTTTAACGACCTTATTCAGACAGTTTTAAATCCCATTTGAAATATCAAATGTTTTTTCTTCGCTCATATTGTTATCAAAAGTCGTTCGAAAAGGAAAAAATATTTGAAAGAAAGAAAAATAAATTTATTTGTCAAAAAACTTAAAAAAATTAAGACGTATGTACATATAAACATATAACAAAAAGAAAAAAATATATAATAACGTATTTTATATTACGTGCATTTACATAGATAGTACATTGTGGCTGTGACATGTATTTAATAATTAAAGTAGGATTTAGGATGTATACATTTGTAATTAAATAGTATACGCGGGATATGATCATGAAATAGCAATAGATGGATGACTCAGTCAAAACAGAAAGATACCCATAGCGAATGCTATTCGGAAGGAAAGCATCCGCTTGCCAACAAAATGTTAATACACCGATAAAATTAATTAGTCATATGTTAAATAATCCGGCATTCGTGAATGAAGATTAGGTGATTACATCATCTGCATAAAACGGAATTTGTTTTTCAAGCCTTAGAAATGGACTGATTATTTTAACAAATATTAGCGTATTTACTGCACGATGCATCCGTTTGTTTGAAAGGTTAGTCATGAATATTATAATTAGAAACTTTTAATTGACCTGTCCTTTGTTTACACTTTTTATTATTATCATGCATTATGCTACTTGTAAGTTTTCATTCATAAATAAAATAACCAAATTATGTTAAAAATACACATCCTTATTTATAAACACGTGTAAAACCTGTTTTAATTACAGAATGTTTTGTCCCTTTCCAACGATTTTGAATTCAGTTTGAGCGAAGAAGATAGAAAATTTGATATTTAAAATAGTTTTTAAAACTGCCTATGAATAATAAGCCGATAATGTTTACGCTTGTCTCTTAAAACCATTTTCAACAACGTAAACATCCACGTAGGTATTGTAGAACTAATTGTCTATTGAAAAGTTTACTAACATAACAGTGTTTGGAAAGTGATGAATCATTTTATCATCACATTCCTCTGTCAAGGTCGCAGTGTAATCTCGTACGAGATAAACATGACATTTTGTGTGATTTTGATATGGAAATATCGTAATATATTTAAAAAAGTTCTAGACTAAATGAACCGAAGATAAATTAATACAAAAAACGGGCAAATTCATTAATATTAATGAAACTGTATAAAACCGGATATTGGAATATTTATATCATTGCTATCCAAATATATATGTTGTACATAAAGTTTATTTTTATTCGTGAAAATACGGTGCGGTCGCTTGCTTGATGATAAGCGTCACGTCTGCCTATAAATAGATGATTACACCCAACAGTCACACACATATCTGATCTCACACCAACATCAATTAAGATTTTACGAGAGACTTTTCGGTCTCATAAACACCCAGGTTCGAGACAAACAACTTGTTTGCCTCACAAAATATTGTCTAGGAGCGGGGATAGAACCCGCGGCCTCTCATTACACAGTCGGCGTCTAACCAACGCGGAGGATGCCAGAAAAACATCGTTCAGAATATATACCAACTAAGCGGCAAGCACTGCATTCTTCTGATATCGCCATTCCCAGACAAGGATTAGAATTATTAAAACTGAAAGTCAAGCGATGTAGAAAAAAATAATTAAAGTAACGTTTCCTGATATGGAAATGCTTTTTTTTATTGCAATGAATGGCGAGACTATCATGCCGTTTGCCTGATGGTAAGCGATACGACCGCTCCTGAACAGTAGCAAAACAAAAAAAAAAAGAATTAAGAAGCAATGCATTCTAAGGCTTTTAAGTGGAAATATAATATATTGCTGATCGGAGCGGAGACAGATACGGAAAATTGTTAACAATAAAAAAATAACCTTGCACAAACGGAAGGAATTCACAGAATACAGATGTCACTGTTGACCTACTGCCAGATATTGAAGTGTACAAACACGAATGGCAGTTTGTTTAGAAACAGACGCATTGTTTACGGGGCTGCAAGCGTGATTCATGCAGGAAGCGAATGATACTATCTTGCTATGAGATGTTGCATAGGAAGTTGCATTTTATACTAATTGAATTGGTGTTGTAATTTTGTGTTAGTGTTGCTACTTTTTATGCTATTAAGAGGCTGAAATTGAGATAAATAAATATTACCACAGAATATAAGTGTCAGAATGTAAACTTTCCTTTGTTAACAAAAGACCTTTTATTGATAGAGATTAGGCCTTAGTCATACTGGTTTAGTGCAGATTATTGGATTTCTCATACATGAAAATAAATTATTTTTCTGAAGATCTAAATCTTGTAATGAGAAACACTTCTGATTCATCCGTTGGTTCTGCTGTCTAATAAGTTACAGTTGCTAACAAGCCATAAAGTAAGATACAAGACCGTTCTTCACCCTCAAGAATTCCACTATCACACTAACCTTCGCCAATGATCTCTACATAGACCATATTTCGTTCGTTTTAATACATATTTTAAAACTCGAATGTGTCCTTTTTTGTTAATTAGCGTGTTTTTATATCAACTCGAATTTGGTTCGGTCTTCACATCTTACTTTAGTAAGTACACAATGAACTATTCTGGCATGATAAAATGACTAATTAGAACGATCACGACCCGTCGTCCTTGTAAGACCACGACAATGACCTATTAATCGTAGCCAAATAAACTGCATTTACATACGCGATAAGACTTAGCGATGTGACCTGAGTACTGACATTACTCACGCTCCTTGCGAATGATGTGATAAGAACCGTTTGTTGTTCCTTAATTAAAATATTTGCATAATGAATGCCGCTTTTAGTATTGTTGGCCAATTTTTTTATTGCAATGAATGGCGAGACTATCATGCCGTTCGCCTACGATAAACGATAAATTACGATACGTTAGATAAACGATAAACGTAAACGATACGACCGCTCATGGTAATAAAAACAAAAAATACAATGAATTACAAAGCAATGCTCGGCATTCATTGCGCTCGGCTTCATGAGACATAAGATGTTAAGTCCCAATATGTCCAGTAGTTATTCTGGCTATAATATGCTTCAAATCAGAATAGAGAGGTGCATTTACACTGATGTTTGGCGGGAGTAATAGACATGGTGGTGGCCCTACCTATAAAATTAATTCCATCACTCCTATGAATGAGTTTGAGATTCATTTGGTCCCGTTTTGCAGCTTTCTTTCTTATATAATGTAGAAAGAAAAGTTGGTCATTACTCATTAATTCGTAATACATACATTGGTCGTAATTTTATTATAACTGCTTCATAGCCATTGAGGTATTATTCTAGAGTGGACATCGGGAACAAAATCTGTGCGTATGGTGCGTGCATAAGGGTACACAGTGAAATGAGAGGGAAGATAATGTTACCTCGTAGGTGTGACAGAAACACAAATAGAATGTACCGTTCATTTTGTTACAAACATTTTGTTTGCAGTGTCCCCTCTAGTATTTTATCTCAGTGTTCATAGCAGACGTTTCATAGCATTGAAAAAATGATAACTCATACTCGCGACAGCAAAGTTTAGTTAATGACTAGCTGTACCCGCGACTTCGTCCGCGTACTATTTAACCAAAAAGTTAATTAGTTTATTTAGTTTTTTTTTGATAGGTAACAGAGGAGCACGGTCAGAAATACTAAAAAAATACTCGTTGCTTCTTCTTTGCTCTCGCGTGTATGAGTTGTCATTTTTTTCTAGGAGAACTTGATTGATCGTGTATTATGGGTTTCTTTGAATTGACCACTTCCACTTGTTATTGTTTGAAGAGGGCCTTAATTGGTTACCGACGTTAACGCTCACTGTCAATGTCCGATTCTCTTCACAGTTAAATAAATGTGAGTATGATAAGCTTATAGCGGGTATAAAATATATAAAAATATAGTTAATTTAAGAGTAGAGTTGTATTTATGACTTGTCCGGAACTAAATTTATGCAATCATAGCGTTTTGGTAAACTGTGGATGTCATAATTTACATCTTTGTCTACCAACTCGGGGTATAGGCGTGGTGTTATTTATAACATGTGAAAAAATCTCGATATAATTCCAAAGAATTCGCTGGTCTCCTAAGCGATCAAAATAGTCAGGGATTTGTTTTCATTCTATATTTAGATGTCATCTTTCCCCTTCTTTTCCTGGTCTATTAAGAGAATCTTCCATACATTTGAAAAGTTATTTAAAACTAATGGTTTTTAATGGCAATAACTAGCTTGTTAATGGTGGTTTAATCGACCATGTAATTACGATAAATAATTGGCTATGTAAGGGAACTAATAATACTGTGTAAATATAACCTGCGTGGTAAAATTTAGAAGCGGGTAGAGAAACGAGAGGTCGGAAATTCGTTCTCGGCATCAAAAGAAAAGATATTGTGACGCACAAATAATACACATGCGAATGCTTGTGATTATGAATTGTGTTTTAAATCCAAAAAGTTTCAAATTTGTTAATACCCATGCATTGGTTTATTACAATGGGCCTCAGGACAGTCAGGACTATAATCTATATATATAAAAGAAAGTCGTGTTAGTTACACTACTTATAACTCAAGAACGGCTGAACTGACTTGGCTGAAAATTGGTGGGGAGGTAGCTTAGAACCAGGAGAAGGACATAGGATACTTTTTATCACGTTCCCGGTTTCCCGAGTTTATATTAGCTTATTAACATTTTCTCATACAAAATGTTCATGGGTTCGTAACTGTCAAACATTCAATGTTCATCCCGTCGATACGGTAAACTCTTCTCTCAAATTACAGAACGTATTTAAATAAAGGTTTCGAATCGACAACATATATCCACAATATTCGATTAATGGCGTATTTTAGATTTTAAAGATGTAAATTAATGACATTAATGAAAAGGGATTGACATTTAAATTGGTTGTCTAATATTAATGCATGCGTTCAGAAATTAATTTTGTGTAACCAAAAGAGAATGTATTATGAAGTTAAATAAATATAGGACAATTAAATAAATACTATTCACACGTAAGAAGATTTACTTCTTTTCAGATAGAATATCACTTGAAAATGAAAAATCTTTATTAAAATAACAATTTTACATATGGAGAATATTGCAGGGGTTTTCAAATTAGGCGTTGCCTGTGTCTTGAGAAACCAGTTAAATATAATTGTAATTACATTAATTGTGGGTGTCAGTGTGAGAAAGTGCTAATAGTGTACGTTTGTGTTTGTGTGTGTGTTATGTGTTATTATGTTTACTTTTATCACGAATTTTTACAGTGTCTTTTCCTTCGCTAAAATTCACTGATAGAAATATTATACATTCTGAAATGTTATGTCGAAGAAAATCGAAACCACTGAAGTTATTTGTATGAAAATTAATATTTCATTTCTTTATTACGAACAAAATTAATGGCGTAATATTTATGGAAAAAACAGCATAGTGGGGGTTCACCCCCATAAGGGATGGAATATTGCATGGATAATCAAAATCGCTTTAAAAGTGTTTAATGTCAAAAAATTATAAGGAACACTATTATTTGGCTATGGAGAAACGGGATATTATAGAGTGGGACGTACGGGAGATGACTGGGTTAGCTGACAGATTTGATAGGACGAAATGTAAATGCACGGTATAAGACGGGATGGATAATGAAGAGAAAGGACGGGACGTATCGGGAAGTGACGGGGAATAAACGAGATGGGACGGAATTGAGCAGGACAGTACGATAGCTATGTCATGTTTAGGTATACAAGAGCTTATACGAAAAATAACATGTATTTGGTGTGAAGTAAAATAAAAAAATATCTGCATCCAGGCAAAGGGGGGTCGGGCTTTTTTGCTATGCTAAATAATTCAATATAATATTAATCATATAATAACTAAGCCATAGCTTAGCGTGGTCGGGTCAGCTATGGTATCTTTTAATTGATTTCAATGAATGTAGTCGGAGTAATAAGGGCGTGATGGCCTGTTGGTAAACGGACTAGACGCGACTGCCAACCAAGGCTCGGAAACCGGTTAAATTTCCAAACCGGTTTCGGACATTGACCCTCAATAAAACTCAATTTCGGTTATAGGTTAACATAATACCGGTTACCATGGAAAACCGGTTTTCACGAATTTAGGTTCGATAACCGATATCGAGCGATAATTAACCGGTTAAAACCAAGCTCAGTACCGAATACCTTCCGTCGTTCCTTAAGCTGAAAACACATTGTAGGTTTTTGTCTTACGCATAGAGTAAAGCTGAAAACACATTGTAGGTTTTTGTCTTACGCATAGAGTAAAGAGTACAAAACTATGGTAAAGAGCGCGACTGATATGGTTCGTACGGGTCGTCAGAGGGCCCGCGTACGTTTTTATTTCTTTTAATTTCATTGACAAAGGACGGTTTTCGCGTCTGCCAATGACTAAGCTTTTAGGGATAGAAGAGTCGATTTTAATGTACTCTTTATCTCATCTCTATATAAACAAATAAATAATATATTTTTTAAAATGCAATTAATCCTAGTTGGCGCTTATTATAAACAGTCCTAAGTCTGTGATAACCTGTGGTACTAGAACATTCGAGTTTGCAACTGTTTTATTGTCAAAATCAATGATTTAATTAATATTAAATCACACATCAAACAATTATATCATACTATAATTGATTAAATTCTATACGCAAACATAGATTACACATTGAGAATAAATTTACCGTGGAAAAATGTTAAGCAACAATGCCGTGTACACATATTAGAAATACTTATGTATAAAATGTGTGAATTCCAAAGTCGGCAAGATCGTGTTTCGAGCACACGTCTTGTTCTTGTTGTCTTTTTATCATCATCATCATCATATCAGCCACAGGAAGTCCACTGCTGAACATAGGCCTCCCCCAATGATCTCCACAATGACCTGTTGGAAGCGGCCTGCATCCAGCGACTTCCTGCGACCTTAGTCAGATCGTCCGTCCACCTTGTAGGCGGGCGTCCGACACTTCGCTTGCCTGTACGTGGCCTCCACTCGAGAACCTTTCGGCCCCAACGGCCATCGGTTCTACGAGCTATGTGCCCGGCCCACTGCCACTTCAACTTGCCAATCCTATGGGCTATGTCGGTAACCTTGGTTCTCCTACGGATCTCGTCATTTCTGATTCGATCTCGTAGGGAAACACCGAGCATAGCCCGCTCCATTGCTCGTTGAGTGACTTTGAGCCTTTTAATGAGGCCCACAGTGAGAGGCCACGTCTCGGTGCCGTATGTCATCACTGGTAACACACAACTATCGAAGACTTTCGATTTTAGGCACTGAGGTATTTTGGACGAGAAGACGTCGCGAAGTTTCCCGAACGCTGCCCAACCGAGTTGGATTCGCCGATTGACCTCTCTCTCGAAGTTAGACCTGCCTAACCGGACCACTTGTCCTAAATAGACATATTCGTCTACAACTTCGAGAGTCGAGCCCCCAACTCCAATGGGGGTGGGCACAACATGGATATTCGACATGATCTTCGTTTTATCCATGTTCATTTTAAGACCCACCTGTTGGGAAACTCGATTAAGGTCTTCGAGCATAGTGCTAAGGTCTTCCAGCGATTCTGCCAAGACTACAATATCGTCGGCAAATTGAAGGTGAGTAATATACTCGCCGTTGATGTTGATGCCGAATCCTTTCCACTGCAAGAGCTTGAAGGCATTTTCCAGCGCGGCAGTGAACAATTTCGGAGATATGACATCTCCCTGTCTCACGCCTCTCTGTAGTGGAATAGCCTTCGTGCTCTGATCCTGTACTTGGACCGACACGGTGGCGTTGTTGTATATACACCTCAACACTTCGATGTACCGATAGTCTATGTGGCACCGCTGAAGAGACTGTAGCACAGCCCAGGTCTCGATCGAATCAAAGGCTTTCTCATAGTCCACAAACGCTAAACAAAGCGGCAAGTTATACTCCTCGGTTTTTTGTATAACCTGCCGTAGTCTATGAATATGGTCTATGGTACTAAAGCCTTTTCGGAAACCGGCTTGTTCGGGAGGCTGAAAGTCATCAAACCTGCCTTCGAGACGATTTGTGATGACCCTTGAAAACAACTTATAGACATGGCTCAGGAGCGAGATGGGCCTGTAGTTCTTCAGCAAAGTGTTATCACCTTTTTTGAAGAACAAGACCACCACGCTCCTACTCCATGCCTCCGGCGTTGAGCCCTCGAGGAGAACGGAATTGAAGAGCCTCTGAAGGACTTTCAGTATCGGTGTTCCCGCTTTCAGAAGCTCTGAAGTGATTCCGTCCTCACCCGGCGCCTTGTTGTTTTTAAGTTGTTTGAGGGCCATCTCAATCTCAAACAGGCTGATGTCCGGGATATCATCGCTAAAGTGTCGGATTAACTCGGCTCTCGGGTCTTTAGCCGAGCTAACAGTAGGTTAGGCAACCGAGGTGTAAAGCTGTCCGTAGAACCTCTCGATCTCTCTTAATACCTCTGCCCTAGTCGATACCATGCGGCCATCATCCATTTTCAGCCTAAACAACTGGCTTTGCCCAATAGACAAGTCTCTTGCAAACACTTTGGAGCCTCCGTTCCGCTCAATTGTCTCCTTAATGCTCACAGTATTGTGAGCACGGACATCGTGTCGCAAGGACTTCCAGATCCGTCTATTGAGCTGCCGATATGCTTCGGCGTCAACGGAAGACTGCAGCGTCAAAGATCGACGTTCGGCCATGAGGTCAAGAGTGTGGATCGAGAGTTTTTGTGGTCTATCTCTACGGTGAGGTCTAAAATACTTAGATCCCACCGTATGGACAGTTTCTACCAAACCGCTGTTTAGCTCGTCCACTGCAAGGTTTTTCCTAGACAATCCTGACAATACCTGTATGACCTTCAACGAATATCTTTTAGATATTCTGAGTATAAGGTATACTACCCTGCTCGACACACTTTCGATGGATACGATGTTGTTGATGAGAGACTTGTGGACGAGAAATCCGACACCTCCTCGGGACTGTTGGTCGTCCCCCCGGTAGAAGAGCAGGTTACCAGACTTCAGGGTTATCGTATCCTCCCCGATTCTTCGGACTTCCGATAACCCCAGAATGTCCCAGTGTAACCTGCTCAATTCTTCTTCCAGTTCGACATCTTCTCGTCTGTCCTCAATGTGCGTACGTTGTGTGTTACCAGGGCCAGTCGTCGTCGGGGGTGGTAGCCGGGGCCAACCCGGGGATTCTTAGCACCCCCTGCCCCACCGTAACCATGACTGCTACCATAGCCAGGAATAGTGGGGCTGCCGGGGACTGGGGGCCTGGTCTCTATTTGTGTCGCCATTGTGGGGGTATTTGCCGTTACTCGCCACGCTTGGCAGGCGGGTTGGCGAGCGCAGTAGGGGACTGGCGTTAATGACGCTGCTGCCCGCCATTAACCGGGGAAAGGAAATAGGATTTGTGGGTTGAGGATGTTATAGGAAAGGAGAGTATGGCCTGAGGGAGTGGATACTGTAGTCACGGACGGGAAGTTAAGGTGACTGCAGTAGCTCGGGGGCCGAGGTCGCGTACTCGCAGCACCTATACTAGGACAGGCTATGACCACTAGATAGGAGCATCCCTGACCATATCATAAAATATGACAGTGAAATTAACATGATAAAAAAGAGGTAAAAAATATTATTTAACAACAGTAGATAATACTAAGAATAATAATACCATCGGTCAACAGTTGTTTCAAAACTTGAGTTATGTCATTCGATGTGAATTTTTGAAATTTGAAATTTTCATATCGAAAGAACGAATAATTTTTTTTCTCCCCATCACAACAGTTGAACAGTAACCGATCCACAACTTTAAATTAAGTATTAAACAATTTTAATTCAAATTGTACTCAAAACGGAGTTGCGTTTTGCACGTCCAATTCTATTGAATACTTCTAATACAATCAGTGTTGCCAACCCCAAGAAACTAAAAAACGGTAGTTCATCCACAAAAAAACAGGAGAAAACAGTAGGTAAAGTAAAAATAAGCAGTTTTTATTATTTCCTCATTTAATTAAAACAATCACCTACTTTTATTACTCACGAGAAGTCACATACATTGATTAATTATAATATTGATCATCCTCAACTGCCTCATCTACAATATTTTCTGACTCATCTTCCCTTTTTAACACATACATGTTTTTGTAAAATTTCTTCATGTGGCTTCAAATGAGTAGCAATCGGTTATTTCAGATTTTTACGTAATATTCCTTTAATAGTTGTGGTCGATAATTTGTTCCGTAATATGGATTTCATAAAATTAATATCTCAGAAAAATCTTTCCACGGCGGCGCTGGTAGGCACAAAAGTTTCTTTACCAATTCACACAATGTGGAAAATGTTTGCTATCTAGTGTAATTGCGTTTTATTGCATAATTTCGTTATGAAAATAAATTTATATAATGTGATAGGTGCCGCCTAAATGCAAATTGAAAAACACTAAAAATAAAGAATAAAACAGAAAACAGGGACTAAAATGTAAAAACAGCAAATCAAATATCAATAAAAGTAGGGTTGGTAACACTGAATACAATAGACGAGAAACGAGCCCGCACGCGGTATCTTGACATAAACACAAAACATGTCACAACACGAATCTACCCGAACTGCACACGGCACACGTTTGACCTTGCATCGTGCGTTGCACATTACTTGTTTTGGAATTAACCGGTTAATACCGATACTAAACCGTTCATGCGGAATTAACCGGTAACCTTTATCGTTTGGGTTAGTTTGAAACCGTTCATTATTTTAACCGGTTAACGTAGGAGCGATATAATTTACCGGTATTTTATCAGAATTAACCGCTCTCTTTAAACCGGTTCCGAGCCCTGCTGCCAACATGTTCACGGTGGTCGCGGGTTCGAATCCCAGGGCATACCTCTGACTTTTCGGAGTCATGTGTGTATTGATAATCAATCACCACGCACTAAAACGGTGAAGGAAAACATCGTGAGGAAACCTGCATACCATAGCGATTTATAAAATTTCTATGGTATGTAAGTCCGCCAACCCGCACTAGGCCAGCGTGGTGGACTATATGGCCTAACCACTCTCAATCGTACTCTCGATTGTAGAGGAGGCCCGTGCCCTGCAGTGGGACGTATATGGGCTGATACAGATACAGACAGTCGGAGTAGTAACAGTGTTATAATATCTCCGTAGCAAAATAATGATTTAAATCTGGAGAGATGGGATAGAATAGAATATAAGTTGGATAAAATGGGACAGAAGAATAGGTACAGGATGGGATTGGAATTGGATAAGCAGTTTAGACAACGGCTGTCATGTTGATTTAAAATAAAATATGGACTGGAATCTATATTTGCACCCAGGCGAAGCCGGGCCGGGCCGCTAGTATAATATAATAATAATAATAACACCCAACAGTCACATAGGTACATAGTCCTGACCCCACACTAAGATCGATTCTTGTGTCGTGGGTATCAGGAACTACGAGAGACTTTTTGGTCTCACAAACACCCAGACCCGAAAGAAATATTTGTGGGCCGCACAAACATTTCTCTCGGTGCGGGGATCGAACCCTCGGCCTCTCGTTTCACAGGCGGCGTCTAACCAACTGCGCCACGGAGGCTGTCAAATGACTGTTGGATGTTTATTTTATTATTCTTTAACAAAGAAAACCTTTTATCCAAACGTCTTTCAATCCAGGGCGATATCCTGATTTTCAACCATAAGATTTTTTAAATTGAAACATCTAATTAGCTAAATAGCAGTAAACACCGATTCCCCTCTACCATTATCCTTAGGGACTCATCAGAGGAGTGCCATTACAGGCATATTTAAATAACCGTTAGTAAAAAACAAGGCTTTACACCAAGTTATCACGAACAGGGAATACCGGTTCCTAAAGTGTCATATTTTTTGTTAGTTCATTTGAATATGTCGGGGCAGGATATTCGCATCCGCTTGTATGGCTAGTGACTTCCATGGAATACAAAGAATAAAAATTCTGCGATAATGAAGCAAGTGTTTCGCGATAGGATAAATTATTGTGCATCCGGGTTTGAATAGACCTCAATAATAACATCAGCTAAAGAAAAACAGTTGTTACTCGGTAGAGATATTTAAAAAAACTGTATAGAAAGCACTGTTCTTATCTTTCCCAATAATTTTAGGGCTGAAACTAAATATTTTAAAAAGTATAGGAAGGAATGGTTACCTTATTTCATCTACCTTTCTATATTTCTAACGGTGTCAGGGTCCACTTTCCTGCCTAATCTACGATATTTTACCTGATCTTTGGCATCCTCAATTAATCAGATGAAAGCAAGACCCATTTAAAAATTGTCTTATTTTAATACATCTGTCTGTATCGGCCCATATACGTCCCAATGCAGGGTAGGGGCCTCCACTACCATCATTAGTAATATTGAGAGTAATTAGGCCATATAGTCCACCACACAGGCCTAGTGCGGGTTGGTGGATTTACGTACCACAGAAAATACAAAACGCTATGGCATGCGGGTTTCTTCGCGGTGTTTTCCTTCACCGTCATAGACTCATAGTGGTGATTGACTATCAAATTCAATACACACATGACACCGAAAAGTCAGATATGTGCCCTGGGATTCAAAGCCCCAATCACCGTGAACTTATTGGCAGCCACGTTTGGTACGTTTACCAATGCACTAAAATCAAACCTTAATACATATACAATCTAATATTATACTATTCAATCAACCAAACAAAGCTAAGCAGAGCCCTCAAAGTTTAATAAAATAATAATAATAATATTTTTTTTTTATTTTCTAACTTCTATTCTAAGTTTACATGCTAAGCAAACACAAAACAAAAAGTAAAAATAAATACACAGATTCAAATTAAAATTAAATTAAAAATATATCAGTATTTTAATTTATTCTTAGAACTAGTTCTGATTTTGACTACTGCCCTTCAAACTAGGTGTAATACCTGTGTCTTGAAGAGCAGTATTATTTATTTGATTTATACATTGGTTACACCATAATTCGTTAAATTACACAAAAAGAAAAAGACATTAGGACCTTTGAACAAGTGCCGAAACATTTCACATAAGCAATGGGTTGTGTTCGTTAGTAATTGAGAGTGTGTATGTGTATGTGTGTGTGTGTATGTGTGTGTGTACATCAAATTATACTGTTTGTACTATTAATAAATATAAACATTGTTAGAGACATTTGACAAAAAGAATTATATCTTATATTCAGCAGAAATCAGTTTTTCTGTTTGATCATAATTTTGGTGAAGTAGCCAATCTCGAACTTTACACTTGCACTCATATTTGTTAAGAGTATATATGTCCAATTTTGTGTGTAATTTATTGTAAATTTGGGAACTTAGTACAAAATACTGATGGGTAGCAAACACTGTTCTAGAGCTTTCAACTTGATAAATCCGTGGTATTCTACGTTGATATTGAAAAGTGGGAATTAAGGGTGCAGAGACATGCTTACGCAATGTGGAACAGAGAATAAAAAGCTGTCTAACAGTAAGCAATTTACTATCCCGATATAGTTGTTCAGTTGGGTATCTGAAAGGTTTACACAGCATTACCTTTAGTATTACTCTCTGAGCCCTTTCCAGAGGGAGTAATAAAGTTTTTGATGTCCCTCCCCACGCGGTTATACAATATGATAATAAAGATTGACACAATGAGTAATACACAATTTTTAGAGATTCAGGGTCAGCTGAACTTCTAAGTAGTTTAAAAATGTATACAATTTTTCTGACTCTAGATATTAGTGCATCTATATGTTTACTCCAATTAAGTCTGTTATCTATTAGAACGCCCAAATATTTTATGTGGTTAGTTTGTTTTATACTAGGGCAAGAGCATGAGGGATTAGATCTTGTAGCGTTACAATAATGCAATTGAATATTAAGGGGGTAAGTTGGTTGAGATTTTTTATTGATTGAGAAGATAATGAAATTTGTTTTTTGAACATTCAGAGTTAAAAGGTTATCTACAAGCCATGTGGACACAGTTACGAGACAATCCTCAGCACATTGTCTTGCTTCTTCCCAATTAGAACCATGTATAATTAACGCCGTATCATCTGCATATGTAAAGATATTACAATTCCTAAGTGAAAGTCTACATAATTGATCCACATATATCAAAAATAGTGTGGGACCCAAAATACTGCCCTGGGGGACTCCGCACTTTAAGGGTTGGTCCTTACTTATCCAATCCTCTATTTGGACACATTGAGTCCTATTTGAGAGATAGCTTCCAAACAAATTCAAAGCATTACCCCTAACTCCGATGTTTTCGAGTTTGGTTAAGAGTTTAGGAACAGAGACAGTGTCAAACGCCTTAGCCAAATCTAAAAAGATTCCGAGGCACTTATCACCCTTATCAAGATTTTTAGCTATAATGTTACTTAATCCCAGCACTGCATCCTCTGTGGATTTGCCAGATCTGAAACCAAATTGATTATTAGCTATTACGTTATAAGTGTTCATATATTTTACTAATCGATTATTTAAATTTTTCTCTAATATTTTTGACAATGCAGGAAGCACAGAAATTGGTCTATAATTATTGACACTGTCCCTGTCCCCCGATTTATATATTGGATGAACCAATGCCTTTTTAAACGCGTCAGGAAAAATACCAGTTACGATTGACAGATTGAAAATGTGGGTTAGAATTGGAACCAAGACTTTACGTGAATCTTGAATAACTCTAGTTGGTATACCATCCCAGCCCGATGCCGAAACTTTACGGAGACTCAAGATAGTCTTTTCAACTTCGTCTGTATCTATTTCTAGTAAAGCGAAAGAGTTAAGTTGAGAGATGGTGGGGATAAATCTGTTAGAGGCAGGAAAATCTGCATGGGCAGTTCGAGCCAGCTTAATTTCATCCGCTAGTTTAGATCCTATATTTACAAAAAAATTATTGACTGTGTCTACTGAGTCACTTGGGGTTTTATCAATTGAAAGAAGCTCTTTACATACAGTATTTGTTTTATTTAAGTGAGTAATATTCTTTATGATATTCCACGTTTCTTTTGAATTATTTTTGTGTTTCGCAAATTCTTTCTTATGGTATTCAATTTTGAGGCTACGTAGTAAGTTGTTACAAAAATTTCGATATCGTTTATATGTTAATTGAAGAGTGAGATTTCTTGGGGATTTTTTAAGTTGAAGATTCATTCTGTCCCTGTTTTTAATACAACGCATCAGTCCTTGTGTGATCCAAGGCTTAATATTTCTATGTCTACGAGGAACTTTTACTTTAGATGTATGCTTTTTAATGATGTCAATAAGGATTTTCATAAAATTGTTTGTAGCCAGATTTGCGCAAATACAAATATGTGAAAGATAATGAAATCGATACAATAGTATTGTTCAGTATGCACTCATTATAATGATATCGCGTCAACATTTTAATAAATGACAAAGGAATTGATAAAGTCATTTACAGCGAAGCGGTTATGAATTTTGATACTCCGGTACTGAATTAATATTTATTGAAGAGGACCTTATCAAATGGTCTTATTTTATCTGTATTCATTGGTAAACGTTTGCTGATAAGGTTTTGTTGGAGTACAGTTTTGTTCGGTTTAATTGTTTTCGTTTTATTAATAACTTGTGAACTTGGAGTTAGACCCTTCGATTTATTTTTATTAGATTTTGTTTGTATTCGAATAAACCTTTCTTGGGCCACATCTGTATAAACTTCGTTTATGTTTTTGATAATAAATGCTGTATAAACGATACAATTTACAATTTCTGCTTTGCTACCACATCTGACACTAAGTTTTGAAATAATCTTGAATCAGTAAATTCTTTAAGATACGAAATATCAGCTCAGATTGTTTATATTCTCGGTGAGGTAATGAGGTTCGATTATTATCGGTGGCTAAACAAACAACTTTCTCGTTTCCTATTGGGCGATTCATAAGTTTGTGCAATCCGAAGAAAATATATATGTTAAATATATATGTCAAGTTCACATAACAATAAGCTCCATTATTCTTTCAACAAATAGCCAATAAGCAGTGTAAATACACCGTTGTGTTTCGGTATGCAGTGCAATGTAGCCAGAGTAACTACTGGACATATAGACCTAAAATCTTACGTCTCAGGATGGCGAGCGTAGTGGAATGCCAAGCATTGCTTTGTAATTCAAGGTATCGCTTACCATCAGGTGAAGGGCATGCTTGTCTCACCATTCAAAGCAATAAAAAACAATACTTGTTTAAGTGCAATAAATAGACCTAAATTCCTCATAACATAACGCTAACTCTTCCCCAACAGAATGCTAATCACAAATCATATCAGGACAGCTAGTTGCAATGAATGCAATAATAGAATTCATAACGGACCTCGCAGTATGAATTAGAGGCACCGAGGAAGGAGTAAGGATACGCAAGGCCGTCGTACGCGCACATACGCGTAGTATTTGCGTCGTCACTAGTGTTGAGTAGGACATACAAGAGGCAGTACATTTGTCCCGTACATGACGTCAAAATGTAAGAGCGGCTCAACTTTTTAATGTGTACTACTTCATATTTGGTGTACTACTTGGTCAGTAATGTCATTTCATTGGCGTGAGCCGTGAGGCAAAGTTATGACACACGAATAAGCATCAGTACGCCTCACTTCATTTGAAGTGGGACATTGTACTGGCTCAGTACAAAAATGAGGCTACTCTTACAAACTCTTTTTCAAGTCATGTCCTACTCAACACTAGTCGTCACTACTATGATAATTTAATAGAAGGACAAAGGACTGATTGTTTGAATAAGGCAAATCTGCTGAATGTGATGTAGGCTTCCTATAAAGCGTTTCAGAAACCCTTTTGTAGTTAGTATGATTTCTATCAAATCTAATATGGTGTTTGATAAAGGTCTTGAGTTGACCTGGAGTTTAATTAGACCGGGCATGGCAATTGGCTTGTCACGTATCATATTTAGAGACGAAAATACTTGGTATTTTGTGGATGACTGGTGCTAAGACCTTAGTCTTAACTTAACCTACTATGTTTTGTTTAGTTTTATTATACGGAATGCTATGCCGCCAACATTAATGTTATAACCAAATGTCGATCACTGTATCGTTAAATGTTGGTGTTTTGAACGATATGTTACTTTTAAATGGTTATATCAACTATCACAATATCTAACAATCTTACACATCACGAAATGATCATTTCTTCGATCTGGGCACTACTATACCATTTCTAATTTAAAAAGTTCCATTATAATTAAATATAATTAAATTAATTAATTAGCTTCGGGTCTTAAGAAAAAAACACATTGATTTACTTCTCTCATTGTTACTGGTAAAGACAAAATAATTCCGCGAACATAAATAAAGCGATTGTTTTAACTTGCCCTAAAAAGGCACGTGTACAAATCATCGATACCTTTTAAATCATTGTTTGTTTTAATAATGCCTGGTCGTATTATATTGTTGTATTGTATTGTTATTTTAATGCGTATTTTATCGAGCATTTCTTATGTAAGAAACGTAATAGAATCGTGATAGTGATCAGTCATAAGTTTGATATTCGAATTATTTCGAAATCGATAATTTTTTGATTGTGAATCTCGTCTAGTTATGAAATTATCTAGCATCATATCAATATGTTTGTATGGTAAATGAGTAATATTCCACGTTCTATTACAATCATGCTATGATTCACAATGATCCAGAATAAATGTAACTCTCAAATCATACATAGTATTTATTGTTTTGCTATATTAAGGTAGTGGTAATTCAAGGTGTATTTTAGCTACCCAATTACGTTGAAAATTTAGGATAATTATTGGAAACTTGTCAAATTAATTCTATTGAATGCAATAGGACCGTATTATTTATACTTTATTTTACTTGTAGTGGCATTTAGTAGAAAATCGAATGTTTAAATTAGACTAATCGAAACAATATAGACATCACAAACATCTGCAGTTCTCGAATCAGCGATTTATTAAGGCCATCGAAATTCAATTTATAAATACGTCAGACGCTAACCAATGCTAATGGAAAACACTTGGATGCAATAACTGTAATAAATAGTAATAAAATACGCGATGACGTGCGATCACGACAGTGTGTCATCATTCATGAGTTACTTAATGACAATATAATCCTTTCATTGATGTTATGCCTCCTCTACACGTCAACAGATGTATCTACAGACATTATCTTCGGATGGGTGTTGCAATCGTAGAACATGTAATGACGTATTGTAATGACGATTTCTCAAGCCACTCGAGATCAAAGTTGTATTGCATCGAATCCAAATCTGGACTTTTGAATGGTGTTGTAATACTTTATTTAGGATGTGTTTGTTTGGAGGATTTTGCTTATTTGGACTATAATAAAAGCATGACTTCACAGTACTTCAGTTTTTACACCTCCAATTTTGTCATTTCATAAGTTAGTGTGGAAAACTGTTCAGTCATGAGGTTTCAACTCTGACATTTGATCATCTGTTTAGATAAAATAATGTTAAAAACAGTTGATTGCTTAATATTAATTGCAACACAAATAATCATGATACAAATGCGGTGGACTATATGGTCTAACCCATCTCAATCGTACTGTCGATGGTAGATGAGGCCCGTGCCCTACAGTGGGACGGATGTGAGCTGATACAGTCATGATACTGATACAATCAATACATTAAGACAAAATAATGTGTCATCATCCCGTGCTTAGTACGTACAATAGTCCGAATAGCCCTGATTTTCATACATTTCTAGAGCTTCATAACACTATTACATGGATCAAAGATACATGGTGAATCTCACTTAAGTTTCCGAGGGGATTGATTAACACTATGTTAATATAAATGTATATTTAAACAAGTGCCAATATAACCCCCAAATACTGGATTGCTACTCAGCCACCGGACTCATTTGATATGACGTTATTTTGAGGTTTCGTTAAATTTCGAAACGAAATACTGGATAGCCATTTAGCTCATAAATCGGTCTACTCAGCAAACATCCAGCTAAATTTCCACAGATTAACGAAAAGTTTGTTTTCAGTTACAATTTTTATTGTATAAATATAAACGTTCCATTTGACGCAATATTCTTCATACATGATTTCTCAAAATTGGAAATTTAACCCTTTATATTTAATATGAGGAATCATTGTAACGTTTTTACTTTTGTTACGATTATGTTTAAAGCTATATTATATATTGCCATGTTATTATTTTAAAAATCTGTTAATAAAATCATGTGGGTGAAAAAACTTATGTCCCTAATCCCTATATCCGAAGCGAGTTTATTAAAAATATTATGATGTTTGTTTATTTTATTTATTGTCATGTTGTAATTGCACTCGGTTTGAAAGTTAGTTTTTGGAATATCTTTTCAATAAATAGGTATATAAAATACCAAACAACGGCTGCAGAACCACCTAAGTACCAAATGGAGAAGACTATGTAAATAAATACGATATGAGAAAGAAGCTGTGCTGGATATTATAAACAGGTAAGTATACACGTATTCCTCTAAGTTTTAACGAATTTATATGATAATTAACTATTTAATATATAATATGAATCGATTATTCACACATTTTAAATCATCATCATCATCTACAGCCTGTAGGATCCCACTGCTGGGTACCTATAGGCTTCTCTCATATTATGCCTCCTATATATTATCTTCTCCTCATATAGTAGTATTATGTAATAAATATGGAAAATAAAGTATGGTACAATGTGTATAACTATAAATAATCCTTTGTTTCAGGAGCTGGAGTGGAGTACATAAATATTCAATGTGTACCTATATAATAAGACCGTCCAAGAAATATGGCTCATATATATAGTGCCATGTATATCAGCTATAGACTAAATAAGTAAGCTCAACAAATATATATGAAAAATAAAAAGAGATATATAAAATTATGACATACTTTAACTTAAACACTTTTGCAGGTAACGCTATAGAAATCATGCATACAACAAATCATTTGGACAATACACACCCTTTTGAAATGAGTATGTAATATAAAAATATACAAAAAAGAATGAGACAAATTGTGTGAAGGAAGAAATATTTGCATCAGAAAACAGTGTTTTAAATCAAAGTTGAAGAATGTTATGAATTTTAATTAATATGTAATACATAAAATAAATTGTTTATTTCACCTATTTTCATTGTTAAAAAATGTCATATTATATTTCTATTGTACATTTTTAATAGTACATTTATTAATTTAGTTTTAAATTAATGTTAAAATAATTGTTATTATTTTGTGTTTATAAAGGAATATAGATATAAATGTAAGACAGATCTAAAGAAATGTAGATAATTAAAAAAATATAATATGTACTAATGATGTTATTAAAATAAATATACTACAATAAAACATAACTCATTTTTATTTGTATTCATTCCATGGTAATTCAATAAAATGCACTGTACGGTTTAAAATATGTATTTTATTATATTATTCCTTGTTGCAACATTTTCATTGGTTATACTATGTGGAGCTGGTGGAAATGATTCAGAAAGATCAATCTCCAATATATGATCATTCTGGGAACATGCTATATTATGTAACACAGCACATGCCTCTATAATAGTAAGCTAATTTTCAAAAACTTATAGCCCAACTTGCAGACAAGAAGATCTTTGTTGTAAAACCAAAGACCCTCTCCACTGGGTTTCTTGTTTTAGTATGGTCTTGATTGTAAGCTTCTTCAGTCTCCCCTTTCCAGAAATGCACATAAAGGAGAATCATTGAATTTTTTACTATCATGCACCGCTCCTGGCCATCGGCCTATAATGTTTCTTATCCTCAAGTTAGGGTCGCAGACTGCTTGCACATTTATAGAAAAATGGCCTTTTCTGTTTCTAAATGTTTCTGCTTGTGGTCCTCCTAAAAACAAGATAATAAAAATTAGAGCTCTAGCAAATATTCTTATTTCAAACTACAAATAATTTTATGTATATTGAAAAAATATATTCATAAAATTGAATTCTTTATAGGAAACTACTATTGTAGTTGAACATTGTTCCTGTATATAGTGAATAGCTACAATCAGTACAAATCATTGTATGATTAATTATATTATATTATATATTTAGCCCTACAACTATTTAGAGAGCTTGGTTATATGGGGTACAGTGGGCTGGGGAAGAGCCAATTACCTGCTAAATGTTTTGATTCCAACAAGCATATATATATATATAAATTATTGTGTAGAATGTTGTATGTGGCCATGCAATAATAAATGTATTTTCTTTCTTTCTTTCTTTCTTTCTAGAAATCATTTAGAGTGTGCCTTTATACTGTGCATAATATATTATTCTATTCTATGATTAATAATATATTATGTACAGTAAAAAGGGATACTCTAAATGATTACTACACAATATAAAATACGCTAGGCATTTTAGAAGCACATTTAGTTAAAATAGGATAAGAAAACATATATTTGTGTACATGTAAAAGCTTAATAGTTATGTATACATTATTATAAGTAGAAATTACCTGGAGATTTGATCCTTATATGTATGAAATTTATAACTTCAATCACTCCTGTGATCGCATAGAAATTATTCGCAATATGGCATTGTTGTTAATAGTTGGGAATTTTCATGCCACGATCTTGTAGTTTAACCGACTCTGCTGCAACTTTGTGATGTACAGTCGGCTGTTCCACATGAAATACATCTCCAATAATCTTCTGGTAACTGCCTGTCGTAGAATATCATAAAGCAAGTAACAGTTGGTCGCAAGTTTTTATCAATCGACTTCTATTTGTAGTGGGTTCTATTTTGTCTCCAGCAAGGAACACAGATGCAGAACAGTTTCTTTCTTCAGGCGGAACCTCACTTTGTTTGAATGTTTTCTTCTTTGTATTTGTCAAAAGCATTGATTTTTTTCTTGTTTGACTCGCCTTGATGAAGCTATATCGTCATCAGACAGCGATGAAACCGACGCGAGAGTCATTTTAGTAAATTTTATGTAGAATTTAATAAGTTAAGAGTGGTCGCAGGCGGCCTTAAGACGACGGCTGCTTAAAACTAGAAATTCTTAAAAATTTGACTGTTTGACAGCTGTCAAACTCTTAAGTTGCTTTCGAGAATACGAATCGGATGAATAATGCCCCATTAAATATTTAATTCTTAAGTGGTTTAATCGAAGTTATATTTAACTGGAATCAATTTAACAGGTCATTAGAGCTAGTTAACAGGAGTTAAAAGTTAATTGGCTTTCCAGTATTTGGGCATAAGACGTGAAATATAATCTACAGTCTACACTATGTTTCCATTTAGTTATATTCCTACGAGGACTAATTTTTCTTTGGTGTCTCTGCGCATTGAATTTTCATGAACGATATGCTTTAATGAATTTTTATTTTTTTAAATAGTAATGGAAATTGTGGTAAAATTAATTCTAAAAGTAAATTAGGTTGTAGTATATTTATTTAACATGGCATTGTAATAGTGAGTGCAAGGCTGTACGATCAAAATTCGATACGACTGGTAGTATATCATAGGCATGCGGTATTAAATGACTCGCTTCTAGTGTTATGCATCTTGTTACACTATTAGATTTGCGTGGGTTTACTTTCATTCTATTTTCTGCGATAACTATACTGAGAGGTTTTGCGACATTCTAGTTACTGGAAGTAAAAGAAACACTGAAGTGATGTCTCATTTTAGAGACTAAATAATACTATATTTAATGTTAATGTTCCCAATTAAATATTGAAATATTTATTGTAAAACCAAGTCACGATTTGTAATTTATTTCGTAGCATGTGGTTCCTAAGAAAACAATAAAATCACCTTAAGATGTGCATTGAATAAAACGTTCAAATTTTATAACACCTGGCAGTGAAAGCAATGTACCCAATCCTGTCCTAAACTGTTATGATAAGTCTTGTATCGTTGGAATCAGAAGACTTGATACTTCCAATTTGCTAGTAAACAAGCACTTCAAGTATCAATATTGTTTCAGATATGAAAACGCCGTACGTTTGGAACAGCTCAAGTTGTTTGGGAGTCTCGTCAGCCATTACAGTACACAGGTATGATTCCATTTTTAAAGAGGAATGACCATGAAATGTACATAATATTAACTTACTGACTCAACGACCGTACTTCCATCAATAATAATCAATTAATAGCTTATGGGTTTTATTTTATTTCTTTATAGCCTGCGTTATGATAGACCATAGGTTTTCAGAGCTATTGTAAAAATAAGTGTACCTTATTCAAATTAAATATCGAATGAAAAGCAACACTAAACCTGTAATTCTATCTCAACTTTTCTCAGATTTACGAGAATGTTACACATTGAAATAATTCGATTGTAACAATTTGTTACTCGCCTGGTTTAGAATTCGCGATAAAATCGATAAAAGTAGTTTTATTCGAATGTTTTTTTTTTAGGGTTACGTACGTAGTAAACAAAGAATAGTATGTTTCTTTGACATAATATGTTAATAGATTCTTTAAAATATTGTGTTGCAGGTAATAGCAGCGGAACCGTTTCTAAGGCCGCTGTTGAAGTTACTGAGCAGTTTTCGAAACGAACTACCACCGCCTAACCTCGAAAGTAAGTGCTGTATTGTATTTATATTATGACTAGCTGTCGGGCCCGGCTTCGCCCGGGTGCAGATAGTTTTTGAGTCCAATCCACATCAAGAACATATTATTTCGCGTGTCTACTAACTATATTTCCCGCGTGCCGTCGACTATATTTCCCTTCCGTAGGAGAGGACATCCCGTGCCAACAATTTGAATTTGAAAGAGTAGAAAATATGTATATTTGGTTTCCTGACTCATCCCACGGGAACACTACATTTTTCGGGATAAAAAGTAGCCTATGTGTTAATCCAGGGTGTCAGCTATCACTATACCAAATTTCATCAAAATCTGTTGAGCCGTTTTTTCATGAAAGAGTAACAAACATCCATACATACATACAAACTTTCACCTTTATAATATTAGTAAGGATATTATTTACATTATTATATACTGCCTCGGTGGCGTAGTTGTAACACGGTATGATTGCAAAGCTGAGATCTCGAGTTACAATCCTGGATCGGGCAGTGATATTGGATTTTTCTATTCATTATCACTCCAGAGTCAGGTATTAGTGCTCGAAATGGTCATAGGCTCGCCCTCTATCACATCGTGAGAAGGACAAAACAAGGCGTAACGTGAGTGTCTTTGTGCACCACTGCCTACCCCTTCTGGGAAAAATTAATTATCAGCCCAGAGTCAGGTATTTGTGTCCGATGTGGCCATAGGCTCGCCAGTTTTCACATCGTGAGAAGGACAATTCAAGGCGAAACAAGGTTATCCTGGTTCCACCTCTGCCTACCCCTTCTGGGAAAAAGGCGTGAGTTTATTTATGTATTATCTACGTCATAAAAAGTAGTAGGTACTAAACTCACGTGTGCTAGGAATGTGGACGTCAATTAAATCTCAAAGGAGGCTGCCACAATGCATGGCCTTAATTGTGCTAATAGGCTATTTGATTAATTTCTGAAAACCATACCACATTATGAAGCGGGGTCTATAGATCTTACAAATGAAGGTTATTTTTAATTACTATATCTATATCATTTGAAAATTAATTTACAAAATACACTGAAAAATTACACTGTCAAAACGCTCTGTCTGACAATGTGGCGTTTAGTTCGTAAACATCCGTAATGGGTATTAATGTCAAATAACTCGTTTTAAAGGTATTTTTAATATTTAATTTACATCTATGCCGTTATCAATCCCATTCATTTCCTGTATGTGAGTAGTTCATACAAACGCATGACGTCATAGCCAATAAAAATCGTTTACGATCACGTGGCGCGAACTCAAAATAAATTAAATTATAATTGTGTTTTTTAGCCAAAATATACAATATTTTTAATGTATGATAATGAAATATGTTTTAAAATTAAATTATGTACACGGATGGAAACAAATAAGTCAATGTTTTTTATACAGTCAAATAGCCTATTAGTAAATGATTGGAATAAATGTGTGTTGTTATAGAATGTCGTTGAATCATTGAATACAGTCTCTTTGTGTATTTTTTTAGTAGAGTTTTATATGCATACATAAATTCACGCCTTTGTCCCAGAAGGGGTAGGTAGAGGTGCCACTAGGTCCTAGGACAACCACATTTCGCCTTGGTATGTTCCGTTCCACGATGTGATAGGGAGTGAGCCTATCGCTATATCGGGCACAAATTTTTAACTCTGGGCTGATAATGAATAGAAAAATGGAATATCACTTTCAGGAAGTGGTATTCGAACCCGAGACCTTAACTATGTGATTGTACCGTACAACAGCTACGACACAGAATTAGTTGAATGTTTCAATTCCATGTTTGGGTGCGATCCCTTATTTATCAGAGTTTTTTAATGTTATATTTTAATTAGTGCAATATGGAAGCTTATTAAAGCAACGAAGGGATAAAAATATTTGCAAAGCCAATGTGAATATTTAAAAAAGTAATATGAATTATGTTATTTTTCAGGTCAATTAGTGAAAGTGCTGAATCAAATATGCGTGGCGCTAATGCAGAATATGAAATTCCTGGACTTGTTCTTCCTCACTACTCACACACAGAACGGTTCGCAAGCAGAGTGAGTAATTGTTCATGATTGTACCAATAGTGAATAGGGCAATGCCCCATTTAACATAATTATGCCTTTCGATTGTTAGGGCAAATCTGAGAACTATGTTTTCTTCTGCTTACTTTTATATCTTACTTATAGTATCATGACTTTAATTTATGTCGCAGAATTATTAGATAAATATATTTGAAATAAAATAGATACATTAAGTATACAAATCCCAAAACTCGCACAGAAATAGAATACAGGGTATATCCAGACTACCGAAAACGAGAGTATAGAGTATTTTAAAATCAACTAAATTTTATAAAAAGATTATTTATTTTGTAAATGTTACGATCAGTTGTGATAGTTATGCCGTTGCAATGTGTAAGTGGATACCTCATGCTGGTTATGGGTGAGTGAAGGTGTTGATTGACATGCGTGTTAGTGTGACGTATGCGCGTGTCTTGTTGCGTGCGTGCTTCTTGCTATATTGTACATTAAGAGTAAGGTAATTATTTTATATTAGCGGAGACATTATCATTATCATCATCATCTCAGCGACAGGAAGTCTACTGCTGAACATAGGCCTCCCCCAAAGATCTCCATATCGACCTGTTGTCGTCGGCCTGCATCCAGGGATTTCCTGCAACTTTAGTCAGGTCGTCCGTCCACCTTGCCATCACGCGAAATGGCGTCCGACATTTGATTTGATTTGATTTGAATAACCCGCATTAGGCCACCATGGTGGACTATATGACCTGTATTTGATTTCTGTTCCGTTCTGACTATATGAACCTATCTTTGTTTAATTTGACCTAAAACGGAGCTATTATTACATTTATAGCATCCATAGTCCATCTATTGCGAATGAAACATTTTCGATTACGAACACAGCAAAACAACTACAGTGTCGATTATTTGCCATGCCAGGTTCATAATAGTCCGTCTGCTGCTGACGTCGGTGCACCGCGAGGGCGGCACCGGGTCTGCGGCGCGCGATGCGCTGCTGCTGTGCGCCAACATGTCGGCGCGCTGCAAACAGCTCGCAGACTACATGCTGGCCGGGAACACTTGTCCTGTACTCGCTACTGGTAAGTATACTAAATAAATAGCAATAGCAATCACAAATAGCATGTGAATTCGATAATACTTCGCAAGGTGTATAAATAAGCTAATTCTGCGATTTGCGAATGTGATTCACAAAGCAGATCTGCTTATGGGTGAATATACAAAAATTGGGTAACTCGCTGTCATCAGCCAATATATACAAAGTCTTATTATATTTTATTGAAATAACAACTTATTTTAAAACAATGAAAAGTCCTTTATATGGTCACCCAATTTCACTTATTCATTTTAAATACAAGTTAATAAAAAAACAAAATTAATACTTAAAATGTCAGTCCTTTGGCATGTCACAATCCCGAAAACCAACAATCAAGTGACTATCTATTAAACATTATCATTGATTTAAGAAAACTTACTAATTTACTACAATTTGTGATGAACATAGTATTATATACTACAACTTTCATAATGCAATGTTCTCCAATTTATTTTAAAAAAAATAAGAAACTTTGTGTTTGTTTTCATCCGTCAGTCCGTTGTGTGTTCTTTAAATTTGAAATTCTCGCCATATATCACCGAGTCAAGGTCAAATCCCTGTTTATGTATTAATGTTGGTAATGAAGTTAGTTGCGGACAGCACAATTTGACGGCCGCCATAACTGTACGAGTTCTTGGGTTGTGTTTGTCTTCTATACACATGCAAAGCCAGTCAAAATTTCAGTCCCGTGGTGGGTCGTTATTTTCTTGTTAATCTGAGGTTTATTATCATTTATACTTAATTAACTATGATTTGTTAAAATTTAGTTTGTTGATATTCGAAATTATCAAAAAAAACATTAGTTCTGATTATAACTTCAAATTATGTCTTTTTCGTCAATCCGCTGGCGTCAGTCCTTTGTCAGGTATCGCGCCAGAGGATTTAATTGTCTCCATAATACTGCTTTTTGTTGTTGTTTTAGAGCACTTTTATCTTAATTGCTACCGTGTATAAGCATTTCTATTTTATATTTCACTGTAGAATATCATACGGCACACTAAAAGCAATTTGACTAGGGAAGAAGATTAGAAAAAAAAGAGAAGCCGAAAAGGCTCGCTTGGCCAGAATTAAAAGTGCCCCATTAAATTAGCGGAATACAAAGAAAAACAAAAACTTCAGTACTTAAGGAAATAACTAAAATTTTTAATAAAAACCTACTTCAAAACAAAAAACCACTAAAAACCAAAAAATAATAAAATATTAAGTTACGCATATATTTTGATTTGTTGGCTAGTCAAGTCATTAAGCAAATTAATCAACATGCACAAGTACAATGAAATAAATATTATTTTTTTGCTTTGCAGTGGTACTTATTATTTTAATATTTTTTGTGGTTTTTGTTTTGAAGTCGGTTTTTATTTATTTATAAAATATTTTAGTTATTTGTATATTTTTAGTGTTGATAGGCATTTCAATGAAGAAGAGTTGGTCCCACAAGGAATATGTTCTTTCCGATGACAATGAAATCGCTAAAATCAGTTAAAGCTGCCGAAGATATTGGTATTTACGTTTATTTTAATTTTATAATTATTTTTAATTGTTACTAAGTGATTTGAATACTTAAAAGACATGTGCCATTATTAAAACTAAGAGATTTGTACTAATTCTTATTTAATTTCATTATAATTCTTAGAAAATTGTGTACTTTATCAGTACTATGTTAGCCTCGTCAGTCCCCTGGCAGTCAAATTCAGAAAATTTTAAATATCTCATAATTTACTTAAAAAAGTGACTGGCCCGATTTGGAACAATATAATCATTAGATTTGTCATCATATGCACCCGAATTTGTTATAATTTGATTTAATTATTATAGTAAACAAAATATCCTCAAAAGTTACCCAACTTTTGTATAATCACCCTTATATCACGTTTAATCTATGATGGTGTGAGTTTTTTTACACACCCATTTAAAGAGGAAACTGAACAGTAAATTTTGTGTGTGTAATTTTAGATGTGAAAAATAGTTATAATATATGGCCAGTTTTTTTTTTTTACAAATCTGAGCGGGGCAATTAGCAATAGCAGAAATATATATCATGCTAAGGCTTCAAAAATAACAAGATGGTGATGTTAATTTAAAATGGCAATAATACCTATTACTACTGGGTAGAATATTATTACTTAGCAGCCTTCGGGGCGCAGACGGTTAGACGCCGCCTGTGAAACGAAAGGCCTCGGGTTCGTTCATCACACCGAGAGAAATGTTTGTGCGGCCCACAAATATTTCTTTCGGGTCTGGGTATTTGTCAGACAGAAAAGTCTCTAGTAATTCCTGATACCCACGACACAAGACTCCAGCGGCGTGCACAGGATTATGACACTGGGTATGCGGCGGAGTACTCGGTCACAAAAACGTTGTCTTTTATAGTTTTTTCGCATAGCCACAGCCACGCGACGGATCTCTAAGTCGGAAACCATACCAATATAACAAGTCTTAGATGTACTACTATTCATGTCCATCTTCTACGGCAACGCAGACAAAACAGCGATCGATCGTCGCGGCGGAAGAAATTCTAATAAGTAAAATAAAAAAACTCATCTAGTCAGCTTTCATTTTCACATATTCAAGGTTCCGGTTAGTTGAGATTACTATACCTATCCCGATGTAAATAAACGCAAGATTTCGGCCACCTCATTCATTCATTTGATAAACACACATTTTTAACACAAACCTCGCAATCAAATAACATTTGAAAAAATAAAAAAACACACTAGTAAAAGCAAATGACTACAATTAATATCGAAACTTAGTAATAAACTGTTAAATGTACACACTTTCAAACGTTAAAATGAAAAATCCTTTAAGAAATCTATATTTTTTTTTTACAAACATACTAGAATAAAATAGTAAACAATGCAAAAACTCATAAAAAAAAGCAAAATGGCCCCCGCGAAACACAAAACATTTCTATTTAAACAAATAAAACCTTACTAACCAAAAATGCATAATGTGCATAGGTGATTTATTAGATTCCAGCCTATTAATTTTACTCGGATTATATATAGGCAACGAACATTTACGATTACTCCCGACAACTGCCGAACTCCCGAGGCCTGCCGCAGGAGTCGCGGCTTTCAATATTCATGGGTGTGTGCGTTTGCGACTGTGCACGGACACCAAAATTACTAAACACATGCAAACAAATGTCATGCGGGACGCGGCGGCATGACTTGGTTGATTAGGTACATTATTTTGCTTTGCAGCGCCGCTTGCTTTTCGCGTGGCAACCATAATGTTTGCGTGATTGCAAATAGGTGCTATTTATAAAATATTAGGCGTTTTTAAGTTATTATATTTTGTTTATTCATTTATTTACTATAAATTAAAGTCATCTAAAACGTACGAACGTTATAATAAAATATCTGTGAATGGCAAGTAAAGCACTGCATTTCTGCCTACAAGGAGTGCACGCCCCTGCAAGACTCGATCTTAATGTGTGGTCTGGACTATGTATGTGGTTGTTGGGTGTTATTTTTTCATTATATTTTAAACTTCTAGAAGCTTCTTGGCTATAGTGAACTACGATAGTTATTGAGTAAATCATTTTTTAATATCTTATAAATGCTTTAGTTTGTTTATAGACTTGCGAAAGAGAACCGTTATTTTTATTTGGTATATGTTTTATGATAAAGTTTTAGTCGTACATTACATATTTAGAAATTGAAAATATCGAATTAGTCGGTACTCTGTGAGAGTATGAAATAATCTAATGTGTTAAATTGCTAATCCATTAAAAATAATAAAAAACTGACATACTTAATCAGTTTATCTCTTACCCAAAAATACTTCATCATATAAAAGTTTGTATAATGTGTTTGTAGGTCTAAGCGGTCTGTATTCTCTCCTACCGCGCACTCTCAGCGACAAGATCTACCGACTAACACCAGACGACGTCAACCAAGTACACAAACTGACGCTCTTCATAGATTCACTAGAGTTCTGCAATGCAGTCGCACAGGTAATATTATTTTGAATGTTTAATTGTTTGGTTATGGTTCTATTTCTATACCTTTTGTACCCAGTAATATAAGAAAGGCGACACATTGCCTAGCCACGGAAAAATTGAATAATTTATCCAAAATAAAAAAAACCATGACACTAAAATTACATAGTTTTAGCTATTCTAAGATTTCGTTACATATCTCTATGTCTTTAACTGATTGCGCTTTGTGTAGTTTAGTCAATAATATCTTCATAAGAAATATAAAAAATGTCTTAATTATAATTATTAAATAATTTATAAAATAATTTTATTAAATAATTATTTAATAAAACCAACATTTTTTTTCCATAAGGTGGCTCATCCGTCCATCAAGAAGCATCTCCTAGATCTGCTGTATCAAGGGTTCCTAGTGCCCGTGCTAGGTCCAGCGTTGTTACAGGTAAAATATACTGGTTCAGTGTGAACGCTTGTGGGATGAGTGATTTTGTTGTACTGTATATTTGCCTTTTTACCAGTGAAATATTTATTTATGTAAGGAAAATATTTTAGTGTGAAAAAAGAATACATTTTCATATAATGGTTAATTCGTTTTGTTTTGTCTATGGTTGATAACAAAGGAATAAATTGTCATTGGTAAAAAGGAATGTTGGTTTCATACTGGGTTATTGGATGTTTTGGGCATTGAGTATTTTCGTATTTTTATATATAAATCAGATACAGATCCATAATTTTTCACTTTATTACAAATCTCTTTTACTAAAGTAGTAACGTTTCTTTTCAAGTAACTGTCTAAAAATTTTTGTTTTGATAATTTCTATTTTCTTTTTATGATATTCATTTTCTTCTAATTAATACCATAGTTATTAATGTATTAAATAATATTTTTAGAATAACTAATTATATAGACTTCATTTCAGTCCATTCAGGTAAGCTATTTATAGGTTTCGTCAAGATTTTTATGCAATATTTAATAGTACATATTTTGTTACGTTTTCGTTTACATTTAATATAAGTTTATATAAGAAAATTAAAAGATAAAAACCCATTTAATAAAACAATGATTCCAAAATAAAAATCCCGATTTTCTAAAAATAAAATATTGTAGTTGTAATGTACGAACTCAACGAAATAACCAATACACATAAGATATTTAAATTATTAAACACTCATTCTTAATTATTGCAACTTCTATAATATTATTTGTTGGCACTTTAGTGATCTGGATTAATTTTTGTTCTTAATAAACTGAACATTTTTTCAACCATATGTAAAATAATGATGAATTTATTTACATAATTCAAATAAATTTATAATGATATTTTATATAGTATATTGTGTGTCGTTTGGATGAAGTATGTATGAACTATTAAATATAAGTAATATAAGTATTTGTTATGTTTTATTAGTATAATGTTATTGTAATTATCTTTACATCTATTCACTTTTATCGAGTAAAACCTGGGCGTTGTAGTTAATGAAGTATTTAAAATATTATTAGTTTAAAAATAATCTGCTGAAATTAATATTAATTTCTATTTTATAATCAATATTTCTCAATTTACTCGTTAAAAGTAAGTAAAAATAATTACTACTGTGTATTGAAATGATACCAATGAAAATCTATTTAAAAATATTCGAGTATTGATGTAATAGGCAAAACAATCTGCTATACTACTTTTAAAAGTATTATACCTAACTTTTATTGCCTATGTTCTTGTGAACTAAGAGCCATCCCAGATTAATGTCATTTAACAAAGCTGAATGTTTTGAGAATAATAATTAGTCTTGTAATGACGCGTATTCTCTTAAGATCATGGTATACTACTAATCTTAAAATGCAAGCTTTGTTAAAATGCCATAGATCTGGCAGATTTAGTATCTTACCAATCTTTCCCTATCACCCGTAAAAATATAATCGATTTATATTGAAATTCGCATTGGTATCATTTGAATAATATGATTTGTGTAAGAATGACATCAGTGGGCTTTGCAAGCACGGGCGCCGGCTGAGCACAAGGTGTGGGCCATACCGACATCACTAACGAGCGGTACAGTGACAGATCATTTAACATCGATTGGCTTTGTGTACTAAACTCGTTTGTACAGCGTTCATACAAACGACTGAATATTCGATGCTTTTGGTGCGATTTATCGACTTTGTTTTTGTGATATTTTAAGGGTTTTTGTTGTTAATTGAAGATTATTTTGCTATGATTTTTAAATTTTTTTAATTCCCTTTTAATTTATAGTGTTTTCTTGTTTAATTAAATATTATTTTTGATTAAAAAATTGATAAACTTCATCTAAAATTGCTTTATCGATAAAATCAAAACAAAAAACATCATCGTATTTTAATTCACTCAAAATCCAACCATTTTAACAACACAAAAAAATATTCAAATCGATTAAAAACAATCGATAATCGATTGTAACTGTCACCCGCGCCCGTGTGCATCGCCTGTCTGGTGGATAGTCGAGAGCGGCGGCGTTGCAGAGTGGCGCGGCGGAACAGGCGGCTGCGATGGTGTACCTCGAGATGACGCTTCGATGTGTGACTGAACGGGGACTGCTCAGAGCTGTGCTGCACTTCCTGTTTGTGTACGAGTATGACGGAGTTAGGGTTATCGACGTCATGTTGCGGAGGCTAGAGGGGAACTCGCAGGTGAAATATCTATATATTATTTTATTAGTTTTATTTTACACGGATACGTCATAATGGCTGCAATACTTAGTTTACTAGTTTGCTCCCGTAGGTGGCATTGTATGTAGGATGTGAGCTGTGAAGTTGTGGGTTTGAAACCCATGTCAGCTGATCTACGTGGTGGTTTATGTCGATAGGTTCGCCATCAATAACGTCGTAAAGACGAAATCGTAAAAGAACAATGTTTGTAATGAACTATTTTTCATTAGTTAATGTAGTTAAGTTTATCAGCTTATAATTTAATAGTAGACCTTTGCCAATCAATGGAACGTAAATATATAGACTGACATGGATGTAGACAAATCTCGTTCAACAAGCACGTAATATTTTATATACTACTGTTTTTTCCAGCTGTCACTAGTCTCACTTGCGCTAATGGAAACTCTCATCGACCTGAATTGCGAAGACGTGACAATGGAGCTCGTCTACAAGTATCTGCTCAGCGGGCAGCATTTAATGGCGTCACATCGACATAAAATCGCCGATCCAGAGTCATACCGTGATGCTGCAGTGGCCCTCTTGTCTCTATCCCCTCGATGCTGTTCCCGACCCTTGGAGAAGACTAGGCAGTGGGTGGACGAACTGGCTAACAGTGGGAGACGGGTCCTGGATTTGAAAAGGGAGGAGGATAGACGAGTGAACGGCGTGCATGATGAAATAGCGCTGAGTTATCTAGTCCAAGAAGCTAAGTTTAATTATGGGGTGAGTTGTGGTACTCAATATTTGGTTAATTAATAAACTGTGCTCAGGCATATAGCCAAGATCTTTTAGCGGTATACAAAGTAAAAGAGCAAAACTTCTGTCAGTTGATTTGCAATCGATTTTGCCTAGGAACAATATTATTCTTCAAAGCCAAATACGTCCTACTGCCTTTTCTACAGTCCAGAATACGATTCAGATGGGTTAGAACATGGCCAAATGTGGATTGGCGTTCTTTAAATTCTCTGACATTCATAAGTATTATTTTCTAATATTTATACATTAATTTATATTTTCAGTATCGATGTCACGTCTTCATCACAGGGTTAAAACAATTATAATTTAATTTTAATTTATTCATTTCAGAACCCCAACGATACATTATACGGCAATTACCACGCGTACTTATGCGACGCACGATTCGAGATCGTATCGCGCGCCATCGCCTGCAGCAACTGGACTTCCAAATACGACACAGTCACAACACCCAAACGAGAAACAAACAACAATTCAACAAACACTAAGGAAATCGATACTCAGAACACTAGAGAACTCGACAGTCTCATCTCTATATGTACTAGCGAATATGACACTTTAAAAACATCAGATACATCGGAAAAGGAACAACACAGCTTAACATCGTTTACGGAAAATATCGATGAGACAAAAGCAAACGACAATCAGAATGTCGATGAGAAGGATGTCGATATCTTCAATCAGACTAGTGATGGGAAAGACGATTGTCTATCGATAGGGGAGAGCAGCGACTACGAGAGCTTTAAGTATAAAATCGACGAGGACGGTGAAGGGTATGCGGAGGAATTGTTCAGGAAGAGTTTTGAGAAGCCTGAAATTGTGCCGGAGTACGAAGTGCCATTTATTAGGAGCTGGAGGGCCAGCGCCGAATCAATAATCGGTAATATTTTATTCATATTATATAGTACTGCACGCATGGCATTATTTAACTTTGCAGACTATTTACGAGCGCTTAATTTCTGCTAAAGGGAATTCTCTTCAACATAATCAGCATTTTAAGTCATAGTACAGCCGTTGAATGCTAACGGCTTTAAAAACGTATTTTAGCCATCGAATGTTTTGTCCCTTTCAAACGACTTTTGAATCCAGATTGAGTAAAGTAGACAAAACATTTGATAGCTAATATATTTTTTCTTAGTTATCTAATAAGCCTGTAAATTAAAAAAAGTATACTTTCTATTTCTTTTAATGGCGAAAAAATGTGAACGTTCCCCATAATGATAATAATTATTTATTTTTTCTTCATTTCAGGTCCATTACTAAGCAGTCTCCTAAAAAAAGCGGCGGCTCTATTAGAATCTGAAGTGATAGTCAACTGTAGAGTGACGAGTGTGATATCAAGGCTAGCGTCTCTGCCTACACCTCTTCTCACTTCGTTACTACTATGCACGGGCTTCGTACTGCCACCAAACGTACCTTCTCTGTTTCAAGTGAGTATCGATTGTCGATAAATTTTAGTGATTTTATCGATGTTGCATCAGTGTGTTGATGAGAGAAGTTATAAGGATTTGAGTCGGTAATTTCATCTAGTTGGGTCCTTTAAGTATTATGGTTTTAATTACCCTCCGTGGCCTAGTTAGTTAAAATACTGACTGAGAACCGTGATGCTGGGCGGGGATTTTATTCCCAGGCTTACACAAATATTCATGTGCAATTATTTTTTTATTGCAATAAATGGCAAGACGAGCATGTCGGTTGCCTGATGGTAAGCGATACGAGAGCTTATGGACAGTAGCAAAATTAAACAAAACCAAAAATTACAAAGCAATGCATTCCTCTGCGCTCGCCATACTGAGCCATAACAGGTTAAGTCACAATATGTGCAGTAGTTACTCTGGCTATAATGTCCTTCAAACCGAAACCTAACAGTGCATTTACACTGCTGTTTGGCGGAAGAAATAGCAATGTAATCTATAAACAAATATTCGAAATCTAGCTATTATGAGCGCGAAAGCTCTGGTAGTTTCTGATATCCGAAACACCAAACTTTTGTCGACTGTATTTGGATATATTTTTTCAAAAACATCAGACTAATGGCTATTTTGATTATCTTTTTCAGATTCTAAGCACGTTAAAAGAGGAAGTGGATGAATTGACAGAAGGCATAGACAACACGAGTGAGCTGGTGGACAAGGCGCGCGTGTTCCTCATACGAAGGGAGATGGCGCTGGCTAAATCGCGAGGCCCAAACGCAGATGAAAGTGCGTATAGTGATATTATTTATTATAAAATTATAATTTAAAATATAGTTTAAACGCAATACAAAGTGATAAGCTTGACGCTATGACGCTTGGGAAGAGTCGCAGGATGCACTTGGTGTATTCTGTGACTTATCTAAAGCCTTTGACTGCGTAGAGCACGACACTCTGGTCAGGAAATTACGCCACTATGGTATCAGGAACCGAGCTCTCAATCTTTTGTCCTCCTATTTGAGCAATAGGGTACAGAAGGTTGATATTAATGGAAAACTTTCTGGAGGATCTGCGGTCACTATGGGAGTACCGCAGGGTTCAATTCTGGGACCTTTTCTATTCCTGGTCTACATAAATGACTTACCTTATCACGTCGGGAATAATCACGAAGTTGTGTTGTTTGCGGATGATACATCTTTGACATTTAAAATTAAAAGGCAACAATTAGATTTTGATGAAGTAAACAGTGCCCTTCGTGAAGTTGTACATTGGTTTAATGTTAATAATTTATTACTTAATGCCAAAAAAACTAAATGTATTAAATTCACACTGCCCAATGTTAGGCAATTATCTACCACTGTACAAATTAACGGTGAAGAATTGGATCCTGTTGCGTCTACTACGTTTCTGGGCATTACGGTCGACGCTAAACTCCAGTGGGGGCCGCATATCAATAAACTATCTGGTAGATTAAGTTCAGCGGCATATGCAGTTAAAACCATAAGGCGTTTAACGGATGAGGCAGCGGCAAGAATTGTCTATTTCAGCTATTTTCATAGTATAATGTCTTATGGAATTCTTCTCTGGGGAAATGCTGCGGATATAAATAGCATTTTTGTTTTACAAAAAAGAGCTGTTAGGGCCATTTATCAACTTGGTCCAAGAGTTTCATTGAGAGAAAAGTTTAAAGAAGTAGATATTCTTACTGTTGCATCTCAATATATTTATGAAAATTTATTATATGTTCGTAAAAATATAACCCAATTTAAGCGTAATTGTGACATACATAGTAAGAACACTAGGAACAAACATAATCTTGTCTCACACATTACTCGTCTCCACAAGATAAATAATTCTTTTATGGGTCAAAGTATACACTTCTATAACAAGCTTCCCAACAGTTTAAGAGAACTTCCAATTAATAAGTTTAAAAAAGTGATAAAAGTTAAGCTGTGTAAAAAGGCATATTATAGAATCACAGATTATGTGGAAGATAAAACTGCTTGGGAATAAATTTATCATGTTTTGCTTCTATTGACATTATTGTTACTTGTGACATGAACCATTGTTATTGTAATTGGCGATATAAAAAAAAAAAACAAAAGAAAAAGAAAGAAAAAAGAAGACAGTTCGTGTTGCTGAGGGAGTTTCTTGCGCCGCTTCTTCTTCACAGCTACAACACGTTCCGAAGCGGTGGTAGCAGAAAAAGACGATTCAAAAGATCTTGTGAAAGACTATTTGAATAAAGAATATTTTGATTTGATTTGATTTGATTTAAGTGTAAGATAGTTGTTGAAATTTTGATATTGTTGTAAAGAGTGGGGCCGTAGTGAGAATATTTCGCTATAAATAATGAATATTATGTATTTTGTATATCACCTGACGATGACGTCACCAAAAATGATCAGATTTACTTGCCGAAAAGCGCGTTACATTTCAACCAGAACGGCTAAAGAAAAAAGAAAGTTTTTTTTTAATGTTTATATCTCTGTAGTTGAAATTTGAAATAAGGCCTCGTCCATTCTTAATACAAGATTCAGCGCACACCAGGATGGCAAGACAAGAGATTTAATTTATGCCGTGGTATCGTGAGGTATTTTCCGATGCCGCGACATCGATTTAAAACATTGGAATTTATGTCGTATTCCAATTAAGTATCCTTTGTGAATTTGGTGAAAAATTGTATCGCTTGCTTTAATAGTTCTTTTCTAATTATAATCAGGTCAGGCACGCAATCAAGAATCGCCAACGCTCAGGCCAGACGACTCGCCGTTCCGCCGCGTGGAGTCCAAGCGACGCAGCTTCTCCAACAGTTTGTCCAGCATGTTCGCCAGGAGAATATCATGTATGTAAATTAATATTTATGGTAGAAAAATACTTGTCTCAATGTATATGATGGCTTGTGGTGCAATACCTACGCCTTTATTGGTGCTTTTAAAATAAAATCGTATTCTCGATTGTAGAGGACGCCGTAGTATAAAGATGCTTCTGAGAAGGGCGGTATATTTGTATCTATTGGTATGGTACTGGCGTCTGATGCCATTTGATACTCTGTTTAGACAGCATTTGCGCTTACCATCGAGTGCAGTGCAGTCATTATGACGTGCCAGTATACAAAAAAAGGTCACTCGCCCTGCAGTGGGACTTATATGGCCTGTTACAGTAAAAATAAAATATGGACACTTGAGTAGAACTGTTAATGTTGCGCTGTTCACCGGTCGCTTCCCAAAGGTCACAGTTCAGCAGTGATGTATGAAATATATGATTATGTATGTGATTTTTCGAACACGTGGCAGTACTATCTTTATATATTTATTTGTATTATGTGTATATTGGCTTGGTAATAGATTTTTAATACATATATTTAAATTTCAGCATCACCATCACAAACAAACTCGCACAGTCTACAACCAGTATCTAGTCCACAGAAGCGGCCCATATTTACCGAAGAGTCATACTGGAACCAGTCCATAACACTTCGCTCCATACTCAACGCGGTCATACTCGACGAATGGGTAAAGGAATTAGCTGCCTTATGCGAAGAACACGCCTTACGATTGTCGGCGGAAAACTATGAAGACGACACATACATCAGAAACGTCGCCTTATGACTGACCGCAAAAGCCGCTAACGGCTTAAAACATAAACAAGTGGTCTATGGACGGTGTGTGGATACCCCAGTGTGATAAATCATCGATAAAAATGTGTTGAGTCGATAGTCAATCAATTATCGTTAGCTTAAGGTGATATCGATTATTGATACTCCTTTAAACGACTGTGTGAAGTGTTGCAATGTAGAAAACATCACTTAGTGTTAGGTTTTATCGGTAGTTTTAAGAACACTCAGAGCTTGTAGTTTTCGGCTCCTTTAACTCTGTCGATAATAACGGCCTCTGCCGAGTATCGAACGTTAAATACAGTAATTTTTATCCTACTATTTCCTTAATAACGTACTCTTAAACGATTCATATTTGGATTAGTTGATGTATTACAAGGTAATGTTTTTTCATGGTCGATAATTATTTTGAATTGTGACCTATTTGTAATGGTAACGCCGCCTTTTAGAAAAATATAGAAAACAACGTAATTGTATATAGTATGTTAGAATTGTCAAAAATTAAATTTAACATCGATACGGTTAAATTATGGACAGTGCATCGATAACATAATATGTGATATGTAAAAAGACAATTTATATAAATTTCCATGATAATAACTTCTTCATACAGTCTAAACAACCTTTTGTATCACACATCTTGATGAATCTTGATGATCAATATGAAAAACACTGTCCATATTTGTACTTTCAAGTCCATACACATTCTCATACACTTTGTATGAGGTAAGGGGGAATGAAACAACGAAAAAGAGCAATATTTACACGCCAATAATACTGAGCGTTAATGGATAGAATTAATCAATAGATAGTTATAATCATCCGATGGTAAGTTTATTTCTCAAGTAACTAAATAGAAATATCAAACTTCTTCATTGTTTCTTGTAACCCTTTCGATATGTATTGGACTTTTAAAAGCATGCGTAAAGAACAAAATTTAACATTATCGACGTGCAAAAATGTACGCTAGTGTCTAAGTATACTTAATAAGTACCTAACTTTAGTGTAGTTAATTGCAATTATTTTAAAGCGATTGCCATCAACGTAATTATAAACTGTGATTTTGTGATGTTCAAACGATCTATTGTATACATATTTGCGGTGGTAATATTTATTTTGGTTTAACATTTGGCGAATTCATAATTGATGTATACGTGTGTTTTAACAGTACTTTAATTTGTTTTCGTGTATTTTTGTGTCGTTTTGTTTGTGAACATTTCTGTGAGAAATTACATCTAACAGTTCTGTATTTACAGAAATATAATATCACAGAAACTATGAGAAGCATTTCAGTCTCACAGCCTCGAAACAAACATTTGTGGAACATGCAAACATTTTCTCAGTAATTGAACCTCTTTATTTTCTACCATAGTTTTGGTATTGTCAAAAATCTATAACAAACATATTCTTTCCGTGTTATCTTAGTTAAGACAGCTTGAGCATATTAATATCGATAAAAATGTCGATATTCTATTCAACTATTCGTACGTTCGTTCGTATGCACGCCTGTAGACGTTGATTGGACGCCGCTTTCATTAGGTAACAAAGAAAATTTTAGGATTACCTTTATGTTCAGCTGTAGATATTTTATGGAAACACGTAATTCTTATTAATTGCATTTTGATTTGATAATTAAGTATCGATAATAATCATGTTAGTATTGAGGCCTATAAGCATTTAAATCTTGTTTTCAAATGGCCTGACATTATCTTAATGATTCAGCATGGACCACAGAAATGTTTACAAAAGAAATGTGTTTTTACAACTTGGACATTACAATTAATTTTATGTAGTTAATAATTTAGGTAGCATTTTGTCATTAATTGTATTCTATAACTGGCTTCCGTTATTTTCGTGAGACGATTAATTTCGCGGTTTTATTGTTTTATATTAACACATTATTATTTTGGATAATTTGCTATATATTTTAATTATATCGAATGTTAATGAGATTTTAATGTATTGAATCATGAATGATGAATAAGAAAAAGTTGTCTGATGGGAAGTAGATATTTTGATATGAAGAAAAAAAAAAAACAAATATTTAATTGGATACAATAATTTTGAATATACGAAATCGATTGTAAATATCGATTATCGTGAAAAAAAAATGGAAATTAATGATTCAATATTTGATGCACCCTATACTTAAGTAGACAAGTAATTGAAAATTTGTTATTGGCAGCTATATAAGTATAATTTACTATTTTGTAGTACATATTTAAATATTAGTCGAATTTTCATCAAATATTAATCGAAGCTCAAACTGAAGGTTGTAAAAGGAATAAAACAAGAACAAGCGAAATTAAACTTTAATACTACAGCTTAAAGTATATGGTATCAAATATTGAATTATAATCCATGTAATTTTTCTTTACGTAGGTTTGATTGTGAGTAACAATCACCTATCATGTTAGATTTAAATCACGGATGTCGTCCGTTTCCGTCCGAAGGATGAAAATATTTTTATTTATATACGTTTCGGAGTTTATATTAAAATTAATGGGATGTGATTCCCGAAACGTCCGCTAGGCATAGACCCATTGTCTATGAAGATCGTTGAACGGACGGTCGTGTGATTTTTACAAATAAATACCTTATACATTAATTGATTTAATTATAAGTATTAACGAAATAATGTCAAATTAAATGGAATATTTTGGAGCCATGTTTTGTCTGACTGAATTTTTGTAAATATTTTTTGCAACGAAATACTTTTGAGAAATTCGTTTGAGGTTATTGTCTAGCGGAAGGAATTCCTAATAATGCAATATCGTTTAAGTGCAATATAAATATCACATCAAGCAGATAACCTTGCAATCAACTGTTAGTAAAGTCGTTATACTGGGTATCTCAAGACTGCTACCGAAAACGAAGCCGGGTGGTAGTTTTAGTGGCTACAAATACAATGCAACTAAAAATTTCGCATAGAAACGCGACAATTATTTTTTATGATTTTTTAAATATTGTCCTTTTTGGGTGGTAAATCCATAGTTTTAGCTAAAATAATAATTTAAACTCTTTTATACCTTAGAGTATTTATAAATAAAAGGGTGTACACTATTATTTTAGGAAAAAATGTATTTACCACCCAAATATAGCCATAGGAAAAAAAATACAAAAAAAAATTGACGCTTTTTTTTGCAACTTTTTCTGTTGCATTGTGTCTGAAGTCGCTTAAACTACCACCCGGCTTCGGTAGCAGTCTTGATATACCCTGTATAGAAAGTCGCGTACAATGATAACCTAATGGATTGCCTTGACAGTTTTATAACGCAGAAAATGAGTGTTTCAAAATACTATTAGTATAATTTTATATCGATATATTTTATTGTTGACTTGTACGCGACTTTTACGAAAAAAATATTAAAGCTATACGTCCTGTAATATTCAATAATTTACCTATGAAATAATAGCTTGCCAATATTCTTGCATACCAATTGCCATTGGATACCCGTCAGTAACGCTAAGTAACTGAAATGTTGAAGTTACGGCACAATGATTGTAATGTGAAATTATAAGACATTTTATATACTTAAATTGAATTTTAATAAAGAAATGTGAATAACTATGCTTGTTTCTCTTCTTTGGCTGTGGTGACAGAAATATCAAATTTAATTAACGAATAGTATAGATAACCTTTTAATATTAGATTCATATGGATTTCAGTTTCTCATAGCCATGAAAAGATATGCTCGCACTATCACAGTTCCAAATAGATCGCCCTTGAAATCGGCAGAAGAAAGTATATAAGATTTATTGAATTCAATCTTTTGCGATTCTTACAAAGTAATTACATACTTGGAATAATATTTCGCAATAGTCGATTTACCAAAGTCGATTTAACAGGAATCATTTCTTTAGTCTATGCGTATTGTCAACTGTCACCGACATGTCAATTAAACTTGAAAGTGGTTGTTTTGGTGATGGCTTCGATATTTTTTACATCAAACAAACTGAAACAAATCTATTAAAAGAAGCTCACAAACTATAAACTGGGAAAATACAATTATATTTTCATTACCTCTTTTACGATTTAGTAGTAATAGCTAATAAAGATGTCGGACGACGAGGTTATCCGTTTCGAGATCACCGACTACGATTTGGATAATGAGTTTAATCCTAATAGAAGCAGAAGAGCGAAAAAAGAACAGCAGATATACGGTAATTAATATTTGTATTATAGTTTTACTATCGGGTTCGATCCCCGCACCTAGAGCTATGTTTGTGCGGCCCACAAATATTTATTTCAGGTCTGGGTGTATGTAAGACCTAAAAGTCTCTCGTAGTTTCTGATACCTACGAAACAAGACTTAATTGTTCTTAATGTCGGGTCAGGACTATGTATGTGACTGTTGGGTGTATATGTTTTTTTTTATAATAGTAAACAATAGTTGATGAAATTGTTGCAATCACAAAGTGCCACTATTCTAGCCTATTCAATGGAACGCTTAATTATAGCGGAAGCCCTTTCTCTGCAGAATAACTTATATAGGCTATTTGTTAACAGTTTTTTGTGCTTTTCCAGGTGTTTGGGCTAAAGACAGTGATGAGGAAGACAATGAGGATAATATTAGGCAGAGGACACGTAAACCCAAAGACTTCTCCGCACCAATTGGGTTTGTGGCTGGTGGTGTGCAGCAAGCTGGCAAAAAGAAGGAAGAAAAGAAAGGTATCCATATATTCAATTAATTTGGATGTATATAAAGTCTTCAGAAAGATATGTCTATGAATATGACTGTAAAGTTTATTGATTTTTATGAAAAGCTGAAGCTGAGGCTGTGAGTTTGTATCCCAGTGCATACATATTACTTCAGAGTCATGTATGAATTGATTGTAAACAGCCAAAAATTGTAATGGTGAAGAAATTGTCATAATACCTGTATAGCTCTTTACGAGATGATATATGCTACCTGTCAATTTGAAGAAGAACAGCAGGGTAGACTGGTTAATCCCCATTATTTAAACTTTGAATTGGAGGGCAGTGAACTATTTCCCATCTGCTAAATGGTTTTAATCCTTAAATAAATTCCTTGAATTTGCATGAAAAACTATGTGGTATGAAAGCTTTTGGATATTTTGTAGTATCTTCTTAATGTTAATCCTTTTTCGTTTACAGAAATCGAATCAGCAGAAGCCTCAACTTCCCGACCTAAGTTTGCAGCAAACAGTTCCGATGAGGAGGAACAGGAAGTCAATCCTGATGAGAGCGACACTGCTGGGATCAGGAGACAGGGTCAGGGCATGCGGCCTCCCAACCTAGGAGGCAATGTTGGAGCCTGGGAGAGACATACTAAGGGTATTGGTGCTAAGTTGCTGCTACAGGTAAAATCATAACCAGTAATTGTTTACAGTTTTATTATTGGTGTATCAATGTAGTAGTTATTTTCTTGTAGTACAAACTTAGTAATTTATTTATTTTTTGCCTGTTTTATTTCATATATTACTTATTTGTTACTGTAAGTTTACTTCATAGTAACTTTAGTAATTATGCTTTAGGTATGCCTATAGCTAGCTAGCTATCTAAGAAATCTATCAATTGAATATATATTTGAACCAAAACTACCAATTGGAATTGTATTTTGTATATTAAAAAATAAAGGAAATCAAAAGCAAAATCTTATGTTTATTGAAAAATTTAAATTCATCAGTGAAAATTACTGTATAATCAAGTATTCTTTTCCTTTTCACAGATGGGTTACCAACCAGGCAAGGGTCTGGGTAAGGATCTCCAGGGTATATCAGCGCCAGTGGAAGCTACTGTCAGGAAAGGAAGAGGAGCTATCGGAGCTTATGGGCCTGAAAAAGCGACAGTAAGTATGATTTTATAAATATTATTTATATTAAAATTATAAAGTGGATATATTTGATTGTCTGTTTGCATTAAATAGGTTCTGAAACTACTGGACTGATAAAAAAAAACTTTCAACATTAGAATGCTGATGAACATTGGAGATAGAATATTTTTCAAAAAGTATATCTTGTTTTGTTAATAGATATTCCAAATTTTATCACAGTTCATGACACCCATGCCAAAAAATGCATATTAATGTGGGAGAAGACTACAAAATTGTTGAGACTATTAATTTTTGTTATCCACAACTTTATCGTAAATTAAACATTCAACACTGTGTCTCCAGCAAAAAGCCAAGAAGGAAGAGGAGCGTCGTCTGAAAGAGAAGGAAGATCAGGACAAAGATAAGAAAGAGAAGACATACAACTGGAAGAAGTCGCACAAGGGCCGCTACTTCTACCGCGACGCCGCTGACGTCATACAAGAGGGTAAACCCACGATGCATACTATTGCCAGGTATTTTGCTGTGTAGAGACTAGAATATTTAAATTAAAATTTAATTATATGTTTGATATATGTATGTTGACATGTTTGAATGGTTATTTGGTATATTGCTTACAATTTTTCTCAAGTAATTGGTATGATTATTTTGCGTTAAATATCAAACAATTTAACTAACTAAAATACATCCATACATGATCTCAATATGTAATTTTTCGAGATAGTTAAATTACATACAACAGTTTAAAAGCTGTTTGATTAAAGTTTTACTTAAAGTATTTTAAGGAAGATAATTTAAATCATAATCACAAACAAATACTGACAATTTTTTATATAATTTATTTTATTTTTATTTCTTGTTTAATTTTTAAATATATTTTTGAATGTACAATGTGTATACTTCCTTTTTCGTTTGTTTTTTTTTCATTGAAATTGAATGATAATCAGCAAGATATATTCTAAAATGTATATATGTGTAATTGTTTATACAGTAGCGAGTTATCCCGCGTGCCGGTGATCGACATGACTGGCAAGGAGAGGCGCGTGCTGAGCGGCTACCACGCGCTGCGAGCGCACGCGCCGCGCTACGAACACGAGCCGAGACGCAAGTGTGACAACTTTGCCGCGCCGCAACTTATACACAATCTGGAAGTTATGGTTGATTGTTGCGAACAGGTATGTTTATGTTAACTGCCCAATTTTGGGCCTAAATAGCCAATAGTTGGATTTTTGAATTTAGAATGGTCTTGTTTTTAGCAATCTTTGGTGTAAACCACTGTCAGTAGGATTTTTGAATTTAGAAGAGTTCTGTTTTAGCAATCTTTGGTATAAACCACTGTTATACTGTTTCCATTCGTTTATTTTATTTTTGACACATCGAGTACTGAATCAAATAGTGATGGCCTGATGCGTTATCGAATCAATTTTTTATAACAAACGATTTTATTTTTGAACAAGTTTTAATCGATTTAATACATATTTTATTTTTTGCTCCATGCATTGTTTTATAAAACTTCAGGGATATTTAAGTTACTTGATTTGATAATTATATTAAAATAAACCATTTACTTATGTTAAGTTAATATTCTTATCACTTCCGTCGGCAATAGTAATGTTGTTAAAAACAAATTGTGAAACGGCAACACTGGGCAGACAGGTGACGCGCGCCGCCATTTTGTGGTCACTCACAACGAGACGCCCGCGCCCGTGCTAGTGTTTTCCGTTCGCTGAATTTTAATTCACATTTTTCATACGTCGAGTTGAGTATTTATATTCCTCCGTATTGTTTTACCCGTGAATTCCTACATTTGGTTGAATTGAGAACATCGTACCTGCCTTCATCACTTTCAAAATGCCTAAAGGAAAGGTGCTTAAAGGACAAACAAGGGAGTTTGTGTTGCGACTTCATGAGTACTTTGAAAGGGAAAGCCGTAATGGTGGACCTCTTATACCAGTGACTCAAATCAGAGACCGTGTTTCAGCAGCATTAGGTATTACTGCTCCAACAGTTTCAAAAATAATTAAAGAAGGCTACGGCAGTAGTGGCATGGAACAAAACAAGCCATCTACACCTAAGAAAAAACGTCAGCCCTTTAAAGTGACAGCAATTGACAGTTTTGATGGTGATGCTATTCGTCGTCATATATACGATTATTACCAAAGAAAAGAGATTCCTACTTTACATAACCTAGTACAATCTCTGAAAACTAGTGGCTTGTTCCGTGGTCAAAAGTCTTCTTTGGCGAAGGTATTGAATAGGATTGGATTCCAATACAAAAAATGTGACAAAAGAAAAATATTGATGGAACGCAATGATGTTGTTTTGTATCGATGCGAATTTTTAAGACAAGCTAAAAAAATAGAAGACTGGTCGAATGTTGTTTTCACCGATGAAACTTGGCACAATGCGAATCACACGGTATCAAAAACTTGGACTGACAACACTGCTAGCTCCTCGACCGCAGTGCCAATGGGAAAAGGTGAAAGAATTATAATTTGTCATGCAGGAACCGCAAAAGGATTTGTGCAAGATGCTATGTTAGCTTTTAAATCAAAGAAAACAGGGGATTACCACGAAGAAATGAATTCCGAAGTATATGAAAAATGGTTTCGGGAAATGTTATTGTCACTCGAACAGCCATCAACAATATTTATAGATAATGCGTCCTATCACTCTCGGCAAATTAACAAAATGCCAACGCAAGCCAGTAAAAAAAATGAAATAATAAACTGGCTCCGTAACAATGGCGAGGAGGTGGACGAGTCCTTATTAAAAGTAGAGTTACTTAAAATATTAAAAATGAGGAAGCAGCCTAAACGATACGTTATAGATGAAATGGCTGCAGAACATGGGCACACCGTCCTTAGAATTCCTCCATATCATTGCCAGTATAATGCCATAGGGCTAATATGGGCGCAAGAGAAAGGATATGCTGCGAGAATAAATACAACTCCTCCTTTCACCGCAAACAAAATGCTGGAGTTGCTTAAAAATGCGTGTGAAAATGTGACGCCTCATAACTGGGCGAGTGTCGTAGATAAGACGAAGAAAGAAATAATGTCTGATTGGGATCGCGATGTCGCATTTGACAACTTACCCATGCACTCATTAATAATTAGTGTTACTGGGGATACGAGTGACGACGACGCCGATTCCGACGAAACAGACGATTGTTTATAAATAAAAATATTAACAAATTACCTTTTAGTTGTTTTAATTATTTAATCCTTAAAGTACTATGAATTCCAACATGGTTTAACTGTTTATTACAAGTAGGTACTAAACATTTATTTTCGTTGTAATCATTGTAATTATTTTAAATTAAACTCTTATTAAAAGTCACTTCAATACGTATACCTTTATTCATATTAATTAATTTGTAGCAAATACATTCGATCCTAATATTGGGTACTATATTACGTTTAACTGTTTTCATTAGCATTTTAATGTAATTTTATTTCAAATGATTCCGATTGATTGATTCTATTCAAAATCGTTTTTGTTATCTGTGGTCATTCGTTACGAATGGCACAACTCTAAGTGGGCGTTACCCGTCAAGAAAGTATCTACTTTTATTTCAAAATATTGTTCTACTGTAATGTCGTACTTTATAGGCGTGAACTGTCAAAAATAAAATAAACGAATGGAAACAGTATAGTAGGATACTTGAATTCAGAAGAGTTCTGTTTTAGCAATCTTTGGTATAAACCACTGTTAGTAGGATACTTGAATTTAGAAGAGTTCTGTTTTAGCAATCTTTGGTATAAACCACTGTTAGTAGGATACTTGAATTTAGAAGAGTTCTGTTTTAGCAATTTTTGGTATAAACCACTGTTAGTAGGATTTTTGAATTTAGAAGGGTCTTGTTTAAGCAATCTCTGGCATAAACCACTGTCAGTAGGATTCTTGAATTTAAAAGAGTTCTGTTTTAGCAATCTTTGGTGTAAATCACTATCAGTAGGATTTTTGAATTCAGAAGAGTTCTGTTTTTGCAATCTCGGGTCAAATCCACTGTCATTCTAATACTTGATTATATGAATTCTTCCATTCCTCAAGAATAATTACTTACTGTAAAAAAATTCCCTCAGGATATAATCCAAAACGCCCGCGAACTTCAACAAGCAGAAGACGAGATAGTGGTGTTAGAGCGAGACCTAGAAGAGTGTAACATCAAGCTGGCTGACCATGATGTAGTCATATCCAAGGTGCAGGCCATACTGGAGAAGGTTGAGGAGCTGAACAAACCTGAAGTGTCACTGGAGACTGCTTATGAAGTGTTGGCTGATTTGAAGGTGAGTGAAGAAATGCTATTATCAGCTGTTGTAAAATGGTGATGTGATTAAAACGGTTCACTTCAATTTTTTGTACGACTTTAATATAGCAACATGACATACAGTACATAGCAAAGGAAAAGTACATTACATAGACAATATTAGCTAAACAAGTATCTATTAATGTTATTAGAACTATGATTTACAGCTCTAATTTATTTCAACAAATGGCTATAAATCTTTTTGATAAAAAAAGAGTAGGTCTTTCATATAGAGGCGGTCTAGGTAGGTACAACCACAATCTCTATTTCTCCCGCCCAACAGCAGTGCAAATACACTGTTGTATTTCGGTTAGAAGGACATTGTAGCCAGAATAACTACTAGATATATTGAGACTTAACATATTATGTATTAGGATGGCGAACGCAGTGGAATACCTGTAATAATAATGGTTGTTTGGTTTTGCTTGTCTAGGAGCGGTCATTATGTATCAAAACACAAACAAAAATGAATTTTTCAACCCAGATGTACAATTTGTTTCTTATTATAGGAATTTTAAAATGTATCGTATTATTAATTTGTCTGACCGCCTTGGTCACACAGATCAGCATACAACATCACAAATTATTGACTATTATACACAAAATATTAATAAAACATTTTTGTCCTCAGGAATCATACCCGCTAGAATACGACATGTTCGGTTTAGGTACGATAGCGGGGAACATTGTCAGTCCACTGTTCAGTGCTATGTTGGCCACATGGGACCCATTGCAAGCACCAGAAGAGCCAATATCTACATTTATTAAATGGAGGAAACTGCTTACCGATGAAGCATACAACAGTTTGATCTGGCAGCATTATGTAGAACACATCAATACTGCTTCTGAGTGAGTATTAATTTATAGGAGACATTTGATGTGGTGTTGTGATTTTAGAACTGATTATGAATTCACACATGGACATATACATATAGGTTATAAAAATAATTATATTTTATGATTTATCTGTTGATAGATGACATGCTAACCCTTTTTAAAAGAGTCATACTTAATGCTTAGTTTTTTTTTTAATTTCAAATCTTCAATTCTAAAGGTACAGGCTGAATTCAATAAGATACAGTGGAAATGCTTGTTAGAGCATGTCCAATAGTTTTACATGTCTGGCCGTGATTTTGAATACATATTTCTATCAATTTATTTATTTATTTATTTAATCCTTTATTGCACAAATTAAAAAAAAATACAGTAAAGAAACAACACAATAATAATAGTACAAGAGGCGGCCTTATCACACTAGGTAATTTCTTCCAGGCAACCTTTGGATGGATATTGAAAATTATAATTTATTATCATCATCTACAAAATATCTCCGCTATAGATGCCTGAAATTTCCATATCACTTTTTGAATAACTATTACAAGGATTATATACACAAACTAAACTATCCCTTTTATCCTCAGATCCTGGAACCCCCGCATACCAGCCCCCATGGTCCGAGCGCTCACATCCTGGTCGGAGGCGTGTCCCGAGTGGGTGTTGTCATGCTGTGCGTCGCGCTACATCGTGCCTCGCGTACTGGCCGCGGTGCGCGTGTGGGACCCCACGGGAGACACACAGCCTCTGCACCAGTGGGTGTTGCCGTGGCATGATATTGCTGGTGGGTAATGTGAACAATTTATTTTTTATTTCAATGAATGGCGATACGAGCAAGCCGTTCGCCTGATGGTAAGCGATACGACCGCTCATAAACAGTAGCAACATTCGACTGCGCTCGCCGTCCTGAGACATAACCTAAGTCTCAATATGTCCAGTAGTTACTCTGGCTACAATGTCCTTCAATTCGAAACACAACAGTGCATTTAAATTGCTGTTTGACGGGAGAAATAGACATTGCGGTAGTACCTACCCAGATGGCATGTCACATGTGAGAGACCTACCACCAGTAAATATGAACAAAATACACGGTAAAAAGTTGTGTTTTAAAAAGAGCTTTGATTATATAAAGTTGCAAAACTAGATTTTCATATTAGTTTTATATCATCATCTCAGCGAAAGGAGGTCCACTGCTGAACGTAGGCCTCCATATCAACCTGTTTACAGTTTTATAACAAAATGAAACAGTTAAGTAATAGGAGTAGTTTTATTAAAAACATAAAAGCGTATGTATGTATGCATGTATACATGTGCGTGTGCGTGTACGTGCATCTCTGTGTACGTACATATAACGTGTTTGCGTGCAAGCGATGCGCTATCTCCCACTGTGTACCCGCTGATGAAACTGTACGTATGTACAGTCAGCAACATAAGTCGCTACACATTCACGAGATTTGGAATTGTCTTATCATCCAAAATAATCAATATTTTCAATATCGTATGGCACGTCTCAGCATAGATGACTTTACATGGTTATATTTTACGACTACAACAGAGTAGTACGTACAAATTTTAATTCATAAAAAGGTTATCAAAAAATGTAAAGTGTTCAGCGATTTATGTTGCTGACTGTACGTGCGTCTTTGTGTACGCATATGCGTGTGCGTGTATCTCTGTGTAAGTATATATAACGTGCGATATGTATGCGTGTGCAGGCGACGCGCTATCCCGCACCGTGTACCCTCTGATCCGTTCCCGTCTCGCGTCGGCGCTGTCGGGCTGGCACCCGGCGGACGCGTCGGCGCGCGGCGTGCTGGCGGCGTGGCGGCGCGCGTGGGGCGGCGCGCTGCACGCGGTGCTGCACCAGCACGTCGTGCCCAAGCTCGAGCACTGTCTGCAGCACGCGCCCGTGCATCTCGTTGGAGGGGATAACAGTATGTGCACGGTTTTTTTTCATAGTTTTATTTAGTGTTATTTTTAAGTTAGCTTTGGAATCATCTCGTCAGAGGGGACAATAGTATGGACACACTTTTTAATACTTCTACTAGCGGTCGGGCCCGGCTCCATCCGTCCACGTTTCAAAATTGCGGTTAAAATGTTCAATTCTAACTATCAATTAAGAATATCGACCAATCGGACGGCGAAAACGAATACAATTTCATATAAGCAATAGCATGATGATATAATATAGCCTATAGCATTCCTGGATGAATGTACTATCAAACACTGGAAGAATTTTCAAATCGGACCAGCGGTTCCTGATATTAGCGCGTTCAAACAAACAAACAAACAAACTCTTCAACTTTATAATATTAGTATAGATTTAGTGTTATTTTACCAAAGTTAGCTTTGTGAGCATCTTGTTAGAAAGGATAATTGTACGGACACATTTCTACCTAGTATTTACCAAGCATTCTATTGGTGCCTTCACTTAAAACTTCACGTTCTTAAAACTTGATGAAATATCAAGTTTTAAGAGTTCCACTCCCATCTTCATAGAACCGCTAATCAACCACATAAATCGAAATTAGTTATATTATGTTGTTGATGTTGTATGTTGCAAGTAAGCCATAACTAACAATACTATTCCCACAGCGGCCTGGCAGTGGTGTGTAGAATGGCTGGATCTACTAGGAGCGCCTACAGTGGCCGCCATTGCGAGTCGGGCGTTATTGCCAAGATGGCTGGCAGCTCTAGCCGCCTGGTTGAATACTAACCCTACACACGCGACTGTGCTCACTTCTTACACTGATTTTAAGGTACGTTGTATTGTCGCTATTTAATGGTTTATTAGATATACGAGAATGTTACACATTGTAGACCACAGACCGTTGTTTTACTTTTGATAGATGTTATTTTTTTATATTGTTGTGTTAATTTTATTAATGTACAATAGAGTGTGAGTGTAAGAGATTAAATGAGTAAAAGAAATAAATTGAAATAATACTATTATTTACGGATTTTATCACGGGTCGAACCGTTCGCCCCGCGAACCACGAAAGCTGCAAAGTAATCGAAACGTTGCCGGGAAGTTTATGCATGTGTTTTTTTTTTATAAAATCCGCGATAACAATTCGTAAATATTAGTTTGATTCAATTGTCGAATATCGGTTTGAAAAAAATTGGAAGACGATTTTTGATAAATGGAATGAATGATTTTTATTTATTTATTTTATATACCCGACATTTTATCAGGTCCCATATCTGGCATGTGGCATGTCCGTGATTATCTTAAGTACCCACCATCTCGAAATATTGTTGATACATATGGGCAACGGTAATCAATTAGCCAGCCTTTTATCCGCACGTCGACACTAATAAAGTTATCTTGTCTTTGCAAATTATTGGCGTTGATTTCGATCAAGGCTGATGTCTGCGTGTCTGAAATAATATCACGAGACGTCTTATTATAATTAAACTGATTGTAGATATCAAATTACATAAAAATCAGTTCTTATGTAAATATTATCTATATGATTAATTACAGGCGTTTAGTAATATCAGACAAAGCGATGACAGATTTCGAAATCTGTTACATTTTATCAGCCATCTATCATTCGTTTATTGCATGGCATAGCCTATTTAAAATTACGCCACTATGGGCAATTGAATGTTGAATAATAATAAATAAATATTATAGAGTCTCTGTGGCTCAGTTGGTAACGCCGAGACTAATATTTGTGTAAAGTGTAATCTACAGGTATTTGTTTCGGGTCTGGGTGTCTGCGAGACCGAACATACTCTCATAGTTTCTCATACCCACGACAAAAGACTCGTTCTTGTGTGGGGTCAGGACTATGTATGTGACTGTTGGGTGTATTTATTTAATTATTTGCCCGCAAATAAATGCTGGGCCAGACGGGTTGGTGTGCGCAGTACCGGAGACATCTTAGTAACACGAGGCACCAATATTTATAGACCTGCGCCCCTAGATAAAAAATATAATTCGTCTAAGGGCCCTGCTCTATTTAAAGTCTGATTGGTAAGAAAAATAATGCTGCAATATCATTTCCAAACGGTGTTATAAAGTTCAATCATTGATCGGATTCAGTTCCTACAATGAACTTCACGCTATTACGTTTTCTCTTATCGCTCGTTATGTAATTAAATCTTGCAGTCTTTAATTGTGTCGTCTTAAGATACCGTTCGTCATAGAGGCAATGAAATATTTACTCAGCCGTTCGTTTTGCCGACTTTTTATCAAATTGTTTGTATAACAACGCCTTACCCAAATAGTTTTAGGAGCTTAACCAATAAAGCCCTGCTTATTTTTTGTTTTTAGATATTATTTTAAGTGTGATTTATTACGTTTATATTGTATTGTCTCACGCTGACTACCAAAATTCTGTCCTCGCTATGAGTTATGATATTATTCAAATAGTACCTAAACTTAATGGAAGTTGGTAACAGTTGATCTTCCACTTTCTTTTGTAGATACGGGGATTATTTTAGTAAATTCAAATTAAGAATTACAGAACCATGAACACATAATGTGCTGAGTTGCCGACCCTTGCAGTTTTTATTATCACACTACAACTGAAATGTTTGTGGGACCCACAAATATTTCGGATCTGGGTGTTTGTGAGACCGAAAAATCCTGATTTCCTGATACAAGAATCGATCTTAGTGTGGGGTCAGAACTATGTATGTGACTGTTAATGTATTAATTTATTTACTATTTTCCACAGAAATTGTTCCCAGAAGAAGTCTTAAGAGAGCCAGCGGTTCGTGACGCCTTCCGTAAAGCCTTAGACATGATGAACCGCAGCACCGACTTGGAAGCAGTCGAGCCCCCGCCACCGCCTCGCTTCACCCTCCCAGACACTAAGGAAACTTCTAGAATCGCCGACGTTCTCGCCTCCGCCAGCCAACAGAAGAGTTTCTCAGAGTTACTAGAGTCTAGATGCATTGATAAAGGCATCACCTTTGTCCCCATAGCCGGAAAAACTAGGGAAGGCAGACCGCTGTATAAGATAGGCGGCATGCAGTGTTACGTAATAAGAAACGTTATTATGTATTCGAATGATGGCGGGAGAAACTTCTCGCCTGTAAGTATGGATAAGTTGCTGCAAATGGTTGAAGAATAAATTATGATATAGGTATATTTTCGAGTTATTTTCTAACAGCCCAATATTTATATCCAAACATTGTTCAATGTAACATTTTTTTTATTGCGATGAATTAATAGTATTTTATAGTTATCCGCTCATTAATAGTAGAAAGACCAAACACAATAAATTACCATTGGTATTCCACTGTGCTCGCCATCCTGAGAAATGGAATGTTACGTTTCATTATGTCTAGTTAATCTGGCTAGATTTTTTTTCAAACTGTAACACAACAGTGCATTTACACTGCTTAGGTGGCTGAAATAGACATTGCGGTGGTACCTACCTAGGCGGCTTTTGACATATGGGGCATTCCACGCGAAGCGGACAGGTAAAAAATCTCGATGTTTCTGATTTCAGAAATATTTGAGTATGTTCTACCTATATATGTCCTTGATTCGTGTATCAAATATTTTTTTAATATAGTGACTGGTTAAAGAATTAAGGACCTTTGAAATTTTGGCCAACTGTTGGGCATACAGTACTTCAAAGCCGATTATCTAGTCTTAAAATTATTGATTAAAATAATTAAACCACTGGATTTAAAACTTCATTTAATGAGCTTTTTAATTGCATTTTTGGATACGAAAATAAATTGTTTTTTTCCATATTTTTTTTATTTTAATTTTTTTAACTTCGATTTTCACAAACTTAGACCATTTCGATTTTTTTTATATTTTTTATGAAAATAGCTAGTATTGTATAGAACATCCTTGCCAAGTTTTATTATGGGTTGGGAAGTGGTTTACGAGCTATACTGGAAATATGCGCCGCACCGCGTCAAACGCCCGTCACGTGCGTGAGCTTGCAGACATTATTTCTTTAGTACTTTGATATAATATTTAAAATAAAACGAATTATTTTTATGTGACTAACTACAAATTTATTTACAGGCTTTTACAACTTTAAATGTCACACTGCTATTTGTGCGTGTTACCATAACACCTTCAGTAGTAGGAATGAAGGCATGATATTTTTTGTGCCTGGTACTGTCGCTGCCAACTCAAATACTACCGACTCTTTTCGAGCATAGAAAATGTGCGTTTGTGGAATTGATTTTCTCGCCTCGTGCTATTGCTTCGTTTGTAGTCTTGGGTAGTTCGCGAACGACCTGGGTGGGAAGAGCGCTCCTTTAGGTGAACTATGCGAACTAGTTGATTGAAAATCCCGCTCTTAGTTCTTTTTATATTTCTTTTAGCGTCCACTTTACTAGACAGTGGCGCTATGTTTTCAATTATTTCGATAAAAGATTTTATGTGCCATAACAAAAAAGTCAACTTTAATTGTAAAAATTCATACTTTTCAAGTATTCTAATATAATTACACATTGTACTAGGAACTAGCCTAGCTGTTGACTAATCATTAATATAAATTATTTTATTTTTCATTATTTAAATAAAAAATCTCATATTACATAAATGGATCGAGACTTGGGCCGTGCTACAGTCTCTTCAGCGGTGCCATATCGACTATCGGTATATCGAAGTGTTGAAGTGTATATACAACAACGCCACCATGTCGGTCCGAGTACAAGATCAGAGTACGAAGGCTATTCCACTACAGAGAGGCGTGAGACAGGGAGATGTCATATCTCCGAAACTGTTCACTGCCGCGCTGGAAAACGCCTTCAAGCTCTTGGAATGGAAAGGATTCGGCATCAACATCAACGGCGAGTATATCACTCACCTTCGGTTTGCCGACGATATTGTAGTCATGGCAGAATCGCTGGAAGACCTTAGCACTATGCTCGAAGACCTCAATCGAGTCTCCCAACAGGTGGGTCTTAAAACAAAACGAAGATTATGTCGAATGTCCATGTTGTGCCCACCCCCATCGGTGTTGGGGGCTCGACTCTTGAATTTGTAGACGAATATGTCTATTTAGGACAAGTGGTCCGGTTAGGCAGGTCCAACTTCGAGAGAGAGGTCAATCGTCGAATCCAACTCGGTTGGGCGGCGTTCGGGAAACTGCGCGACGTCTTCTCGTCCAAAATACCTCAGTGCCTTAAATCGAAAGTCTTCGATAGTTGTGTGTTGCCAGTGATGACTTACGGCACCGAGACGTGGCCTCTCACTATGGGCCTTATTAGGAAGCTCAAAGTCACTCAACGAGCTATGGAGAGGGCTATGCTCGGGGTTTCCCTACGAGATCGAATCAGAAATGAGGAGATCCGTAGGAGAACTAAAATAACCGACATAGCCCAACGGATTAGCAAGTTGAAGTGGCAATGGGCAGGGCACATAGCGCGGAGATCTGATGACCGATGGGGTCGGAAAGTGCTCGAATGGAGGCCGCGTATCGGAAAGCGCAGCGTAGGACGTCCACCCACAAGATGGTCCGACGACCTGGTAAAGGTCGCGGGACGTCGCTGGATGCAGGCTGCCTCCAACAGGTCTCTGTGGAAATCATTGGGGGAGGCCTATGTTCAGCAGTGGACTTCCTTTGGCTGATAGATGGATGATGGATGGATAAATGGACGTGTGAAATTTTCATGTAATACTTTGCATTTTTTAAATAAAAATTAACAAAACTTACAATAATCATAACTATATTTTTTTCTTTATTTATTGTTCTTACTAAATTATTTCAAAAAAAGAGCTAAAGACCTAATAGAGCGAACTAGTTCATCCTTGGATTATGAACTAAATTCTCGCTCTCTGTAGTGACCGGTTAGGCCCAAGCCTATTCGTTTGACGCCGATTGTAGACTAACTCAAGTCGCTAGACGTTTTAAGTTGCCCCCAAGTCCATCACATGGCCCTTTGCCGTGAGCAGTGGCATGAAAATGAAATTCTGCTTTTTAACAAAATCCTGCTTAAAATAAATCAGCTAATCTACAATCGGCGTCAAACGAAGCAATAGCAGAGCTGAGCGTTTGAACCATTGGGCGAGAAAAACAATTCCACAAACGCACATTTTCTATGCTCGAAAAGAGTCGGTAGTATTTGAGTTGGCAGCGACAATACCAAGCACAAAAAATATCATGCCTTCATTCCTACTACTGAAGGTGTTATGGTAACACGCACAAGTAACAGTGTGACATTTAAAGTTGTAAAAGCCTGTAAATAAATTTGTAGTTAGTCACATAAAAATAATTCGTTTTATTTTTAATATTATATCAAAGTACTAAAGAAATAATGTCTGCCAGCTCACGCACGTGACGGGCGTTTGACGCGGTGCGGCGCATATTTCCAGTATAGCTCGTAAACCACTTCCCAACCCATAATAAAACTTGGCAAGGATGTTCTATACAATACTAGCTATTTTCATAAAAAATATAAAAAAAATCGAAATGGTCTAAGTTTGTGAAAATCGAAGTTAAAAAAATTAAAATAAAAAAATATGGAAAAAAACAATTTATTTTCGTATCCAAAAATGCAATTAAAAAGCTCATTAAATGAAGTTTTAAATCCAGTGGTTTAATTATTTTAATCAATAATTTTAAGACTAGATAATCGGCTTTGAAGTACTGTATGCCCACCAGTTGGCCAAAATTTCAAAGGTCCTTAATTCTTTAACCAGTCACTATATTAAAAAAATATTTGATACACGAATCAAGGACATATATAGGTAGAACATACTCAAGTATTTCTGAAATCAGAAACATCGAGATTTTTTACCTGTCCGCTTCGCGTGGAATGCCCCATATGAGAGACCTACCACCAATACATAAAGGACAGTGGCTTAATAACAGTTATCAATTAGTCTTGTTTAGCCGTCGAAGTGTTTGTAGATGGCAGGGATTACTTACCACATAAGCCTATCTCGCCATTGGCAGTCCTGATAGTACTTGAGTACGGTTCATAGTCGATAATTTTCTGCAGCTACTAGAAGTCCACTGTTAAACATAGACCTTGCCCAAGAATTTCCATAACGACCTAATAGACGCGAACTGCATTCAGCCATTTTCTGCAACCTTAATTACGTCGTCTGTCCAAGTTATGGGCAGTCGATATTGCTTCTTAATATAACATACTTACTTAGAATTTGGCGCAATCAATTCACTGTCTATACTAGAAGGTAAATACAAAAAGCTACTAAATAAAAGAAAAACAAAAAGTTTAATGAAAGAAAAAACAGTGCGGAAAATACATGCGTGCGATTATTCTATTTCTACTGTGCTATCTACTCAAGCATAAGTTGTTAGTCACAATATCAAGCTAATCAACTAAACTATAGAAATAATATACTTACATAATTGTAACATTTCTATGAATAAAACTTAGAGTATATAGAGGGAGCACTGTCATGCATTCGCGTCTTGAATAACGTAGATATTTTCTCGTAATGTTGGTAGCGCTCTTATATTAGTGGGAATTAAATTAATTTTATTTAACAATAAATAGCCAACTATTTATTTTCAATTATTTTCCATGTAATTCATGTATTTGACAACCTGTCAAATATTAGCCAAATTAGGACAGAAAAAGATGCCCCGGCACCACCATTTTATCTATGTTTATGAAGTACCAGCGCTCCCTCTATATAAAATAGATACTCTAAGGAATATAACTATGTTAGATATTAATGTTTAGAGAAAACCATTTACATCATTTTATCAATTTATCAACTCGTTCAATTGTAAGAACTGAATAAATCCCAAATGATGTATAAATTACAACATACTGTACCCTTCCTCCATTGATTGCTTTATTAGGTATTTAACTTTTTTTATACAATCAAACAGGGTGAATAGAGAGAGACATTGGCAAATTTGGATACAAAGGTTAATTTAACCAAAAGGCTTAAATTGACCACGGATTAGAATTAGATAGCATGGTTGAATGGAAACATAGGTTTAAAAACAATATGAAAAGTAAATATGGTAAAAATTGATTAGATATCAGAGTCTTTTAATAATAAAAAAGTTTTCAATTTAGTCCTTATTTACTCCACTTAAAGGCACTGGTTCCAAATTATGTAGGAAAGGATTTATCTAAACATTAATATCTATTTACCAAAAAACAAAAACAAGATTATAGATAAGAATTAAGCCATAAAAATCATTGATATAAGTGCAAACTTGGTTTGAACAGGATTATATCCTTGTAAATATTCTGAAATATATCGCATAAACACATTAGTAATACGTATTAGTGGAGGTAATTAGTTACATAATTAAAATTAAATTATAACAATAATTAAAATTTGGCACAAATTGTGAAAATTACTTTCTTTGAATTATGGCAAGTTTTTGAAATGACTAGGAAACAAAAATCGAATAAAATATACTAAAAAATATTTTGTCATTGATCCTTTTAGGATCACATTTCAATAAACAAGTCTAAAAAAATTGTTGTGACATAGATATTTGTACATTTTTTTCAAATCTAAACACTACTTGAAAACAGTAGAGCAATCTCAAAATGAAGTTGAAAAATGACTGATAACATTATTTTTTTGCCAAATGGCGGTATTTTAAGCCACAATGCCCATTTTCTTTTGATATCTGTAAGCCCTGAAACATTGCACACTATTGGCCATTCCTAGCATAAAGTTGCAAAAGGAAAGCGAATAATTAATAGGTCTTATGACAAGGCAGTAGCGAGTCCAGATCAGGCCGGTAGCGGCTAGAGTGGCAGACTGTGTGGTCGACACTTTATCGAGCGGCCGGCGATAGTCGTCGATAGATGCCATCACTAGAGCCTGAAAGATGGAAGTGGTTTAGTATACTACAACTACATTTTGCATACGGTCCGTCTATGCAAGCAGGCGTGATGTTAACGTGAAAGCAAATCATGCAGAACCCATCAGTAAATAATGCAGGAGTTAATAAGATCATAAATAAAAACCCATCACCATATTTAAGAATTAAATAGTCATCAGAGAAAATGAAAATACTTACATAAAATAGTTTACATACAAAGATAATAGAATAGACAAGCACATAAATAATAGAAGGTTTAAAATATAAATAAATATATTTTCCAATAAAAAGGTATTACAAAAATAGAGACACGATTTATAAAAAAACATATTTTTAATATAACCGTTGCTTACATTAAATAGTGAGAAACATGAGACATAACACGAATGTAACAGTTGGTTTAACATTGCTATCACAGATTAAGATAGCCTATAATAAAATTTAGAGCACCCTTGGTTCAACATGATGATATGGTAACATATTAAACACTGAACGACAATGACATGGAAAGAATATAATTAAAGTGAGGCCAATTAAATTGCACACACAACACGTAATAAATATAGACAAGACATGAACTTATTGCTTTATCTTGGTAACTAATAATATTATTCCAAATATTATTAGAAGGCTAAAGATGTATCAAAAATATAGGACACTAGATTGAAAGAGCATAATATTTTCCTTTAAGGGTGTATCGAGTAAGATTTACCTCATTTGCGCATGAAGGTAGAGAGTCCCATATGAATATTAAATATTTGTGCGTACCTATTTGTCATCAAAATGTTTAATATATTACCATACGCATAGAATGGAGCAGATTAACAAATGCTCAGTCAAAAATATCTACAATTTAAAAGCATCTCAATATACTATAAAAATAATATTGCTACACACGTTTGAGCGTCACAAAATAAATAAATAAGTAATCTACAGGTTATGAACTACTGTAGATGTCATTTCAATGTCATAGTAGTTCAGGCATTTTGTTTTAACGAAATATTGCCTTTGCCTATTATAGTGTTTTGGACACCGACTCACTACCAAGCTAATCTACACCTACTGTTTCAGGGTCATAAGAATGTGATCTTTTAAGCGTCTAGCTGAGCTAGCTGGTTCTTCGCAGAACCTAATTAAATATCACATCCCTATACGTTGTGTTATTGTTTACTTTCTTTTTCATTTAGGCTCTGTTGATGTTTAATAGCCCTGCCTACTTGGTACAGACTTGTTATCGCGACAAACACGTTTACAGCGAACAAACTGTAATTTTTCGGTATGATGACGAGGGAATATCGAGACCAGATAATGCCGGTCGCCGCTAAGGACACGGATTGAGGGACAGACAATTTTTCGGCGGGTCGAGTCAAGTCACCCAAACCAGCTATCACCAACCCCTGAAAATGTTAAGATGCTGTGAGAACGCCATTCACACTGTGGAGATGTTTTGATGTGAACTGTTTAGAAAGAAAGTTTTTGCAGTATGATCGAATTGCGAACATAAAAAATAAGTAGCGATTTTTTAGCATGTAGTATGTAATTTGTATGGCAGGAGGGGAGAAATATGTCAGTTTTTTTATAGGGTTATAAGGGAAATCCCAATATAGGAGACTAATAACTTCTGATGTATAGGATCTGGCGGCCATCTGGAAAGAAATTTGTGCGATTCAAGTGCTTGAATATCCAATGTTAGGGCTACAGGGAATCAGCCCGACCGTTAAAACCGAAGAAATCCTGTATTCTAGTAGGTTACGCTCTAATAGGGAAAAAGGAAGGGCAACAAAATAACTGCCTTTGCGCTTTCACTAAAACAGAAGTAACATTTATCTATGAATAATTAAGAGAGATATTTTTTTTACATAGAAATCAAATATTTACTGGTGGTAGGTCTCTCATATGTGAGAGGCTGCCTGGGTGGGTACCACCGCAATGTCTATTTCTCCCGTCAAACAGCAGTTTAAATGCACTGTTGTGTTTCGGATTGAAGGACATTGTAGCCAGCGTAACTACTGGACATATTGAGACTTAACATCTTATGTCTCAGGATGGCGAGCGCAGTGTAATGCCAAACATTACTTTGTAATTCAAGGTGTTGTTTGGTTTTGCTACTGTCCATGAGCGGTCGTATCGCTTACCATCAGGCGAACGGCATGCTCGTCTCGCCATTCATTGCAATAAAAAAAAAAAAATATATATATTTTGTTGAACTTGCTGTAGGGTAAAGAGTAAAATGATTCGACAATAATAATATAGTTAGTAAAAACGACAGACAGAATTATCAATATATTCTAAGGACTGTCTCGGTGGCGTAGTTGTACTACGGTACGGTTACGAAGTTAATTACGGGTTCGAGTCCTGGCTCGGCCAAAGTGTAAGTGGATTTTTTTATATTTTGGTACCCAATATGTCGCCAGGCTCGCCGCCTATGATGTGGGCGAAATGTAGGTGATCTGGTTGCGCCTCCATCTACCTCTTACGTGAAAAATGCGTGAGTTTATGTTTGAATGTATGGCTATAAGGATGGGTAATAACAGTGGGAAAAACATGCCACTTGGCAATTGGGTTCAAATTGTGGTGGATATATCCAGGGTTCTCCCCCTTTATCCCGCCATACAATCACACAAAAGGGTATGAATAACATATAACTGTTTTGTTCACAACAAACATTTCCGCAAAGCACAGATGAATTTCAAAACATGTACATATTGATTTGAGATTAATAGATAGATAGAGATGCTGTAAAATAAAATTGTGGTTTCTATATCTTTTATATTAATTGTAAGTTATAATTTGTATACAGTATACATGTCGTCTTTTAGTATGTATTAAATAATTTAATTATTCATTTATTTATTTTAGAAGTGTAAGGTTAGTTTCTTACATTATAAAGTCATGGACCATGCATACAGCTGTCCTTAAAAAACTATAACTAATTGTGTTTGGTCTCTGTGTTAATACATAAAATTAATTTTTATTTATAAATATAACATAAAATAAATTGTAATAAATAATTTCATTTCATGCAAGCCATATATTTATATGAGATATGATATTATTTATTTTGAAATGATCCTACAAATGTGTAAATATAATCTAGCAATCCATCATATCACTTACTAACCTTTGGTTTTATATGCCTATACAAGCTCCATTTCATCTTATCACTATTTGTGCTATAAAATGATTAATCTTTTGATAATGTCATCTACTGGATTATGTATAATTACTTTTACACATTATATCTGTGTAAGATTGCACCAGTTATTTAGATCAGTTATTTTGTGAAAATCATATGTCATTACTTATTGCATTACTTAAACACCATAAGACTATTGTGTTTGACAAAAGTTTACATGAAGCAACTTTTATACATCCTTACGATAATCACATCTTTGAGGCGAAAAACTCTGCCGTGTAAATGACACTTGAAGAAATTCTCAGGCTTCCAAAAAGTTTGATACTGTATTAATTCGTGTCTTTTTTAAATTTCTTATTTATTGTATTTCCTTGTTTTGGTTACAACAAAGTGTTCTTGTATTGTATTGTATTGACAATGACTATCATTATGTGATTTCCATACAGTAAAAGCTTGAGCTACAGTCAATACTTTAATTACGGGATGTTATAATATATTTCAAAAAGCAAAGAGTCATTGGATATTAGGAAGTACCAAAAAAATATTTTAAGAACAGTTTCAAAGAACATTTGCAGCTTATAAACACTGCCACTAATGAAGTGTACTGAACAATGCAAGCATAATGTAATTTGTAAACATGTGTATGACAAATGATACACATACTGCTGTCTATTCTTTCAGCCCAGTTATTAACCAATAATTGGAAAAAAATATATAGATGAGTAATGTACAAATAATTCTAGTACAATATGTAAATTTAAATTATGGTACAAAAAAATTAGTCTCTGTTATAATTGTTTTGATGTTGACATTTATCTATTACTTAAATTGAGTAATATCACCTATTATGTTGGCATGGCCTGTTTTTGATGCCTTCTCCTGTTTAATATCTATGTAAATAGCTACCACCATTATGGAATTCCCTGAATTATAGGTGTAGCTTTTTAAAGTCACTAAAATGTTTATAATGAAGATTAAAATGTTTATTGTGGAGATTAATACATCCTAAGAGTTTCCCATATAGAGTGTTTCTGAATATTGTATGATTAAATATTTTATATACACGAGCAAAAGTAAATTTATCTTTATTTAAGGTTTTTATGTTCTAATTCTGATAAACTGAAAAGTAAATAACAAAGTGTCACTGAAAGAAAAACAAATATCAACAACTGTTATTTGAAACAAATGATTTTAATCTTTTTGTTAACTTTATGTTAATGTCATCACTGAAAAATATATTAGAGGTAGGGTACTTATTTTATTTGACTAATATGCTTTAAATGTGTCACGTGTCGTGGCTAATATTGAATAACTAATTTTCTACTGCTTGTAGTTCACATAATAATTGATTAACATCTCATTTTCAATAGACTTACTGCAAATGCATGTAAATAGAGAATAGTTCATAATATTTACACGCAATAATCGAATTGTTGCGTACCCTTGAACAAGGTTTGTGAATATTAATAGATCGACCTTGATCGTAATTTATGTTTCACTTACCCATTTGAATGCGGGCGCCCAGAAGAAAATTGTTTTTGGTCCTAAACAAAATTAAATAATTACTATCTCTGAGACTGAACTATTTTTTTAAGTATTATTCGTTTATTACTTGAATCACTCACCAGCTTCGTGCTCCCATAAGGGACGGAGTTTTGAAGGCACAAACCTATCTGCGGAAGTAACAAGAGCCTTGTATACACGGGACATGTTGGCGTAATTAATAAATTTTTTGGGCGGTGGAAGGGTTTCAGAGGATCTACTAATATTTTCCAAGGAGGTTTTACATGTCCACTTCTATCAACGGTGGTAAAAAGTTTGATAAAGATAAAAGATGATAAGACCAAATGACAAGTGATAAATCTGTCAGTTTGACAAATTGTAGTTTTTTATACGAAAAGGCCAAAGTCTAAGTCATACAGCCTGGTCTTAAATGTTTGACAAGTTGTAAATAATTTATTATTTTTGGCGTGCAGCGTAAAGATTTTGCTAGTGTTCATGAGCGATCGCGTCGTTTTGCTTACCATCAGGCGAACGGCGCGGCGCGCGCGGCGTTGTTTTATGTATGGCACAATAGTAATGTACTCTGTGACGCGGCGCGTGCTCGTCTTGCTATTCTTTGCCATAAAAACTATATAAATATTATGAAATTATTCATGAATAAGTTTGTTTGTATGTTTAAATGTTCTGATTTTGATTCAATGACAAATGATAAAAAAAATTACTTTCCTGATCCAAGTTTAAATTAGAATATATTTTTTAAATTTTTTTTAAATGATGTCCAATTTAAAAGTTTTGTGGACCATAAACACAATAGAGCATAGACAATGTATTTAACTTTTTTACAGAAAACAAATATGGGTGCGTGTAGTAAAATGTGTCAACGCTTGAGAATTTATGATTTTCTTTGTTTATTTCGTTTATATTAATGACAGTTTTAAATTCGTTTCCTTGTTTTGATACATTGACTTATGTGTTGTGTTTTCTAAGTTCTGCTTTTGATAATGGGCACTAGCACAATGGGTAGCGATTTGCACTCTGACAAACAGGACAAATTGCTCAAGCTGCAAGCTCGCAAGAAGGAATTAGAGCAGATGCTTGCTGCGAAAAATGAGGAGTTATACAAGTTATGTGTACAGGAAGTGCAGCTGACGGGTATTATGCCCCCAGAGGCGCCATTAAGCCCTGACGTGCCTCAAAGAGAGAGATTGGGCAGCGTAAAAAGTGTTGACCGTAGTTCGGAAGGCAATGATGTCCAGGACGGGCCGGATAATTCGTCGAGACGGCTCAGGGCTGCTCCAATAGATCGTTTACATGATCCTGAGCGTAAAAACTACTCTCACAGACTTTCTACGCCTTCTATATCGGGCGTGTCGACAAAAAGTTCGCATTCAAGGCATATACGACGTCCAGAGACCAGTTGTTCCAATTTCTTCCCGTCACCACCGCAGGAGAGAAACACAGACACATTCTCTATGCATCCGTCTCATACGTATCCCACTTTGTCGGCCAGACAAGAGCAAGTAAACGAAAATACCCAGAATGATGGCACTATTTATAGACACCACACAATGACTACTGAGTACATGAATAAGATATATTACAATGGTGCTCCAGAGGCTCACAATGTGTCTCGTTTAAGAGAAACACATTTTAGTTCAAGCCATCCTGACATAACTACTCATTACAACCATGGAACGGTTACCCCACACTCAGTACCTAATGGTATGAGGAACACTCCACTTTTGTACCATTATGCATCACAGCTTAAAGCTCAAAGTCAGCATTTAGGTGGTCTTCACCACCATCAGATGCAAGCGCAGTCTAAACGTCGTCCAGATGGTGTACGTCGAAACACCTTGCAAAGGACTCAAACATACCACTTAACTTCTCATAGTGATTATAATCAACACTTGGAGAACATGTCTGATGGCTACAGACCCCCAGTGCCTATGTATCAGCACAGATCACAGCCTGATATCCAAGAGCAGCCACATCTACCCTCTGAAAGGGTAGCAACAGTCCCCAATGTTCTACCTTTACGTGAGCACAATGTTATGAGAAACCCCATGCATTTACAATTGCAAGTGTCTACAGAAGACTACAGCAGAGATGAGAGACGACCATACCCAGATGCATTAAGTCCTGTTAGCATTAAATCTGGGTATTCCAACTTTGACTCTGTTAGTATGAACAAATTTTCGCCACTGTCTCAAGCAGACATGAAAATGAAAGAGAAGCAGTGGTACGAAACATCATTGGATTCGCCAACGAAATCTGAAGCGCCTCTTCTCAAAAAGAGTTCTAGCTTGAAGAGAACATCTAGTATAGGAAATTCTCAAGCTTATGAGATAATGATCGCCTCAGGACGTCACTCAGCTATGCAAAGTCCAAATCAAATGCCTCACAGCCCACCTATGTTGTCTCCAACATCAATGACGCTTGAATCGCCCAAAAACTTGACTATTATAGAACAGGGTAAATGTATACCATATAGGGAAGAAACAAAACCATTTGAAATGTCTGACTTTTATAAATATTCCACAAAGTTTAGACAAGCAAATGCTCAAAAGAACCCAGCACAAACTGCTGGAATTAATGCAGCGTACAATAAACCAACAATAGATGTGATGCAATACTCACAAGATCCTTTCCGAGGACAGATTAATTGAATTTGTGAATGAAGTGTTCATTTGGTTTTTTATTTATTATTTTTGTCTTTACACTTATATTTAGTTTTAGTCCTAAGCTCATAGAATGTACTTAGCCTGCGAAGACAGCAAAGATCTCTATTTGCTTATGATTTCTTATAAGTTCAATTCTAACATTTTGATAATATTGTGTATATGTATCATGGGAAAACAACAAGTTAATTTATTACCACATTGATAAGCTTTGATTGAAACGATAAAGTCATAGACACTGATAAGATACTGTGATAACATTTTTTAATACTTGTTGATTGATATTATGACAATAAAATAAAATTGATGTTCAATGCAATACTGTCATACACAAAATGAACATAATATGACTTGCAGCCATTGAATTTTTGGCATAATATATCAATCTGTAAAAAATTATGTGGATAAAATGCTGCTGCCATTGTGACACAATTTGAATATCATAAATTCGTATTTTTATTGCTTAAAATTTATTGAAGTAAATTTTATGAGGTCTAACCTTTATTAAATGACTACAACAATCAGGTTTATAAGACCTGTTATAAAAAAAATTTTTTTCAGGATCAAATCCACAGCTTTCTAAAAATATATATAAAATGTTAAAGAAGAGTACATTTTGTGTCACAAGCAGCAAAGTAATATTTTTTTTATTCTCTAATAGTGTAATATTTTTTGCCCATAATTTAAGTACAATGCTTATACCCACCGCTTATAGGAATACCAATGTACTAGATTTCAGTACTTTCATAGTTGGTTTTCATTTAGCCGCTTGTGTGATAATTCTGTCAATAGTTTATTAAATAGGTGTTTTGGGTTGTAGACTGCACAAGTCACATTAGATGTTTTTTTTTACAAAACATAATTTATCAAGTGTGATATACATTGCTTGTCATCTTTAGCATAATTTACTGCGTCAAACATTATTATTTGTAAAAATGATTATTTTCCTATTGTGGAAAGTCTAACAGTTGTTTTTGGTCTTATCCTATTTACAACATTAATTCATAATTTTTTTTGTATCTATTATGATCTCTTTCTGCAAACAATGAACTTATCCTGATATTTCATCTTGTGTGCTGTCTCCTTAGAGTATCTTTAATATAATCTAAGGCCGTCTCCTATTTAAGACTCGCCGGTTTCGAGAATATTCTATTTTCCTTACATATAAAAGCATGCAATGTTTTTGTACTAAAGTGAATGAAAAACTAACTAATATGATTTGTGCATTTTCTTATAAGGTTAACTGATATTTTATAAATCCTTGACATTATTTGTCCAGTTGTAGTTTTAACAGTGTTACTAAATTTCATGTTTTCGCGTAGCATTACTAAAATATACAACTTAAAGACTTTTTATACTTGCCAAGCAATTGAGCCATTAGCCAAACTGCGTCCATTATTAAAATTAGGCATTTATACAATGTAAATAGCTATAGATTTAGTATATTAATATTTTTAGATGTAAAATTCCTAATGAGAAATATTTTTTCTACATTGTTTATGTGTGTCTATGGCACATTTTATGTGGATTCAATAAAGTTTTACATTAAATTGGTTTTTTTACATCCCGAATAAGGTTTTTAACAGCGTAATGGAAAGAAATACGTCCTACATATCATATTAAAGAAAAATATTGCCAAATTATAGACCCCCCCAAATTCAATTTAAGTAACTTATCTTGGCACTTTTATTATAAATTCCTATGTATACAATTTCTAATACCTACTTATTTGAGATTATTTTTTGAAGTGAAGTTGCGTCTTGGTCAGTAGGTACTCTTTATAATATAGGCTTTAGATAATAATATGTCCCCGTTATAAAACCTAGTCATCAATTGTGGTTTTCCTGTTAATCGATCATTGTGTCAGGTATGACTCCGTGGCGTAGTTGTACTACGATACTTATGTTTATAAAGCTGACTTCTCCGATTCGAATCCCATGTCGGGTGAAGTGATGGTGGATTTTACAATTTATTATCAGCCCGGAGTCAGGAATGTGTGCCCGATAAGGCGGTAGGCTCTCCTCCTATCACTTTGTGGGATGGAATACAAGACGAAACGTGGGTGTGTACTGGTTGCTAACATGTGACGCTTTTCTGGCTACCACTTCTGGGAAAAAATGCCTGAGTTTATGTATGTATGTGTCAGGTATCGGACTTAGTTGTTTTTCTTATAAGTCACAAGAAGTTAACTAGTAATTATAGGTTCCTCCCATCGATAAACCTCAAAAAAATCTATAAGTTGGAGTACGTAAATTACATATTTTTGATAGAAGAACAACTAAAATTAGATTATTACTTTTGAGAGTACTAACGCGTTTGCACCCACGGACTAGCAGATATCTTATAAAATGACTCATCTGTATTCCAAAATTAGTAGGTATTATCCTGGAATCCAATTGGCTAACTATAGCCACAAAACCAAAAAGTCGCGTATATTTTCTTTATTTGCTAACTGTTTGGCATGGCGTTGGGGAATTCTGTGAGCGTATATTTAGGTTTAACTGCTTATGTTGTTTTATTTTTCGCTAGTAAGGTGCACAACGCATGGCAAATTATTGAATTTGACTCCTAACGGCCGATGCCAATAATCAATCGAAAAAATTAGATTGAAGTCAATCTGGATTGTTTTCTACTTTTCGATTGGTCTCTTGTCATGTTGCCATAGTTTTTTCACTACCGAGATTGATTATTGGCAATATAGTATCAGAAAAAAGATTGAGCTGTCAATCTAAAATGGCAAATTTTGGGTTGGGATCAAGGTTGGGATTGTTTATTGGCAGCGGCTGTCAGTCAACAACCTGGGATAGCTGTCCAAGAGTGTTGGTTGGAGCTTCATAGTCCTCCAGCTCCATACTCTTTCATTTTGTATTATTACACAATAGATAGGTACCTATTATTTTATCTCGTCTAGGTTTACATATAAACATAAACTCCCGTTTTTTTCTAGAAGGGGATGGCAGATATGATACCAGGACATCCACGTTTCGCCTAGTGTGTTCCATCAGGTTGAACGACTCAGCATTCGAACCCTAGATCTCGGGTTTGCGGTCATACCGTAGTACAACTGCTTACTACCTACGCCACCTAGATTTATGGTGGCACATGATCACATGATACTGTTATAGTAGGCTTTAAGTTGAGATAAAATCATAGCTACAGAAATTTTCTAACAAGCCAATAGGATTAATAAAAAAACAAATAAGTTAGCAAAGAGTTATTTTAATTTAAAAGCTGAACAGTGATGAGACTAGTAAATAAATAATATTTTAAATATAAATAAAAAGGGTTCAGAAAATGTAGGACGGTGCATTGCGGTTAGATTAAAATTTTTGGGTGGGTCTTGTGGAATTTTTTGATAAAGTCGTGCAGCGATCGTTTTCCTGGGTTAAAACCGCCATTCAAATAATTATCGTCATTACCTGAAACAACAATATTAGCTTTATAGTAAACAAATGGCTTATTTATTTTATATGCCTGTAATTTATTCAGACTTAATACGAATGAAATGTTTTCTAATAATATTTAAACTAGAGTGCTTGAGGATACGAAATTTTTATAAGCACCCCAAGTTTTGTAAAAATAAAACGAATGTATTTAACTCCATTTTCAAATCTTAGCTCATTAGATAATTATATGACGGTAAATTTAGATAATTTTTGATCTACACTCGTTTAAGTGCAAAATGCTTATATATTGCTACACTTCCAGAAATTTCGCTCAAACATGCCCCAATTTTATTTCTATAGAAACCAGTTCCCGCCGTTTTTCCCGGAAGTTTGAAGCAGGAAATGTGATTTACCTGCGCCGTTCAGTTGGCCATTGATGCATCCTTCGTCCCACATGTTTACACAGCGTTTGCCCGGGTTGAATCCACCGTTCAGGTAATTGTCGTCATTTCCTGCCAATTTCAATACATAATTTGAATTTACGAGGCCTACACAATAATATATTTACAATTCGCAAAATTACGCAGTCGTGCAATGAATACCAAGTTTTGAAACAAGTTCTGTATTTTTTTTAATATTCATCACTGCTTATTTTTTTAAGTACTTAATACATACTAAGATTAAATGGGTTATAGTAATTTAGATTTAATTAAGTTGTGAGAAAAGCATTCGTATTATTCAGAGATAAATTAACTGTTTCTTTTTATGCACAAAATAAATCTCACCTACTCTTCTACCCGTGTAAAAACAATTGGCGATAATAGTGCCATAAAGCAGCTGTGTATGGGACGACATATGTCTTCCATGTGCCTTTTATTCATGAAGTTGGAACGGACCTTCTTACGAGTATTTAAAAATCATCCAGAGCAATTATTAGCAGGCGGGACGATATGGAGTTTAATTTTATATAGATCATTGCAATATCAAACCTTTTATGCAGGTATAGGTATATTACTAGTACAATCGAAACATTTTCTTTTATTACTTCTTTTATAAACACCCAGGCGGCCTTCAAGTATGAATGAATTATCATTTTTTAATTGTAGTCTCTTAGAGAAAACAATTTAATGCCATTGATAAATGGATCTGCCTTACCTGCTCCATTCAACTGTCCATTAATGCAGCCTTCATCCCACATATTCACGCAGCGTTTTCCAGGATTAAAACCGCCATTCAAGTAGTCATCGTCACCACCTACATTTAAAATTAATTTAACATAATATCTTAAAATCTCTCAGCAAGGTATGGGGTGTGCTATGCTTAGAGTCACTGAAAGATTTTATCCGACAGAGAACCAAAGTCGTAGATATAGCACATAGGATTAATGTGTTTTCGAGTGGAGACAAGGTCTTGGTAAGCCTAGTGTAGGACGCCTTCCAGCTTGATAGACTGATGATTATGATGATGATGGTGTAAAAATATCTGATAACATCTGTAGACGTTCCTATCAACTAAAAATAGAGATAGATAGAGTGCTTAACTCTGTGTTTACCTCCTTTATGGTATGAACTTAATTTTTATTCGTAGTGCTTATTCGTGCTTTTGTTCCTACAAGTTACGACTGTACAAATCGTAGACAGTACACTGTTAGATTTAGTGTGTTTTCAGTATAGCTAGGATAAGACTGCGGGCGGCACGAAGACTTTAAATAGAGGACGCCAAATACTAGACAAAACGGTAGAAGTAAAGCAAAAGGTAAGGAATATTTACCTATTGTTAATCATATTTTATTATGGTACAAACTACAAAGATAATTCACTACGAAGAAATATTGCTTATATCAGTCCAATATTATGTGTTTTGTTATGAACATCGTTACAAAGGTTATCATCGCTTGGCGTCAGAATTTTGTTTGTTTTGAATCCATTGAGAAAAGAAAACATTAATTCATTATGTAACATATTTATCATTGTTATTTTTATCTAAGAATAATAAAACCTCATCACCAACATTTAATAAGATTAAGAGTAGTAGTTTCTTCCAAATTCGGACCGCACGTCGTTTCGGCAACTTGGACGCCTGGTTATTAATTTCAAGATGAAAGTCGTAGTGACTGGTGCGAGAGGATTTTTAGGGTCACGCGTGGCTGATTTTTTGCTTGGACCAGAATGTCCGTTCCCTGTGACCCAGTTGGTATTGACTGGGTCTGGTTTGCCCGCACCACGTGATGATCCTCGAGTTAGTTTGGTAGCTGTCGACCTATCTATTCCTGAAACCGCCGAGCAGCTGATAACTGAAGATACTGACATAATATTCCACATGGCTGCTGTTGTCAGCGGTCACGCAGAAGTCGAGTTTGAATATGGGATGAAGGTAAACTTTGAAGCTACTCGGGCACTCTTAGAAGCAGCGAGGGCTCGTGCGCCATCAATTAAATTTGTTTACACAAGTGCTGTTGCCGTATTTGGTGGGAATCTTCCACCAGTAGTTGACGACCTTACAGCTGTAATGCCGCAGAATTCCTACGGTACTGAAAAAGCTATGAGTGAGCTCCTTGTTAATGACTACTCAAGGCGTGGGTACGTCGATGGGCGTATACTTCGAGTGCCAACTGTGAGTGTCAGACCTGGCGCTCCAAACCGAGCTATGACGTCGTTTGCTAGTGGAGTAATTCGTGAACCTTTGAACGGTCTACCAGCCGTGTGCCCAGTGCCGCCTGAGCAGGAGTTATGGTTGTCAAGCCCGAGTACTGTGGTGAAGAATATAGTCCACGCAGCGACTTTACCTACGGGATCACTAGGTCCGTGGAGATGTGTGACCTTGCCTGGTATCTGTATATCTGTTGGTGAGATGGTGGATGCCCTGCGAAATGTAGCTGGTAACGAAGTGGCTGATTTAGTGCGTTTTGAGAAGGATGACACAATTAGTCGGATTGTAGCGTCGTTCCCGAGCAAGTTTGATAATAAAAGAGCGTTAAAATTAGGTTTTACAGTCGATACTAATTTCGTCGATTTCATATTGTATTACATCCGTAATGATCTGAGGCCAAAAAATTAAAATCGGGATTTTTTGTACGAACTCAATGTCATTTATAATTGTTTTGTTTACGATGTCAATATTAAAATTAAATTGTTTTTGCTTTTGTTTTACCTGCCCCTGGGAGTTGTCCGTTGATGCAGCCCTCATCCCACATGTTGACGCATCGATTTCCAGCATCTGGTGATAAAAAATTAAAAGCTATTAGCAGTTATTCGGCCCGGATATGCTCGTTAGCGCAATGCCTTTTGTTTAAATTAATATAAATTTCACGCTACCACCCATTTTCTATTCTGTTTTATTTTTGTATAGAACTGGCTTGATAGAGTTCCTTCTTTGACATCAAATTGAATCGTCTTTCATATCATAATGTATAAATGCTTGTTGATTATATTATGAAAACATATATCAAACAATGCGTTAAATATATACATATATTTAACAAACAATAAAAACTTACCATAAGCAATCGGATGAGGAATGTAACAATAAGCTACTGAAATCACGCAGCACAGGATAAAAGCCTTCATGGCGTATTCACAAATGAAAATGTCCACCGGAATGATGGTCCTATGAATGAATTTTCTCTTTGCTCGTCCTTGCTTTTATAACTGAATTCGGAAATTAATATGGGATTCGTAATTTATTATCGTGTCTCTTTCCACTTGAGATACGCTTTATTAAATATTGGATTATAACAGATATTTAATTATAGAAATAATACGTAGGATTGAAGGGTTTTTGGCGCCATAAATATATCTCAAATATGATAAAGAACAAATACCTAATTAAGGAATTAAAAGCAAGTTATAGTGTTGTTAATAATGAAATAGCCGTACAAGTAACACGAATATTCGAGTACAAAGTGTATCCCTCTGATTTTTTGAATTTACGTATGTAATCTTAGGTGATAATCACTCAATTTAATGTTTATGATGATTCCTTTTATAATAAGCCTATATCTTAGATAAAAAAATCTACTAAATCCTCCAAAGGACATGGATAGAAAAAATGAGCTTCAGGATACCTACCTATGCTAGATCCCGCAATAATATGACATTCAACATGGATCGCGGATACATCCCTATTCGTCACAATTATGATCAAATTGACATTTGCGCACATTGAGTCCAAATCCTATCTATTTGTTATCATATAAAACATTCTACAAGCCATCTGATAATTTATGTTTGTATGGAATATATTTCCAAAAAATATTGTATAGTTGGTTATATATTGTTTTTTTTTTGCGTCTGTCGCTTGAGTTTTAAAGGGTAATTTAAGTGTGAGGAGAGTAATGGACATTAATATGATGAGTAAAAAAAGTAGAAATCCAATTTAAATGTATGTATCTGTATCAGCCCATATACCCACTGTAAGACACGGGCTTCCCCTACAATCCAGAGTACGATTGAGAGAGGCTAGTCCACCACGCTGGCTTAGTGCGGGTTGGCGGAATTTGAATACTATAGAAATTCTTACAAATCGCTATTGTCATTTCAATGTGTATTTTTTTCTCCTTTTTACATTTTTCAATTTAAGGAAGATTTTTGATTTTTCTTATTTACATTTATTATTATTAGGTACCTATTTGTCTACCTTTTTACTCTCAATCGTATTCTCGATTGTAGAGTAGGCCCGTGCCCTGCAGTGGGACGTATAAGGGCTGATACATATATATGTATATATATTTGTCCTTAATTTTTTTGTTACTTTCTTTTTATGTCGAGCTTGTTGGTTATTGTATTTTCTGTTTGCTGCCTTTTGTATGTTATGGTTAAAAAGATTTCTTTCCTTTCTTATTTCTTTCTAATTATAAATTTGTAGAAAGAGAAGAGAAAATGTGGTGTTTCAGACACAGTTTCACCCCTATACCCATGAATGCATCTCCTTTCACGCGTTTTGAGGGCACCGTTTTAATTTCGCTACTAAATCAATCAAATTGTACAATTTTACAAATGTATACTGTTATTACTTTGTAGTTCAAGTTGTCGTTTGATTTGGCTTTGTTCATGAGCAGTTGTATCGCTTACCACCAGGCGGACGGCATGCTCGTCTCGCCATTATAAGTAATTAAAAAAAATATATTGGAGATTTTATTTAGTCATGAGATTGAAATGCGAGATGGTTTTATCACTCAATAAAAATGGGTTAATTATTATGATTGTGTAAAGTAGTATGAGTATATGCGTGGAATCGGTATTTAGGAGCTACAAAAATGTACTTTGATAGTGGTAGAGGCATTCGCGTTAAAATCTGATCCACTCGAGATAATTTTCTGCGGATTTAGATAATTTTAATGAACTGCGCTCCATCAATTTTACTCATTAGGTGTGACAGGTTCAAGTACTGTGATTCGACCCACACTGTTTTAAGTGTAGCTTAATAAAAATACCTGACATCCACACACAGATAGTCGCATCACTATATTAGAATCAAGTTTTGTGTCGTGAGTTTCAGAAACTACATGACTTTTTCGGTCCCACAACTGACACAAATATTAGCAATACACAAGGCTAAATTTGGCGTATATTTGCAACTATAAAATGAAATATATTTTCAAAATTTCAAAATACAATTATTTATATCACACTAAAATGTTTTTGGGACATATTATGGAAAACACTTTTGCTAAGTAAAACTTTGGTAAGTCTAGCAGCAGACGATGTATATTTAAATATATTGAATGTTTTTCTTGGTCCACATACTCAAGTCAGTAGAACACAAATAATTCAATAATAACTCAATACAAAACTTCTTAAACTATAATAACTGAGCGACTATCAAAATTAAGGGCTTGCTAATACAAAATATTGATTGCTTTAGGTATTAGTAACTTTAATGATCGTCATAATTACACAAATGAACACCGGTATGAAGGGAACCGCTAATGATCTTCAATGATTAATTCGCTATTATTATTAATTACAGTGAGTGTTAGAGGCACCGAAACGTGGTGTCTCACAATGGACTTCATATGACGGCTCAACTCAGCTTTCAGGTCACTCAACGTGCTATGGAGAGGGCTGTGCTCAGTGTTTCTCTACTAGATTGAAACAGAAATGAGGAGATGTGTAGGAAAAAAAAGTTGCAGACGTAGTTCAAAGGATTAGCAAGTTGAAGTGTCAGTGGGCTGTGGAGGCTACGTACAGGCAAGCGAAATGTCGGACGCCCATTTACAAGGTGAACGGATGTCCTGTGTAGGTTGCAGGAAATCGTTGGATACAGGCCGCTTCCAATAGGGCGATGTGGATATCGTTGGGGCAGGCTTATGTTCAGCAGTGGACTTCCTATGGCTGAAGTGAGAAGAGAGAGATTCAATACAGATCATTGTCATCAAAAGATAATTATGGTTTTGTTGGCCGTAAAATAAGAGGTCCTGAGTCCGGGTTGGAATACCAGATTGGGTAATCAAATTTGTATGAGATTTATAGTTTGAAAAATCTTATATGGGTTGATACTTAACATCTTATGTCTCAAGATGGCGAGCGCAATAGAATGCTTAGCATTGCTTTGTAAGTCATTGTGTTATTTGTTTTTGCTACTGTCCATGAATGGTCGTATCGCTTACCATCAGACGAATAGTATGCTCGTCTCGCCATTAGATCAATAATAATTTAAAAAAAAACCTACACAAGTGTGTACTTCATTCGTTTTTTTGTGCTGGTTCGGCAAAGCAACTTCACGGTACATGCTGGTAAATGAAGGGTCGTTCCAAATAGAGCATTGTGAAGATTAGTGAAGATTACGCTTAGCTCTGTTTGGTTCTAATCTTCTCTCCGCTTGATAGGTAGTAGTCCTTTTAAGCCTTTTATCACTCTGCCTTTCTACAAGTTCATAGGATTCTCACATTCGTAGAGAGTTCTCTAGTAGATATCTCCGGTATACATGATAGAACCTTCTTCAAAGCTGAGTTCATAGGATTCTCACATTCTTAACCCTCAATTGGGCGCGCCTAAAAAGTAGCATAAGCGGTCGCGCGGGGTGTCTAGCACCCCAGAATTAGAAAATTAAATAAAATACGAAATACATGCAAAATCAGACTTTTGTTAATTAGAACATTTGAACTTACATATTAATCAACTTTTATACGCATTTTTAACATAATTAACTTTTTTTTTAAATATGAAATATATTTTTTTACCTATCCTAGTTTTAATCGTCAGAATTTTGACAGACTATATTCACATGGTCATTGCACACATGTTTTTGGCATTTCGAACATTCAGTCTTTGTTTTCTTGTCCTTATTACATAATACAAAGCACTTTTTGTATGATTGTCCTGAATTCCATGTTGTGTTTTTAGTCGTTTTTGCAGCGGTCGTGGTAGGGTATGCTAGCTCTTGATATTTGGTGCGGTTTGACTAAATTAATAGCCAGTCGCTTTAAAAATACTCTTCGGGACACATTAGAGTCAATTTTAGATTTGTATATAATATAGGAATCGATACCTGCGATATCGAAAATATGAAAAAATATCACCATCAGCCATCTTTTGGTACGTCTTCCTACATTATAACTGGCGTACATTGGTCGTTCGTATCAATTCCCCCTTTCGTTTTATTATAAAAATGAATAATTTCGGGCTTTCTTTTCTCACCCTCAATAATACAATGTTTTAAAACGGAAATAATGAAATTAACAGTCATCCACTACCTCGGAATTTAGACCACACAAACAGTCACCTGGGGTGTCGTGCACCCCAAATACGCTCTCCTAGCCCAACCATCCACAACAGAGCGCCGCTCGCAACTGAATCGTGTACGTTTTTCATGTTTACGAAGCTACCTAGAAGACCAGCGTACTAAATTTAAATTTTAAAAAGTTGTGAGCCTGAAAACCTGCTCTGGGGTGCATGACACCCCACGCGACCAATTAAGGGTTAAAGTCCATTAGTGCAGATCTCTGGCATACAGGTTTCCTCACGACGTTTTCCATTACCATCAAAAAGCAATTTATTTTTAAAACAGAACTCGTTTACTACAACGAGTTTTTTCTGCCATTTTCAACTTTATGAACATATTTAAATTAAATATGACATTAAAGTTTCGTTAAGGTAATTATGAGTTATTAATTAGGAATCGATTCCGTAATTTTTGCAATTTTGTCACATCAGTTTTCGTTTTGCAGTGATTGTAGTGGGTGTTATCGTCGACTTATTGGATAAAAATATAGAGAAATTAATATATGGTATATGTTGGCAATCAGGTTAGTTAATAAAGCATCCAATATTTACATACATATTACTGATCAATTGTAGGGTGGGAAAAATTACGAGAGTCTTTAACTTACAAACACCTAGAGCTGAAATAAATAGGTTCTGGTGTAGTATATAAATATTGTTTCATTTCGGGGATCCATGTAGGGTGTTTAAAGTGAAAGCCATGATTCTCTATCATGACAGACATCGTAATTTTTGAACTTTTTTCCATTATAGGAAAATCATCTTTTCGAGCTTGGAAAAAACTAAAATGCTCAATCGGGGTTTCGAGAACCACACTGTTCTCAATTTTAATTACTAAAATATTTTTTTAAATCAAATTATGTTTCATATAATGTATTTTTATGGAAGTTCTACAGGTCTGACCCAGCTTTGCCTGGTTCAAATTACTTCACTCGTCTTCACTAAATACAATGACTATAATAACTTTTCTTTGACTTTACTTATGTGTTCCGTTCCACGATTTCATAGAGGGCGGGTATATCTTCATATCGGGCACAAATTCCTGGCTGATAATGAATAAAAAAATCCAATATCTTTTTCCGGACCTGGGATTCGAATCCGAGACCCCAGCTTTGTAATCTTATCGTAGTACAACCTACCAATTGTACCACCTACGCAGTTAATGCTTTAACAAAACAAAAATCTCTGAAAGATGTTGCAAAGATTAGCGCGTCCATACAAACAAACACTGTTAAGATAGGTATATTATGTTTGTCAAGTATTTGTCATTCAAAGTCAATAACTTATGAAGGATAAGTCAATAATATCAGTGAGAACAAATAACAATTATTTGACAAAAATATTAATTAATAAAAATAAGTGTTTCAAACACTGACAATAGCAGAGAAATTGACTAAATACTCGTATTACGAGTTAAAAGACGAAATTACCGTACTTTGGCGCCTCCGCGTCGTATAGTTATTATAGTCAGATATAAAATTAGAGATACGATACAAAATTAAACTTAATTTTTTTTGTTATTTTATAGTTACAGCCTCCGTGGCGCAGTTGGTTAGACGCCGCCTGTGAAACAAGAGGCCGCGGGTTCGATCCCCGCACCGAGAGAAATGTTAGTGCAGCCCACAAATATTTCTTCCGGGTCTGGGTGTTTGTGAGACCGAAAAGTCTCTCGTAGTTCCTGATACCCACGACACAAGACTCGATCTTAGTGTGGGGTCAGGACTATGTATGTGACTGTTGGGTGTTATTTATTTATTATTTAGTTATTTCGCAAATTTTATATAAACCAATTAACGTTGTTATTGTATAAAATTCAATTTGTCTTCTTCATTCTGAATATGTTTTGAATGCGTTTATTTTCAATAACGTTTTTGTTTTTTATTATTCACATTTCTGTTTATTTATCTTGAGTTTAATTTGATGTTGTACAATTTAATTTAATTTATTTATTACAAATTTTGTGTACACCTTTAATTGATATGTATATCATTAGATTGTCCTAGATTGTAGTATTAGAAAATGTTGTAGTTACACTACGAAAGATTGTTATAGCGGCTACCTGTGTCGTACGATGTTAGTTACCATAATTAAAAGTGTACTATAATACTATGGATCGGTAGAGCGGTTATCTAGTTGGTTGCCAACCAAACTGATAAATAGATCGTAGATTTAAATCCTGAGCAACACTTTTCCCACTCTCAATCGTACTCTCGATTGTAAAGGAGGCCCGTGCCCTGCAGTGGGACGTATATGGGCTGATAAAGAAAAAGAAAGAAAGAACACTTTTTCAAAGTTGCGTTTGTATTCGGTGTGCACAAGAATTTAAAATGAATGAGAAATTTAACACAAGCATTAGTCTAATGTGATAGTTTAAAAGCTGACTTACTTCTATCAACATTACAATTTTGACCGCCATTTCGAACTTTTTTATTATTATTGGTCTCATTTGTCTCAGCAAAAAATGTGATTAAAGAAAGAAAGAGGAGACAAAGATTATAGAAAATATATACTTTGTAGGCTAAATCCTATTTATGAATAGGTTAGTCTCATTTTGGTACCGCCTTTTCAAAATCTATATTTACCTTATTCTCTCATAAGCTAAGTTTATGAATAAATATATTTTAGATTTACATGAATGGTTGCACTTATGAATAAAAATATTATTTACGATTTTATGGCGGGTTTGGTATAATCATGACGACGGTTTTTTATTGGTGTAATTTTATGACGAGATATACCTGGCGACTGAGCACACATCAAGCAAGTACTGCGAGACTATAAACTTCAAATTCCACGCAGCCGTCACATAAAAGGTGTTTTAAAAGCATAAAATAAAAAAATAAGTGTGCAGTGATATTTCAGTGTTGTCGAAGTGCGCGGTGAATAAACATGTTTGTTTTTTCGTTTTTATAAAATATTTTTTAATTTGTTGTATAGATTACAAAGGTTTGTATTTCTTTGTAGCTATTTTGAAAACTCCTTTGCACACCGTTATTTCAATTCTATTTCTCGATTCTCTTTCCGGTTTTCAAATTAAGTTCTTTTTTTAAACTTCTCGTCTCGATTAAAGCAATAATTAAGTTTAAGGTTTTAATGCAAGACTATTTTATTTGTAAGATTTATATGACAAACTCTGTTTTTTTTTTTGTTGAAATACCGTTTATTTTATTTACCTGGCATTAATTGCAATATTTATTTGCTGATTGAAGACAAGGATAAAAAATAAAATCAATGTGACATCATTAATGTCCAGTCCAACACCTAATTATGTCATTATTTGAGATAGTAATATAATTACCTGTGTTATTTATGATTGTAGACACAAACATGAATAAAATTGCAAATATACCTTGGGTTATTGTGGGGTTATGAAAATTTTCTGAAAAATTGATAATTTTCATTTTAGGGAATTATTAGGAAAATAAATGAAAAAATCTGGATATTTATATAATATTTTTTAATTTGAAATTTTACTTTCTTTTACCCGTGTTGTTTGAATCGAAATTCAGGGACAAATAAACATAAACTGGACGATCCTCTCATCATCACCTCTACAATCGAGAGAGCGATCGAGATATTAGTAGGGGTGATGCGTATTTATCGTAACAGTTCAAAAGAACAGGTAGAAGCAAATCACAGATAACAGTTGTTCTCACTGTTAACAAATATCTGTTCCTCAGGCCTAATCTGTTCTTAAAAATATAACAGTTGGTATTAACAAAACTGTTCTTATCACCCGTCTCTTTTAAATGTACACACGAATGTCACTTGTTAAAACGAGACACACCTAGTATTTATGCGAAAAAAAGCAGTTGGCAGTCATGTACGAACAAATCGTCTTTAAAAAATACTTCTTGAATTAGGTCGTGTTACTTGTTATAACGTTCCGTCTCCCTCACACCATCTGAATAGGCCTTTGCTAGAACGAGAAGCACCTAGTATTTTATTTGACAAATACAATATGCAGCGCTAGAAGAAATCATACATACAAAATGATATAAAAATAACAGGCTGTTATTTAAGAACAGTTATTAGGAACTGTGATTTGGAAGGAACAGTAACAGGAGGAACAGATATTGAGTTTGACCTGTTATAACACAACTCTAGATATTAGGCCGTATGGTCCACCTCGCTACCTAATTGCAGGTTGGCGAATCAGGTCATCAGTCCCTTTGATGCGCCAGTATATAAAAAGTATTAGTTGGTCGTTGTTCGAGGATCATTGCAAGCATAAATATTAATGGCTTTATAAATAGACAGTTTTAAAACCTATATTAGTTACCGAATCTTTTGTCCCTATTAAATTCAGTTCATGCGAGGAAACATTAGCTTAAGGTTATTCAGACAGTTTTAAAACATTAGCTAAAGTTTTAAAACTGTCTGAATAACCTTAAATTTTTCGAATCGAACATTACACAATGTTTCCTGATCGGAGAATTAGCCCTAAGACCTCACGGTTCACTACTTTCTACCACTAAGCCCATAAGAAACAAACTACAGGTGTATGATATGCGTTCTTTATTTTCAGAAAATGTCAAAATCAACTTATATTTTGCTAAGCATCCTTGCTTTGTCCCAAATATGCGATGCCTACAAGATATTGGTGGCGTTTCCCCTACCCGGCAGGAGTCACAGCATCCTTGGATACGGAGTTGTCAAGCATTTGCTGAATGCTGGACATGAGGTGAGTTTTTTTTTTATAAACAGTAGCAAAACCAAACAACACCTTAAATTACTAACCAATGCTTGGCATTGTACTGCGCTCGCCATCCCAACACATAAGATTAAGTCTCAATATGTCCAGTAGTGTGGTTAAAATGTCCTTTAAACCGAAACACAACAGTGGATTTACACTACTGTTTAGCCGGAGAAATAGGCATTACGGTGAATTCACACTCAGGTGACATATGAGAGACTAACAACCAGTGGACCTGTTATTTATAAATTAGCCACTTTTGATATTGAGAACTTTCGGTCTATCGCTTTTATTACAACGCCCTTTTGCTAATATTCTTTCTCTTTTTATACCTCTCTTCCTTCAGCCTTATGAATATTAAACTATTTAGGTCATGGTTCGCCAAACTTTTGTAATATCTAGGTTTTTAAAGAGCCACTTTTTTTTCTGACGACTAACGGCGCCTGTCGCAGGGGAGGGATGCGATAAAAAACAAGAGTGGTTGAGAGATAGAAATGGTACCAAATCTTCATTTATCGAGTCAATGATGTATTTGAAAATTGCGTTATGTCCCTATGAATAAGGGGGTCAGTGCTTATAAATTTCATACATGCAAATTAAACAATTCATAAACAAAATGACCGTCTAGGTCAAAGAAAATACCACTAGGTGTAGGTGGTTTTCATGTAGTGATCATTATCATAAGTGTAAACAATACAAATCCATTTTAAGTGCAATATGTCAATTTCCACAGCAGATAAAACCTCTCAACCAAACTCGATTGTAGAGGAGTCTACTCAACAGCTATAGGCTAAAACACAAATACTTGCACATTTAATATGTCAGCGCCATCTGTCGCTAATTTAAAGAAATAACGCAATATCACGCCTTGAGTAAAAATTGGCAAAATATTGTAATGATTAAATTGCGAATTTATTTTCTCAGGTCACCTTCATCACTCCGGTTATAGAGAAAACTACAAATCCGAAGTTGCATCAAATAGACGTTAGCAGGAATTTTAAATATTTGGCGAGTAAGTATAAAATATTTGTATGGTACCTCATAATTAACGTTCTGTCATATTCATCCTATGGTTGGCGGTCTGGAAACGACCGACATTGTAGTCTTTTAATTTGTTATGAAACAGTTTTTTTTTCTTATCATTGGTGTAGATACTACAATAAAGTGTTAAATAAAAAAAACAATCATATCGTCTATATATAAGTCTAGGACAGATAGAGAACGCAATAAAAATTGTGTTACGGTTCCGTACTTTTCTTTCGCAGGATATCTAAATAATACAACGTAGCTTAGAGACCTTTACATATAAACTCGGTCAAAATATCTGTGCACCTGGCGTTGATGACGTCATGTCGGCGCGTACGGAGTGTAAAATAACCATCCAAATACCAATCCATTACTTTTTTTGTGTAATGATTGAATCATAGATGTAGTTATACTAAATCTATGGATTGAATTAATGTTTGTGTTAAATGTTACGTAATTCAATGATAGAAAAAAAGTTAAACATTTTTTTTTAAATCTTATGTAGTTTATAAACTGTACATCATGATTCCAGAAAATATTAATTTATAACATCAATATGTTTAAAAATTAAAACTTTATTGAGACGCGTATCGGCAACGAAAGTGCTAACCGTACTGTCGTGTTCGGACGAGCGCGGGAAGGAGAAAGGACAGCGGGAGGGGCATCGCATTCCTGCGAGGTGCAGAGATATTGTGACCGAGTAATACTTATTTTTTAAATTTACAGAGGAGACATTCAGCATAACAAAAATAATGGAAAAAGAGATCGCCATACACGACCACGACTTTATAATGAACATGATGAACGACATGCAAGTGCTTACTTTTGAAAATGAAAATGTCCAGAAACTCCTCAACGATATGGATCAAGAGTTTGACTTGATAGTTGTTGAATGGCTGTTTAATGAACTGGGAGCTGGGTAAGAACATTTAGTACAATGAAGAAACAGGTTTTCAATCACTCCAATATACTTTTTTTTATTGGATAGGTCCGGCAAATGAGCATACATCTCACCTGATGGTAAGTGATCACTACCGTCCATGAACAACCAAAACACTTGGATCTTGGTTGTGTTGCCGGCCTATCAAATCATAAGGCGAGTAGGAAGGAAAGAGAATGGAGACAGGAAATGGGTTTTGAGCCTTGTTTTGCTGTATTCGTAATTTTTGTAAAGGTATGATAATAATGGTCGCGAGTCAGCTTTTATTCCTTATTTTTTGGGTTTTAAAGCACCTGATAGTAAGTGCCAACCCCCGGCTATGAATATCAACATAACTTAGAACATAGTTACGTCGTCAGCGTTTTAAAATAGGAACACAAAATAAAAGAAAGAGTGGACATAATAGGCCTTCGGCAATCTGACTGAATGGCGCATATATGGTCACGAACTCGTCGCTTGACGTCGATTTCCTATGCGATTATGATAGCTGGAGTAGTGTGAGGCCCTCAACCCTGCAACATAAAGATGGTAGCTGGAGTTTACTGCACATGGCTATCCTCGTTCCACAAGCCGTTTCTCATTACTATAATATGTTAGCCTAAGCATACATCTTAGCCTAAGCCTTGATTTAAATAAAAACATATTTTTGTTACTTAGGTTAAGAAAAGATTTAATAAACCATTTTATTAATTCAGTGCTCCAAAGAAATCACAGTATGACTCTTCTTCTTCGATTTTAAATAAATCTTCGTATTTAAATGGAATTTATATTATTCTAGTCTATCAGCATTGTTCAATGCTCCCTACGTCTGGTTGTCGAGTCTAGAGCCACATTGGGTGATACTTCGTCTTGTTGATGAATGCCTCAACCCATCTTACTCTGGTGATGCTCTGGCTGGGAACATACCTCCGTTCTCGTTCCAGAGACGCCTTCAGGAACTCTGGATTCAGACGAAGACACTCTATTATATTTATATGTAAGTATATTTCAGTCATTAGTATCCTCAGCCATGAGAAAACCAGCATTGAACATAGTCATTCCACAAGGATATTCACAGAGACCTTTTGGAAGTGAGCTGCATACAGCGACTTCCTGCAACCTTTATTACGATATAAATTAAAATGAATTCTATTAGAAAATCAATTGTACGAATTGTGGGATTTTTTTTATACGAATAGCGTTAGAATTTTGAGGAGTACTTTCCTGAATGGAATGGAAATTTTATTGTTACAAGATAATTAATAAAATGAATTGAAATAATTTCCAGGCACAACGACGACGCACAAAGCAAGCTGTACGACAAATACATCGCCCCACTTGTTGTAAAGAGGGGAAGAACCCCACCTCTATTTAAGGAATTGCAATATAACGCATCTCTAATTCTGGGCAACTCACACGTCTCGCTAGGTGTGGCGACAAGACTTCCGCAAAGCTACAAGCCTATAGGAGGATATCATATTGACGAGGTCGTCGAACCTTTATCTCAGGTAATTTTTACTTACTGTTAAGACACACTTAACCTTCTCAATCGTAATCCCAATTGCAGAGAACGTATATGGGCCCATCCAGAGTACAAATTCAATGTACATTATGATAAGTGGAGGGAACTAGAGTATTCATCGATCAGGTATCACTCTATTGCATGATAAAATATCAGGTGTAGTACTTGCTTGCTCAGTGCGTTTATGCTGTAAAAACGAGGTTTCATGTATTGAGGTGCATATTGCATAGACCGGTAATAATATACGCAAGGTTTTTGGTACTCCTAACAATTTAACAATTAACTATACCGTTGTTTCAATTTCAACTTACTAGGCATAAATCAGCCTATATACCCCCACTTGCATAGGCTATCTATATTATAATATTTATAATAGATAGGTCTATGGTCCACCAGATCATATCCGAATTGGCGGAATTCACGTTCCATAAAAAAATAAATCTCTTGTTTACATTACCAGGAGCTCCAAAAAATCATGGATAGCGCCAAGCACGGCGTCATCTACTTCAGCATGGGATCAAATCTGAGAAGCAAAGATTTCCCGGATGAATTAAAAATGAGTCTTCTAAAAATGTTCAGCGAATTGAAACAGACTGTTTTCTGGAAGTTCGAAGAAGATTTTCCTAACTTGCCGAACAATATTCATGTGTTGAAATGGGCTCCACAACAAAGTATTTTGGGTAAGTCATAATTACTGATTGACATAAGTCATTTGCATATTATAAAATTGACAGCTTCCGTGATGCAGTTGGTTAAACGCCGGATGTGAAACGAGAAGCCACGAGTTCGGTTTCCGGACTGAGGGAAATGTTTGTGTGGCCCACAATAAACGTGAGATGAAAATAATTAATTTTGTATCCTGCGTAATCATTTACCTAATTAATAATTATGTAATTATCTGATAATTATTTTAGTCTGGATGAATTGATTAGATTACATCAAAAGCTTTGAGTTATTTTCAATTTTTTATCACCGTGCTACGCTGTGATAACTTTTGATAAACTCACAGTTTTAATGCTACCAACTTACACATATGATAAATATGATTCAGCACTTTATTAATATGCGAATTCTACTCGTTTACGGGTTTTTACTAAATAAAAGTATACATTCGTCATGCACAATATAATTCTTATTAACCATGTAATGGCCAAAACTATCTCGCTAAAACTATCTATTTCATATGTTTCGTGACAGACGGACGGAAAAATTGTTTTGCCGTTTTTGCTATTTTTGTACGGATACCTAATAAACTTTACGTCTTTCAGCTCATCCCAACTGCGTCCTCTTCATCACTCACGGAGGTCTTCTGTCCACCACTGAGACCATACATTACGGAGTGCCGATCATAGGCATACCGGTCTACGCCGATCAATTCATCAACGTGCATAGAGCAGTCAACAAAGGATTCGCGAAGAAAGTCGACCTGTCTATCACTATGGCTGAGAATTTGAAGAGTACCATTATGGAAATGACGAGTGATCCGAAGTGAGTGTCATTTTATAATACATACATACATAAACTCACGCCTTTTTTCCAGAAGGGGTAAGCAGAGGCGCCAGGACACCCACATTTCACCTTGTATGTTCCGTCCACGATGTGATAGGTGGTGAGCCTATCGCCATGTCAGGCACACATTCCTGACTCTGGGCTGATAATCAATAGAAAAATCCAATATCACTTTGCCCAACTCGGGATTCGAAACCGAGACCTCAGCTTTGTAACCGTACCCTAGTACAACTACGTCCATTTTACAATACTATGAACAGTAAATACCAGAGAATCTAATGGTACTGATGATGAAATGTGTTATTTTCTTATTGCGGTGAAAAGCGAAACAAGCATGGCGTTCGCTTGATGGTAAGAGATACAGTCGCTCGTGGACAGTAGCAAAACCAAACAAAGCAATGCTTGGCATTCCACTGCGCTCGCCATCCTGAGAAATATGTAGTTGTTAAGTCTCAATATGTCCAGTAGTTACTCTGACTACAATGTTCTTCAATTCGAAACACATTTACATTCCTGTTTGATGGGAGAAATAGACATTGCGGTGGTACCTACCCAGGCTGTCACATATGAGAGACCACCAGTAAATCATCAACAATTTCGACTTCATCATTCTTCATCCATCACGCCTGCCTCGATTTAACTGTTGACTATAATAATTTTATTTTTACCCCCAGGTATAAACAGAAAGTGAAAGAGCTGTCATTCATCTACCACGATAGGCCAGTAAAGCCAGGAAAAGAACTAGTCCACTGGGTAGAACATGTCATCAAGACAAGAGGCGCTCCTCATTTACGCTCTCCAGCACTTATGGTGCCCTGGTACCATAAGATGTATCTAGATTTGGTTCTTGTAGTATTAGTAGTGTTAAGTGTAGTCATTTTGGTATTAAAAAGGTTGTATTATTTAATCTCTAAGAAGAAAGTAGGGGATAAGAAGTATAAATAATGAATAAATTATTTTAAGTTTAATTTTAGTTTTATTTATGGATGTAACTCATTATAAATATATTGTGTTATAAGATGTGTCATTGTAGGTTTAAACCAAAATTAAAAATCTAGGATGCATAGTGGCATCGCAAGGCATTTTTCGATGCCGCAATATCTATTTGAAACATTAGAATTTATGTCGTATTCATACCAGATAAGTTTGAATATCCTTTTATAAAAAATAAATCCCTTGCCATGCCATCTCATTTGGTGCCGGCCGGTATGATATAAAGGTATTTCTTTTGACAATATCTAAAATGTCATGGTTTTGGCCACGGAAACGTATATTTAAAATTTCAAGTGAATTTTCAATAAATATGGCATAAGCCCCCGCCGGCCTGGCAAATGACAATGTCAGCCAGTAAGCCGGCACAGCAATGGAAAATAAAGTCGACTCTTACTCATCAAGATAATATCAGTACAGTGAATCATGTAACTTGTTTGTAATCATGACGCGACTGCCAACATGTTCACGGTGGTCGCGGGTTCGAATCCCAGGACGCACCTCTGACTTTTCGGAGTCATGTGTGTATTGATAGTCAATCACCACGCACTAAAACGGTGAAGGAAAACATCGTGAGGAAACCTGCATACCATAGCGATTTATAAAAAAAATCTATGGTATGTAAGTCCGCCAACCCGCACTAGGCCAGCGTGGTGGACTATATAGGCCATATAGTCCACCACGCTGGCCTAGTGCGGGTACCACTCTCAATCGTACTCTCGATTGTAGAGGAGGCCCTGGCCCTGCAGTGGGACGTATATGGGCTGATACAGAATCATGTAAAATAAACTATGACACATCGATTTTTTATGAACGATAAAATATATTTTTTTACCTTCTCATTGTTGATGGTATTACAAAGATGACATTTAAACTTTTATACAGGTGATATAAACATGCGGTATTTAATTGAAAGCACGTGTTTCTAACTACTTCAGGTAAAATTGTACCAAGTTTGAAGAAAAATCCTGGTACTTTTTTAAAACATCGCGATTTCAGCTTTAAAGGCTGTTGATTATCCCATATAGGTACGAGGTCTCGGGTCTGTTTGTGGGACCGAAAATAATATGGCCGGCATAATTCAATCAAATGTCTTGGGACTGTCGTCTGATGCCATTCGATACACTGCCTGGACGGCATTTGCGGTAACTATCAGGCGCAGTGTCGTCATTATACCAGGCCAGTGCAAAAAAAAAAAAATAGTATCACGTAGTTCCTGATACCCATGACACAAGACTCGATCTTAGTGTTAGGTCAAGCTTATGTATGTGGCTGTTGGATGTTTTTTATGTATTTAATATCACCTGGGGTGATAAGAATCATGTGGGTGAATTAGATATCATGTCAATATCATCCTCTATATTTCGCACAAGCTGTTTGTATGACTAACACCAGTCATACAATAAATGGTGTCTTATTGGTTGTAAAGAGATTATGCCATATCGTAAACGATAATGCTCTAAAACTGATATTTATGTTTGGTCGGAAAATTAGTGTGTGTTGTGATAGTGTGGAATTCGGTGCTTTTTTTTAATTTAGAATAAATTATAAGTAAGTTTTAAATTATTTTTCGGCTTGACCTTACTGTTTTTAGCCAGTGGCAATTATTCTTAACGAAGTAATATATTGTTTTGGTAAGAAATATTTCAATGATAATATAATGAATAATAATAAATAATGCGTGCGTGGTGGCCTGTTGGTAAACGAACTAGATGCGACTGCCAACATGTTCACGGTGGTCGCGGGTTCGAATCCCAGGGCACACCTCTGACTTTTCGGAGTCATGTGTGTATTGATAGTCAATCACCAGGCACTAAAACGGTGAAGGAAAACATCGTGAGGCAACCTGCATACCATAGCGATTCATAAGAATTTCTACGGTATGTAAGTCCGCCAACCCGCACTAGGCCAGCGTGGTGGACTATATGGCCTAACCACTCTCAATCGTACTCTCAATTGTAGAGTAGGCTCGTGCCCTGCAGTGGGACGTATATGGGCTGATACATACATACATAATGAATAAAAATAAATACATCCAATAGTCACATACATAGTCCTAACTCCACACTAAGATCGAGTCTTGTGTCGTGGGTATAGAACCTACGAGAGACTTTTCGGTCTCACAAACACCCAGACCAGGAACATATACCTGTGGATCACACAAATATTTGTTTCGGTGCGGGGATCGAACCCGCGGCCTCACGGTACACAATATCATTCGCTGAAATTAAAACAAGACTAACAGTTACCCGTGAAAATCTTTGACGGAGAATAATAATATTGTCAACAGTGGATATTTTGAGGCTTATTATAAAACATATTGTAATATATAGGAGCTGGAACTTGTTTGTATTTATTTTTGAATACAGAAACACGATCAAAAAGTCTTTTATTTTTAAGATAAACATTTTTTTTATTGTTACTTAGTAAATGTAAATTAAAATTGTATACAATAAATCACATACATAGTAACTAAAAACTTACACAACAATTGAAATTCATTTAAGAAAATAGAATCTTATCGACTAATACTTACATTTCCTTATGATATCATATTATATAATTACGATCGATAACACACATTTGATAAAAATAATATGTAATTAGACAGTATTAAACACTTGACCGTTATTTGAAGCTTACTAGATTGAGAGTAGCATCATCGTCTTCCGCTTCCTCTTTTGTCTCTTTCACTCCTTCACCCTTACTGTATGTTCCTATCTCTTTCTTGTTTGTCTCCCACCAGGTTCCCCCACCAACCGAGTGTATATAACATCGGTGTCGTTGGGTTTAGTTCATTGGCGTCAAAATTTTCCGCTGACTCAGGTCGTCTGCAAGACGACCGAATGGAAACTATTGTTTCCATAAGAAATATTCTCCACGAGTCGTATCGGCGAATCAGTAAGCGATTATATTACTTATTATTACACATTTTTGAAATAATTGATTTAGAATTACCCTTACTTAAATATATTGAAATAAGTCGAAAAATTTTAATTGTTTTATTTTACGGCACACACAAGCCATTTAATTATTTTATTTTTTTGCAAAAGAACGTGTGCAGTCGCATACTAGACGTATTATCTAAATAAATACATATTAATTTGTGTGCCTTAACGCTTAATATTCCTTAAAAGATTGCCCAAGTAATAATATCGTAGGTATAGCCTATAACATGGCATTATCCATCATTTGCTGAGGTACAGATTACTTCCGTTTCTTTAAATTCTTTAGCCCCGTCGGAGCCACTTTGAATCGAAGAAGGGGGGAGGGGTTCAAATAAGCACATGGATAATCTGTAATTCCAATTACGAAAGTGCTATGTATCCCACAATCACCCCTTAAGATTCGATTCAGTACCTACGGTTAAATAACTATGATAATTTAATGACCAAGACTTACCTTAATTTTGCTTAAAGAAACGGAAGGTACACATTTCAATAATTGTAACAAAATTAATCTTTATTTTATAGCAACTTTTTTTATATAGCTATATGACAAAAGCACTATCAGAATAGAGTATAACAAGATAAAGTAGCCTTCTTGTCTTCTTTTATGGTCATCAGATAATACAAAGGCTTACAAATGATCGAGGCTTACAGAATGGCATCCTTCCTTCGAATCAAATCTGTGCCTATATAACTAGTTTGCAAGCCACATGCTGAACTCTGTATGGGTCACTTAAATATGACCTTGTTGATCAAGGCTGGCATGAGCAATGGCTATTAAGCTTTTCTACAGCATTAAAATGTTTTGCAAATAGTAACGAAACCACACGCTGCCTCCCGCAGAGGTAATATTAGTTTGGTGCGCCGCAAGTCGTTTAAATCTTTGATCACACCGATCTTGAGGCTGTCGCGAGCAATGTCTATGGAGCTATTTATAAAAACATGAACTGTTTGGCAGATAGTAACGTAAACGTAAACCCTACACTGCATCCGACAAGGGTCAGTTTATTTTGTTATCCTCGCAGGATAATTACTGATTAAAAACCACCGATCTTGAAGCTTCTGCGCACAGTGACGTTGTAGTTTTGTGAACAGCGTTGGAGGTTTTACAAATAGTAAAACCACTGCCTCCCGCAGGGGTTAGTAAGTTTCTAGTTACCTCCGCAGAGTAACCACCCTAATAAAATTACTGGCTATGAAGCTGTCACTATGGAGTTGTTACTAGTAGCCTTTAACTAGTGGTAGGTCTCTCATATGTGAGAGGTCGCCTGGGTAGGTACCACTGCAATGTCTATTTCTCCCGCCAAACAACAGTGTAAATGCACTGTTGTGTTCCGGTTTGAAGGACATTGGAGCCAGAGTAACTCCTTGACATATTGAGACTTAATATCTTATGTCTCAGGACGACGAGCGCAGTGGAATGCCAAGCGTTGCCTTGTAATTCACGGTGTTCGGTTTTGCTCCTGTTCATAAGCGATCGTATCGCTTACCATCAGGCGAATGGCATGCATGTCTCGCCATTGCAATAAATAAATAAAAACCGCCCGCTGTTCTTCTCAAGGGCTTGCAGACTTTATCGGATACCTCTGAGGGATATCCATCTAGCACCAAACCTACCTATCAAGTTTCGGTTAGGTACTATTAGACCAACCCGCAATAGCCCAACGTGGTGGACTATATGGCCTAACCACTCTCGATCGAGTCCTCGATTGTAGAATAGGCCCGTGCCCTGTAGTGGGACGTATATGGGCTGATACTACAATACAATACAATACAATACTACTAGACCATGCACTCGCTCTCGATTATATATCTGACTAGAAATTATGATTCGGTAGTTATAATTTTTTAGAGCAGGATCATTTAAGCATTATCTGTCAATGAAATACCTCTTTTTAAAAACCCTCACGTAACTTTACAGGGTATAGGAATACAGGATTTTCTTTCGCAAAGAAAAAATGATCTATTTTTCAAATGACAGATCAAGAAGTCCGGGAGATAATCCCGGGATATTCTTAACACTACCGGTCACAAACTATTGTCATAGCATCATTTGTCGTACAAAAAGTTCACAGAACATATTTTGATCTTTTCATCTTGTGAATTTATGTCGCGTCTGCTGACCCGCACAAAACTATGCCATTGGTTGGAAAAATAATTAATATACGTACAGACTTTTGTGTGCTACCTTTTTAAGAGTAATTTACCGTGGGAGATTACTACATATAACTGTTCTGTAATCTGGTCTCGACAAAGCCCTAAAATATTCGAAGCTATGACTTAGCAAACCCATTATTTGTTTGTTTTAGAGTTGCAGCAAAATCAGCAAATTCTAATTTTACCTCACAGACCACTCCAAAGTGTTCTGTTTTGCCCATACCTACATGGTAGGTACCTGGGTCGGCAAATAGAACTTCAGAAACTAAGATCGGTTTGTGGTGTACACTCAACATTATAAAAGTGGCGGGGTCTAGTTAAGTTTTAAACGCTCTCACCACCGTACCAATTGGACAACGGGTTGTAAAAACAAAATAAAAATAAAATTTTATCTACCCACAGCAACGCGTATAGAACCCAATGTGGTTAAGATTTTATTCGGCATTAAGTGAATTGTGTGCATATTGGGGCTGATGTAGGTAACATATTTTTGAACCGTGTATCGATACAAATATTGCGTGCGGTGTTACACCGATGGCCCCCTACTGTTATATTGTTGGTGCTGGTCACAGAATACTAACAGAGGTCAGGCTTGTGTATGTGCTTCGCTTTTGTTGCCACGCTCACACTGCGCTCGGCGTTCGCGCAAAGCATAACGCAAAGGTAGAAACTCGCTCTCGCAGTGGTCTCGACTAGTTTCGAGTATCGTGTCGGTGAGCGCTGTCTATGTGTGCGTTGATTTGGCGCGCTTTGTGTGAAGCTTGACTTCTGTTAGTTTAGTATTCTGTGTGTTGGTGTAATAAACCGGAGACTTAGTCTTCCGTATACATTGCCTTGACATCGAAGCTTACAATAATGTCAGAGAGGACAAAAATATATTTACTTGGACGAGAATGGCACTCCCGCGATACAATACGATGTGGAACGCAATACAACAAAAATCCCCTTTAGGTTGTTATCGCCATCTTTCCAGTGGTAATTGTTCGAAATCATTAGATAAATTAGGCATCGAGCTCATAGTATCAATACATAGAAGAAGGTGGCCTCTAGAAGGGGCAAATTTGATTACGCAAGTTTAAGTTTTTCTTTCCATATACCTACAAAGAAGTGTTTGCATTGCTTTAACAGCAAGTTGTTAAACTGTATTTAGTGCACTATTTTTGTGCCATGTACGTCATATAATTTATAAATAGTATATGTAGTATATGAGTAGGACATTTACTATGGTCCACTGTTGAATAATGGTTACGCAAAACGCTAAATAAATATTATTATTGTGTATATTCTTGGCAACGATATTCTGTTGTTTTCACACATTTTACCTTGCAACTTATAGTTTACATTGCTGGTGTAGACTGTATACACAATAGGTAGGAAAATGCATAAGTCCTGGTCATGAAGTCTATATTTGGGCATATGGAATAACTGGTACTGTTCACATACGATGGTGATTCATAGTCTCGGCTTACCTCTATGGGTTTGACGTGTGAAGATAATGTACATAAGCTTATATGTACGCATGTTACAATACAATATGTGAGTAATTATAAATCTAGTTTTCTACTAGAAACTGAACTCTCGCAGAGAAACTCAAAGAAACAGGTAACAGCCTCGTACATATCGGAGGTATGCTAAAGGCAGCCTCCTTTATAATACTTGTATACATATTGGTCCACCTTACATGACCTGAAACTGGTGTGACTAATCTCGGTTAAAATTGAATTCCTTTCAAAGGATAACCATTTTCTTTTAATTCCCTAAAGCAATTCTATTCGGTGGTATAGAATATTACTAGGTGTGAAAAGGATACGCCTAGTGTTTGTTTTTTGTAAGAATCCGATAAAACCTTATGGTTTATTGTAAATCTGCAGAACTATTATGTTCCTACTTAATTTATGGATGTAAATATGGTATTATCAATAAATTGTGTATTAATCAATTTGATTTCAGAATTCATGTTCCAATCTATACTTAAAATAATTTGTAATCCATATTATGTACCTAACTAGTCCATTTTTGTACGTCTTTCACATTGGCGTCATTTCCCACCAGGAATAACAAACACGTCTCAATCTAGTAAGCTTCAAATAACGGTCAAGTGTTTAATAGAAGTGTTTTACCTGAAAATAAAACACATATTAAATACTTACCTTATTTGAAGCTTACATTTTAATAATACCTGGTGTGGATTATCGACTTAATGAACTAAACCCAACGACACCGATGTTATATACACTCGGTTGGTGGGGGAACCTGGTGGGAGACAAACAAGAAAGAGATAGGAACATACAGTAAGGGTGAAGGAGTGAAAGAGACAAAAGAGGAAGCGGAAGACGATGATGCTACTCTCAATCTAGTAAGCTTCAAATAAGGTAAGTATTTAATATGTGTTTTATTTTCAGGTAAAACACTTCTAATATTATTTAAAGAATTTAATCTTGCTGAAAAATAATTGTGAAGGTATTTAAAAAAAAAACTGTTATTATCCTGAAGCTAATTAGATTACCCATGTAGAGCAAGCTTAAGTCTCGGGTTCGTATCCCGGGTCGTTTTAGGCGGTATTGGATTTTTCTATCCACTACTAGTCCGGAGTCAGAAAGGTAATGCCCGAAATGGCCATAGGCTCGACCCCTATCACATCGTGGATCGGAACTCTCAAGGCGAAATGTCTGTTTTCTATTTGCATCTCAGCCTATATCCTGGGAAAAGGGCGTGAGTTTATGTATGTATGTGTATTGGATCGAACTGCGCGCTTATTATTAAATACTATATTTACAAGGCGGTGCTAATAAAAAGTCTTACCACCGTATTCACAAATAATACTTTACTTAGTGCTAGAGAAATACCACGCTAATTTAGACCAGTAATGTCCAGCCATTTTCGAGCGTCGAGCTATTTTCCCAAAAGTTACATAAGGCTTTCGCAATTATTCACTGCTTTGGCGAAAGAGTATACTGATTCTTCGTTCGTTGAATTTCTTGCCCGTTCTTCTCTAGTGAAAACAACTTTTCGAACCTGGTGGTAGATTAAAAAAAAAACTGAATCTAAACGATGTTGAATATTTTAAAAGGAATCCATAAATTATTTTCATTTTATTTCATTTCCATTTTATAAGGGTCGCTGTAACTGAACTCATAGCATGATCCATCACTTAAATATTGTTTATGAATTGGTGATTCTGTGTTTTAGACCTCACTATGCATTCTCATAGTATAGTTATTATATGGTTATTTTTTATTGCTATGAATGGCGAAACGAGCAAGCCGTTTGCCTGATGATAAGCGATACGACCGCTCATACAGTAGCAAAATTCCACTGGGCTCGCCATCCTGAGACATAAGATGTTAAGTCTCAATATGTCTCAGCAGTTACTCTGGCTACAATGTCCTTCAATCCGAAACACGGCTGTGCATTTACACTGCTGTTTAACGGGAGAAACTACTATTTTTTCAGATAATGCCCAAGTTTCTGTGGTGTTTGCTGGGTGTACTAGCGTGTATGCACATATGCGAAGCTTACAAGGTTCTTGTCGTGTTTCCTTTGCCTGGAAAAAGCCATGGGATTCTGGGATCAGCGATTGTGAGACATCTTCTTAACTATGGATATGAGGTAATTAATTGTTTTTTATTTATAATAATTATAGCACTTCTGTCTACCTCTTGGGAGAAAAGCGTGACTTTGTGTATGTATACCTATACGTAATTTTACGTATAATGTTAGGTACTATTTTGAGATTTTTTTTTATTGCAACTAATGGCGAGACTACCATGCCGTTAGCCAGATGGTAAGGGATATGACCGCTCATGAACAGTACTCAAACTAAACAACACCTTGAATTACAAAGCAATGCTTGTCTTGTTAAGTGGCAATATACATCCAATAGTTACTCTGGCTAAAATATCATTCAATTCGAAACAGAACAGTGAATTTGCACTGCTGTTTGACGGTAGAAATAGGTATTGCGTTGGTACCTACCTAGATGGCTTCTCATATATGAGAGATTTACCTGCCACCAGAAAGAAATTACTTAGGTATACTATATTTTGCCAACACGCACTAGGCCAGTGTGGTGGACTATATGGCCTAACCAGTCTCAATCGTACTATCGATTGTAGAAGAGGCCCGTGTCCTACAGAGGGAAGTATATGGGCTGATACAGACTATGTTTTTTGGCAGTAGGTAATCTCGTAGGCAAAGTGCCGTTTTGGTAGGTAGTAGGCATCATTGCTTTAATTTTATTGTGAAGCAGTTGTGTTTGAAAAATGTGTTCTCGTTTAAAATAATGTTTGTTACCCAGTGAATTTTTGCGAGTAGGAAATGCCTGCCTGACTAGCTTATTGGCGTAGCTATACTGCGGTATGATTGGAAAGCTGAGGTCTTGGGTTCGAAAGCCGGGGCGGGCAAAGTGCTATTGGATTTTTCTATTTATTATTATTCTGGAGTTAGGTATTTACGTCCGATATTGCGATAGGCTCGCCCCAATCACATTATGGGACGGAACACACAAGGCAAAACGTGTCTTGGTTCTTTGCTTATCCCTTCTGGGAGAAAAGCATGATATTACTAGTATAATAGTATGAAAATATTTTGAGATGAAAAGAGCAATGGAGCGCTATGTAATGTAAGTTTTGAGGAATATTGCCCAGTTTATGGACTGGCGCGACGCTTGCGAGCGAGGCGGGCTACTTGCTCGTCTTGACTTGAAATAACTTGTGAAATTGTGTGTGAAGTATCAAAAACCTGCCTTGATATGATGAGATTTAAGAATTTAATTATTAATTTTGTGAGACGTGGAGTATTGACCCACATTTTTGAACCAGTTTTATAACAATGAAGCTATCCGATTTGAAATTACATATAAGGTTGACGCATTAAATGTTACCCAGATACCTAAACGACATTATAAATTAATGATATTTAGTAAATTAACATGTTTTGTTAAGGTTTTATTGGCACAAAGAACACTTGCCTCTCACATGTTTCTTTGTTGTTTTTTTTGTTTTTGTTACTTTGCTGCGACTTTTAGTAACTATTCCTTTTTATACTAAAATTCATTAATATATTTTTGTAAAGAGGAAAAGGTACGGAGATCGCCTTTTGGTACCCAAGGGAAGGCTGTAAGAGATAGTGTCTTTTTAATATTATTTTAAATTATAAGTGTCTTGTTTTTTTTATATTAGCCCAGCATTATGACTGCCCTGCACCTGATGGTAAGTGCAGAAGCCGTCTAGGCAAAAATTCGATACAATTGTGCCGACCTGCTGTATCGACTGTTCAGCAGTCCATTGGCCTTCCAGCCCGGCATAATGCGGATGTTGTGGCCGTGTAGAGTTCCATACTCCAGCATACGGCTATAAACTATGTTCTTATGACTGTAAACTATGTTTGATGGTAGGCGATGCGACTGCTTATGTACAGTAACAAAATCAAACAATAACATGAATTATAAAAAGATGCTTGAAATTCACTGCCCTCGCCATCTTGATATATAAGATGTTAAGTCTTAATATGTCCAGTAGTTACTCTGTTTTTTTCTTAAAAATAATATTTATTTCAGGTGACCTACATAACTCCCCACATGGAAAAAAATCCGCATCCTAATCTGAAATTAGTCGATGTGAGCTTAAACTTAAGGATGGTACCAAGTACGTAATATTTTACCACATTATCAAACACACACACCATGATTATCCACTGGCATTCATAGACTTGGGTATTTGATATTTGTAATTTGAATAGCAATTATCTAACAGGATGTGTACCACACAAGTGTCTTGCGTTTCAGGTTTAGCTTATGTATATGTTATAGGCCAAGTGATTAATGCGGGCAGTATTCATAATGCCCGGGCAGTATGAATATTGCCGAGCCATATCGGGCCAAGTGATTAATTACAATCTAAACTCACCTATTTATCACATTGCCCGGGTATTATGAATATGGCCACATGATGATCGGGCAATGTGATTAATAGCTGATTTTTTACGTTGTGCGCTGCCGCATTGTCGCATCTGCGATAGACCCATAAATTAGAAAGGTTGAATTGATCTGCTTATGTTTAGTTGTTTTTTAATATCCGAAACATTCAGAAGAAAATTAGTGTACCTACTTTATGGATCAGTTAGGACTACTGTGCCCCAAAACCGACTTGGAACACCCCAACTTCACGTAGTCTTTTGGCTACCGACCCTAGAGTGAATATAAAAAGCCGGAGACGATGCAGAAGCTAATTTGTATTGATAACAAGTGTTTTAAAGGTTAGGTTGCTATAATAGATATTTCTCAGGAATGGTGCGTTACCTTTTCATGGGAGTGATACCAGGGGAGGTGCGACGCTCCCCCTCCCCCTCCACTCCTCCCAACCCACCCCCTCGTTCTAAATTCTAAATTCTACCACTTCGGCTCATTGTTTTGATTTTGATTCGATTTACATCACTCTGCCCAATAGGCACTTGGCATTATTCATAATGCCCGGGCAATGTCATAAATTGATTGGTTATAATCACATTGCCCGCTCTTATTGGGCATTATTCATATTGCCCGGGCATTATGAATAATACCAGATTAATCATTTGGCCCATAACATATATATATTCAATTTCAAACAGTCCTACTTAAATACGTATTCTATCTGTACCAGATCGTAAGCGTTCCACTGCATGGCATGAAAATCCTCTATAATCGAGAGTACGATTAGGAGTGGTTTGGCCATATAGTCCACCGCGCATGCCTAGTGCGGGTTGGCGGACTTTACATGCACAATAGTACCGCCCTGGACGAGTCTGCCATTCATGTAAAGTTATGACCTACAACAGTGTGAATTACATTAATTACTTTAATTCGTTAAAACGTAATGGAGTCTACTGTACCTTAATCTTAAGATCTTTTTACTTGCATTCTATCTGTACACTTGTTTGTTTTCCCAATAAATAAAACAATAAATAAAATAAAAAAATAACAGCGTGACTCTACCACATATACACATTTCTACACATTCTACACATCATCTACACATCTACACATTTCTCTTTAATTTTTTTGTGTCCCCAATTATCAAACTTAATTTCCCTTGCAGAGGAGTCGCTGAATCTGAACAACTTGATAAACAATAACGTGCAGCTGCAAAACCACAAGTACATAATGTTCTTCGCGAACCTGCTCAGCGCTAAGACATTGGAGAATGAGAACGTGCAGGAACTAATCAACGATCCGAACCAGCACTTCGACCTAATCATTATCGAGTGGCTGTTTAGCGAACTGCTGACCGGGTAAGGGATTTAAAATAATTTTTTGATCTTGACACGAAAATGGGACTAGTTTTGAAGCATCTGATAGTGCGTATGGTTAGATGGTTATGCGTAGGCTCTATTCTCAGGAACTACTTCTTCGAATTGAAAATATAAAGTTGTGGATAAGTAATTTATCAAGAAATGCTATAGGCTATCATCACGCTATGATGTATAGGAGCGAAGCAGTAGTGAAAAATCTGAAAAATACGAGGAATTTTTATTTGTTTTTCATGGTCCGATTCGATATTCTAAATTGATAGTCGGAATTGAATATTTTAGCCGCCATTTTGAAAAGATTATATGCACCCGGGCGGATCTTGACCGCTAGTACCAGTTGTGCCTAACATCAGTATTTTTTTCAGTCTTTCAGCAGTATTCAACGCGCCATTCGTCTGGGCAGCCAGTGTGGAACCGCATTGGATAGTAACTCGACTGATTGGAAGCTCACTGAACCCTGCTTACAATAGCGACACATTCTCCAACAACGTGCCACCGTTCACGTTTTGCCAGCGGGTGGAAGAGCTATGGACTCAGTTTAAACTTCGTTATTATATGCATGCGTGAGTATTGCCATACCGTATTAAAACCAAGCCTTTATAAATAGTAGGTCTCTCATATGTGAGAGACCGCTTGGTTTGGTACCACCATAGTGTTTTTTCCTCTCGCAAAATAGCAGCGTAAATACACTATTGTGTTCCGGTTTGAAGGATATTGTAGCCACAGTAACTACTGGACATATTGAGACTTAACATTTTGTGTCTCTGGATAGCGAGCGCACTGGTATGCTAAGCATTGCATTGAAATTTAAGGTGTTGTTTATTTTTGCTACTGCTATGAGTGGTCATATCACTTACCATCAAACAATCAACAAATCGTGAACAACTAACAAACAGCACGTCTTGCCATTCATTACAAAAAAAACTAACATTGAATTGAACTGAATGTTACCTGAATAAAGTCGAGTATAATTTATCTGTAACAGCGACAGAAAAACATCGCGTGATGATCTTTGTATCTTGAGTTCCCCATAGCAATGTCTCTATAATGTAAACTCTAATTTACGTAGTTGATAGTTAAGGATTTGTCCTTTTTTACCAAATAAATTGTAGACTTTACCAAAAGGTAATCAAATAATACCTAAATTAAATAATTCTGCATCCATTAAAAATAATATAGCTTTAAGCCCATGGCGAAGTTAAGGTGGGGCAGAATATCCTTATTACCAACATCTTCATTTGAAATATTTTGCAGTAATGATGACGTCGAGAATAAAGAGTATGAACGTCTGATCGCGCCTGTCATTAAGAAGCGAGGACGACAGCCGCCCTCATTCGAAGATTTGAAGTACAACGGCTCTTTAGTACTGGGCAACTCACATCCTTCACTCGGTCAAGCGACGATAGTACCGCAAGCCTACAAACATATCGGAGGATACCACGTTGAAGAGGAAGTGAAGCCTTTGCCGAAGGTAAGTCAACAGAATAAAAATAATCATGGAAGTAAATGTACATACATACATAAACTCACGCCTTTTTCCCAGAAGGGGTAGGCAGAGGTGCCAGGGCACCCACATTTCGCCTTGTATGTTCCGTCCCATGATGTGTGTGATAGGTGGCGAGCCTATCGCCATATCGGGCACAAATTCCTGACTCTGGGATGATAATGAATAGAAAAATCCAATATCACTTTGCCGAACCCGGGTTCGGTTCGAACCCGAGACCTCAGCTTTTAACCGTACCGGAGTACAACTACGCCACCGAGGCAGTCAAGTAAATGTATAAAGAAGTAAATTAGTGTATATCTATTGACGCTTTTCTTATCTTTGTTTTTACACTGCCCTTCCGTTCTCCTTCTTTTATGTATATCCATCCAAAGGTTATATGGTACAGACAGCTAATTAAAACCGCGATAAAACCGCATTTTATACTTTTAAAAGATGTTATTTATGTATAACATCTAACACTAGGCCAGCGTGGTGGACTGTATGGCCTAATCACTCTCAATCGTAATCCCAATAGGAATTTTATAACCAACTGCACTGCAGGATTAAACGCGGCAAAGGAATTTAAACCAATATTATATTGCAGAATATCAAAAAAATTATGGATGAAGCGAAGAACGGAGTAATATTCTTCAGTATGGGATCACAGTTGAACAGCAAAGACCTGCCTGAGAACGTCAAGAAAGAGATTCTTACCGTGTTTGGATCACTGAAACAGACTGTAATCTGGAAATTTGAGGACGATTCTGTTGAACTACCTAAAAATGTTCACGTTTTGAAATGGGCTCCACAACAAAGCGTATTAGGTAATTCTCTTTCTTTAATTTGATGATTATAAATCGTGCTCAAATAGTATGAGGGTAATAATCCCTGTTGAAATTTAATTGAACTTCAGATTTTTAATTTTTTTATTCCTTTATCAAACTTCAGAGTAAATTGAACAATTGCCTATTTCTCAATTTAAACTAAAATATTTAATATGATTTGAAATTACATTCAAGTACACTTCTGTTATTGTACTTTCCTTCAGTTATACTTCATAGGGAGCTAATATCTATGATTAAAAAAATACATACCATGCTATGGTGTAGTCATCACTGAGCTGTTCTGAAATTTTACGATACCATAATATATGTTTTTTCTTTACAGCGCATCCCAACTGCGTTCTCTTCATAACACACGGAGGTCTTCTATCAACCACAGAAGCTATTCATTTCGGCGTCCCTATCATTGGCATCCCAGTCTTTGGTGACCAGTTTGTCAATGTGGACAGAGCTGTGATGAAAGGATTTGCGTTGAAGGTGGAACTTTCCTATTCTATCGCTAAAGATCTGAAGGCGGCTATCCAGGAGATTTTCAATGATAAGAGGTGAGAAGACATATCTATAGGTTTTTTGCACAACGTCTCTAAGTCATTGAACTGCATCTGATTATAAGAACTACGTGCTATGTTGCCTAGACGAAGTATCGATGATGTATTCAGCCTATTTCCGTCCATTGCTGGACGTATGTCTCTCCAAGTAAGTGCCAACCAACCCGATCTTGAGCAGCTCTCATTCAGCCTAACCTGAAAATTGATTGATTGGAGACAAATTGATCCCATGAGGCTAGAGACAATCCTGTCCTCACATCTACCACTGCAACTCTTGTAAGCCATGATCCACAGCAGCACATATTTAAATTACACCAAGTATTGATACTCGTAATGTAATGTATGTAAGTCCGCCAACCCGCACTAGGCCAGCGTGGTGGACTATATGGCCTAACAACTCTCAATCGTATTCTCGATTGTAGAGTAGGCCCGTGCCCTGCAGTGGGACGTATATGGGCTGATACATACATACATACATTGATACTCGGCAGGTCCCTCTGTCTAACTTGTCTATCCCGCAATGAAATTAATTACATAGTTGAATTAAAAGTAGGAGTTGAAAAAACATTGTCCATTTCCATCTGAAATAATCTGATGACGCTAGTCTCTTTATTTTGTTCATCGGTGCATTTAGGATCCCAGGTTATAGGACGAAAAAGGATTTCTAAACGGATCTTTATCATGAGGGCGGGACAAAATAAGAATTTCTCGTAAAAACATACATACATACATAAACTCACGCCTTTTTCCCAGAAGGGGTAGGCAGAGGTGCCAAGACCCACATTTCGCCATGTATGTTCCGTCCCACAATGTGATAGGTGGCGAGCCTATCGCCATATCGGGCACAAATTCCTGACTCTGGGTTGATAAATGAATAGAAAAATCCAATATCACTTTTTGCCCAACCCGGGATTCGAACCCGAGACCTCAGCTTTGTAACCGTACCTTAGTACAACTACGCCACCGAGGCAGTAAAAAAAAACAAGAATTATCATAAATTATATTATTTAATATTGCATTTAAAACGTGAGAAAAGTCATGAATAATGGTATATATTAAACATAATCTTGTTTATATGCATGTTACAATTACTAACTTTAAATATTATTAGCTTTTAGTTTTTTAGTTGTCTAGACTGTATGAATATAATACTATTATAGACACTTATACATACCTATGACATTTCGAAGTCATATGACTATTGATAGTCATTCACCACGCACTATAAAGGTGAAAACATCGAAAGGAAACCTAGATACCATAGCGATTCGGAAGAATTTCTATGGTTTGTAAAAGTCCGCAATCATGCGCTAGGCCACCAGGTGGACTATATGGCCTAATTCCTCTCAATCGTACTCTTGATTGTAAAGGATCCTCGTGCCTTGGGATGTATTTTTTTTTTTTTTTATTGCAATGAATGGCGAGACGAGCAAACCGTTTGCCTGATGGTAAGCTATACGACCGCTCATAAACAGTAGAAATATTCCACTGCGCTCGCCATCCTGAGACATAAGATGTTAAGTCTCAATATGTCCAGTAGTTGCTATGGCTACAATGTCCTTCAATCCGAAACACAACAGTGCATTTAAGCAGTGTTGTTTCACGGGAGAAATAGACATTGCGGTGGTACCTACCCAGATGGCCTCGCACATATGAGAGACCTACCACCAGTGTATATTGGTTAATACAGTGTCCAGGATGTTATTGTATTATTATCTTACAGGTACTCAGACACTGCGAAGAGTCTGTCAGTGGCATACCACCACCGACCAGTAAGACCTAGTGCTGAGCTGGTCCATTGGGTGGAACACGTCATAATTACTAGGGGAGCCCCATACCTCCGCTCCATTGAGGCATCAGTACCTTGGTATCAGAAGATGTACGTTGATCTCTTGGCTGTTTTATTAGGTTTCCTACTTTTAGTCGTAGTAATATTGAAGGCAATCTTCAAAATTGTTTTTACGAAGAAAAAAGTAAATGCTAGCAAGAAGAAAAATTAAATTATTTTTTATAACATTTTTTTTATTAACAGAGAGTCTGATTTTTCTAAAATTGATAGATTAACAATAATATTAAATGTGGAAGTTTGTTTCTTTATTTGTCCGTTTATATTTCGGTGAAAATGGTTTTATTGTATAGAGCCGAAAAATGACAATGATACTTTTTATCACATAATACACGGGATTCTTTTAAGTAGATTGTATAGTATTATTTTCCTTACCATCAGATATGGTAGACACACATTTTTGTACCGTTGCAATAAGGACACCGGCAGCTTCCATAGTTTCTCTTTATTCTCTTCTTTATTTATTTTGAATTTGTTTATAGTATTAATGACTGTATATAAGGAAAAAAAAATAAGTAAATTTGATTTAAGTACAATCGGCAGCCTTATTGCACAAGGCAATCTCTTCCAGGCAACTTTGGATGGGGTTAAGATAAAGGCAAGAAAAAGGGGCATCGGTGCATAGAGACAAATTATATACACAATGCATTTATGTTACTTATTAAAGTTTTGTTACTCATATTTATCTTGGACAAAATATTTAAATTACTAATTTATGCAGTTGTCTGAATGTTACTATAATTAGGTATAATGTTATTTGAACTAAAGATTGCCAACATTTTGTTTCTATTTACAAAGCACCTAAGCTAATATTTTTTCTCGAAAACATGTTTATTGTTTAGGTGTAGGTCGAGAAAAAGTCAAACGGTGTTTCTTTCAAAAAACAAGTACGATGGATAAAAAGATAAATATGATAGTTTGATAAGCGACATATTGTGTGCGTGGGTGCCTGTTGGTAAACTAGACGTAGCTTTCAACATGTTCACGGTGGTAGCGGATTCGAATCCCAGGGCATCTCTGACTTTTAGGAGTCATGTGTTTATTGATAGTCAATTTCAATGAACTATAATGGTCAAGAAAAACTTCGTGAGGGAAACTCCATCGATTTTTTAAAAATATTTTCTATGATTATAAAGTCCGTCAACCTGTATTAGGCTAGCGTGGTGGACTATATGGTCTAACCACTCTCAATCGTACTCTCGATTACAGAGGAGGCCATGCCCTGCAGTAGATATATGATATACTAGCTGTCGGGCCCGGCTTCGCCCGGGTGCAGATAGTTTTTGAGTCCAATCCACATCAAGAACATATTATTTCGCGTGTCTACTAACTATATTTCCCGCGTGCCGTCGACTATATTTCCCTTCCGTAGGAGAGGACATCCCGTGCCAACAATTTGAATTTGAAAGAGTAGAAAATATGTATATTTGGTTTCCTGACTCATCCCACGGGAACACTACATTTTTCGGGATAAAAAGTAGCCTATGTGTTAATCCAGGGTGTCAGCTATCACTATACCAAATTTCATCAAAATCTGTTGAGCCGTTTTTTCATGAAAGAGTAACAAACATCCATACATACATACAAACTTTCACCTTTATAATATTAGTAAGGATTAGAAATAAGGATCGGTGGTACGTCAGAAGAAAATCCGATATCTAGCTAAAATGTGTTCTGGAGTTCTGAAACACGTGAGCTTAGGGGCCTTACTCTGAAAATCCGAAACTTAGTTCGAATTTTCGGACGATCGAAGTTTATAACGACACGAATGTACCTACTCTGTAAATGTTCCGATTTGTATAACGTACACCGTAACCATAAGTCTATGGTTACGACCATAAGTCAATAACGACCATAAGTCTATGTAGATTCATTCGTATCGTGTAGGTGGATTCCAACTGCGTTTCGGATTTTCTGAGTAGGGCCCGAGCTTCGAGCTAAATATAGGACAATATATTGATCCTCAAGCTTCTGCAAAATACTAATGGCTAAGTAGGTTGGCAGCATCATCAGTTATTTAAATTCGACAACTTGTCCACCGGGGGTGTAACTCAGTGGTAGAGTGTCTGCTTCGCATGCTGAAAGTCCTGGGTTCAAGTCCCAGCACCTCCATCATAAGGGTATCTTGACCTATGAACGTTTTTGTTCATTTTTTAAAATAAAAATATGAATTAACATTAATTTTCAACAAGATTCAAGAATATTTTTTTTTTAATTTTGATACTATGTGAACTGTTTCTGCCTAATTACGAACATAAACTTCTTTGAGATTCCATTTTTTAATTATATAAATAATTAATATACCGGGTATCTCAAGACTGCTACCGAAAACGAAGCCGGGTGGTAGTTTTAGTGACTACAAACTCAATGCAACTAAAAATTTCGCAAAGAAACGCGACAGTTATTTTTATGATTTTTTTAATATCGTCATTTTTGGGTGGTAAATCCATAGTTTTTGCTACAATAATAATTTAAACTCTTTTATACCTTAGATTATTTATGAACAAAAGGGTATACACTATTATTTTAGGAAAAAATGCATTTACCACCCAAATATGGTCAAAGGAAAAAAATAACAAAAAAAAAATTGTCACTTTTTTTGCAACTTTTTCTGTTTCATTGTGTCTGAAGTCGCTTTAACTACCACCCGGCTTCGTTTTCGGTAGCAGTCTTGAGATACCCGGTATATACAAGGTGATCAGACTGCTACCGAAATCTATGCTAAGTGGCAGTTTTAGTGACTTCAGACACAATCTAACTAAAAATTTTGCAAGAAAAGGGACGTTTTTTTTTATCATTGTTTTGATTCTATCGTCTTATTTCGGTAGTAAATGCAGAATTTACTCTAAAATAGTAGTGTATTTAACTACCTTTATTTTTAATGACGCTATGGTACGCAAGGTTTTTAATTAATATTTCAGCAAAAACATCGATTTACCACCCAAAAAGATGATATTTAAATGTCACAAAAATAATAGTCGCGTTTCTTTGCGAATTTTTGTTGCATAGTGTTTGTAGTCATTAAAATTACCACCGGGCTTCCTTTCCGGAAAAGAAGCCTTATTTCAATGTGTACTCGTAAAATTGATCGAAACAATGTGCTTATGGCTATTTCGAACGACATTTACATTTAATCATTTTCTAATAACAAACATTCACATTCACAAACTATTGATATTAATATAAATTACGGGTATACACAATATTTTTAATAGTACAACATCAAATTAAATTAGAGAAGGATTAAACAGAAATGCGGATAAAATATTACAAACTAAAATAAATAAAAAATAGCTAATGAAAAAAATCAAAATAAATTTTCACAATATTAAAAACAAGAACAATTGATATTTTCGCCAACATAAGATATATGTAATTATACAACTATCCAACTTTTTTCACCATTTGCACTGAGTTAAGAAAATAAAGTGATTCTATTGGATGATTTTCTCACGTCACTAGTACACAGCTTTATCCCGACAGGTTATACCCGTTCAGCTGGGCAATTGCTAAGTAAAAGGGATGTTAGGTCCGCTTTCTACAATGTTACTAGGCATTACAAGGCAACGACCTTTAGTATACTCGGTTCGCTAGACCGGAATAACTCTCAGAATGACAATATTTTTATATCGATTTGAAGAACTTCTTCGCTTCCTTAAGAGTTTAAATCGTTTCTTCTTAAGTCTAATTGTTTTTAAGAAATAAAAGTCAGCCTTTATTTAATTTGAATAAATAAATATACCCAACAGTTAAATATTACATAGTCACGGTGTGTCATAAGATGAAGACGTAAGGTTTAAAATTACGATCAAATCTTGTACGTAGAAGTGACGAGAGAATTTTTGGTTTCACAAACACCCAGACCCTAAACAAATAAATGTGAATCACACCAATATTTGTCTCGTGCAAGGGTCGAACCCGGGGCCTCACGTTTCATAGCCTGCGTCTATGGAATATGTATGTGACGGTTGTGTCTATTTATTTCATTTCATTTAATAAGACATTCATAATCAATTTAATTTAATTTGCACACTGAAACAGGTGAAAAGATTTTTTGCACCTGAACTTCAAACCAGTTTTCCAAACTGGTGTCTAACAAGTGATACAAATTGATATTCTGTTTAAAATAATATGCAAATGTAAGGGCACTTTGTATTTATTTAAATGAGGAAGGAACAATTAAAGTTAAAAAGTAACAACTAATACTTTAAATAAAATATTGATAAGAAATTAATTTAAATAGTACTAAGTATAGAAATTAGAAATCTTTTGTATGTAGAAATTATGTCATAAGAGCTCTTTAATTGCCTACATGACCATATAAATAATAAATAACACCCAACAGTCACATACATAGTCCTGACCCCACACTAAGATCGAGGGATTGTTTATTGGCAACGGCTGTTAGTGATTACAAACACAATGCAATGAAAAATTCCGCTAAGAAACGCGTCAATTTTTTAAAATTCTTTTTTAAGTGTCGTCGAGTGTGGGTAGTTAATCCATAGTTTTTGCTAGAATAATAATTTAAAGCCTTGCATAGAAAAATTTGTGACGAATTATTTTTGTTATGTTTTTTCTATCGTCGATTTAGTATGGTAAATACAGTTTTTTTCTTCAATAATAGTGTACACCCTTTTATTTTTAAAAGCGCTATGCTACGAAAGGGTTTAAATTACTATTTTAGCAAAACCTTAAAACTCAGACTGTGATAAAAAATAAATATACCAAAAAAAGTCGCGCTTATTTGCGAAATTTTTGGTTGGACTGTATCTGTATTTACTAAAACCACCCAGTTTCGTTTTCGGTTGCAGTTTTGATATACCCTGCATAAGATTTTCCTTCACGTATTAATATTATATAGATAGGTAGATAAATACAAGTTGTAGGTTTTTCATTAGTGCATGCGTTGGTCTCTGAAGCGAAGTGGTATGCTAGTATGTTGAAGCCGAGTCATTTAAGTTAGGATCGGTGGTGCGACCCACTCGTGTTGTGACTTCAAATTGACAAGTGAATGTGCTAATGATAAGCGGTGATACTGGCACACTGGAATTATAAAGGTAAAATAATTTTTGAATTAAGAATTTATTCAATTCGAATATATTTTCTATGTATTCACTTTTTTAAAATTTATTCGAAATTTAAAATTAATAGGAATGTTTAATTTGATATTGAATTGTAATGATAATAAAAAAATAAAAAATATGAAGTGGAAAAGCAAGGATTACAATTGCAATTGCAAATAAAATTTTCTGAACAAAAACACTACTTTATAAAAAAACGGTTGGTTCCTGAATGAATGAATAAATTAGAGATTACATTTATGACAAAAACCTTTTCATTAGTTCATTACACAGCAATTATATGATGTATATTTTTGTATCATATACATTTATCGGGAATAATTTAACCATTTAGAATTCATGAAATATTACCAAATGCATTCGAAAGTTACGAGGCATTCAAGCAGTAATAAACCAGTTGTCTGTTAGATCAGCTAGCCATCCGGAATTAGAGACTAACGTCACTAAAATCGAAAATATATGCATCCGAAAATATTATTATACAAAATCTAATGGATCGTAAAATAATACCAAATGAGCAATATTACGTGATAAAAAATTGTTAAAAAATAACTTCGTTCTTAGTGTATTTATAATATAGAGGGAGCGCTGCTACTTCACAAACGTAAATAAATATTGTGGTGCCATCTTTTTCTGCCCTCCTATTATTTGACATTTGACAGGTTGTCCAACATGCACGAATTTATTGAATACGAAAACTAAAACTAAAAGTTTAAGGCTATTAAATTCCATTCAAACTCGTTTCAGACAGAGAATAACTAAACATACTTTCGATTACCTACGGAATTTGTTTAATTTTCATTAATATAGCAGCATTATCAACATAACGCACATAAAAAACTACGTTTTTACAGATGTAAATGACAGCGCTTTTTTAACCGACTTCAAAAAAAGGAAGAGGTTCTCAATTCGACTGTATGTTGCTTTTTTATGTTTGTTACCTCGTTTCTCTGTACTGTGTGAACCGATTTCGACCATTCTTTCTTTGATTGAAAGCTGGTGGTTGTCATTTGGTCCCATAAAAATATGGTAAAAATCTGATGAATATCTTCGGACCTGGAGAGGGGAACTCCTTAAAATTAAGTAGGATTCCAATGGTTTTTTTGCATTAGGTTCATTATAAAAGTTAAATCGTCTTTTTAAATTCCATAACGCATTTACGCACGGTTTATGCATTCTGTAAACAAATGTATACATGGGCAAATGAACACCATACCCTTGCCAATGCATGTTATTGCTATGATCTTGTATATTAGTAATGCAGTACAGTAAACAATATTTTTTATTTTATCATGATTATCTTCGATTAGTGATTCATTTCAATGCGAATAAAACCGATTGTAATTCCTTAGAAGCTATGTCAATTGCTTGCAATGCTACTAAAGGTCGTAAGTTGCGTCGTATTCAATTAGAATTTTCGGTCTAAAGAGATAAGTGGACACTTGAAAGGCAAAGGAAAACATTTTTTTATTGCTATGAATGGCGAGACCATAGATAATACACTATATGGGAAATAGATGAGCGGTCGGCCGTTTGTCTGATGGTAAGCGATACAACTGCTCATAAACAGTAGCAAAACCAAACAACGCCGAGAATTACAAAGCAATGCTTGGTATTCCACTGCGCTCGCCATCCTGAGACATAAGATATTAAGTCTCAATATGTCCCGTAGTTACTCTGGCTGCAATTACTTCAATCCGAAACACAAAAGTGCATTTACACTGCTGTTTCGCGGGAGAAATGGACATTGTGGTGGTATCTTCCCCGGCGACCTCTCACATATGAGAGATCTACCACCAGTATATTCTAAGTAAGCCATGTCTGATAGTTCACTATATTAATTACATAGTGATGTGAAGTCATGCGGGTTCGAATCCCAGGGCACACCTCTGACTTTTCGGAGTCATATGTGTATTGATAGTCAATCACCACGCACTAAAACGGTGAAGGAAAACATCGTGAGGAAACCTGCATACCATAGCGATTTATAAAAAATTCTATGGTATGTAAGTCCGCCAACCCGCACTAGGCCAGCGTGGTGGACTATATGGCCTAACCACTCTCAATCGTACTCTTGATTGTAGAGGAGGCCCGTGCCCTGCAGTGGGACGTATATGGGTTTATACAGATACAGATACAGATGTGAAGTCAATCGACCCGGTTTAGGCCAACGTATTAAGCTAAGATCGAGATTAAGACCGTGGACCACTTCCTAAATTATCAAAATGAGAAGAAGAAGTTTTTGATCCTAATCCTAGAGAAATGAAGTTGAGTAAAGAAATAATTTATTTTCACCATATTACAGACATGGCTTACGTGGTGGACTTAAACTCTCCATCGTACATTGATTGTAGAGGACGCCTGTGCCCTATAATCAATGACAAGTTGGAGTTCTTTGTAAAGTCAATGCCATCCACATAAAATGTTGTAAATTAGAATTATTTTGAATGTCAGCATTTTATTAGCTAGGATTTAAGTTCGTCCTGATCGTCTTGATAAATGAGTAGTGAAAGGTCACTATTATTATCGCCAATATATGACAATTAGTTGTATAAACAAAGGATAAGTAGCACTTATAAATAAACATAATTATCTACTGTCCTTATCTTATCGTCAGCAATTAATGTAGGGAAATTAAATTTTACATGTAATAATATAAGTATTTTTATACAGGACAATTTGAGACTTAACATCTTATGTCTCAGGATGGCGAGCGCAGTGGAATGCCAAGCAATGCTTTGTAATTCAAGGTGTTGTTTGGTTCTACTACTGTTCATGAGCGGTCGTATCGCTTACCATCAGGCGAACGGCATTCTCGTCTCGCCATTCAAAACAATAAAAAAAAATGGGCATTCTTCCAGAGACTAGTTATGTAATTAGCTCGTCCAAACTGCTGTAAAAGCTCACTTTTGCATGGTGGTAAGTTACTTGCATCAAAGTTTTTCACAATTTTGCGATTGAACTCTTCATTCGCTCATACACATAGCGACACTTTATGTGTGTCTGGGGGGATGTTTGACCCCTCCAATTGGTCTGGCTGCTGACCAGGGGTGTTCAAATAGTTCCCTAAGTATCATATATAAAAATCAAGAGTGAGATTATAAGTAAAAATATGTTATTTTTTTTGAAGCTTTAAAGCGTCTGTTAAGGATAAGCGCCGATGGAAAGTGTCTGGCAATAATTATTATTAATTTTTAACAAAATTATCTAAAACATATGTAAAAATCAGCACTGAGAATTTAAGAAAAATCAGTACTGTATTTATCTACCTTTAGCACCTGGTACCTATGAATTGGCCGTCGACACAAGCTAGCAGGTATGCACACATTCAAAGTACGTACTAACACTACTGTACCAGCAAGGAGGCTGGACACGGTGTTCAGCTGAGCTTTTCAGCTGCCGAGGGGGAGGTCCCCAACAGAATTTCGACAGTAATGTGCGCTGCAGAAAAAACGGTTAATTCCAAAACTGAGTGCTTATCGTCTACCACTTACCGAGGCTTCCGGCTTCACCAGCTCTCGCAGACCAGGCAACTCCAGCAGCAATACTCTCGAGGGAACACGTTAAATGGGAATATATCGGGTATAGGTTTTGGTTACGAGGTTGCGCAACAGCGGAGTTTTTGACCAAGTACTTCCACGATTCAAAAACGAGTGCTGGGTTTTTTCCAAGGCAACGGTTTTGTGACCTGCTCGTTGGTCACACTAGAACCTCGCCTATTGGTCGGTGGTTTTTCGGTTGTCGAAAAGTTGTCTATGCGACGCCCGGTTGCGCCATCTAGCGCCGGTTCGTGATATCGGATTCGAACCCAGCAATGGAACTCCGATGCAGCGCACATTAACTTTGGGGTGACGATACATACCGCCCACCAAAATATGAAGGTATTTTACTTACAATAAAAAATAAAAAAAAATAGAAAAATAAAAATATAGGAAAAATAAAGAGAGAAAATATAAAGGGTTGATGATAGAATGAATGATGTTTCGCGTTGAAATCTTTAACAGTTAACGACTGGTGAAGCTTGTTCTGCACTGATGGGTAGAGGACAAAGCTTCACCAGTGGGCGAGTGATGATATGATGGTTCGCTATCCGTACCGATGCGCATCTTATAACTCCATCCGGACCAGGATGCACATTGACTACCCGACCTACAGACCATTGTAATGGTGTTCGATTGTCATCCTTGATGATTACAATAGAATTTAAAGGCAATGGTTTACTGTCTTTTGTCCATTTTGCTCTTTGCGTTAAGGAGTGGAGATATTCGTTCCGCCATCGTATCCAGAAATGCTGTTGAAAGGCTTGTAGAAGTTGCCAACGGTTCAAACGGTTTAGATTGGTAGCTGTAAAATCATGTTCTGGTACGCTGGTTAAGGGTTCTAGTGTTAAGAAATGACCCGGTGTCAGAACATTTAAATCGTTTGGATCGGAACTAATGGGGCACAATGGTCGCGAATTGAGGACTGCTTCAATTTGGGTGAAAAGTGTGCTAAGCTCCTCAAATGTTAGAACCTGATCTCCTACAATGCGATGCATATGACTTTTTGCGGCCTTTATTTGGATTTCCCACACCCCGCCGAAGTGTGGCGCCGAGGGTGGGTTGAATTTAAACTCGATGCGTTCTGTCTGTGCGGCTAGGTCCATCAACCTACACAATTGAGTTTTTGCACCTACAAAATTAGTACCACAGTCTGCATGGATGATAGAACATCTCCCCCTACGCGCCACAAATCTCCTCAACGCAGCTACGAAGGCGTCGGTGGATAAGTTAGAAGCTACTTCGAGATGGACTGCTTTTGTAGTCAGGCACACAAATAGACACAGATAAGCCTTATCCAACTTGGCACCACGATGTTTTCCCAGCTTAATCCGGAAGGGACCGCCAAAATCAACCCCGACTACCGAAAATGCCTTGACTTGGTTCACTCGATATGATGGCAGATCACTCATAACGGGTTGAAGCGGTTGCGGACGCGTTTTAAAGCAACGTACACATTGGGATAATTGTTGACGGATAACGCGTTTCGCCGCTACGATCCAAAATTGCTGTAATATTAGGTAATGTGTAGTGTTAATACCGGTGTGACAGTGTTTGCGATGCACCCACGTAATGTAGTAAGTAGTGAGCGGGCACCGAGTAGGTAACAACGCGGGATGCTTGTGGTCATGTTCTAAACCACTCCGAGATATTCTACCGCCCACCCTGAGGATACCTTTGCTATCCATAAATGGGGTGAGTTTCCGCAACCATTTGGCTAATGCTTGATGATTTTTTAGCTTGTCTATGTCATTATGAAAGAATTTCTCTTGATAAAACCTTACCGCGACGTATAAAGCCTCATGTCGTTCACCGTCCGTCAACGTAATACGCTCAAAGCGGGAGGATGCTTGACGCGTATTGTTCATGAACCTACGCACATACCCAATAATATTTATAATTTTATCTAAGGAAGAAAACTTTAAAAATAGGGCATCGATCCACCCAAGAGGCTCCGTCATCGTCTCCGTCACTAACGCAGATTGGGGTCGTTGTTCTGATTGGATAATATCTTCCTCCTGCGTTTTTGGTTCCACTAGATTAGGTGGCCAAGTTTCGGGCGCTTGCGATAACCAGCTGGGGCCCGCCCACCATAATCTATTGTCGAGGAGTTTAACTGGCATAAGTCCCCGTGAACAGATGTCGGCGGGGTTGTCGTTTGTCGGTACATGCCGCCATGATTCGGTCGGTACGCTGTCCTGAATTAGGCTTACTCGATTCGCCACAAACGTGACCCAACGTGAAGAGTGCGATCGTAACCAAGATAAAACAATCATAGAATCTGACCATAAGTATAATCCTTGTAAGGGAGGTCTAAACACCGATTTGACACTTGCCAGTAACTGAATGAGAAGGACCGCCGCACACAACTCGAGACGAGGCAACGAAATTTTCTTAATGGGAGCGACGCGAGCCTTTGCGCAGTGTAGAAATGTACGAGCTGAACCCGATGCATTGGCCACACGCACGTAAATTACAGCTCCATAGGCCCGTTCCGATGCGTCACAAAAGCCGTGAAGTTCGAATGTCGGATTCGCTCTAAAGTGGACGCAACGTGGGATTTCAATGCGCTTAAGTTGAGGCAATTGTTCTAAATATTGGGCCCAGTGCTCGATAACATCCTGTGGGGGGGTCTCATCCCACGGAGTACCGACTATCCATAATTTTTGGATTAGACATTTGGCTTGAATGGTGAGAGGCGAAAGAAATCCCAGTGGATCGAAAATCCTAGCCAATTCGCTTAAGATATTGCGTTTAGTGCAAGGCTGTTGCAGGGGTGTTACGTCAAAAACGAATGCGTCGCGCAATGGTTCCCATCGTAAACCAAGCACCTTTAACGTTGTATCCTGCGTTTCGTCAAAGTTCACCGTATCTTTTAGTAACTTATGTTGATCCGGAATGTCGTCAAGCAGATCTGGGACGTTACTAGCCCATTTGCGTAGAAAGAAATGCCCCTTAGAAAAGAGATTGATGACTTGTGCTTTGGCTTCATGGGCTTCCGAGACCGAATTACACCCGGTTACTACGTCATCTACATAAATGTCGGACAGTAAAATTTGCTTTGCGATTGGAAACGCGTCACCTTCATCATACGCCAGCTGTTGCAACGTACGACAAGCTAAAAACGGTGCTGCGGATGTTCCGTAGGTGACAGTGTTTAAATTGTACTCTTTAATAGGTTCTGTCGGACTTGATCTCCACAAAACACGCTGAAAGTCCCGCTGGGTCTCGGTAACTAGAACTTGCCTATACATTTGCCGTACATCCGCCATAAAAACAACCTTGTGCTCCCGAAAACGCAAAAGAATCGAAAAAATATCATTGTGTAGTTTAGGACCCGTTAGTAGAGTATCGTTTAAGCTCTTGCCGTTGTAATCTTTTGCCGAGGCATCAAACACTACTCGTAATTTCGTGGTTGTACTTTCTGGTCTTAGAACACCGTGATGTGGGATGTAATATCGTCCGTTTCCCAATTTTGTGCTTGGTACCAATGACATATGGCCGCTGTCCAAGTAGTCATTCATGAAGTCCACGTATTGCGTTCGTAATTGTAAGTCCCGAGACAAGCGTCGTTCGATTGCGAAGAATCTCCGCAAGGCAATGTCACGTGATTCGTAAAACACAGGAACCGACTTGTCCTTGAATGGCAGAGTCACGATATAGCGACCCGTCGGGTCCCGGGTATGCTCCGATGCGTATTTGTATTCACAAAGCTGCTCTTGAGGCGTAAAAGTGGACGCCTGTGGAACGTTGTCTATATCCCAAAATCTTTGAACTACACTGGCCAACTGCCCACTATCCGTAGTTGCGTTAATCCCGAGTAAGGAACTATGGACTATGGACGTCTTCCCCAGTAAAAGCCAACCGAACACAGATCTCAGTGCGGGAGGTTGAGATCCTTGACCCCTGATCTTTTCATTCAATAAAGATTCCGCAAATATGTCTGCACCTAACAGAATGTCGATGGGACCGGGAATATCGAAACCAGGGTCGGCCAATTGCAAAGATTTAATATTTGACCAACCGTGTGTGCTCAATTTTGCTATGGGTTGGTCGCTGCATATCCTGGGGATGACTAACATATCTAAGTCGAATAAGGTTTTAGAAGACGTCCCCAACTTACATCGCACTACACCATTAATTGATGCTTCGGCACCTCCTAAGCCAGTAACATTGACTAGTGCCGGTCGAGATGAGAAACAAAGTCGATCGGCAGCTTGTTGAGTTATAAAATTGTTTTGACTGCCAGTGTCAAAAACGGCGCGGAAAGCTAACGAGCGCCCGAAAGCATCCCACACGTATACTATAGCCGTGGCGAGCAGCACAGTAGGGCTAGTACAAGCTAAGTCGTGTCGCGTAATTAGTGTAGTATGCGCTGTCGACTCGGGCGACGTTGCTAAGTCTTGATGTAAAAGTGTGTGATGTCTATGTTTACATCTCTGGCACGAGAACATTGATTTACAGTCTCTGATTGTATGTGATGCCCTTAAGCAATTAAAGCACCACTTATTATTACGCGCTATATTAATTCGTTCATCTACAGTGTTTTGCAAAAATGATTTACAACTTGTTATTGAATGTCCGTCTGAACAATAGGCGCATTTGATAACCGGTTTGCTAGTTGTAGGCGGAGTCAGTTGCGTCGAGTGGGGCGCGATGTACGTTCCGCTTACCGCCGCCTCATGAGTGCAGTCCTGCGCAGCTACTAAGGCATGACCCATTTTCGGTTTGTTGGCTCGGAAGTCTAGATTCGACTTTATGTGTTGTTCCCTATTCCATGTGGAAGTGCTAGTTGATGGTCCGGATTCAGTGAAATGTGTATCTCTAATTAAAGCTTCACACTTTAAATATAGAAACGATTGCAAATCCGTGTAACTCGGCAGCTCAATGGTAGACTGTCTTTCTTCGAACTCTCGACGTAGTTTTGGGTCTATCTTTGACAAAATGTGATATAACAATACGAAATCCCATTGGTCTACCGGTAGGTTTAAACGTCTCAAAATGGTTAAATTTTCGTCAAACATATCAAGGGAACGGCGGAAATCGTGTGGGTTCTTTAACATGAAGCTTGCGTTTAATATATCGCGCCAACAAGTGAATGCGAGGTCTCGTTTGTTTTCGTATCTTGTAACCAATTTATTATATGCATCGGAATAGTGATCACCTGTGGCCGGGAATGTGCGGATGAGTGCTAACGCGTCGCCTTGTAATGTTGACATTAAATAGTTAAACTTATCGGTGTCACTCATACGTGTATTATGAATTAGGTTATCATACGTAGAAATGAATTTAGGCCATTCCTTTATATTGCCGGAGAAGGACGGGAGCGTTATCTTAGGTAACTTTACGTGTGAGTTAACACAGTGTGAATTTGTGTAGTCAAGGGAAGATTCGGGTGCATGTGAGACGGGTTTTGTGATTGATCGGTGAATTCGAATAATCTCATAATACATTTCGTCGAAACGTTTGCACATGAGTTCGTCTTCCTCCGGATCGTCGGCCAAATCCAGAATAATTAAATGTGCTTCTTCGAAGGTAGCCGCGATTTTTTTTACCTCCTGATGGTAAGATAAAAATAATTCGATTTGGGAAGGATCGTTAAGGGTAAGGGCGGCGATTTCGTGGGTCTTGGTCAAGCGGTTATATGCTAGTGTACGCTTTCTACGCAAAGATGGTAAATTTTCGGTTGTATATTCCCACGTATCCTTAGAACGGGATTTCTTTGCGATACTTAGTTTTCGTTTTGAATAACTCATGATAACTGTTGGTAACGAAATTCAAAACCCGATGGAGAGGTCAGATTATGGAGGTAATCAGCTGACGCGCGATAATGAATCAGATAGCAACGTTAAACGTTTAAAAACACAGCAGACACCGATAGTAAATTGAGAAGTGTGTTGCTATAGAATTAACGTTACGCACTGGTCGTTATTTGAATTATCAGCTGATTGGCTATGTGTACCACTCGCGTAACGGAATTTTGTATTTTTTATTTTTTAACAACTAATAGCAAAATGGACAAATAGAAATGATATTTAAAAACTCAATAGGTATTCAATAAAACACACTGGACCGTATACGAGAAATGCGAAACTGATTAGGGTAATTAGGACATAAAGGATTACTTTAAACGATTAATTCATATGTTCCCGGGTTTCGGCACCAAAACATGTACCAGCAAGGAGGCTGGACACGGTGTTCAGCTGAGCTTTTCAGCTGCCGAGGGGGAGGTCCCCAACAGAATTTCGACAGTAATGTGCGCTGCAGAAAAAACGGTTAATTCCAAAACTGAGTGCTTATCGTCTACCACTTACCGAGGCTTCCGGCTTCACCAGCTTTCGCAGACCAGGCAACTCCAGCAGCAATACTCTCGAGGGAACACGTTAAATGGGAATATATCGGGTATAGGTTTTGGTTACGAGGTTGCGCAACAGCGGAGTTTTTGACCAAGTACTTCCACGATTCAAAAACGAGTGCTGGGTTTTTTCCAAGGCAACGGTTTTGTGACCTGCTCGTTGGTCACACTAGAACCTCGCCTGTTGGTCGGTGGTTTTTCGGTTGTCGAAAAGTTGTCTATGCGACGCCCGGTTGCGCCATCTAGCGCCGGTTCGTGATATCGGATTCGAACCCAGCAATGGAACTCCGATGCAGCGCACATTAACTTTGGGGTGACGATACACCCTCTCATGTTATGCCTTTTATATATAGACTAGCGGCCAGGCCCAGCTTCGCCGGGTACAAATAGATTTCTGTACAAAAATATGTACGTATTATTATTATACATATAAACCTTCCTACTCAGGCACGCTACTGCCGCACCGGCCGGCCAGTACTGCCGCAAGCGTTACGTCCCGCAATTTTAAATCTGTAATATCTTCGAAAATATTCATTTAAATCTTGTGCTGTAAAGGACCAGATAGATCTATATTAAAACAACAATGTATTTAAGCTTTTTAATTAGATAAGGATTAATGCTGTATTTGTCGTAAAAAGTAAATGACAAAAAACTGTTATTGTGGGATATCCATAAGAGATAGACATATACCATCGCGGAGTTTTTGTTGTAATAATTAAATTTGACCTGCTTTGTGTATTCTACCGTGGAATAGATATTAACTTATTTTGAATTTTGTGCTCTATTCCAATAATTGATTTTGATACTTTTTATTTGTCTTTGTAAATCTCTCTCTTGAATAAAACGTCTTTTGCTTAAATCAGTTTATTCTCAATCCAATAATTTCATCAGGTTATGGGCCCAGCCCACCTGATTCACATTATAAAGTAAAAGTGAATAAATTGCTGAGAATATAATATATCAAGCAAAAAGAAGTTCCGTATTCAGTAAGAAAAATCATACGTGACAACTGGTTGTAAAATTCGCTTCATCAACAAAATGTCTTCCAATACGATGGCACTGATTGAAAAGTTGACAGGAAGAGAAAATTATCCTACTTGGAAGTTTGCAGTACAAACTTATCTCGAACACGAAGAATTGTGGGATTGTATAACCACCGAAAACCCCGACGTCAAAAGGGACACGAAAGCTAAGTCCAAAATTATATTGCTGGTAGATCCTATTAATTATGTACACATACAAGAAGCAAGGACTGCCAAGGCAGTGTGGCAAAATCTAGAAAAAGCTTTCGATGATAATGGTTTGACACGCCGCGTTGGTTTATTGAGAGATCTGATAACAACGACACTCGAATCTTGCATGAACATAGAAGATTGTCAATAAAATTATTTCGACAGCGCATAAACTAAGAAACATTGGTTTCAGTGTAAACGATGAGTGGCTAGGCACCTTGCTGCTAGCTGGTTTACCCGAAGTTTATCAACCTATGATAATGGCACTTGAGAGCTCTGGTGTGGCGATCACAGCTGATTTTGTGAAGACCAAGCTTCTTCAGGACGTGAGGAACTCTGAGTCTACTGCATTATATGTTAACAAAGGTAAAAGACAACCGATGCAGTCCGCCAAACAAGCTACCGATAAAACAAACAAGTCCAAAGGTCCGAGATGCTTTACATGTAATAGATATGGACATGTAAGTAAATATTGTCGAAATAAGAAGACACAACAGTCAAAGGATGACACTGGATATGTCGCTGTGTTCTCTGCAACTACAAACAATGACAATGGTTGGTACATAGATTCTGGAGCGTCAATGCATCTGACAATGCACCGTGACTGGCTCTATGACGAAGTAGCACCTCCGATTAGTACAATAAAGGTAGCTAATGACAAGAAGCTTGTTGTGAAAAGTTGTGGAAAAGTAAATCTGAATGTAATCAATGAGAGAGGCAAGATAAATTCAATTATGGTTCAGAATGTTCTGTATGTTCCAGAATTGGCTACAAATCTTCTATCAGTAAGTCAGGTAATAAATAGTGGATGCCACATGCAATTTAATAGAAAAGGTTGTATGATATTCAATAAAAATAATGAAAAAGTAGCAGTTGCCAATTTGGTAAACAATATGTACAGGCTGAAAACACATAGTGTACAAGCATACACATCTGCTTCGAAAGACAACGATTTCTATCTCTGGCATCAAAGACTGGCACACTTGAATTTTGAAGACTTAAATAGACTATCAGATAATACAGGAGTGAAACTAGAAAACAAAGAGAAAGTCGTCTGCATTACATGTCTAGAAGGAAAACAGACACGAAACCCTTTTCCTACAACAGGCAACCGAGCACAAAGTAAACTCGAACTCATTCACTCTGACGTTTGCGGGCCGATGGAGGTACAATCTGTTAGAGGAGCTCGCTATTTTGTGACTTTCATAGACGACTTCACTAGAAAAGTATTTGTTTTTATTTTGAAAAACAAATCAGAGGTATTTGAAAAATTCAAAGAATTTAAAGCCTCTGTAGAGAACCAACTGAATTTAACTATCAAAACACTTCGTACAGATAATGGTACAGAATATTTGAGTAATGAGTTTCAAGCTTTCCTTAAGAAGTCAGGAATCAAACATCAGACATCTGCTCCGTACACTCCTCAGCAGAATGGCTTAGCTGAGAGGATGAACCGAACTCTTTTGGAACGATCAAGATGCATGTTACTAAATGCTAAAATACAAAAACAGTATTGGGCAGAAGCAGTGGTAACAGCGTGCTATATCACCAATCGATGTCCTACAAGAACTCTTTCATTTTTAACACCTGAAGAGAAATGGTCTGGTATAAAGCCGAATATTTCTCATATGAAAGTTTTTGGCTGCGAGGCAATAGCTCATGTTCCAAAAGAAAAGGTCAAGAAATGGGATCCAAGGTCAACGAAAATGATCTTTGTTGGTTATAGTGAAGAAACCAAAGGATACCGACTTTTAGATCCAAAGACCAAGAAAATCCTAATAAGTAGAGATGTAATGTTTATAGAAAGCTCAGTTAAAAGAAATTTTGTCATGGTTCCATTAGAAACTGTTTCAGAATCAATGTTAAAAGATGATGACAACAACTTGAATGACAAAACATTGAATAATTCGCAACAGTTGGAAACAACCAATGATGGAATAAGTGATGATAATTATTATTCCGATGAAGGATCTATATATGAGCCTGAAAAATCAATAGATCTAACAGAGCTGTCACGAAATATAACAACTAGATCGATGACTAGAAAGAATAAAACAGAAGCGAACACTTATATGTGTGATGATGAAATTCTAGAACCATATAATGTGCCGGAGACATACACAGAAGCAATATGGTTAAAAAGATTGTTAATGGACATTGATGAATTTAAACAGGAATCTATTTGTCTAAACATAGACAATCAAAGCGCTATTTGTTTAATAAAAAATGTTGATTATCACAAAAGATGTAAGCATATAGATATAAAATATAATTTTATCAAGGACAAGTATAAAGAAAAGCAAATAGATTTGAACTATGTATGCACCAAGGAGCAATATGCTGACATGTTTACAAAAGCTCTTCCTAGAGATAGATTTCAGTATCTTAGACGGAAAATTGGTGTTCAAAGTTTAAAATGAAATAAGATTTTTTTTTGTTAATTAAAATTTAAATCTTATATAAAGTTCAAATTTGGTGCAAGTGTTGTAATAATTAAATTTGACCTGCTTTGTGTATTCTACCGTGGAATAGATATTAACTTATTTTGAATTTTGTGCTCTATTCCAATAATTGTTTTTGATACTTTTTATTTGTCTTTGTAAATCTCTCTCTTGAATAAAACGTCTTTTGCTTAAATCAGTTTATTCTCAATCCAATAATTTCATCAGTTTTCTGTACACATCTTCAATGTGTACAAATAATTACTACATTATTTTGATAAATCTCGTAGGGTTCAGCCTGCGTTTGCAATGTAAGCGGAAAAAAATGATAATTAACGACATCACATTAGAAACCTCAAATATAACAGTATGTCTCCACTATTTAATGGATGTTATTATACACGTAAACCTTTCTATTGAATCACTCTATCTACTAAAAAAACCGCATCAAAATCTGTTACGTAGTTTTAAAGATTTAAACACACAAGGGGACATAGGGACAGAGAAAGCGACTTTGTTTTATACTATGTAGTGATACCTATCTAGAACTATTATTCCATTATATACGGGTACAATTATTCATTAACTGCAAATGTAACTTTGTAATCCTATACATTTATATGGGATTACAAAGTTATTCAGGCAGTTGGTGTATCTAGAATACTAGGCAGAAATTACGAAATGTTTAAATTTTTCCCTACTTAAGACACTAAACACTAATTATATTCTAAATTTGAAGGTTCTATGTCTGCTAGAATTGCCTTAGACTTTTGATGATCGATCAGTTAGTTAGTGAGTGACAAAATTAAGAAAATGGTTTCTTAGTTTTACGCGAATGTTACACATTGAAATAAAACTATTATTTACGGATTTTATCGCGAATTTAGTTTAATTTTTTACATTTTTAACTTCCCGACGTTTCGATTACTTTACAGCTTTCGTGGTCACGGGGCGGACTGAGGTATTAGACGTCTGCTCAGTGACTGTTACAATTTAACTACCCTTATTTTACAATTATTAATTTTAAAAAATAATTTTAAATATCTTGTCTGTGTTTGCGACACGGTAGTTTAACTTAGAACAAACTACGACGAATTCTAATCATTGGTTTGACTTACTTAACACCAGAGGGCGTACAAATCGTTGATTTTTACGGGTTTCCCCATTTTACGTAGATTATATTTTACGCGGATATTATTGGCCCTTAATTACTTCCAAAAACATTGATTCGCTTATTAGCTGATTAGTTTATTTTAAAACAATTATTAAATTTATTAAAATTCATACTCATGCAGTGCGTGGTGGCCTGTTGGTAAACGGACTAGACGCGACTGCCAACATGTTCACGGTGGTCGCGGGTTCGAATCCCAGGGCACACCTCTGACTTTTCGAAGTCATGTGTGTATTGATAGTCAATCACCACGCACTAAAACGGTGAAGGAAAACATCGTGAGGAAACCTGCATGCCATGGCGATTCATAAGAATTTCTATGGTATGTAAGTCCGCCAACCCGCACTAGGCCAGCGTGGTGGACTATATGGCCTAACCACTCTCAATCGTATTCTCGATTGTAGAGTAGGCCCGTGCCCTGCAGTGGGACGTAAATGGGCTGATACAGATACAGATACTCATGCGGAAATGAGAATTTTTATGTTCGCATTTCTATACAGAATAATTTGTTACAAATAGACAACATTCAAATCGATTCCGTTGGATGTAGGATTCAGGTCTAAACCTCCCTAAATCATTTATTTTTGTATATAAACGCAATGAAAGTAAGTTTAGACATATTACGGGATTGTTTTTCTTACTTAATGCCAGAGTGCGCCTTGAATTGATTGAGTGACGTCCTATCTTAGTATGCAAAATGTACTCTGTGGTTTGTGATCCGATCTACGCAGAAGGAGCTCACTGTGTCTTGAGGTCTGGCAGTTGGTCTTTTGGGTTCCGATTTAATTAAATGTAGTATTGGATCCTATGTTTGTGCAAGCTTCAAGCCATCTTCTCTATTGAAATTTGGATGTTTTTTAATTTCAATAGCCTCGCGAAACATCCTGGGCAAGAAACGGTGTTCTTTAGCGACGACTTGGGGCTGGTCAAAGCGGAGGTAATGGAGGTAAGAACGTCGGGAAGTTAAAAATGTAAAAAATTAAACTAAATTCGCGATAAAATCCGTAAATAATAGTTTTATTTCAAAATTAAGAAAGTTTGACTAGTTACAATTCTTAAACTAGTGGTTCAAATTGAATGAAATTTTAAATATACATACCGTGTTTACACAATGCCTGCTTAGTAACTGAAAATTCAGGTTTCTTGCTTTAACCACAACGAAGTTATGGGGGGTTTAAAATTATCTGAATTGCTTCGAGAAAAGGATGGTACCACTGTGCCGCTTTTTAGCTCGACTTGGTGGGGGCACTGCCGTGCCCCCAGATTTAGAGTATTTTTTTTACGAATACATTTTATATGTCACTGAAAATCTATATCTATACTAATATTATAAAGCTGCAAAGTTTGTTTGTATGTTTGTTTGAACGCGCTAATCTCTGGAACTACTGGTCCGATTTGAATGATTCTTTCAGTGTTGGGTAGTCCATTTATCGAGGAAGGCTATAGGCTATATATCATCACGCTATGATCTATAGGAGGAAAGCAGTAGTGACATTTCTAGCAAATACGAGGAAATTTTGTTCGTTTTTCTTGGTCCGATTGGTCGATATTCTAAACTGATAGTCAGAATTAAACATTTTGACCGCCATTTTAAAACGTGTATGCACCCGGGCGGAGCCGGGCCCGATCGCTTGTATTACTATAAAATTAATATTTACAATGCTTTTCATATAACGAAAGCAAAATAATTGTAATTGATATCAAATAATTTCGCCGAAAAATTTGTCTAGCGTAAATAAAAGAAACATTGTTAAACAAAAATGATCCCTATTTGGTTGTAAAGAAGGTTCAAACTGGAACGGGCGGGCGTGTTCGCCGTCATTCTCGCGCCAAGCGCATAGCAGTAATAATAAGAGCGTGAGCGCCGGTGTGACCGCACAGTTCGAAAATCAATAATAATTATTTTATGTGGAATTTAAACAATAATCTAATGTAATTACTTATCGTTTCCGCTCTGTGTACATACTTCAGGAATACCTAGTCAGTTTAGTTTGGTTGTTATTACAAAATTCAAATTTATTTCACATATTTTTGTTAATTTTACAGTTGTATCGTAAGTCAAAAATCACAAAACAGCAGAACTAAGAATGACGTTGCTTTATAGGCGAAAGTCAGTGGTCAAATCACAGGCCAAATGAAGTAGAAACAAATAAATCATCGCTAGGCGCAATGCCTTTGGCGGCATTTATCAAAGGGCGCCTAGGCGCTTAGCGCTTCACACTAGTAGAGTGAGTGACCGGCAAAACAATTGGTATCTTGTATTTATACAGACATTATTGTAAATGTTTGTGAGGTTTTCGTAAAGTAATAGTTTAAAGTTCGTATTTTAACACTTAGATTGTAATAGATTTTTTTTTATCAATACAAAAGTATGATAAACAATATATAGGCACATTGTCAGAATCATACGGATTATAAATATACATAGGTCTACATTAATTCGTTATTACTCATATTAATAATACCAGTAGATAATATTTAATCGGGGAATGTGCGCCAGTAGCGCAGTGCCGCGACGTGATGCGGCAACTTTCGTTAACCACGCCCCAAAATGCTGCGAATATTTTTCGAGGTAGGCTCTTAAGATAAAGGCAAGAAAAAGGGGCATCGGTGCATAGAGACAAATTATATACACAATACATTTATGTTACATATTAAAGTTTTGTTACTCATATTTATCTTGGACAAAGTATTTAAATTACTAATTTATGCAGTTGTCTGAATGTTACTATAATTAGGTATAATGTTATTTGAACTAAAGATTACCAACATTTTGTTTCTATTTACAAAGCACCTAAGCTAATATTTTTTCTCGAAAACATGTTTATTGTTTAGGTGTAGGTCGAGAAAAAGTCAAACGGTGTTTCTTTCAAAAAACAAGTACGATGGATAAAAAGATAAATATGATAGTTTGATAAGCGACATAATGTGTGCGTGGGTGCCTGTTGGTAAACTAGACGTAGCTTTCAACATGTTCACGGTGGTAGCGGATTCGAATCCCAGGGCATCTCTGACTTTTAGGAGTCATGTGTTAATTGATAGTCAATTTCAATGAACTATAATGGTCAAGAAAAACTTCGTGAGGGAAACTCCATCGATTTTTTAAAAATATTTTCTATGGTTATAAAGTCCGTCAACCTGTATTAGGCTAGCGTGGTGGACTATATGGTCTAACCACTCTCAATCGTACTCTCGATTACAGAGGAGGCCATGCCCTGCAGTAGATATATGGACTGATATAGATATAGTGCGAAAAACAATACGTAAATCCAGCATAAAACTTAAATAAATTGAAAATTATTTTCATATTAGAAATAAGGATCGGTGGTACGTCAGAAGAAAATCCGATATCTAGCTGAAATGTGTTCTGGAGTTCTGAAACACGTGAGCTTAGGGGCCTTACTCTGAAAATCCGAAACGAAGTTCGAATCTTCGGACGATCGAAGTTTATAACGACACGAATGTACCTACTCTGTAAATGTTCCGATTCGTATAACGTACACCGTAATCATAAGTCTATGGTTACGACCAAAAGTCAATAACGACCATAAGTCTACGTAGGTTCATTAGTATCATGTAGGTGGATTCGAACTGCGTTTCGGATTTTTAGAGTAGGGCCCTAGCTTCGAGCTAAATATAGGACAATATATTGATCCTCAAGCTTTTACAAAATACCAGTTTAGTAGGTTGGCAGCATCAGCAGTTATTTAAATTCGACAACTTGTCCACCGGGGGTGTAACTCAGTGGTAGAGTGTCTGCTTCGCATGCTGAAAGTCCTGGGTTCAAGTCCCAGCACCTCCATCATAAGGGTATCTTGACCTATGAACGTTTTTGTTCATTTTTTTTAAATAAAAATATGGATTAACATAAATTTTCAACAAGATTCAAGATTTTTTTTTAAAATTTTGATACGATTTCAATACTGTAATTTGGTGCGCAATAAAGAATTATTGTATTGTATTGTACGATGTGAACTGTTTCTGCCTAATTACGAACATAAACTTCTTTGAGATTCCATTTTTTAATTATATAAATAATCAAGGTGATCAGACTGCTACCGAAATCTATGCTAAGTGGCAGTTTCAGTGACTTCAGACACAATCTAACTAAAAATTTTGCAAGAAAAGGGACGATTTTTTTTATCATTGTTTTGATTCTATCGTCTTATATCGGTAGTAAATGCAGAATTTACTCTAAAATAGTAGTGTATTTAACTACCTTTATTTTTAAAGACGCTATGGTACGCAAGGTTTTTAATTAATATTTCAGCAAAAACATCGATTTACCACCCAAAAAGATGATATTTAAATGTCACAAAAATAATAGTCGCGTTTCTTTGCGAATTTTTTGTTGCATAGTGTTTGTAGTCATTAAAAGTACGCTCCGGCACTCGTAATATTAATGAAAAAGTGTGCTTATAGCTACTTTGAAGGACATTTACATTTAAACATTTTCTAATAACAAACACATTCACAAACTACTGATAGTAATATAAATTACGGGTATACACAACATTTTTAATATTCCAACATCAAATCAAATTAGAAAACCATTAACAGAAATGCGAATAAAATATCACAAACTAATTGAAATAAATAAAAAAAACTAATAATGAAAAAAATCATAATAAATTTTACACAATATCGAAAACAAGAACAAATTATATTTTCGCGAACATAAGATATAATTATAAATGTATCCAACTCTTCACCATTTGCACTGAGTGAAGATAAGAAAATAATTTGATTCTATTGGATAATTTTCTCACATCACTGGTACACAGCTTTATCCCGACAGGTTATTCCTGTTCAGCTGGGCTATTACTAAGTAAAAGGGATGTTAGGTCCGCTTTCTACAATATTACTAGTCATTACAAGACAATGACCTTTAGTATACTCGCTAGACCGGAATTACTCTCAGAATGACAATATTTTTATATCGATTTGAAGAACTTCTTCGCTTCCTTAAGAGTTTAAATCGTTTCTTCTTAAGTCTAACTGCTTTTAAGAAATAAAAGTCAGCCTTTATTTAATTTGAATAAATAAATAAACCCAACAGTTAAATATTACATAGTCACGGTATGTCATAAGATGAAGACGTAAGGTCTGAAATTAAGATCAAATGGACGATGGTGTAGAAGTGACGAGAGAATTTTCGGTTTCATTAACACATAGACCCGAAACAAATGACTGTAGATCATAGTTCACACCAATATTTGTATCCTTGCAGGATCGAACCCGGGGCCTCACGTTTCACAGCCTGCGTCTATGGAATATGCATGTGACGGTTGTGTCTATTTATTTCATTTCATTTAATAAGATAATAATAATCAATTTAATTAAATTTGCGCACTGAAACAGGCGAAAAGATTTCTTGCACCTGAACTTCAAACCAGTTTTCCAAACTGGTTTCTAACTAGTGATAAAAATTGATATTCTGTTTAAAACAATATGCAAATGTAAGGACACAATGTATTTATTTAATTTTGTGTAGATTTTAGGAAGATAATCTATAATAAGGACCAATTAAAGTAAAAAGAGTACTATTACCTAAAGTAAAATATTAATAGGATATTAAATAAATAAATAAAAATAATCATTAATAAAATTAATTAATTAATTAAGGCAAGAAATTAAAATAAATAATACTAAGTATAGAAATATTTTGTGTATAGAAATTAAGTACTATTTGTATTGACTTGTCATAAGATCTCTTTATTTGCCTACCTGACCGATAAATACATTTCATTTCAATTTAATTGATATTAAACGTCTCTAAGTGCGGCCGCTAGACGCCGGCTGTGAAATAAAAGGCTACAGGTTCGATCCCCGCATCGATACAAATATTTATAGGACCCACAATTAATTATTTGATTGAAGTTTTGATATAAAAGTCTCTTGTAGTTTTAAAACCCACGAAAGATTTTCATTCTCTACCAGGACTTTGTGCATCTGTTTATTTAATTATACTAGTTAGGGGTCGCCCATCGTAACTGCATACTGTATACGTACATACATGAACTCACCCCTTTTTCCCAGAAGGGGTAGGCAGAGGCGCCAGGACACCCACATTTCGCCTTGTATGTACGTTCCGTCCCAAGATGTGATAGGTGGCGAGCCTATCCCCTTATCGGGCAGAAATTCCTGGCTCTGGGCACTTCACTTCATTCACTCATACATACTGTATGATATTCCTTATTGGTAATGATAGGTAATGGTAGATATTTCTTGGTGATAAATAAATAGTTTTCCCTAAATTAATAATAATATATACACCCTTTTATTTTTAAAGCCGCTATGCTACGCAAGGGTTTAAATTATTATTATAGCAAAATCTATAGATTTACCACTCAAAGACTGAACAATTAAGTAATATAACAAAAAAATGCCGCGTTTTTTTTTGCGAAATTTTTGGTTGCATTGTGTCTGTAGTTACTAAAACCACCCAGCTTCGTTTTCGGTTGCAGTTTTGATATACCCTGCATAAGATTTTCCTTCACGTATTAATATTATATAGATAGGTAGATAAATATAAGTTGTAGGTTTTTCATTAGTGCATGCGTTGGTCTCTGAAGCGAAGTGGTATGTTAGTATGTTGAAGCCAAGTCATTTAAGTTAGGATCGGTGGTGCGACTCACTCGTGTTGTGACTTCGAATTGACAAGTGAATGTGCTAATGATAAGCGGTGATACTGGCACACTGGAATTATAAAGGTAAAATATTTTTTGAATTTAGAATTTATTCAATTTGAATGTATTTTCAATGTATTCAATTTTTTAAAATTTATTCGAAATTTAAAATTAATGGGAATGTTTAATTTGATATTGAATTGTAATGATAATTAAAAAAATAAAAAATATGAAGTGGAAAAGCAAGGATTACAATTGCAATTGCAAATAAAATTTTCTGAACAAAAACACTACTTAATAAAAAAAACAGTTGGTTCCTGAATGAATGAATAAATTAGAGATTACATTTATGACAAACACCTTTTCATTAGTTCATTACACAGCAATTATATGATGTATATTTTTGTATCATATACATTTATCGGGAATAATTTAACCATTTAGAATTCATGAAATATTACCAAATGCATTCGAAAGTTACGAGGCATTCAAGCAGTAATAAACCAGTTGTCTGTTAGATCAGCTAGCCATCCGGAATTAGAGACTAACGTCACTAAAATCGAAAATATATGCATCCGAAAATATTATTATACAAAACCTAATGGATCGCGAAATAATACCAAAACGGGTAGCACATTAATCTACGTGATAACAAATTGTTAAAAGATACCTCCGTTCTTAAAGTATTTATAATATAGAGGGAGCGCTGCTACTTCACAAACGTAAATAAATATTGTGGTGCCATCTTTTTCTGCCCTCCTATTAGTTGACATTTGACAGGTTGTCCAACATGCACGAATTTATTGAATACGAAAACTAAAACTAAAAGTTTAAGGCTATTGAATTCCATTCAAACTCGTTTCAGACAGAGAATAACTAAACATACTTTCGATTACCTACGGAATCTATAGCTATTTGTCGTTGAATAATTTGTTTAATTTTCACTAATATAGCAGCGTTACCAACATAACGAACATAAAAAATTACGTTTTTAAAGACGTAAATGACAGCGCTTCTTCTATATAAATATTCTATATATGTTTTTTTTTAATTCTATAACGGTTTATGCATTCTGTAAACAAATGTATACATGGACAAATGAACACCATACCCTTGCCAATGCATGTTATTGCTATTATCTTGTATATAAGTAATGCAGTACAGTAAACAATATTTTTTATTTTATCATGATTATCTTCGATTAGTGATTCATTTCAATGCGAATAAAACCGACTGTAATTCCTTAGAAGCTATGTCAATTGCTTGCAATGCTACTAAAGGTCGTAAGTTGCGTCGTATTCAATTAGAATTTTCGGTCTAAAGAGATAAGTGGACACTTGAAAGGCAAAGGAAAACATTTTTTTATTGCTATGAATGGCGAGACCATAGATAATACACTATATGGGAAATAGATGAGCGGTCGGCCGTTTGTCTGATGGTAAGCGATACGACTGCTCATAAACAGTAGCCAAACCAAACAACGCCTAGAATTACAAAGCAATGATTGGTATTCCACTGCGCTCGTCATCCTGAGACATAAGATATTAAGTCTCAATATGTCCCGTAGTTACTCTGGCTGCAATTACTTCAATCCGAAACACAAAAGTGCATTTACACTGCTGTTTCGCGGGAGAAATGGACATTGTGGTGGTATCTACCCCGGCGACCTCTCACATATGAGAGACCTACCACCAGTATATTCTAAGTAAGCCATGTCTGATAGTTCACTATATTAATTACATAGTGATGTGAAGTCATGCGGGTTCGAATCCCAGGGCACACCTCTGACTTTTCGGAGTCATATGTGTATTGATAGTCAATCACCACGCACTAAAACGGTGAAGGAAAACATCGTGAGGAAACCTGCATACCATAGCGATTTATAAAAAAATCTATGGTATGTAAGTCCGCCAACCCGCACTAGGCCAGCGTGGTGGACTATATGGCCTAACCACTCTCAATCGTACTCTCGATTGTAGAGGAGGCCCGTGCCCTGCAGTGGGACGTATATGGGTTTATACAGATACAGATACAGATGTGAAGTCAATCGACCCGGTTTAGGCCAACGTATTAAGCTAAGATCGAGATTAAGACCGTGGACCACTTCCTAAATTATCAAAATGAGAAGAAGAAGTTTTTGATCCTAATCCTAGAGAAATGAAGTTGAGTAAAGAAATAATTTATTTTCACCATATTACAGACATGGCTTACGTGGTGGACTTAAACTCTCCATCGTACATTGATTGTAGAGGATGCCTGTGCCCTATAATCAATGACAAGTTGGAACTCTTGGTAAAGTCAATGACATCCATATAAAATGTTGTAAATTAGAATAATTCTGAATGTCAGCACTTTATCAGCTAGGATTTAAGTTCGTCCTGATCGTCTTGATAAATGAGTAGTGAAAGGTCACTATTATTATCGCCAATATACGACAATTAGTTGTATGAACAAAGGATAAGTAGCACTTATAAATAAACATAATTATCTGCTGTCCTTATCTTATCGTCAGCAATTAATGTAGGGAAATTAAATTTGACAAGTAATAATATAAGTACTGGACATTTTGAGACTTAACATCTTATGTCGCAGGATTGCGAGCACTGTAGAATGCCAAGCATTGCTTTGTAATTCAACATGTTTGGTTTTGCTACTGTTAATGAGCATCATATGTGCTTTGATGAAATATACTTTTTTTGTGTAGGGAAAATTATATCTTTTAATAAATATACGTATAATTGCTACCCCAGGCCTGGAGTTCTTGGATAAATGAAATTAACTATGAGTCTAATAAAAAGAATATGTGATGATAATCATTATTTATTTTATAAAAATGAGTCGTTCGGGATAAAATAGTTTAAAAATAAACCATTTTTTATAATGAATTTTAAGCACTAATGGTATGAGAATCAACGGTATTTTTTACCGATACTATAAATAAGCATTCCCCTTTGTGTGGCCTTTAGCACAGAGTACTAAACTAACAGAAGTCAAGCTTCATACAAAGCGCGCTAAATCAACGCACACACAGACAGCGTTCTCCGACACTATTCGAAACCAATCGAGACCACTGCGAGAGCGAGTTTCAACCTTTGCGTGAAGTGTGAACGCCGAGCGTACCTAGTGTGAGTGTGGCAACAAAAGCGAAGTACGTACACAAGCTTGACTTCTGTTAGTATTCTGTGCCTTTAGTCACTTTATGACTATCCCGGTCCATAGCAGTGTTGCAGAATCTTCATTTTATAAATTTAAAATGCTTATCTGATATCATACAATTGCCGACGCAATGAGGCTTTATCTAAACCATGTTGACTAACGAGGATATGTAACCTCACATATTTTATAAATTCTTCTTAATAATTGTCTGATACGCACGTTTTCGTTGGAAAGGAAGCGATTCATAATTGAATATATATATGTAGTTATTTGTAGCCACTAGGTGATCATATTTGTAATTTAACCATAAGTAATAAAATATATTTATTATTGGGATAATTATATTATTATTCTGAAAATCTTATCTAACAGGAAACAAAAACAAAAAAACAAAACAAGAAATAAAAGGAATATTCCGAATTCAAACGTGACTGAATTAAATTAAGTTATTGTGTTTGTCTCTATTTACTTTCTCACATTTTCCTGGTTTGTGATAAAATGCCCTTGAATAATAAAATAAAGTTTAATTATATGAATAATAATATTAAATAATTGATATGAAATATGCAATTAGTACGCACATTACAAGAATTTTGAAGAATTTTGTACAAGAATTTAGTGAGACCGAAAAATCGTAGTTCCTGATACCCACGACACAAGACTTAATTGATCTTAATGTGGGGTCAGGACTATGTGTGGTGTATTTATTTTATATTTTAACACTAAAGGAAAACATAGTGAGGAAATATGCATACTTTAAAATGTCCATGGTATGTTAAATCCATGAACCGCATTAGATCAGGATAGTGGATTACGACCAAAGCCCTTAATCGGATTTTGGATAGTAAAATCCTGTTCTGAGAACTTTGTCGTGGCAATATTAAAGAAGGTGCATAACGTCCGTCTACCGCCTACCATCCTTCCTTCTACCTGGCGTTATTTTTTTTATTTCAATGAATGACGAGACGAGCTTTCAGTTCGCCTGATGGTAAGCGATACGACAGCTCATGAACAGTAGCAATAACCAAACAACGCCTTGAATTACAAAGCAATACTTGGCATTTTACTGCGCACGCCATCTTGAAACATAAGATGTTAAGTATCAATATGTCCAGTAAATACTCTGGCTACAATGTCCTTCAATCCGAAACACAACAGTTCATTTACACTGCTGTTTGGCGGAAGAAATACACAATGGTGGTACCCAGGCGGCCTCTCACATATGAGAGACCTACCACCAGTAGATTATTCCGGTCGGTTCGTATTGCTGAGGGAGTTTCTTGTGCCGTTTCTTCTTCACAACTAGCACAGGTTCCGAAGCGGTGGTAGCGGGAATTAACCATTTTAAAGATCGTGTGAAAGTATATTCAAATAAAGAATATTTTTTTTGGACCCAGTGTTATGACATGAACTGTATGATCCCCCCCCCTGGCGTAAAATCTAACATGAACTATAATGTGTACCCCCCCTGGCGTAAAAAATGGATCCGCCCTTGTCTGTAAGACATTGCCTTTCGGCGTGTTGTAATTTTTATGTTTATGATTTCTCTTTGTATTTGTTTTGTTTTGTGCAATAAAGAATACATGAAATAAATTACCTAGATCCTAAAATATTTTTGGAATTAAATATTATGTCTACCCTTGAATATGGAAATCTAATTATTGCTCAACAATAAGTAACTACGGTTTTTGCATGCACTATAAGCAATAGCGGAGAATTGATTGGCAGCCGTCATTTGTCAGTATAAATGTATACTGCATAATTATTCATTAGTTTTAAACGTCGTAGTATTCGAACAATGCAATTCAAATAAACATGTTTAAAAATAGCACATGTTTGCACATGTGTTTTTGTAAACAATATGGTACATACCGAAATGAAACAAGGCGTCAGCGATATGGATAAAGGGCCTTTAAGTCTTGAAGGTTTGAGGAATTGTATTGGAACATCAGCTTTTATGGAGACTGTCCCGCCGTCACACCCACCACTGTAACGCCTGTAAGACAGGACAGAACAGTGGCACGCAATGTAATGACACCGAGCATTGAACCTTGGAGTCTCCGCGAATATGTAACTTTTTTTAACCCATTCATCGTGAGCTAGTGTAAGTCCTCTGCTGGAAAAAGGCTTCCCACGGGGTATCTAAGGAAGAGAAAGAAAGAGATAGTTATATGGATATAATTCAATAGACCTTAAATATAGCGGCATACAATCCAAATTGATACAAGTCCGTGGTGGCCTGTTGGTAAAGGAGAAGACGCGGCTGCCTACATATTCACGATAGTCGCGGGTTCAAATCCCAGCATACCTCTACTTTTTTGAAGTCATGTGTGTATTGATAGTTAATCACCACGCATTATAATAGTGAAATGAAATGAAATTTATATAAATTTAAAAAACAGTGAAGGAACATATCGTGAGGAAACCTACAAACCATAGCGATTTGTAACAATTTGTGTGATGTTAAGTCCGCCAACCCGTACTAAGACAGCGTGATGGACTATATTGCTCTCAATGTTATATTTTCCCATAGAAAGAGGCGTGATGGTACTGACAACTTACCTCAACGTTTATAGGGCTGTTTTGCAGCCAATGGAGACTTCAAACAAGCTTTATATATTTTTAATGGTTTAATATCAATGTATTAAACAAACATACTGTAATAGTCTATAGGTACTTAATATTATAAAGCTGCAGAGTTTGTTTGTTTGAACGCGCTAATCTCTGGAACTACTGGTCCGATTTGAATGATTCTTTCAGTGTTGGGTAGTCCATTTATCGAGGAAGGCTATAGGCTATATATCATCACGCTATGACCTATAGGAGGAAAGCAGTAGTGATATTTCAAGCAAATACGAGGAAATTTTGTTCGTTTTTCGTGGTCCGATTGATTGATATTCTAAACTGATAGTCAGAATTAAACATTTTGACCGCCATTTTAAAACGTGTATGCACCCGGGCGGAGCCGAGCCCGACCGCTAGTAGTAAATATTATGTCAATTAAAAAAAGGTTTTATTTTGTAACCATATTTATAGCAAACCTAAGTATATTAACCATTACAATTGAATAATAATTATGCATAAATTAACTATTTTCTTATCAATGGAATTGTCCATAACTGCGTGTCGAGTGCGCAAAGCGTTATTTATAGTCAGTAGACACTTATTAAATTTTGTTGTTGATAATTTTCTGATTGCAGTAATTTTAGTTGTAAACATCTATTTATTGATCGGTCAAGTTAGACATGTAAAGTTACAACAGTTCAACTACATTATTCTATATAAATAAATAAAATAACTGTGAAATATAATGCGAAGTGCGTGGTGGCCTGTTGGTAAACGGACTAGACGCGACTGCCAACATGTTCACGGTGGTCGCGGGTTCGAATCCCAGGGCACACCTCTGACTTTTCGAAGTCATGTGTGTATTGATAGTCAATCACCACGCACTAAAACGGTGAAGGAAAACATCGTGAGGAAACCTGCATGTCATGGCGATTCATAACAATTTCTATGGTATGTAAGTCCGCCAACCCGCACTAGGCCAGCGTGGTGGACTATATGGCCTAACCACTCTCAATCGTATTCTCGATTGTAGAGTAGGCCCGTGCCCTGCAGTGGGACGTAAATGGGCTGATACAGAAATATAATAATAGATCCTGTAATTGTTAAAAAAAGTTGTCAAAGATTACATTAATAGGTTTTTCGTGTTTTTTAGGAAAATTGAACCAACCAATAACACCTATTTAAAGCAAAAAGATTAATATAATAAAAAGGTTTCAATACATTTTTCATAAGTATCATTTCTTTTTTTAAGCTAGTCCGGCATGGTGACAGAGGTAGAGTAACGAATGGTATTAGACGGTAGACCCATGCCATTCGATACAATTATGCTGACCTGGTAGGGTATCCCACATCACATCATAAAATACTGGAACAACAGTTTCAGACAGACAAGCTACGAAACGTGAGGCCGCGGGTTCGATCCCCATCCGACACAAATATTTGTGAGATCCACAGGTATTTATTTCGGGGCTGGGTGTTTGTGAGACTGAAAAGTCTCTCGTAATTTCTGATACGTACGACATAAGACTCGATCTTAGTCTGGGGTCAGGACTATATATGTGACTGTTGGGTGTATTCATTTATTTAAGAAAAAATGGTATTGTTTCAGATGACGAGGATATATTTGGCAGTATTCTCCGTTCTATTGACCTCGTATACATGTGATGCATACAAGATACTGCTAGTCTTCCCTGTGCCTGGAAGGAGTCATGCAATCTTGGGCGATGGATATGTGAAATATTTATTAGCGGCGGGGCATGAGGTAATTAGTGACAAATAACATAGAGATTGAATTGCAATTGAAATTATATTTGTTGTCCATTTTTTTCTCTCGATAAGTGTCGCCAGACCAATATGTCTTTTGGGCGATCTTATGAAAACTTACTGTTAAATTGTCCAAAACTCACAGTTATGCTAAGCATTGCTTTAAATTGTATTAAATTGTAACTCTTTTTGATGCTTTGGAATTTTTAACACTTGTATTTAGTATTCTTGAGGTACAAAAGCATCACATAACTAATTATTAAGATACTCTTTGTTTTTGGGGTTTAAGGAGACTGTCCCTCTCTCACACCCGCCCCTGCAACTCCTTCATCCTGCCAGGATCAAGAGTAGCACTTTTTGCTGTTTAGCTAAAACAATTTGTTTACATCTTGTATAATATAATTTTATTTATCCCAGGTAACATACATAACACCGTTCCCAAAACCAGATCCCCCGCCTAATCTGCACCAAGTAGATGTTTCGGCGAATAAAAAAGTATTTAATGGTAAGATTTTAATTGTATATTTATTTTAAAACCAAGTTTGTTGATCTTCGGCTAACTGTAGATACTACTCATGTTTCTGGGGGGTTACTCTATGAAACGTTACGTATTTCGAATGTTTGGACGCCGTACGTAAAACTTCAATAATGTGCCTAATACTTGACAAAATGTTGGATTTTTCATCGTAAGGCAACCATAGACTAAGTTCGGAGAAAATGATAAGTATAATAGATAAGAGTATTGATATTTAGAAGTGTAAATATTATATCTTACTCCGGACGTCGAACATCCGAACATTCCAAGTTCGTATTATTTTTATTGAGTAACTCCCCTGTCTACCCCCTACCCCTGTCTATAGTAAACATACGAAGAATAGGTACTCAAGTTAATTTTTGGTTAGAGAAGCTCGGAGCTATCTATTGCTAAAATCTGTTTTAAAGGTCACTTACTGCACGTCCTTCACGTGACTTTCACTCGTGTGCTCAACGATATATAAACATGTTTGTAATGTTTTGTATTAACTCAGATATTAACGTGCAAGCTCTGGAATGAACTCCCTGCATTGGTGTTTCCTTAACGCTATGACCTGTCCTTCTTCAAACGAGGTTTAAAGAGAGTACTCTCCTCGAGGTAGGCAGCGACTTTGTTGTGCTGGTCCCCTGGCACTACGGAGGTCCATGAGCAGCGGTAGCCGCTTACCATCAGGCGAGCCTCTAGCTCGTCTGCCTACAGGGCAATAAAAAAAATATTAGAACTTGCTTGTGGTAGGTCTCTCATTAGAGAAGCTCTCAGAGAAGCCTTTTTTTACACTGGCCCTGCATAATGACAACACTGCGCCTGATGGTAAGCGCAAATGCCTTCCAGGCAGAGTATTGAATCGCATCATACATATAACAGTCCCAAGACATTCGATACAATCATGCCGCAATTATGCACTACTGCGGCAGAACCCGGGATCATAGGAAGGAGGGATCATGCGTGACTGCAAACCGTCAAGCTGTGTAATTACATAGCGGATGCAAGCGGACGCGGATTGTAGACGGTGCGACACATAAAATAATTTGCGAACCTTTTGATTCGTGCTGAGATGGTTTGGACCGTCAAGCTAATAGCTATGGCTTCGCAAGCCAACATGCGTGGTTCTATTTAGGAATGGAGAGAAGGGGAGTAAATTAAACAATTCTTCAGAGCATTCACTGTGATACAGAGGGCAGAACACGCTTAGATAGGCGACATCCCTCCGTAGTTGTTGTACCGTCTGGGTAGATACCACTGCAATGTCTATTTTAACCTCAAACGGCAATGTAAATTTACTGTAGTTTTCCGGTTTGAAAGACCGTCTAGCTGGAGTAACTACTGGATATATTGAGACTTACCATCTTATGTCTGAGGATGGCGAGCGCAGTGGAATGCCATTGTAATTCATGGTGTTGTTTGGTTTTGTCACTGTCAATGAGCAATCGTTTCGCTTACCATGACGCGAATGGTATGCTCATCTCTCCATTAACTATAATACAAAAAATATATAATTTTATATTCAAGAAGCACCTAATTATTAGCATACAAATTTACCTAGTTTAGGAATTAGACTATTTGAATACTAAGTAGTATATTTTAGATTAAAAGCTATAAAACAAGTTAAGTGGTTTGTCAGGACTTGCGGTTCATAATACTGAATTTTAAATGTCAATAGATTATTTTAGATTATTATGAGAAAGGTTACAACAAGCTAGAAATGCGAGTAGTTTTAGGTAATCAGATTCAATTAGTTGGTTCAACTAGTCTTATACATTATATTAACATTATTTTATATGTACTGCACAGAATCAGAAGGTGGTACCACAAAACAATACTTACCGTCTTCTCTTATCAACGCTTGTCCGTTATTGTACTCGTATACTGTATCAGACCATATATGTTCGTCCCACTGCAGGGTACGAGCCTCCTCTACAATCGAGAGTACGATTGAGAGTGGTTAGGCTGTATAGTCTATCACGCTGGCCTAGTGCGGGTTGACGGACTTTCATACCATAGAAATTCTTATAGATCGCTATAGTATGTAGGTATCTTATCCCATAATTACATTAATTGTTTTTTTTATGCAACTTATACAAGCCATGAAAGTGAAAATAAGTCAACTTGAAGACAGGCGTTTGATATCAACTATTTCGGAAAAATTAAGTGTTCATTTTCCAAAACGACATTAAATGTATATTTTAATCGTTCTTACATTTTCTGAAATCGTATAACCGTAAAGTTGTTTTTTTTTTTATCCATTGTTATGATCAAAAACATCTGCATCGATTTTTCATAAATAGAGAACACGGCGTTTTAACGGTTACAAAAATTTAATCTTTGGTGGACTTCCTCGTTGGCGGTGTTTCGAATCTCGGTCGGGCAAATTGATACTAGATTATCTATTCAATATCAGCCCATAGCCCCTATCACATCGTGGGAAGGAACACACGAGGCGAAACGTGGGTCTATGTATGTATATATTTTAATCAAAACGAAACAAATTACTGCGTTGTCGCGAAGACAGTGTAAAATATATACATGTATGTTATATTAATTTTAAGCTATACTAAACATACCGGATTATTAGCATACTAAAGTAATTCTTAACTATTATTGCATACAATATAAATATTCTATAATCAGGTTCTATTATTAGGTGCTGTTGCATCAGGCGAACGGCATGGTCGCCTTGCCATTCACAGCAACAAAAAAAAAAAAAGTTGACTATCGTGATCGGTTAATTTGATATTATAATAATCTATAAATATATACCGAAAAGTCTCTTGTAGCATCTGATACCCACGTCATAAGACATAACTGATCTTAATTGGTCTTGTTTTATATATTTTAGGTCTCGTTAGGTGACATAAGCGCGGTGTCAGACGTCCGCCTACAAGGTATACGGACGACCTGGTTAAGATTGCAGGAAGTCGCTGGATGCAGGCCGCTTCCAACAGGTCGATATGGAAATCCTTTAGGGAGGCCTGTGTTTAGCAGTGGACTTTTTGTGGCTGTATAAACAAACAGAGAGTTAGATGACTTAAAACAAAAGATTCACTGTTATCATTAGCCGCAGTAAAATCAAAGCTTGATGAAAATTTCCACAAGAACTTGTAATATGTTAAACAATTTGCAGAGGACACGATACACATCAAATTAATAATGGAGAAGGTGATCGACATGAAGGACAAAGACTTCGTGTTCTACCTGATGAATAATATAAGCACGGCGACCATGAAAGATTCGAACGTACAGAAACTGCTCCGAGATCCTAAACAACACTTCGACGTGGTAATTGCTGAGTGGATGTTCAGCGAAATGTACTCTGCGTAAGTCTAATTTAATGGCAAATACACCCAAAAGTCACAATCTCGATTGGATCGGATTGGTTTAAGCTTAGCGTCGCGGATATCAGAAAATATGAGGGACTTCTGTGTCTCGGAAACCCATATCTGAAAAACTGGATCAGATAGACATTTGTATCGGTTAGGGATCGTATCGGACATTATAGCTTTGTTAATTTACTAAAACAGGTTTTTAAATAGGTATCTAAGTATGTATGTGTATACATGTTTTAAGTGTCTATAAATGAGCCTGTTACTCTTTATTGTATACGAAATAAAATAATAAACAGAAATAACATAAAAGTACAAATGGTGGTTTATCACTCGAAGCAATTTCGTACAAACAACTTTTTTATCTATAACTATAGAATGGAAAATGAAATAAAATAAAAATAATTTATTGAATCCATTACAATGTTCAACATAATTTAGATTCAGTTATTTTTGTGTTCGTTTTTTGTTGTTGTTTGTAGTCACTAAAACTACGACCCGGCTTTGTTTTCGGTAGCAGTCTTGATATACCCTTTATACAAATAGTCTCAGCAAATAATTATTTATTTTTATGAATTTTTATGTGTTACGATATAGGGTGGGTATAGCAGATGCACTATTGGTAGCGGAGCTGTTTTATAATAGAGAAGAGGTTAGGTTTTAGTCCACCGTGCTTAGTGGGTATTAGTAAACTTCTAATTTAAAACTCTTATGGGTAAGATGTGCTGGTTTCTCTACGATTTTTTTTTACACTTAAACACAATGTATGTATGTATGTATCAGCCCATTTACGTCCCACTGCAGGGCACGGGCCTACTCTACAATCGAGAATACGATTGAGAGTGGTTAGGCCATATAGTCCACCACGCTGGCCTAGTGCGGGTTGGCGGACTTACATACCATAGAAATTCTTATGAATCGCCATGGCATGCAGGTTTCCTCACGATGTTTTCCTTCACCGTTTTAGTGTGTGGTGATTGACTATCAATACACACATGACTTCGAAAAGTCAGAGGTGTGCCCTGGGATTCGAACCCGCGACCACCGTGAACATGTTGGCAGTCGCGTCTGGTCCGTTTACCAACAGGCCACCACGCACTTTTAATGTGTTAAACACAATGTGTACCTTCAAAAGGTGAAAATCCCGTACTGATGTTTTAGGCAAACAAATCCATTTCCAACAGATTGAGACTTGAGGTAAGAGATGATGACATAAAATAACTGATTTGTCCATAATATCAGGTATAAAAACGTTTGTTTCATGGTTAATAGCCAATTGTGCATTGACCATCGACACACTTAGATCCCAGTAATTCTATTATGCTTACAAATGCTGAAAATTCGTGGCGTGTTGTGCAGTCTGTTAATTGGATTCCAATTGATTGATATTACTAGCTACTGGAATCTGTTTTGAATTAACATAGAATATTTTACGAAACATGGATGGATTTCGCTATCCTGACTATTCTTGTATTGCCTAAGGATTTGCTTCCGTTATAAATTAAAAGATGAAACAAAATCTGGTCATACTATAATATATTACTGGAACCTGCTAGTATTTTTATTTTATTGGGGAAAAATAAACAGTACTACATTATAGACTTATAATACGAGTAATTTAATTTAGCTATCTTTTTAGCAGCTATTAACTTTAAAGACTACGGTTGTCAAAACTTCTATACAATATTTAAACTTGTATTTATTATACAATGCGTTTTAGCTGATTCCTGCAACATGCACTTTATCTTTGATGCTTTATATAGGTACTTACAAAAAATATATGATAATTTAGCGAAGGTAGCGTAGTCACATCACTTTTAGTCCGAATTGTATTTCGTGACTAAAGACTACAGAACGTAAAACCTTACAGGATATCAGCAGTGTTTGGTTGTCCGTTGATTTGGTCGTCGAGTTTGGAGCCGCATTGGATGGTCACAAGTTTGATCGACGAGCCTTTGAATCCAGCGTATAATGCTCACTTCTTGCATAGCAGACGATATCCATTGACGTTCTTGGAAAGGATCGAGGAATTGTGGACACAAATTCAATGGATGTATAAGAGAAATTAGTAAGTGCAAAATAGTAACAAGAAATGCTTTATTTACATTTTAAAAGAGTAAACGACTACATGACCGCCTTTTTCGTGAAGGTTGTATTAGAATTTATACGAATGAGCAGTCATTGTTCCTGGGAGTATCAACAAGGAAATAGTAGAAATAAACTGGAAAAATGGATCTGATAAAATGCACTTAAAGCACACTTACATGCATCATAAAAACTGATTTGACTGAAATGACCATTTGTTTTTGAGATGTCTGTAGGCATTATGTAGGCATTATGTCATATCTTAATGTTATCTTTATTCATTCCTTTCATAAAAATTTGCAGATAATTCGGTTTAATATTTTAATTAGAATGAAAACAAATACGTTTATTATTTCCAGTGCTATTTTTGACATTCAAAAAGCAACCTATGAAAGTGATGTAGTGCCAATTCTGAAAGAGAGAGGACTACCCATTCCTTCTTTCGAAGATTTGAGGTACAATGCTTCTTTAATGTTGGGCAATTCACATGTATCTTTGGGAAGACCTACAAGGGTACCTCAAAACTATAAGAGCATTGGAGGATATCATGTCAATACAAATATAGCACCATTACCAGAGGTAAATCTTTAGGTAATTCTATATTGATTCGACGAAGAAAGCATTAATCTGCTCGTCTATTTTAGCCTTGTTTATTGTCAATTGAGTCTATTAGTATTCTAATACTACAGAACTGATAGTCGTCTGCAGTAAAGTTCGGAGCCCTAATTTTAAAGCATTTACCTGTGTATAAAATTTATAGAGTGTGTCAAGTGTTACTGCCAAATGTAATTAAGTACATTCGTTTCCGCTAAGAACAAATTAATTGTAATCATTGGCTAATATACTATTAATCTAAATGTTATATACGTTTTTAATAAAATTACTTTAATTACTTCCATTTCGCTCTTGGATTACCTATTGTTAATGGCTATTGCAATAACAAAATAGCATTTTATCTTGCTCATATATCAGGCGAAAGGTCCCATAACAATATAAAAGCGATTAATTTGAATTAATGACTTAATTTCAGGATCTCCAAAACATCATGGACCGTTCAGAAAAAGGTGTTATATACTTCAGTATGGGTTCAAATATGAAGAGCAAAGATTTACCAGATGAACTGAAGAAGGGGTTACTGAGGATATTCAGCGAATTAAACCAGACTGTCATTTGGAAGTTTGAAGAATTGCTGCCGAATATTCCGAAGAATGTCCACATACGAAGCTGGGCACCGCAGCCAAGCATTTTGTGTGAGTATTTTTTTTTATTTGCTATGAATGGCGAGACGAGCATGCCTTTTGCCTGATGGTAAGCGATACGACCGCTCATAAACAGAAGCAAAACCAAACAACACCTTGACTTACAGAGCAACCCTTAGCATGCCACTGTGCTCGCCATACCGAGACATAAGATGTTAAGTCTCAATATCTCCAGTAGTTTCTGTGGCTACACTGTCCTTCAATCCAAAACACAACAGTGCATTTACACTACTGTTTCGCGGGAGAAATAGACATTGCAGTGGTACCTAACCAGGCGGCCTCTCACATATGAAAGACTTACTACCAGTAAAAACTTAGAACAGTATTACGTTCCAACTTGCTTTTTAACCCGACAGAGACAATTTGGTATCCATGTCCCTAACAATGCATCTCCAATCAGATTGCATGCAATGGATTAGTACTAAATGATCAATACGTTCGTTTTCTGTGCGAGAGTACTTTGATAGTGACATTCTATCCGCTGGATACAATGTGGAGAAGACTTCGGTCCAGCTTAAATACATATTAAGTCAACTATGCAATACTAATAGTTAAGCGTTGAATATAGATTAATAATAATGACGGAATAAAAAAAGGATGATGGAGACTATTGCTCGTGGCAATTTCTCAGGCGCTTCAACAATTATAGAATGGAACCAACCGAGTAAAACTAATAGTTTTGACGTCGCATTTAATTTGGTCAGCTAGATTGCTGGTAGGTCACTTATTAGGGCGGTGTCTATTATCCTAGACCAGCGGTACTGAATAATGATGTATATGATTGGCGCTAAATTTAAAATGGTTTACAGCCCCAGGCGGGCTAATCATAAAAGCCCTAGGCTGAGTATGGCTGTCCTATACACATGACATTGCTTTGATAAATTCTATTGTCATGTATATTTTTTTTACATAAAGCATTTTAATAAGCAGTATAATTATAATACATATAAGGAAAGGTTTCTTATCGAAGAATAAGATTTTACCATTTAATTAAAATATTATTGTCATTATTAATAGATCTCCTTGAACAACTGTTTCATGTCATGCCGTAAATAACTTCTTCTAAATTCTAAATTAAAACAAATAACTTATCACTAACATAAGCTAACATACATACATATATATTTGTTTGGACTTATTGAAGTCATTTTGTCATTACGAATATAATAGCTTTACAAATTACATGTTAAAGCTCTTTGTTTGTTTGTTGCTGCATAACAAGCTATTTTGAACAATCGGTTGGTCATGCCGCGAAACGTAAGTTACAATTTTCTGTTTAAACAGAATGATGTGGCAAGAAACGGCTAATTTTGTATAATTTATTCATTATAAGTGGAACCAATGTCATGAGAATTTGAAATTGAGATTATTTCTTGTGCAAAAAGGGAGCGTACTAGCTGTGTTTTTTATAAGAGCGACCACTGAGTTGAATCACTGATAGTAATCACTCCTGCCCATACATGTCCATAACTATAAAATAGCATAAAATTAAAGTCTGAGTTGTCATCTGAAACGGAGTAGAGGAAGGAAAAAGAGACGAAGATTGATCCTCCGACATCCGACTAAGGGAATAATCATAATTGTTAATCAACAACAAACATCTTAACATCGATATTCTATTCTTTAAATAGTGATGTTGAACCAAATTACTATTCAAAGATTTTGAAAGCAAGAAGAAAGAAAAATTGCAATGCTGATTTTCAGTGGCCACCTTAAGAATATATTAGGTATTTAACATTTTCTACGTAGGTTTATGTTCCGAGAAGAAGAAGACGAAATTATTAACAGACTTGCTCCTATTGATCCACAGGTAGTGACCATACCTGGAAATGTAACATACACGGTTCATGTTTCATGGAGGCATTTCTTTGAAGCGGATTTAGTATTCGAATTTGCTATCCTATTTGATTATAATTGGTGATCGTGGGTCTATTAAATTAAAAGTTTAGATTACGAAGACTATTAGATATTTTAATTTTATTGCATGACCAATGAGGTCTTGAGAACCAGTGAGATCATGGTATAATATTAGTGTTGGACCGTGGGTGAAATAATCGCATTAGCGACAAAGCCCGTTTCGATATGAATAAAAATATATATGTATATTAGTATTTACTAGATAGTATGCCTGTCGTATGTAAAATGTCGTGAGGCTAGGTACCACAATTTTATCTATTTCTGTCGGTTAGCGTGTTGTATTACAGTTTAACAAATATGTCTAGTGATGACGCACGTAGTGCACTGTTATGCCGTGATTAGTAATTATATGAGTTAGAGAATGTTGTTGCTTCTGTTTATAGGCAGGCGCGATGCTAGCGAGCGGCCTGGTCTCCATTTTGTTTATTTTATAGTGGCCAAACGAGCATGCGGGCCACCTGATGGTAAGAGATCACCGCCGCCTATGAAAATCTGCAACACCATAAGACATGCGTTGCCGGCATTTTTCTGAAGCTCGCCAGGTCGTATTTGTCCGGAAATGCTGCTGTTGACAATTATAATGTCAATCTCGATAATTAAATTTAATATTGTTTCAGCCCATCCGAACTGCAAGCTCTTCATTACTCACGGAGGCTTGCTGTCTACAACAGAAGCGATACATTTTGGTGTTCCTATTATTGGTATTCCAGTCTTCGCCGATCAGTTCACTAACGTCGACATAGCGATGTACAAAGGATACGGGCAAAGAGTAGACTTGTCTTATACCATGGTTGATGAGCTGAAGAGTGCTATAGTAGAAATGATCGGTAATCCTAAGTAAGTATTTTTGATTTGATTAAATTAAATAATTTGAAGAATTTTTTTAATTAATTTCAAGCGCAGCGTAGGACGTCCACCCACAAGGTGGTCAGACGACCTGGTAAAGGTCGCGGGACGTCGCTGGATGCAGGCTGCCTCCAAGAGGTCTCTGTGGAAATCAGTGGGGGAGGCCTATGTTCAGCAGTGGACTTCCTTTGGCTGATGGATGGATGATGATGAAATAATTTGAAAGCGGCCTATTTGGTATTCTGACAACTTACAAGTATTTTAAATGCGAGAGGAATTGTAATTGCGTTGCCGCGATTAAGAATGTTGTTGATAAGTGCGTGGCGTTTCGTATATAGACAAGAATAGACTGATGTAAATTACCGTCTTGGCTAGCAAGTTGAGTTCAGAAATTAAGATACCTACTCGAGGACCAATAATCTTATAATCCTGAGTCCTCCCCCCGTAGTATGGGGAAGCATCTTAGAAGGCCGCCATAATTATATCGAACGCTACGGTTGGCCGTCTGATGCCAATCGATACTTTGCCTGGACGGCATTTGCACTTAACATCAGTAGCAGAGCAGTCATTATCCGGTGCCGTAAAAAATTTAAAAATAAAATAAAAGTGCTTATTTTTGTGCACTCTGTCATCTTTAGTTTATCACGGCTTGGAATAAAAGATGATTGGTTGATGATTTACACCTTCTACTTCTACTGTACTACCATTAGGAACCGCTTTTTCACCATACTAATATTTAAATCATTTGAATAAATCATATTAATTCGAAGCAATCCTCTGTATCAATATAATTGTCAACAGATACAGCGAAACGGTGAAGGAACTATCAAAGCTATACCACGACCGGCCTCTCCATCCAAGTGTAGAACTAGTATACTGGGTGGAACACGTCATCAGGACCAAAGGAGCACCCCATCTCAAGTCTTTAGCCCTCTATGTTCCCTGGTATCAGAAGATATACTTGGATTTCATAGGGTTGATATTAGCAAGCATTTTCGCAGTCAAAATGTTACTCAGCAGTATTCGATGCAGGGTTAGAATTAAGAACTGGAAGAATAAGTTTGAATGAATGTGATTTTAATATAGGATTTAGTATTTTTGAAAGTATTTTTGTTATTTGGTGCTTTTGAAGGAACAAACTAATTTAGATGGATGGAATTGAAGTACCATTGCACCCGTATTAAATATGATTTCATAGATGTATAAAAATATACGGTGTAATTCCAAGGTTTATTTTTTCCAAGTATGGTATATTGATGTTGATTGTTATAATATAAACTTATCATCACCAAACAGTAAAAAGTTTTAACTCAATTGGATAATAATGTACGACACACGGAAATCGTAAAATGTTATATAGTTATGATATTAGTAGAGCTTCGCACTTTATTATTTATCTCCTTTGTATATTTTTATTACTCTCAGGTAATAAATTATTTATTTATAAACGTTTTAACATCATAATATTCATACAAACTGCTCGACATCTACTGAATAAAGACGCAAATATACCTAAGATCACACAAGTATTTATTTGGCTTTTATATACATGTAAAAATATTATCTGCCAGCATAACTGTCCTATTCAGCTTTATGTTTCTTTACCACTTTGCTGAAGACTTTCTTTACCAATAACATCACAGCAATAACAGCTAATAATACAAGAGCGATGAGATCGAGGAATAGTTTCTGGTAAGCCGGCACAGCGAGTGCGGGTGAGCGCAGATGCGGCGCTCCGTTGGTCTTCACCACGTGTTCTATCCAGTGGACTAGTTCCACTCCTGGCTTCACCAGTCTGTCGTGGTACTTCATCGAGAGTTCTTTAGCATTTTGTTTGTACCTGAAAGAATTAATTTTTTTCATCATTATGAACACACAAGTGGCTTCCTATAGAAAGGTATAATAATCAAAGTTATTTCTGGAAGTCTGTTGGGTGAGGAAATCTGCTGTTTACTTTCCTCCAATGATGCTCAAAGGAGTCTATTGTAAGCTGCCTTCATCCTGTGACCTCTTGCAATATCGTAAACTCATTTATCGCCTCTATAGATCTATCCACAGTTATTATGTACATTGACAGCCTCCGTGGCGCAGTTGGTCAGACGCCGCCTGTGAAACGAGAGGCTGCGGGTTCGATCCCCGCATCGAGAGAAATGTTTGTGCGGCCCACAAATATTTCTTCCGGGTCTGGGTGTTTGTGAGACCGAAAAGTCTCTCGTAGTTCCTGATACCCACGACATAAGACTCGATCTTAGTGTGGGGTCAGGACTATGTATGTAACTGTTGGGTGATTATTATTATTATTACTATCTGGATCATACTGTCATGCACCGCTTAGTATTAATAAGTTATGTTTCTTATTTCTCTATGTATGAGCAGACGTGATGCTAACTGTGTATATTCAGGCGAGCGATAAGTTATTGACGCGATTGAGTGTCTGTATCACCATGGATAGCTGATGTAAAGTTAATAAATTATTTCAAGCCTTTATTCCCGAAAATGTGGGCATGTGTAAATAGTGCTACCCATAGTTTGTTGAGCCGAATATCAGACTTATGATTTACAAATTATTACTCACTTTGGATTCCTGAGCATTTCTTGTACAGCGATTTCTAAATTCTTAGGTAAATCGGAAACAAGATCTACTTTCAAAGCATATCCAGCAGTGACGCCTCTGTCGATGTTCTGGAATTGATCGTAGTATACAGGAATTCCTATTACAGGGACTCCAAAATGTATGGCCTCTGTAGAGGACAAGAGTCCTCCGTGGGAGATGAAGAATAACAATTTTGGATGATCTGTAAAAAGTAGAAAATTTCTGCAATAGAGCATTTTACTAATTTAAAAAAATTTGCTAGCACTCCCGTACCAAGTTTTGATCGGTCGAATCATGTCGAGGGTTACTGGGTATCAGAAAGAGAGTCTTTTCGGTCACACAAACATCCAGACTAGAATCAGATACCTGTGGAATTCAAAAATATTTGTTTTGGTACGGGGATCGAACCCGCAGCCTTTCGTTTTATAGACACTGTGTAACCAACTGCACCACGGAGGGTATCACTGAAATTAAAAGGCAAATGGGTTGTGTTTCGGTTTCAGCATAGGCACCTCAGCTTTTGAACAGGCTGGCTTTATCAATTGCCAAGAGATGGCGAGTTTATAGTTTATCTGGAGTCGATTGTTGTTTTCGTGAATTACATTAAAGCAATACTTACTGAAAATACTAGTTTGCGGTGCCCACTTAATAATATGCAAGTTTTTGGGTTTGTTAGGCAAATCGTCTTCATATTTCCAAATTACTGTCTGTTTCAGTTTTCCGAAAACATTGATCAAACCCTCGGTAATGTGTTTCGGAATGTCTTTGCTTTTCCAAATCGACCCCATGCTGAAGTATATGACCCCGTGAGAAGAATTATCCATCAGTTGTTGTAAGTTCTGGAATCAGAAAATTAGAGTTGCATCATTAATATTTTGGTTTTTCTTTTTAATTAATAGTTTCGTCAGCTATGTTATGTTTGATTATTATAACAAATTTCTGACTCACTGAAATACAATTTTTTGGGTTATAATTATTTATTGTCCAGAAAAATGTTAATACTTTGGGTTACTGCATTCATGATTCCAACCGGTTTCGTTATTAATACATTTTAAAAAGTAGTCGAAAGATTTTTGTGTTCACTAGGATAGAATTATCATATGCAATTAGTAAAAATCTTCACAAAATGCATTTCTTCTGGCGTTCTGGCTTTCTCCAGACAGAAACGGTTTTAGTAGAACACTGTAAGTTTAAGTCAAGAGGCAGAGGTCTTCTATTATTTGATACTAATTGTCTTTTCAGGCTCTGAATCATTAATATCATGCTATAACCTTAATAGATCACTCACCGTAGGCAAAGGTTTTGGAGTATCATCAATGTGGAATCCACCAACGAACTTGAAATTTTGTGGGGTTTTAGGCCATCCTCCTATGGCGTGATGAGAATTACTGACTACAAGTGAAGCGTTATAGATGACGTCTTCATAATCTGGTAGTGTCCTGCCTCGTAAAGCAGCTGCGGGGCCGAAAAACTTGTAGTATATTTCTTTTTCTTTGCTTTCTATATAAAATCTGAAATTTTAGGAAATGTTTGTTTTTTAAATATTATCTCCTTTTTATTAATTGTAATTTATCTAACAATATTTTTGAGCATAAATAAATCTAACGGCAACCATTTTGGTTGAATATTTTCCGAAGCAAGCTATATTTTCTGTTGTCTGGAAGAGATCGCTTTTAGTGATAAGGCCGCCAATGGTTTCACCAAATGTTCTTCTGTCTCTGTATCTGTATCAGCCCATATACGTCCCACTGCAGGACACGGGCCTCCTCTACAATCGAGAGTACGATTGAGAGTGGTTAGGCCATATAGTCCACCACGCTGGCCTAATGCGGGTTGGCGGACTTACATACCATAGAAATTCTTATAAATCGCTACGGCATGCAGGTTACCTCACGATGTTTTCCTTCACCGTTTTTAGTGCGTCTTCTGTCTCATATTTATATTTTATGTTTTGTGGTGCAATAATAAAGAGTTTTTATTATTATTATTATTTTTCATGGCAGAAAATACATAGAAAGTTCTTCAAGAGAGAGACACCAACAGAGAGAAAGTGATACAATGGATACAGATGTGAGATCGAAAAGTTTTTCGTAGTTCCTGATACCCACACAAGATTCGATCAAGTGTGGGGTCAGGAGTATGTACGCGATTGTTGCGTGTATTTATTTATTTATCTGCCAATGATAATCTGAAGTATCCTGGTAATGATTATACCATTGAACTGACATTTTACCTTTTTACGAAATCCCATTTGAATTGATCGTAGAGTTCACCCACACGTTGTAGAAAGTTTAAGGGAGGTTCGTTGGTCGATATAGCACTGACACTGTATGCGGGATTGGACGGTTCGTCTATCAGCCTCAAGATCTGCGAGTTCGGTCCTACTGAGAACAACCATATAAGATGTGCGTTGAAGACTGGCGCGAACCTGGAACATTTTATCAAAACTATTTTGTTCAGATGAAAAGAAATACAAGAAATAGAACATAAATATAAAACTTTTAACGATAATAAAATCTTTAAAATAAATAAACACTTATTTCAAATAAAGATATAATTATTATTATGCATAATAAAATTCTTTATTAAAGTAACGTAGGACTCAGTTTTGTGTTAGTATGGCATGTGACATGGCCACTATGCCGGGCCAGAGATAAAAAAAAATAAAAAAAAAATGTTTTATATAATACGTATGCGGGTTACATTTCAGCGGAATTATTCATTCATATCATGCCCATTCCATGAGTCACCGTTGTCCATACCATGAGATGCAGTGCAGCACTAGATTTAATGATAGTCCAATCGGTTCACGATCATATATGAATGACGAGTCTTAATATTCAGATAGTAGATGTTGGGAGATCAAAAAATCCTTAATAGTTTATGATATCGACGGTTTAAGACTTGATCTTTTACTGTGGGTTGTGTGATTTTTAGTTTAATGTTTATATCTTCTACTTCAAATTAAAAATCTCACCCAGCATACAAATCAACTTCCAACCAATCAATGATGACAGCGTCGAAATGTTGGCTAGTGTCATTCAAAAAGCGCCTGAACATTTTCATTCTCCAAAGTCATACGTCCCATTTCGGTATTGAATTCTTGTAAATAGTAGTCATCGTATTTAGGCACATTATTTTCTATTATATAACCGATGTTGAAAGTATCTTGAGCTGTAATATAAAAAAAGAATATGTTATTTTATAGTACTTGATAAATTGCACAATACAAATTTTAAATATCATGTCTTTGGATACTAAATCCCTGTTCTGTATCAGCCCATATACGTCCCACTGCAGGGCACGGGCCTCCTCTACAATCGACAGTACGATTGAGAGTGGTTAGGCTATATAGTCCACCACGCTGGCCTAGTGCGGGTTGGCAATCTAACTAAATCCCTAGTTTTTTATTAATAATATACATAGTTTAAACCCTTGCATATCATAGAGTTCTAAACTTATTGTTTAGGGATTATAATTAATATACATTTAATATTATAATTTTAGAATAAATTAACTTTACCACCCAAATAGGATGAAAGGAAACTAAAATATTTAAATAACGCGTCGCATTTTTTTACAATATTTTTAGTTTCTTAAACTACCATCTGACTTCGTTATCGTTCGCAGTCTGTATAATCCCTGTATACTTTATAAATCTTTTTATGGATAAAAGCAAACTGTGTATTTAAAGAACTTAAGAATGAACAAATTGCACTTGTTGTTAAGTGGTTATAAACACGCATAGCTATTAGTTATATAAGTACGTGTACAATGTCACGTCTTGTTGTCCGTATATAATGCAAGATAAATATTACGAAATTACGTGAAATTACGTGTTTGTTTATCTACCATCTGAACTCAGATGTTCCATGCGTTATAAAATATTCTCACCAAGGAATTTTTGGTTTTGATTTAGTCTCGTAGTATTTAGTGTATTCTCACTGTTATTGATGTCTCCCTAAAAGGATTATTTTAAGTGTCTGTATCAGCCCATATAAGTCCCACTGCAGGGCATGGGCCTCCTCTACAATCGAGAGTACGATTGAGAGTGGTTAGGCCATATAGTCCACCAAGCTGGCCTAGTGCGGGTTGGCAGACTTACATACCATAGAAATTTTATAAATCGCTATGGTATGCAGGTTTCCTCACGATGTTTTCCTTCACCGTTTTAGTGCGTGGTGATTGACTATCAATACACACATGACTCCGAAAAGTCAGAGGTGTGCCTTGGGATTCGAACCCGCGACCACCGTGAACATCTTGGCAGTCGCGTCTAGTCCGTTTACCAACAGGCCACCACGCACTTCAACTTATTTTAACTTATTTTAACTAAAAATACCTAAAATAATTGAAAGGGGGAAACTATTGACCTAAACAAGTTATTTGACAGTTTCAAGCTGCTATTATCTTGCCAATCTATACTCTAACTGTGCAACCCTGGAATTCATATTATGTATTCTATGAACCGATGTTAATTGAGAATAATTGATTTTACCGTTCATTAACTCCAAATTCTTGCTGATATCAATCTGCCGTAGTCTCGGATTTTTGTTGTCCTTCTTAGGAAATGCTGTTAGAAAAGTAACCTAGAAAGAAGGAGATAATAAAGTAAAGATAAATTATGACCGTATTCATAGACAATATAAAACTTGTTATCGAATGTTTGTCCCTTTCGAAAGACTTTGAATTCAGTTTGAGCGAAGAAGACAAAAATATGTTTGCTAAAAATAAATATTCGCTAGCTAAAATATGTTTTAAAAACTGTCTAAAAGCCTTGAGTGTCTGCATATGTTCTATCAACCTTAAGATCCTGGTACAGAGCAATATAACTTATTATCATTTACTGATCACTTAATGTAACTACGAGACAATCTTCACACGGTACATTACATTCTGTATCAGCCCATAAACATCCCACTGCAGGGCACGGGCCTCCTCTACAATCGAGAGTACGATTGAGAGTGGCCATCACGCTGGCCTAGTACGGGTTGGCATTACATTACTCCCTCAAAATAATGTGTTCTACTGTTATTGTATTGTATCAGCCCATATACGTCCCACTGCAGGGCACGGGCCTACTCAACAATCGAAAGTATGATTGAGAGTGGTTAGGCCATATAGTCCACCACGCTGGCCTAGTGCGGGTTGGCGGACTTACATACCATAGAAATTCTTATAAATCGCTATGGTATGCAGGTTTCCTCACGATGTTTTCCTTCACCGTTTTAGTGCGTGGTGATTGACTGTCAATACACACATGACTCCGAAAAGTCAGAGGTGTGCCCTGGGATTTGAACCCGCGACCACCGTGAACATGTTGGCAGCCGCATCTAGTCCGTTTACCAACAGGCCACCACGCACTTCATCTACTGTTAAAGATCATGATATTTGACTATCAATACACACATGACTCCAAAAAGTCAAATCTATGCCTTGAGATTCGAACTCGTGACCAGCTCGGCAGCCTCGTCCAGTCCCTTACAAACAGGCCACCACGCACTTTTTGTTTTAAAATATTAATAACTGCAATACATTGATCTAACAAAACTAATAAGTTGCAAGAATTTCTACTTACCTCTTGTATCATGATTACTTAGTGACCAAGCTCAGTAAACAAAGAAAAAACAAACTTCTGAAAACAGCTCACTCAATAAGTATAATACTATTAGACATAATATGGTAATCTAGATGTTTCCGGAAGCGTCTCTCGAAAGTTCGACTCTATGGGACAAGTACCTCTCATTTTACGATGATAAATCGTGAAGTATTTACACAATAGTGTATTAATATCTATTTAATTACAGCTTTTTAAAGAGGAAACACATTGTAATAATTACACAATAGCGTTTTGATATCTATTTAATTATTGGTTGTTTATGACAATAATAGTATAAACGTACCTATAGGTACTACTTTGAAAGAAAGAAAGAAAGAAAGAAGAATTTATTGTTGGACAGTGACACAGAAATATGTACAAACAAAATAGATAACACAAGTAAGATACAAACACTAAAAATAATCATCACTGCGCCAACAATGGACCTCACATTCAGCTAAATGCTTCGGTAATGCATAAGCAGTACCGCAGCGCTGATTTTCAATGCGAGGACCAAGTGACGTTCGGATGCTCAGTCATTAATCTGACTTGGATTAAACGTTAAAAAATAGTAATAATAATAATAAAAATTGGGAAAAGCGACAAAATAACCAAATTAAAGAACACTAAATACTTAAACAAAACACAAATATAAAATTAAATAGTACTCAATTTCAGGCATGTATGTGTGTATTATAAATGCACCCATGTAAATGTATTTGCGTAGTAAGATATTATTTTCTATGCATGTAAGTAGCGCGAAGTTATCAGATATTCAATACAATAAAATAAATAATTCCAACACTTTGTGGGTATGTAGTGAGCCTCGCTCGCACAGGCGCAACAAACATTGATAAACATTGTGCTCGTGGCAATGAAACAAATAAAGCAGTAACAAATGAATAGTTTTTTGTTGGTTACACGTCAATAATGTGTAAATGAAGTGAAAATGCCACGAGACACAGGGAATCGTTAAAATTACATAAAAAGCAACAAAAAATAATATTTTTTTAAATAAATTTAAAATTAGTTGATGCCACCATCGACGGATAACAGAACATCATACCACAAATACCGTACGTGCTATAAATTGAAGGTAAATGTATGCTAATAATAGTAATTTAACCTAGTACATTTGCTTTTGTGTTGATAATAAATGTTGCCTATAATTAGATTTAAAACCAAATTTATTATTTTTAGAACGAAATGGCGGTGGTATATTGTTCCAACAGCGAGTGGCAGCATATTTAAAGGATCCCCTAAATGCAGAAGTCCTGTATCGAGGAATCGACAGCGGGTTCGTGGAGGAACGCGAGCCATATGAAATGTTGTCCCGCCTCCACATCAGCTTATCGTATAAGTAACAAGGTTTTTTTGTCTTTATCGTTCCAAATAGTAATATGGCCATGTGCAAATCTCTTCGAGCTGCCATTTTGAGCATATTTGCTTCATTTATATAAGGTGTGACATGGCTACGACGGGGAATATCGAGGCAAAATCTGGCACAAGCATTCTGCACCCGTTGAATCAATCTGACGGTGCGCTGTAGTAGACAAGGCCCATACACCACATCACAGTAATTCAATCTGGATAAAACTAAACTGTCCACCAGCCTTTTTCTTAATTCAACATTGAAATACTGCCTGAAACGGTACAACAGCTTAAGTCTGTAGAAGCAGTTTCTTATAACGCTATTGATATGGGCCTCAAATCGAAGCTCCGAATCAATGATTAGTCCCAGATTACGCGTTGTGTCCACCCTTTCAATACTTTCGCCCAAGACGTGTATCTGCGGATTACCCGATAATATATTTTTGACTTGCGCTTTACTTCCCAAAATCATAAACTTCGATTTGGCGGGATTCAGTACAAGAGTGTTACGATTTGACCACGATACCACCCTAGAAATCTCCTCATTAATTTTATTAACAGATGACACCAGCTTGTCATGTTTAAACGACATGTATAACTGGATGTCATCTGCGTACATGTGATATTTGCAATCGAGAAAGCAATGGCTTATATCAGCGCTGTATATAATAAACAGTAGAGGGCCAAGAATCGAACCCTGAGGGTCTCCACGCGTCACAGGGCGCGGAGAGGAACAAACCAAAGATCCATCATCATTCTGCAATTCAACATACTGCGAGCGATCGCTCAGATAGCTACAAAACCATGACACGGTGTCGAGTTCGAATCCATAATATCGCAGCTTGGATAATAAAAGGTTGGTGTTTATAGTATCGAACGCACGTGAAAAATCCAGCAATGTGAGAATGGTCCCCTCCCCACGATCCCGTGCCTCGAGTATGTTATCCACCACATCTAGTAAGGCAGTGGTAGTGCCACGTCCCTGTCGGAAACCTGACTGGCGATCCGGAAGTATATTGTGGGCTTCTAAATATTTTATGACCTGAGAGTACACAACTCGCTCAAGTATTTTTGATAAACAAGGGAGGATGCTTATCGGACGTAGTTCCTTAAAACTTTGAGGGTCACTGTTCTTAGGAATTGGTCGGATAATGGCACAGCGCCAAAGATTGGGAAATGTGTTGGTTTTAATGGAGGTGTTAATAATGGTCGTTATAGTTTTTAAAGAGTAAGGAAATGTAAGCTGTATCATGTCTTTAGTGATACCATCCATGCCTCGAGCATTTGTTCTTATATTTTTGATAACACTTAAGACAGTTTCCTCATCGACTTGTTTGAGACAAAAAGTCGTGGAACCGTGTCTATTGCCATCGAAATAATTTAGCTCAGAGATTGGCACCTCCTCATCTCCGGGAACATCCAAAAAAGCAGTATTGATTTTTTCCGGATCGTGTAAATGATTTGGAAGGGTTGTAACTGTGTTTGATGGGTACACATGTGATTTTAAGTTTTTCCATAATGCCTTTGAATTATTAATATTTTCATTTATATGTTTTGTGAAATATGCCTCTTTTTCGCGATGTAGAGAATTAAGAACCTGACGCTTTAGCTGAAGGTAGTAATCTTTATGAGTGTTTAGTTTGGTACGTCGGTATAAATACCGAGCTTCGTCACGTAGCTTAAACATCATTTTTATCGTCGGTGTTATCCATGGTGTTGGTACATTATGAAAGTACTTGCGTTTAAAGGGGGCATGAGAATCAAATAATCGGATGATGGAGGCATTAAAAGCTGACAGCATGCTATTAACATCTTGGATATTATTTATTACGTCCCATGGAATGGATGAAAGGTCGCGTTCAAATAGGTCGAATACAATGTCGTGAAATGGCCGGTACATCACTAACCGCTTAGTGGGCTTCTCTTTTTTTAACATCAAACAACATGTAATGAAACAGTGGTTTCCCAATTCACTAATGTGCTGAACCGAAAGATCCCTATATTGTGCATCTGTGCAGATAACATCAATCAAAGAACTGTTATCGTTTACAAAGTGTGTAGGAGTAGTCACTATTTGCATAAGCCCACAATAATTCACGAAATCCACAAGCCGCTTCGTTTTACTGCTTTCCGTGTCCAGCATGTTCACATTGAAGTCTCCAAGTAGGATAACGTGATCAAAAGGAGCCAAGGCGTTTATACTCGATGTTAGCGAATCCAGGAACAAGTCCAAGTCCATCCAAGGAGGGCGATAGGCAGTACCGATGAGAAGCATTTTTTTATTAATTTTGAGACTCATCCAAAGTTGCTCGACCTCCGGCTGATAAGGATGTTGTTGGACACGCACACCTATACCCGATCGAATATAGAACCCGACGCCTCCCCCGCGCCCTCCGCGCACAACCGTCGGTCGCGGAATGTGTTTTAAGTGGTAACCTGGGACCATCGGCGCCCGCCCCTCTTCACCCGTTCGTAACCATGTCTCATTGATGGCCATTATATCCACCGAGTGGTTACCCATGGCGACCAAGAATTCATCGTGGCCAGTGGAAAGTGAACCAGCATTAAACAAACCAAACTTTATCAATTTACTACTTGGCATGATTAATATTATGTGTTATACAATAAGCAAGTTATTTTCTGATAATTTATAATATTTATAAAATTGATTATAAAATAATTGTATTAATAATATTAAAATTGACATACTGCCAATAATCAAAAGATATGTACTATATATTATATTAAAATATATATATATGTAATTACAGTGTAATATAATGATTGAACGATGTATGATTTGTTTGATTGGTTCATTAAGTATAAATGATTTGTGTGACATAGAATACATATCATGGCATACAAGGTACTTATGAAAAACATTTACTGGTTGCATTCCCCACACATCATACCTAAAAGTAAACATAAATAGCTTTAAATAATTGTAAGTAAGTAATCCATTATAAAAACAATACAATGTAATGAGCAATAATAAACGATCGTTATAGTGTATAAATGAAGTAATTGTATACAGATAAATAATACCCAAAAAATAGCTACAAATTAGGCGTCCCTGATATATCTTGAACGGCACCTCCAAAAAACTTTCAACTATAATTTAGAAAATTTAGAATTTTCAGCATAAAAATTTAAATTGTGTCTTGCATTACACCAGTGCGGCGTGGTTGATTAAACTCTATTGAAAAGGATTGATTTTATGAGCGTGGTTTGATTCAAAAACAAGCTAAATAATAACTAATTTAAAAAACTACATTACACGGAACCGAAGCAGGTATTAGTCAAGCCAAGCTTTTAGCCAGATTGGACTCATGACGTAAAAAAGGCTGCAAGAAGTTGCTAGATGAAGGTCATTGAACGGATCACTGAGTTCCTTAGTGGATATTTTGGTGCTATAGTAAAATTCCAGTCTCTACCAAAAAAATTGAAATTTATATTTGATACCGTTCCCGTTTCACTTCAAGAGCCTTACAATGAATCTGTAATCCAAGATTCTTGGAGCTTTATTCATAGTCAGTTTATAAACTTATTTTAGTAATCTAATGTTTTGTCTTCCTCGATCAAACTGAATTCAAAAGGCATTAAAAAGGGACCAAACATTCTATACTTAAAATCAATTTATAAAAGTCTATGGAAAAAGCCGTAGGAGGTCATGGACATTAGTTATACCATACAAACTAGGTAAACCGTTTCCCTTTTATTTGACCTACCCATGCAGTAAAAACAACATGACGTATAAAATTTTCCTTTGTATACCTATATGCATTTCCTTCAAATATCCAATCTTTTAAATCACCCACCTCATGTCCAGCATTATTAAGATGCCTTGCAATCCCCTCTCCCAGTATAGTAAGGCTTCTTCCAACAAGCGGTACAGCAACTAGAAATTTATATCCTTCCACAGCACTCAAACACAAAGTTACTATTGTGAATAAATTCATGTTTCACTCACGACTGTCAGCCAGCGTAACTGACGAACTAATAGATGAAACTTATTTATATCAAAGCTAGATGACTTTACAGTTAAAACTGTTCGTATTATTACTTTATTATTTAAGGCGAGTTTGATATGGAAATGATATTCATTTAGAGTATTAAAAATAAAGCCTTTTACAAACCGTGTTCTGCTATCGTTATCGTATTAAATTTAGCCTTCATTTCGGTCACAGATACAAGCGTAGTAGCGTGTGGAATCAGAACATTGTTGTTTTATCTCAATCCTATTCTAGACGTCCTATACTATATATTTTTATAACTCAGATTCCGCTTATTTGTTGATACTCCGATATTGCACTACTCCTACTACATCAGAACTTTATGGTTTTGTCTATTTAGGCCCTATCCTTCGGTCGTAAAATAATAGATATTGTTTAAATTCACCCTCCCCTTACCTGTCATTATTTCGATTGCACTGCATTCAGCGTCACATCGGTAGCATTTTTTTAAGGTGATACACAAATGTATGTGAATATTGTCTTTGTTGGTAGAATGTGCACATTTACCTCCATTGTTTAAATAAATACACTGAACAGGCACGTACATAATCCTGACCCCACACTAAGATCGAGTCTTGTGTCGTGGGTATTTTTTTTTATTTTTTTATTATGGCCTGGCATCGTGGCGGCATTGCACCTGATGGTAAGTGCCAATACCGCCCAGGCAGAGTATCCATTGGCATCGGACGGCAGTCCCATGCCAATGGAAACAATTATGCCGGCCTGCTAAGGTGCCTCTTCACACCACGGCGGAAGGACCCAGGATTGTATAAGGAACTACGAGAGACTTTTCGGTCTCACAGACACCCAGACCCGAAACAAATACTTGTAGTTCAACAAATATTTTTTGCGCTGCAGGGATTGAACCCGCGGCCTCTCGTATCACAACCGGCATCTAACCAACTGAAATATAAAATAAAACGATGTCCATATCTAGTAAAATAGCCCATTGTTTTTTGAGATTATTGCAACAGTTTTAAACAAGGTATACTCTATCGAAGCGTTCTGCCGGAGTACACCAAAATATATCTAATTATAATTATTCGTTTTCATAAAGGACATTGTTTTTTGAACTGATACTTTTAGATGCGCTGGGGGACAAATTTAAATTCCGCATTAGTATTTCAGACTCAAGAATAAAAAAGATATTGGTACGTTGATGCCGTATCTAGACATTATAATGAAACGATATGCAGTTTTATATTTTTAAATATTTGTTTTCTTACTTACGTCACCTGGTAAGGCAGTATGAAGGTTTTATTAATTTGTATATGGTAACGTACTAGACGCGACTGCCAACAAGTTTACGATGGTCACGGGTTCAAATCTTTTCTATTTTTTAAATTTTTTTTTAATATAAAAATGAATCGCAAAATATGTTGGTAAGCGCATAACTCAACAACGCCTGGACCAATTTGGCCAATTCTTTTTTTTTATGTTTATTATTACTTTATTACTAACAAAAAGTAATGGCGTGTAATATTATTTGGAAAAACAGCATTTTGGTACTGAAATAAGGGAAGGAATATTGGATGGACAATAAAAAACGCAAAAGTTTTTAATATTGTAATTTGTATATGGAGAGACGGGATATAATAGAGTGAAAGGTACGGGAGAGGGCTGGGATAGCTGACAGATTTGATAGGACGAAATGTAAATGCGCGTTATAAGACGGGATGGATAATAAAGAGAAAGGACGGGACGGATCGGGAAGAGACTGAACATACGGATGAGACGGGATTGAGCCGGACAGTAGGATAGGTACGTCATGTTTAGGTATACAAGAGTTTATACGAAAAATAACATGTATTTGGTGTGGAGTGGAATCAAAAAATATATGCACCCAGGCGAAGCTGGGTCGGGCCGCTAGTTACAAATAAAAATAAAGAGTACAGAGATGGCAGCCTTATCGCTCTACGTGAGTTCTTACAGTCAATCTTTGCATGGTTATAACAGATTTGTGGTAGTAAATGGATTTAGATCACAAACTCAACATATTAATTCTGGTGTTCCTCAGGGTTCTCACCTTGGTCCAATTCTTTTTAATATATTTATCAACGATATACCAGAAATAATTAAATATTCCGAAGCCCTCTTATATGCAGATGACCTTAAGTTTTGTAATCTAAAAACGATTCAATCATGTTACAGGGTGATATTAATGACCTTGTGCAATGGTGTGAGAGGAATGAAATGGATTTGAATCCAAAAAAATGTGTGTGCCTGAAATTGACACGTAAACATATTGTAGAAACATTTCAATATTACATAGGGGATACTAAGATAAAGGAAGTGGAATGCACGAAAGATTTAGGTATAACGTTTGATAGAAAATTAACATTTTTGCCACATTTGGAAGACATAATTAAACGTGCTTCCAAAATGCTAGGGTTTGTTATTCGAAATTCTAAGGGATTACGTAACATAAAAACAAAAATTATATTGTTTAACTCCCTGGTGCGAAGCATTATAGAATATGCTTCAGTAGTTTGGAGACCTCATTTTGCTTCACACTCTTTACGTTTAGAGCGAATTCAAAGAAGATTTCTCGGGCATTTAATGTATTCAGGTGGTATATCAAAAAGGCGTATTAACTCTTACGATAAACAATTAAATCATTTTAAGATGATTTCGTTAGAAATGCGAAGACTAAAATTAGATCTTAATTTCGCAGTGAAAATTTTTAATAATACAATAGACTGTCCTAAGCTTCTGACAAATTTTAGTTTTCGTGTTCCTCGAAAGTATCCACGCAAAAAAATTACGCCATTATGTCCTCCTTTACGCAGAACTGTTCTCGGTGCTAATTCACCCGTCTCTAGACTTTGCAAATTGGTTAATGAATACAGTGACGTCATAGATATCTATATGGATTCCCCATCAAGGGTGCATAAGATATTTAAAAACACTCAACACCAACAGTAATCTTAATTAAAGTCATCAGTTGCAGTGATATCTGGCTAGGTTATAATTATTATCATTTTATTTTATATTTTCTTTTTATTATTATTTTAAAAATCTCAGATTACTAGCTTCTACACTCGTTCTACAGTTGTTTTCATTAGTTTTCTTTTTTTTGTTTTGTTATATAGTAGAAAATATATTGTATTATTGTAAGTCATTGAGATATTAATTGGTGGCTCTTCTATCTATTCTGAATTGTTATTGTATTACATAAAATTTTAAATTTGTAGTTTTATGTGCATGCTGTGTTTGCCTGTAATTGTTTGTTGCAATAATTTTATTTCTGTGTTGTTATTTTTAATTATATGTATTGTTGTAAACAAACGTTGGTAGACCAAATAAAGCGAAAAAAAAAAAAAAAAAAAGATATATATAAAATATAGTCAAATATAAACAGATCCCAAAAAAATAATCCTAATCAGTTTTGTGATGTTTCTTAACAGATGTACTAAGTATCTTCTTTAACAGCCACAGCACAACGATTACAACTAACAATACAAGAGCGATGAGATCGAGGAATAGTTTTTGGTATGCCGGCACGGCGAGTGCGGGCGAGCGGAGATGTGGCGCTCCGTTGGTCTTCACAACATGTTCCACCCAATGCACAAATTCTGTTCCTGGCTTTACTGGTCTGTCGTGGTACTTCATTGACAGATATTTGGCATTTTCTTTGTATCTGGAACATATACTTTTATTAATAGTTGTAGGTTACACACGAAAGCGAGAGACTAGACTACGTTTCTAGCGTTTCAAAAGGTCAAAAGGGGCGGTGACCGCTTGCTATCAGGCTAGCTCGTCCGCTTTTGGTTCTTAAGAAATAAATATGATAATTGTTAATCATTTTTCGCCGTTTTTGTGTATCCGTTTCAATATCAATATAAATAAATTCAAGTTTAAAAATGGCATATTATCATCATCTACTTTTTTAAATATTGAACTATACCGGGTATCCCAAGACTGCTACCGAAAACGAAGCCGGGTGGTAGTTTTAGTGACTACAAACACATTGCAACTAAAAATTTTGCAAAGAAACGCGACAATATTTTTTTATGATTTTTTAAATATCGTCATTTTTGGGTGGTAAATCCATAGTTTTTGCTAAAATAATAATTTAAACACTTTTATACCTTAGATTATTACTACTGTTACTATATCCATCCCATGGTTGCCTGTAAGAAATTACCTAGTGTGATAAGGCCGCCACTTGTACTATTTATTTTTATTATTTTTATTGTGTAATATCTTTTTAGTATTTCTGTACAGTGCAAAAAAGGATTAAATAAATAAATAAATTATTTGTATACACTATTATTTTAGGAAAAAATGTATTTACCACCCAAATATGGTCATACGCACACGGGGCACACGGGGCCCGTGCCCAGGGCCCCCATCCTCAGGGGGCCCCGAAGAAGAGCAAGTGTAAAAAAAAGACAAACTGAATATATTCCTCACACATTTACTCACACGTTTCACGACTCCTATCTCCTATGTGATGACACCTATTTACGAAACTGTATGAAGTAATCATCATCTATTTCAGTAGATTATTGATAATATAACTCCACATCCTAAAAGAGATCCCTCCAAACTAAAAGTGAAATGTTATAAATGTGTTCTCTATCACAGAAATAGTAATTATACTACGCAGGTAGTATGTATGCATCATAAAAACATTTGTATAACACCAAGGTAGGGGGCCCCGGTCCAAAGGGGCCCCGAGCTTGAAAGGCCTCAGGCCTGAAGGGGTCAATCAACAATTCGCTGGATTGTTTACCAATTGTTGGATTTTTTTTTATAGTAAGGGAGGGCCCCATCCAATGATTTTGCCACGGACCTCAGATAGTATAGAGTTACCTACGCTACTTGCAGACATTAGTTACACTTTAAATTTCATTTCAATATGAAATAATCGAAGTAATTCCTTAGATACTACTTACTACTTTTTACGTCTGTAAAGCGTGGTTTCTGTACCTAAACCAGATGTACTGCTTCACAATCGTTTAATCCAAATTTCCATATTTTCTCAATTACCACGTTCTTGGGTTTGCTGTGGTTTGGAATTGAAAAATCTTTATTCTTTAAATATTCAATGTTGAGATTATATGCCGTTGTATGATGTTTAAAAAATATAGTCTATGGAATTCGATCAAATGTAAACTAGATTTCCAGTGAGACAAGTAAATAACTACATCAATTAATTTTAAAATTTGTGCAAATAATTACCACGGTACCAATATTTTAGAGATATTTTTATGGATAAGTTAATGTCAATAACTATTTATTTTTACACTTGGACCCAACTGGCTCCGCCCCTGTGCAGATCCTTTTTGAATGATAAATCCAGTCCAAATCAGCAACATATTATTTATATCAAAACTTTTGACAGCCTCCGTGGCGCAGTCGGTTAGACGTTACGACGCCTGTGTAACGAGAGGCCGCGGGCTCGATCCCCGCACCGAGAGGAACGTTATTTTTCTTTTGTTAACTCTTTTCCCATCATCTCCCGTGCTGTCCCATCTCATTGTCACTCGCGGCATGTAATCCTGTCCCATGCTATACCTTTGGGTAAGGTCAGAATGCCTAATCCCGGCATAGTTTTTAAAAATTCACTTTTTTTTTACTTGCAAATTATCAGGGCTTATTTTTTTTGGCAATGTTATTAACAGTGTATTAAATGCATTTAGCACATGTCATTTTTTATAAATAAAATAACAAATATACTTATCTGAATTCCTTCCTCATCCCACTAATAAATAACTAATTGAATCGTGAGAACGCTAATTTACACAGACCATAAATTAGATTAATTGTATACAAAACAATTTGTTTAGGATAAAAAGTAGCCTATTAATCGAGGTTGTCAGCTATTTCCATACCAATTTTTATCGAAATCCATTAACCCGTTTCTGAGTTCATCGCAGACAAACAGAAAAATATTTAAAAACATATATTTTCTATTAGGTGCGTTAATACCGTCCCTTTATTCGATTTTCTCATTTATCTTCCATGTGCAGACATCGATAATTTTTTTTAATATGTAGGTACATATAAAAAAAGATGTAAAAATAATCAAAATAAAGTTCATAAATAATTAATAAATCTATTCACCAATGTTTGAAACAACGCGCCAATCTCTGCCAAAAGCAATGATATCCCGGACATCAGCCTGTCTGAGATTGAGATGGCTCTGAAGCAACTTAAAAACAACAAGGCTTCGGGCGAGGACCGAATCACTTCAGAGCTTCTGAAAGCGGGCGGAACGCTAATACTGAAAGTCCTTCAGAGAAAGAAGAGAAGAACTACAGGCCCATCTCGCTCCTGAGCCATGTCTATAAGTTGTTTTCGAGGGTCATCACAAATCGTCTCGAACGCAGGTTTGATGACTTCCAGCCTCCCGAACAAGCCGGTTTCCGAAAAGGCTTTATTTATTTATTTATTATTATTACACTTTATTGTACACAAATGTGGGAATAGTTCCGTAAGGGGTCAAATTAAACTAGGATCGTTTGGATAATCTTCAATATATTAAAGCTTTTATAAAATACGTCTTCACATCTTACGTCTTCAGTCCTTCAAGTCTTCCGTCGTCTTCCAGACTGTTCTCTTCTATATTCCGTTCTTGCATACTTCAACATCTATATCATTCATCCTCTTACTCTTTCCATCTTAAATACTTTCATTAGTCATCTCTTTCACACAAACCACGTTCCATATCAGTCATTCGTGTAACGTTTCATTCTACTCATCTTTCTTCTTAACATTCAAATCCTACAACTCGGCCATACTGACACCTGACTGCCCTCAGTCAGATCTTATTTACAACACAAAACATACTTATACTCATATTACACAATCTTCCACACCACGTAACATCCTTCGTCTACATGAATAAACTATTTACAAGTTTTTTACACAAACATCTTAATATAAAATACTAAACAAAATAACAAATATATCCCCACAAAACATTTTCGTTTTTGCTTCCTTTTCTTTTTATACCACATGCAACTTTCATCTTGAATTCGTCCTGGTCGGTCTTCAACTTCTATATCATATTGGTCTAATAATAATATCCATCTTTCTACATCATCCAAACACTTAACAATAAATACAACATTGTTTAATCTTCTTTTCAAATTTATAAGTTCTGTAAAACTGTAAATCTGCCATAAAATCTTTCTTTCAGCGTACTTCTTCATAATTTCCGTTTTTTGTGGCAACGGTTGCACCTCTTCGTCGTCTTCTAAAACCTTCTTTTCTTCCGTTGCTAGTTCTGCTTCAGAATGTTGTTTTGGGCGCTGAGTTGCTGGTATGTCAAAGATAAGCGCAATGGGCAAGTCAGTAGGTTCCTTTGCCATTTCCACAGTATTGTCATTTTCCATATGAACCTCTTGCTGCATCTGTTTACCTTGCACCGTGCCTGACACAGATCACTTCCAATAGATACCGCATTACGATAGTTTTGTTTTGAACCGAAAACGCCAACGAAGGGAACTGCGCGGGGGGTGGGCGGATTGCAGCGCGGTCACTTGGACATCACTGGAGAGATGAGGCACAAGTCGATAAATAAAAAAATGTATCGATAGTTCGATTTGCCGGTAAGTTCATGTGTTATGATCGCTTCTATAACTTAATTACTAACTTGTTAAATGTTTGATAATATTATTTCACCGGCCTGATCTAATCAATTATACCAACCGGCAACCGCCAACTACGAATAAAATAGGATTAAGATTTATACTTTAGTATGTAACGGTTTTATTTCTATCATTCACTGTGTATTTTTGTATACCATAATGGCGAAATACCCAAATTAAGTGTTGATATAAAAGATCAGATAAAAATATGAAATAGTAAATAACTAAACCTCACGCCCTAAAGGGCTACAATAACTTATTCCGTTTCTTGAATTCTGACGGCGGCTGTAGTAAATGTAATATCGACAAGTGACGATGAAACCCACTTGACGAACTATGAATGTTTTTGAGATATATACATCATTATCATCATCATTTCAGCCACAGGAAGTCCACTGCTGAACATAGGCCTCCCCCAAGGATCTCCACAATGACCTGTTGGAAGCGGCGATATATGCAACGTATGTTAAAATTAGTGCAATAGCTTGTGCTACTGATTCTCAATAAACTTAGTATACTAAAACTTATGATAAATACCCTCCCATTATATTTGAAAACGTATGTCAACTAGAGGGAAAAAAGGAAATTTAATTACGCCAAAGATAAATAAAAAAATATTGTGAAAGTACCTTGGTAACAAATTTAACTATTTCAAATTACATAAAATAACGTAATTATGGTAATTTGCAATTTTTATTTAGATCAATATATATTTTGCGACATTGTCATTTAATAAAATTAATTTACATTATTGTTTTACAATATCGATATTTCTGGGAATTATATTATAAACATGCGTCAAACACTAGAAGAACGCGTGATTTCGCCAAAAAAAGATGGCTTATTACGGTTATTGCTATGCGAAAAAGAGACGGCTGATTCTACATCCGAACTCGACTGTTTGACATTGATAGTATAACCAGTATAAATTGAGCTCGCTCGGGACCAAATTTATTTAAAGAATATTAGTTATCGATGAAAACTTATTGCGTTTTTTAGATACTTTATTGTTTTGAGTTTTTTGCACACCATTTTATTGAACAAATCATTATTAACTGTAATATTATGTTCCCAAAATGTAATTTTCGCTAACGTGCGACGACACGTGCGGGTCCACTACTTGGACGACACTGATGACGCGACATTTGGCATCGGTTTATATCTATCTGATATCTTAAATGTGTTGGGCGCAACCGCTGCCTTGCATTAGGTATCTATTGGGAGTGATCTGTGGTGCCTGAATATAATGTTTGAGGCGATGTTTCGTCATCATAAGCACCTTCATCTTTACTCGTCTCGTTTATAGTCTTGACACAACTGTTGTCATGGCAACCATCATTATTGGGAGCGCTAGGTTTGCACTCGGTGACACACGAAGTTCGCAAAACCTCTTCAAGGTAGGCGTCCACAGGTCCACATCGTAAGCATCGGACGTATCGCATGAAACGGATTATTTTTTCACAGTGCGTCCACTGCATCGGTAGCGATCGAATTTGCCGACGCAAGTACCAGCAATCGCATTGCCGATGTCATTTCATTAGGATTTTCATAGTGATCGTACGTGCGGATAGCGCTTGTGAGAATGGAGGAATGCGAAGAAGAAATAGTTTTTATTGCTTGTTTGTTAGCAGAAGACTAAGAAAATGTAAAAAAATCTAAAAAAAGGAAACATAAAATTTTCATACACGACATATTCAATAAGAGATCGAAAAGTGGAGAATTTCACACACTATTTTCTGATTTGTTAAATGATGCCACAAAGTTCTTTGGGTATTTTCGTATGTCTCAAGCTAAATTTAATATTCTTGTTGACAAACTGAAAGCATGCTGAAACCATTCCGTATGACGTCTTCGGCACGCAACGCAAAAGTTGCCTCTCGGAGCATCGATGTCGGCATTGCCGATGTGCGATCCAAGTGCGATCCGTACAGTGCGGACTAGTGGACGCACTTGTATGGCTTTGTATACAAATAATACTATAATCCGTTTCATGCGATACGTCCGATGCGTACGATGCGGACCTGTGGACGCCTAGCTTTATTTGTCGCGCTCGGAAATTCTTCTATGATTGCTGCTTTAAACTCTTCATACGTCTGAAACGGGTCCTCAGACCGCAGCCATAATTCCGCGGTACCCGTTAATGACTTTTTTGCAGCAATCAACATTTGTCGAGACGTAAAATTGAAATTTTTACACACGCCTTCAATTTCCCGTATCCATCTGGTGGATGAATACGTTACGTCAGTTCCATTAAATTTAGGTGTTATTTCCAACCTGAATTGTCCCATGTATGTTGCCATCTTTCTTCTTCTTTTCTTCGTCTTTTCGTAGTATTTTCTTTGCGTCGTATTTAGCAAAATCAGCTTCCGTCTTTGAAGCCGGTTTTCTGCTCGTCTGCTTCTTTTTGATTGTTGACCCGAAATATGGAACTATCCCGGACGAGCCCCCAAAAATATGTGGGAATAGTTCCGTAAGGGGTCAAATTAAACTAGGATCGTTTGGATAATCTTCAATATATTAAAGCTTTTATAAAATACGTCTTCACATCTTACGTCTTCAGTCCTTCAAGTCTTCCGTCGTCTTCCAGACTGTTCTCTTCTATATTCCGTTCTTGCATACTTCAACATCTATATCATTCATCCTCTTACTCTTTCCATCTTAAATACTTTCATTAGTCATCTCTTTCACACAAACCACGTTCCATATCAGTCATTCGTGTAACGTTTCATTCTACTCATCTTTCTTCTTAACATTCAAATCCTACACAAATAAAAACAAAAACAATACACAAAGAAAAATACTTAACCTACATATAAAGTACAATCGGCGGTCTTATCGCCTTCGGCGATGTCTTCCAGACAACCTTTGGATGGAATGGACTAAACAGAAGAAGAAAAACGGGGGTAGACAGGTTATGAGTAAAAATGAATGGTCTACCTAACATGTACAAATAAAAATAAACATACATAGACTTTACTACCTAACAAACTATAAATATATAATACATACATATTTAAATATACTAAATATATACATCTAAACAATATAAGGATGTGCAATGTAAAAACAATAAAAAAAGAAAATAAATAGGGGGAAAAGAAAAATATGTAGTATCAAATTGACAAGTAATGTTCCTTGACGAGTCTTTTAAAAATTGGCAGGGATTTAGCTTGACGAATAGACAGCGGCAATTGGTTCCACAAGCGAGCAGCGTTCACAGTGAACGAGTTGGCAAGAAATTCAGTATTGTGCTTGGGAATTTCTAATGTCAGATTCTCCGACGATCTTAGTGATCGTGTGTGTGTATTGCTAAGAAAATTAAAGCGATTTTTTAGGTAGGAAGGTGTGTTGGGAAGAAACAATATAGAATAAAGAAGAGATACGAGCATTCCGGCGAAGACGCATTGAGAGCCACTTGAGCTTAGTGCGAAATTCAGAGACATGGTCATATTTGCGAAGTCCAAAAATGAACCGTATACAAAAATTCTGAAGGCGCTCAAGTTTATCAAATTGGGCTTCGGTGAGATCAAGATAGCTAGTGTCACCATAATCAAGGAGAGGAAAAAGAAGGGATTGGACAAGTGAAATTTTTGTATGAATCGGAAGAAAGTTCCGTAATCTTCGTAAGGACCCCGCTGCAGCGAACAATTTCCGGCTGAGTTCTTGCAGTTGGGGACCCCAGGATAAGTTCTTGTCAATAACGATACCTAGGTTTTTTACTTTGTCACTGTATGGAATGACACAACCATCAAACATAACCTGAGGTAATTGGTCGAGATCTAGCCTGGAAACCATCCTGGAGCTGCCAACAACAATGACTTGAGTTTTAGGAGGATTGACTTTTAGACCATGCGTCTTACCCCAATCACTGATTCGGGCAAGATCTTTATTGATTGAAGAAATTGCTTCCGTCATTCTTTCTGCAGGTGCTTGGTAGTATATTTGTAAGTCATATGCATACAAGTGGTAAGAAGAAATAAGTTGATCAGAAATTGAATTAATAAATAACGCGAAGAGTAAGGGAGATAAAACGCCGCCCTGAGGGACTCCAGCAGATGTATCACACCAAGATGACACTGCATCTTCAATACGTATACGTTGCCGGCGACCCGTCAGGTAACTACGAAACCAGTCAATAACAGTTGGAGATATGTTAATAGAGCGTAACGTACTTAGCAAGACATCGTAATCAACAGTGTTGAATGCATTGCTAAAATCTAACAATGCCAGAATCGTTAGCTTGCCGTTTTCCATTGCTGCTCTCAAGTCATCCGTTATGTGTACCAGTGCAGTAGTTGTGCTGTGTATGTGTGTTGTGGCTTTAATACCATAGATCACATACTATATTCATCTGTTCTGTGGATCACATCCATACGCTTGGGCAAGTTATACAAAAAAACCGAAGAATATAACTTGCCGCTTTATTTAGCGTTTGTGGACTATGAGACTGTGGGCTGTGCTATAGTCTCTCCAGCGGTGCCACATAGACTATCGGTACATCGAAATGTTGAAGGATATATACAACAACGCCCATGGGCGTAGCCAGGCATGAGCTCAGGGTGGGGCAGAAGTCTAAAATAATATTTAAGTAGCAAACTATACCCGTTGTTTCACACCGGTTATTTTTTTACAAAAAAGTAGATAAAAAACAAATCGTCGCATTTTTTGCAAAAAATTTAGTTGCATTGTGTTTATTATATTGTCACGGATACTCCTATTTAGTGGTCATGGCCTTATCTAGGTGCTACGAGTACGCAACCTCGGCCCCCGAACTACTGCAGTCACCCAACCTTCCCTTCCGTAACTGCAGTATCCTCTCCTGCAGGCCATACTCTCCTTTCAACATAACATAACATCCTCTACCCACAAATTCTATTTCCTTTCCCCGGTTAATAGCAGGTTTTTTTTTTTGTTTTTTTTTTATTGCCTTGTAGGCAGACGAGCTAGCGGCCCGCCTGATGGTAAGCGGCTACCGCTGCTCATGGACCTCCATAGTGCCAGGGGACCAGCACAACAAAGTCGCTGCCTACCTCGAGGAGAGTACTCTCCTTAAACCTCGTTTGAAGAAGGACAGGTCATAGCGCTGAGGAAACACCGATGCAGGGAGTTCATTCCAGAGCTTTCACGTACGTGGTAGAAAAAAACGCTGGAAACGTACCGTTCGGGAGCGGTACGCCTCCAGGTGGTGGGAATGAACTCTACTGCGGAAACGTGTGGTGCGATGGTACATAGGCGACGGTGGTACCATCTCAAACAACTCTTCGGAGCACTCCCCATGGAACAAACAATAAATGATACGGTTGCGTCATTAACGCGAGTCCCCTACTGCGCTCGCCAACCCGCCTACCAAGCGTGGCGAGTAACGGCAAATACCCCCAATGGCGAGACAAACATAGACCAGTCCCCGGCAGCCCCACTATTTTTGGCTATGACAGGGGGTAGGTGAATCCCCGGATTGGCCCCAGCTACCACCCCCAACGACGACTAGCCCTGGTAACACACAACATATGCACGTTTAGGACAAACGAGAAGATTGTCGAACTGGAAGAAGATTTGGGAGGGTTTTACTGGGGCTGGCAGACTTTCTGTAGACAGAGGGAAAGGAACTCTTTGCGATGCTCTCTTTTATCCAGAAGCCGCCTCACAGAAAATGGACCTGGCTGAGTCCCGACGGTTCTGCGAGAAATGAGATAGATTTCATCTTGACGACGAATAGACGGATGTTCTGTGATGTCTCTGTGATCAACAGGGTGAAAACCGGCAGTGATCACCGAATGGTTAGGAGCACATTGAAAATCAACGTCCAATTAGAAAGGCGTCGCTTGATTTAGTCTACGCTCCGACCTACTCGCGCCTATACCCAAAACCGCGAGAGTTTTCAACTCGAGTTGACAAATCCCTTTGATTGTCTTTTTTTTTTTTTTATTGCAGTGAATGGCGAGACGAGCATGCCGTTCGCCTGATGGTAAGCGTTGCGACCGCTCATGAACAGAAGCAAAACCAAACAACACCTTGATTTACAAAGCAATGCTTGGCATTCCACTGCGCTCGCCATCCTGGGACATAAGATGTTAAGTCTCAATATGTCGTAGTAGTTACTCTGGCTACAATGTCCTTCAATCCGAAACACAACAGTGCATTTAAACTACTGTTTGACGGGAGAAATAGACATTGCGGTGGTACCCACCCAGGCAGCCTCTCACATATGAGAGACCTACCACCAGTATAAGTTATCTATAAGAAAACCTTGCAGTGGACGAGTTAAACAGCGGTTTGACGGTGGGATCTAAGTATTTTAGACCTCGCCGTAGAAATAGACCACAAAAACTCTCGATCCACACTCTTGATCTCATGGCCAAACATCCATCTTTGACGCTGCAGTCTTCCGATGACGCCGAAGCATATCGGCGGCTTTATAGACGGATCTGCAAGTGCTTGCGACTATGTCCGTGCTCACAATACTGTGCGCATTAAGGAGATAATTGAGCGGAACGCAGGCTCCAAAGTGTTTGTAAGAAACTTGTCTATTGAGCAAAGCCAGTTGTTTAAGCTGAAAACGGACGATGGCCGCGTGTTATCAACGAGGGCAGAGGTATTAAGAGTGATCGAGAAGTTCTACGGACGGTTGCCGAGTCTACTGTTAGCTCGGCCGAAGACCCGAAAGCCGAGTTGATCCGATACTATAGGGATGATGTCCCGGACATCAGCCTATGTGAGATTGAGATGGCCCTCAGGCAACTTAAAACAACTTCAGAGCTTCTGAAAGCGGGCGGAACGCCGATACTGAAAGTCCTTTAGGGGCTCTTCAATTCTGTTCTCCTCGAGGGCTCAACGCCAGAGGCATGGAGCAGGAGCGTGGTGGTCTTGTTCTTAAAAAAAAAAACACTTTGCTGAGGAACTACAGGCCCATATCGCTCCTGAGCCATGTCTGTCATGTAAGTTGTTTTCGAAGGTCATCACAAATCCTCTTGAACGCAAGTTTTATGACTTTCAGCCTTCCGAACTAGCCGGTTTCCGAAAAGGCTTTGTACCATAGACCACATCCATACGCTTCGGCAAGTTATACAAAAAACCGAGGAATATAACTTGCCGCTTCGTTTAGCGTTTGTGGATTATGACCATGTCTCTGAATTTCGCACTAAGCTCAAGTGGCTCTCAATGCGTCTTCGCCGGAATGCTCGTATCCTCTCTCTTCTTTATTCTATATTGTTTCTTCCCAACACACCTTCCTACCTAAAAAATCGCTTTAATTTTCTTAGCAATACACACACACGATCACTAAGATCGTCGGAGAATCTGACATTAGAAATTCCCAAGCACAATACTGAATTTCTTGCAAACTCGTTCACTGTGAACGCTGCTCGCTTGTGGAACCAATTGCCGCTGTCTATTCGTCAAGCTAAATCCCTGCCAATTTTTAAAAGACTCGTCAAGGAACATTACTTGTCAATTTGATAATACATATTTTTCTTTTCCCCCTATTTATTTTCTTTTTCTATTGTTTTTACATTGCACATCCTTATATTGTTTAGATGTATATATTTAGTATATTTAAATATGTTTGTATTATATATTTATAGTTTGTTAGGTAGTAAAGTCTATGTATGTTTATTTTTATTTGTACATGATAGGTAGACCATTCATTTTTACTCATAGCCTGTCTACCCCCGTTTTTCTTCTTTTGTTTAGTCCATTCCATCCAAAGGTTGTCTGGAAGACATCGCCGAAGGCGATAAGACCGCCGATTGTACTTTATATATAGGTTAAGTGTTTTTCTTTGTGTATTGTTTTTGTTTTTATTTGTGTACAATAAAGTGTAATAATAAATAATAAATAAATTATGAGAGAGCCTTTGATTCGATCGAGACCTGACCTGTGCTACAGTCTCTCCAGCGGTACCACATCGACTATCGGTACATCAAAGTGTTGAAGTGTATGTACAACAAAGCCAGAATGTCGGTCCGAGTACAAGATCAGAGCACGAAGGGTATTCCACTATGATCAGAGAGGCGTGAAACAGGGAGATTTCATATCTCTGAAACTGCCGCGCTGGAAAACGCCTTCAAGCTCTTGCAGTGGAAAGGATTCAGCATCAACATCCGGCGAGTATATCACTCACCTTCGATTTGCCGACGATATTGTAGTCTTGGCAGAATCGCTGGAATACCTTAGCATTATGCTCGAAGATCTCAATCGAGTCTCCCAACAGGTGGGTCTTAAAATGAACTTGGCCAAAAGAAGATCATGTCGAATATCCATGTTGTGCCCACCCCCATCGGAGTTGAAGGCTCGACTCTTGAAGCTATAGACGAATATGTCTATTTAGGACAAGTGGTCTGGTTAGGCAGGTCCAACTTCGAGAGAGCAGTCAATCGTTGAATCCAACTCGATAGGGCAGCGTTCAGAAAACTACGCGACGTTTTCTGTTGCAAAATACCTCAGTGCCTTAAATCGAAAGTCTTCGATAGTTAAATGTTGCTCATGACATACGTCACCGATACGAGGCCTCCCACTATGGGCCTTATTAGGAAGCTCAAAGTCACACAACGAGCTATGGAGGGGGCTAGGGGGTTTCCCTTCGAGATCGAATCAGACATGAGGAGATCCGAAGGAGAACTAAAGTAACCGACATAGCCCAGCGGATTAGTAAGATGAAGTGGCAATGAGCCGTGCACATAGCGCGGAGAACTGATGGCAGGTGGGGCATAAAAGTTCTCAAATGGAGGCCACGTAGCGGAAAGCGCAGCATAGGCTGTCCACACACAAGGTGGTCAACAAGGGTGGATCCAGCTTTTACGCCAGGGGGGGATTTGATGGATTATGAGTGTATAGTCACTAAAACTAGCACCCGGCTTCGTTTTCGGTCGCAGCTTTGTTATACCCTGCTATGTATAATTCGAATTGACCAAAAAGTTTTCTTATTGCTCATCTTCCTATACCACAAAATCTTACATCTAATAATGTGTCTCTAACTTCAGCCGTTTGGGCTCTGGGAGTATCCATTTTGTTAATCAGTCAATTTTAATCTATCCATAGATAGTACTTTACTTATAGATAATTTAATTTTTTATATTTGGTTAAGTACCTTAGAGGCCAGAGCCAGGGTGGGGCAAGTGCCCCACCCTGCCCCACCGTGGCTACGCCCATGACAACGCCACCATGTCGGTCCGAGTACAAGATCGGAGTACGAAGGCTATTCCACTACAGAGAGGCGTGAGACAGGGAGATGTCATATCTCTGAAACTGTTCACTGTCGCGCTGGAAAACGCCTTCAAGCTCTTGCAGTGAAAGGAGTGGAAGGACTCTTGAAGTTGTTGACGAATATGTCTATTTAGGACAAGTGGTCCGGTTAGGCAGGTCCAACTTCGAGAGAGAGGTCAATTGTCAAATCCAACTCGGTTAGGCAGCGTTCGGGAAACTACGCGACGTCTTCTCGTCCATAATACCTCAGTGCCTTAAATCGAAAGTCTTCGATAGTTGTGTGTTACCACTTACCAGTGATGACTTACGGCACCGAGACGTGGCTTCTCATTATAGGCCTAATAAGGAAGCTCAAAGTCACTCAACGAGCTATGGACAGGGCTATGCTCGGGGTTTCCCTACGAGATCGAATCAGAAAGAAGGAGATCCGTAGGAGAACTAAAATAACCGACATAGCCCAGCGGATTAGTAAGTTGAAGTGGCAATGGGCGGGGAACATAGCGCGGAGAAGTGATGGCCGACGGGGTCGGAAAGTTCTCAAATGGAAGCCGCGTAGCGGAAAGCGCAGCGTAGGACGTCCACCCACAAGCTGGTCAGACGACCTGGTAAAGGTCGCGGGACGTCGCTGGATGCAGGCTGCCTCCAACAGGTCACTGTGGAAATCTTTGAGGCCTATGTTCAGCAGTGGATTCCCTTTGGCTGATAGATGGATGGAAATAAAAAAAAAAAACAATCGCAAATAATACATCGTATTAGAAAAAAAACTTAGTAACCATTTTAGTGGTAATCAGTACCCACTAATAAAAACATTTATGTGAGCCTGTGTAATGAGCTGACCTAGAAAGATCTAGAGACATCATACACAGTTTCTTACATTACATACCTTTGTGAGGGACAATTTCGACAAGATTGATACATAACTTCGATATGAAATGATCATAGTAGATATAAGATTATCCTATATTAGATTAATTTTTTTCTTTATTTTTCAAAAGGGCCCTGGTCATAGGAAAAAAAAAACAAAAAAAAATTGTCGCTTTTTTTGCAACTTTTTCTGTTGCATTGTGTCTGAAGTCGCTTAAACTACCACCCGGCTTCGTTTTCGGTAGCAGTCTTGATATACCCTGTATGTGTACTTACTTTGGATTCCTTAGCATTTCTTGTATAGCAATTTCTAAGTTTTTAGGTAAGTCGAAGTTCAGATCTACTTTCACAGCATATCCAGCTGTGACAGCGTTATTGACATTGTAGAATTGATCGTAGTAAATTGGAATTCCTATTACAGGAACTCCAAAATGTATGGCCTCTGTAGATGACAGGAGACCACCGTGCGTGATGAAGAATAGTAATTTAGGATGAGCTGCAATAAAATGAAATTATTGCTGATCACAAAAACATTAAAATTAATGTGTTTTTTATTTTAAATTCTGGGAATATAAAAGAAATTAAATATATTATAATGCAATCTAAAACATGATAATACAACTAGGAATGTGGTGAGTGATAAAAAATTGTACATGATCAAATAACGAGAAAACTGCAGCATAGTCCAAGTGATGTGCTTATTTTAGTTGTATGGTATGCCGATAGTCACAGGGTCGAGAATACTCAAACGACCGTTACGCTTTTGCTATCCTTCAGGTTTAAGACTCACTTACTTAGTCAGCAGCGATCTTAAACAATCAAATAAGTCACCAATTTTTGTGTCAAAGTCTGAAAAATGAAATTCTCACCTAAAATATCAGTCTGCGGTGCCCATTTAACGATGTGCAAGTTTTTGGGGGTATTTGGCAAATCATCTTCATATTTCCAGATGACTGATTGCTTCAGTTTACCGAAAACTTTTAACAGACTCTCCGTGACATGTTTCGGAATGTCTTTGCTTCTCCAAGTCGAACCCATGCTGAAGTAAATAACTCCGTGAGGGGAGTCATCCATTACCTTTCGTAGATCCTGGAACATAGTATAAATGTAATTTTTAGCTATAACGTTAGGTCCATTCGTGACAGTATGAAAAATTCAATATCTCCATATTTCAGGCCAGCAGCAGATAATTGTGTCCCAATTGACACTATCTACACGGTATTGACCCAACCATCGTTTTACAAACAATAGGTCCAGCAAAATACTGCTCACTTGTAGTAAGTTAACACTGCCACCCTTGTAAATCCACAACGCTTGAATCATAAAAGTGTTGCCGGTCCATCAATAATAATAACTGTTTATTATAACACCATGTACAAAAGATAAACAAAAGACAAAAAAAAAAGAAAAATAAGAAGAAAACAATAGTTATAGAAACATAACATTGGTGATATAACTGGCGGTCTTATTCCTTTAAGCGATCTCTTCCAGATCAAATCGGGAGGATAACAGGAAGTAAAAAGGGTTGAAAGCGGAAAGGATTATTGGTCATCTGACAATCTTACTCCCCAAAAGAAACATCTGGTGTAGTGCAGTCATTTTGCCCAGCCAGTAAAAGAACAGTTTTAGTTCTAATTGCTACATAGAATCAATAAATATACTACTTACTGCTGGTAAAGGCTTTGGAGTATCATCTATGTGAAATCCACCGACGAATTTGAAATTTTGTGGGGTTTTGGGCCATCCTCCTATCGCGTGATGAGCATTGCTCACTACAAGTGAAGCGTTGAAGATCGCGTCTTCATATTCTGGCATAGTTTGTCCTCTTAAAGCGGCTACAGGGCGGAAATACGTGTCGTATATTTCTTTCTCTGTGCTTAAGATTTTGAACCTGAAATAAGAATCCAAATAGTAGGTAAAAAATCAAAGCTGACTTTTCAAACACATACATTTTGAATTCGAATCTATATTTCATAAAAGAAAACATCATTAAGATATACAATTTTCTGTTATACATGGTCAATATCATTTAAAAAAACTGGAGATAGAATTGAAGACAAGCTAGTGTACCGAAAAGATTCGCCGAGCTTTAGTGCTCGGCGCCAATTCTTTGCGTGCCACCTTTGACTCTGGCTGATAAAATTTGCAGTACTGTTTGTATTGACGGAATAGTCTCTATCATATATCATCTTATATACTTAAAACTTATATACTTAAAACTAGCGTTTGATTTTTGAGTCTGGTTTATTAAATCTAATTGATTGATTACCTTTTCACATACGCCCATTTGAATTGACTATAGAGTTCTTCAACACGTGCCAGAAAGTTTAGTGGTGCGGTGTTAGACGACATTCCGCTTATACTGTAAGCTGGATTGGACGGCTCGTCAATCAGCCTCAAGATCTGCCAGTACGGTCCCATTGAGTAACTCCATATCAGATGGGCGTTGAATACCGATGCAAACCTACAACATAGGTAACATTAACAATTATCCAAAATTAATGTTATAAAAAATCCCTTTCTTTTCTGGTCAAGAAGAACTATAATAGTGGCCTTTCTAAATAAAGTATATTAGATTCGGTATGGCACAAGGAGGAGAATGGAGAGCTTAATGCTGCTAGCATCGCTTAATCAAGAAAAAATATTAAAATGTCGACAGTTTCATCTCAATCTTTTGTCTCCCAATTTTTTATCTCTTTTGTAGCGGCCTGTGAAGTATAGTCCAGTATTATCCTTCCTTCTCTATAGTTATTATTGTTTTATAGCATTTCTTTTAACAAACAAAATCACTCCACTCCTAATAATGAGTAAATGCAACCCAATTACACTACCACCGAAAATATTTGGCAAATATTTAGTGCGTGGTGACCTGATGGTAAACGCGACTGCCAACATGCTTACGGTGGCCGCGGGTTCAAATCCCAGGGCACACCTCGCACTTTTCGGAGTCATGTGTGTATTTATGGTTAATCCCAGGGCACACCTCGCACTTTTCGGAGTCATGTGTGTATTTATGTCAATCACCACGCACTTAAACGGTGAAGGAAAACTTCGTGAGGAACCCTTGCATACTATAGCGAATTTGTAAGAATTTATATGGTATGTAAAGTCGGTCAACCTGCACTAGGCCAGTGTGGTGGACTATATGGCCTAACTACTCTTATCTGAACTCTTGATTTTAGAGGAGGCCCGTGCCCTGCAGTGGGACGTATATGGGCTGACTATTAGGCCTTCCACCATCGTGTTCAGTGGTCGCCATCCGAGAATACGTACAATAACATATTCATTTTCATTTCACGTTTATGCATTACTGTTAGAGTACAAACCACATATTTATATGTATGAAGAACTCTATTACATAATGCAACACTTGTTTATGAGATAAGATGGAATCAAGGAAATATTTATGCGATAAATGTTACGTTGTGTTTACAACAAGGTAGATATTAAAATTCAGATTGATTTGTATAGTCTCAACTGTTACAATTTATGTCACGAAAAATCGGATTCGGTACTCGTTCAAGAGACAAAAGGTATTCCTATAGGGCCTCATTAATAAACTAGGATGAGCGAAGGATTAACTTTAGGCAATTGACTATAGAATTCAATCTATTATATATAGAGAGATTCACGCTGTAACCGCACATGAGACATCAATAGCTATATCTAGCAACACAAGAAAATAAGCGCCATATTGTGGCCTTAATTTAAAATAGACCCTATTACAATGAAATTAGGTTGCTTTATTGCTTGAACGACGTCGCTTTGTCTGGCGAAATTCTTTTTTCGCCCAACGACAAAACGCGGCACGTCACATGAAATAGAACATTATTTTGCATCATATTCTGACATAAAGAAATTCGTATCGGTGTGTCTCATTTTTGCGATGTACAGTACATTTAGGCTCTCTCTAGAGGTAATTACTCTAAGATTATTATGAATAGCTAGGTAGTAACGACTATGTTAATAAAAATCTATATTCTTATATGATAATCCTGTTATACCAATCCACTGATTTTAAAAGTAAAAAGAACGGTCAAAATAAATTAGTCAATTTTAAAGTTTTGGGTTAAAATTTAATCCGTCGCTCATCCGAGTTTATTAATAAGGCCCATAGTGTATTATTATACATTTGTTTTGGGTGTGCATTTTTTGGGATCGGTAAGACTGTTTTCTTTTGTTGTTTTCTAGTTTCTGTACATGGTTTTCGATATTTGTGTCTCAAATATTTATGATTTTAGTATCACATGATAATACTCATCGTAAATGTGTGATAGGTCTATACCATTGTCTATACCTAATACCATTATTTGGTGCCAGTGTGATGGGATGATAAGATTTTAAATTACAATATAATGTTTAGTGATAAAATTAAATTATTTTCGGAAGTACCTGCATTTTAGGTTATTTAGGTTAAATAATAATATTTTGATGTCCGTATTAGTTACTACGCATCAATAATACAAATAATTTTATGAGCTGACGTCGCGGGTTCGAATCCCGTCTCGGTTGAAATTATATTGTGGAACACACAATGTGAAACGTGGATACCTCTGCCTAACCTTCCTGCGAAAAAGGCGTGAGTTTATGTTTAAATTATGTATGTACCTATATCTATTTGGTGACTCGAATTCATAAGTTTTGGATAGAATTTATATAGCTGCTACACAGGGCAAATTAGCTTAAATGAACTGCATAGTAAAAATTACCCTGATACTACCTGTACTTGTTGGAAACAAAGAAACTATTTTTAAAGAAACAGAAACTTCTAGATATTTTTTTTATACGTATTTTGATATTTGTTATAATTCACCCGCAATTAATCTTTAAATAAAAAATGTTATGCGGCCTTGAATTTTGTCACAAGGTCTAATTAGATACTTATTTACGTCGATTATTTGATATTTATACATATAACAAAGCCATGCTTGGCATTCCATTGCGCTCGCCATCCTGAGACATAAGATGTTAAGGCTCAATATGTCTAGTAGTTATGTTGGCTACAATGTCCTTTAACCCTAAACACAACAGTAGATACATTTAAACTGCTGATTGGCGGGAGAAATAGACATTACGGTGGTACCTACCCAGGCCGCCTCCCACACATGAGAACTGGTAAATAAAGGGAAAATTATAGGGCTTAGGCATTATAGGGCTCCTGCAGTAATACTATCCAAGCATACAATGTCCTAATAAGTTATGGACACAATACGATCCGGTCACGGTCTGTGAGTTTAGCCAATGTGTACAGAAAACATTACATGACAGCGTATGTATCGTTGGTGGAATATCAATTATATGCTTGATAGAGCAGTAAAGTAGGAATAGACACAACATCACCGTTTTAAAACGGTGAATGAAAACATCGTGAGGAAACCTGTATACCATAGCGATTTATAATAATTTCTATGGTACCTAAGTCTACCAACCCGCACTAGGCCAGCATGGTGGACTATATGGCCTAACTACTCTCAATCGTACTTTCGATTGTAGAGTAGGCCCGTGCCCTGCAGCGTATATACGCTCATATGGGCTGATACAGAACAGAAACATAACATTCATAAACTCAAACCTTTTATCCAGCCTGACTTCGGGCGGATAATGAATAGAAAAATCCAGTATCACTTTGCCAAATTGGGATTCAAACCCTTGTAACCGTAGCGTGGTACAACTACGCCATTGAGGCAGTATAAGTATGAATAAATAAATAAAATATATCGATATTTTAAGTACCAAGTTTTAAATGTTTTAATTTAGTCTTAGTTTTTAAAGCGGTAACGGTATTATATTTAAGGTGATATATAATCGATAAAAAAATAAAAACCGACCAAAAACTACTACAAAGTAAAAAATAAAAAGACAACTGCAAAACAAAAAAAAAACATCCAAATCGGTTCAAACGTTGTTCGAGTAATTGGTACGTATGTACAATACATACATAAAAAAACCGACGAATTGAGAACCTCCAACTTTTTTGAAGTCGGTTATAATTTTTATTAAAGAGTAAAAAAACTTACCCAGCGTACAAATCAGTCTCACACCAATCAATAATGACCGCGTCGAAACGTTGACTGGTGTCTTTCATCAGTGCCTGAACGTTTTCATTTTGTAAAGTCATACGTCCCGTCTCAACTGTTAGGTTTTGCAAGTAAAACTCATCGTTTATTGGTATATCGTGCTCCATGATGTAACCAATACTCAATGTGTCTTCAGCTGTAAAAAAAGCATTAAGAATGCGTCAGTGGAGCAGTTGTACTGCATGATCGAGCACTCGGGTTCGAATCTCGGATCGGCCAAAGTGATATTGATTTTTTCTATTAATTATCACCCCGGAGTCAGGAATGTACACGATATGGCGATAGGCCGGAAAATACAAGGCGAAAAGCGGGTGTCCTGGTCACATCTCTGCCTACCCCTTTTGAGAAAAAATCGTAAGTTTATGTATGTATGTATTTACAATTTTTAATTGGCAAATATGCTAATAATGGTAATTGTGTGTATTAATTAAGCAATTAAATTAACATATGATATTATAATGTTTTTATTTATCCAGAAGGGAAATACATATCGTTATTAACTTAGATATAATTTATTAGCATACATTTACGACGCGTTTGGCAAGGTCTACATATTAATTATGCTATTATATAACTTTGTTTGTTTTTATTCAAATTATAGACAACAAATAGCTGTAAGTAGCGCTGCTATGAATTTAAGGTTCGTCTATTATTTATTTATTTATACTCTTTATAAACCTCAAATGGTACTATGGTGGCTATCGGCCAATGCCAATAATCAATCGAAAAAAATAGATTGAAGTAAATCTGGATTGTTTTCTACTTTTCGATTGGTCTCTTGTCATGTTGCCATAGTTTTTTCACTACTGAGATTGATTATTGGCAATATAGTATCACAAAAAGATTGAGCTGTCAATCTCAAACGGTAAATTTTGGATTAGGATTGTTTATTGGCAGCGGGTGTATGACGTATTAAGAACTTTCTTTTCTACATGGAAAAAATTAACTTTAAAAAATATTACCTACGCATCGAAAAATTATGTCACGATTTTTTGTCAAATATGATTTCTAACGCCTTTTTTTCATAGACAATAATAATTGTACCTTCTATTTTAGTTAACGAATTTTTGTCTCTTTCGCTAAAAACTGAAGTCAAAGGTTGTTCGAAAGGGTCAAAACATACGATAACTAAGATAGTTTTAGTAAGAGCAAGTATATAATCAGGATTAATTCTTAAAAACTGAATAGTAATAAGCAAGTTATAAATAGATGAAAGATGGTGATGGAAGTAATAGAAAAGATTGCAAAATGCACGACGTGACGTCATTTTCTATAAGATGCATGCGTGTGAAAGAGAAAACGAGTGTCCCCACCATACTATTAGAAATATTAATATGTATTTCGGTAATTATTCAACCAATTTTGATGTAGTTTTCTCATTTATGTTCTTTATAAGCTGTAGTTTTTAACGATTACATACTGTTCAAAATCACACCTTGGACAAAACGATATTCTCGTAGTTTACGTGGTGGTAACAGCGACGAGCAAAGCTATTATTTAATTTATAATATAATGTCTCGATGGGATTCAATGGATTTTACCTTGAAGCAGCTCCAAGTTCTTGCTGATATCGATCTGTCGTAACTTTGGATTTTTGTTGTCCTTCTTTGGGAACGCTGTAATGAATGTTACCTGAAACAAAATGTCATTTATTCATTTTATATAATTAGGATTAATCTTAATCTTCATAATATAAAGACTGTATTTTCACTTGTATTGAAATACAATTAAGGGTTATTATGTTAAATAATGTGTGAATTTCGCCAACCCACAATGGGCTAACGGATTCACCCTTAGACCACTCAATTGTAGAGAATGTTCTAGCGTGTTTGTGGGAGAAGTATTTTTTTTATATATTGCAATGAATGGCGAGACGAACATGCCATTAACCTGATGGTATGTGATACGACCGCTCATAGATGGTAGCAAAACCAAACAACATCATGAATTAAAAAGCAAGGCTTGGAATTCCACTGCGCTAGCATCCATGAAATGTTAAGTCTTAATATTACTACTCAGAGTAAACTACTGTCCTTCAAAACGGAACAAGTGTATTTACACTGCTGTTTGGCAGGAGAAATAGACATTGCAGTGGTACCTACCAAGGCGGCCTCTCTAATAAGAGAGACCTACCACTAGTAAAGTATAAATTGATTTATTTAATATGCTATTAAATAAAATAGATGAATGTTATTTATCCTGTTTGTGTATATATTACGTGAAGTGCCTGACCTTTGCAAGGTTATGCCACAAATGATAAAGTTCTCAACTGCCTCCACGGCAGTATATCACTTTAACCTTGTTTTAGAGTGGACGTAAATACTGTTAACAGTTTAAAATCTTTGTATCTTAATATTATTATTACAATTATCTCTTTTGCTTTAGCATCAGCAATAACTATTAGTATATTACATAGTTGGTTGTTGTTATTGCCCTTTTCCAAATTCCTCGCACCTCATTAATTTCACATCTTTTTTCCCGAAGGGGTAGGCAAAAGTGATGTTTCGCCTTGTATGTTTCGTCCCATCTAACGCCATATCGGGCATGAACTCCTGACTCCAGGAGGTTAATGAATAGGAAAATCCAATACCAGTTGGACGACCTGGGATTTGAACCCCAGACCTACGTATTGTAATCGTACCGTACGGCGCCACGGAGGCAGTTATTTTTTTTTATTGCAATGAATGACGAGACGAGCAAGCCGTTTGCCTGATGGTAAGCGATACGACCGCTCATAAACAGTAGCAACATTCCACTGCGCTCGCCATCCTGAGACATAAGATGTTAAGTCTCAATATGTCCAGTAGTTACTCTGGCTACAATGTCCTTCAATCCGAAACACAACAGTGCGTTTACGCAGTGTTGTTTCACGGGAGTAATAGACATTGCGGTGATACCTACCCAGATGGCCTTTCACATATGAGAGACACCACCACCGGTAAAGTAAGTACCACCGGTAAGTCACATGAATGAGCATGGGCCTCGCATGTGATGAGAGATAAATTATAATACTTATCTTAATCCACGATACTGGCTTAATACAAGTTGGTTTTGAGCTTAGGTTAAAAACCTGTTCAAGTAATTTGGTACTTAAGCTATGTAAAACGCGACCTTGAGTATATTTTAGGCAAACTGCTGTTTATTTATAGGTGATAACCAAATATATAATTAACAAAAACAAGATAAGCTGACAAAGAAAACATACTTAAAAAAAATAAGGTAGTGTAATAAAAAATTATAACTTGTGTATAATATAAAACTAAATATAGAATTTTGGATAATTCAAGAATACCCATTATGATAGTTATCAAATCAAATTACATAATTTGTGTCAAAGGTCGCCTCAATGGTTTAGTGGTAGCGATTATGGGCTTTGAAACGTGAAGTCCTGAAATCGATCTTAAGCCGAGTATCCGGTGTGAGGAGATAAGTTAAAAAAAAATATTTTGAAAGATTCACCAAGATTTGAATTTGAACACGGCATAATGATTTCTCCTCATATCGGTTACGACCAAAGCAAACCCGATGAAATGTGGGTGCCCCTACTGATAGCTTGGCCCATCCCGATAACTCTAACATATGACCAAACTATTATTTGTATCTTCAAGTAATTGTTGAAATTTTGTTGAAGTAAAGGTAAAAATAAGAAGACTTTGGCGAATTGATTTGATTTCATTTGTTCTTTATGTTCCCTCTACATGATGGGCCATCGTAATGGTTCACTACGATGGCCCATCGTGTAGAGGGCATAGCGGCGTATAATGGCTTTATAATAGCGCGTGATCTTGGAATGGCGTTTAGTCGGTTTTTCCGACGCATGTTAAAGTTGATAGTCAATCACCACGCACTAAAACGGTGAAGGAAAACATAGTGAGGAAACCTGCATACCATAGCGGTTTTTAAAAAAATATATGGTATGTAAGTCCGCCAACCCGCACTAGGCCAGCGTGGTGGACTATATGGCCTAACCACTCAATCGTACTGTCGATTGTAGAGTAGGCCCGTGCCCTGCAGTGGGACGTATATGGGCTTATGCAGATATTAAAGGTAGTGGGTGATCACTACTGAATGTCGCCATTGTATAGTTGCGTTTCCATCATTCATATTGCCATTGATAGCCAATTCGTTGGTTTAGCACTGGCCCATCGCGTAGAGACATAAAGATCAAAATAAATCGACTCGCCAACGTCTTCTCAGTTTTAAACTTCCATTCAAAAACATTTCAAGAATTACTTGTATTTTGTTGTAGGTTTAAGTTGTAGATATGGCAAAGGCAGGTAGTTGTGGATGTAGAGATCAAGACATTGAATTTAGAAGTATAAATAAAAAAAAAAACAAAAGAAAGCTTCCGTGTTTATTTTGTAAGAACTAAAATAATACCTAAAATATAACGATATGCAAACAAAAATAAAAGAAATAAAATGTCTTTCACAAAAATTCAAAGGACTTGAGGATTGATAAGACCAACCTTCTACCAAACCTCAATTACTATCAAGTGAAATTTGCCCTGTCTTGAAGATATATTTGACCTACCTCATGTCCAGCATCGAGGAGATGTGTCACCGCCCCCTCTCCCAATATATTTAAACTCCTCACAGGCAGCGGGACTGCCATTAGTATTTTATATCCTTCCACAGTACTCAAACATAACGCTAAAAATACTAACAGATTCATTTTACACGACAAACGAGTGTCTAATAAGCGGAGCCGAATCAAACTAAACTTTTCGCACCGTATCTATTGAGTCAATGCTTAGAGTAATTACCTCAGTCTATGTCACCGATTGAATAATTATATGTAATATACAAGATTATTTTTAGTATACTACAAAGCCGAAAGGAGGGTGTTGAGAATCAGTCAGACAATCCACTACACAATTTTTTAACATACGTTATATTTTATCCCAAAAATGTGAAGTTAGTTGCATTGTTGATTAATAAAATGTTATTGCAATGTTCCGGGGTATTGAATAAAATGTAAATTTATAAAGTAGTTCGATTATCTTTGTAAACGTTTTGTTGTATCCATCCATCCATCCATCAGCCAAAGGAAGTCCACTGCTGAACATAGGCCTCCCCCATTGATTTCCACAGAGACCTGTTGAAGGCAGCAGTTATTTTGTTGTATATTATATTCATAAAAGAATAAATGAAGTTTCTGTTTCCTGTTGATAGAGGTGTCTATGTTTTCTGTTCTGTCTTATCTTGGTCATGTAATTGTAACGTCATTTTGCGAGAATATATTATTAACACTTATACGAATTCTAACGAGTTTAATTGAAATAATACCCAAAATCAACACGGGTTTATGTTATAGAAAAAACAACGTTGTATAATACTAAAAAATAAATACATTCGACAATCTCTCGAGTTTTTAGTCCCACAACATCCAGATGCGGAACAAAAATTTGTTTTCAAACTATTGTCCAAATATTTGTCAGACTGCGGAAAAGTGAAAGCGAAAAAGCCACGGCAATTAGTTTTATTTCTTCTCTTAATTATCTGCGCCACGTTAGCTGTGGGAATTATAATATATTTATTATAGTTAACTATATATATCAATATCAGCCCATATACGTCCCACGGCAGGGCACGGGCTTTCTCTTACGCTGGCCTAATGCGGGCTGGCGGACGGTTAATTATATACTCATAATAATATGTTATCTGAATAAGCATCCTTTATCGGGAAATATTACTATTTGACCAGACCTTGCTCATTATATTTTTGTTAATACTAACAGCACTCACCCTTTATAGTTTTGGTATCAATCTCAACAAACGTAATATTGTATTATGTGACTTACAAGAATAAAGATAATTAATAAAATTGTTTGAGCATGATAAGGATAAAAAGTATATCTGTAATAGTGTGTTATCATGATATGATAACAAAACATATATATATACCTAGTCCGGTCATAAATTCTGTCACATTTTTAATATAAAATAATTGAAACAAGTTTATTTATTATGTAACCATTTATATACCAAAATGAACTTAACAAAACATAGATTCTTATGACACTAAAGTTTATTCAAAATGACCTCCGTGATTTGGAATACAGGCCTTCAATCTGCGAGGCCAGTTGTCTATCGCAGCACGAACGAGGTCCATGTCAATATCGGCGGCTGCCTTAATCAAGGATGTCTTGAGTGACTCCAAATTAGGATGAGACTTTGAGCACGCCTTTTCCTCCAAGTGTTGCCATATCTTGTAATCTAACAGATTCAAATCTGGACTGGAGGAGGGCCAGTCTTCGTGCCTGATGAAGTCAATTTCACGCGCCGCCAGCCAGTCTTGTGTGCTCTTCGCTCTATGAGCTGGCGCCGAATCTTGTTGGAATACCCAGTGCCTATTATTGAACATCGTATGAGAAACAGGTTCCACAAGGTTCGTCAGGACTGTATTTTGATACACAACTGCATTCGTTTTTACACCTTTCTCACAAAAATGTACCTTTGTTAAGCCCCAATAAGAAACTCCCAAGCATACTATGAGCGAGGATGGAAAATGACCTCGTTGGACACGCGGAATACGGTTGCTCGCTTCTTCACTACTGTGTGCGTACACCTTATCATTGTGTTTGTTGTAGCTCTCCTCTACGGTAATTTTTTTTTCCTGTGAAAAAAAAAAAAAATCCCGCGTACCGCTTCAACAAAGCGCGGCATCTCTTCAGTTTCAGGTCCATTAGACGAGCATTCAAACGATGTCCTGTTTTTCTTCGATATGCCCGAAGCCCTAAGTCTTCATAACACCCTTTTCACCGTGGTTCTGCTTAACCCAATCCGAAAGTTTTGCGCATGCCTTTGACATGGGCATTACACAATGTGACGTGGGTAGAATTACTTTTTATTCAAATTTAAAGGTGTTTTAAAATATGTTTTTCGGTGCAGGTCATTGTTTGGTTACAGTATATTTTCTAAGTTCTTGTAAAGTTTCTAAATGGAGAAAACGCGGACGACTGAAGATGCGGTGGCAAGACGAGTTGGATGCATTCGAGCCGAAATGGCAAGAGCTCGCCGAGTACAGGGTGAAGTGGAGTAATAATGGGGCGGCCTTTACGCTGCAGTGGAACACATAAAAGGCTATAATTTTTTTTTATTCAATCAAACGATTTACTGGCGTTTCAATCGCCGTTTCAAATAGGCCTTCCATGGTTGTTTGTTATGCCTAAGGCGATAAGACCACCGTTTTACTATTAAATATGTATTTGTTTGTTTTTTACCTTAGCGTGCTTATTTAACCTTTAAATATTTTGTTAAAATTTAAGTAGGTATACAACGTATAGTGTAAATAAAAAAAAAAAATATTTTGTTTATAAAACCTGCATACCACACAATTATCAGTAACAAAAATAGAAAGCGGTTAAATTAAGTGTAACAATCAGCGGTTTTATCGTTGTCAGTGATTTCTTCCAGACAACCATAACATGGGTTGAATTAATTAGAATCACGGAGGAAATGAGTGGTCACAACATAAAAGGCAACAAAAAAAAAGGAATATTAGGCATGCACAGACCACGCAAAGTATCAAATGAATATATAATACTTATACTATCACATATAATATAATACTTAAACTATCACAGGTTAGATAGTTTTATAAATTTAGAAAAAAATATTTAAATAATACGCTATAATTATTATTAACGTGATCTAAAAAGGTGGTCAAGGTGGGAAGAGATTTTGCTTTTCTTATTATCAGTGGCAGTTCGGCCCATAAGCCAGCAGCATAGCCTGTAAACGATTTACAGCCGCTGCCAATAAACAATCCCAATCCAAAATTTGCCGTTTGAGATTGACAGCTCAATCTTTTTTCTGTAACTATATTGCCAATAATCAATCTCAGTAGTGAAAAAACTATGGCAACATGACAAGAAACCAATCGAAAAGTAGAAAACAATCCAGATTGACTTCAATCTAATTTCTTCGATTGATTATTGGCATCGGCCGTTACTGAGTAAAACGGACTTGGGATGCATTAAAAAATGATTTACTGATAACAAGGCTGCCTTTAAGAAACAATCTAATTTGTTGAATGATTTGCTTATTATATTTCTAACAAATTCAGCTAATAGTAATCATCCAAAAATAGTACATACAAGCGAAACGAGTACAATAATAATGTTTGCACATCTCACGTTTGAGCATGTAGCTATACGAGCGGAAATTAATATCCATACTGATACAAATATATTATTTCTCATTATGGTGATACTGACAATCGGTCAAGTGTTTATGTAGATAATTATTTTTATTGTACACGGCTCTTTCTTTCCCTTTCTTTTATATCCATCTAAAAGTTGTCTTGTAGAGATGGCTTACAAGCGATAAGACCACCTTCTGTAATTTTATTATATGTTATTTATTTATACCATATTGTAATTTTTTTGGATACAATGACGAATAACTAAATTAAAAAATTGTTGTTATGAATACTTTTCTGATAGCCTCCCTTAGATTACTCCAGATGACATTGACGGTATTGTTGGTGGGTTGGGTATATAATTTTGATATTTGAGGCCTAAAGGACTTTACCATCAAATAATATCCTTAAAAACATTAAGTCCCTATTATATCAACGCAATAGGAAGATCAACTGGCATAATTTTCACAATCGATTTTATTTGTATATTTTTTTCATGCGATCAATAATTAATATTTTAGTTTTTACTCTATTATACTTTCTAGCAGTATCAAGTGTGACCGATCTAGTGTTCATTTTAATTCTTTTACTCCATAGTTTCAGTTGCTTGCACAATTATTGTTATTCTTACGTCACATACGTGCAATTTGCAGCATTATTATTCAATATAAAGAGCCTCATACCTCAGATATTGTGCACGATTAAATAGCGATCTGCGTAGGATTAAGATAAATGGTTTCTTCTAGCTATTTATTTTTGTTTTATGGGGGTCTACATTAAATAATATTTCCTAATTTTTTAGTATACCATTTTCTAACAATTTTATGATACTTCACATTATTGTATGAAGCGTCTTTACATTATTTATTACTGACTAGCGGCCCGGCCCAACTTGGCCCGGGTACAAATAGATTTCTGTACAATAATATGTACGTATTATACATATAACTCTTCCTCTTGAATTACTCTACGTATTTAAAAAACCGCATCTAAATCCGTTGCGTAGTTTTAAAGATTTATACATACAAACTCCACTCACAATTGTACTCTCGATTGTAGAGTAGGCCCGTGCCCTGCAGTGGGACGTATATGGGCTGATACAGTACAGTACAGTACATACAAAGGGACATAGGGACAGAGAAAGCGACTTTGTTTTATACTATGTAGTGTTAGTGAGCTTTACCCTTTATTGAAAAATAATTAGTCTGTGATCGTTCATTACGTTTCGTTTCATTCGTGAACCACGATCGAATATAAACAATAATAATAAGACCCAACAGTCAAATAAAAAGTCCTGAACCCACACTAAGATCTAGTCTAGTGTCGTGGTTATCAGAAGCTATGAGAGACTTATCGGTGTCACAGACAAATCGGGGATCGAATCTGCGGCCTCTTGTATGGCGCGGCATCTAACCGCCTGCGCTATGGAGGCTGTCAAGATAGCCTTTTCTTGTAACTTTAAAATGTAACCCTCCTACTCGCTTACGTTACGCTTGAATTGTCAGATTATTGAAAAGTACACTCCTTACGGCCGATGCCAATAATCAATCGAAAAAAATAGATTGAAGTCAATCTGGATTGTTTTCTACTTTCCGATTTGTCATTTACCATGTTGCCATACTTTTTTCACTACTGCGATTGATAATTATTGGCAATATAGTATCAGAAAAAAGATTGAACTGTCAATCTCAAACGGCAAATTTTGGATTGGCATTGTTTATTGACAGCGGCTGATGCGTTTCTCTTTTTCTTGATGATTGATTTTTTTACTAATTTTACGCCATACTATGATCAAATCTTGTATCGTAGGTATCAAAAACTATAAGACACTTTTAAGTCTCACAGACATCCAACCTAATCATTAATGGATTAAGATAAGATGGACCTTATCTTAAAATATACCTTCATTAATGTATATGATCGGCTAATCCGGCTTTATGTGATATTTTACCTTTGCCGAATCTCTTAAGAGCTATCCTTGAGGAATTAGACCCTGGCATGGCAATATGCTTGCGCCTTATGATGATACAACCTCAGTTGATCGTGAGGGGTTAGTGGCAACTTTTCCTATTCTGACTTATGTATCTGTATTTGTATAAGCCTGTATATGTCCCACTGCAGGGTACGAGCCTCCTCTAGAGTCGAGAGTACGATTCAGAGGAGTTAGATCGTATAGTCGACTACGCTGTCCTAGTGGGGTCGGCGGACTTTTAAATACCATAGAAATTCTTTAAAATCGCTATGAAATGCAGGTTTGGTCAAACATTTTTATAATATCATATTTTGAAATTCTTCGTGGCGCATGTGATTCTATAACATTTGCTTTTAAGATAAAAAAATATTTAGATTTGTATTGAATCTAGGTGATTGAAGGACCTATAGTTTATGATTCGCCCGACACAGGACTTGCGATTCATTTCAGTTAAGTACAATTTGAGAGACTATAGGCTACATTACTTTAGCATCATCGTTATAATTTTCAGCCATATGAGGTACGCTCATTATCGTTCCATCCATCCATCTATCCACCAGCCAAAGGAATTCTACTGCTGAACATAGGCCTCTCTCAATGATTTGTGTTTGATTCAGTGACCTGTTGAAGGCAGCTACTTCAACCTCCAGCTCCATCCTTTATCAGGTCGTCTGACTACGTTGTAGGTAGACGTCCTACCCTTCGCTTTTCTCGCTCCATTCGAAAACTGATTGACTTCATTGGCCATCAGTTCCCCGCCCATTGCTACTTCAACTTACTAATTCGCTGGGCTATGACAACGATGACCACGGGCCTCTTTAAAAAAATATTTCTGTAAGTATCATGTGACTTCATACGACCTTATCTTAAAATATAGATATCTATTCAACTGGGGTTCTAAATAACAATGTAATCGTCTATGAATCGTCATTTTCAACATAGGGGACTGTGAATGCGATCCAATTTGATGATTGTGAATTTGCCAATTGGTAAAATTGGCCAATTGATGTAGTCTGTAACACATGTAGTTCTGCTATCTATTTTAGAAAGTCCACTACTGAACATAGGCCTGTCATTAGAATCTCCACATTGACTTGTTGAAAGTGGCATGCATCCAGCGACTTCCTGCTACCTTAACCTGGTCGTCCGTCCACTTCATACGAGGACGTTCGACACTGCGTCATTGTGCAGGGTATATCAAGACTGTTATATTTATTCCTATATTTATATTTGGGTGGTAAATACATTTTTTCCTAAAATAATAGTGCCTTTTATTTATAAATACTCAAAGGTATAAAAGAGTTTAAATTATTATTTTAGCAAAAACTACGGATTTACCACCCAAAAATGACGATATTTAAAAAATCATAAAAAATAATTGTCGCGTTTCTAAGCGAAATTTTTAATTGCATTGTGTTTGTAGCCACTAAAACTACCACCCGGCTTCGTTTTCGGTAGCAGTCTTGAGATACCCGGTATATTATATCGGTTTATTTATAATATACATTTCACAAATAAGAGACTGCCTGGATAGGTACCAGCTCAGTGTCTATTTCTTACGCAAAACAGCAATATAAACACACTTTATGTTCCGGTTTGAAGGAAATTGTAGCCAGAGTAACTACTGGACATAATGAGACTTAACTTCTTATGTCTCAGAATGTCAAGCCTGCGCTGTGGAATGCCAGTGCTTATTAATATCATTGGTGATGTTTGTTTGGTTTGGATCGATTGTTTGGTTTTGTTATTGCCCATGAATGGTCGTATCGCTTACCATCAGGCAAATGGCATGTTCGTCTCACCATTCATAGAATATATTTATGCAATTTACATACAGGTTATATCAATACTGCGAACCAAAACGTAGCCAGGTGGTAGTTGTTTTTCAAAATTATATATTTTTTAAATGACAGATCATAATTCCATTCGGTTGTGGTTAAAAAGGGAGATCTTAGCAAGAGGATGACAATGATTAATAAAATAATAAGATATACAACTAAAAAAGTAAAAATAATTGATACTGAATTTAAGATAAGAAAATGGAGTAAAATACATATATTTTATTGTTACAAAGCGTGGGGTGCAGGAGGATAAGTAATTGTTGTAAACACCCCACGCTTTGTAACAATAAAATATATGTATTTTACTCCATTTTCTTATCTTAAATTCAGTATCAATTATTTTTACTTTTTTAGTTGTATATCTTATTAAAGCGTGTATTTTAGTTTTTTTTAACTATTATATAATTGTTTTGACTAAAAACATCCATCTACGGCTGTATTTCCAATCAATAACGCCATCTGTTGGTCAGTAGTAACATTTGACACTTGAAGAATACAAGAAGCTTATACCCAAATGGAGATTGCATTCCGTATATAAAAGTGAAGCACAAAAATTTGACCTCGAATGACGTTGCGACTGATTGCTATCCTTTTCTTTCGAGTGACAATGAATGAAAATGACTTTTTGTTCATTCATTGTCACTCGAAAGAAAAGGATAGCAATCAGTCGCAACGTCATTCGAGGTCAAATTTTTGTGCTTCACTTTTATATACGGAATGCAATCTCCATTTGGGTATAAGCTTCTTGGAAGAATACAATGTTAACGCCATCTAGCGATGAATGTAGCATTGGTCATCAATTATAAGAATAATTAATCCTGGCGAATCTAATCAGGATAATTATATATTTTAATCGAATTATTGTATTGTCATCGGTCTTTGACAGGTGTGCAAAATTTGAACGAAATCTGGCCGTTTAAAGTGGGTCAAAATCGCGCCCAAAGAAGTCGGTTACAAACAAACATACAAACATACAAACATACAAACATACAAGTGAAGCTAATATAAAGCGTGTAAAAAAGTACTTGCATAATACTGTATTTGCTTTTGATTGGTTTACAGCGCAATTTAGTAATGGAAATTATTGCTATTTCAAATTAACATCACCACTTTGTTATTTTTGAAGCTTTAGCATGCTCTATATTTCTGCTATTGCTAATTGCCCCCACAGAATATGTAAATAATAAACCTTAGCTTATATTATAATAACCATTTTTCACATCTAAAGTTACTCACACACAATTGACTGTTCTGTTATTATTTTTGAATGGGTTCGTAAAAAAAAAACAAACCTAAAAACTCACTCCTTCACAGCCTTAATAATATCGTAGAAAAATATTAACCGGACGGTTAGTGAATCATAAGAGCACATCGCAAAATTTTGAGTATTAATATAATTTGTGAAATGTTATTATCGACTTCACATGCTATTTGTGATTGCTATTGCTATTTATGCTAATACTAGCGCAAGGGTAGTTCTATCGACTAGAAAATACTAAATTGTGATTTTCATAACATAAATGTACTTTTATCCGTTTATTTTTTTTAAATCTAACAAAAATTACTTGTCGTTTGTTGGGTTTATGTTCAGAAATATAAAAAAATATAACACAAAATTAAATGCAAATATAGTATTATAGGTATTTTTATATCATTCACTATTTCATTTATTTGTTATTATTTAAAATGCCTATTTTTTAATTTTTTTTTATACACTGGCCTGGCATAGTGGCGGCATTGCACCTGATGGAAAGTGCCAATGCCGCCCAGGCAGAGTATCCATTGGCATCGGACGGCAGTCCCATGTCAATGGAAACAATTATGCCGGCCTGCTAATTATTAGTTAGGTACACATTTTTACTGTTTGAATACTCCTTGAAATACCTGAATCAACAATTATTTTCTTATTTCATTATAAATTGTACATAGCACTACTTAATTTAACCTTATTAACTAATTAGATTTCTTCTTACTGCTTTTAACAGGTTGCCTCTTAAACTTTCTAAACAACATTTTCAACAAATATATCGTCACTATGACTGCTAAAACTATTAAAGCAATTAAGTCTAGGAAGACTTTCTGGTAGAACGGGACGTGAAGTGCTGGTGATCTTAAATGTGGAGCCCCTTGGGTCTTAACAGCGTGCTCTATCCAGAAGCGGAGCTCGTCTCCTGGCTTTATTGTCCTGTCGTGGTATATCTTGGATATCTCCTTGGCTTTCTTTTGGTATCTGGAAGAGGATAAAACAGTATTACTGGATCTAAAGCAGTAAGTATATTTTGAATGGAAAGGTGGTGTTACAGATGAAAATATAGCTAGGAGACTGTCCAACCGTACTACTGCAACTCCTGTAAGCTACTAGCTAGGAATAGTGGCACGCATTTAATGACATCAAGCATTGAAGCTCGGTCTGAGTCTGCGGAAATTTAATAAATAGGAGGAGTTGGAAATATTTTTATCCACTTCCCTGTAGCAGTGGGCGACAAATCAATGGTTAAAAAAAGGAAGATAATCCATCTTTTTCGAAATATCTCTTCTATATAAAGAAACGAATTTCGAATGTTCGGATGCCGTATGTAAAACTTCACTATTGTGTGATACTCCACAAAATGTTGGATTTCTCTATCGTACGTCGCAACCGAAGACTAAGTTCGGAGAAAATGATAAGTATAATAGAGAATAGTGTTCATGTTTAGAAGTGGAACGTTTACTACGGACGTCGAAAATCCAAAGACTCGAAGTTCGTTTCGTTTTTATAGAGTAAACCCCCTGTGGAGTCCAATTGTTTGCATGGCAAAGTCCATCGATTGTTTTGACCGTTCCGACTATTCTTTTTTGCGTATTTCACACGTGCGACCTTGACAGGCAGTTTTTTATTTATCTTCAACTTATTTGATTTATTACTTTATTTTTACTTACTTTTTATAAATAAATCACTATCGTAAGTTTTTATGATTAATTGTTTTGTGTATGTTTGTTGCATATTGTTATGAAATAGATACGAATGTTTATGAAATATTTGTTTAAATGACTATGTTATAATATATAACTAGTTTTATCGTTTGATTTATCTGTATTATGCTATTAAAATTATGGTTGTTGATTTGAATTGTTTGATTGCTGTTTTTCTTGGATCATGAATATGGTGCACGCCCATCAAATCACGATGAGAACAGGATGCAAAAAGGATGAGAAAAGGAAAGCAAAGTTGGGCGTTGGATTGTTCTATTGAGAAGGCTTCGGCAATTGTCCACCACGCTAGCCTAGTGCAAATTTACAGACTTAACATAATACATCTTACTGTCCAACCTATTGAATACTTACGAAGGGTTCCGAAGCATCTCTTGCAATGCTTCGTGAAGCGGAACACCAAGGTCTTCAGCCAGGTCTAATTTGATACCGAACCCTTTCTCCGCAACAGATTTCATGTTGATGTGCTGGTCGCCTAGTATGGGTATTCCTATTACAGGAACACCGTAGTGTATGGCTTCTGTTGTTGATAGCTGACCACCATGTGTGATGAAGATTTTGATGTTGGGGTGGGCTGCAATGTTAGAAATTGTGTCGTTAGGAATATAAATCGTATTTAAGGGTTTATTTCCATAATTAATGAATGGCGAGACGAGCAAGCCGTTCGCCTGATGGTAAGCGATACGACCGCTCATAAACAGTAGCGACATTCCACTGCTGTCGCCATCCTGAGACATAAGATGCTAAGTCTCAATATGTCCAGTAGTTACTCTGGCTACAAGTCCTTCAATCCGAAACACAACAGTGCATTTACGCATTGTTGTTTCACGGGAGAAATAAACATTGGGGTGGTACCTACCCAGATGACCTCTCACATATGAGAGACCTACCATCAGTGATTAATTAAAGGCATGCTAATCAAAATTAATAGGCGCTTCAAATGACTTATATAAAAAGGTGTGAAAAGTTTTCAATAGTGTTTTTTTCAGTAAGTGAGATTATTTTTAGAGACTGATTTAGTACAGGCAACGAAGCAACGGTTTACTCTTGTCCGCAATGCATAATTTGCCAGGAGTTTTTTGTTTTCATGAAGAGGTGGCATATGACCCCACTAAGTTAAAAACCCAAAATACTTACAAAAATGGCGTCCGCTAGAGCCGCCATTTTGGAAAACGCGTTTGAAGCCATATCTCCGGAACCGTCCACTTTAGGCCCATCATGCTAAGGACCTTTCTTGTAGATAATTAAATTTCCCATCTTTTTTGTTCAATATTTTTTTTTGTACCATTAACCGTTCGCGATTTACAATGTTATTAATTTTCATTTTATACCTTTTTTACAATAAATTTTACATGGATTTTTAAAAAAAATTACTATTTCCTCATTGCTTTGTTCCCTTATGCCATCAGTATTTAATTAATTACGTGATAATCATGGAGAAATCATTGGATTTCATAATTACGCTATGCATCCTTCGTTTCCATTGACCTTGATTCGGTGGTACACCATTCAACGCGCGATAACTTCTAAAATATTGATTTTAGAGAAAAAAAGTATGGGTGAAAAGTTGTTAAGAATTTATTGATTTAAAAGTTTAGTCATTAACAGTTTTTTGTTTAAACAATTATTAACAGAGATATGGGCAAAAAGGCAAGAAACGAATATTAATAACCTTGTAAATCGCGAACGGTAAATGGTACATAAAAAAATATTGAACAAAAATGATTAGAAATTTAATTATCTACAAAAAAGGTCCTTAGCATGATGGGCCTAAAGTGGACGGTTCCGGAGATATGGCTTCAAACGCGTTTTCCAAAATGGCGGCTCTAGCGGACGCCATTTTTGTAAGTATTTTGGGTTTTTAACTTAGTGGGGTCATATGCCACCTCTGAATGAAAACAAAAAACTCCTGGCAAATTATGCAGGAAAAAATGCTTCGTTGACTGTACTAATTTGTTGGATTGAATACAATGGCGTTTTTAAACGATTCATATTCATTTTATTGTTTCTTTTTCTACTTATTACTGAAATTATCTAAGTCATCTTCTTTATTGATTTCTCACCATCTCTTACGCGGGCTACCACTTGGCCTTTTTTATTTTGTGGAGTCGATTCGCAAGCAGTCTAAAATTTATACTGGCTTACCTAAAATGCTCTGTTGCGGGGCCCATTTAACAAAATGCACATTAGCAGGTGCTTTCTCCATTTCAGCTTCAAACTTCCATATAACAGTCTCTTTTAGTTTGCCAAACATATTAATTAGCGACTTCTTCATATTTTCAGACATATCAGCGCTTTTCAGATTCGATCCCATACTGAAGTAGATGACTCCTTGTTTTGAGTTATCCATTAGTTTTTGAAGATCCTGAGAAAGATGAAATGGTATTAATACTAATCAATCATGTTCGGAAGACCTATAATTAATTTAGTATAGCTGAAGAAGGATCATTATACTGTCTATAGGGAATACATAGCTCAATCCATTACACAATTACATGTAACTAGTGGTCGCCTAGTGGTCGAAATTCGACCAAATCAAGAAGAGAAAAAGTTTTTACCTGTATGATGATGTTGTTATTCTGATAATTCGTGCACATTTAAATGTCCGTATCTCTCAAAATCGCTTATTTCCCCTGAAGTATATGCAATTACTAAAATCGTAAACTACAATAATTGCTTTGAACCAGCAATAGTAAATTATATATATTTTTTGTACCTGAATGTTGTTATTGCAGATTGCTGCTACAGAACTTTCTTTATGCATATAATGAATGATAGCGCTCAGTATTTCACGTAGTATTCGTCAAATAAATCTTTTCTGTTTGATATTCAACAAAACCACAGTAAACAATTTTTTCTGATTGACATTCAACTACATATGTCTATAATAAAGCAAAGAAACAATTTGACCAAAGAGTATGTATACGTGTACAAATACTTGTGTATGCGTGTGTCAAATGCATGCTGGTTTATTAATTGATTTAATGTACTTTTTATGCATTATTATTAAAATCTTGTTTTATATTACATTTAATATTAGGCTTAATATTAATATTATTGCCTCATTAGGCAAATAAAACCTTTTTTTTGATATGTCTATGTCAGAAGAACAAAATGAAAAAGAAAAGAAACAATTTGACACCAGAGTATGTATACTTGTGTATGGATGTGTGTGTGAAATGCATGGCAGTGTGTGTAATGTTTTATTTTTTGATTTAATGTACTTTGTAAGCATTATTATTGAAAAATATTAGCATTCTCCACTTCTCCTACACATAAACTATAAGTGTGCCAAATTTTATGCTCCTGCGTCCGCGCAATTTTCGTAAAAAGGGATCCAAAGTTTTTGCATCACTTATTAATATATAGATAACAAGTATTGTTGAACCAAGCCATAGTTTAGCTTTATCCTTATCAAGACAGATGATTAATGACAGATGATGATTGCCCTTTCTATCTCCTGTTAATATATCCATCCCATGGTTGCCTGTAAGAAATTACCTAGTGTGATAAGGCCGCCACCTGTATTATTATTTTTATTGTGTAATATCTTTTTAGTATTTCTGTTTAGTGCAAAAAAGGATTAAATAATAATAATAATTAATTAATTACCTTGGGCAATGGCTGAGGCTTCTCATCAACGTGATATCCAGCTACATACTTAGCGTTTTGAGGTAATCTGAATGGTGTTCCTATTGACGGATGAGAATTGATGAGAAGTATAGATCCATTGTATATAGCTTCGTCATAAGGAGGTACTGTAACACCTCGTTTCTTAGCTATTTTATTGAAGAATTCTTCGTATTTAGCTTTTTGTCCCGGCACATACATGTAGCTGCAATGAATTTCGAAGTTGTTAATTATGTGACATTAATTTTATAGTGTAAACAATGCTTGTAGTTTGTATGCAAGATGCGGTAATGGTCAATAGCACTGTTCTATTTATTTCTGCAATAAATGGCGCGATCAGCATGCCGTTCATCAGATGTTAAGCGATACAACCGCTCATGGAACGCAAAATGATACAACACCATGAATTACAAAGCAATGCTTGGCATTCCACTGCGTTTGCCATCCTGGGACATAAAATGTTAAGTCTAAATATGACCAGTGGTTACTCTGGTTATGATGTATTTCTGACTGGAACACAAGAGTGCATTTACAATGCTGTGTGGCGGGTGAAATAGACATTGCAGTGACAGGCGGCTACCCAGGCGACCTCTCACATATTTATTAGTAAAGCTGTAGCTGTAGCTTATTATTATTACTAGGTATTTAGATTTTTAGTAGATCAGTGCATCGAAATGATAAAAAATGAAACATATACAATGGTTTTACTAAATAACTCTCTTAAGTAAAAACAACTAAACCATTTTCTACACTAAGGTGATCGTCGTACTGACTGTCACTTAAAGATGGTCACGATCAGTCATCTGACTATCGTGCACGAAATATAGAGGGTCAAGGTACATTAACCTATTGTAGTGTAGCGTCATTTATTGGACCTTCTATATAATGTTTAGACTTACTCTATGACTATTTTGTATTGTATAAAACTCGTGTAACCCAATTTGTATTACTCATAATAAATGTATACTCCGATACGTTGACTACTTTTATTTCTCTAAACACCCATCCTTACACTATGACGATAAGCAATTAGGTATGATTGTATCGTTCACTAGTTTCTTGCCCGTCTTTTCTAGGGATAATGCTTTCCGAACTGGATGGTAGATCAAAAAATCACTGTACCTAAATGTAGCTGAACATTTTAATGGATACAATAATAATGGAGTAGAGTCAGAGTAACTACTGGACATATTGAGACGTAACATCTTATGTCTCAGGATGGCAAGCGCAGTGGAATGTTGCTACTGTTTATGAGCAGTCGTATCGCTTACTATCAGGCGAACGACTAGGTCATCTCGCCATTGATTGTAATTAAAAAAAATCTTTTTCCTTGATTTTAAAGTGACATTATTTGTAAATAGCTCATACTTTGTTAGTAAATTGCTACCGTCTTTCTTATTAACTACCTTCTTATTGTATTCCTACATTTCCAGCAAAATTTTTACTTACTTCAAAAAACTGAATTTGAAGACAAGTGCCGCTAGTTCTGAAACCCTCTGTGAGAATGTAAGAGGGGCTCGGTGCGTTGAGAACAGATCTACGGTGTAAGCCGGGTTTGGAACTTCGTCTACTAGTTTCAGGACTTGTGCATGGGCTTCTGTAGTACCCACCCATACCAGTGGACATTCGAATAGAGGAGCAATCCTGAAAGAAATAGTAGAAAAAAAAATAAGGCTTGCTTTTGGACTTCCGCTTAACAACTTATGAAGTTAGGAGAGGCTGATAATCAGCACTGCTCGGTATATAGACCCCGGGATATAGGTCTCAGTTAGCATGACTTGAGCCACCTTCTTTTGCCTTCTACATAATTTAAGAACATAATTTTGTACCTACCTAATGATGTTAGAAAGCAATATATTTTTTATATACTTATTTATTTTACTTATTGAAGTAATTTATTAAAGCAACATGAATGCAAACATTATTTCACAGTGAAATAAAACATTAAACATCCATTGTCCGAATCCCAATTTTCGGTTTAAAAAAATGCTCAGAGTCGAAACAAATCCGTGTGACCCGAGGGTCTGTACTACGATAATGTAAATGCCTGTGATTTGCTTTATAGTCAATATAGTTTGTACTGCGATGATATTTCATCCCAAATTTGCATGGAGATATAAAGTAGTTATGCAGATATCACCATTTTGCCGACATTTGCTCGTTTAATATTTATTGATGATTCAAACCCAACTCACCCAGCCATGATTTCAGAGAAGAACCATTCGAGTACAACGACGTCAAAATGTTGCTTAGTGTCACTGAGCAAGGCGACTACCTTCTCATCCTCAAGGTATCGTTGGTTCAGCTCATAAATAAATTCCAGGAAGAACAATGAACCCGCTGGATTTCCTTTACCCACAAGATTCCTCAATTTGAAGGCTTCGACTGAAATTGATATGGTGTTTGTTTATTTCAACCACATTCTGGCTCAAAAATGGAATTCTATGACGCCGCGTCGTAAGAATGTTTAAAATACATTCGGTAGTATTTAGGCCTAGGTAGGTAGGGGAGACCGGGGTTGGTTGACCAGTTTTCAGCTTAAAGGTTTCTATTTCTATTTATTTAAAGTATATTAATTTAAAAATGAGTTCAGTTGATAGCTTTACTATTAAGCTTTGCAAGAAAGTGGCAAAAAGCACGTTATTCGTTATGATGTAGAGTACAGGTCAGTTTTTGTAAAACAGGAAAAACTAGTCAACCTACCCCATGTTCGGGGTAGGTTGACTATTCACCTGGGGTAACTTGACCTATGAAGTTGTAAGTGCAAAATCTACGAGGATACGAGATAAAAGACACAAAAATGTATTACTCTTTTTTTATTGAAACCAAGACGATCTTCCGCCATGTCAATTAAACACAATAAAATTCAAATTATAAGAATAAACAATCAAACATTTCAACATTAGGCAATTTGAGTACCTAAAAATAAACAAAGTATTTTCTTATTAAGTATTCAAAACAAAACGAAATAATTTCTTATAAGCTTTAACCATTTGGTAACAAATAATCATATTAAACAAAATGCTCTCTTATTTAATATTTAAAACAAAATGAAATAATTTCTTGTAAACTTTAACCATTTGGTAACAATTATCATATCTAACTAATGTAATTATATTTATTATTTGGCAACATTGTCGTAAGTACTTATATTTATGTTTATGTACAAATGTATGTATATATACAAATTATTTATATAAATTATATGTGTTCGTATATATGTTATAAGTATATTATTGTATTAATAAAATAAATTATTTTGAGATCATATTATCCAATCAGTCTTCTAAATCGGAGGTGCAATTTTTGCATTCATAGAACAATATGTTCCCGTTTACACATTTTATGTGTGCCCACAACTTGCACGCAGTGCATTGAACCCATTCTTCTCCAATAATACTAGAACTATAGGATTCAATGCACTCAAAACAAAATGTTTCATCCTCATCACTTTCATCGTCGTCACTTTTCTTCTTATTAGACTCACGAAGAGTTTTTCTTCCTTTAGACTTTTCGCCTTTTGAGTTCCTGTAAATTTTCCGCCTGTTATCTTTGGCTTCTTTGCTTTCTTGGTCAGCGTCTTAAAATATTGTTGTTTTGCTTTAATTTGCATAAGATGTCCGTGTAAATATTGAATGTACTCCCTATTAGTCTTTCTTTTGTATGTTCGCAAGGTCCTGAAACAATGGTTTTTGGATAAAATTTCAAAAATACCGACTTCATTTTATGTGTGGAATAATACCCATAAGATAATGGGGCTGGTTGAAAAAGTGGTCAACCAGCCCCATTATACATTAGTCTACTAGCCCCGAACCACTTTTTAACTTTTAAGCACATGCCATAACTTCAAAACTGCGACAAAATCAAATAGAATAATACGTAAAAGAAAGAACATGAGTCGAATATTCGTTTGTGAATGCTTTTACAATCAATAACCATGAATAAATAGGAATTATTACAAATAATGTGACATCAGAAATAATTACTTACGTGTGTTGTTTTTCAATATTACGTTCCTTCTCTCAAACGACCTGCGTGCACGACGCCGCGTTCCCGATGACTGAGCGGGGGGAGATGACGGACTCTTGTGTCTCACTAGTTAGCTCAAGGCTATTGCCTCGGACGAGTTTTTGATAATTAGTCAACCTACCCCTATAGTCAACTAGCCCCGGTCTCCCCTACTTCCGCAATGTCTATTTATCCCGCCACAGAGCAGTGTAAATGCACTGTTGTATTTCAGTAAGGAGATTATAGTCAGTGTAAATACAGGTCATAGTGAGACTTAATAAATTATGTCTTAGTATGGCGAGCGCGCTGGAATGCCAAGCATTGCTTTGTGGTCGTATCGCTTACCGTCAGGCGAAAGGAACGCTAGTCTCGCCATTCATTGAATTGCCATTGAAAATATATATTTTTCCCTACACGAAAAAGTAGATATTATCACAATAATTCTCCCACCGATATTAAGTTTCATGGTAAAATGGGCATTCTTATTTATGCCCCATAAATAATCAACGTGAATATAAAGTTAATTCTTACATCTCGCATCATTCTCGTTCGGTTTTCCTATATGAGAAACATCAATCTCCGTGAGATTCGCAATCTTCTCCCTCGGATATGATGTGATGTGGACGACCTGTAATAATACATATTTCAAGTCAATATCAAATAAGACAACAATGAAGCTAAAAATGTGTGAAGGTCGGCTTGCCAAACCGGATTTCAAGGGATAAAGCGGGTACCCAATTCAAAGTTTCGTGTGGAATTATAGTTGGTTATCGCATTGGCTAAGGACGAAGAAAAATTCTCGAAAAAAATATATTTCTGAGAATAAAAAAAAATGTACTGAAAGTTACCAATCTCATTAGGCTGGTAGGTTAAAATTCTTACTTTTGAAACGTAGGTAGGTTTTTAGGTAATTATTTGGCAACACGCCTGGAAAGTTATATCCTCTGCTTGTGGCATTTGGGTTACAAGTATAACCTTTTATGCGTACGAATTATAAATAGAAATAATAAACATTTACCTCATGACCAGCTTTCAAGAGATGAGTGACTACTCCTTGTCCTAAAATACTATGGCTTTTTGCATTCACTGGGAATATCACTAGGATTCTTAGTGCGTTTATTGTAGACAGTAAGAATGAAAGGAGGATCCATACTGCTGATGTGATCCGCATCTGAAAAATGAATTTGAATGAAAAAATAAAATTATTGCGATATTTTTTATCGGGAAGGTAGACAAAAATACTTTTTTATCACCACCCGCAATTAGTTGCTTTGAACCACAGCAACAGTAAATGATTTATTTAAATAAATGAAATAAAAATCGGGCCGAGAAATTAATCTTTTTTTCGAAAGGCTCTCATATACGATCAAGAGAAGAGTAAATACAGTGATAGGGTGATCGAGAATAAACAAAAATATCGAATGATTCATTAGACTCAAAGGAGACACGACAAGATAATTTATTCAGATTGCTGATACGCAAACATTGCGTCTGATCGTTGGTATAGCATTGTTACATTTATCACGTCTCTATCGGCTAACGTACTCATTGTTATTGTCAAGTAAGCACAGGTTACTCCAAGATCATTTGTAAAGTCAATGAATTGCATGCGATATATTCTTGTTCGCCCTGATAAGATACACAAACCCAGAAACCTTACAGGGAGCCATGCAAATGGTATTCAATTCTAAAGAGTTGGTTTCCAGCAAACTGGTACAATTTCTATCGCCAGTAGATACTATTAGGGCGAAGTCACACGATACTGTGACGGTGCTGTGTGGCGCGGCGCCGCACCTAACGCATTCGGAGTACAGGATGCCACAAGGTCAGTGCAGCGCCGAAGCGCACCTCCCATAATACACACATAGCGTCACTCCTCCCCGCCTCGTCTCACAGGTCCCAAGTTCAGGGCAAATAAACGTATCGCGTGATATGGTATAGTAAATTATATGGAGGATGACGCAGTGGGACTGCACCGCCGCGCCTCCCGCCGCGCCGCACCGTTAACGCATCTTGTTACTTCGCCCTTATTGTATTCCTTTCAACAAGTATAAAAAAATTCACATGTTGCTTCTAAAAATCGAACCTATGTTAAAGCAGATCTAGATTCTAAATCTACAACTGGCAACTAGGGTAAAGATGACTTTAATAATGTATTTAATAATGAAACAAATGGATTTACTGTACAATTACAAATGGATTTCCTATAGGAATTCCTTCAAATGGGCACTTGAATAAAATATAGTCTAGTACTTAAGTAAGGCTCGAGACCACATTAAGGAAAAACGTGTAACACAAAACGGTAATGGGTCCTCAGGCTCGCGGGGCAATGACCTGCGGTTTGCCAACAAAGTGACGAAACTTCGGACTCAAGGACAGTTCTTACAGAGTGTATGAACTGTCCTTGAGTTCAAGTACAAGTTTATACTGAGAGATATTGAATGGGATAAAAATATAATTATTTATTTTACACGAATCATTAAAAACATATGATTTATTAATACTTTTGATAACTAATATCATGAAAAATAAAGAGGTGTTTTTTATTAATTTCATAGCATATTTTTTTTATAACTAAATGTATAGTTAATCTGAGCCAAACAATATCGTGTGACAGACCTAAGTTGGGAAACTATGTTGATACTCATACTTTTGCCTATCTCTAACGATACACAAGCGTGCTTATGAGTAAGTAATGTTTATTATTCTCGAAAATAAATTTGAGAGGGTTTAGGCTATAAGATCCACCGCGCTGGCCTGAGAGTTGGCGGACTTTTACATACCATAGAAATTCATACAAGTCACTATAAAGGTTTCCTCGATGTTTTCCTTCGTCGTTTAAGTGCATGGTGATTGACTATCAATACACAAATAACTCCGAAAAGTCAGAGGTGTGCTCTGAGATTTCAACCTGCGATCACCGTGAATATGTAAGCAGTCGCGTCTGGTCTGGGAATAACAGGCCACCACGCACTTCTTATATTACATACTCGTATATAAGTATTTATAATGTATAGTGATGTTTCGTGGAATATCATCCAAGGCTGTTTGGTTTTCCTGTTGCATCGGGACTTTACGGTAAAGGAAGTGATAATTATACAACCAATGAGTGTGTTTATAGGTTAAATGGTTACAGTATTGTTTACAATATTAAGTACCACCTTTGTAGTTTATTATAAAAATGTGAAGTCGGCTCATTGCTCCAGTGACAGCTTTGGGACCCTACTATATTCTTCCGAAACGAAGTTCGAAACTTCGGACGAACGAAGTTTGTGACGATACGAATGTACCTACTCTGTAAATGTTCGGATTGCCGATATATTCGAATCATTCATTCTTCGATCCGAAGATTCGAATTTCGTGTTACAGAGTAGGTTTCGAAACGAAAAACGTCACGAAGATTCGAATTTCGGATTTATATAGTAGGGCCCTTGGATTGTTAATCCTAGGATTTTAAGTTCAATGTTTTAGTAGGTCAAGTCTCCGGTATAAGTGATAAGGGCCAACACTATTTCTATAGTGTTGGCCCTTATCACATAAAATTATATAGAATCTCGAGTAACACTTAATTTAACGTAAACAACTATTTAATGTAACATTATTATCATACATACATACATAAACTCACGCCTTTTTCCCAGAAGGGGTAGGCAGAGGTGCCAGGGCACCCACATTTCGCCTTGTATGTTCCGTCCCATGATGTGATAGGTGGCGAGCCTATCGCCATATCGGGTACAAATTCCTGACTCTATTATTATCAGTACTTGACAAATCAGAACCATTAACACTTCATTTTATTGCGTCCGTGATATCAATGTCATGTAGTGTTTACCGTATATTTTTATCATTTTGGGCTCAATTTCACAACTATCAGATTACATTTATTCATTAAATGGAATTGTGTCAGCCCATAGACGTCCCACTGCAGGGCACGGGCCTACTGGCTACTCTACAATCGAAAGTACGATTGAGAGTGGTTAGGCCATAAAGTCCACCACGCTGGTAGTGCGGGTTGGCTTTAGTTTATAGTTGGCATTAAATAAAATGGGTATACATAATTAAACTTAACATCTTATGTCTCAGGATGGCGAGCGCAGTGGAATGCCATCATTGCTTTGTAATTCATGATTCTGTTTAGTTTGTCTATTGTATTCGTGAGCCATCGTATCGCTTAGCATCAGGAGGATGGCATACTCGTCTCGCAATTCATTGCAAATAAAAAAAATAGAATATGAGCGATTGAAATAAAACTATTATTAACGGATTTTATCGCGGATTTGGTTTAATTTTTAAATTTTTGAGTTCCCGTCGTTTCGATTACTTTACAGCTTTCATGGTCACGGGGTTCAACTACCCTTATTTTACAATTATTAATTTAAAAAAATAATTTAAATGGCTAGTCTGTATTTGCGATCCGATCTACGCAGAAGGATCTCACAGTGTCTTGAGGTCTGGCAGTTGGTCTTTTGGGTTCTGATTTAATTAAATGTAGTATTGGTTCCCATGCTTGTATGTAAACATGTAAAAATTAAACCAAATTCACGATAAAATCCGTAAATAATAGTGTTATTTCAATGTGTAACATTCACGTAAATCTAAGAAACCATTATAGAATATGAGCGATTTAAAAATTGCTCTGATATTAATAAATTGTCTAATTGTGTTACTTATTTGATGAATTACTTTTATCTGACGAACCTACTTTCCTTAAAATAACTGATTCCAAAGTTAGGCATTATCTTGTGCAAATCATATCGATTTTTTGAAAGTTTATTGTATGGGAAAGAGTGCATTTCTGTGCAAATTATTTTCTAAAAAGTTAATTGATTGGTTAAAAAACCCGGCACTCAATGAGATTTTAATAAAATTCGTGTAACTTAAATTAGCAAGTTTTTGTATACTTATCTAAATAGATTTGTCATCAAAACATATTTTTTTTTATAATTTAATCGTTAAAAGTCGATCTTTTTATTCAAAACGGAAAGGATTTTTAATATTGATATGATAATAACTTACGTAATAACTTTATTCAGAAGGTGCCTTAAGCAAGGACTAAATGAATTAACCTACTTGGTATTACATGGATCTCACAACTTTTTGCGTTAGAAAAACCGAGCTGCGAGACTTGGAATTTTTTTACAGGATGTTTTTGATGGGATAAATGTTTACCAAATAAAAACCACAAAACAAGAACTGAACATAAGTACAAAAGATAAAAAAACAAAACGCCTCTTATAATAAACTAAAACAAATAAATTACTCACTATAATAATAAAAACACTGAATAATCCGTGTGTAGTACGTCACCTTGCACAATCTTGCACTGACTGAGCGATTCACACGTATCGGAGGAGTCCATATGTGTAATATACGTTCAATAATAATGATGTTAATTTAAAGAACCTTATGCAATCAATTGATCATTCTATTTGAAATTAAATTGTGAAAAGAAAATTAATTTATATAATATATGCATTTTTGTACATTATTGACTATTTTGAAAATGTAATAATCTGTTAATTGGTTGTTGGAAATATATACAAATGGGCATACAAAATGTTTTTTTTTTTTACATTAAAAACATAAATTTAGCGTCTTAAAATCAGTAATATATCAAGAAAAGACAGGTATCTTCATCAAGTATGATTTTGTGTTAAAATGTTTGACAAATATTTTATTTAAAATGGGTTAAGATTCATGTGTATAATTTATATAAGTATAGCTATCTTTTTAGTTACCTAATGATGCAACAGCTAATTAAGGTAACACTATCATATTAGATACTATGTTATGCCAATATATAAATATCGTGAGATCAGACTTTTGATACAAAAAACTATTTTCGTCAGATACGAGACGATTATAAATGATTTGGACGAGATAAAAAATATGGTGTCTGGTTATTATGTTTTTGTTGCCTACATTTTGTGTCTATTATAGAATGAAGTCAAAATTGACGTGTTTTGTACTGTTAATACATCGCATGACGTCACAAAGCCTTGAAATTGATGAGCCTGGGTCCAGAGTACGAATTGGGTACCTATCAAATAAAACATTGACCTTGTGACGCAATGTTTGTGAGCGCAAATCAATGTTGACTGATTTATAACTGTTTTATACACATAAAAGAGATAGCTTATATGGCTTAACCAGTCTTAATATTATCTCTGGTCCTCTTATTCATTGCTGTCATGATGATACTACGACTGAAACTAGACACCGATTCGCTTAACAATTTGCCCTTGAATCTACGTAAAAGCCCCTTTGTAATGGCTTGCTGTTGCATCATTGTTTACCTATAGTACTGGGTTCTTTTCTTGCAGTTTAGGAGTTGAAATGCTTATAGTCAGTTCATTTATGAAATGAATTTTTTTTTCTAAGTTTACCGCGATATATAAAAAGTAATGTTACGATATTTCCTAGGCTTAAAGTGATGTATAAATACACCCAAACTTCACTCACATACTTAGGTCTAACCCTGAAGTGAATCAGTCATGTGTTATGGGTATTAAAAATTACAACAGAACTTTTTTACAGCACTCAAATGCAAATCTAATATTATGGATGAAAAAAATACAATAGACCTCAGAATAATATGAGCTTGAGACTGACGGAATTCGGATTCATTGCGTTACGCACACGAGTACTAGATCTATTTTTGTTCGTAATTCCCAGGATTTAGATCGAACGCAGAGCGTAAGCGGCCTAAGTGGGTTTATGAATCCATGTTGCAATATTAGCCATTATACATGTATAGTACACAAGTCGGCCACGAATCAAGAGCCATTGGGTTCAATTTCTGGACAGTATTTCTATCGATTATTAAATAATTTCGACGATTATTAAATAACATCGTGAGGAAACGTGCATACTATAGCAAATTGTAAGAATTTAGGTATTTTAATATTGACCTTGAGTAAGGTAGTCAATTTATAATATTTAGTGAAAATACGTAATAGAATATTTTCCAATATGGTGTTGATGTAGGCTGTCTCCAACAAAATCCCCGATAGAATCCGAAAATAATAGTTTTAATTCAATGTATTGTATTCGCGAAAATATAAGAAACCATTATGCCTCCAACAAGCCACACTTGAAATGATTGGGGAGGCCTATGTTCAGCAGTGGACTTCCTTTGTCTGATGGATGATGATGAAACTGAAAATTTTTACACTAATATTAAATAAATAATTAAATATTTTATAATCTTTAGTAATTATCTAGTAATAAATAGTGATCTGATGAAATTCTGATTTAATATTTGAGGATGTTGCGATATAATTGATGTAAAGTATAGTATACAGGGTATATCAAGACTGCTACCGAAAACGAAGCCGGGTGGTAGTTTTAGTGACTACAAACACAATGCAACAGAAAAAGTTGGAAAAAAATGCGACAATTTTTTTTTTGTTATTTTTTTCCTGTGACCATATTTGGGTGGTAAATACATTTTTTCCTAAAATATTAGTATATACCCTTTTATTTATAAATAATCTAAGGTATAAAAGAGTTTAAATTATTATTTTAGCAAAAACTATGGATTTACCACTCAAAAATGACGATATTTAAAAAATCATAAAAATTAATTGTCGCGTTTCTTTGTGAAATTTTTAGTTGCATTGTGTTTATAGTCATTAAAACTACCACCCGGCTTCGTTTTCGTTAGCAGTCTTGAGATACCCAGTAGATAAGGAAAATGCTACAACATAACTATTGTATTTGTAGTAATGATTCATGTATAGTTATCGTAGGGCGCATATTGAGGAAAATACTAGTTATTGTCGGTACTTTACCTATTACTATTTGTGTTGAAAATTAGACGTGAAAAATATACGAAGGAAGTGTTGTAAATCAGTACCTTTTAATCTAGTGATAGCGTGAGTGAGCCGTGATGTCTTGGGTTCGATTACCAAATCACATGAAATGTGGAGGAAAAAAGGTAGGGAAAATATAAATAGTAGCCTTTTCTGCCTACCTGTAATGTACTTTAGTGCATTGCTTCTTTACAATCAAGTCTATCTAGAGGTTTTCTGGAAAAATCGCTGACAGCGATAAGACCGCCGATTGTTACCCTAGTTTTAATCGGTTTTTATTTTAATAGTGTTTTATTTGTGTTGAACAATAAAGAACTTATTTTTGTTTTTGTTGCGGCAATCTCAGTGTTCATCCAATTAGTAAAAATATCATAGACCAAGAATCTTTAATTTGATGTTACTCCGTCAATTTATTCAGAGAGTGGGAAAGTTGTAGTTGTTCATTTATTGAAATTATAATCAATGCATAATGCATTCTGCTTTTTGCCCTTTTAATGCTTTCTGTTTTATTATTTTTGGAAATCTATATTTACAGATAAATAAATATTACTTTTGGAACCAACCAATTTTTTTATACATTATATTCACAACATTACATTTTATTAATTTTTAAATTCGACATAAAGGCTGACCTAAAATTGTAGCTTAATATAAATCCTACAATTTCAGCAATGTTCGTTTTATTATCAAACATTCGTTCTAGCTAAAAATAGTGTTCATTATTAGATAGTTGGAGAGCAATTTACAGCGCCTGACGTCTTTGTCATAGCAACCTGACTACAGAGATCCATTACAACACGCGTTTTATTGGATTCACGAGCTAAGTTTCTGGACGTGGCCTTAATACTTACCGTCTGTTTTTTTTTCATTGCAACTAATGGCGAGACATGTCATGTGCCAGAAATGTACAATTTCGAGCTCATAAAGTAGGGGCCCTACTATATTATAGAAACGAAGTTCGAAACTTCGGACGATCGAAGTTTTTTATACGATACGACTGTATCTACTCTGTAAAAGTTCGAATTTGTATAACGTACATCGTAACTATAAGTCTACGGTTACGACCAAAAGTCAATAACGACCATAAGTATATGTAGGTACATTCTTATCGTATACAAACATCGATCATCCGAAGTTTCGAACTTCGTTTCGGATAAATATAGTAGGGCACTAGGTCTGTGTTTATCAGTGGACTTCCTTTGGCTGAACAGAAAGTAAGCCTTGATTAGTATTATCGGTTTATCTATTTACCACCAAGTAAACGAGTGTAGTAATCTCTTTTGTGTTATGGTTGGAAGGACTCGTAATGTCTAGTTACAATGTCATACTTGTAATAATGAGGTCAAAAATTTTGGTTTCCGTTGTGCAGCGCCTAGTAACTATTATAACGGGTGATTTTTATGAGCAATGAGTAAGGCAACCTATTCTAGTATAATGAGGGACGACTGTGCTGGTAGATAAATTAAGAAGAATAGAATAAAGTGTGAAGGATGAGCGAGTCAAAAGATGATTACTATGTAACTTTGTGAGCATTTAAAAATGCGAGTTGTATGTTGTAGAGAACCCTGTGCATCATAAGAAAAAGAAAAGGAAAAGAATTCAGGTAATATAATAATTAATATCGACTAGTGTTGCTATTAATTATAGACAGTCGTGCCAGAATCAGTTGAGCAATGTGCTCGTCTCGTCATTTTTACCAATAAAAGATCGAAGCCTCTAACTCAGTCTATCGCCAGTTGGTATAAGGATTAAAGAAAAAATCAGATCATGAAATTAAAACGGCTATGGATATCGTAGCGCTTCTATTGACTATTGTTTTACATCTGTGAAAGGCATTGAAACGATTTAACGTCTGTTGGACAACGACTCTTCAGTACGTTTATGTATTTGTCATAATCTGAGTAATATAGTCTCTCTAGACGTCTAGACAGTATTACATTAATAACTGAAGGTAATTACTGATCGATAGTCCAGTCATTGCAGACTGTCCTGTCCTCACATCCACCACTGCAACTCCTGTAAGCCAGGATGGCACGCGCCACGATGTTACGACACCGAGCATTGAAGTTTGGAGAGTCTCCGGGAATGTCTAACTTGGTTTTAGCACGCAACAAATTAATTGGAAAATTAAATAAATAGAGGGATTTGGAAATAAATTATCGTCCACTTACCTCCAAGACATCCTTCTACAGTCTGTAGTGTCTATAAGTACTAAATTCTATGCTCCTCATTCCTGACCCAACGGATAATGAAGAGTCATATTAAAATAGATCGGATGGCGGATTGAAATTTTAGGTAGGTACTTAAGAATAATAGCCTACGTAGAAAATTATAATATTTAATAATAGCAAAATAGACTAAAACCGATAGTAAAGGCGAATAGGCATCGCAGATTTTGTGCGATCCACAAATATTTGCCTGGGTGTATTCAACCGATAAGCCCCTCGTAATATCTAATATCAGCAAGTCAAGACACTGTTTTACTGTGAATTTGCCTTGAATTGAGTGTTATTGTTTTAATTAAATATCGAAACAAAACAAACTTATGTGTTTTATCTTAAATATCTGAGGAAAAATAATCCTTTATATTCAGTTAACAACATATTACACTATCTGTACCTTAAATTGAACGTTGTTTTACAAAATCTGCAAGTTCCATACTCTAGTGAATATTGAAACTGAACTAAACCCCTACGATATTTCTAAGACACCTCGACGAAATTCAATGCAGCCGTATCGAAACATTGGATTCGTGCCGAGCTCGCTCATCAATATAAATGTCTGTAACAGCTGGCTACACACTGCCCTGACGTTGATCGATCAAGTTGCAGAAAAAACTGTTGTGAACTTACTGACAAATGCTTGGGATTTTGTGAATTTATGGAGTGTAGTGTTTTGATGCAAGCATGATAAAATGACTCCTATGAATTTGCAAGAGCAGTGCAAGTTCAGATAGAATTATTGGCTTTAGTATAGCTTTACCACTTCTGCTATGGGATCTACTATAGGATTTCTAGATATGTATTTTGAGGCATTGATTTATTAAATAAGAATAACAGAAATTGACTTTATTCTGTGTACTGAAGCTCTATCATTAATACCTACATTAACACTATCTTAAACAAAACCCATAAGCCAACATTAACAATGGCACACAAAGAGACATCAAACATAAATATTCGAGTCTTCTAGAGGCACTAACTTTGAAATAAAACTCGCCAGCAAAAATATCCCAAAATTAATAGCTTCATAAACTCTCCAGCCGTAGAACTCCACTCGATAATACAGCATGATGAACCAACATCCGTTTTACAGCTGAAAACGCAGTCCCGGCCGACTTGCTGACGTATCAGTTGCGCACTACGAAGCCTTAACTAGCTTCGGAACATTTTCTGTTTAGACATGCTATTTAGATCCGTCTGAATGGATTGTGTAGATTCTTTCGCCTCTGGGGACCTTCGGAAACGTATCGACTCGCACAGGCAATACAGCTGGAATTACTAAAAGAATCACGTTACGATTAAAATTATCCCTTTGTTGTTGCAATTTGGTATTGTTTGGTTTTTGTATATTATTTTGGGCAAATGAGCATACGGTTCATCTGATGATAAGTAACCAACGCCGCCCATGAACATCTGTAGCACCATAGGGCAAGGAGATGCGTTGCCGCCCTTTAAAGTATGTAGGTATACTTTCAGGGAATAAGCTCGTTTTTTAAGGTCGCTAGGCCCGAGGCCGTATCTGTCCGGAAATAGTACATACATTTTTTTGTTTATTTAAATGTATTTGGAAAACATTGATTTAAATATTTTGTTAGATAAGCACATTTTGATGTACGTTATATACATACATATATCTTTCCTATGCATGCTGTGTTCACTTCAAGTAGATGTCAATTAAGCTAAGTAGTAGTATCTTATGAAATATTGTATCATTTTTGTTAATTGAAAATAAGTTTTGTGAACCAATATAAATAAACCACCGCTGGCAATTGGTTCGTGGTTCAACATTTTGTTGAAATAATAATAAATCTACTTAATAATTACACACGTACTCTTCCCATGATTATAAATAATAAGAATATCATAAACTGATATGTTATCTTCGGCCCAGCAACAGACAATCTAGAAATCAATGTTTAGTGAACCTAAACATTTATATCGGTGCTGGGAATGATAGACATTTTCTCGATATTCTCAGCTTTTTGTCTTCCACGGAGACAATTGACAATAGCAGTTAAGGGAAACGAATTTATGGGTAAGTTATTAATCTACTACTAAAATTTAATCTAATGTCTCATAGAATGCATTACTTATCATCATATAGGAACTGAAACGATTCATTTTTAAAATTACCAGATTTGAGAATACAAATATTTTACAAAATAACCAAATAAATAATTCAAAATGTACAGTTTAAAATCTACAGCTCGCAAGAGCCGTTACTTTCAGATTGATATCAACATTAGGATTATTAACATTAGGATGTTAATACTCCACGAACTCCTAGCAACAACGCACAATGAGATATTTCAATAAATCGAACTTAACATTCCTGTTCAAATATTGGAACCAATTTGCGGTTTCTTCAAACCCGTGTCGGTTAAATTAAACCATTCCGTCGATACTTCGGGCCGATGCTACACGTCCCTTTGAATTTCAAATTAGTTACAAGCAGTTGATACGGTGTTGAGGGCGTGGCGAAGTACCTTAACATCTTGGCAATGCTATTGTTACTTCCGAAATTTATGATGAAATGGAATTGAAGGGAATTTGTAATCAGACCTTTGCTAATGACTACCTATGCTTTGGAGTGTGGACGTGTTACAAGAGTTCTACGACTTGTTAATTCAATATTACCAATTTCATCATGCTTACGAATCGAATTGTGTAGAAATTTTAGAATGATACAAATTATTGGGAAAACTTTTGCTATTGTTTGCGTTGTACGTTCAATTTGATCGTAAGCGAACTATTCTGGCCATGGATTTTGGTAAAATAATCTGCATAGAATCCGAAAAAACACACTTGAGTAAGAATATTCAGCTTTTTCAGTTCTCTCATAATTTATTTCAATTCCATGTATCTATCAAATGGCAATGCGGCAACTTGATACCCGACATCCCAATCCAATGTTCTGAATTCCACAAAACCCAATCGCCAAAATATCGGAGGTCGGTGTGTGGCAGTGGAACATCTAGCCGGTAATTCCATTTCGGTTGCGTGTACGTCTGTCGTAGGTCGACTGTAAACCGCTATCGAATTCTATGACCAGTGGCTTGCACCAATCAGGACGTTCGATTTCACCAAACAATTTTGGTATTGTTAGATAGGTATATCAATTTTATGAATTTAAGATAATGTCTCTTTTTTTCGATGTGGCTTTTTTCTTATATGGAATTGGTGCTATGTTATAATTTCTCGCAAAAATAATTCTATACGTAATCAAATTTTTATTAAGTTGTTTGTTAAACTTGTTCACACTTATATTTAGTTACTATTTTACATCCTCCTGCCCTAATAACTTCAAGGTAGGCAAATACCGTTTCTGTATGTAGATTTTAGAAATACATTTTGAGGGTCTGTTTGGCTATAGTAAAAGCTGGTATTGTAACCCACCAAGTACCAACCATGATGAATGGCGATCTTAAATTTTTAGGTTTACACAGAGTTTTCTTTCTGATACAAAGCGTCTATGGGAACGGCTTTCTTTAGAGATATTTCCTGACAAAACATCTTCTGGTGCTGTCGGTGTTTGAATAGGTGGCTGATACCATTTATCATTATGTGGACTCGCAGCTCGTGTACCTCCTGTTCCATAAAACATAATATAATTATAAGCCGTGAGATTTTACGATCCACTCCTATGGCTAATTTTTTCGTAGAAATTATTATTCGAATTTCGCAAATAAATGTGTGCCAAATTTAAAAAAAGTAAATTAAAAAGTGTAATAAGATAATTATGATATCTTACCCACATTCAAAACATCAACCCATATCTGGAATTGCAAATAAAGCAATGTGGAAATCGAACAAAAAACAGTTCAAATCGCAAAGATGGTTGAAATTAATTAAAACTTCTAGCAAACTAGTGACATTTAAGTATCAACTACAGTTAAAATAAACATGAAAAATAGGCCAAGCGGGTATCAGACATGCAAATCAAGGGTTCTACACTAAAACAAACACGTGGGCCCAGCTCAAACTTGGTCGGATTTTGTTATTTTATGTTTTATTTATTTATTTAAATCTTAATCGTACACAAGCAAACAATATACAGAAAAAGTACAAATGTCGGTCTTATCACTTAAAGCACTGTCTTACAGAATGGGATGGATTTAAAAGAGTATACTGATTCTTCGTTCTGGGCGACTTCGCTTCATTCAGCCATAGTAATTATAACATAAACATATTCATATAAAAATATTTATTGTAAATTTACAACAAATTATTAATGAACTGCTTTGATTAAAACAACTTGTAAATTTTGTAATAACCTCGACATTGTAAACTGGTTTTGAAAAGAGCAACACTAGAGTTTCTTGCCCGTTCTTCTCTCGTGAAAACCGCTTTCCGAACTGGGTGGTAGATAAAAAATGACTGAATCTAAATGATGTTGAACATTTTAATGGATTCAATAAATTATTTTTATTTCATTTTCATGTCATTCATTCAAGGACTGGGACAGCCTTGTGATAGTTTCACTTTATTTTTTCTACTCTATAATCACTCTTAAGTTTAACTTACTTCTTGTGCAAGCTATCTCGTTGAGTAATTTAAAAAAAAAAAAAACAATTCATTACTATAAATGTGAACGACTGACATTTTTTACATATTATTTGATTTTGTTATTGGTATATTCAAATATTTCAAACCAAAGCCTCAAACCCACAATTGCCTTTTCCTGATCATTTTGAATATAAGATTCATCTGTCGATATTCCATCAGCCCTGCAAATTACATCAATGCAGTGTATTCTATTTTTTTGTAGTAAAAAAAAACTTCATAAAAAAACTTATTCTTTCTTTTTATCTATATTATTCGTACACCTGACGCTGCCCCAACTTTCGTCCTTTTCTCTTATATCCATCAAATGGTTGTCTGTAAGAAATTGCCTTGTGCGATAAGACCGAAAATTGTACTTTTTTCTTATGTGAATTGTTTTCTTTTGTTTCATTTCTGGTGAACAATAAAGCTTAAAATAAATGAATAAAAACTACTTTCTTGTATTCATCAATAAACTTCTTCAATTTTTAATTAAAATTATTACAAATGACACTCATAATTTTATTTTCTTTGATATCCTTATAAGGATCTCTAAAAAGCGATGCAATTTGAAAGCGGTACACGGAACGTCACCGAGTGGTGCAACAGAAGTTCTATCACGGCCGGACTAATTAAATAGCTCCAACTCTGTGACATCTGTCGCTGACAGCTCGTGCCCGGGAGCTGGCTGTAAAATATGCCTGATTCATTTGACATGTTTTATTTCTTTTGAGAAACGTGAGACGGGGAAAAATTAAATGGACTGGGTTCAGTTGGACGTGCGATCTGATATGAAAAAGGGGGTTCAAAGCAAGCTGCTTTAAGAATTCTTGAAGGCTATGTACAGAAGTGTTAATATGTGGGTGGTAGGGTTTTGGTTACTCTATTAGGAATTGACTTTAATTTCCAAGGACTAGAATGGGTCAGTAATATTTTCCTTCCATAATATCAGCTTATTTCATCTCCATCATCTTCTTGCTATAATTGGTAATGTGTTGATAAACAAGTCACAAAAATAGATAAAAAAATATCTACCCATTTTAGTTCCTGCTAGAAGTCAAAACAGAAAGGCAAAAAATAAAGAAATATACTGATCCTCGTTACTCCCGTATTTCATAGCTTTATAAATTAGAACGCGGTGGTCGAAAAAGATAAGATAAAAAAATGGAGTAAACATGGTCACGTCAGCTAGTTTGTATTTTTTATTTATTAAAAGTTGGGCTCGTTAGTACCGGTTTCGAATTACCCTAGTTTTTTCTGGTTCATGTTTCTATGAAATTTCACACGCGCTGGGCACTATAGTTTTATTTGCGCAATAGCAATAGGAATTTTAAACAACGCTTGTCAATATATACCTTATTTTCTGTCCTTTCTTCAAATTCATCCTCTCAGTAATTACATTCAAGAATAGGTCACACAATCTCTGGTGGAATTACTGAAAGTTGTGAGATGTTAGAGTTCTTCAAACTGCGGGCGGGAGACCAACACTCAAGAGGATTTTCTCCATGACAAAAAAGGGCCAGAAGATCTAGGTCCTGCAGCAAATGGGCAATTGGCTAAAATGGTACAAATTCCTATGCCTTAAATCAAATAGCCGAATCAAGAAGTAATGATGGAAATGAAACTAAAAAATATTATGTGTCCACAAGTTCCCGAGCTACGAACACTACGAACACCGACTCTGGGTAAGTTTTCGAGAAGGAAATGTTCGCCGCAAGTCAACACCTTTCATTTCAGTGTTCGCGGAGTTGTATAATCTTTTTAGACGGACCAAATGAAGAGTGGCATCCGCTGGCTTTTCATTATTTTTGTACAATGTTGCAGTTTTCATTTCTTTTGAGTTATTGTTTGGAGATTCTGTTGACTTATGCTTTATTGCTTTCTTTTTTCTATATAAACAGATATTTGGCTGGGATAAGTTTATACGTAGGTGGAGTAAGCCAATTGTTGTTTATGCAGGATAGTTTGAATTATCTTCTCGTAATGTTGGTTTTAGTATCATTCAGAATAATGCTTAAACTAAAAGATTAAAACGAGTAATATTATTAGTATTTATGTATATACTGCACCCAAATAATTACCATGTACATATTTTGTTGTTTTTTTATTGCATTAATGGTGAGGCGATCATGCCGTTCGCCTGATCGTAAGCCATACGACTGTACAAGAACAGTAGAAAAACCAAACAACACCTTGAATTACAAGGCAATGCTTGGTTTTCCACTGCGCTCATCATCCTGAGACATGAGTCTGAATATGGCCAATAGTTACTCTGGCTACAATATACTTCGAACCGAAACACTACAGTGCATTTACACTGCTGTTTGACGGGAGAAATAGACAGTGCGGTGGTACCTACCCAGACTCTCATATATGAGAGACCTACTACCAGTGAAAGAGGATTCCACCACCATCCAGAGATGAATACCATGTATTACCACCCGTCACAGCTATACCGGTCTAATAAATTCCTCTCAACGCTCCGTTTACCGCAACCAAGGCTATCCTATTAACCCTTCACGAGGCAATCTTATTTGTTCATATCCCATCTCTATTATCACTAACATTATCTAATGTTAAAGTTAATTATCATTATCTAGCGACCCATTTGTATTATCAGTAAGAGAAACTATTATCATAACTGTAGGGTTAAACAGGGTTGAAACTTGGCCATCCTATTAAATGCAAAGGTTATCTTTATTTAATGAAGGTGAAGTTGTGTGAATTTAGTTCGTTGGTTGTATCATAGATGGCGTTAGAGGTAAGTGAGAAGAGGCAAAATAAAGTTTATAGGTCTGTATTTAGAGGATGGATTTTGATTAATAATAGGAAGAAATTATATATATTTTTAATATTGTAAATGAATCCGTGGATATTAATGGAACAATGGCTTTTAACACGAATACAATTATTTTTTTGTATTGCGTTAATGGTTTTCAATAAATCAAATTATTTTAATGTTAATTAATATTTATTTAATCCTAAATTTTTATAAAAAATATCGAAGAAATATCTTTTTGTTTTTTTGTTATCATTGCTCTCACCATAAAGTTGGGTGTAGGGCACATTTGCCGTAAGTGTACCTATTACACTTATTGGTGGTAGGTCTCTCATATGTGAGAAGCCATCTGGGTAGGTACCACCGCAATGTCTATATCTCCTGTGAAACAGCAGTGTGAATGCACTGTTGTGTTTTGGATTGAAGGACATTGTAGCCAGAGTAACTACCGGATATATTGAGACTTAACATCTTATGTATCAGGATGGCGAGCGCAGTGGAATGTTGCTACTACTAAAAAAAAACTTCAGCAATTTTGCATATAGATCTTTTGGCGTCCGAATGCGTTGTTGTCATGCTGTTGCCAAAATATTAGGAACAGTTTTTCTCTCTTCACATTTATTATATTGGACATGGTAATAGTATTAGGTTACGCATATAAATAGCTTGTTTGTAATATGAAAATATATCTCATACTATTTTAAATACATATTTTTTAATTTTAATTGTAGTTCCTTGAGCCATTTGCCAATTGAGTTTAAATGAAATATACGCCTTTACCGATGATACAATTTACCATAAATATAAAACACAGGAATTAAAAAATATATATACGGCTTGGTAATATCGTGCTGACGTCACGTATGTAACACCGACATCTTTGACGATGACGTGTCAAAACGTAGACACCATAACGAGGTGACAGGAATGTGGGCGACAAGGAGTTTTAATGGGTTCCGTAACATTGTTGGAAGTTTGGCTGCTTCATAAAGGACTTGGCAAAACGATTTTGCGCAATAACATTTGCTTACCGAATATATTCCTTATTATTCGTCTGATGCAATAAGAAAAAAGGGAACGCGTTTGAAAGATTGAGACCATACATTATAACCTTCGCTAAGTGTCGAGGAATTTAACTCATCAAAATAAACGTGAAATCTATCTCTATACTATCCAAAGATTGACTAGGAGAGAAGGCCTCAGGCATAAAGTATACTTTGTACATATACTGGGTATCTCAAGACTGCTACCGAAAACGAAGCCGGGTGGTAGTTTTAGTCACTTCAGACTCATTGCAACAGAAAATGATGAAAAAAAGCGACGATTTTTTTTTGTTATTTTTTTCCTATCGTCGTATTTGGATGGTAAATTCATTTTTTTCCTAAAATAATAATGTATACTCTTTTATTTAAATAAGGACTCTAAGGTATAAAAGAGTTTAAATTATTATTTTAGCAAAATCTATGGATTTACCACCCGAAAATTACGATATTTAAAATAACATAAAAATAATTGTCGCGTTTTTTTGCGAAAATTTTTGTTGCACTGTGTTTGTACTCACTAAAACTACCACCCGGCTTCATTATCGGTAGCAGTCTTGATATACCCTGTATATGTAAACGAAAGCGGACCGTAGTTTTAGTGACTTCAGGTACTATTTTGTATTTTGCATAATAGCGACAATTTTTTTCCAATTGTCGTATTTGGGTGTTAAATTCATATTTTTTTTTATATATTAGTGTACACCTTTTTATTTTTAAAGACGCTGAAGTATGCAAGGGTTTAAATTATTATTTAAGCAAAATCTATGGATTTACCACTCAAACACGATGGTATTTAAAAAAATACAACATTTCTTTGAAATTTTTGTTTGTAGCCACTAAAATCACCACCCAGCTTCGTTTTCGGTAGTAGTCTTGATATAACCTCTATAAAGCGTTAATAAATAAATAAATACCTCAATCAGGCTCATTCCTGGCTGTAGTTGGATGTAGTTTGAAGTATAATATCACAAAGCCAAGACAATCATCATAAACCACGTGACAATTAAAAACAAATGAACAGTAAAATGTAGGCTGGACCCCAATAAAACGCTCAGTTTGTGTTTACGACCCCTACTAAGGTCCGAAGGCGCTTGTACTATAGCAATTAACGAGTTTTTATACTACCCTACATGTAACGCTTTTAATCAAAAGCAGTTTATTGCTGTGTTGAATGGGAACTATGTATCTTAGTAATGGTTTGATTTACTTTTCTTTTATGGTTAAGATAAATCCTCGCTCACATTTTCTATTGTAATTTCTGTAAGGTGGGATCGAGAGTCAGCATTTTATTGACGAGCATGAAAGCTCGTAATTCTTTACGGATGTAGGAAGTGTTTTTAGTCACAAATTATAATGTAATGAATAGAAATAGGAAAGTGCGTGGTGACCTCTTGCTTAATGGACCAGACGCGGCTGCCAAAATGTTCACGTATATATGTCGACCATATGTAGTTAAGTCCCACTGCAGGGCATGGACTTTCTTTATAATTGAGAGTACGATTAAGAGTGGTTATACCCACGCTGGCCTAATGCGGGTTAGCGGACTTTATATTCCATAGTTTTTTTTTTTATAAATCGCTATTATTGTTTTCATTCGTCGATTTAGTGTAATACACACATGATTGGGGAAGGCCTATGTTCAGCATACTCCCTGTGGCTGAGATAATGATCAAAACACACATGACACTGAAAAGTCGGAAGACGAAAGGTCGGAGCGATAGCTTCATAATGACCCATCCACTGTACCAAATTTCAAGGATGAGGTAATACCTACTTGGGTATACTTTGATGTATTGTCAATACCATGCGTGAGTCTAATTTTACAAGCATGCTAGTGGCCCGGCCGCGGCTCCACTCGGGTGCAGATACACTTTATTGAGAATACTCTATCACCTATGTTGATCAGGGATTTTGCAGGATGCTAATGGTGAATTTTTTTTAATCGACTCTTAGTGGTGGTAGGTCTCTAATATGTGAGATAGCCGTCTAGGTAGGGACATAAAAAGTGTATTATCTATGGTAGGTACCGCCGTAATGTTTACTTCTCCCGCCAAACCGCAGGGTAAATACACAGTGGTGTTTCGGATTTTAGCCAGCGCAACTACTGGACGTATTGGGACATAACATCTTATATTTCAAGATGGCGAGCGCAGTGAACTATCAAGCATTGGTAAAAAAAAATGTTAGAGAGTCTATTTAATGCAAATTATCGCATCCCCTTTATAATATTAATATATTAATATATTTTTTAAACATCTACTATTTCGCTAGTTGACCAGTCTAGGCATGTGCTAACAGCAGCAGGTGGAACAGCATACCGTACCCAATCAGCGAAGATATTCGAAACGCTTTATGCAATGTCGGGCATGTCTTCCACCTGATCAAGTCTTCTGAATTTACCTATGTATTATGTTCTTGTGTGAATAGAAATAGTATTGTTCGAGCGATTAACTATGAATTTACATCATACCGGGTATATCAAGACTGCTACCGAAAACGAAGCAGGGTGGTAGTTTCAGTGACTACAAACACAATGCAACTAAAAATTTCACAAAGAAACGCGATATTTTTTTAAATATCATTATTTTTGGGTGGTAAATCCATAGTTTTTGCTGAAATAATGATTCAAACTCTTTTATACCTTAGAGTCTTTGTGAATAAAATAACGACCAAAATACGACAATTGGACAAAAACACATAAAAAATTTACCTATTCTATTGCATTGCGTTTTAAGTCGCTTAACCCGGCTTCGTTTACGGTAGCTGTCTTGATATATCACAAATCATATAGGTATTTTTCTTCAAATAGAGTTGACTCAATTTTTCCTTTTGTATTAATCAAAAAATTCTGTAAAATTTGAGCGCATGCAAGAGAGACGGCAAGTTTTCCCCACTACAAACCCTCTCTTTTCTTATAAGCTACTTGAACATTGTTTTCACAGAAAGCTTTGTTTTAATGGTATTTGTTTGCACGCAAAAAATAAAAAAAACAACATCACAGTCAAATACTCTAAAGACTGAGTTGAAAATATCAAACACAACCCCAGTATTTTAAATCTATTTGAGCAGGTTAGTCCACCTTAACCCCAATCTTCCTATAGACCCTGTTAATATCGTGTAAAAATACATACTAATGATGATCCTAGGCAATTAGTGATTCCAGGGTGGCCATACTCATGTTATCAAGATTCCTGTCGGGGTAATATGGTCGCATTAAGTACGCCACGGTCGTGCAATTGTGCTGTAATTGCCAATATTCACCGTCTTGCGTATAATGTTTTACAGGCTTGTGGGTACAGAGCTATGCTATAAGATTCTGTTTTGTTAGCTTGGGCAGTGGTAACAGTCTTGTGATATGATGCTGATAGAGGTATGGTAAAAGCTGTTATTTAGATAGAAGCAAAGTGAAGCTGTGTGAAGGAAAGGTTTTTACTTGGTTCGGATAAATATCCGAAGTCAATACTTTCTTTAAAAATCCCCACTATTTATTTTTCTCCCATCTGTTCTCAGAGGCTACTAAGACATTTACAGTACTGCAGGTGTGTAGTTTCTATACTTTATTGTATGGTATGATACACAGTAGTAAAAATAAACAAATAATTAAAGTATAAAAAATAAATACCTACCCCCAACAATCGCATACATACTCCTGACCCCACACTTAGATCGTGGCTTGTATCGTGGGCACAGAGTACATTTTACTTACTATCGTGGGTATCAGTAACTCCGAGAGGATCGAATCCATGGTCTCTAGTTTCATCACAGAGTATTTTACTATATAGGAAAGTTTCACGGCTGGCGTTTAAGCAATTTCGCCACGGAAAGAAAGATCGTTGTCAGAAAGAAAAATAGCTTAAAGAAAATTAACTGTTAAAGATCATTTATGGATTTCTTACTTATCCAATATCAGTAATTTCACTGAACTCATCAGACATCGTACTTTTAATCTCCAGAAAATTCTACTAGAAATGTAATTTTGATCGCCTATGAATGCTTCATCGCATAGCCTAGTTCTATACGCAACAAAGCTACGTCATCTGGATACAATATTAATTGATATTGGTACCGTAGCGTCGCCATCAATGTCATAGTCTTGTATTAATGCATGAGCTGAATACACGCGTAACGACTAATGAATAGTTGTGTTAAATCGTGTATGAACATTCATTTATCATCTTGGAGATACATTGTTATGATAGGGAATTGATCTGTGAATTTTGTTAAGAGTTTTTGTTGCTTGATCAGGCGAAAAGATAGATAAAAGCAGGGGCTGAATTGGCTGAATAACAGACATTGTTATTTCATCTCAAGAGCCCGTGGCCGCCAGACCTTCGCAATTATATAAAAGTTGAAAATTTGTCTGTACATATCTTTAATTATATTTTAATTTACATACATACATACATAAACTCACGCCTTTTTCCCAGAAGGGGTAGGCAGAGGTGCCAGGACACCCACATTTCGCCTTGTATGTTCCGTCCCACAATGTGATAGGTGGCGAGCCTATCGCCATATCAGGCACAAATTCCTGACTCTGAGCTGATAATGAATAGAAAAATCCAATATCACTTTGCCCAACCCGGGATTCGAGCCCGAGACCTCAGCTTTGTAACCGTACCTTAGTACAACTACGCCACCGAGGCAGTATTTTAATTTACTTGAATATAAAATAGCATTTCAAAAATATCCTTCCGTCAATCAAGTGACTTCTAAATATTCCATATCTTAACAAATACTACTCAAGAAAAACGAACATGTCCATATCACCTAATTGTGCAATTAATATGCCCAATATAAACGAATTTCAGAACCTCACTTTTTTTCGTAGTCTGCTTCACGTTAAACGTCCCCTAAGTATTTATTTATTTATAAATTCTTTATTGAACACCACATACAGTAATAAGATAAAAAGAAAAAATATGACAACACGTTAAATAAAGGTGACAATTGGCGGTCTTATCGCTTAACGCGATTTCTTCCAGACAACCATTAGATGGATTAGGCTGAAGAAAAAAAAAAAGCTACAAAGAATAGGGTGGTCACAAAAAAGGTAAAAAAGAAAGAGAATATTAATCATAAATGAAAGTAATATGTACAAAATATGAGGAATCCTTACTAATATTATAAAGGTGAAAGTTTGTATGTATGTATGTATGGATGTTTGTTACTCTTTCATGAAAAAACGGCTCAACAGATTTTGATGAAATTTGGTATAGTGATAGCTGACACCCTGGATTAACACATAGGCTACTTTTTATCCCGAAAAATGTAGTGTTCCCGTGGGATGAGTCAGGAAACCAAATATACATATTTTCTACTCTTTCAAATTCAAATTGTTGGCACGGGATGTCCTCTCCTACGGAAGGGAAATATAGTCGACGGCACGCGGGAAATATAGTTAGTAGACACGCGAAATAATATGTTCTTGATGTGGATTGGACTCAAAAACTATCTGCACCCGGGCGAAGCCGGGCCCGACAGCTAGTTAAAATATATATTTTCATTAAACATACATAGACTACATAAAATAAAAATATCGTATAATATACTACATAAACTACAATAAAATATAAAATACTGATTTAGGGGAAACATGAAAGTAATAATAAATTTAAAGTGATAGATAATGTGCTCTAAGGAGCCTTTTGAAGATGGGGAGGGATTTAGCTAATCTAATGGACAATGGCAGTTCATTCCACAAGCGAGCAGCATGGACGGTAAACGATTTGCCAAGGAAAGTACTGCTATGCTCGGGAATTGCTAACACCAAATTCTCTGAGGATCTAAGAGATCTTGCATGTGTGCTACTGAGGAAAGTAAAACGTTCTTTAAGGTAACGGGGAGTAGTGGAATGGAAAAGAATAGTATATAAGAGAAATAGGATACGAGTATTTCGGCGAAGGCGTATTGGTAGCCACTTGAGCTTTTTACGAAATTCAGACACATGGTCATATTTGCGAAGTCCAAATATGAACCGGATACAAAAATTTGGAAGTCGCTCAAGTTTTTCAAACTGGGCTTCGGTGAGATCGAGATAGCTAGCATCAGCATAATCAAGGAGAGGAAAAAGAAGAGACTGAACAAGCGCAACTTTCGTGGAAATTGGCAAAAAGTTCCGTAGCCTTCTTAAAGACCCCGCTGCTGCAAATAATTTGCGGCTGAGTTCTTGCAGTTGGGGACCCCAGGATAACGTTTTGTCCAAAATTAAACCCAAGTTCTTAACTCTATCACTATAAGGGATAATGCATCCATCAAATATCACGGTGGGTATGAGATTGGTATCAATCCTGGAAACCATCCTGGAGCTGCCAACAACAATGACTTGAGTTTTTGCCGGGTTGACTTTCAAGCCATGCATCTTACTCCAATCGTTTATACGTGCGAGATCTTTGTTGATTGCAGATATGGCCTCCGTCACCCTGTCAGCTGGTGCTTGGTAATATAATTGTAGGTCGTCAGCATAGAGATGGTAGGAAGAAATAAGGTCGTTGGAGATAGAATTAATAAGTATGTTGTCTTATGTGAAAAAAAAATTATACATTTGCAAAAATATATTATTTTACTAATGACCCATATACCTTTTGAACCTTTTATATGAATACTCTAATAAATAAACCTGTATAGACAACTTCCACTAAAACAGTAAACTGAAACACCCACCCGTGGATGCAATTAGCTCGATCGTTAATTATTTTATCGCACCTACATACCGATCACGAGCCGGTACGTTCAAAATTACTGGATGGAATTCCCGACATTTCTTCCCACATACCGCTTCGAAGCTCTTAATAAAGGGCCAACTTTGTTGTGCTGTCGGAAATATGTCGTTAGGTGTCGAAGAATTTACACGTGGCGCTAATGGCTCGTTCATAGAGGATGTTATGTGGGAATTTAAGTGAAGCTTTATAGTATTAGAAAGTAAGCAGAAAAAATTAGCGAATAGTAGAGTGATAATACGCATTTATTTTTAATGATAATTTGCCTGCTCTTTAATAATCAAACTAAATTCAAGCGGTCATTCGAAACAGAGAAACGTAAAGTGTTTAAAGTTTACAATAGTTTTTACGGGGAATTAAAAAAACAGAAGGAGGCTATACTTAATTTCCTCCGTAAAAAATGGGATGTATGTGGAATGGGCAACCTCCGTGGCGCAGTTGGTTGTTATGTATGTAACTATGCGATTGTTAGGTGTATATATTTATATATATATATATACTCATCCGCAAATAACACGAAGCTTGGAAATAAAAGAGGTTTTAACCAGTAATTTAATTACAGTTCAGTTCAGTAATTTAATTTAGCATTTATCCATATATTTCCTACACCATGAAACCAACTGAGATGACAGACAGCTTTTGCCATAAAATACCCACCAACATATTCAGAAAAAAAAAACCGTAACCTTTGACAGTTTTACATTAACTAACGAATACTTTAACGAAAAAAACAAATTTAAATAGTGTAAATTTTAATATAAGTTTGCATCAACGGTGTAATATTTTCAGCGCGTGTTTCATTGAAGCATATGGCGAAATTGTAAAAGTTTAACGTTGCATTTTAAAGCATTAGTATCAAACTGCAGATGGTACAGGAACAGGTGACGTTGGTAATATAAAAGCATTACGCGTTTTCGCTGAGCCTGCAAAGGGACGATTTATGACCGTCGACGCTACTACGAGTTTGATTGGCTTCTCGAAGATATCTCACGTGGTTTTTCGATCGACTTCCAATTTTCTTTTATTCTGGTTTCGCAATATACCTAACATAGTCCGCCAACCCACATTAGGCCAGTGTAGTTGACAATATGGCCTAACCACTCTCAATCGTACATGAATTGTAGAGAAATGTGCTCTGCAGTGGTGTATATGTGTTGATATATCATTATACCAAATGGTCAGCTCAGTACCATTAAGAGTATCTTTGCAATTGTATTTTATTATCCCATATCATATCATCGTGGGACGGAACACACGAGGCGAAATGTGGGTGTCTTGCCATCTCTGCCTAGCCCTTCTAGGAAAAAGGCGTGAGTTTATGTATGTAGAGTATATCAAGACTGCTACCGGAAACGAAGCTGAGTTTTCCTACCTTCGTATTTGGGTGGAAAATACATATTTATTTTCTCAAATAATAATAGTGTACATACTTGTATTTTTAAAGACGCTATTGTACGCAAGGGTTTAAATTATAATTTAAAAAAAAACCATAGATTCACCATCCAAACACGGTGATATTTAAAAATCACAAAATATAATTGTCGCGTTTCTTCGCAAATATTATAGTTGCACTGTGTTTGTAATCACTAAAACTAGCAGTCTTGATATAAACTATATATTATAGGAAAATTGGATAGTATACCTTTGCTTAGTATACATTGCTTTAAGCGATAAGACCGCCATTTGTAATTTTTATTTCTTCTTTTGGTTTCTGTATATTGATTTTTTGTGTACAATAAATATTTAAATAAATAAATTAACTTTTACAACAAACCCCAGTGTAATGTGCTAAAATGTTCATTATAAACTCTCCGGCTAACAAACTATACAGAGTTTTTATTATACGTTACAATTAATCTCGATAGTCGATACCGTCTCGGAATGACGACCCGGCGCGCACTGGCGCAACGTTTCATAACACTTTGGGAACACATTCGCATATCTCCTTTTAAGGTGCGATCGGGAACGGCGGCGCGGCGGGAATTGGTCGATTTGTCTACCGGACGTTGATGGGGAATTAGTCAAATGAGTGCTTGTTTTAAAACCACAATTTAGCGGAAATTAAGTCACTCACCCCCTAAAAATATTTTCATCTTCGAGAATAACTAGTAGTGACTCTATTCCGTTTAGAAGTCTGATAACGAGCCTCGCCACTCCTATTTTTACAAGCCCGTGCTTTCACCTTTACACAGCATATCTCATACACTCAACGACTTGATGAACCGAGCAGATTGTGCTATCTCTAATGGAAGCATTCTTTTGTTTTCTAATTGCTAATGGATTTTATTTTCTTCGTGTGTTGTACTCTGGTATTTACAAGGGCTTAATATTAATGCATGGGAGTAAATCTATGGGATGATTTAGTTGCACTATGGAAGCAAGCAAGTTACACCTGCAAGTTTTGTGTAAAATGCTGTAAGTGATGAGTTGGTCAGTAGTTTTAATTGCAATAAGAATATCCATTAGACGCCTACTTATTCTAAACGGGTTGTTTACTATTATGTTTTGAATTGATTCTATGTTTTTGGTTTTATGCTCTGCCTACCCATTCGGGTACTTAAATGTGAGAGTTGTAATCGAATAAGGAAACCCTTAAAGGCCACCCTTAATGCGAAATCTTGTTCAAACTTTTAATAGCCTTACAAAGTTTTTTACCTTACCTAATAATATACATTATTGGAATATTATAGGAATACAGTTTGAACTTCGGCAATTTATTTACGCCCCTAATAAAATTACATTAAGGTTTTCCTTTATTAATATTTACCTAATTTGTTTAAGTGGCCTATTGCTATTAATGGTATTAAACAGGCCGTGAAATATAATAATAGGGTTATTTTTCAGGACGTAAGTGTGTCTAGCGAAAAATGGCTGGCATACACCCATACAACGATATAGGCGACGCAAGATGGTTAGATATTATGTTCCGTTAATCCCATGATTTTATTTTATTTTATTTTCTTTATTCAACAAAATCCACAGTCCTTAATACTTTTATAATACAACTGGTGTGCTTATCTTACGGCCAATAATGGATTTACATTTTAAAATTTATCGTCAGTGTTATTCCGCCAACACAGATGATAAATTTTAAAAAGCTTTGCCTCGTCTGATTATCGGTTCACATGATCGGTTCACTGTTTTATGGGTTTTGGAATGCTTGAAAATAATGAAATCGTTGTTTACCGTGTAGTGAATTATTTTTTGTTTTATTGCAATGAATGACGAAATAAGCATGCCATTTGCCTGATGGTAAACGATACTATCGCTCATGGACAGTAGCAACTTTACATACCGTAGAAATTCTTGCAAATCCCATATATTATGTAGGTAAAAGTGAGTGTTGATTGACTATCAAGTATCAATACATACATGACTCCGAAAAGTCCACGACCACCGTGTACATCTCTGTACATAATTCTAATCTATGCCTGCGACCACCGTGAACATGTTGGCAGCCGCGTCTGATCCGTTTACCAACAGGCCACCACGCACATCATATAGGTACTTGATCGAAATCACAAGTTTATGAACGCACAAAGGAATACCCATATTACCACTTTACCCACGTAAATGTATTGTTACAAGAATTATAGGTGCAAAGTTAGAAAATGAAGGAAAGTTATAATAAGAAAAGTTGTTCAAACTAAAACTCGTAAGTTAGGATACAATACTAAACTCGTGCAAACAGAAATCTATGATTTTAATCAGGACTTTCTTATGCCGTGTTGGGTATTGTTTTCTTTATTTATTGGGGAATTGTTCGCGGTTTCTTAGTGGGCTGGAACGTAGTTTGGATTTTGCAAGCTTAGTTTTTGAATTATGTGTGTGTAATATAGGTTTTTGATTAATTGATGTTTAGTTGTTTGTGTTAATTAAGGATATACTGAGATAGACACAAAACACTAGATTCCTGTGGCTAATTATGAGTATAATTTATTGGACGTGGCAGACTCCCTGGCACAGTTGGTTTAACGCCAATTGTGAAACGACAGGCCGCGTGTTTGATCCCCATACTGAGATAAATATCTGTGTGAAGTAAAATAATTTGTTTCGGGTCTGGGTGTTGAAATACCAAAAAATCTCTTGTAGTTTCTGTTACCAACGAAATAGGACTCGATCGTTGTTGATGAATGATTTTCATGCGCCGATTTTTCTTTTCAAGGCGTCAAAGATTGAAATTTGTAAAATATTCTTAAAATATATATAGAAATATATATATATATATATATATATGTAATATATATATACATATTTACTCAATATTACAATATACATAAAACATTCTTAAACAATAAAACTAAAACCAAATATATAGATTTTTATAGAAGTTACAAACAAAAAACATCTAATCAAATAGACCACCTGTCATCGTCCCTGGGGCAAAAGAGCCCAGAATACTGCAGGCATTTCCTCTTTGGATGGCGATAGCTATCCTTTGCGTAAGAAACCACCCAGAGCGATAGTCCCCACCCAGATCTCTAAGACGACGGCCAATGTCCTTAACAAATACTTTGGCTTCAGTTCCCCAAGAACCAGTCACCTCAATGGCAAAAGGAACAAAAAAATAATTCCTTAAAAGAGGAGCATATTTTGCTCGCTTCGACTCGGCAGCTACTTCAGCAGCAGCTGCAGCTGCTCTCGTCGTTCGGCCTAAGTGGCTCACGGCGAACGTGTTAACGCACGTGGCATCCCAAAGTAGGCACCTTCCCCTGTGCCAAGCCAACAAAGTAAGACCATCAGGCCTTTTACCGTCGGTGCGAAGTAAGCCTGGGGGCTCAAGTACGCAAGGTACGTTTGCGGACACGAGAGCCCTACGGATGATATCATTGAGAGCAAGGTGACGTGCAAATCTACCTGAACAACGCACACAACTCAATGCGTGATGGCCGTTGGCTGCCACTGTAGAGCCACACGTGCAAGTGTGAGGCTCACAAACATTGCAACCCAAACGCAGGGCTACGGCCACACGCAGAGAGTCGGCGTCGAGAAGTGTGCCCAGGTGAGGTGACGGTAAAACGTGCAACCACGCTCCCGATTCAGGAGTGGAAACGCCTTTCAGCCTACTGCCTAGCCATATCTGCCCCCGTAACGCCCTCTAAGAGTTGGTCCCGCAATCTCCTTGCTACATCATCCCACAAGCGCTGGCTATCTAGGAACTTTGGGAGCCCCGCTCTCGGATTGCTGACCGACCAGGCTTCACAGGCATTAGTGGCGAATGGTATGTCCACCCGATCACCATTTGGAGACAAAATTCTAGTGACCAGACTTATCACGCCATTGGCCGACGCAAGAAAGGCAGGCAAACCCACATCCCGGGATCGTCTTATACCCAAACCCCCATGCCGAATCGGCAACGTTGCTTGGTCCCATTGTGCCTCGCTTAAGGAGACGTTTAACAAGGTCTCCACCGACATTTTAAGGACGTTATCAAAGCTGGAAATTTCAACAGGGCACAGCCATGTGGGCGCAGTACGTAATAAATACGTGATCTTTGGTACAGCGAAGCACATTCTCAATAGAACCAAAGCAACGTGTGGAGTAAGATTGTTTAACCGTGCTTGAGCAGCTAAAAGAAGTTCTCTACGTTGTTCAATAGCTGCGGGAACATATATATATATATATATGTATATATGTAGTTGTAATATATATATATATATTATATAGAATACTATCTACTATGTATTATTGCTATGTACATTTATCAATAATAGAAAACAGAAAATGGTTCAATCTTCCTTTTAGAGTAAATGGCTACATGTTTTTTTACTAAAAACAAAATACTTTGAGGCATCACTTTCACCATAAATATTTTAAATAATAAGCAAAAAACCTCCTTTTTACCGGAACTCGAAAAAAGAAGGAAGGAAAACGTAATTCAAGTCTGTCGGATTAATTAATTTTTCGAGGATAATGTTTCTAATTAAGTGGATTCCGTGGATCTTAGTCAATGAAGGATTTAAATTTAAAATTTAAATAAACAATAAAATCCATAAAAATTAATGTGTTGGAGGTCGAAGATTTGAACCCAAGTCAACGCAGGTTAGGCCCAGGAGGTATTGATAGTCAATCACCACGTACTTTAACGGTGAACGAAAATATCGTGAGGAAACCTGCATACCATACCGATTTGAAAGTATTTCTATTGTATGTCCATCAACTCGCACTAGGCTAGCGTGATAGGCTATATCGCCTAACCACTCTCAATCGTGCTTTCGGTTGCAGAGGACGGCCGTGCCCTGCAGTGGGATGTATATGGGCTTATACAGTACAGCACAGTACAGTCCAAGTGAGCAAACAAGTCACCTGATGGAAAGTCTTTACCTCCGCCCATGAATATCCACAACGCTTGGATCGTAGATCATAAAGAGGTAAGGAAAACGGAAGAGAACAGGACAGGAGTATTGGGCATCCGACAATCTCACAATCAATCGATGGGCACTTTGACTTTGAAGTTTCTTATGCATTTTTAGTTTATGCTATAATTGAAAATGAGAACATGTGGGTAGTAAGGACAGCTGCATAGCTAGTATATCTCCCAGGAATTTTACAGACGCCTAAGTGTGCCAACCAGCACTAGGCCAGCGTAGGACGATGGTCTAAGTCCTCTACTTTTTTTATTGCATTGAGTGGCGAGACGAGTATGCCGTCTGCCTGATGGTAAGCGATACAACCACTTATGAATAATAGTAAAACCAAACATACCTTGAATTACAAAGCAATGCTTGGCATTCCACTGCGCTCGCCATCCTGAGACATAAGATGTTAAGTGTCAATATGTCTACTCTTGCTACAATGTCCTTTAATCCGAAACACAAAGGTGCATTTACACTTCTGTTTGGCGGGAGAAATAGACATTGCGGTGGTACCTACCCAGGTGGCCTCTCACATATGAGCTCCCCCCAGTAAGTGTAAGTCTACATCGTTCAAAAGGCCATTTTAGCCCGATACAGTACAAATATAGCGTATAACCTCCATATAACCTTTTATATTTATCCCCTATTTAACCGACCCCAACATAAAAGCATTTTCGATTTACTGATTTCACACTTCAAAGAGCAGAAAACAAAACGCGAATTTGTCATTTTTCTTGTATTCGAGAGATGTTTTGTGAACTGTTGCGAATGTTAAGCTATTTATTGACTTAGTCAGCTCCACGCAAATTTAAAGCACAATACTGTTGACATAAGGTTTAAAATTAAATGCGCTATATTGCTCGGTGTTATTTTCGTTCCATAATATTTCACTGGACAAAATTTACGCGTCAAAAAACAAATAGATTAAGATTTTGTTTTCTTTTTCATTATGTTTCTATAACTATATAAAGGCACGCGTAAGTATCAAAATAACACCTGATAGTCATGGCAGTGCAGTCTTCATGGAGTGGAGTTTCTATCGAAGTATTTGAAGTGGTATAGTCGCACTATTGTCAGCCAGGGTTCAGCATGAATATGGAAGTTCGGAGCAGTACCACTATCTCACAGGATATGGACGTCAAGCGATAGCATTGTTGCATTTAGTTCGGTGAGTGACGTTCAGTTGCGGGACGTCCAATATCTTTTCCCTCTTTCCATTGTTTCTCCATCCCTTCCCTGAATTTCATGAGCCGACAACATATCCACGATCCAAGCGTTATGCAATAAACAATTGGGGCAGTGATCACTTAGCAGGTGACCTGTTTGGTCGTTTGTCCAACAAATGCAAAAAAACAGCGATGGTGGTCACTCATGAGTCGATACTATTATGCTGGATTGGTCTAAATCTAATAACTATAGAATGAGCCCAAAACGCGACAATTTTGAATAACTTGATGGTGGCTATTACAGGTTTTGCCCATTCGTATATACTTTAATCATCTCTAGGTAGATATGAATTTCTACCATAAGAAAATATATTCACCATATAATTTTTCCTGCGGCTATAGTAGAAATTAGAAATATGAGTAACAAATATATTTCAAACGGATTGTTCATCGTATGCTTTTATTATAAAATCTATGATCAACAATGACTTGCATTGGCAGTTGACACTCGTAACATACTTCTAATGTAAATAAATGTGATAAAAGAATAACTATAATTTTATTATTATCTTGCACAAGAACGCTTTCGGCAACAGAAGACCTTAATTCTTTTTTGTTGTTTTTACTAATTAAAATATTGGTGATATGAAGAGACCCTCAAATTCTTATTATTATAATACGGTCAGTATTATAATCGGTTTTTCTCTTTGCCTCAACATAAATAAATAATTGTTGACGGCAACAGTACTGCGGTTGGAATAAACTTAGTCAAGTTGGAGAGTTCGCCGTCACTTGGATGTATTAAATTAACATCCGGCTTTAGTTTTTGTTGCAAATGGAAGAGAATTGTATTAACGCAGGAATTAAGGTGTTTCTGTTATTTGTGTAGGAAATATGTATGTATTCTGTCGTAATTTATTTAAGCGATAGATTTTTATTATTGGTCTGTGTCTGTAGGGGTATTTTTGAGTATCGATTTGTACTACTAAACTTAACTCGCTTTTATGGAATATAAAACAGTAGGTTAGTACCAGAAAAATAATCTGAATGACTTTACATGAATTACATTTTTTTTACTCTGCATAAAATGTCATACAATACATCTTTCTGAATTCGCTCAAACATCTGATTATAAATTCGCGCTTTGAGAAACTATTAACCAGTCACTTATTGGGGGCACGCTCAATCGCACCCAGTCCAATCAGCGGACAATGCTCGTGAAGTGCCATGCGACCGCGCCAACCGCACCGACTAATTTGGACTTTGTATTAGATACAGTGGGATTGGCCGCATCCAATCTCGGTCAGTTTATACTGTCTCAATTCCACACCTGGAGATGCTGGCTTTGTGGTTTTGGCGCACGTGGCGGGAACTAGCGTGATAGAAAATTGATTTTGGAATTCGAAATTCGATTTGTTTTGAATTTCGAAGACGTGGAATTGAAATTCGAACGCCTATGTATGTTTATTACTTTTTAATTTTGTTTATAAAGTTTTTGCTTGCATTACAAGGTTGAAATGTTACAAGAAGCTTTCATTCGGTTGTATTTTTTATATTTTATAATTTATGAATAAAGAAAATAATAGGCGCTGTTATAAACTACAGGTTTTCTTGTAATATATTCAAATCAGTGACTCTAATTCATTACAATCTGATCTAAATCTGTTCATAGAATGGTGTCACAGAAATAATATGTTATTAAATCCATCTAAATGCCACTAAATATACTATTTCTAGCAATATATGAAAGGAAATACCATACCATGTCATCACTTGGCCCTTAAACTTGCACTACAATCAGATTGTCACGAGCAAGAAACTATTCTGCACTTGTTGGTGACGACAGTTCAGATAGTGTTATATAGTGTCCACCGACGCGAGATGTCTATTTCTTATTAATAGTGCTTGACACAGGTATTCCAGCCTAATTGTGTTCAAACATTTCCATAGGGAAATTCCTCTTGGATACCTTAAGCAAGGTATGATGGTATTTTTACCGGCTAGAAAACCCACGTCACTCAATTGGCACTATGGAGAAACTCACTTGCATTGTAGTCTATTGTTTTTCGCGTCAGTATGAAAATATTGAATTAATCGCTACCGCCTGTGCTTCATACCACAAGAAATTAAAATAGATAAGCTGTCAAGTGCCTAGGCCGGTGCTAGACTGCGACATGTATGTAAGGATAATAAGAGAACTCAGGTAAATCCATTCAGTAAGACTATTCTGGGTAACATGTTGACAATTAATTTATAACTTTTGTCATGATTTATATTGCAGTGACTGGAATTTTGTTTGTTATTATAACACAAGGCAGAATTTGTATGTATGTTTATATGGCTATATTGCCAATTACAGTTCGTCAGGTTTACTTCTGTTCAAAGATAGTTTAGCTCCAATACTTAAGAAAAGCATTTAAGTATCGTTCTTTATCATTAAAAAAAACATTATAAGCTAACTTCATTGAGACATGGGGTATGAGTAAGTAGACAAGGTAATCTATTGGCATATTAAGTTGAAAGCTATAGAATCAAATATTAGATTTTGCTAATATTAGATATTAGTCTTAATCCATAATATATGATTTTGGCTTTTAATCATATTTTGGCTCAAAATGACCTATCAACCCGTTATTAAAGAAGGACCTATTGACGTATTGGAGGCAGAAAGATGTATAAATCGCTCTTCTAGAGTGTCTTCCATAAGTACAAAATTTCTTATGTTACAAATCTTCAATGAACGTTTCCCAAAAAATTAGATTTTTTTAGTTAGGTCACTTTAATTCTAAAGGTGCGATATCTTAACCTACTTGCAGTTTCATACTTTTCTGTTACTACAATACACTAAAAAGCTAATATACTAATTATTTTATACTATATAGATCGCATTAATCCCTTCTCTAATGGATGATTTATTTTGCTTCAATATTTCTCTCTACGAGTCCTGAGTGACCGCATCTCCGCGTCCTCTACGCATCGTTACACCACAGAGAAGGCTTCTATTACTTATTGATGGGGGTCATTGTATTGGAGAGTTAATTGGAATTGGATTGAAACATATTTAGCATTTAACGATACTTACCTATGAATATGCTACTTTTTATGATTTGGTCAAGAGTTAGTAATCATACTGTTAATTATTTTTATTATCTACCACTAGAGATGAGAATGTTGTGTTGTTGTGTGTGTGTTGTTATTTCATATAATATTTGTGTACAGCGCCCTCTATAGTAGCATTTTGTATATGTGGATTCAAAAGCATAATATAGTATAGAAGGCGCGTCAGTGTATGAAAAAATATTGCCACGTTTTGTAAAATTTAAGGACTCTCGTCAACTATACCTATATACTCGTATATAAAAGTAGTAAGACCACGATAATTTTTTTTTTTGATAAAGTACAACATGATATTAAAAGTACCCTGAACCGACGTGAATGCATGAAGAGCTTAATGAAAGTGGACGAAGCGAAAGTAGTATGTCAGGATCAAGCAATGTGGGTATCCATAGTCTGTGCCTGCCTTTATGGGAAACAGGCATGAGGCTTATTACCCATTAAAAGGCAACTTGCTATTTCAACGTCTTAATTCCTCCAAGTCCGAACCTGTAACACAAACATTAAAGTTGAGTTATACTGAATAGACGGGAGATTAGTAAGGTCACCTAGACTTCGGTAACTACGTTTGAAGTCTAGCAAAAAGTTAAGATCACTTGTTGGAATAATGTTTGAACATCAAAGATAAGTGTCTAATAAAATTATTTAAATTTGAACGTTCAGAACTAAAGTATTAATGCAAAGTTAACGTGGGTTTATTATAAAAATCATTACTAATACACAAAGACCTCCTCCAAAAAATCCATAGCTATTTATTGGAAGACTTTTTTATTACTTTACAAGATCTTTAAACACAGTTGCTTCTCAAACAACATCAGCGCAAATCGAAATATTAATTAAAACTTCTCACTGGTGCTACTAAACCTGCTATAAATAACGTTACAACTTTATAGCAACTCGTTAATAGCCAATAACAGTTCCATGACAAACTATCAGGGCAATAAAAGTGTTAATGAGGATATAAGTGAGTCCCCATTTCGTTACAAGCCACGTATTCTCATAAAAGATAATGAAATCCGTTATTAGCTCTCTGTGACGTCACGGCTATATTGTATGTTATATGAATCCTTTTAGTGTTATTAACGTTGCTTTATGAGTTACTTTATTTTTATTGATGGATGGTATTGCAATATTTCGTCTTTATTGTGGTTTTGTGTATTTATGTCGCCGATGTTGATTAATATTTTAATGGAAGTATGGCAGCTTGTATATTCAGCTGTGTAACTAAAAGAGTGCAGGTTCGATCCTTGTACAGAACCTAATACATTTAAAACCCAATATATGCATAAACAATTGTAATATGCATTGTAAATGAAACAATTAGTCCTTATTCAATAATAAGACTAAAATTAAGAAAGGAACAGTATTTGACTATAGTATAAAACTTCAACCCATCAATATAAATGCTACCACCTGAACTGTTATTGTGAAATATCAAAAAATCCCGAAATATTTTGAGGCGGGTCTCATAAGATATGCAATCATGGTTCTAATGCACAAGAACGCTCAGTGTACGAGGCTTACAGGCAAAACTGGTGATGGCTTGCTTTACTGGTGGTAGCATTACCAGTAAGATTATAGATTATTAATAATATTTGCAACATAGGTAAACAAAACTTTTTGTGAAATTAATTCAGTTAATTTGTTTGTATGTTTGATCGCATACTAAGAAAAACTCAAGAATGTATTTGTAAACTATGCCTGTACCTGGTGAGTGATGGTGGTCAAAGGGCAAGGTTCTATCCTTGGTGTCGTCAGAAACGATTTATGACAATCGTAAAAAGGAGGAAACGACTTTAAAACTGATAAAGATTTATTCCTCTCCCGTAATCCCAAATCCATTACAGATGACTTTCACGAACAAGCGCATTCGAAAACAGCGAAATATATGCTATAAAAAATATAAAATACTTTGTAAATTTCCCCCGGGATCGGCAAGGCAATTCATGAGCAAATGTAAAAAAAAGATATTGAGACAGCCTAAAAATACAATCTACGATCCAAATGAATTCTTTTACTAGTACAAATATAAGCATTTCGATAAATATGGATATATCGATTCTTTGAAATCATGTTTATAATTGTGCTAATATCGTGGTCATCAAAGGAGCTCTTGAATTATTTTTTGGAGAAAAAAATAATGTAATACAACCCGCTACAGCGACTACGTAAGTATATCGTATTTAGGGAGAATTTCGAACGAATTCGAATGTTTGAACGTTCGCCGTACGAAGAAAGTAATAAGTTTTCTACTTCTAATTATATAATAGTTAAAAAAAACTAAAATACACGCTTTAATAAGATATACAACTAAAAAAGTAAAAATAATTGATACTGAATTTAAGATAAGAAAATGGAGTAAAATACATATATTTTATTGTTACAAAGCGTGGGGTGTTTACAACAATTACTTATCCTCCTGCACCCCACGCTTTGTAACAATAAAATATATGTATTTTACTCCATTTTCTTATCTTAAATTCAGTATCAATTATTTTTACTTTTTTAGTTGTATATCTTATTAAAGCGTGTATTTTAGTTTTTTTTAACTATTATATAATTGTTTTGACTAAAAACATCCATCTACGGCTGTATTTCCAATCAATAACGCCATCTGTTGGTCAGTAGTAACATTTGACACTTGAAGAATACAAGAAGCTTATACCCAAATGGAGATTGCATTCCGTATATAAAAGTGAAGCACAAAAATTTTACCTTGAATGACGTCGCTGATGCCTGCTATCCTTTTCTTTAGCGTAACAATGAATGAACTTCACGTGAACTTCATTCATTGTCACTCTAAAGAAAAGGATAGCAGGCAACAGCGATTGCATTCAAGGTCAAATTTTTGTGCTTCAGTGTTTTATACGGAATGCAATCTCCATTTGGGTATAAGCTTCTTGGAAGAATACAATGTTAACGCCATCTAGCGATGAATGTAGCAATGGTCATCAATTATAAGAATAATTAATCCTGGCGAATCTAATCAGGATAATTATATATTTTAATCGAATTATTGTATTGTCATCGGTCTTTGACAGGTGTGCAAAATTTGAACGAAATCTGGCCGTTTAAAGTGGGTCAAAATCGCGCCCAAAGAAGTCGGTTACAAACAAACATACAAATATACAAACATACAAGTGAAGCTAATATAAAGCGTGTAAAAATTAATGCTATTATCTATGATACTTATCGAACGAACTTAGTGTATGGTTATATATTACTTAACTTAGTCTAATTAATTCAAATAGTTATAAGTACATTCGTACTTCGTTAAGGATCATATAGTAACCCCCAGGAATAAGGAATACATTTTGTTTTTAGTAAGCTGATATAATTTTATGTCTACTGACAAAAGAAAATCATCAATCATATTATTTTGCCTCGGTAGCTTAGCTTCAATACGGTACAATTACAACGCTGAGTTTTCAGGCTAGAATCCCAGGTAAAGTGACATTGGATTTTTCAATTAATAGTCTGACCGAACTCAGCATGTGCCCAATATAGCGATACGCTCATCTTCCATCACATCGTGGGATGAAACACACAAGGCGAAATGTGGTCGTCCTAGGAGCAACTCCGGCTACTTGGGGTAAAAATAATCAAGTTAGACATTCCCGAAGACACGGCGAGCTTCAATGCTCGGTGTCATTACATTGCCACTGTTGATCCTGCGACACAGGAGTCACAGTGTTGGGTGTGGGGGCGAGACAGTCTCATCGACTTCTGGTAAAAAGAAGTGCGTCGATGTATGTAAATGGAACAACATTTATTAAGCTGAAACGACGTCTGACAGTCTAATAGTTATCAGTATTGAAGACCGTTAAAAATATAGCGAGGGGATTCATAATAAGGTTGGATGTTAGCCAACCTCATTTTAGCACGTCTTTGTTATAACAAACTGCGTTTAGGAAATATCAGTTATTAGGATTGCCGTGTTTGGGTTCCGCTTATCCGAAATCTTATTTTATGAACTAACTGTATCTAAACCTTGTATCTGTAAATTAAATATAAACCTTGATTTCATATAACGTCGCTTTGTGTTAATGTTTGTTCAGTTGTGTGATGTACAATAAAGTATTTATAATAAATTTAAATAAATAAACGTGGGGTAATTCCAGTGTAAATAAATATGTAAATATGAATACACCAACTGTCACATACATAGTCCTAACCCCACACTAAGATCGAGTCTTGTGTCGTGGGAATCGCAAACTACGAGAGACTTTTCGCTCTCATAAACACCCAGACCCGAAACAAATACCTGTGGATCTCACAAATATTTTTCTCGGTGCGCGGATCGAACCCGCGGCCTTACGTTTCACAGCCGGCGTCTAACTTACTGCGCCACGGAGGCTGCCAAAGTGTGTTAAGGTCATAAGCCCGAAATTAGTCAACGAAATTAAAATCCCCTCCTGTCCATTCCTAACCAGAACCACGCGTACTGGCTTGCGGAGCCATGGCTTGACGGTCCACACCATCCCGGCGCGAACCAAACGGTTCTCAAATTCTTTTTTGTGCCGCACCGTCAGGCTGTGGAATTGTTTGCCGTCTCACGTGTTCCCTCCTTCCTATAATCCTGGGTCCTCCCGCCGTAGTATGAAGAGGCATCTTAGCAGGCCGGCATAATTGTTTCTATTGACATGGGACTGCCGTCCGATGCCAGTAGACACTGCCTGGGCGGCATTTCCGCTCACCATCAGGCGCAATGTGGCCAATAGGCCGGGCCAGAATAAAAAAAAATGACAATGATTTATCGTATCGGTAATATAATATTGTATTCCCCTGGGATTTACTTAACATCATACGTTTAAAAAATACACTCGTAGTCCCGATCACACAAATTACAGTTTTGTCTTGTACTCTTTTTTATCGAGGGGAACTTAATATTTTATGAGTCGTCGGGAGAAAATAATTACAGATTGATTTAAAATACTCTCTCTCTCTAAGGCCAATGAAAGTTCACTGCTGAACATAGACCTCTCCTGTGGATCGCCACATAGACCTGATGGAATTTTCTGATTTTCTTTTCACCATTCAAAACTTTCATACATTCATAAGAATACAAACATTTGTTTCATTTTGCAGAGCACGGTCCAAAGTTTCAAATGTAAACGTAGTTTTCTAAAACTCATCGGAAGTTTGAACATTGGTTCCGTGCCCACAGGCAGAAACTTATAAACTAACGTGGTATGCGGAAATACAGCTGTATATTACTTATAAAACTATATCTAATGTGTAATTAGTTATGTGGTTAATGTTTGATGAACTTGTCTAAATGTGTGGTCTATTTTTTTATTCATTCACAAAGCAATGTTTGGCATTTCACATTGATGTACAACGTAATAATGAAAATATGAAACAACTACAACTTTTTGAACTGAGCAATTGAAAACATATAACCTACTTTTTAACCGAAAGGTTTCTAATATTATAAAACCACGAGAAAGTAGTATAAAAGAACATAATATAAGTGATTATACTACTGCAGGTACTTATAGCAAAAACAAAGCTTCCTCCAGATGCTTAGTGATCAGTTGACGTTGATATATTACGCTCACACCCATTGAATGGATCAATCAAATGACAACACGCCTTTGCCCCTGCTTAATTACTAAGGGAAGTACTAACTAGGAACAATGTTATTGACATTTAATTAAAGGCATCAAGCACCGTTAGAAAATAGTTTTCAAAAAGTATATGTAAGTTTTTTATATGACGAAGGTCATCGCAATGATTCGATTTCATTTGTTGACGAAAGAATGAAGAACGGTTTCCGTCGAGCTGTTGTTGGGTGTCACAATTCTCAAATTCTATTAATCAGTAAGATGGATGGAAAATCAATTTGGAATATTGGGCTGGTTTCACAATTATGTTCTTATACAAGGACCATAATGACAACGAGCTCAATACATAAACTGGGCGCCAAGAAGCTATAAATTTAGAGCATCGATCTGTGAAAATAAAATGCATAGTTTTTAATGGATTATACTGTTTAGTTTTCTAATCTAAATACATAATTGCTTTAGCCAGGATTTTCACTCAAAGCTTTCACTTTAGATTTAAATAAAACCAGATTATTCTACCATCAATATACAAATACATATACATAATATACAAATACATTGTGTAATGTAAGAAGTAAATGTGAGAAGATAGTGGCCGGCAAAACGTTAAGAGATTTGCCCCCATTTAGTTTAGGTAGGTACTAGTATATTATGAAAATCACTATTTAATGAATATCAGCTTATTTCTATCGTCTTTTTTTTACCAAAAATGCAAAATCTGATCTTAATTTCCAATGAACTCAGATTCATACACAATTACAAAAATTTAGATTCAGAATTATGTATATTTAGGCCGTACTACAATAGTAATCTTACCCCACATCTCAATTTAGCCTGCAATACATCACAATACTCATTATTTTCCCTTACAAAAGCAAATATTAATGGTCGAGTTAATTTTTCGTACACTAGATGTTATCGACCTTCATTACTACCCACACACGAGGTAAATGAGCCGGGACAATTTTCGTGATCGTTAACTACGCAAGAAATAGTAAGGGCATCGTCAAGAATTAATTGTTCAAGTAATCTTGATTTACGAAGGCGTTGCTGCGTTTACTAACCTTTGGTAGGTGAAATAGGAAAATAATAAAAAGATCTTTTGAGCGCATAGAATATAAAAATTTTGTCTTTTCATTTCTCATCATTATCTCTTCATCTTTATGAGTTAAAGAATTCATCTGGTATTTTTAAGCTTTAATTATTTTTTTATTTTTTATTCTTAACTGCACACAAAAAAGGAAACACACTAACGGTCGATGCCAATAATCAATCGAAAAAAATAGATTGCAGTTAATCTGGATTGTTTTCTACTTTTCGATTGGTCTGTTGTCATGTTGTCATAGTTTTTTCACTACCAAGATTGATTATTGGCAATATAGTATCAGAAAAAAGATTGAGCTGTCTATCTAAAACAGCAAATTTTGGATTGGGATTGTTTATTGGCAGCGGCTGTTAAACGATCATACAAAATTAACAAAAAATACGGATTGCGGTATTAGCGCTCTAGGCTACTTTTCACAGATAACCTGTAGATTTATAAAAAGGAAATGATGAGAGGGAAAGATATATAGTCTAGAATATAAAGAATACAAATAGCTCGAACGAATAGGAGATAAACGAATAGACTAACAACTTTCAAATTCAAAATTCAAATTCAAATTCAGTGGACATCAGGAACCATGATAGACTTCTCGATCCCTTAAACCCAGATCCGAAACAAAAACATGTGGAACACGCAAAAAATCTCGATGCGGGGATCGAACCCCCATACTATGTTTAGAGGAATATATGGGAATTGCTTACATTTAACAGCCTCTTGCGACCTTTATAAATTCTGCCTCAGAAAATCTAATATTGAACCTGGTCTTTCCTTTATTTGCAAAATTTCCGCAATTAACCGTTTGAAGTGGCCTGCATCCGGCGACTTCCTGCAAACTTTAATAGGTCTTCCACCTTCTGTATGGGCGATGGACGTTGCGCCTGCTGTATTAAAGACACTAACTGATAAAATTAAAAATATAGACCAATACCTGCTCCCAGAAATTGTAAACCTTCAATTTATTAGGAAATTATGAACAACTTTACTGTAATTGAGTCGAGAATTACAAACAATAGATGGTAATTTTTGTTTTATTTCTTTTATATATTTATCAATAGTTTGTGTCTATATACAAAATAAACTATGGTAAAAATAGACAAATAACAATACAATGCGTAAATAAAAACAGTTTGCAAAATTTCTGCTAAAACGGTTCAAACTGTCACGAGACTATGGTCTGCGTCACCACTCGACGATCGAATCTCGCGTTCTAACAAAATTAAATATTTTTTATTCAATATATTCAGTCTCCATTGTGATGAAAATCTTAAAATATTTACTTTTTTGTAATAAATTATTATCGAAAGAAATAGTTTGATATTTTGAAATTACCGCCTGGGCAGTGACGTCAACGCGCTCGGATCGCTGTTTTCAGTCACATAATAATGGGCACTGGATAACATAAATAACATATTTTTCTTTGATTTATTACGAATAATAAGCTTCATAAAAATCTATTACGCTTTAAAATAGTATATTTTATGTATAAAAATAAGCTTAACCAGATTTTTAATAAGAGTCAAAATTCCTATTCTACAGAAAACTAATGAAACCACTCTTCTAAATGTAAATCCTCATATACATTGTGCGAAACATCAGATTGTTAACTAATTTATACATAACTAATACGTTTTGTTGTTTAATGTACTCGATCGGGTACGCTAAGCTTATTTATGCGAAACATATTGCAGTATATTAGCTCCAAATGGCAGATTGTAAATTGTTGATCGAGGTTTCGGGCGTGATCGTAATAGGCCCTTGTATGTAGTAGAAATGTTTAACAGTAGAATTAGTCATTTTTAGGAGTAGTATTAATGAGACGTAAGTTATTTTTGTATTGCTATGAATGCCGAGACGATCATGCCATTCGCCTGATGGTAAGCGATACGAATGCTCATGAACAGAAGACAAACCAAACAGCACCTTGCATTACCAAGCAATGACTGCGCTTGCCATTCTGAGACATAAGATGTTAAGTCTCAATATGTCCAGTCTCTGGTATGCTGTAATGAGAATGATTTTACGAAAAATTAAATAAGAATTTAGTGGCAGATTTCAGCAGATGTCACATAGTTCCTGAAATTGATTGTTGGATAGGTGAATCATTTGGATCGATAAAAAAACATGCATAATATAGCCTCAATAAACTGTCTTCATTGAAGTCTTTAATAAACTGCAATAACTGCAACCTACAAATTACGTCAGGAGTTTATACTATATCTAAGAGATTGAAATAACTAATATAATAGTAACATAAAAGTATTATTTACGGATTTTATCGCAGATTTGGTTAAATTTTTACATTTTTGACTTCCCGACGCGTCGTTTCGATTACTTTACAGCTTTCGTGGTCACGGGGTGGACTGAGGTATTAATCATCCGCTTAATGACTGTTATAATTCAACTACCTATAAAATCTGTACTATAAAAGCTGTAATAGTTTTATGTATAACGTTTTCGTAAGAAACCATTAACTTATACAATATATGGAGAAACAAACACACGACACTACCAAACCCTATTATCACAGAACATTTCTGTTGGAAACACTGAATAATACCAATTAGTTGCACTCCTCTGTAACCAGAACAGAAAAAAAAAAGCCGTGAACAATCCTTAAACCACACCGCATGCCCGGCTTTATGCAAAACAGTTTCCAACTTAAGCCTTACCAATGGAGAAATTTTAAAAAGCATTTCACTAAGAAATATCCTTGTGCAGGTGGGATTTGTTCTTTTCCGTCCCGCTTGCGTGGCGCCCTTAACAGACTTTTTAAAGTCTCTGAAGAATTCTGCGAGCCTGCTACCGGAAAATATAGTCTGTTTTATTTAAATCTGTGTTTGATATTAGAATTTGCAGTGGCGTGGGTGAAAGCTGTGGTCTCAGTCTTAAATATCGTATAGTAAGATAACATTTTTTATTTTATCAATTTAATAAATGAGAAAAAGAATATTTTTTTTAAATTTAAATTTTTTTTAATTGAAAAAGAACAGATAAAACCAATCGGAAGGTCCAAAGTACAAATTATCACATCATCAATCTATGGCATTAATCAGACAACAAATATTTAAATCGGTGGGCGTCGGGCAACCTGAGTAATATCTGAATCCAACTACGGTCAACCTTCAATTAAGTACTAAGCATTTTGACCCAAAGAAACAAATCAACAGGGAAAGCTAAATAAAACCGTTTAAAATTGACGACACCTAACAGTCATATACATAGTCCTCATCTTATGCTAAGATCTAGTCCTGTGTTGTGGGTAAAATTTACTAATAGACTTTTCGGTCCAATTAACACCCAGACCCGAAACAAATGTCTCTGGATGATATGCTTTTTTTATTGCATTCAATGGCGAGACGAGCATGCTGTTCACCTGATGGTAAGCGATGCAACCGCTCATGAACAGTAGCAAAACCAAACAACACCTTGAATTACACAGCAATGCTTGGCATTCCACTGCGCTCGGCATTCTGAGACACAAGATGTTAAGTCTCAATATGTCCAGTAGTTACTCTGGCTACAATGTCCTTCAATCCGAAACACAACAGTGCATTTAAACTGCTGTTTGACGGGAGAAATAGACATTGCGGTGGTACCCACCCAGGCAGCCTCTCACATATGACAGACCTACCACCAGTTAAATATGTATTAGTCTCGGGGCCCATATCGAACCCGCGACATCACGTTTCACAGCCGGCGTCTAACCAACTGTGCCACGGAGGCTGTGGATTTACTACATAAGTTAATACTACACAAACTGATGAGATAGGCAGTAGGTCCTTTTATAATTATTAGCATTATTTTAATCATGCGTAACCGAATCATGTATCTTACTTAAAATTTTCAAAATAATACTCGCCTTCAAATCAATGACACAATCTCACAGTTACACTACCACATTGCACTAAGTAGTACTAGACCCATGTAATTGTAAAACTTTTAAATACAGTCTGTTCAATTCACTTAAATCACTGGACACTTTACATTACTGGTTACACAATTCACCCTTAATATTATGTGGTTCAACGACGACTAACTGTTCTGACCACGATAAAAATACAAGTAAAAATAATACAAGTTATCGGATGGGTAGGATCTAATTAAGTAATTTCGACAATAACATATGATGTATAAAATTGTTAAAACACTGTATAATCAGGAGTAACATTAAACCATATAATATTCTTCTTAGTCGTACACTCTTGCTGGGCAGCCGCTCTCGTGATGCGTCTTATACATTTCATATTTATTTTTATAACATCTGTATCTGATTATTGTTTATTGTTTTACCCTCAAATACTTGATGATGAATAGTGTGCGGTTTTTAAACTATAAATGAAGGTACATAATTCACATAAGATAACATGATGTCCCATCGAATTACCGACTACATAAACAGTGATTTGTAATCCTACAACTTATGCAATACCTATACAAATTCTGTTCAACTCGGTTGAAAGTTAATTACCACACAACGGAGAAGCAGCATTAAATACACGCGGATTACATTAACCCAAGCGCTGAGATTAAATTAAAAAAGAAAACTTAGGAAACTACCTTTCATCGGATTACAAAGAGATTAGTTTTAATTAAATACTGTATTTTTTTATTGTACTGGTCCGGAAAACGAGAAAATAGATCAGAAGATTTTAAGTGATCACTGCCACCCATGAATATCAACTTTAATTGGATCATGTATGTGTTCCCGACCCATCAAATCTCGAAATGGATGGGAAGAGGAATGGGGAATTGGGCATCCCGTAATCTCACTCGCTATACGAAAAGCGATAGTACTTGAAGACAGTAAAGCTGTCTGCTGTGAAACGAGCGATCACGAGTTCGATCCCCGCACCAAGTTTCGGATCTAGATGTTGGTCAGGCCAAAAAGTCTCTCGTAGTTTCTGATACCCACGACACAAGACTTGATTGATCTTAATATCAGGACTATTTTTGTAACTGTTGGGCGTATTTATTATTTGAACCTGCTACAAAACCTAAGCTAGGCAGGAGCGTTCCGTCCAAAAAGAAAAGAAATAAAATAATTTATTCCATAAAAACTTAGTTTTAAATATACTACGCAACATAATTACGTCTTTGTGTATATTCTGAAAGCGTTTTCAATCGAGTCCTAACGAGTAAATAAGCAAATTAATTGGAAATAAACTTTGTGAATGAAGCGAAAACAGTAGAGTGGACTAATCAAAGCGAACACGTAACAAAACCAGAAGTTGAACGAGTTGCTAATGGTCAAAGTTTTAAGGACACACTGAAGCAAGGTGTACCGAAATTGACAATGTTTTAGTTAGTCTATATGCATGGTATAGTACTGGCAGTAGTTTTGTATGATTTAATATATATTTTTAAAATAGATACTTATAGTTAACTTGAGCATTCATGTTATGTGGCACATAATCTCTAGGGATGTCGAATGAGATAGTATAGTCATGTCCAATAATAGAACCTCAACATTGCAGGGTCTTGACTGAGGGTAGATCGAAGAAACGTTAGTTAGATGTCGTTAAGGAACATAGTGGAGAAACGTCTTAATTTTACATTATTGAGGATGCCATAGACCGCGCGTAATGGAGGAGACTCAGCTGGAAGGTGGACCTTGGCGCCGGCCGGGATAACGTCTAAGGCGAATGAATGAATATGCTAGTGCTATCATTCGATATTCGTGTCCATCTGGACAAAGAATAGGAAAAAACTAGAATTAGTCTACAACTATACAATTGTAAAAAATAATATGATTAGTGACCTATTATTGATATTGGATTTTTCTATTAATTCAGTTTGTGCCCGATATGGCGATAGGCTCTCCAACTATCACATAATGGGACGGAACATACAAGGCGAAATGTGGGTGCCCTGGCACCTCTGCCTACCCCTTCTGGGAAAAAGGTGTGAGTTAAAATTAAAAGAAATATATGTATGTTAATATTAAATTAAATTTCAAGGTCTATGATTAAGACATCAGCTTGTACGCAGGACATTAAGCCAACTGCTAAGGTGCAACGCACGCTATTCAAAATGCGTTGATATTAAAATGTTTAATAACTTGAAGGTTTTGCAATCAACAAATCCATTTAGCACATCAAACCCAACAAATTGCAATAGAAGTAAAAACACAAATGGTAACAAAATAACCTTTTTAAAATTCTTCGTTATGAGTTCAATTGTTTTCTCGGACGCAATGCACTGTAGTTTGAAATAGTTATTTCTGTTCAGGGACCGAGTTCAATCGGTTGGTAAATGGATGCTCTAAGCTCTTGATAGCTGTGGGTACTACACACTCGTTTACATTGTGACACACTGCTACGTTGTTTGTGCAACACTTTTTGGTAGCCAAAGATAGATAAGTTAAATTGACCTCATTGAATAGATACATAAGTAACAGTAGATAGATAAGGTAAATATTTTGACCTACTTGATCGGCACTGGTTGTGTTTCTATAATTGACGTCGATAGAAGCACAATACAAACTTTTTCTATCGTGAATAAAACATTTTTAAATTTGTTTTCGGAGCGCTATTATATGTCCTTCTTCAAACAAAGCATAAAGAGAGTACTTTCCTAAACGTAGGTAGCGACTTCATAGTGCTGAGCAGAGGTTGCCCTGCTTACCATATGGCGGCCCGCTAACTCGTCTGCCTACCATACCGTAAAACAAAAGATGGAGTTCAATATTAGCAGTCAATGAAAAAGTATTTAATTTATAATTCTACAAAAAAAACCCTGCTTAAAATATTCTGAATCGACGAGAATACATTAAGAGATTTATGATACTTGATGAACAGATCTTCACTCTCTGTCTACCCTCACTATCACACAGCATAACTTATCGTGTAGAATGATTTAACTGATAATTTAACAACTGGTTGCTTGCTAGATATAAATTATTATGGGAGTAAACCTCTACTGTCTACCGTCTACCACGCTGGCCAAGTAACTTTGGCTGAACTGAAATGATACCTGTGAAATGCTTGATAATCTCTACCAGCACAAGTTTTATCCAAGCTTGGGCGCTACTATATTCATCCGAAACGAAGTTCGAAACGTATATAAACTTCGATCATCCGAAGTTTCGAACTTCGGTTCGGATGAATATAGTAAGGCCCCTTATTAGTAAAAACAATAACAATGAATACTTAGGCAAACAATTAGATATTTGCCTGAAACCACTGCACCAAAATCATCAGCTAAAACAATAGATTCCTATGTCGACGGTACAAACGAAATTGTCACCAAAAGTTTGCCCCCATCCCACGGACGCATACGGATAATGAGTTCGGTAAACACGACGACAATGTGTCTCTTTATAGTCAAAGGATGGCAAATTAACGCGTACTCAGCAATTTAACTGACGGTTTTAGATTAAAGGCAGCGTGTTGTGTTAAGACATGTGCTTTATTATTTTGCCTTAGTTGCTATTCTACGGGTTAATACATAGTGTGATGTTATTGGGTGTGCCGTTGAAATTTCGTTTAGTATTAGATATAAGCATCGTCTGTGCAATCTTATTTTATTACGTTACTAGGTTAGCATTTATAATGTGAGACATTAACACATGTTTTCTTACGCTCTTGTATAATTTTTCCTTCTAATACAGAGTCGTGTGATTATTATTGGTTATTTTCTATAATATGGTAAGTACTCCTCGTATATACTATATATTTTTTTACATTTTACATTGTGTAATAATTTAATCTAATTCATTCATACGCTGCTCAAGTGGTCAAGGTCGCCATCTCTTTGGAGGTCTACCTCGTCACCTCTTGCCATCCATCTGCGTCAATGGCGTACCAATTTCCCCCCACCTTTTCGGGTGCATCCAGGTCACGTTGGTAGCTCGGCCGATTTCCCAAAATCCTTAAATCCAGTTATGGAGTGCAATGTGTTATATGGTATTCTGTCCATAGGTATTGCGCCTAGCATGATGCGCTCCTTAGCTTTTTTACAAACCCCGAGCCTGGACCTCTGAAGTTCGGTCAGACATCAAGTTTGAGCACCGTAGGTGAGGATTGGTAAAACACGCATGTCGAAAAATCTACGCTTAAAGGAAATTGAAAGATTCCTCTTAAGAAACTTCTATGAAGACCAGTAGCATTTCTAGGCGTCGTATATGCAATGCTGGATCTATTAGTCTTGCCTGTTGTTGTATCGATATTTTTCATTAACTATTTTACCTCACTGTCACCAAAAATATCCGATGGATTTTTACACGGAAATATCGGTCTCAGCTGCGAAACAAAAATCATTACGCCAATACCGAGTTTAATAAAAACATTCAGCCGCACCTGTCGGGAGGGTTAGGTGTAATGTCCACCTCTCCTATAGCACGTTGGGTCATAACGACCCTTCCTCAGACGTGCCGATGCTGGCTATGTACGTGACATCCGAGCTGTTTTTTAGGGTTATACTTGAGGATTTTTAAGGAAATTAGTTTTGTTTTGAGAAATGTTACAATGAGGGTTATAACAGGGAGTCTGACAGGAATAAATATTGCGACGATGCATGATATTTTTTTGTACTGCTTTTGGGAACCGAATGCACTTTTTGTGGTTAACGGGCAGTGTGTATAGATAAATTAATGACTTGAAACAGTAGATGATGTCTGGCCATTTATTATACATTGGTTGATTTTTTTAAATAAGTACCTACCACGTTTTTATTTTTGTGGGATAGCCTAGGCAAATTTCTCAGGTGAGGGAAACTGATCATAACTACTAAAAATCACTAAAATAACTAATTATAGAGGTATATTTTCAAAGATTCAGAAAAAATAATAGGTTGTTGTGAGGCTTATACTGCTATATATTATTGTATTTTCAGATTAAATGTTATAGTAAAACTATTTGTATACAATAAGATGATGTGAATTAAATAATGGATTTATCTTTGTTTGCTAAAATATAATTTAGCACTCTCTAAAACGATTAATAAGTAGCCCTTAGCCCTAGCCATAAAATAGCGTACTTAAATCATAAGTAAAGATATTAATTATGAGTTAAAGTGATAAATAGCCCTCGAAGAACATTATGGCTGTCTCAAAAAGGCTACTCTCAATATAACAAAGTGAAAAGCTATTACGGTTCATACTTAGAAAAGACATTAAGTCGTCAAACAGACGGTTAAGGGGTAGTAGAAGTTAAGATACTTTTTATTTATTAGATGGTAAGCTATTTACTTCAGTTTTGAGATCTTTTCTTTCTTATCTTTATTTTTTTCTTTATCTTTATCGTTAATATTATTGATGATAATATCATAAATACCATTATTTTGCTGGGCATGTTTTCGCAAGATTTGTAGGCGGCAAGCCTATTAACAGCGTGACAAACAACGTGCAATTTTAGAGCTCGGTCCAATCACGCAAAATTTCAATCTGTTAAATATGAAGTAAAAATTTACTTCTTGAGCCCAGAACAATATATAACAATTATAAATTCTAGTTCGCAGGCAGTGTATATTTTAATATCAATATTTCCGAAACCCTTCGAAAATACCGTATAAGTTATATTTATTGGAAAAATAGATTTATAGCCTAGTAGAGGCCTTAATGTTGCTACGTTGTAAAGTACTACAAGTGCTCAGGGCTACTGTAAAAGCTTTGTTTCTAACCCTGTACCGGGGCTACTATGAGTTTTCGAAAACCGCCCTAACTTGATTTAGTAGTGATTATACTAAAAGGTAATTAAGCACTGGCTCTTAATTGCGATTACTACGAGACGGTGGTGTAACAATAGGCCCGAGAGGGCTTCAGAAGAGGAGAAACTAACATTGCTTGTGAATTTGTAAATAACTAAATAACCCAACAGTCATGTACATGTATACAATCGTTTATCTTCTTCTTCTTCTACCTGGCGCTATCTCAGTCGGTACCAGGGTCCGTCTTCTACCAAATTCGTTTCCATTTCCCCCGATCTTTGGCATCATCAAGAGTCATTGACCCCCATATCTTGACGACATCGAGCCAGCGCTTCTTTGGTCTGCGCCTCGGTCGGATTCGGGAATATTGAGGCACACATTACCGAACTACTAATACACAATTACTTATATATTTTTTGATTATGACCTACCACCAGTAAAAGAAAAATGGCGATCTGTCTGATTTGAAATTGAATTGAAAATTAACTATATGTAATAACTACGAGACTGCAAACGGCAAAATTATTCAGTATCAATGTTATAAGGTAGAGACACCACATTCATCTCATGATGTTTGTCGCATTCGTATGGTTAAATATTCACGGTCTTATTCATAGATCCTTTTAAACCTATTTTATTCTATACTATTGTGCATATTTATTATAAATAATTCGTTTAACTATTATTATTATTTTAATGGGGGGTTGTATCCTCTATTTTCTAGACTGCCACTTTTTTTACAATTTTTATATCCATCCACAGGTTGAAGAATTAAGAAATCTGGAGCGATAAAACCGCCATGTGCACTCTTTTGACAATTTCTAATATTTACGTATTTTTCATTTTTATGTGCAGTTAATAATTATACATACATACATACATAAACTCACGCCTTGTTCCCAGAAGGGGTAGGCAGAGGTGCCAGGGCACCCACATTTCGCCTTGTATGTTCCGTCCCACAATGTGATAGGTGGCGAACCTATCGCCATATCGGGCACAAATTCCTGACTCTGGGCTGATATTGAATAGTAAAATCCAATATCACTTTGCCCAACCCGGGATTCGAACCCGAGACCTTAGCTTTGTAACCGTATCGTAGTACAACTACGCCACCGAGGCAGTTAATAATTATTATATAAATAAATAGTTATCATAAATGTGATCTAAACTGCAGCTACTAATTTATATTGAATAAAACGTAGTCCAATAGTAGCGATCTACGTGACCGCAAAGTTAGTGTCATTTTCAACTTTTCCACTTTATTGCAGGTTTGTTGACTTTGTCCTATGGGATCTGTTTAAGTATGTATGCTGATGCATTATCGGCTGATATTATGTATAGAGAAGTGTCGTTAAACCTGATATGTTATTGGAAGTGAATATTGTATCCAGTTATGAATATATTTATACTTATAGTAGTAATCTTGATGTAATAGTGTTAACTGTAAGAATACTATAAGTAGGATATAGACAAATTACGAAATATATTGTTTACTCTTCTTTATGTGGATTAATAATAGTTTATATTCTTTTAGAGCATTCGTATTTAGGTCGTTTACGATGTTCTATCGCAGAAAGCGCTGTTGTAAAACAATAAGAATGGTTGTACTCATTTCATATTTTATCATGTTAATAAGATTAGATTAAGAGCATAAATGCTTGTTGTTCACATTATTAAAACATGTATCAAACGTTCTGTTAAATAATTATTTAAATATATATTTATAGTTCCAAATTCCGCCATACGCCAATAGATTTTAGATATCGTAATATTTAATAACACGTAATGTTGACAGCGTTATAGTATACAATTTGAATATTATATATTTTATTGATGCAACTATCAACAAATATTTCCTTGGTATTAAGACACTTTTAATGGTTCTTTCGTCCTGCCAGACACATCAAAGTTGATAACTTCTAAAGCAATCACGATTGGAACTTAACTGATCGTGTGATACAGGGTGCGACTTCGTACATGAAAAATATTAAAAACGATTATTTCGATTCTAGCGCCACGCTCTGGCGAGAACGAGAAATTATCGTGTTAGTAGTTTAAATGGAATTGTTAGCTGACGGTAGTATGCCACTAAACCAAGAAACATGTTTGTATATTGATATTATAAACTTCTGTAAAAACTAATATCAACTAGATACTGGTTAAAATTACAAGAGTTTATGAAAGATACAAGTTTTGAAATATTTATATTAAAAAATTTGAAATTTTGCGCGTTTACCTAGTTCGCCCTCTGATGACGAAATCACGACGGTAAATCAATAAAGTCATTATTGCGCTTTTATCTCTGTATATCATACTAATGTATGGTCAGAGGCATGCTTAGACAAATTTTCAACTCGTATAAAATGACGAAGGTCTGGCCACCACGGGCTCTTGTTCTATAACATTTAGTACATGAGATTTTTTAAATGCTGACCAAACTGCCACGTGTTTACTCCAATATAGAACTGCGTAAATGCACTGTTGTATTTCGGATTGAAGGACATTGTAGCCAGAGTAACTACTGGACATAGATACTGGACAGAGACTTAACATCTTATGTCTCAGGATGGCGAGCGCAGTGGAATGTTGCTTCTGTTTATGAGCGGTCGTATCACTTACCATCAGGCGAACGGCTTGCTCGTCTCGTCATTAATTGCAACAAAAAAAAAAGAATAAATTCAAAAATTAAATTCACTCTCAATTGTATTCTCGAGTGTAGAGTAGGCCCGTGCCCTGCAGTGGGACGTATATGGGCTGATACAGAAGGAATAAATTGAGGCCAAGTACAAAGAGTATGTGGGCTTCGCGCAAATTCCTTTAGGAAACGCTGAGTTTCATTGACAATATAATTATATGTGTTTAGGACTGCCATCTCTTATTATTTGTTTGAGTAACGCCCTCATATGACACTCGAGATGAGTCAAAAAATTGTTAGTCAAAGTTTCTAAACACCATTTTTATTTGGGTTTTTGTGATGGTCTTGAAAAACCTAACATTTTATATTTTAGGCCCTTAAATAAAAATATTATGTTTATGACCACATTTAATTAGCTAGGTATCTAAATTAACAAGTGACAAGTGAAGCCATCTGTCAATACACAATATCTTAATCATAATACCTTTCCCCAAAAGTATAAATTTTATACATTTGCATTTTTTACATTGCGTTTATCTAGAGTCCATAGGTATTTATAACTCCACAAGTCCAATGTACAATTTGCAAGTCAGATATCTTATTAATTTTATGTGAGCGACAGAACAGTTTAGGAGAGAATTTCAAACCATGTTGATAACTGCCCTTTCACTATCATTCATGGGCTAGCGTTACAAACACAAGCCATCAGATTAGCAATTTCTTGGTTTCAGAATCCTTTTAATAAAAAAAATAATTAAACCATTGAACCTATTATTTTATTACACCATTTCAGCCTAATTTAAAATAACTATTGTAATTCATTTTTTCAATCCAAAGTCCGCATTAATAAGTAATTAAACGTTTAAAATTCCCTCACACATACACACGCGCCGTAAAATCTAAATAGGGCGGTTTTAATTAAGTCGCTGCTTAACCGCAAATTTTGTGACCGAAAAGCTCCAGTTTGCCATATACTGGTTGCCTATTGACACGTCGTACCATTCAGCGGCATTCGTGTTAACGAGACTGGCAAATGCGCTCGCTGCCAGTTTTATAGAATATGTAATCATTTTCTTATCTCTGAAATTTTAATATTTTTTTTATGTCTCAATATGTCCAGTAATTACTCTGGCTACAATGTCCTTCAATCTGAAACACAACAGTGCATTTAAACTGCTATTTGACGGGAGAAATAGACATTGCGGTGGTACCCACCCAGGCAGCCTCTTACATATGAGAGACCTACCACCAGTAAATACTGGACATATTGAGACCTAACATCTTATGTCTCAGGATGGCGGGCGCAGTGGAATGCCAAGCATTGCTTTGTAATTCAAGGTGTTGTTTGGTTTTGCTACTGTTCATGAGCGGTCGCATCGCTTACCATCAGGCGAACGGCATGCTCGTCTCGCCATTCACTGCAATAAAAAAAATAAAAAAAAATATGTTATTACAGTCTGCACCTGATGTTGAGTGTAGTATGTCGACAAATATGAGATAAAATTACTTTGCAAACATTGCCGGATTGTTCTTTTTAACACGAATACCGGGTATCTCAAGACTGCTACCGAAAACGAAGCCGGGTGGTAGTTCTAGTGGCTACAAACACAATTTAATTAAAAATTTCGCCTAGAAATGCGACAATTATTTTTTATGATTTTTTAAACATTGTCATTTTTGGGTGGTAAATCCATAGTTTTTGCTAAAATAATAATTTAAACTCTTTTATACCTTTGAGTATTTATAAATAAAAGGGTATACACTATTATTTTAGGAAAAAATGTATTTACCACCCAAATATGGCCATAGGAAAAATATAAGAAAAAAAAATTGTTGCTTTTTTTTGCAACTTTTTCTGTTGCATTGTGTCTGAAGTCGCTTAAACTACCACCCGGCTTCGTTTTCGGTAGCAGTCTTGATATACCCTGTATATTATGCCACATGTTATATGCATGTTTAAAAATAATTTGGCTAATATTGTTATAACATTGACTGACATCACTGAAATAGGTCTTAATATAAAAGCTTACCTATATTGAAAACTCTGATTAGCCATTGTTGGGACATGATTAAGCTACAGTCTATTTTATTTGAGGGTCAGTAATCGCGGCCAGCATAACTGTCAACAACAAATAAATAATACTTGATTAATGTATTTCATAATGGTTTCTTAGATTTACGCGAATGTTACACATTGAAATAAGACTATTATTTACGCCAGTCCGCCCCGTGACCACGAAAGCTGTAAAGTCGAAACGTCTAAAATCGAAACGTCGGGAATTCAAAAAATGTAAAAATTAAACTAAATCCGCGATAAAATCCGTAAATAATAGTCTTATTTTAATGTATTTCAAACCATTTCTTGAAGATCAGAGATTCTTTGCCGTCTTTTGTTGATGTTTATATAGGTAGAGATAAGGAGAGAAAGGGTAAAGGTAAGGATCAAGTATTACCAGTCTGAAAAAAAGATTCAAAACAACAAAGGACTATGCTAAAGCTAAACCTTCGTACGGCTTTCTACGAGAACATATTTCAAAGTATTTCATCCATTTTACTACACTATTCTCGTGAAAATAACTCGAATTCGGAACGTGAAAAACTATTCCAATGAGCTACTTTCCTTTTTTGCTATTTCGCCGATCAATTCAGCGAAATTTATTACACCAATTAAATCTCTCGTGAATTTATTCTATAATTCCACGTTCTTTCGGTAGTCTTGTACTCTCAATTGGTATTCAGAATGCATCACTAGCTTTGGTTCTGCTTAACTGTCTATATAAATTGCTTTGAATTAATTTTCTTTCTTCCTCGTTGTGGGATAATTCAATTAGATAGAGTTTCTTTACAGATCAATGGAGAAAAAAGAATTGTCTTAAGGAAAATATAATATATATATATATATATATATATATATCGTATATTTTAACATATAGTTTTACATAGTATGTAAGTGTGTATTTATTTATATGTTTGTGTATAAATATCATGTATTTATATAAGAATAAAACAACAGCTAATCAAATAAACATGTGTACCCCTACCTCTGTCATATCAGCACCATCTCAAGGTAGACTGGTAAAGAATGCCTCTGGCATTAAGTCTGCTTATGTACAATATATTTTATATAAAGTTAAATTAATAAATAAAATATAAAATTAGTACAAATTTTGGTGTCTTCATTATAATGCATCAAAACACAAATTGTATCTTTATACAGGGTATATCAAGACTGCTACCGAAAACGAAGCCGGGTGGTAGTTTAAGCGACTTCAGACACAATGCAACAGAAAAAGTTGGAAAAAAAAGCGACAAATTTTTTTTTGCTATTTTTTTCCTATGGCCATATTTGAGTGGTAAATACATTTTTTTCTAAAATAATAGTATATACCCTTTTGTTTATAAATAATCTAAGGTATAAAAGAGTTTAAATTATCATTTAAGCAAAAACTATGGATTTACCACCCAAAAATGGCGATTTTAAAAAAATCATAAAAAATGATTGTCGCTTTTCTATGCAAAATTTTTGGTTGCATTGTGTTTGTAGCCACTAAAACTACCAACCGGCTTCGTTTTCGGTAGCAGTCTTGAGATACCCGGTATTATAGAGAAGAAATTACTTGATTTGCCCTTGAACGTATAAGATGATAATATATTTCATTGCTCCAAACATGTATAATTGAAACTAGATATACACATGCTGCAACTTAATCCAGAAACACTTAGATTTAAACCGTCTAGTCTCCGCAGTAGGTTAGACGCCGGTTGTGAAACGCGAGGCCGCAGGTTCGATTCTCGCACAACAAATGTCTGTATAAACTATGATCCATAGGTATTTGCTTCGGGTCTGGGTGTTTGTGAGACCGAAGTCTCTCGAAGTTTCTGATACCCACAAGACTCGATTTAAGTGTCAGGACTATGTATGTGGGTATTGGGTACTTATTAAATTTTATTTATTTAATTAAAATGTGGTCGATGTCCATACGTATACAGGATATCTCAAGAGTGCTACTGAAAACGAATTTTTTGTTATTTTTTTTCTATCGTCTTATTAGGGTGGTAAATACATAGTTTTTTCTCAAATAATAGTATACACCCTTTTATTTTTAAAGACTCTATGATACGCAAGGCTTTAAATTATTATTTTAGCAAAAACTATGGATTTACAATCTAAATTCGCTGACATTAAAAAAAAATATAAAAAAAAAAATTGTCGCGTTTCCTTACGAAATTTTTAGTTACATTGTGTTTGTAGTCACTAAAACTAGCACCCGGCTTCGTTTTCGGTAGCAGTCTTGTTATACTTGGTATCAATCTCCCACCGAAATATAAACACAAGGAAAATACAATAGAGCGTATAAAAATGTAATATAAAAATTACACTATGCAAGCGTTGTCGATTTGTATACGTCCGTCTTGGTCGGTGACTATTGGGGACTGATGTCTGATGTACTGCATCAGGACATCGTAGTCCACTCCAACTACCTCCACGTTTCTTCTGTTTTCTGATATCATCTGGAATTTATAGGAAAATGTTAATACCCGTTAGTAGTCAACGCTATCATACTTCCAGCACGACATAAAACTGATATAAAGTTATGCGAAATATAATGAAAAAATGACATTAAAATTTCTTTATTTTTACACACATACATAAACTCACACCTTTTTTCAGGAAACCCAAAGGCCTTGTATGTTTCGTCCCACGATGTGATGGAGGCGAGCCTATCGCCATTTTTAAATTTTGAATAAGTCAATAAAGTTGGACGACATTTATTAACAAATTGAGTTGTGATCCGGCTTCGACTATGAAATGAGTGACAGACGTGCACAAATTTTTACCGCTTGTTCGTACTATTTTAATTTTTTGCAGTATAGACACTTACATTAATACTTAAGTGTTTGCTTTCTTCATATTTACATATTATCACATTACACATGTACCATTGAAATCAGGTAATTGTTATAGTGTTTTTGTTTTGTTTGGTCAGTGAGATTGACGAAGACACCTAATAATCTACTCTCCATCTATTTCGTCCTTATGTCTCAAAGGCCGTCAACAGTCTACTTTACACAGTTGGCATGTCCTAGAGAAGTACCACAAAAACCCATACCAGTTTCATCATATTTATACTTTCATCTCAGAAATATGACCAATGTACTGACACCCCTGGTCATTCAAATATGACACGTGTGATCACAGTCCATTGTTATCATTTCCATAAGCTGATGACAAACATAAAAAGACCTCAACAAAATAAATATTATTCATACGGTATTTGAAATATACTGGGGCAATTTGCATACGTCCATACGGGGTATTTTAATAAAAATATATTGGCCATAAGTTAAATTTTGTGACGTAATGCCTTGATTTGAAATTATTCGCATTTTTCGAAACCGTAGCGTGCTTGAGCTTGTGATAAATGGGTGTTTAATTCGAAATTTAGTATTAACTTTTTGCTATTAAAATATTACAATAAAAATTTTGTAGTGGTTATATTTCTTATACATACATACAGGATACAGATATCTAGACATTGGATGATTTTGAATTTGTTTGTACAAATATCGATTTTGGGATTGATTCAATCAAGCGAAATCTAATTTATTTTAAACGGGTCGGGGACAAAATAGGATTCATAAAGAAATGATGCAAGGTCCTGACAATGTTATGCTTGCAAAATAAATAACTAAATAATGTTAACAAAGGCGAACGTTATCAATGGAAATAAAATAGAAGTACGATTTATAATAGAACCTGTATTGACATCTTAATCGATCTCGCTGGTCTTAATGTTGGTAGACATCACACTCTAATGAAAATCGCATGGAAAACTGTCATAGAAGCCAATTTTTGTACTGAGCATATAAATTATAAGTGCCAGGTTAAGCTAAATTCTTGAAATATTTTCTTGAAAGCGTTGAAGTAGATGATTATAAAACACAGCCCAATCATAAGTCCGTCTGGCTTTAAACAGATATATGCACCATATTTGCACACTTAAAAAGATTGTTCAAGTTGTTGATTGATCAAAGAGTTTATAAAAGGACTTTTATTTGACTTACATTAAACCCACCGCCGCCGGCGCCTATAAAGTCTGTTGTCATAACCTTGTAGTACTGGTCTAGTGCTAAAGGTTCATATCTAGGCACACTACAATCTATACAGCGAATCGTCACATTGAGCACACGACTGCCCACTGGAAGCGACCCGTCGAACACCGTATGCATACCTGCAAAGTGGAACTTCTAGCACATATTGCTTGTACCTCTTTGATTTTATCTCCCGCTTTGTTTTAGAATCGGGTCAAAACATTGTCGATATTTTGTTGTTGCCAAGTCATATTCGGATTTACATACAATAAATAAACTCACGTATTTTTCCCATAAGGAATATACCTCATATTTCGCCTTATATATTCCGTCTCACGATGTGATAGGGGGCGGACCTATAGTCATATCGGACACAAATACATGAATCCGGGCTGAAATTGAGTAAAAATTTAATATTCGAACCCGAGACCTCAGCTTTGCAATCATACCGCAATCCACTACTGAAGCATTTCGGATGCTTTGTGGTGGATATTTTGTGAATGGACGATGAACATTTTGTGAATAATGATAATTTGAATAATTTTGCGTGTAAGACCAGTTTGTGGCTTTCAGAAATTCGACCAAAGGACATGGCCAGTTTTGCATTGTTGGGGTAAGGTTTGTTCCAAGATTAATACAGAAAAGTTACAAAGCCTAGGAAGTTCAGGGTTTTTAGATATTTACAAAAACATATCTTATTTTCAGGTTAGGTTTTGTAGGTTAGGTTTTGTAATTTATTGAATCGAATAAAAATACGTTTACAAAAATGCTTTATCATCGAATTTGGAATTTACATTAACTATTATTTTATAATTTACACAAAATATACACCGAGACGTATTTTAATTGTACCACAATGTAAACAAATAACAAAAAAAGATAACATGGTTCCTGTCAAGCAACTGTCAAGTGTCAAGTATTTTACTGCAGCGTTTAGTTGTTGCAATGAAAGTGTGTAAAAATGGGAAGAATATATGTGTAAGTATATACGGCAAACATTGCTTTATAAATATTTAGTATTGTTAATTATTATGACTTATTACCTACTTATAGATTATTTTTAGGAATATTTTAGACAAAGTTATTATCTTTTTCCTGCACTTGCTTTACTGCGAACGAAACGTTTATGCGGGGCCAACAATGGCGGAAATGGGTAGGTATCAATGCAAAATCTTATTAAACTTTATTTTACTCCCTAAACTTCTACAGAAATATGACATGTTCTTAAATTAATAGTTGATTTTTTATATTCATTCAATTATTGCCTTGTTTTTGTACATGATAAAAAGTAACTAGGCAGAAACTGTCCAGGTCCTTTGAACTTGTGAGAATGGTACGTTTAAAGCATGATGTGGAAGACCGAGCGAATACGTATATTCGACCACCGGCATACTGGCAGAGTTACCTAGACTACACAAAAATTTCTGAAGAAAACAATGTCCACTATTTTTTTTTATTCACGTATATATGTTGTATACACCTATACATGTCGATACATGTATGTAAATATGCTGTATACATATAAAGGCTCGTCACCTTGTACAATACTTATATGAAATTACATATAATTTTATTGGTGGCGCATCGACAGTGTATCCACTTAATAAATAAATTAATATAGTTTTTATAAAATGAAAATTATTTTCTTAAGACACATATGAAAAGTTATTATTATGAATCAGTCCAATTTTTATCTTTAGAATAAGCCAACATCGGGGCTATTACTTTTCTGCCCCAACACCAATCCTATAATAAATGGGACTCATAATATTTTCTCTCGGTTCATTAAACACGACAGCTGAGGAAATCGACTCCTGTTCAAATGGAGTTTTTGCTTTGGAACAAAAATTGCGACAGGTGTAACACTGTCGTGACTGATGAATGGCGCTGGATAAAATGCTTTTTGATTGATGTATAATGGAACTGAATATTCTACCTACTTAAATATCCATTACTTGGTTGCCTGTAAGAAATTACCTAGTGTGATTTGCACGGAGGGAAATGGACAATAATTTATTTCCAACTCCTATTAATTTAACTTTCTGATTAATTTCGTTGCGGGTTAAAGACAAGTTAGAAATTCCCGGAGACGCGCCGAGCTTCAATGCTCGGTGTCATTACATTGCGTGCTGCTGTTGATCCTAGCTCACAGGAGTTACAGTGGTGGGTGTGAGGGCGGGACAGTCTCCTAGTGCGATACTATTAATAGTATACTATTATACTGTTATTATTATATGATTTCTTTGTTGTTTGTTTGTTAGACCGGCGGTTTTGGTGTGTTCGCTTCGGTTTTTAGAGCATGTAGTTTAATAACGACAGATATATTGACGATGTAAAAAGGTGCCTTATTTTTTATGGATGCAATATAATGCTAATATTGACTTGTAACCAAAAGCTAAAGCAATTTCGGTTGTGTAGAAGAAATGACAAGAACTTGTAAGATTAATATCAGTTTTTGGGCACGAAAACAGTATAGGAGCTAACACGTCACTGATGAATGAGAATTACTTTGGCGCACATTATTTTTCCCTTTATAATAGTTGTTTAGGGATGGAGTAATTATAATAATTTCAGAACTAGAAATTCAATATTATGGTTTTTTATGTAGAATAGGCTTGTGTTTTTCTATTCTCGGTTTTAGGCAAAGTCTTTGATTTACTAAACATTTTCTTGTAATACATTTATTTAATACTGGACAATAGTGTCAATTTTTTTTAAATCTTACTTTGAAATTTGATATGATTTTTAATAATTTAAACGTTTGTTTTTCTTATAAGAGTAAGTTTCGTTTGATGTAGACATCACTCCCGTAATGGCTTAGACCTTACACCAATGCCATGGCGTACAAAATAGTGCGCTGTAAAATTCCGACCCTTACTATTTGACTTTAAGCGAGTTTTATACTCAATTAATAGGTATTAAAACAACTTTACCGAAAAACAACCGATGTGGAGTAGTTTATCGATCTCTGAGTTTTTAAAGTTATAAATCATCATAGATTGTTATAAATAACAATAGTATTCTTTAACGTTGAATGGCAGGGAAACCTGCACACCTTTTTAGTCATGCAGGTCTTCAAATCTTGGGATAATTTATTTAAGTCCCTCATCGTTCCCAAAAACATTACTCTCGTCAAAAAGGGGCAAGAATGAAATACATCCTTCTTTAACACTGACCAAACGAAACCACGAAACAATTACCGTCAGTCTTCAACGAGACAATGGTATTTATTACTCGATGCCAGTTAGTTCAAAGCATTCAATCTCTGGTGACAATTACCATATTTCATTTTGAAAAAAATATATCAAAAGAACTCACTGAAAATCCGTCACCGCCTTGCCCGATAAAGCTCTGCGAGACAATCCGATAGTACTTATCGAGTTCCAAAGGTAGGTAGCGTGGCACATCACAGTCGATGCACCGCACACTAGCGTTGACAACCCTGCTGTTCAGGGGCAGAGCGCCGTCGAACGATGCACGCAGCCCTGAATTTAATTGAAACCTATCTTGTAGAAGGAATTTTTAATCTGGTATATGGGAATTTTTGATTGGAACACGGGTTTTCGGTGTACCGGCAATTGTTTTTAGGTCTAAAAAGAGCAATTGAAGTGAGATGTTAATTGTTTAAGCTCAAAATCTTTGTCTATTTGTTAGCAAATATAGAACATGAAAATAGTTTATCTATAATATTTATTCATATTTTTCAAGGTAGTCAGTAGGTGGGTAGTGTATGTCAGACGTCATAACTTAGTGCTTTGAGTTACGCGTGGATTAACCACACAGAATTATCAACTTAAATATTAAAGTTTGTATCAGGTATTTTCGCTTCAGAAACCCATAGCGCTTATATTTCAAATATCCAGAGCCAATAATAAGATAGCACTCGATAAGGCGTAAAATCGATATTATTGTTTAAATTGTGCAATATTAGATACGAAGACAAAACTTACGTTATCAAAGAAATCTTGGAGATAGGGTTTGGTAAATTGAGAGTTGTACGAACAAATATTTTCTATGTGGCTTTCGAAACACTATGCCCAATAACGTAATTATAAAAGTATCAATACTATTAGGCCTAATTTATAAACTTTAATAACTTTAACAAGTAACGGTATATCTAATTTAATTATCCAGTTAAAACAATTAAAGTCTTACTACACGATAATGCCAAGTGTAACCTTAGCAAAAATCTGTTAAAGCTACAACATTTGAAACAAATTTAATTGAAAGTTATTAACAAGTTCTGATGACCATACTTTTTTAATTTCATCCGGTTTTACGGAAACGTTTAAGCGCCAGCCTTTGGCAAAACTACAAATTGATTTAGCAAAAGTTACAATTTGTTAATTCTGTGAAAGTTCTAAAATCCAATTTGGGAGAAAAAATACGTTTGTACCAAAAGTACGGTGCAAAATTTGGTTGGATTTTTATTTAATCTTTCAATGATTTTGTATAAAAAAATGGTGCTTGAAGGATTTATGTTTGATAGGGTAATACACCCTTCGCTATAATAGAAGGGATGGTGATAGATGAGATCGAATAGAAGTAAATTGAATATCAATTTATGAAAAATGTTTTGAAAGTCGCGTGTCTTTTGATGAATATGTTCCTATGGAAGGTCATTACACACTCAAAGTTATTACATTTTGAAAGATTTATACTGATCTCCAAATTTATGACTCTAAACTAATGGAAAAAAGAGAAATATTTATTGAGTAGATCATTACTTTCAGATGTTATTTATCGATTGACTTGGCTGGTTTATTCTCCATGTTCGACCGGTCATCTTTTTATCTGGCTTCAAAGCCTGGCACCTCCTTATATAATCTGCATTCTAGATTTCTCAGATCTATAATCTTATATTCAAAACTTGAGTGTCCTACGTTTATCTATTTTACATATCCTTGATTTATTAACATATTCAAGACCGTGAATGTTTGTGCATTGCTTTACATACCAGATATTTGCAACATCCTCGCTCCAGCATATGGTTCGTTGGCTACACTATATTCAAGCATTTCCATAATGTGATCACCTCTCAGTTCGAATACCTCCACGTTGTTTTCAAACGGCGTTGATAAGAGAATAGCCTCAAATGTTATCACTGAAAAAAGTATTGGATTAAGGACACAGGTGCGGTGACGAGTTAAAATGTTTCGGCATGTGGTGTACAAGCTAAAGTGAGTAAAAAGAAAGACAGCAGGAAGGTGGATCTGTCAACCATTATAATTATATTATGAGTTTGAATCTTGCGCATTGCAATAGCTGATGTTTATCAGTTAACTGGTATAATTAACATCTAATAAAGTTAATATGCATGCATGTAAACAATATTGTTAATCAGAAGTTGTAAACAGATATAAGTAGATATCAATTCCCCAATACTGTATTTTTGGATATCAAATTGCATTGAAGATGCTACAAATTAATGAATAATTAATATTCGATTCCAGCTTTCAACGTTTACTTACCACCAGGCGCAATGCCTGTTCGTATTCCACCTTGGTTGATGACACAGAAATGTGCATAATGCCAATTGTCTCCTTCAGCCCGGTCCAATACCTAAAATGTAATATCGTATCGTATCAGCCCATATACGTCCCACTGCAGGGCACGGGCCTCCTCTACAATCGAGAATACGATTGAGAGTGGTTAGGCCATATAGTCCACCACGCTGGCCTAGTGCGGGTTGGTGGACTTACATACCATAGAAATTCTTACAAATCGCTATGGTATGCAGGTTTCCTCACGATGTTTTCCTTCATCGTTTTGGTGCGTGGTGATTGAATATCAATACACACATGGCTTCGAAAATAGAATTAATATAATTTATTATTATCGGCTCGTTTTTCAATTTATTTTTAGTATACCACAAAACTGAATGTAGTTTGTTGCGAGTCAGTAGCACAATCGATTGCACTATTTTTATAATACCTGTTATTTTAATTATTGATCCATTTGGTCATAAGGCTAGGTAAAAGAAAAGGAATATGTATACAAACACTTACTGAATGCATAAACGCGTCGCATATAAAGCTACCGAGGTTACATTCACTACATGCGCAACTAGAAGACATGTGCACCAGAGATGTGCCAACCTCTACCAATGCTTGTTCTTCGATAATAGGTAGGTAATAGTTGATCCTTTCTAAAATATCCGTCGCTGGAAAATAATACAAATATTATATTAAGTGACAATTTATCAAGACCTACAGTTTTAACTACTGATAATTTTGTCACATTAGTTACATTATTTAAAAATTGCGAGGAACTCTTCACACTGAAGGAGTCTGTAGAAAAAAAATCAAATGTAAGTCATATCTGTGAAATGTTTCTACTTGAAATAGGCCAGGCGTAGGTGGTAATTAGCATCTGCTTGTCGAATTAAAAAGTCTATATCCAAAACAATTGATTTTAAGTATGCAGCTTTTCCTAAACTTAGAGGTCTTATATTTCCACAGAATATTTTTAGCATTGTATGGCGAGCCGAGCATGCCATTCGCGTGACGGAAAGCAATATGATCGCTCATGGACGGAAGCAAAATCAAACAACACCATTAATTATAAAGTAATGCTTGGCGATCCACGCTCACCATCTTGAGATATAAGTTGTTAAGTCTCAATATGTTCAGTAGTTAATATAGCAACAATGACCTTCAAAATGACACACAACAACGCATTTAGACTGCTTTTGGCGGGAGAAATAAATATTGCGGTGTTACTAACCCAGGTCACCTGTGACATATGAGAGAACACCAGTTGATATATCCTGTTACATCAACTCTAAGTGAGGTTTCAAGAATAGTTTCAAATTGTAAGGCTAATTAATCATTCATTACATTAAAATGTATCCTACACCATCTTAACGCTTACCTTGTGCAATCTCGTTTCCGATGTAATGTGGATTGCCTTCCCATCGAATGAGATTTCCATCATCATCAAAGAATAATTTAATTTCACCTAAGTATTGTGTATGCGCTGCTGCCTGAACTATCAGTACCTAAGGAAATTAAAGAATCAATAATAATCTCCAGAAATAACAATAGTGTTTCCTAATGGTAAGGTCAGATGAGGTTTCGGGTTCGAATCCTGATTTCGGCGAAGTAATAATGGATTTTTCTATTCATTATAAGGCTGGAGTCAGGAATCTCTACTTGATATAGCGATAGGCTCGTCTCCTATCACATCGTGGGACAAAACACACAAGGCGATACAAGGTACTTCAGTCTACTCTTTCCGGGAAAAGGGGGTGAGTTTATGTATGGATGTACAAAAGGAGCAACAGTTGAATTTTGGCTCCAGCCTAGTCCATGTCCAGGTTTGATCATGGCTGGTGGCTTGTGTTGAAAGACGAAATGTTATATTCATGTTTCTTTAGTGAATATTCTGCAGTTATCTTAATGTATATTTGATTCACTTGATCGTGTTAGTATAAAAACCTTGAAAAGACCTATACAGTGCAAAGAACCAAAAACTAAATATTATACTTTCAATGTAATCGGTACTTACAGATCTTTCACTTTGTTCTACGACTACGGGGTATGGACCCTGAGGCGTAAACCCACTGTTCTCAGGAGGCTCTCCGGTAAAAAGTAATGTGTGGCTGTGACCCCCAACTATTATGTCGATGTGTGGACCAGCATGCTCAGCTATTTCTCTAGAATAAAGCGTGATTATTTATTTATACTTAACTGAACACATAAAGAAAAAAAATAGACATAACAATTACAAATAAGTACAGATGGCGGTGTTATCGTTCTAGGCGATTTATTGCAGAAAACCTTGAAATAGATATGGGAAAAGAAAAATAATAGAGGCAAGCGAAAAATAATTAGTTAATAATTATGAGTAGTATAGTTTTAAAATAGATTAAATTAAGTTACTACAAATGTTTTGGGTTCAGGTTAGTTCTGGATTTAATTTGTTTTTCTATTTATTTATTTTTGTTATTTATTTATTTTTTTCATTTTAGCGTTTGAAGTTTAAAATTTGTTAAGATTTGTAACCAAATCATTGCCAAGATTTTTTGTACCTACAAGATTGCTATCGTAATTTTATTATCTTCATATCAAACTACGTAGGACTGTTAAGTATTTTTGTTATACTTTAGTAATATAACACTAAAACGGTGAAGGAAAATAATATAACACTAAAACGGTGAAGGAAAACATCGTGAGGAAACCTGCATACCATAGCGGTTCATAAGAATTTCTATGGTATGTAAGTCCGCCAACCCGCACTAGGCCAGCGTGGTGGACTATATGGCCTAACCACTCTCAATCGTATTCTCGATTGTAGAGTAGGCCCGTGCCCTGCAGTGGGACGTATATGGGCTGATACAGATACAGATACAGATTTAGTAATATTGATCACATAATCACATTGGTCTTGTAAGTTAACTACAATTTAATTTTTGGTTTTAAATATAAAAATATTAATATATTAGCATTCCTTCTTATGAATCAAAACCAATTTGTAACTTTTGTAATTGTCTTTGTTTTGTAAACTAGTTCTGAAAAGAGCAATGATAGAATTTCTTGCTCGTTGAATGATGGAATAAATAATACCTTAATATAAATTTCATTTGTATCTTGTGGGTTCAATAAATAATTATCATTTTCGTTCATAATATTATAATATATATTTTATATGTATTCAAACCACGTTGTTTTAAAGCATACCTGTCGATATCAATACCGCAATGTGATAATACTACGATCATGTTAACTCCTTCATCATGAAGTTTCTGCGCTTCTGCTCTGACGGTTTCAACTTCATCTGTAAACCGGAGCCGCCCTGTTGACGCTAGTTCCTGTAAAATATAGTATCCTCCTTGACATTTCCGTACCAAACAATTATATTTCAAATCAATTATTATCTACGTTCATTTTATCTTAATAAACTCTTTTACGAGACAGGTCTCTCAAATGTGAAAGGCTGCCTGGGGAGGTACCACCGCAATGTTTATTTCTTCCGCAAAACAGCAGTGTATATGCACTTTTGTGTTTCATTTTGAAGGATATTGTAGCCAGTTTAATTACTGGACATATTGATACTTAACATCTCAGGCTGGCGAGCGCAGTGTAATGCCAAGCATCGCTTAGTAATTCAAGATGTTGCTTGGTTTTGATACTAGTCATGAGCGGATGTATCGCTTACCATGAGGTGAATGCCATGCTCGTTTCGCCATTCATTAGAGTAAAAAAATGTGTTTCTTCAATTTTACTTACGTTAGTGCTTGATATAATAACTCCGATAATACCAATTTTGCGTCCACCTCGTTCAACAACGATGCTGTGGTTGTACAATCCTTGTATGGTTGGTTCATCATCGTCGATAATGTTGGCAGTTACTACAGGGGAATTGAGATGTTCCAAGTATGGAACTACACCCTCAATTCCATTGTCGAATTCGTGGTTTCCGAGGACCTGAAAGATAATTTAAATTAGTTTGCTTTTTGTAGAATAAGGAAATATCTAGAAACTTGTCTGATAAAACATGATTAATAATCATCATCATCTCAGCCACAGAAGGTCCACGGCTGAGCATAAGCTTCTCCCAAAGATCTCCACATCGACTTGTATTGTCGATCAAGAATAAAGTACAATAACTAGATAAGGAGTATAGTTAACAGCCTTTGATATTGTATGAAGAAAGAAAGCGGAGGAATATAATACTGGTATAATAATTAGCTGAATGCACACAAATATTTAAAATTACGTCGGTGCATTTCCAGCCAAGGACAGCATAAGTTTAGTTAGTATCGGGTTTTTGATATAAAGCCTTCGCTAAATATGATTATCGATTGTGATACGCTAATTTTGATAAGAAGATATTCATATATGTGTTATTGGGAAACCTGTGATACTAAATCACGCAACTTTATCCAATTTCTTTTCAGCTCAAGAGACATGAAGAAATAGCCCAGTTAGTTGTATTTTTTATTACTAAACTTTGATTCCAAATTCTTGTAAATGGACGAGTGACATGAATCTTATACTCACATGAGCAGTATGAGGTATCATATTCATAAACTCCTGAGTGACGTTCCATCGTAGAATATTGTACCATATAGTTCCTTGGAAGCTGTCTCCTCCATTAAGGACTAAGGAGTCTGGTTCAGCAGCAAGTCTTTCCCGGACTAATGTTGCGAGACGAGCAAACCCACCTATACAAGGTGCGTTGCTTGGGTTGCATACTCCACCTGCTGGGCTTGTCTCTACAAATCTGAAACAATATTTTCAAAATTTATTTACTTATATCATTTATATTACACCAAATAAAACTTAACAATATATTACAATTAATTAATAGCTTAAATTGACCACATTTGACAACCCTCGTGGCGCAGTTGGTTAGACGCCGGGTGTGAAGTGAGACGCTGCGGGTTCAATACCCGCATTGAGACAAATATTTGTGTGAATCAAAAGCAATTGTTTTGGCTCTGGTTGCTTGTGAGACCGGGGAATCTGGTAGTTTCTGATACCCATGACATAAGAATCTGAGATCTTAGACAGGGGTCAGGACTATGTACATATGTGACTGATGAGTGTATTTATTTATAAATACAAAAGGCGATACAAAGTGGACTACCTTGGGATGAATATAAGAGAAGGAAAAAGAGAGAGCAATCAACAGCTTTGCTAGCAGCTAGCTAGCAGAATTTGCAAAAACATTACAAGTAGATGAAAAATGAAAATGAAAATGAAAATAATTTATTGAATCCATTAAAATGTTCAACATCGTTTAGATTCAGTCATTTTTTTATCTACCACCCGGTTCGGAAAGCGGTTTTCACTAGAGAAGAACGGGCAAGAAACTCTAGTGTTGCTCTTTTCAAAACCAGTTTACAATTTAGTGATTATTACATAATTTAAAAGTTGGTTTAAATCAGAGCAGTTTATTACAAATATTTTTAATACGAATATTATTATATTATAATTACTATGGCTGAGTGAAGCGAAGTCGCCCAGAACGAAGAATCAGTATACTCTTTTTCGCCAAAACAGTGAATAATTGCGAGAGCCTTATGTAATCCATCAATGAATCCGTTACAATGTAAGCAAATCGGATAGACCAGTCTACGCAAGCAGCACCCGTTCACGAGTATGACGCATGTGCCAGCCATCGGCCTCCTCAACCATGTTGCAGGGAAGTGACCGACCTGGCACACGACGCCACTGCAAGCACAGACTTTTTAGCGAGCATGACATACCCAATCACTTACACAGAAAAACAATGGAAAATTTGACATGTTACTTAATTTAACTGATATTATACAGAGCACACTAAAACTTCCGCTCCGAGATACTACGCATTTATTTTATTTAATTCTATTTCCAAGCCTTGCTATCATCTAGATATTCTGAAATTTTATAATATGCTTTATTGCATAATTTTTGCTTGATAGTTGCTTTGAATTTTGTCAGAGATAAGGCTTTAATGTGACTGGGAACTTTATTATAAAAGTGTATACAGTAACCCTTAAAAGATTTGCTGATCTTGTGGAGTCTGGTCTTATGCGTTGCTAGATTATTCTTATTCCTAGTATTTTTGTTATGAATATCGCTAATCTTACGAAAACTTTCTTTATTTTTATGGACATAAACTAAATTTTCAAAAATATATTTTGATGCTACTGTCATTATATTTATCTCTTTAAATTTTTCTCTAAGAGAATATCTAGACCCTAGCGAATAAATTGATCTTATAGCTCGCTTTCGGAGAACAAAGATAGTATTAATGTCATCAGCACCACCCCACAGTAAAATTCCATAACTCATTAGACTATGAAAGTAGGCAAAATATACCAATCGAGCTGTATCAATATCAGTCAATTGGCGAATCTTACCCACCGCAAAGACTGCGGCGCTCAGCTTTTTAGCTAAAGCGACTATGTGAGAGCCCCATTGAAGTTTGGGATCTAATGTAATTCCCAAGAACTTAGTTGTATCCACAAGGCTCAACTCATCTCCATTCAAAATAATGTTAGCATTAACTTTTTTGACATTAGGTGTCACAAACCTTATACATTTAGTTTTTTGGCTATTTAATAACAAATTGTTAATGCTAAACCAATGTACTACTTTTGTGAGGGTGTGGTTTACGTCGTCAATATTAGGATTATGTCGATTTACTTTAAATATTAATGAGGTATCGTCAGCAAACAACACTACCTCACAGTTGTCCCTTATAAAAAAAGGTAAGTCATTAATGTAAATTAAAAATAGAAATGGTCCAAGAATCGAGCCTTGCGGAACTCCCATAGTAACGGCAGACCCAGGAGACCTTATTCCGTTGACATCAACACTTTGGACCCTATTACACAAATATGATTTGCATAATTCAAGAGCAATACCATTAATTCCGTAGTGGCTCAATTTCCTGAGAAGTATATCATGGTGAACACAATCAAACGCTTTGGATAGATCACAGAATACACCTAAGGCATCCCGTGAATTCTCCCAAGCATCAAATATGTTACCTATAAGCTCCACACCAGCGTCAGTTGTGGAGCGACCCCGCGTGAAACCAAATTGTTTATTATGAAGTATTTTATTTTTTGAAAAATAAGTTTAAAGTTGTAGGAGCATTCGTTTTTCAAAAATTTTGCTTAATGAAGGTAGTACTGAAATAGGTCTATAATTAGAAGGGTCATCTGTACTACCAGATTTAAAAAGAGGTATAACTTTACTCAACTTCATTTTATCAGGAAACAGACCACTGTTTATACAAGCATTAAAAATTACAGCTAACTGGGGAGCCAAGACTGGTAGATGAGTTAACTGTTTTAAAACGTTAACATTTTTAAATTACCAGGAAATGGAATGACCAAGAAGCAAGGGCATTGGGTACCGTATTGAAGCTATTGTTTTGTAAAAGAAACGACGAGAACCTATTCAAGGACCTAATATAATAATCATGACACTTTAAAACAAATCTGTGACCATTAGAGTAACGTCTCGACTCTCGTGTTAATCATGAATCGTTTCATGTTCGCGGCATCTTGCTATCGCAATCAATGCGTGATATCAATACAACATAGGTAACAAACCCACGTGAAATTTACAGCTAACAATAAATATTATTTTTATCGGATTTGCTCAATTTTTACTAATCTGATAATGTGGTTGACAGGCTTATAGTCCTAAGCAGTATTCAAATGCAAAATGTTTCATTGATTTTTTGGTGGATCACTTACGTACAGTCTTAGGCTTATTATGGCTTATGATGATGCTATTGGATGCATGTTAAACGGCAAAGGAGATTCTTAAAAGTCATTGGAAAGATTATCGACAAATTGTTTCATTGATTTTTTTGTGGATAAACTAAGAACAACCAAAGGCCCATTGTGGCTTAAGATGATAATAGATTTGAAACGGCAAAAAAGAGTATTTAATACACGAAAAGATTAATGACGGCATTGATGATAACGCAGCACATGGTCACGACATAAATCGCAGGTTTGAACCCAGAGAACACACTGTAATTTTGTGATTACAACTGCATTTACATACCATTTCAATTAATCTTAGATAAAATCAACATTGAAAGAAAACATCATGAGAAAATATTAACATTTTCTCCAAAATTTTTAGAGATTTAGTTGGTCCAATTTATACATCAGACCAGCGTATTGGACCAAAACCTACCCTTGAATGCCAGAGTAAAATCCCAACGATTATAAATACCTACATATTATTATACACCCTTATAAAAATACAAAATCACGTGTACTCACCTGGCGTGAAAATCATTATAATGCAATATATTAACTGAAAATAAATTGTCTTGCGCACACACTGCACCGAACAAAAATAATAATTTTAATATGCTAAACATTTTTAGAGCACCACACAACGTATACACATGACATATCTACAGCAATAATGTGTAATACTGTTGTTCTCTTAATCGATGATTTGATAACTGATAGTGCGGCTTGGAAACCTATTTGCGTAACATTTGTTTTAGTTGATAGTGTGTCTACTAATATTGTAATCCTTCAATTGTTACATATTAAACATTTTTGATAACAGAAAATGTCTGCAGAAATGTAGGTGGCCTTAAAAAACGTCAAATTATATAAAGATTGCAATCATACCGGCATATTTGTGTCAAACAAATGAGAAAGCCACTTCGCGTCGGTGTTTATACATAATTTATTTGTGGAAATTTCACTGGATCATGTATTACTAATGTATATTGTATAATATGTTTACTGTTCTTTATGTTTTCCAAGATATATATAAAAAATATGAATAATAAAATAATTGTAGGCACATTTCGTGCTTATAACGAAAGAAGAACACCTGTTCTTCAGTCAAGACTGCGTCTTGGCAAGCGTAGCAGAAAGAAGCGTGTGTGAAGGGCTTCGGCTAGATGGAGTGATGCATCGCAAAAAGTGACTGACAAATGCTGGATGCAAGCAAAAGACAGGGTGAAATGGCACAATTTGGAAGAAGCCGATGTCGAGCAGTGGACAACAGTATAGGCTGATGATAAGGCGACGAACAGAGTGAAAGAAAAAGGGGAGTTATTTGCCTAACAGTGAGCCGCTTCCAATATAAAACAAGTGAACTCAAAAAACACTACGTTGTATATGAATCTTGTAATCTGTATGTTACATAATATTGAGATAAGATAAACCACAAGAATGCTTAGGTAGCGAAAGCGATATCTTGATTTCACTAAATTGGAATTTAATTTTTAAAAGCTGTTGATTTGTGACGTCAGTTGTTCCAGTGGGCAAGAAGTCAGTTGTAAAATAAAAAGCCTTTACTCGATACTCGCATTGAAAAGAGATGCATAGTGATCCTTTCTGGTTGTAAATATCAACAAATAGATTGGTGGCAATATTTTTGATTGGTTTATTTATTGAAAACCGCCTTAGAAATATTGTAGTTACAATTAAGACCATAGGTTAAAATAACATGGTTGTCTAGTATTAGTCGATAACTTTGTGGACTAAAAATACTATCATGTTAGAAATGGCGAGATAATTTGGATATTTTCGAACCGAAGTGGCGTGAATTATTTTTGAACGGTGATTTGTGGCAGTAGTTTCTTGGCCTTCGCCCAGCTGTAATATTACAATGGATTTAAAAAAAAAAACAATATGGATTGCTTAAGTTATTAATTTTAAATCTGATGATGAGTGACGTGTTCTGGCAAGATAATACTTTAATTAGCAAATATTAGTATTATCAAGTTGATTGTTAATCTTTCGGATTAATTGATTTTTATTCGGTAGTTTTCACAATTAGAGATATGTCTACTGAATATGTTGATTGTTTTTGTCCAGATAAAATTATTAAGTATTTGTGCATTATGTGCAAGAAATTGTTTCAAATCCATGTTATCTTTTAATCCTAAATACATCGATAGAACGTAATAAATCTAGTACATTGTTTTAATACGTAGACAAATAAATAAATTAGCTGCGACTACGTATCAAATTGATTAGAAGCTGAGAGTCTTACAATGACGTGTTTGAATTCAAGAACAAGTGAAAAAGAAGTCGATAGAAGCAAGTGAATAAGTTTTAGTGGTGATAGACTGAACAAAAAGTGAATATATGCGCATCTTCGTTTTCAAAAAAATAGGATTTGCGCGTATATTTGTTCAACTGCATACGAACAGTTAGCAAAATTGTCGCTACATATTTCACATTTTGATCTAAATATAATCAAGTAAATCTTTGTCTAGAGGGGTTATAAAATTTAGAAATAATTATTATTTTGCATGATAAGACCATTCGAAATCTCGTAAATGTGTAGCGACGTATGTTGCTGACTGAATATAATATTGTCAAAGTATATTGTACGTATACGTGATGCAAAAACTTTGGATCCCTTTTTACGAAAATTGCGCGGACGCAGGAGCATAAAATTTGGCACATTTATAGTTTATGTGTAGGAGAAGTGGAGAATGCTAATATTTTTCAATAATAATGCTTATAAAGTACATTAAATCAAAAAATAAAACATTACACACACTGCCATGCATTTCACACACACATCCATACACAAGTATACATACTCTGGTGTCAAATTGTTTCTTTTCTTTTTCATTTTGTTCTTCTGACATAGACATATCAAAAAAAAGGTTTTATTTGCCTAATGAGGTAATAATATTAATATTAAAAGAGAATATTAATCATAAATGAGGCAATAATATTAATATTAGGTCTAATATTAAATGTAATATAAAAAAATAATAATAATAATGCATAAAAAGTACATTAAATCAATAAATAAACCAGCATGCATTTGACACACGCATACACAAGTATTTGTACACGTATACATACTCTTTGGTCAAAATGTTTCTTTGGTTTATTATAGACATCGTTGAATGTCAATCAGAAAAAATTGTTTACTGTGGTTTTGTTGAATGTCAAACAGAAAATATTTATTTAACGAATACTACGTGAAATGCTGAGCGCTTATACAAATTGTGTAGCAGTAAGATACATTTAAATGTACACGGACTATCATTATATGCATAAAGAAAGTTCTGTAGCAGCAATCTGCAATAACAACATTCAGGTACAAAAAATGTGCACGAATTATCAGAATAACAACATCATCATACAGGTAAAAACTTTTTCTATTCTTGATTTGGTCGAATTTTGACCACTAGGCGACCACTAGTATGTATAAATACGTGCTTTAGGTAACAGTAAGTTTGCTAAAACCGTTTTCTTTGTTCCAAATACGTGTTTGAGGTCAAGTAGGAATAGATCTAAAAATTCTATACTGTTAAAAGATTATTTTTTTTTGCCTGTGGCTGCGAAAGTTTTGATGAAATGTACAGGGTACTTTTTATACTAAAATATTCTTGACAAGAATATAGAAAAATAAAATAAAATTTAAATACTATTTATTAAGGATTCATTTTATGGACTAAAAATATAAATTTTAAAAAATAAAAATTGTATACTAAAAGTTAAGTCTCTATCTTAAATTCCTTAAACTAAATTAAACAAAGAGGAACATATATAACTGAAAATTTACGTACCAAAATTATCACATTCACCACTCGTATTCTCTAGCAGGATATAAATTGAAACACCCTATATTTTAAGTGCTTAAGTCTTAAAAACATAGCCTCACCGTCTAAAGCCCCAATGAGTCCGGATTAGCCACTTGAAGGCTCTATCTCGGGCCACTTGGCCTCATGCCAGCTTTCAACCCCAGATTGTTGGTGCATGAGCTCCTGCAATCTGCGGGCTATTCTCATAACTCGACTGGAAAAATTAGCTTTCATTGGCATGCTTTCAACGGGGTTTTTATTGAGTTTATTATAGTATTTGGGTAATTATTGATGTATTAAACATTTATTGTGAGGTTTTATAGGTAAACATATCAAATTAGTATATTTTCCCTTATGGTCTGTAACACAGCTGCTGCAATGAATTGGGGCTTGGTTTGAGGCAGCCTCCGTAGCTCAGATGTTCAGACACCGATTGTGAAACGCGAGGCCGCGGGTTTGATCCCCGCTTTGAGATAAATATTTGTGTAATCCACAGGTGTTTTCCTGTGAAACGAGAGGCCGCGGGTTCGATTCCCGTTCCGTGAGAAATGTTTGTACGGCCCACAAATATTTCTTTAGACCGAAAAGTGCCTCATAGTTCCGGATACCCACGACATCGACATCGATCTCAGTGTGGGGTCAGGGCTTTGTATGTGACTGTTGGATGTTATTTATTTATTTGTTTCGGTCTGGGTGTTTGTAAGACCAAAAAGTCCTTTATAGTTTCTGATACCCACGACACAAGACTCGATCTTAGTGCGGCATCGGGACTATGTATGTGACTATTGGATGTATTAATGAATTCATAGCTATCCAATAAAACATGTTCCGTCCACAACCCTACTAGTTACAGTATTTGCTTACTTTAAATAGGAATAATATATTAAAGTGGTATTTCTTTTGTTATACGCTCACAAAGCTAGAGCCCGAACATTATAAAATGTACAAGAAAATAATTATACTATAAAGCAATATTTTAGATAGCAAAAATCTTTACCAAAGAAAAAGCAAAGCATATTTTAATAGGTATTTCAAGCAAACTTTTCTCATGTAATGAAAACTTATTAAAGTCCATTAAACAGTTCTAATATACATTTTAAGTACAAAGCGCCTGTTCTAGTTAGCAAGCAATAGTTGCACAAGAAGCAATGTACTGTGAAATTGTACCGCGCTCGCTTTTAAAAATTCCTAACTGTATGGCGCTTGTCTTTTTAAATAAGCATTTTAATGGGATGTAAACGTACATTGCGCTGTGTAATTGTGTGCAGTTGTAGTCACCAATTACACGGGGAGTACGGAACTTTAAAATTGGCAAGGGAATTAAAGATTTCGTGTTTTTAACATACAAGGTGGAGAGATGGCATTGTGGATACTGCAACATGTTTGCAACTCCTGTGACCCAAGATTAACAATGGCACGAATTTTAATGACACTAAGTATTAAAGCTCAGTGAGTCTCCGAAAATGTCTAACTTGTCTTTAACCCGAAAATAAATGAATCACACAGTAATAAACATATTCGGAATTGGAATTTGGTCATGAAAATAAACATACCTACATGAACTCGCGCCTTTTGTCCAGAAGCTTAGGCAGAGGTGCTACCAGGACACCGCGTTTCGGCTATTCCATCCCACGATGTGATAAGGGGCGAGCCTATCACCATATCAAGCAAAAATAATCATGTTAACTCGAAACCAGAATTATCTAAAGAGAACAAAAACAAAAAAATATATAGAACACTACTATATTTAAAACATACTTATTTATATAAACATAGTGATAATTATTACAGGCATATTTTTGTGCTAAATGTGCCAATTTTAAAACGGGTTTGTCTAAGCGAAGATCCATATTTTTAAAGTAAAGCCTACTGGTGGTAGGTCTCTCATATGTGAGAGGCCATCTGGGTAGGTACCACCGCAATGTCTATTTCTCCCGTGAAACAACACTGCTTAAATGCACTGTTGTGTTTCGGATTGAAGGACATTGTAGCCAGAGCAACTACTGGACATATTGAGACTTAACATCTTATGTCTCAGGATGGCGAGCGCAGTGAAATGTTGGTACTGTTTATGAGCGGTCGTATCGCTTACCATCAGGCGAACGGCTTGCTCGTCTCGCCATTCACTGCAATAAAAAAAAAAAAAAAAAAAAAAAAAGCACTTATGAAAACCCTACAATGTAACCATTGTCTTATTTCTATAATAAGATCTTAGGTTCTTACACGATAGTGTAGGCGATTGGAGCAAGAATGATGTATGGCACAGAACGTATTCAATTCCAGGATTCAAATCACAGGTGTCGAACATAAATAATAGATCACGAGGACAAAGACATATGGGAACAGAAATCTGTCTCCATACAGACGATCTAGATTATGGGGCCATAAGATGGCGAATAATATTAATTTTTTTATTTCACGTGTTTATTTTTACTGATAATCCAAAATTAAAGATATATTTATGATGTCAGAATATTATATTCTTATATTTTATTTATTTATTTATTTATTTATATATGCTTTATTGTACACCAAAATGAAAGACGCATACAAAATACTTAAAAACTAAAGGCATGGTTACAATAGGCGGCCTTATCGCTAGCTGCGATCTCTTCCAGGCAACCTTTGGATGGACTGGATTTTTGAGAAATTGAAATATAGGGTAGTGCAAATTGTGAGAGAATAAACAATAATAATAATAATTGATGTACATGCTATATTATATTAATTTACATAATATAAATACACACAAACATACATACAAACATACATACATACATACATACTAATATATATTGAGCTAACTATAATGATGATATAAGTAAAGAGGATCAGAAATATATATATATATAACAGGATAATACGTTACTGCAGTGAGAGATAGTGTATCTTAACAAGTCTCTTAAAACTTGGTAATGACTTAGCTTGTCTGACAGACAATGGTAATTCGTTCCACAAGCGAGCAGCATGAACTGTAAAAGATTTGCTTAGAAATGATGTGCTGTGCTTGGGAATCTCTAGGATCAAGTTCTCTGTTGATCTAAGAGTTCGTGCATGAGTTTGACCGAGGAATTTAAAACGGTTTTTAAGATAGTGGGGGCTGGAGGGATTGTACAAAATACCGTATAAAAGGGAAAGAATTCGAGTATTACGGCGAAAACGTATTGATAGCCACTTGAGTTTGATACGATATTCGGAAACATGGTCATATTTGCGAAGACCAAATATGAATCTAATGCAGAAATTCTGAAGTCTCTCAAGTTTTTCCATTTGGGCTTCGGTGAGGTCGAGGTAGCTAGCATCAGCATAATCAAGGAGGGGAAAAAGAAGAGATTGAACCAGTGCGATTTTCGTGGAAATCGGTAGAAAATTCCGCAATCTCCGCAAGGACCCCGCTGCAGCAAACAATTTGCGACTTACTTGTTGCAATTGGGGACCCCAGGATAGGTTTTTGTCGATGATTACACCCAAATTCTTAACAGTATCACTGAATGGGATAGTGCAACCATCAAACAGAATTTGAGGTAAGTGATCCATATCTAATTTAGAAATCAACCTGGAGCTGCCAACAACAATGACTTGGGACTTAGCAGGGTTGACTAATAGCCCGTGAGACTTACTCCATCTGCTAATACTCTCAAGATCCCTGTTGACAGAGTTAATAGCCTCCGTCACCCTGTCCACAGGAGCATGATAATAGATTTGTAAATCATCTGCATACAGATGGTAGGAAGAAATCAGATTTTTTGATATAGAATTAATAAAAACAGCGAAGAGTAAAGGAGATAAAACGCCGCCCTGAGGGACGCCAGTAAGTGTGTCGCACCACGAAGACACTGAGTCTTTGACACGAATGCGCTGGCGACGGCCCGTCAGGTAACTACGAAACCAGTCAATTACCGTTGGAGATATGTTAATAGAGCACAGTGTAGTCAGTAAGACATCAAAGTCAACGGTGTTGAAAGCATTGCTAAAGTCTAGCAGAGCTAGTACCGTTAGCTTGCCATTCTCCATCGCAGCTCTGATGTCATCCGTAATATGAACTAGTGCAGTAGTGGTACCATATCCATGACGAAATCCAGACTGGAAAGGATTAAGGAGATTGTAATGAGTTAGAAAGGAGCATAGTTGTTGATGAACAAGATTCTCAAGGACTTTAGAAAGGAAGGGGAGAATGGATATAGGGCGGTATTCAGAGAAAGATACAGGATTAGGTTTTTTGGGTAGGGGAATTACTTCGGCCTCCTTCCACAAGGAGGGGAAAACGGAGTTGGATAAGGAAAAATTAAGGATATGACAAAGGATATGGAGAATTTCGTCAAGGATAGGCAAAATCATACTGCGACTAATGCAATCATTCCCAGATGCATTGGAGGAGATGGATAAAATGCTCTTTTTAACATCACAATCAGAGAATTGACTAAAGACAAATTGAGGATAGTTAGGAGTTGGAATAGAAGAAAGATCTTGAATTGTTTTATTTTTAATAGCCCTATCAAATTTGGGCACAGCAGTGAAATGTGTATTCAACGAATCTAAATTTAAACTATTAGGAATAGAATCTGAACGAGATTTTCCAACCCCCATAGAACGAAGAAATTTCCAGACCTTAGCTGGATCATTGTTTTCTACAGATTGGTGAACATGTCGGCGTTGTGCATTCCTACACATCTTGTTGCAGTGATTTCGGAGAGCAACGTATTTGTCCCAATTCTGAGGTGTAGGTCGACGTTTAAACTTAGCCTTAGCTACGACCTTTTTCGTTATTAAGGCTTTAATATCGTCGGTGAGCCAGGGTGACGGAACATGTTTTATTCTAACAGCACGGATGGGAGCATGTGCATCATAAAGTTTGATGATATTGGTGGTGAAAAGATTAACTTTGTCATCAACCAAACTCGAGTTGAGTAAAGGACCCCAGTCAATATTGCTAGCATCCCTACGAAGATTTGCAGAATTGATTTCACGAAAACAACGCTGCATGACCACTTTATGTCTTAGTTTGGGAAGGCGGACTTTATAAGAAAGATATATGAGATCATGGCATGAGAAGGAATCGGCAGAGCACTGTCCATGTTTTTCGACAAGATGAGGAGAAGATACAATCATAAGATCGAGAAGAGAAGGAATGGAATTAGGAAAATGATGAGTAGAATTTAGAGGTAGGACAGATAAGTTGCTAGAATTTAAAATAGTATAAAGAGAGCAAGAGCGGTGGTCATTCTTGATAAGACACGTATTAAAATCTCCCATGATTATGGTGTGACTGTACGAAGGAGTGAGGTTAATCAGGATAGATTCTAAAGAAGAGAAGTAATCGATACGTAAGGACGGACAATAATATACACCGAGAAGTATTTTCGAATGATGGAGTTCAACCTCCAGGAACAAATGCTCACCACCATTACAAGGTGGTGGTTGTGGCGACGCATGAACTAAAGTGAATGGGATGCCTGTTCTCAAGTAAATAGCGACGCCACCACCACGACCAACCGAGCGATCATTCCTAAGAAGTTGAAAACCAGGTAGAGAGTAAGAACTAGATGGAAGGCAAGGCTTAAGCCAGGATTCAGAAACGAGAATGGCGTGGAGATTCGTACAGTCGAAGCTAGCTAGCATATCAGGAAAATGAGCCGGAATACTCTGAGCGTTGATATGCACGACATTAAAATTCTTTGGAACAACAGAGAACTCTGAAGAAATTGTGTCCACAAGCGACGGAATACTGACGTAACTACTGTTATCACTGTTATCATCTGCAGAAAAAAATTCACTCGAGTCATTTAGAATATCAGACATAAAACTACTTAAAAAATAATAATAATAATAAAATAAATATATAATTAATACTCTATAAAAATATTATTGCCTTAGAAGGCGCTAATAAAATCCACCTGCCGGTTGTGTAGAAGTTTTTCACAATTGTAAAAAGTAACAAGAACAATTTTAAGTTTGAATATACAAAAAAAAAAAAACATTTACTAACTTCTAATATTTGAAATCAAAATAATCAACAAACATAAAAAAAAAAGAACTGATTATTACTAAAATGACATTTTACAACTTTATTACTTAGTTAAAGACGGGTCAACATGGCAAACTGTCGCTCTCAATTGCGCAGTAAACTCAAAACAGATAGTACAATGAAATAAACTGTAAATAATATGGTATTATAAAAAATATGAAAAAAATCGGTGGCTCTATTACACAGTTTTTTTTCTTATTTACAATCAATTGATATATTATCCTTGAGGTATTATACTAGAGCGGGCATCCGGAACAAAATCTCTGCGTATAGTGCGTGCGCAAGGGTACACAGTGAAGCGAGAGGAAAGATGTTACTTCATTGGCGTGACAGAGACAGAAATAGAATGTACCCTTCATTTTGTTTGCAGTGTCCCCTCTAGTATATTATCTCAATGTATATTATACATGAAAACAGAAACAAAGTTTTTCACGTTCCCCGTACAACGTAGTTGTCTATATGGTTTATCATTGGCTACTATTGCAAATGGCTACTTTTAAATTCTGTAGACTATCTGATATCTCAGTTAATTTTTAAATGTATTAGTACAAGTTAGTAGTAGTTCCAAAATTGTTTATATCGAGTGAATTTCTTACAAAATCAGTGTAGCTTACTTACTATTTGAGAGAGTAGTTAGTTGGATTAATTCGCCAATTCGCTCACCGGGGGTGTAACTCAGTGGTAGAGTGTCTGCTTCGCATGCTGAAAGTCCTGGGTTCAAGTCCCAGCACCTCCATTATACAGTGTGTACCAAGTATTTTTTGTACTCTTCCATTATTAATAAATGTAAGATAAATATTTTTAACAATATAAAACTAGTAAACATTGAATAAATCTAAGTCTGAACTTTCTTCATGTAGAAAAGTAAAATTAATACATTTTTTATATGACATTCTTTGTTGAACTTTAAAACAAAAAAACCCTAATAAAAATGAAGTTATGGTTATAACTCGTTTGTATGGATTTATAAGATAATTCATTATTGGAAAATTAAAATGACTACCCCTTTCTTTATCTTTCAATTGAAGTATACCTGATGGTTTTTTTAGATTTACGCGAATGTTACACATTAAAATAAAACTATTATTTACGGATTTTATCCGCAGTTCACCCCGTGAACACAAAAGCTGTAAAGTAATCGAAAAGTCGCGTCGGTCGGGAAATTAAAAAATGTAATGATTAAACCAAATCCGCGATAAAATCCGTAAATAATAGTTTTATTTCAATGAAGTGTAGCTGACTTAAACTAGCCACAATCATTATTTATTATCACTACATAGTATAAAACAAAGTCGCTTTCTCTGTCCCTATGTCCCTTTGTATGCTTAAATCTTTAAAATTACGCAACGGATTTTGATGCGGCTTTTTTATTAGATAGAATGATTCAAGAGGAAGGTTTATATGTATAATAAGTACATATTATTGTACATATATCTATTTGTGCCCCGGCGAAGCTGGGCCGGGCCGCTAGTTGTAAGATAAACATCAATACTCCAATTTTTCAAATATCCATAATTAGACTAACTATAATCAGAAACAAGTCTATTATACAGGGTGTAATAGACTTGTTTACATACAAATATAATCAGTTTCCGGTCAAATAGAGCTATCCGACCGAGAGCTCACACAAAGGCTGAATGACGCGGGAATCGAAAAGGACTTTACGGTTCACAGACCGTTTGCCCCGCCACTAGGCCATTGAGCCGATTTTGTATTTATACGCCTATGTATTTTGATAGCTTATATCGACAAGTAAAATAATGCTCTATGAAACTAGATACTGTGCCCCAAGCAGGAACATTTGGCTCTATAGTATAGTAATCGTAATAGTAAAATTTTGTATGGGAATTTGAACAGCGCCATTGTGAGCGTATTTGGAACTAAATTATGGCAGCAGGAAACGTTTACGATACTATAGTATGGTAATAACGATAGTTTTACTTTACAAATGTATGAAAAGTGGTAGCAGGAATAATTTTTGACGTATAGTATCGCCGATTTACTATCGAGAAATACGATTGTTTTGTCACCGACATTTTTACCGTGAGAACATTATCGAGAGTATATTTTTGCATTTCTACACATCGAATTAAGGAAAAATGTGTTAATTACGGTCATGCTTAGTGTTTCCCGATGCCTAAGTGTTATTGTGTGTAATTATCTACTCCGTATTTCGCTAGTTATATGAAATTCAATGCTGCGATATGAAGTTATAATTATTGTGATACCTAACTCAAATATGAAGGTTATTTCTTAGACTATGGACTGTTTGGAATCGGAGCAACGAACTTGGGAATCTATGTTATGAGGATATAGAAAGTCTGGAATTTATTGTAGTTAAAAACATACCTAACCTAAAACTGTAAAAAACTTATAAATAAAATATTTACATGGAACTTTGATTTTCGTTTTGCGTACCTACTTAATCATTTTATGTTATACTTATAAGCTTATTAATCAATGTATAGTCGAACAAGCTCTTAGGGCAGAGAAGTGTGAGCATATAATATGTGAAAATAATTGCCGAGGAACTTAACGAGCAAAAATATAGAGAATACTTTCATAAAGCTCTCCTCCTTAAAAATACAGAGGGATTTTATAAAACATATGTACATATCTTTATCTATAACTTAAATAATATGAGAGTTATTAATTTGCATTAATTGTTTGACCACTTATTAAAAAAAAATTGCTACGTTCGGAAATCTAAACGCATAATTAATTGGAGTCATTTTTGTATATTGCGGAATAAAAGCAAGAAATATGTATTTGCTTATTAATTTATTTCCATAACCTTTCTACGCGACATTAATGCATGTTTTATATTTTTTTGTTATTTTATAATAATAATAAATTAATGTACCCACGTAGTGAATGACAATTCCGCACGAATCATTCAATAACATTCGTTCATTACCCTAGGTTATCTGTCACTATCGTAACGTAATAGTATCGAGTTCACGAGAGTATGGTTAATCGATTCATGCTACCGATATGGAGTAGTTATAGTATAGTTATCGTTGTCACGATACTATTACTATACGATACTTCAAAATGTTCCTGCTTGGGGTACTGTAAGGGCCTATACAGAGATATTATACCGGGTATATTAAGACTGCTACCGAAAACGAAGCCGGGTGGTAGTTTTAATGACAACAAACAAAATGCAATCAAAACTTTCCGTAAGAAAAGCGACATTTTTTTTTATATTTTTTTTAAATATCTTCCTGTTTGGGTGATAAATCCATAGTTTTGCTAAAATAATAATTTAAAGCCTTGCATACCATAGCGTTTTTTAAAATAAAAGGGTGTACACTAGTAATGGAAATTATTGCTATTTCAAATTAATATCACCACTTTGTTATTTTTGAAGCTTTAGCATGCTCTATATTTCTGCTATTACAAATTGCCCCCACAGAATATTTAACCAATAAACCTTAGCTTATATTATAATAACCATTTTTCACAGCTAAAGCTAAAAACACAATTGACTGTTCTGTTATTATTTTTAAATGGATTCGTAAAAAAACAAACGTAAAACTCACTCTCTCACAGCCTACAAAATATCGTAGAAAAATATTAACCGGTCGGCTAAGTGAATCACAATAGCACATCGCAAAATTTAGCGTTTTAATATAATTTGTGAAATGTTATTATCCACTTCACATGTTATTTGGGATTGTTATTGCTATTTATTCCAATACTAGTGTATACTATTATATTATTTAAGAAAAAACTAATGCGACGATAGAAAAAAAATAGCAAAAAAATACGTCACAAAATTTTGTTGCATTGTGTCTGAAGTCACTAAAACTACCACCCAGCTTCATTTTCGGTAGCAGTCTTGATATACCCTGTATACTATAAAAAATTAATGGAACCTTTGTTCAAAATAATTAGAAATTAATTGTTTAAATTTTTGAACATTTATTTTTTGTTTTTGTTGTATAGTACGAGTAGGTACTAAAAAAAATCAATTATACTATTAAATTAGTTTATATAATATAAATATAATAAAAACTGGGACAAAATCACTACTAACACCAGGTGTTTATTTGGATTAGTGATTTAGAAGGTCAAAGGGTCGAGATCAGTTGGCTGAGTCTGTTAAAAAACGCTCTCGACGTATATTTTATTAGTTTTTCGTGTATGGGTTGTCTGAGACTGGAACTTAAGTCCAATGTAGGGATACACTAATCCTCGTATGAGTACTAGTATGAGTATTATTTAGTTTCCTCACTTTTAATTATTTATTTTACACTGCCCTCTCTTTTTCCTTCTTTTAAATTCATCCCATGGTTGTCTGTAAGACATTGCTTTAAGCGATAAGACCGCCATTTGTACTTTTCATATTTTTTTGTTTCTGTATGTTGTATTTTTGTTATGTGTACAATAAAGATTTAAAATAAATAAATAAATAATCCTCTGTCATATGTACTACAGGAGATCTTATGTCTCAAGATGGCGAGCGCAGTGGAATGCCAAGCACTGCTGTGAAATTCAAAGTGTTGTTTGGATTTGGTACTATTCATGAGCTGTCGTAATGCTTACTATCAGGCGGACGGTATGCTCGTCATGTCATATACTACAATACAAAAATGTATGTAGGGACGAACAGGACCTTGGAAAAACTATACTAGCTTACAGTAGTTGCAGTGGGGGGTGTGAGGGTGGGACAGTCTCCAAAAAAGCGTCCCTACTAACCCCAAGGTTCACAAGCCATACATGATAATAGACCAATGATTAGTTATTGTTCTTCTAAAAGCTATATTTCAAAGACAAAATCGATTGTACACGCTATAGTTTTGTGCCCGAAGCACTGAACGCTTAATTTATTTCGCTTCCGAAGTTCGCTGTGAAGTTATATCATTCAAGATATACGGGAAGTACGCCGTTCGAATACTAACAACTACATTGTATGTTTTTACAAATGCAGCCATTTTACAACCACCGCCTACTTTCCATATAGTCTTGTTAAAGTGCGGAGTTATTGCGGATGTAGAGGGACTGGATGTGATCTGAATTGAAGCTTAGTTACGCGAGCGTATTTGTAGGAAATTTATATGAACAATTCCTTTACCTTTTCTGTAGATTATTTGAATGATTACAATAAATAAATACGACGAACTGTCACAAATTTACTTATCTGGAAATATAGATATCTGAAAAAGGCATTCAAATTGGTTATAAAATGATGGAGAACTTCAATAATTATTATTTAAGCCGAACTAAGGACACTTGCCCTATCTCTCGCAAGCTCGCACCTTTACGTCACTATAAATAGAGAAATACTGTTTTTGTATGAATTGATCCAACCAGTAAAATAAAGTCAACATACAAGTCTTGTATTACAAATGACTAAATCTACTTTTTTTATATTTTAAAATATAAATCTCATAAACATTTGTCCCTGTTCCAAACTCACGACCTTATAATAATTTTATAAATAGTAAATTTTAATGAACTGAATCACGAAAACTATCCAAAATAATATAATTGTTAATATATCAATGTCCCATCCAGTAACTTTATCATCCCGGTTAACCTGTAATCCCACTTTGTAAGTTAGAACTGGTTGAAAACATTCTTGGGGTATGTTCCCACAGTCAATAGAGTTGAAACTTTTCCTGTTATCGACTCCACGGTGGCTGCGTTAGTGCGGAACTTGCACAGCTCTATTTACTCGGCTTTATTGCTCTTGTTTTTAAATTGCTTGTAACTTGGTGGTTATTTGGTTTTTTGTGAGGTAACCATATGGTATGCATACTACAGCGATTTGTATGAATTTGTATGGTATATAAAAGTATGTCAACCTGCACTATCCAGCGTGATCGACTTTACGGCCTAACCCCCCTCAATCGTACTCTCGATTGTAGAGGAGGCCTGTACCCTGCAGTAGGACTACTATGGATTATGGTCTGATACAGATGCAGAACTTATTGTAGTTGTATGTTCGGAATCATTTGTAATAAAAGCGATTGTGACGTAGTCTCATACAAGGCCACGACAAGAAACAAGGTTACCAAGTAAGTCGTGTTTTTTTACAAATGTTTTAGTTGTATTATGTCTGAAGTAACTTAAACTACCACGTAGCTTCGTTTTCGGTAGCAGTCTATATATAACCTGTCTGGATGCTTTATTTGCATTGCAACTGTCATCAGCCGCAGTGTTGAGATTCGTTCTTTTTCTCTATTATTTCAAGTTGACATAGAATGGTGCAATTTCTTCAAATTTACTTTGCTCTATTTTTGACTTATAATACGGCCGACTCTTCCAAATTTCGAGGAGTAGAATCTTGTTAGTCAAATTTTGGTAGATATGCTTCACATGCCTTTCAAATTTTTGTGGAGAACTCTCAACCAAGTACTCCTATGCCTGCTATACGGAGTACTTGTAAAAATAAATATAAGTTTGATAAGCCCCTCTGCAGATACAAGATAGTCTCGACTGAAATGTGGATGCGTTATCACTGCCTAACAGAAAGCCAACGAAACATATTTGCTGCTGTTTTTCCTGGAAAATGAAATTGCTAGGTGCCCAATAATCCTTAAGATTCCGTTCTTGCTTAATTTTTAGCAGATTATGCAATATTTACATTAGGCATTTAATTTGATGTTTTGAATAAATGAGTAGTACAATACTGCGATATTTGCCATGCTAGGTGCCCAATGTTCCTTAAGATTCGATTTTTGCTTTGTTTTTCGACTATTCAACATTTCGATTAGGTTTTTAATTGAATGTATGAAATATTAAGTAATGCTACGATTGGTTGCCATGAAATGACTTGTTTGCGCATATTTTTAAGTAAGTAGAGTAACACTAGCGTCCCACATTAAATGTAATGCAATCTTTATACGACTATCTCAGTCACTATAATTGTTTTGAAGTTATCTCTAAATGGCCAATGTCTACTGGTTAAAGCGCCACCTGTATGTCATGTTTGGAACTATCTCTAGAGACAATGTGGGTGGGACAGTTTATAACTTCATTTATTACGTGGTTTGAGCATTCATATACTCTGATTAAGTACGGTCATGTACGAATATTTTACGACTTACTGTAAGGTTGTTTAAGGGGAGGATTTAACGCAAATAAACAATAAATTCTTAATTTTACGCGACTGTTGCACATTGAAAAAAGAAATCTGCTTTATTTACGGTTTTAATTGTGGATGTGGTTCATTTTTATTGAAGTGAAACTTTTTTATCGACGTATAGGATAAATTTTATTGCAATGTCAAAAATATGTAACGTTTTTCTGTTACGCGGCATCTTGTAATGTTTTTCTGTTACGCGCCATCTTTATTCCTATGTCACTTTTTTCCGTTACCCGCCATATTTATTTGTATCCACGTCTATGAAAATAAAAGCATTTTGCTTAAACTTTATCTAATTTAGCTTTAGCCTTTATTTAACCAATTTCTGTAAAGTTGTAATTAGTAGATCATTTTTCGAAAAATGATATCATACGTAAGTTTCACTTGTTAGGTGTGTACACTAATACACACCAACTTTGTTTTTTAATTGGTCAAGTGTGAGTCGGTTTTGTGTAGCATACCGTGTTTATTTCTTTGCTCATACTTTTTAATGGCAAGTGTACGTTGATTTCTTGAACTAAGGCTAAGAAGAAGTTGGGATACAATTATGCATTAAATTAAGTCAAACCATAAGACCAACCTTGGGATATAGTGTGCTCTTTTTGCATAGATCGGATCACAAACAACTGTTTTTATAGTAACAGCCCGTATGCAATGGCCCACTGCAGGGCACGAGGCCCCTCTCCCTGGACCGATGAGAATCCATGAAGATATTGATGAAAGTGGATGAAGCGAAAGTAATATGTCAAGATCTAGCACAATGGCGGTCTATAGTCTCTGTCTACCCCCATGGGACACAAGCGTGATGATTATGTATGTAAGTACGAGGAAATTTAATCGATTTTTGTGGTCCGATTAGTCTTATCGTATCAGAAAAGTAACTGCACCCGTGCAGAGCAGGACGGGACCTCTTTATTATTTGATTTATAAGAAAAATGTTTAATTATGCGTTGTGTCTGTCCACATTATGATCGTTACTTTAAATACTCATAATATTTATTTAACAATCTGACTCGTTTCGAACTAGACCACTATTATTTGTATATTTTGATAACAATTGTTCAAAATAAATATAATTTCTAGAAATCAACGAAGAAGAAAGATTACCTACTTTGTACGTTTTGTTGAATAAGAAAAATGCAAAAGTCCATTTAAATTTTCATCCCGTTGGGCGATGCTATTATTTTTTCTATTATCTTGAACAACAAGAGTGAACCCGAGAAAGAATTGCAGATAAGCTTTGCTTCCTCAACTTTGAACAACTTGTTTAACTATAAAGTAATCTTAAAGTTTCATACATATTACTCTATGGTATATCTCTATACCTACTGGCGGTAGGTCTCTCATATGTGAGAGGCCGCCTGGGTAGCTACCATCGTAATGTCTATTTCTCCCGCCAAACAGCCGTGTGCACTGTTGTGTTTTGGATTGAAGGACATCCTAGCCAGAATAATTACTGGACATACTGAGACTTCACTTTTTAAAACTCAGGGTGGCGAGCGCAGTGGAATGACAATTCCAATTTCAAATTAAATAAAATCTGCGATAAAATCCATTAGTCAAGTAGTTTTATTAAATTAAATAACTATTCAAAAATTGAATAAATAAACTGCAAAATAGCAAAGTCTGTATTCAAATACCACTCATTCAGTACCACAAATAGCCGAGCCTGTAGCTCGGTTTACAAGTGAAATTTTCTATTCGCGCCACGGTTTCGTCCCAGTTTGGGAATTTGCGACGTCGCGTCGACTGCATAATTCAGTCCACACTCCGCCTTAAGTGTACAATAATGTGAATTTGCGGTCAATATTTGAGAAGCCGTAAATATCGCAAAGCCGGAACCAGACAAGTGTTGTGGACGTAAAATATTATGGGTCTTGTGATGTATTGTGAAGGTGTTTGATGGGTTTCCTAGTGCATTTGGTAAGATATCAGTTAGGTTGTTAAACGAAAAGACGGGGAATTAATCCTCGAATTGAGATAATGTTTGTGTTTCCCATAAATATACATAGTGTGACAGTATGCCTGACATATACGAGTATAAGTGTCTGTCATAGTCTTTGATGCATTTCACAAGATTCTAAGTCTCACAATAATCCTTACCATATAATGATGGAATTTACAAACATTTCTCTCGACATGGGAATCGAATTTGCCTCGGCATGGGAATCCGAATCCGGTGTTTTAAAACACCTGAGATGCAGCTAACCAGAACCTGTCATAGAATTATATCTTAAGACATTCGGTATTACAATTGTAGACCTAATGGGGGATCGATTGCTCAAAATGTTTTTCAAAAGCAATAGTCGACGAACTGAAGATATATTTTTTCTTATTTCTATTCATAAATTCGTAATTGTAACGCGATATGCCCATAGACCCGTCTTTGTGGATGTATATCAAAGGCGTTTCTTTTTGTGCGCCGCTGCCAATCAGTCGGAGAAACAAAAGAAATTTAAAAAATGCCTTCAAAATATTTACATTTTCTAAAGGTGAATTGTGTAGCTTTAGTACGAACCATTTAAAATTAAGTTACAAAGTTTTGTTTTATTCTTTTTATTTATTGTATATTTTTTTAGGATTTTATTGTTGCAATAAATATTGAACTAAATAAAAAGTATAGACATCGATGATACTCGCATGTACGGTATTTTGTACAAAATATTATACTCAACTAGGGTTGAGTTTGATAGGTCAAAGGACCCAAGACCATGGGAAGGAGGGAATACGACATTAACTAGAGTATCCTGGATATACTGATGGCTACCACCAGGCGTAGGTCTGTTTTATGTTTGAGGCCGCCTGGGTACTGCTCTGTTGTATTTCGGTTGGAAGAATATTGTACCAACCAGAGTAACTACATGAAATATTGAGGCTTAACATCTTAAGTCTCAGGAAAGCGAGCGCAGTGGAATTCCAGGCATTGCTTTGTAATTCAAGGCGTTGTTTGGTTTGCTACTGTTCATGAGCAGTCATATTGCTTACCATCAGGCGAACGGTATGCTTGTCTCGTCATTCAATACAAAAATATGTATATACTTTAAACGGGATCACAATAGCATTTACATACTGTTTCTTGGCAACAGAAATAGACAATGCGGTGGTACCAAACCAGTCTCTTCTATGACGTCCCCACCAACTACTATGTATTTATGTACAAATTGGACGACTCACAGTTATATAAACATTCAAGGCCAATAAAATGACCTTCAAGAAAGTACATAAGCGAGTTCTACACGACTTTATAGTTCAGCTTTTCTGAATGTTGCCTTTGTTTTGAACTGACGCCGACGTGAGGGCAATACGTAACGGCACACAGTCTACAAAATGCGTCGGCTCAAAGAACTAAATAGAATAAAATGTTTCAGGACGGAGACAAAGCTTTTTGGCTTACTGTACTCGTTCAGCATTCGGGATGTAGTTTCTCTTGAGTTGTGGTTTTCAAGGCGTTCCATTTACGCCTACGTATATGATATTTATTTTAGGAGCGAGGTGAGGTTTGTTTTATTTAGCGCTACTCTGAGCGTACCAAAAATATTAGTATGGATTCAAGAAAATACAATTGAAGAAATATATTATGAAATATATATTAGAGATCGGGTAAAGTAAATAGGACTGAGTTACCGTCATCTTTGTCGTCATTCCCATCCGTCATTTCAGTCCTCATCAGTCACTTTAGAAAAGTTTCTGGCAAATATCAAAACGAGCAAATATCAAAAATATATTGATTTACAAATATCGGTCATCCAATGAACACCCAAACGTCATATTAGTCGAATGAGTATCAGAAATAAGCGAGGATCGTACGTGTGGACGTCTTAGGCGACCAAATTAAGAGCTTTCACGTTATTTGTTCGTATTTGTGCCATACCGATTCATCGATATCCAACATCCGATTAGATTCTAGGATATTGTGTTGTCATTGTAACGAAGATTGTATTGGAAATTTAACATCTTTCGGACAATTGTTATTGTTCTCTTTTGTAAGATGTTATTGATGTTATTAGTTTTTTGGTGTGAGATTTTAAAAGATTCTTCCACCATCACACCGATACTATATATCTACGATTTACGGTGGCAAGCATTTTAATGACACCGATCATTGAATATATCAGCGAGCCTGCATGTACCTCTGACTAGTACATAGCCCGCGATAAAATATATCAAATAGTAAAATTAGGATTAGGAAATAATTTTATCGAGTAGTTTTGACAATTAAAATTAGTCGGTATTTGCTGTTGTAGATTTATTGTTGTCTATTTTTTGCTATAAAACCATATACTACCTATTCTATGAAAATCAAAAACACAGGAATCATCATCCAAAATTACTGTTGTTAAGCGATTTTAAAATGTTTTACAAACTTGAAAGTAATTATTGTTTGTTTTTCCTTCTGACTGAGGCACAGGAAACGATAAGTGAAATTCTATCCGGGTTTGTCTCATGGGTATGGCTTCCAGATATCAAATCCCGAAAGACTATCATTTTCCCAATTTAAATAAAATGGATGTGCTGTTTAAAAAATGGAGCATGTACTTATTGGCTATTTCTGGCGTAAAAAACATTAACCATTCATGATCACCTATTAAATATTTTAAAAGGAACATGATAAAAAATTGGAGAACATTGAAAAGAAGAAAGGTCGCCTTTGGTACCAAACACAAAGTCAAGTAAAATAAATACCTTCAAGTTTTTTTTAAAGAGTATCAACATTCACAAATCAGTAGAAGTCATGCGGAAGAAATCTGAAACATCATATGTTGGCAACATCGAGTAAACGGCACGGAACAAGAAGAAGTTGTCGCGGACGACGGCAATTGGCTGCCGATCACGTGATCAACCGGAAGATGGCTACTCATCGGGGCAGGAAAGCAAGGAGGAAGATTGCGTAAAACAGAGGAGGCACTTTGGGTTGAGCAAGTGAACGCGACGCTTCTCTTGTAAAAACTATGCTCAAATTTGATAATTTAATAAATAAATACGTGGTTGATTTTAGTGAGAATATATATATATATCTATTGTAATTGTGATTTACAAATTTGAAATTAAAAATAAGTTTTTGTAACAGTCTTCCGCAATCATTTAAATGCACGTGTAGTAGCGACTACCGTCATTTGAGCATTTTATTTCTACACATATTGTACGAGTTTCATATTATCTTGTGTTATATCATAAGTAAGTTTTAGAATATTTATATGTATATATCTATCGCAATAAATAAATCGCTATAAATAACATAGACACAATCTTTCACTGAAGCATCAAAACCGTAACAAAACACAGATCATTTTAATGACAACACGAGGTGAATCCCAAGCGAAATCTTCTTCAAACACATCTCACATTACGACACTGACATTTAGGCCCGGCGCCCATTATCGGCATCGGTACGGCTGAGGATTTTAGGTGGCAAATAGCAATATACTATAACATAATGGCAATAAAGTAGAAATTTCCGTGATATGTGGTCGTAATAACAAAAATACCGCTTCGGTATGCTTGAGGCTGGTGTATCGGCAGCCTTGAGAATGCTTCGGGATGCTTCGGCATCCTTCGACAACCTTCGGTACGCCGCCGGCGCCGAGGCAACACTCGGGGGATAGTTTGTGATAATATAGGGATAATACTGCGGCATCCTTAAGGACGCCTCGTCATCCCTAAGAACTTTGCAGCATGCCAAAGCATAATTGCCGATAGTGTGCGCTTGCATGTAGGATGCCGAAGGATCCTTTTCCTTGCCGATGCCGATAATGGGCGCCGGGCCTTATTCGACAACGGAATCATCCTTTACATTGAGATACTAACAAGATGGGATACCGTGAACAAAATTTGTAGAAGAAAGAGTAGCACATGTAGCTGTATATCACCAAACGGTGTAAAGAAGCGAAAGGGATCATGCTCGGAGCATGAATACGTTTCGCCCACAGAAAAATTCAACTGAATATGGTTAGAAAGGCAATAGCCGTCAAAATATATCAAAACCAGTGTCATCGTTTTCGAAACACAAAACCTCCACAAATTTTATATAGAAAGCTTGCAATAGTCGATTTAAAGTATCGATAAACTTATGAAAATATGTCTTTGTTATAAGACTTTTCGACATTTTCGACAACCACTGATTTGACAAATCATCCGTTCCGCGGCAGTGATGCTTTTTATGCACCACCTTGCGACGCGTCAAACGTTTGTATTTCCCTTCTAACCATATTCATCTGTTCTGTGGTTTCGCCAATAGAACCTGTACGTTCTCTAAGAGATGTATCTCTTAAACTAGTTTTCGGCCCATTACTATTTTTTTACGGTAAAATAAATAAACGTAATGCTTCATTTTGTACCTAAAAAATGAAAATCAAAGTAGTCAAAGTTGTTAAAAATGTTCTTGAAATATTTATATATTTATATTTTTTGCTTCCAGTTTAACGTAGAAAAAAAATCAAAATTAAAAACTGATTCGAAATTCAAAAAGAACAGTAAATTTCCTATAAAACACATCCCACTCGTTATTTTATTATAATTTACTTCAATATGAAAATTACATTTTAAAGAAATATCATATTCATATATCATGTTCATATCATCTCAAAGTACAAATATGCCCAAAATTAACAAATTTCATAACCTCATCTTTTTTTTCGTTGTCTCCAAATTTCAAGTTTAAAGATGCAATGATACGCTTGAGTATATATTAAAATTGTTTAAACCTATGCATTAGCCACCCAAAGAGGTTGTACTTAATTTTTTTTGCTGTTTTTTTTTTTACATTGTGTCTTATTTCTGAAACTACCACCTAGATTCGTTTTTTGTCGCCGTCTGGATACACCCGGTATAACAGATAACAATCAAATAGCAAACCATTGTCTGAATAAACAATAACAATGAATCGTTCTGCTTGCAAGTGTCCGAACGTTATCAAGTTGGAAACATTGAAAACTAACGCTGCTTTTGAAATGAATTATGCATCCGGTTCGGGGAACAAGTGAATTTGATTCGAGAATGTTTGATTTTACTCTGAGTGGTGGAATTCAATTGATGGCAAAATTCGTATTTGTTTTATGTAGCATAAAATGATTTCTATTGAAGTTTTTAAACTTTTGCACTGTGAGATGTTCAGATTATTCGTAAAAGCTTAAAAAATAGTTTATTTTTATTTTATTTTATTTATTAAGGAAAACTTACAACTAGCATTATACATTAATAACATAAACAGTAAACAAAGAAAAGGTCAATTACAAGTTTCCACTGATATGAACTGTATGTAAAGAAAAAGAAAAAAACAATAGGTAAACTATAACTAGCTTAATAATACATAATATTTACCAAGTACAGATATTGCTTGTTAGGTACGTGCGTCAAAGTAAGTATTACACATTATTTCTTAAATTTCTTGGTATTCGTATTAATATTAGTTATGGTATATTGTATTTGTGATTTATTGTATTCATGATGTTTCCAAAGTTAAATTTCAAACAGTAATTAATGATTACTGCAATAGAAAATGCATTATAAGAAATAAAGATGCATTTAAAATAACATCAAAACTAGTCACAAAATGAGTGGGATGTTAAATTATATAATAGTTAAAAAAAACTAAAATACACGCTTTAATAAGATATACAACTAAAAAAGTAAAAATAATTGATACTGAATTTAAGATAAGAAAATTGAGTAAAATACATATATTTTATTGTTACAAAGCGTGGGGTGTTTACAACAATTACTTATCCTCCTGCACCCCACGCTTTGTAACAATAAAATATATGTATTTTACTCAATTTTCTTATCTTAAATTCAGTATCAATTATTTTTACTTTTTTAGTTGTATATCTTATTAAAGCGTGTATTTTAGTTTTTTTTAACTATTATATAATTGTTTTGACTAAAAACATCCATCTACGGCTGTATTTCCAGTCAATAACGCCATCTGTTGGTCAGTAGTAACATTTGACACTTGAAGAATACAAGAAGCTTATACCCAAATGGAGATTGCATTCCGTATATAAAAGTGAAGCACAAAAATTTGACCTCGAATGACGTTGCGACTGATTGCTATCCTTTTCTTTCGAGTGACAATGAATGAAAATGACTTTTTGTTCATTCATTGTCACTCGAAAGAAAAGGATAGCAATCAGTGTGCTTCACTTTTATATACGGAATGCAATCTCCATTTGGGTATAAGCTTCTTGGAAGAATACAATGTTAACGCCATCTAGCGATGAATGTAGCAATGGTCATCAATTATAAGAATAATTAATCCTGGCGAATCTAATCAGGATAATTATATATTTTAATCGAATTATTGTATTGTCATCGGTCTTTGACAGGTGTGCAAAATTTGAACGAAATCTGGCCGTTTAAAGTGGGTCAAAATCGCGCCCAAAGAAGTCGGTTACAAACAAACATACAAATATACAAACATACAAATATACAAACATACAAGTGAAGCTAATATAAAGCGTGTAATATTAAGTAGTGCATTGAAGGCACTTTTTATTACTTTCGCACGCACGCACCTTACGGAACATGACGTAGATAACTATCCCAGGATCTATGCCCCACCATTGTTAAGAAGTTGAATCTTGTTGGAAGTTAAAAAAGCAAATATTATCTTGGCCTAAAGGCAAAACCTAACAGTTTATAATTTCATAATAACCGTTTAAATTGTTTGAAAATCTATTACACAAGAGTCTGCCTTTAATTCTAGATTAATGGAACTTCGGATAACTGCTTGGGAAGTTAGGATAACTCTGATATAAATTTAAAACAACAAGATTCGTTTAATCGATATTCAATTATTTGTTCAAAGCTTTGAGTGCTTAGCTTCGTTTTGTATCGGCACATATTACGTGCCACTACAGGCACGAGTCTTCTCCATCATTTCTCCTTCTCCAAAATTATGATTTATAATGAGTTCTTCATTTAATTTATTAAAAATATTTACTTTGATTTAAGTGTTAGTGACTTAAGGAGTTTTTGTAGCTGTGAATGGTGAGACAAGCAAATCATTCATCTGATGTTAAGTGATTTGACCGCTCATGTAAGTAGCGAAACTAAACAACACCATGAGTTACAAAGTAATGCTTGGCATTCTACTGCTCTCGCCATCCTGAGACATAAGATGGTTAGTCTCAATATTTTCAGTAGTTACTCAGGCTGCACTTACTTTTAAACCCAAATACAATAGTGTGTTTACACTGCTCTATAGTGGAAGAAATAGACATTGCAGTGGTAATGAAATGAAATAAAAATAATTTATTGAATCCATTAAAATGTTCAACGTCATTTTTTTATCTATATCGGTTTGGAAAAAAAAGGCAAGAAACCCAGTGTGTAGTGTTGCTCTTTTCAAAACCAGTTTACAATGTATCACTACATTATTACAAAATTTACAAGTTGTTTAACCACCTGGTACCTACCCTCACGTATGAGCGACCTACCATCACTAAAATGTTGATTGAACCTATGGTTCTCATTGAAACAACCATGCGAAATATTGAAAACTACTAGACCAGATAAATATTTCGGATTTATCATATACGTTAGATTAAGACGTTTATGACAAAACTAGCTACCAGGCCTGGGTGCAAATTCCTACACTTTCCAAAATGACTATCTCACACATTTTTTTTTCAATTCGAATCAGTATTTCGTGAGATTAGAGGAAACAAACTCCTTAGCTTTATATTACTAAAGATTAGAGGAAAACCGAGGCTTATTTTGCCAAAGACCCAATTTTCATCAGTTAAATAAACCCAATAGCTTTCTTATGCCTTTGTGTTTCTCAAATCGCCTCTAACTTTTATCGTCTTGCTATCTAAAGGTAATTTTAAGCAATAAACTGTATTTACGACATCATTACGAGACTTTACCACACAATATGCTATTTCTGATGTTACAAAATACAAGCAGATACGTTTTGTTGTTGCAGTATTTATGTCTTTAAGTTGAGGGGCAGTCGAATTTTTCTTGTTGATATTTTGGTTTAAAAATGGAATTTGTAATAAAATCCGGAATCCTGGGTAAGGTAAAGTGATATTGGGTTTTTCTGTTCATTATCAGCCTGGAGTCAGTAATTTATGCCCGATATGGTGATAGGTTTGCCCTCCATCATATTATGGGATGAAACATACAAGGCGAAATGTGGGTGTCCTTGTATCACCTCTGCATACGCCAGCTGGGAATAAGTCATGGGTTGAGGTATGTATACATATTTTTGCAATAAAAAATTATTGGGCTGGTGGTTTTTAGGTTATCTGTTTGGATAACGGTTGATGTAATACAAAGTTGTGTGTATTATATTTTTTATATATATAAATATATATTATTTTATTTTAATGTATGTATTTATGCTATTTATTATGTATGTATGTATGTTATGATGATGTAATTTGTTTTTTTTTTTAGTTAGTATGAATATTATTTAGTGTCCTATCTTTTAATTATTTATTTTACACTGCCCTCTCTTTCTCCTTCTCTTTAAATCCATCCCATGGTTGTCTGTAAGACATTGCTTTAAGCGATAAGACCGCCATTTGTACTTGTTTTTTTTTGTTTCTGAATATTGTATTTGTTTTTTATGTGTACAATAAAGATTTAAAATAAAATAAATAAATAAATAAAGTCGGAAACTTTTATTATAAAAGTTTTTATTGTTGTATCTTGTTCCCTTATAATCATGGTATATCTTGTGTCGAATAGGTTAATACGAGTTGGATAATCCCCTATCAACGCTCCTAGGTTTGACAAAAACCATTTTTTTGTTGTTAAGTTAATTTTGCAAGGAAATATTATAATTACAAAAAACATATATTTCATGTAACTACAGGTAATGAACTTAAAAAAAAACAGTCTCCAAAAATAAAATACATATTTCACATATATACAGTGAAAGATATTGCAGAACTGCAAAACTGAAACAGCACGTTGAACATTTTAATTACACTTTCAGTACTTGTTTGAAAGTATATGAATGAAGCGCTGAATTTGACTCACATATCCCGTCTGTTCGAACATTGTATGAAGAGTGAAGTATGAAATAAGTAATTTCGTCTGCAACGCATTGTTGAAGTCCAAATTTACAGGCGTGCTTTTTTATAGCATACGTCCGGGAAACAAGCAAATGGGTCACCTGATGGTTAGTAATCACTGCCACCCATGACCATAATGGTTGGATCATAATGGTCGTCGTCGTGATCATAATTTTTGGTTACCTGAAATAAATAAATAATGTGATCGGTCCTTTAAATCAGTTTTTGCTAATTAAGTCCGTCTGTCCACATAGTGATCAAGATCTTTATTTTTCGACATTCTCCGTGGCGCAGTTGGTTAGACGCCGGCTGTGAAACATGACGCCGAGGCGGGTTCGATCCTCGCATCGACACAAATATTTGTGAGGTCCACAAGTGTGTTTCGGGTGTGGGTGTTTGTGAGATCGAACAGTCTCACGTAGTTTCTGATTTCCACCGCACAAGACTCTATCTTACTGTGTATTTAGGGGACAGCACTATGTATGACTGTTGGTTGTGTTTATTTATCATTTTCGCGCCTGTAAATTACCTACTCCCACCTCACCTAATTTATGCTTTAGGTTTTTTCAGTTGCATTCTTGGGCAGACTTGTATGTTTCCCACCTGATGGTAATCGGTCACCACCGCTCATGGACCGTCGTAGTGTCAGAAGACCGGTACAACCAGGTCGCTGCCTTACCGTAGAACCAAGTCGCTGTCTACCATAAATCATGATATCTAGTGGTAGGTCTTTCATACGTATCAGGCCACCTGGGTAGGTACCACCGCAATGTCTAATTTTTTCATTCAACATCAGTGTAAATGTACTGTTGTGTTCCGGTTTGAAACCCATTATAGACCGAGTAAGTACTGGTTATATTGAGGCTTAGCAACTTATGTCTTAGGATGGTGAGCCCAGTGGAATGCCAAGTATTGCTTTGTAATTAACGATGCTATTTGGTTGTGTTACTATCCACGAGCGATCGTATCGCTTATCATTTAGCAAATAGCATTCTCGGCTCTCTTTATTACAATCAACAAAATGATCACGCGGTATTCCTACGTAAGCTTTTAGTTACACAAAATTCATAATATTATTTGTATTACAAAACTCACTAAACCCAACCTCATTCGAGTAAACAAAACAAAATAAAGCTTCATTATACTAAAAGTTTATTTTAGCTAATAAGCCAAATAAATAATGATACAATTAAAACTAAATGCCACAGCCGGATTTCGTATAATCATGAGAGTGGGTGTAATTTTTTCATTCACCCACAACGTAGCTAGCTTATATTGGCCGCAGTCCAACTGAGATGGCCCAGCCTGCAGTTTCCTTCTGATTAATTGTTAGCCTACTACTTTTGCCAAATGCACTCCAAAGGTTAGATTTATGACTCGGATTTACAATGTTTTTGCAAATATTGTAAGTCGTTTGTCTCTTTAGGCTTTGTTAAACTAAAAGGTTCCGGGTAAATTGCTTCCATGTGCACGGTAAAACAGTTGTTTTATGTTAAGTAGTTTCTTGATTGGGGCGTTTCTAGAGAGAAATATATCTTAAGTTGCCGTGGTAATAGTAGTAAGAAAACATATTGAATAAATGTGAAATATATTTTTTTATCGTAATGAATGGCACGTCGAGCATGCCTTTCGCTTGATGGTAAGCGATACGACTGCTCATGAACAGTTGCAAAACCAAACACTTGGAATTATAAAGCAGTGCTTGGTATTCCACTGCGGTCGCGACCCGTGACCTTCTCAAGCGGCCTCTCACATATGAGAGACCAACCACCAGTGTAACAAAATGAAACACTGGTTACATCAAGATGCATCTTTCACACACAAGTTTGATGTCATGGGAGTTAGTATAAAATGTTAATTTATGTAATAGTTCTGCCAAATATTAGATACATTTTCTTACATTTTTGTGGTATTTATTTTGAAACCGATCGGTGTTAATGCGACGTAATCTTGTGGCGTCCCTGAGGATTAAAGGGCGTAAAGGGTTTTTGTGGGTATTTTTTTGCTCCCTAATATGCAACATGGTAATAGACCAATCGAAAAGCAGAAAACAATCCGGATTGAGTCCAATCTAAATTTTTTGACTGATTATTGGCATCGGCCGCAAAAGTACACAAAAGTACAAGTAGAGGAAAATAATTCTCAAAAAAAAAAAAACATTACTTATCACTAAAAAGTTAACTTAAGACTTAAAATTCTTATATTTAAATAAAAACCCCTCCAACTAATAGCAAGTGTCGAAAAGTGTGAAATATTAACTCAGTGTCAACGAAATGCGACTCGTTTGCATAATACAGCGGGGCTGAAGATAAATTACAACGCGGCGCAGTTGCGTTGTCCCGTATTCTTTTGAACGTATTCCCTCTGAGATATCGACTGCAATTTGCCGGATTACCTTATTCAACTGGCAGAGCGTTAATAGAAATTGAAATTCGTATAGGTTGGTCTAGATATATTTTTTATGATTTCCCGAAAGGGTTGGTTTAATGGTCGTAAATTAGAGCCTGTTTTTTCTGGTTCAGCATATTGACTGCATTTCAATTTGTGGTAAATGCAAATGCGTCCAGACCGAGTATCGTTTTTTTTTTTTATTAATGCTTTATATACATAGTTGTATACAGGCGGACTTAATGCCCGAGGCATTCTCTACCAGTCGCCCTTTGGATGGTGCAGAGAGTGAAATAGTAGGCGCATAAATTCAAGTATTAAATATTTATAAATTCCATCAGATCATCTCATGTTACATACAATTATGCCAACAGGATCAGATAATTGACAGAAATACCAAGAACAAATAAATAAAAAATAATAAATACGATGTATATGTATAGGTATATTAATGGTTTCTTATATAAACGCGAATGTTACATATTGAAATGAAACTATTATTTACGGATTGACGTAACCACGAAAGCTATAAAGTAATTTTATGTCAAATAAAAAAATTATAAACTAAACCATGTTTATATTGTTTGCAATGTATTATGAAATCTCCATTTTATATCAACTCATATCATGTGTCGGTAATCCCCCTGATGCCAGGAGGAGGCCAGAGGAGGCTGTCATATATAAGATAAATACATTTACAACTACCATACGCAAACTTGCTGGAACGCCGCTTGTATTAGCAGTCATTGTTCTATAAATTCCCGTTTCCTTAATTGAATCCGCTATCAACAAATGACACGTCTTTATCAACTAGCAAATTCCTTGTAATTCAACCAGTCTATTCACTTCCTGCGAGACGGTTTAGCAAAGCGAGTTAACCGTAACTTTACAGAAGGAAACTACGCCCCGGAGGCTTCAACTCATGACCTCGTTCCCTTAGTTTTAATGTTTACGGTACATCAAACTGGTATGATAGTGTCAATAACCTCGGGTGTTGTAGTTGGGTGTGTGATTAAATTTTGGTTGTAAGTTTGGAGCAAACATTTTTGGATATGGGGAGATGGTCACGTGATTGAATGCTCTATAATTTGATTAGAAGTGGCTGTAATTATCATTTGATGATATTTTAGGGAGGTGTCCAACAGAATGCCAAATTCGTTTTTAAGGAGGATTAATGCTCTATTTCTAAAAAAAAAATACGATGTATGAAAAATATTTTTCTGCGAAAATACAAAAACAATGTGCCTAATAAACAAAATATTTTTCTTTAACAAGAATAAGGGCGAAAGTTAACCCAACATAAAATTGGGTCGAATAATCAAACTTTTCATATTCAAACTCGTTATACTTTCGGCATCTCACTAAAATGTTCATAAGATCGGCCCCTAAAGAGGAGCGCCGCAGTAAATTTAAATACATCCGACAACGAGTAACAAAGACGTGAAAATCCGCCATATTTCCGCCGCGCTTAACCGGAATAATCCGGCTAAACCGGCGGAATAAAAGTCGGGTGTCGCTAACGAAATTTTACAATCCTTACACTGGCTAACTTTTTTTAGGACTTCTTTCTACGGTGATAATTTTGTGGAACAGCATTATGCTCTTTCTTGAGTCTTACTTTTTGTGCAAGCAAGGTATGTATAAATAATTTAGTTTTTTATTTATTTAAAAAGACACACCAACAAAATATGAATTATAAATTTACCAAACATTTATTAAATAAAAAGTTGATGCAAATGGCTATTAGAGTTGTGTACAACATTCACAGAGCGAGGGTAGTATTAAATAGTGGAAAGACATCACTACGTAGTATGAAACAAAGTCGCTTTCTCTGTCCCTATGTCCCTTTATATGCTTAAATCTTTAAAACTACGCAACGGATTTTGATGCGTTTTTTTTAAATAAATAGAGTGATTCAAGAGGAAGGTTTATATGTATGTAAGAATTTATTTAATTTTTTTCTTGGGGAGGGAGATGTAAAGAAAATATATTATTTCCTTTATTTTATTATTCTAAATTATCTAGTTTAAACCTATGTTTTCAAAATTTTTGACATAGATGGCGCAGTATGTACGCAATACGATTACTATAATATTATTGTCTGTGGTACTAGTAGTCATGCTAAAGAAAAGGATTATAAGCCTGTCAGAAACAAGGAACGCGTATAATTTGTGACACAGTAATTGAAATTATAGAGCATTAATTATAAAAGGGAATTTGGAATTCAAATAATATACTTTAATCGTCGTTTCTTTGTTTTTACAGGTAAGATATTAATTTGTTATTGGTAAATAAGTGTAAATATTACTTTTTGTGCTAAAATAAAACTTTGTTTTTACAGAGCAACACGTGGTTATTATTTAGACCAATATTCCCAAAGAAACACATTATATGTATAATACGTACATATTATTGTACAGAAAAATATTTGGAACTGGGCGTAGCTGGGCCGGGCCGCTAGTTTAAAATAAACAATAATATTAACAAAAACAACACACAACATCTTGTTAGAAATTAGGAAAAGAAAAATAATTCGTATAATATATTTAAAGACTAATAGGGCCAGTGTTTACTTTTTTAATGTATATATTGGAATAGTAAATATATAGAGATGTATTGTTTTATAATTATTTAAAGTATAGTAATTGCTACAGGAATTACTATTAAAGAAAGTACATTTATATATTACAACACACCTTTTATTAGAAGCAGACAATTTCAAGGTAGCTTTTTATGTATGTTGTGTCAATAAAAAATATCCATTTATAAAACAGAAATAATATTAGGTGAACATTTGAAATGCAATTGGATGGAGTAGTGTTAGTTTTACAGTTTGTATATGAAATTACACTTTTCGAAATCATGTACGTATTGATAGACAGTCACCACACACTAAAACGGTGAAGAAAAACATCGTGAACAAACATGCATACCATAGCAATTTATAAAAATTCCTATGCTATGTAAAGTCCATCAGCCCGCATTAGGCCAGGGTGGTGGTGGGCTATATGGCCAAACCATTCTCAATCATTATCAACCGCGATGTCTATTTCTTCCGTCAAACAGCAGTTTAAATGCACTGTTGTGTTTCGGATTGAAGGACATTGTAGCCAGAGTAACTACTGGACATATTGAGACTTAATATCTTGTGTCTCAGGATGACGAGCGCAGTGGAGTGCCAAGCATTGCTTTGTAATTCAACGTGTTATTTGGTTTTGCTACTGTTCATGAGCGGTCGCATCGCTTACCATCAGGTGAACGGCATGCTCGTCCCGCCATTGACTGCAATAAAAAAAATAATCGTACTCTCGATTGTAGAGGAGGCCCGTGCCCTGCAGTGGGACGTATGTATATGAGCTGATACAGATATGAAATTTGTGCATGTACGATGTTGCCTTGTGGAATATTCCAACCAAATTCCAGAACCACCATATCATAAATTATTAACCACATTTGTGATAAATAACCATTAATTATATTTGAAATTATACTACACTGAAAAACTGATTTCAAAATATGGTTAAATGTCGGTAACAGATGTTATATTATGCACATTTTACGTTACCATAATTATTAACTTTTTTGTATATACATTGGTTTAACGAGTGTGAAATTGTTTAATTAAGTAAGTGATTTATAATTACTAGTGGTCGCCTAGCGGTCGAAAATCGACCAAATCAAGAAGAGATTTTTTTTTACCTGTATGATGATGTTGTTATTCTGATAATTCGTGCACATTTAAATGTACGTATCTCTCAAAATTAGTTATATAATATCCTGAAGTATATGCAATTACTAAAATCGTAAACTACATTAATTGCTTTAAACCAGCAATAGCAAAATATATATTTTTCTGTACCTGAATGTTGTTATTGCAGATTGCTGCTACAGAACTTTCTTTATACATATAATTAATGATAGCGCTCAGTATTTCACGTAGTATTCGTCAAATAAATCTTTTCTGTTTGATATTCAACAAAACCACAGTAAACAATTTTTTCTGATTGACATTCAACTACATATGTCTATAATAAAGCAAAGAAACAATTTGACCAAAGAGTATGTATACGTGTACAAATACTTGTGTATGCGTGTGTCAAATGCATGCTGGTTTATTTATTGATTTAATGTACTTTTTATGCATTATTATTAAAATCTTGTTTTTTATTACATTTAATATTAGGCTTAATATTAATATTATTGCCTCATTTGAAATTAATATTCTCTTTTAATATTAATATTATTACCTCATTAGGCAAATAAAACCTTTTTTTTTATATGTCTATGTCAGAAGAACAAAATGAAAAAGAAAAGTAACAATTTGACACCAGAGTATGTATACTTGTATATGGATGTGTGCGTGAAATGCATGGCAGTTTGTGTAATGTTTTATTTTTTGATTTAATGTACTTTATCAGCATTATTATTGAAAAATATTAGCATTCTCCACTTCTCCTACACATAAACTATAAGTGTGCCAAATTTTATGCTCCTGCGTCCGCGCAATTTTCGTAAAAAGGGATCCAAAGTTTTTGCATCACGTATTAATATATAGATAAAATACATTATTAAAGCAATTTGTTTGTTCGTTTGAACTAAAGAAAATAATACAAATGAGTAAAAAAATATTTAAATTGAAATCCTACATAATGGTTTCTTAGATTTACGCGAATGTTACGTATTGAAATAAAACTATTATTTACGGATTTTATCGCGAATTTGGTTTAATTTTTACATTTTTGATGAAAAGACCCCGTGACCACGAAAACTGTAAAGTAATCGAAACGTCGGAAACTCAAAAAATGTAAAAATTAAACCAAATCCGCGATAAAATCCGTAAATAATAGTTTTATTTGAAATCCTACTTTATTCTTTTATCGATTTCTATAACTGAGAGAAGGTAAAACATTTAATGTTATTTTCCAAAAATATGTGCAATAAATATCCGAAATTCTTTCAAAAGTATTTAATAAGGCCAGACAGTATAAGCATCTTCTAAAAGTTAAATAGCATACTTTTCTAAATTTTCACCCGCATAAAGTCCACGCAAAATATTTTCTATACAAATAAGGAGTGTTTTCCTTTAAAAGTGCGCTTTTTTCGCTTTTCACGCTTAATTTCCTCGGCGCTGCCCCGGTGACTGCTTGCGGGAACATTATTTTTCATTTAACCCGTGCTTTATATTATTTTTATTGTTCCCAGCCACCTAGCACGGAATGCGACTCGATTGCTTTGAATAAAATAAAATAATTTATTTATTGTAATAAATTCCTTGTTTGGATTTATTTTATTCGTTTCTGCCAATTGCGAGCGAGATTTAGGTGCATTTTTATGTCTTGTTGGTATTTTCGGACGAATAATATCGTTGTATCTTTCTGAGAGTTGTTTTTGGAAGTATATTGAAATACCATAATACTCCTATTTAGGAAATGTTATGACATAACTTACGTTCCTTAAAGGGTATAAAACAATACTATATTAGTACCTTAAGATTGGTGAAAAATAAATTACTACTCCCAGACATTATTGAGATTTGTAGAGGAGGCCCGTGCAGTGGGACGTATATGGGCTAATACAGACTATAATTTCTACCATCATCGTCAGCCAATCTCCAATTTTGAGGCTTTTGCTAATCCTCTCCACTTTTGGCATATGACGTGACATCCTGTGCGTGACAGGCTGTGGAGTTGTTTGCCGGCGCACGTGTTCCCTCCTTCCTACAATCCTGGGTCCTTCCGCCGTGGTGTGAAGAGGCACCTAAGCAGGCCGGCATAATTGTTTCCATTGGCATGGGACTGCCGTCCGATGCCAATGGATACTCTGCCTGGGCGGCATTGGCACTTTCCATCACGTGCAATGCCGCCATTATGCCAGGCCATTATAAAAAAAAAAAAAAAAACATCCTACAGCTTCTCGCTGAAGCTGCTGTCCAAAAAACTTCGATCAAATATATACACGATACAGGGTCCGTAACAAAATCACACGCCAGTGGGGCAAGTGGCGGAGGTTGCTTATACTTATACATTTGAATTTAGAATTACGAGATGTAGCAAAGTCAACTTCAGGTAACAATAAACGTTATTAAGTCCTTTAAGTTAAGATTTATTATGTTTTTGGTTCTTACTAAAATCAAATAAGACCACATGCTTATTTGTGCCCTAATTTCTCTTGCCGTGTTTTAGGACGTTACTTATAATCTAGTGTATATTTGATCGAAACCATAAGCCTTAAATATTTCCTCTCGTAAAAATCTTAAATAATAATATGAAAAATACAAAAGCTAAAATCTCTCGCCACACTAGTCACGAGCGCAATACGCGTTATGAGAGAACACAAATCTCACTTAGCGCGCGTACATTTTTAAACAGCGCCGCACTTTCCGCCGCCCACTTCTTAGCCGAATAAATTGCTTGTTTTATTGTTTTTTGCACACTCTTTTTCAATCTCGGTGTGAACGTGAATAGTGAACTAAGAGGTATTAAATTTAGGTGCTTTGTCAGACGTTTTATCATGCAAGTTTTTTTTATAATGTGATGACATAGAGAATATTACACTGGTAAATGTTATTGTATCGTGATGATAAGAAACTATGTATATTCCGTTGATGTACAATTTAAATCGCCAACCCGCACTAGGCCAGCGTGGTGGACTATATGGCCTAACCACTCTCAATCGTATTCTCGATTGTAGAGTAGGCCCGTACCCTGCAGTGGGACGTATATGGGCTCATACAATACAAAATACAATTTAAATACATTGCAGTCTATATTATACAATAAAAATTGCTGAGTGATAAGAAATTCTACTTCTCGCCTCTTGATACATTGATGCCCGCAAGATAAGTTTGTTATTATTGATTTCATTATTATGTAAAATTTTCTTCTACAGGCGGTTTCCCCTTCTATATAAATGGTAAGATTTTCCATCGAACTGAAACCCTCAAAAATATACGCGGTCAAAAGCCAATTCATAAAATATTTTGAAACAAAACATACAAAAGAAAACGGTTTCTCAAAGCTAAATTAAAGGCAAGGTCCCAACCTCGCACAAAACCACATTTAACCAAAATAACAATTCCTCATTGAAATGAACATTTCACTTACAAAATACGCTTCGGCAACTCGACTAACTAATTAAAGTAGACACTCAAAAACATCACGAACTTGTCAAAACAAGTTTGAAGCATCAGCTAATGAAAATTCGAGATTGAAGTGTCGGCTGACGGAAAATCACAATCTATACTAATATTATAAAGCTTCAGAGTTTGTTTGAACGCGCTAATCTCTGGAACTACTGGTCCGATTTGAATTATTCTTTCAGTGTTGGGTAGTCCATTTATCGAGGAAGGCTATAGGCTATATATCATCACTCTATGACCTATAGGAGGAAAGCAGTAGTGATATTTCTAGCAAATACGAGGAAATTTTGTTCATTTTTCGTGGTCCGATTGGTCGATATTCTAAACTGATAGTCGGAATTAAACATTTTGACCGTCATTTTAAAACGTGTATGCACCCGGGCGGAGCCGGGCCCGACCGCTAGTGTGAGAATATAAAGAAGTAGTATTTAAATATGTTCGTAGGTTCTGAGACGCAATGAGGAAAAGTGGACTGCGTAACGAGAAACCACGGATATTATGCATTTAGAAATGTGTCAATCAGCCAAGAAATGTAGCCTGTGTAACTACTACTGGACATAATGAGACTTATATGCATGGCTCTGGATGGCGAGCGCAGTGGAATGGCAAGCATTGTTTTGTAATTCAAGGTGTTGTTTGACTTTGCTACTATACATGCGAGGTCGTATTGTTTACCATTAGACGAATGGCATGATCGTTTCGTCATTCCACCCAATAAAAAAATGTTTCGGGTCTGCGTCTTGTAAGACCGTTAATATTTTCTCATAGTATCTGATTTCCACGAATGGACATGTATCTTAATATGGGGTATAGACTACTGTTGTTGACTTTTTCTAATACTTTAGCTATAGTATGACAACAACGTTTTCGAAACTAAAAAATAATAGATGACCTATATCTAAATAATAGCGGCCCGGCCCAGCTTCGTCCGGGTACAAATAGATCTCTTTACAATAATATGTACGTATTATACATATAAACTTTCCTCTTAAATCGCTCTATCTATTAAAAAAAACGCATCAAAATCCGTTGCGTAGTTTTAAAGATTTAAGCATACAAAGGGACAAAGAGACACAGAAAGCGACTTTGTTTTATACTATGTAGTGATACAAAAGTAAACTCGAAATAAACATACGAAGGAAACAACATACGGTCATTACGATGAATTTAATCGACATAAAAAAGTTTATATTTTAAGGTAATAAATTTTAATATTCACTTATAATACCACAAGAGCTTCAAAATTATCGGGTATTTCCCGATAGGTTCGTTGCAAACAAATGAAGGAGTCAAAACTTGACGACTTTATTTGTTTGCAGGGAACCTTGAGGGAAATGCCAGATAATTTTGAAGCTCGTGTGGTATTCGGGGGATTATTTTTCCGTCCCAAATTTTAATTTCAAACTCATTTTCATGCAAAATCTCCAATTTTCACAATTCAATTCAACCTGTCAGTTTGACGTGTGGTTAATTTGACTGGATCATGTTTTGTTTTTTATATATAGCAACTACCAGAGAAAATTTTCAAAAAATTATCAGTATAATACCATGTAGGTTGTACCACGTGACGTCGAATGGTGCAATTCTATTGGTCGATATTTGGGTCGGAAAAATAATCAACAGAATTTGATATGAAGCGTACAAACATAGTCCACGCCAAACTTATTAATTACATCAGATACGCAGTATACGGTTACCGTGTATTAGTAAATTGCTACCACCGTCCCAAGTTTGATTGTAATCTGACCTTAGTTGTATGAAGTTTGCTAAGTACCGCTTTGTTAAGGACACACTGTGGGTGGAAATTAACTGCTTTATAATTATTGTAAATGGATGTCTTAAAAGTTAAACTTCTTTATCAACGTGTGGGAGAAATTTTATAGAAATATCAAAACGTAACGTTTTTCTGTTACGTGCCATATTTATTTCTATGTCACATTTTATGTTATTTGAATCCAAGTCTATGAAAATAAAGCCTTTTGCTTAAGAGCGTTTATACCCTGCACGCGCTTTTTGGCTTAAAAACAGGACTTTTCAAATGAGTTAATAGCCACCAATAAACAATTTAAAGGAAAAATAATTATTACTAATTTTAGAAAAGGTTGTCATCTAGGGATTTTGGTGGAAAACATTATAGATTGATGGATAATTTGTGAGTACTATACGGATTACTGAACTCAAGTTTCGTTATTTAGGCTTTAAATGGCAATTTAGAAGCTTAAGATATCCTTAACCACTGAATATAAGATGAAAATAAAAATATTATCAGACTAATAAGACCCTTATGGAGGGATTTTGCTGAGAAAAATAATCTTTTTGTGTTTAGTTCCTGAAAAATAAAAATTTAAACAATGCGAAATTATTCAGAAACTCTCGTCAAGAACATATTTTTTTCCCCAGCTTATCGTACATAATTTTTTATAAGAATTGCATATTATAATAGAAGAACATCTTATCAATAAATTACCATTTTTATATTTCAACAAAATTAGTTTTCATGTTTTCTACAAATATTTTAAAAACCACTATAAAACACGCTGTCCGACGTGGATCAAATCAGACCGCCGCAAGGCCTTTTAGAGGGAGGACGTATCGCTCGTCGCTCCAGTCTGGCTGCAGTCGATTATGCCGCGCGTAGTAAAAATAGCCACGCGCGGAATGCGATTACCACATCTTAGTACTTTGGTAGTAAAATATTTAATTATTTTTATTACCTACAATGATTTTGTAGTGAGTATAAATTATGTTTCAGATAATATAATGGGACGTAATTCCGAGGCTAAATTATGTTATGTATTGTAATATAAAATTAAATATATTTCGTAATTGTAAGGGGTTGTAAGGCCCCTAACACTATTTATGTGTTCGAACACGAAATGATTAATAAAACGTCCGTAGTGTCTACTGATTGAACACTGATTTGAATGCAACTTAACAATGTAATAATAACGAAAATATGATTAGTATCCAAAATTTGTATTATTCTTTGCTTGTACAGTAATATTTGTCTACTTATAATGCAAATAAAATATTTTTATGATATTATATTACAGTTACATTTCAATTGAATATTTGAAGTGCACGGATCAAAGTTGTTTGAGCCGTTTGTATAGCGAGCCGACGCGGCAGCTCTACGCACACAGCTTTGGTCGCTTATGTGTGCGTGAAATTAACGAAGAAATACCTATAGTTGACTTGGCGCGCAAGGTGTATACGCTCTTAAATTTTATCTAATTTAGCTTTATTTAAACAATTTCTGTAAAGTTGTAAATAGTAGATAATTTTTCAAAGATGATGTCATACAGAAGTTTCACATCTTACGTGTGTACACTAATACACACACACATTTTTTTTATTGGTCAAGTGCGAGCTGGTTTTGTGTGGCATACTGTGTTTATTCCTTTGCTCATACTTTTTAATGGCAAGTGTGGCATTTTTTTTATTAATCGAGTGTACGTTGATTTCTTAAACTAAAGTCCTTACCCATATAATTAATAGTTAATTGTTTATAAGTGAATTACTGTGACCGTCTCAAGTTTATTTGTAATCTGACCTTAGTTATATTAAGTTTGCTAAGTACTTCGCTAAGGACACACACTGTGGGTAGGAGTTAAGCGCTTTATAATTGTTTTGAATTAATGTTTTTTTTTTTAAATTGGATATCTGAGTTTTTTTTTCTTGGGATATGTTTAGCGGTGGATTATTCGGAGCTTAAGAGAGAGGAAGAAGTGTGAGTCGATTTGGTGTCTTAGGATTCTTGCTTTTGTTTTGTATGTTTTGGTCATTTTTCTTTTGTTAAGCTGGTTACTTAGTGGGAAATGTTTATTTTGTCTAGTTGCAATAGAGAGAGAGAGAGAGAGAGAGAGAGAGAGAGAGAGAGAGAGAGAGAGAGAGGTTTCCTTATAATAAAAGTTGTAGTAATTTATTACTCTTACTCTAAAACCATAATATTGGGTTTTGCACCTGGGATTCTCCAGGTGTTATGGACTTTTATTTGCAGGAGTTATGATAACAGCCTTGTAAATCAGATGGTGCTTCATAAAAACCCTTTGATAAAAATAACAAAAAATAAATAAATAACACCTAACAGTCACATATATAGTCCTGACCCCACACTAACATCGAATCTTGTGTCGTGGGTATCAGGAACTACGAGAGACTTTTCGGTCTCACAAACACCCAGACCCGAAAGTGCGGCGATCGAGCCCGTGTCTTTTCGTTTCACAGGCGGCGACTAACTACGTGCGCCACGGAGGCTGACAAATTATTAAGACAAGGCACAAAGGGTACTAGTAGAAGTCTGCTGAATAAAACTGAATAACTTTAAAACCAATATGATTTATTTATTGCTCATATAAAATTATCTAAACATTTTATTTAGAAAAACTGAACATTCATGTTTATACAGAATAATGAAAGGTTATAAGTTATCTCAAACTGTCAGACCCATAAAGGTATGTTTTTATTTATCAGTTATTCCGAATATACAAACAAACAAAACATGCCGACACATCTCAATGAACAAAATAAATGGTTATAAAAATAATTGACAGTTGACCCAAACAGAACGATGAATATATCAATGACAACAATAATTTGTCAAAGTGACCCTTTTTGGTCCTTAGAGAGTTGAGTCACAAAAAATACAATTATAGTAATTCGTTTAGTCACGGTGTAATGTACACTAATATAATTGCCATAGATTGAACGCTACGGCTGGGCTACGAAAGCCTACGCCGTAGATGAGGTGCACAAGTGACAATATGAGAATGATTGCTACGCTGCATTTCCGGGCTTTTATATGCGATAAATATAAGGGTATTTTGCCATTTATTATAAGGATTGTTGTAACTATTTTGCCTAATCAAGCAATCTGAGAATATCGAAATCGTAGCGGAAACAAAAAATATTAACAAACAAACGGTGATTTTTTTTAAATATTGTGTATGTATATTTTCAACAAATATTAAGGTTATATTGAATATTGAAGTGATATTACACTTTATAAATTCAATATTGTTTTATTGGGGCAGTTGTGAAACGATGTCTTTATTTTCAATTTTTGAAATATGAATCACAAAAAGCGAATGTATGCACAAGAGAAATATGAAAGTTTAATAATGCAATCATTGTTTTTATACTTCATTTAAGAGAATGAAAAAGTACGTTTATTTTTATTATCATATAAACTGAAAAGTAATTGATAAAAATTCAGACAGCGGCGTAGAAAAATTAAAATGCAAGTATTTTTCATGACTTCGGTGCTTTTTAACGAGTTTTTTGACAAAATTAGAATTCTGAGACCTCAACAATATTTACTATCATGCATATAATTAAGTGATTTTGAAAATTTTATTATAGATAATAATACGTTTCAATATTCAGAACTATTTTTCGCCGAAAAAAAAAACTTACTTGGAAAATACGTCTTTTATAAAAAGACGTCTAGGTTTACATATTCAATTAAATTTTCCAGCCTTTAAGTTTCAGTTGGCTAAGAAAACTCACTGCTGCCGACTTGATTCCCGCAAAGAGACAGATGTTTTGTGAAACTGATTAACATTCCTTTAATACTGGTGGAAGGTCTCTCATATGTAAGAGGCCGCCTGGGTAGGTACCACTACAATTACTATTTCTTCTCCCAAACAGCAGTGTAAATGTGCTGTTCTGTTCGAATTTGAAGGTCATTTTAGCCAGACTAACTACTAGACCGATACTGATATTGAGACTTAACAATGTCTCAGGAATGCGCAATGGAAAGCCAAGCATTGGCTTGGAATTCATGGTATTTAGTTTTCCTACTGGTCATGAGCGGTCATATCGCTTACTATCAGGCGAATGGAATGCTGAACTCGCTATTCAATGCAATAAAATCTTTAGCGTCTTGGTGATTTGTGATCGCCAAATCTAGCGTAATTGCTGATATGTATTTTTTTTTATTGCAATGAATGACGAGACGAGCAAGCCGTTCTCCTGATGGTAAGCGATACGACGCTCATAAACAGTAGCAACATTCCACTGCGCTCGCCATCCTGAGACATAAGATGTTAAGTCTCAATATGTCCAGTAGTTACTCTGGCTACAATGTCCTTCAATCCGAAACACAACAGTGCATTTACGCAGTATTGTTTCACGGGAGAAATAGACATTGCGGTGGTACCTACCCAGATGGCCTCTCACATATGAGAGACCTACCACCAGTGATGTATCCTATAAAAATTATATTTTAGTGTGGATTTAAACTATATTTGGGACTATTGGGTGTTTATTTTGATTAAAAAATTATGCATTTTATGCTGATCATCACTTATGAAGTTGTCAAAGAAAACTACGGTTGGTATTTAACACACACCATAATATTTTTTTGTGTAGTGAGGTGAGGTAGGCAGAGCATCGTATAGCATCAGACTAGCAGTCCTATGTCATTCGATATATTCATACCGGCCCATTAAGATGCCTATTCACGCTAAAGGAGCCAGGATTATATGAAAGACCGAACACGTGTCACGGCAAGCATTCCCCAGCTTCTATCTTTAAATAGAACTGATGTCTAAAATTAGCTTTCAATGCAACCACCCAAATATATTAGACCACCCCTTACTATAGATTTCAGTGACTTTACTCCACGGCAATCAATTATTTCAACTATCCCCCTAAATACAACCAGATGAAGACAAATATCGGGGCGTTGTTGGTTAATAAATAATTTGGTTTTGATTAGGGTACAAGCAGTTAGTACTGTAAGAGCGCCCTTGGTGAATTATGAACTGTCTGCTTGAGGTTAAAAGATAGGGTTATAACACGACTATAGAAGATATTAAATTAGTGATAAATGTGTTTACTTTTTTTTATTGGAGAATGACGAGATGAGCTTGTCTTTCTCCTGATGGTAAGAGATGCGACCGCTCATGGACAGTAGCAATGCTTGGCATTCCAATGCGCTCCCATACTGAGACATAAAATTTTAAGTCTCAATATGTCCAGTAGTTACTCTGGTAACCGGAATACAACAGTGCGTTCATACCAAGGTGTGGCCGCATTACATAGATTATATAGGTTCAATATTTTGAAAGCAAATAGTGTGATTTTTTGTGTAAATAAAATAAAATATTATTTATTCAGTCTTACAAAGATCTTTTCAATCGTTAATTACTGCTACCACCGTTTCGGAACGTGATGTAGCTATTAAGAAACGGCGCAAGAAACTACCTCAGCAAAACGAAGTGTTTTCTTTTTGTTTTATTTTTAAATGATATGAAAAGTTTGGCCCGTTTATATTTCTTAATAAAAGCAGTTATACAATAGTTCAATTTCAATAAAATAAATATTAAATTACATAAAACACCGCATATTCTGTTTAAAATTCCTCTCAATTATATTATTGCCCGGAATTATGAATTGTAGATCGACAATACGATTTGTACAGATACAATTACTTCATTAAATTCAAATAAAACAATAACACATAATTAAGCTACTGAATGTTCTGTGGCTTCAGCGAAGCGCTCCATCTCTTATCATATAAATAATCGGGGCACCCGCACTCAATTTAGCCTGATCTTACACCGCCCAAATTATAGAGCATTTCTTTGCCTTAAAGAAGAATCAGCTTAGATCTTTATCAACATTTAGTTCGGTTCAAACGATTTATACGTTCGTGAGAACATTTGCTTTATTTTTTAAAGCCAGTGGGGCTCTTAAATCATCTTGAGCGGTGTACTATTTCAAATGTGCTTTTATGACCTTAAGTTAGGAGGATTTTAGCTAAGCTTTGTAAGTTAAACTTGAAGAATTGCAATAATTCCCTGTATATTTCAAGTTTATGAAAATTGTTTCTAAAGCGCGTCTCAATTATAAACGTCATAGTTTTTGTAAATATTGCACATTTTAATGTAAGTTCAACAATATTTTTTTAATCATACGCAATAAAATTTGCTGCTTAGCTAAGATACAAAGATAATCGAATAAAAAAATAATAGTAGTAACACCCAACAGTCGTATACATAGTCCTGACTACACACTAAGATCGAGTAAATATTCCGATGTTTAAAAAATACTCCTATGAAACTACAAGGAGAACCTTGGAGAGACAAACTCGCAGTTTATAGTGCTGTATGACGTAAGGCCGTAACACGAGCCTGAAACAACTGGCCCCATCGTAAAAGGGGTAATTCAGAGCCTTAAAATATTCCGCAACGGAAACTAATACTGGAATACTAAAGTGGTCTGGGCACGTAATGGTCTGTCCGTGACTTCTTGGAATCAAAAGTACGCAAAACTTACTCCGTGTGTTTTCCCAAAACTTGGGGTAAATTAGAGCGTGTGGGGTAAATGGCGACTGTAGTGGTCAATGTCGGGATGTTTTTTCCTCGCATGTACAAAAGTAATATGGGAAGGAAAATAAATTGACATCGAAAATGTATTTTTGTTTAGTTGTATATTTATGTTTTGTGAAGTGGAATTGCTATTGGCTTATTAGCCTAAAATTATAAATGAATACATTATGCCTTGACTTATATTTCTAATAATGTAATTTTGACTAAATTATTCCTAAATTAAAATAAAACATGCGTACATTTAATTTCTTATATTAAATATTAATTCATCCAATTGCATGACTTTTATATTTCAAAACAGATCTTAATATAAAAAAACACTCACAAACACATTATAAACACACCATTATATTCCATATCTCTCCATTGTTTACACTCCATAATCAACCCTCTTTCGCAACCCCAAACAATTTCAAAAGCATTCACACGATACATGCTGTTTCCCCGAGGACGCATTGGCACATCAACATTTTAAGACATCGAGTAATAACAACTTCGTTCTTTATTTACGAATAGTCTCAAGAGATGTGGAACTTGGATCGCGTAATCGACGAGGGTATCTAAAGTGATCCCTAACGAGCTTAAGTACGTCGGGGGCAGCTCAAAATACAGGGATTATCTTTCCGTGATATTTGGTTTGGATTTAGGGTGTTTATGGTATAGATATATGGTATAGTGCGTGGTGGCCTGTTGGAGTACGTGGTGGCCTGTTGGTAAACGGACTAAACGCGACTGCCAACATGTTTACGGTGGTCGCGGGTTCGAATCCCAGGGCACACCTCTGACTTTTCGGAGTCATGTGTGTATTGATAGTCAATCACCACGCACTAAAACGGTGAAGGAAAACATCGTGAGGAAACCTGCATACCATAGCGATTTATAAAAAATTCTATGGTATGTAAGTCCGCCAACCCGCACTAGGCCAGCGTGGTGGACTATATGGCGTAACCACTCTCAATTGTACTCTCGATTGTAGAGGAGGCCCGTGCCCGGCAGTGAGACGTATATGGGCTGATACAGATGGTATAGATACATCTATTTTTTTTATTGCATTGAATGCCGAGACGAGCAAGCCGTTCGACCGCTCATAAACAGTAGCAACATTCCACTGCGCTCGCCATCCTGAGACGTAAAATGTTAAGTCTCAATATGTCCGGTAGTTACTCTGGCTACAATGTCCTTCAATCCGAAACACAATAGTGCATTCTCGCAGTGTTGTTTCACGGGAGTAATAGACCACCAGTATGTTGTATGTTTGTATTATGTGCAAAAGTAATATTCTGGTATTTAGAGGCCTTATCTGAGTGTTCTAGCAGGTTTTTTTTACTTCATACGGGTTTATGAACCTTTAACATCTAATGTATAATCCAATAACTTCACTAAATACACGTAGTTTAATTAGTGAGATATTTATGTTCTTAATTATCATCTTTAGCCACAGGCATATCATTAGTAAGCCTCAACTTAATTTATTTGTAATTGTTGTTGTTTGTTGCTGGAGTCAATCTACTAGCCTACACTTTATTTCTTTAATATAATTAATTACCTAATTAATAATATTATAAATTATTATTATGTGGGTGCCCTGGCACCTCTGCCTACCCCTTCTGGGAAAAAGGCGTGAGTTTATGTATGTATGTATGTATAAATTATTGCAAATATATATGAGGCTTGCGCACAAGAATGGACTATTAAATTTAAAAGGTAATCTATATATTAATACGTGATGCAAAAACTTTGGACCCCTTTTTACGAAAATTGCGCGGACGCAGGAGCATAAAATTTGGCACACTTATAGTTTATATGTAGAAGAAGTGCAGAACGCTAATATTTTTCAATAAGAATGCTTATAAAGTACATTAATTAAAAAAATAAAACATTACACACACTACCATGCATTTCACACACACACACATACATACACAAGTATTTGTACACGCATACATACTCTGTTGTCAAATTTTATCTTTTCTTTTTCATTTTGTACTTCTGACATAGACATATCAAACAAAAAGTTTTATTTGCCTAATGAGGTAATAATATTAATATTAAAAGAGAATATTAATTTTAAATGAGGCAATGATATTAATATTAGGCCTAATATTAAATGTAATATAAAAAATATTTTAAAAATAATGCATAAAAAGTACATTAAATCAATAAATAAACCAGCATGCATTTGACACACGCATACACAAGTATTTGTATACGTATACATACTCTTTGGTCAAATTGTTTCTTTGGTTTATTATAGACATAGTTGAATGTCAATCAGAAAAATTTGTTTACTGTGGTTTTGTTGAATGTCAAACAGAAAAGATTTATTTGACGAATACTACGTGAAATACTGAGCGCTTATACAAATTGTGTAGCAGTAAGATACTTTTAAATGTACACGAACTATCATTATATGCATAAAGAAAGTTCTGTAGCAGCAATCTGCAATAACAACATTCAGGTACAAAAAAAATATATAATTTACTATTGCTGGTTCAAAGCAATTATTGTAGTTTGCGATTTTAGTAATTGCATATACTTCAGGGGAAATAAGTGATTTTGAGAGATACGTACATTTAAATGTGCACGAATTATCAGAATAACAACATCATCATACAGGTAAAAACTTTTCTCTTCTTGATTTGGTCGAATTTCGACCACTAGGCGACCACTAGTTTATATAAATGTACGTCCGGGTTGCAACAGTCGGCGAAAACTTCTCTGCATGATTTCTACAGTCCCTCAAACGTAAAGACATTGTACCCCTCGACTGTCATAAGCGCCATATTGTGGTCTTGATATAAAATAGGCCCTATTTCAATGACATTAGGCTGCTTTATTGCTTGAAATCCGAAAGCCACATTAAGGCTCCCGAGACTGTCGCAGGCTTAAAGCGTTAATCTCCTTTGAGGCAATGACAACTCACTATCTCAGAATCCACACGGAACGAAAAAACCGGCGTTGACGTAGATTCAGTCATCTCAGAGTCAGTGGCATTATTCCGGGATAAACTGCTTATTGGCCTTTGTCCGCTATAGCATGTGACCATAATATGAGCGTATTCAAAAAAAAACAAATACATCTACAGCCATGAACGAAGTCCTGACCTTGCATTAAGACAGAAAAATTGGTTCGTGGGCGTCGAAAATGATGAGAGACTTTTCGGTCTCACAAATACCACGACCCAAAACAAATATTCTTGGCGCTATATATATATATATGTATGTATGTATGTATATATACTTATAATGTAGTGTATTAGTATATTATAATTAAATAATATATAATAAGTACATCTAGTATCATCTTCTCTTGTTAATCTCATCCTCCAAACATTGCCTGGAAGAGATCACAGCTAGCGATAAGGCCGTCTATTGTTACCACGTCTTTAGTTTTAAGTATTTTATCTGTTAAGTGGTTTTTATGTACAATAAAGTATATAAATATATCATTTAATTTTAATATCATTCCAAATTATGGCTATTCCGCATTACATTTCTATCCGTAAACAAAACGAAATAACCACAAGAATAAAATTTCAAGGTCGACAATAAAATACAAGACACCATTAGGGTATGGACCCATCTTAACGGCTCCGAGTTTTTTTGGCAACGATAGACTCCGCAGAAAATCTACTTTTATTCGGCCTCTAGAAACAGATAAAATACTGCGTCGGGCGTGAAACATTAGGGTTGGAGCGCTTTGAGTGATTGCTCTGTAATTACAGAGGTTAATTGTTTTCCACGCTTTTAAACATATACTCGAATGTATTGATGTGGAAGGATTTTATATAATTTACAATGGAATAAATAGATTTCGTCTTGAATTAACAGTTTGTTCAAGTTTTCTTTATTGTTTCACCTTTATAGAACTCACAATAGCCTAAGAGAAGATCTTTGAGATGAAGGTCGAAGGTTTAAATTTAAGAAATAAACCTTTAAATTTAGCGTTCTTTTTCGGTAACGAATTGCATCGCTCATTTTGAAAGGAAAGGAAAATATCACGAATAACGAAGCCTACCTAACATTTATCCTTATCAATTTTAGAAAGTGGATTCGATAAGATTTCCGAGGTCAAAGACGTGGAATAAAGGAAGGCGTCCACATTTCCGCGTCGTAAGTATCGGGCGCATTGCATAGTATTAATTGTATAGAAATTCATAGATTCGTGCGATGCGGAATCGACGCACTTGTATAAATTCCTGTACACAGGATTCTAAATTCTGTTCGATGCGATTTCTCCTGTCAAACAGTAATTAATGCACTGTTGTTTTTCGGTTTAAAGAATATTGTAGCCAGAGACACTGAATATACTTAACTCATTAAGAGTTAACATTTTATGTCTCAGGATGGCGAGCGCAGTGGAATGCCAAGCATCGCTTTGTAATTCAAGGTGTTGTTTGGTTTTAAAACTGTTCGTGAGAGGCCGCATCAGACGAACCACATACTCGTCTCGCAAATAATTGCAACAAAAACAAATCCTCACATAGACACCATTTAGATATGAATGCGTAATACCTTTTCTATTTTAAATAAAAAAATCGATGACCCTAACAAGACTACATAAGATCTCAACATCATTAAAATTGTATCAAAATACCACATTATTTAAACTATACTCTAACATTTAGTCAGCTAAGCCGACCTTCCCTCGTCTATCGGTTAGAAGCCCGGGTGGTTCATTGATTTCTCGAGGTAATTCAGTTTTACGACGGTAAATAAAGGCATTCCGATACTGGTTATGTATTTTTTCTTATATCTCTTTGATGCCGCTTTTAGTATAAAAATATCAACACGATAAGAATTTTACTGCGTCTTTATAATATATGCGTGAGATGGGTTATTGGGTTATCAAGTTTCATGGTTTATAGCTGGATGGGAGAATTAAATGGATCGTGTCACTAGTAGAAAAATGGGTTAAGTAGTAAAATATTACATTGTGGTGGTGTGTAAGATTACATTTAAATAGACAATTGATAGCCTCTGTGGCGGGGTTGGTTAAATGCCACTTTGAAACGCAGGTTCGATCCCCGCACTGAGAGAAATGTTAATGCGGCCTGCAAATATTTCTTTCGGGTCTGGGTGTTTGTGAGAGCAAAATGTCTCTCGTACTCCCTGATACCCACGACACAAGACTCAATCTTTGTGTAAAGTATACTTAAAAAATATATTTTATTTCTTATTGTATTTTTATATGCGTAATGCGTGCTACAGAATGTTAATAAATAAATAAAACGCATGCACTAAAACGGTGACGGACAACATCGTGGGGAAATCTGCATATCGTAGCGATTCATCAGAATTTCTATGGTATGTAAGTCCACCAACCTGCATTAGGCCAGCGTGGTAGACTGTATGGACTAACCACTCTCAATCATACTCTCGATTATAGAGGAGGCCCGTGCCCTGCAGTGGAATGTATATGGGCTGATAAAGAAGACGAAACATTCAAAGCAAAACGTGGGTGACCTGGTAGCACCTCTGCCTACTCCTTGAGGAAAAAGGCGTGATTTTCTATATGTATTTACGTAGAAAGTTTCACATTATAATATTTTCTTTCCTAGTTACCTTTGTAACAAGCGATATTACGATAGGAATACAATTTACATAAGTTTACACCGGCCGTGGATAGCTTTTTGTGGCTGTTTGTACTGCCTTCTATTAACTGTTATTTGCTGTAATTAAGATAGCAACCATTGTTATTTAATGGACTTGGACTGGGAGTTGGCGAGTTAAAAGTTTTTCTATTTGTTTGTAGAGTTTGAATCAATATGTTAGGTTTTGTTTTTTCAACCAGTCGTACAAATATACAGTTTATTTTCCGTAAATGGCAAGAATAAATACGCAGTGTGTTTTTTGAATAGAATTTTGATTCAAGTCAAAATAAAAATAATATAGCTTTGGTGTTTAGAAACAAAGAAATATTTAGTTTTGTACGTAGCTGGGAAATTAATATTAGTTTATATACGAAATCTGTACCTTTGGTTACACAATTGATAAAAAGATATTTTTAAAATATTAATTATTACTTTATAATTCACCTTTAACCTGTACCAATGTTATTCACTATTCAACATGGTATACAAGGTTATAATAAAATTTATCATCACTGGTGATAGGTCACTCATATGTGAGACGCCGCCTGAGTAGGTACTACTGCAATGTAATAGACATCTCCCGCCACACAGCAGGGTCAATGCACTGTTGTATTTTGGATTGAAGGAAATTGTAGCTAGAGAAACTAATAGACATATTGAGACAGATAACATTTTTTACGTCTAAGAATTACCACCGCAGTGGAAGGTCAAACATTGCTTTTTAATTCAAGATGTGTGGTTTTGCTACTATTCTTGAGCGGTCGTATCGCTTACCATCAGGTGAACGGCATGCTTGTCTCGCCATTGCAATAAAAAAAATAGTAAACAACAAAAACCAATCAAAACATTTCCCGTCGCAGAAAATCTTAAAATACACTATAACAGACGTTCAATGATGAAATTCCTTTAGAACGTCGCTTTATTGTATATTTCGTTGAGAATTTTCGAGAAATTCAGCTATAAAGGCCCTCTAATCGAAGTGCATTCCCGCACCATCGTGGGTCAAAGACGGATTCAATCTCTTACGTTATAGAGCACTTGTGACCATTATATGACATAGATTAAGTGATACAATAGCTGGATTTTTAGCGTGGATATATCGGTTCAGACGCTATTGACAGCCCAGCAGCGCAATGGAAGAAAATAGCAATAAGTATTTATTTTATGCTTGTTGTGGATGGGGAATTTAGTTTCGTAAAGTGAAACGATTCAGCGGTTGCCCAAGTAGGATATTTTTTAAAGTAATAATAAGATTAGTTCAAAATGTATTTTATTTATTTTGAAATTCGTGAGAGCCCTTAAGTCTCTGTGGGTTAAGCTACTAGACTGTTGCAGTATTGGCAAATTGACATCACACAGGCCATAGTTTAGCAAGTATAGTATGTATAGTCAAGTTTAATGTGATGAGAAACTCACCACCAGCAGAGAAATGCATCTTATATAAGTTAATATACCGGATGATATTGATATACAGTATATAATTTAACCTACATGCTCCTGGTAAGAAGGGATAGTAACCCCAGGTAACATTGTACCGAGTTTGAAAAAAAAACCGCCTGGTAGTTTAATCAAAAATTATGATATTAGTTTCCAAGGCTTTTGTTCAACCTATATTCAAAACTACGGCTTTTTAACGCTCAGATGAGTTTTCAAACCAAACTGAAGTACAGATGAACTGTAAAAATATTCGTATCTATACGGGGTGGCAAAAATCATGAACCCTAAATTCACGATTTTTGGCGAAAAAATCATCTCGGATTTATTTGAAATGTTGTATAATTTGAAATGGGGTGATTAAAAATATGTAGGCTAAATAATTACGACTGGATCATATTTCAGTACCACCCTGTGGATTACATACAATAAAAATAAAAAATACTTTATTTCTAATAAAAATAAAAGCTTTTCCTTGCCTTTTCTTATTTAATTTGACTAGGTAAATCAAAATCCCAACCAAAAATACACTGCATCACACCACGCCACGCAGCAATGACAAGAGCAAACAAATCCAATCCCCGTAAAAGCTTTAAAAATAAAATCTCCTACCTGCGTCCGCCGCAATTCAAGGATAAGCTAAATACCCGGAGGAGATTCTAAATAGAAAAATGTAAAGATGCAACGAAGGAATGTTTCCTTTCAAGTGAAACCGTGCGCGTTCCATCCATTCATCACAGAGCCAAATGGAATTTCTAAACAATATATTTTTACTCTTTCAAGAGAAATTTGTATGATTCTGTTACGGAATGCTTCTTGAATTTCATAAAATGTTCTTAGCTCTCGCGGCTTTAGCAGTTTGAAATGTGGGCTGAATGTTTAAGTATGTGCGGGTAGTAGTAAATATAATGTATTTTTTTTTATGAATATTTTTTTATTTGCCTCTTTTTTATCGCAATGAATGGTGAAACGAGTAAGCTGTTCACCTGAACAGTACCAAACAACACCTTGAATTACAATGTAATGCTTAGTATACCACTGCGCTCGCCATCCTGAGGCATACGATGTTAAGTCTCAATATGTCCAGTAGTTACTCTGGCTACAATGCCCTTTAATCCGAAAAACAACAGGGAATTTATACTGCTGTCTGGCGGGAGAAGTAGACATTGTGGTCGTAGCTAACCGGGCGACTTCTCACGTATGCCTTTAAAAGGTTAAGATGTTATTAAACTTAATTTATGATAAGCATAACATGGTGTAGATAAAATAAGGAAAGGCAAGAGATAATATATTTTAAATAATGATGGCTCTTGATGTAATATTAACTTGCTACTCTTGAAATTTTTGAAATTTCTGATAAGACTCAATTACTTGACTTTTTTACTGCTGAACGCTAAGAGAGCCTACGATTTACTGTTTTTGATTTAAAATTGATTAAGGCCCAGTTGGAACTAATTTTGGTAACTTTAACTATCTCATCGTTATACATTTTAGACGTATTTGACATTGCTAATGTATGGAATTGATATTTTCAAATTTAAAGTTACGGGCAAAGCTAGTATCTGCAATTGAGCCTAAATAAATTGAATGGTAATCGTAGCACAGCTGATCAAAATCCACCGTCTAGAGGCTGATACACGAATGCGGCATATTTCCGTTGGTCTCAAGTTGCTTCGGCGAATTTTAAATCCTCTTTACTTTGGTCACAATCTATGCGGAATCCAATATGCTAAACTTGGTATTGAAGTAAAATATTTTGATGCAAGATGCAGAAACATTTAGCAATAATACTACATGCAGCTTGCCTGACAAATCATAATTAATTTAAATTGTAAATTTCGAAAATAGATGATGCGAAATTAGTAAGTTGCAGACGCGTAAACTGAAGTTCATTTATCTCTGCTTACCCCTATGGAATGGCGTGAGGAATAAGCATCAACAGCTTTAGTCACCATTTTCATCTCATTTATTTAATCAAATAGTCATATAGCAGAATAACAATATATTTTTCTATTGGCTATAGAAAGCCTCGAGATTTATAAGCAGTTGGATCTCCGCCATAAAACTTCATATCTAGTTTCCTAATGCCAGCTGCATTGAAATGCCTTTTGTAGCTTCGATTGGTATGTTTACCGCAGCTTAGATCTCACAAATACGGTACAATGCACTATCTATTTTAGAGCCGATAATTTTGTTTAGAATTTTTGGATTTGTCTAAGTAATGCAAATGAAATCTAAGTCGTATACTTTGTAAAAAGAGTTCTGTAAAAAGATTTCGATGGTAAGTAAATTTGCAATTGCATTTACCTGGGTGGTAGACTAAAAGACTTACTTCTGATTGGATCTAGAGGCAGGTTGCGGCCAATCGTAAAATTACTAGCCAAATTATTCAGCAACAAGCTTGAGAAATCCTATTGCGCAAATCAGTAAGTGAAGAAAAATATTTTATATTTATAGAACAAAGAAAGCAGTGGGAGAAATGGATATGAAACTAGACGATAATTAATCATATATTTATATAAGTGTGTATAACGAGAACTATGTATGTGGAACTGTTATGTGTATTTATTAAATTATATAGTTTAAATTGATGGGACTGTTGATCTAAATTTACAATTTAACTAACTCCTGAGAGATTAGCGTCGTAGCTTGATCGTTGTTCGTCTAGGTTTGATCACAGGACGCTCGAACTAAGGAGTAATCAAACTTTGTCTACCCACTGTAATGGCGGAATATAATTAATAGACCCGTTAGTGGTCCAACCGGAAGGTAATATCAATTGTTATTCTATGAATACACTTGAGAGTTTTGTGATTTTATAACCAAGAGGTACCTTGAACTATATCACTACATGGTATAAAACAAAGTCGCTTTCTCTGTCCCTATGTCCTTTGTATGCTTAAATCTTTAAAACTATGCAACGGATTTTGATGCGGTTTTTTTTAATAGATAGCGTGATTCAAGAGAAAGGTTTATATGTATAATACGTACATATTATTGTACAGAAATCTATTTGTACCCGGGCGAAGCTGGGCCGGGTCGCTAGTAGTTCTATAAAGTGGAACAAGTAGAAGAAGATGAAAAAGAGGATGCTATTAAGTGGTCACGGGTTGAAATCCCAGGCCACACATCTGATTTTTCGGAGTAATGTGTGTATTGACTGTCAATCACCAATAAAGATGAAGGCAAATATCGTGAGGAAACTTGAATACCATAGATATTCGTAAAAAATTCTAGATGTAGTCCACCAACCCGCGAGGCAAGCGCGGTGGACTATGTGGCCTAACGAGTCTCAATCGTACTCCCAGTTATAGAGGAGGCCCGTGCTCTGCAGTGGGACATATATGGACTAATATAGGTTAATGGTCTGACAGTAAAATAAATGTTGTGAAACGGTTTAATTTCTAAAGAATGTAATAGAAGTCAAAAGAAAGAGATAGGGATGACTGAAAAGAGTTGTAGAACTTTACCCAGCAGTGCGTGGGTTTTAATAAAATGTCCGCAATGTCTATCTGGACTGCCAAACAGCAGTGTAAATGCACTGTCATGTTTCGGTTTGAAGGACATTATAGCCAGAGTAACTACTGGACATATTGAGGCTATATATCTCATGTCTCAGGATGGCGAGCGTAGTGGAATGTCAAGCATTGCTTTGTAAATTACGGTGTTTGGTTTTGCTATTGTCCATGAGCGGTTATCGTATTTACTTTCAGGCGAATGGCATATTCGTCTAACCATCCATTACAAAAAGTCCTCTGTACTGATTCGGCATAATGGCTTTGAGTATTTCAACATCAACAACTAAATAAGCACAAAAGTAGCGACAGGAAAATAAAAAAACACGTGCAGACTTTCTAAAGAATTTGTGAGATTAAAACAGATTTCATGTCGTGAAATACACCGTGAAATAACCCACAAAAATTCATGAATGCTTTCAAAATAAAACGGTAACATTAAACCAAATGGCGGCAAAATTAAGGCCTATAAAATGTATGCGAAAAATAATATTACAATGAGTTACTGAAATAAACTTCATTTGGCTTTCATGCTGTATTTTGATTATCCAGCTATTCATTCCGAGCATAAAATTAATTCAAATGAATACAATAAAACACTTTTATACAAAAACAGCTTCTAATGTAGGGCAACCAAGTATTGAGGGCGGAGGGAGTCAGTTTTATATCAAACATATTTTTGTTGAAGCAAATTCTATGTTTTTTAAACCTATTTTACTCTTGGCTTTTTAACAATGAACAGGGTTATTTTGGGCGTATTGACGTCGTGTTTAGTTTAGTCAATGACACCGACAGTTTGAAAACCGTGGTTTAGCTTTAATATTCTTTATTTTAGACAGGCAATATACATATCACCTATTCACGATACTAGTTGTCACACTGAATTCAAGTGCATTTCTATGATGATATTTATTAAATAAATTGAAAGCAAAATACAGAAATTTTCGAGTATGTATAAATAGTTTGATGACAGTTGATGAAGCGAAAGAGGTATGTACCGACCGTAACATTTGACGCTCTATAGTCTCTACCTACCACTATGGGACACAAGCGTGAGTTTATTTATGTATCTATGTAAACTGATGGTAAGCGTAGTGCAGTATATATTATGTCGACCCTATGTATTACTGTATACACTCTTATTTCACCGTTGTACAAAATGATATCTGTCTGTGCTCTGGATGTATAATAATTCCTTATTAATTTTTTCATAGATACATATATTCACGCATTTTTCCAAGAAGGCTCAGGCAGAGATTCACTGGTCTCTCATATGTGAGAGGCTGCCTGGGTGGGTACCACCGCAATGTCTATTTCTCCCGTCAAACAGCAGTTCAAATGCTATGTTCATTCGCGCGCGGTTCGCCACAGTGAGCGCACGGAGCGCACGCGTGTATTAGATAACTGTATTTATTCGTGAGATCTTTTTTTTTTCGTCATACCCACATTAGTGCGTCGAGATTGGACGAGGTCGTCTTCGACCTCGATCCATTACATAGTACGAGATGAGTGGAGACAGGAGTAAAAGAAGTAATATTAGTGAGTGTGAAGAGTCAAATATGATGGAGACCATAACAAACGAGAGCTTAGATGTTTTAAACACAAGACCTGAGAAGAGAGTAAGAAGTGAGAGCGACGAGCAAGACTTTGTTGTAAACTGCGAGAAAGATGAATTTATACTAGTACAACGGAAAAACAAAAGATTTTCGAAACAAAAAACTGCTGATGATTATATTAAAGTTAGCGTCACTTCGGATAAAGTCCTACCAAAACAAATTGGATTCGCTAAGTTATTACGAGAACAAAACATACCGAATATCACTCAAATCAAATACAAAAGCTCATATAAACTGTTAATCAAATTTGAAAGCAGAGAAGACGCTGAAAAAATATTAAACAATACAAAAATCAAGGAGTTGGGATACAGATGCCGTCTAACGAATGAAGTGAGCATAATTTATGGCGTGGTAAAATATATAGAATTAGAATTTGAAGAAGAAGAACTTTGCAAATCATTTAAAAGTGACTATGAAATTATCTCTGTCAAAAGGCTAAAGCGGCTGAGTGACAATGGTGAATGGATAGATAGCGAGACTGTAAGATTTTGTTTTCAAGGTGGAGTATTACCTAGTTATGTGTATGGATACGACTGTCGCTTCAAAGTGGAACCATACACCTTTCCTGTAACACAATGCTCGGTCTGTTGGAAATACGGACACCTAAGTCGCGCATGTCCCGCTAAAAAACCACTATGCCCAAAATGTACTGGAGACCACCAAACTTGCAACACTACGACATTTAGATGCATAAATTGTAAAGGGGATCATTTAGCTTTTTATAAAAATTGTCCAATTTTCTTGAAAGAAAAGGAGATAAGACGCATAATGTGCAAAGAAACTTGCACTTACAAAGTAGCTTTGTCGAAATATCAAGAAAGAAAACAAGATAAAAAGCAACATGAACAGTGTGAGCATGAATTGCCCCAAACACAACCAGCAAAGAACTTTCAAACTTCACCAATTCATTCCGCGCTTGAATCAAGTTCTAAGGAATTGGAAATGCAAGTTGATGGTTCCAGAGAAATAGAAAGTGGATCAGAAAACCAAGAATATACTGAAGATATAATGGGAAGCAGTGAAGATCTTTTGAGTGAAGGTATAATATATGTACAAACAGAGGATAGAAAAAGAAGAAAAGTAAAAAAGAAGAAAGTTACTAAAATTAACAAACAGGCGACTGTAAAACATAGACACAATATAAGTACCAAAACAGATACATCGGCTAGTAAATCAAACGTAAAAGATAAAAACAAAGATAAGACCAATATAAGTAATAAAGAAGGTAACAAAACAGAATGTATTAAAGAAGTATGGAACAAAATACAATATATAATTTTTGCTGATCTAAGTCTTGAGCAGAAAATCCTACAAATATGTAGGTTAATTTTAGAAGAAATCAGATGTTTTTTTGTGAGGGCTGTGAGTAAATGGGATTTAGTTAAAAATATTCTCAATCCAATCGTTAATGGACAACAATAACCATTCTAGGAACCGCGGATACCAAGACCCTAATATGTCCTCTAAACAACGTATCTACATTGGACAGTGGAATTCTCAAAGTCTGATGCCTAAAAAACAAGAATTTGAACTTCTACTCTGTCAAGAGAAAATTGGTATATGTTTAATTAGCGAGACCTGGCTAACGTCTGATTCAGTCATTAAGCTAAATGGTTACAACATATTTAGAAGAGATAGATATGATGGATATGGCGGAGTAGCGATAGTAGTTCATAAGTCACTTAAAGCAAATGTTTTTCCACTAACTATTAGAAACTCTGGCATTGAAGTTGTGAGTATCGAAATGTTTAATTGTAAATTTGTGAAATTTGTCGTATCTGTGTACTGCCCGTCTTCAGTTAGAACCACCAAAAGTGATTGGGATGATTTGTTTTCAATTTTTGGTGAGAAAACTATTATAGGAGGAGATTTTAATGCACACCACATAAATTGGTCCAACAAAGTTGACTCCAGGGGCTCGCAACTTTTTGACTCTAGTACAGATTACAACTTTGTATCATTAAATAACGGTCAACCATCACGAATTAAACTAGTAAACGGCGTGGTCCAAAAAAGTACACCTGATATAACTTTCACGTCTATAGACATTGCCATTATGTTTAAATGGCTTATTACAAATGAAACTTTAGGAAGTGATCATATATTCATAAAATATTTTGTAGAATATGCAGAGTCACCTACCGTCATTAAGCGACGCAACTTTAAATTAGCGGACTGGTCACTCTATCAGGACACATTTAGTGATACCATTATTGAGAATACTTTTCCCTTGTATAGTAATAATATCCAGCTTATCTATAATTATTTTGTAGAAAAAGTTAACTATTCAGCAGATAAAAGCATACCTTTTTTTAAATTTAACACAAACCCATGCGAATCATTTAGGCCCAAACATTATTGGTCGGCAAATATTTCTCATGCTATAGCAAAACGGCGCCTGGCATTAAAAGAATTTCGACGAAACCCAACACCAGACAACCTTAATAAACTTTCGACTAGCGTATCTGAAGCGAAAAAAATCATAAGAAAAGAAAAGTACATTAATTGGAAAAAGTTTACTGGAGAACTTGATCAGGCCACTAATTCGTCTGAAATGTGGAGAAGAATGCGATGGGTAAAAGGATTAAGAAATAATTCAGCTCCAATTTCAAACGACAGTAATAAACAGCTATTGAATTCACTAGCACCAGACTTTGTACTACCATCCCAGTTATCTTTTAATTCTAAAAATCATGTATTGGAAAGTAAATTTTCTCTACAAGAACTACAAAACTGTCTGAAAAAGAAAGATACTGCTCCAGGAACGGATGAAATAACATACTCTATGTTATATTATCTCCCTGTCGTAGGTAAAAATCTGCTATTGAAGATTTACAATCTAATATTGGAATACTCCCTAATCCCTGAACAGTGGCGAGACATTAAAATAGTACCCATACCAAAACCTAGTAATAACAATAGTTCTTCGCCCAAACTCAGACCGATATCTTTGATGTCATGTGTCTGCAAAATTTTTCATTTGATGTTATCTAAACGTCTGGAGTGGTTCGTTGAAAAAAACTTCATATTAAACAATTGCACTACAGGATTTCGCAGGGGTCAATCTAGTTTAGATTGCATAGTACGCCTAGTATCCCAAATACAGTGTGGTTTCGCGAAGAACATACCCACGCTGGCATGCTTTTTGGACATCGACAATGCATACAATAATGTTTTGGTTGATGAGCTTGTCTTAAGATTGGATAAACTACAAATTGGAGCTAAATTGTGTGACTATTTTTATAAATTTTTGAGACAAAGGTATTTAAAAATAATATGTAGCGAAAGAAATAAAGAATACACTATAACGCGTTGGACAGGAACTGGATTAGCACAAGGAGACCCTATTTCTCCTCTTCTCTTTAATATAATTACATCGGATTTGTGCAAATCATTTAGTAATGAAGTATCTACCTTGCAATATGCAGATGACTTTGTATTTTTTGTTCAAAACTTGAATACAAATTCCAGTGTCACTAAACTTCAAAATTGCATAAGGATTGTTTCTTCGTTATTGGGCCAGTTAGGATTAGACATTTCTCTTACAAAGACACAAGTGTGTTTATTTAGCAGAAGAAGAAAACAAGATCAAATTTCAGTAGTTGTAAATAATCATGTTATTCAGCTGGTTGATTGCATTAAATATTTGGGAGTTTGGCTGGACAAGTCGCTACTATGGAATAAACACATTAATGAAATGCACGCTAAATCAATTAAGCATATAAATATTCTTAAAGTTCTAGCTGGTTCATCCTGGGGAGTACATCCTATACATCTTCGTAAAATTTATATTGCGTTAATTAGAAGCCGAATCGACTATTCTAGTTTTATATACGACAGTGCCGCAAAAACCCATTTAATAAAATTAGACAAAATTCAGAATTTAGCCATGAGAATTATAGGAGGCTTTATCAAAACTACTCCAATACATGTAATGGAATATGAATTGTGTCTACCCCCACTACATTTGCGACGAAAATATTTAGCAACTAAATTTTGTTTGAAGACTCAATCTTGGTCAAATAATATAACTATTAGAATATTGTCAAATCTTTCAGGATTAACTAATTCCAATTATTTTAGAAAGAAAAAGAAACCTCTTCTTACAATCGTATTCCAAGAAACCAAAGTTGAGAAAATAAATAATGCTAATCCATTACGTATGTTCACCTTAAGCACCTGGATGTCAAATTTTGATATAAGTTTCATTCAACCACAAATTGAAAACATATTACAACCAAAAAAAAGAACTAATTTACAAATCCTTAAATACAATTCACTAAGCATGTTACAAAACAAATATGACGGGTGGGCAAAAATTTATACAGATGGATCTCAGATGCAGCATGGTTGCGGTGCTGCATATTTTGATCCAATGCATAATACTAGAGAATCTTTCAAAATAGTTAACGAATCTCAGCCTTCTATTATGTCTGTGGAGCTGTTTGCGATTTCAGAAGCACTATCCTATGTCATCAGCACTGGAATTAGAAAGGTGGTAATTCTGTGCGACAGCAGAAGCGCCTTACAGCATATAGCTCGCTGTGCCTCTGGGCTCAGAGGTGCATCGATTGCTTATACCATTTTGGATAAAATTTATGTGCTGATGTCCCGAAGAGTGTGTCTGGCTTTGCAATGGATTCCATCTCATGTAGGTATAAGTGGGAACGAGGTGGCCGATAGGTTAGCTCGAGAGGCTGTATCAAAAGGAATCGAAGCCCATATTAGGCCCGAGTATTATGAATTGCTACCAAAATATCGGATTCGCATTTTGCTTGAGTGGAAAGAATATTTTGATATAGCATCTCGAGATAAGGGCATATGGTATCGGACCATGACTAGTGAACCGCCTCACGTTCCGTGGTTTTTAGGCGCTAATTTAAGTCGCAAGCTTATTGTAATTGCTCATAGGTTGCGCTCCGGACACATTCCCTTGAACAAATTCAATTATTTAATGAAAAAAACAGAAACACCTAATTGTTTGGCTTGTAATAATAGCATTGAAGATGTCCAACACTTCTTAACAGAATGTGTTCGAAGTGCATCTATGAGACAAGACTTAACTACATGTTTTAATTTAAACGCGTTTGATGTGGGCGCCTTTCAAACCATCTTATCGGCACAAACATCAGAAGCGGCTATATTGATATTTAAATTTACGTATACAGTCCTTAGAGTTTAATTTAATACAATTTCTATAATTTGAAAACACTATGAGACTGACATGGTCATAATTGACTCAAAGTCTCTTAAATAAATGAGAATAAAAAAAAAAAAAAAAAAAAAAAAATGCTATGTTGTGTTTTGGATTGAAGGACATTGTAGCCAGAGTAACTACTGGACATATTGAGACTTCTTGTGTCTCAGGATGGCGAGCGCAGTGGAATGCCAAGCTGTTTGGCTTTGCTAGTGTTCATGAGCGGTCGCATCGCTTACCATCAGGCGAACGGCATGCTCGTCTCGCCATTCACTGAAATAAATTAAAAAAAAAAAAGAGTTGCAACCAGAACATCCACATTTCGCTTTGTATGGTCCATCCCACAGTTTGATAGGGGGCGAGCCTATCGCCATATCGGATGATAAAATGAAAGAAAGAAAGGAAAAATCCAAAACCTATCACTTTGCCCGACCCGGGATCCAATAATTAATTGTTCAGAATTTCATAGATACCGCATCAACCCAGCCTGCTTTAAATGATTATTATATAAATATTTCGATTATTTTAATGGTTCAATTGACTAATTTGTTCATTTAATGCTTTGTATCGTCAATTGACTATTTTAATGGTGGGTAATTCTTGTTTATGTCCAAAAAATATAAAAGCAAATTTAATTCGTGTGTAGATTATCATGATAATAATACCAAGTTGTACTTGTATTTAAATAAAATCTGTGAAAGTGTTGTTTATAAGTGCATTTTATTGTAGCCCTGCGCCAAAATTGTCAAGAAAAAAAATTCTCAAAGATTTGCAAAAAAATGAATGGCCACCCTATTCAGAATTGAGTCATGAATAGGTCAAGGCTTCTTTGAAAGGTCTCGTTATGAATTTTAAAAGTAAATTGTGTATTCTGTTGATGGCCTCTGAAACAGATATCGTTTTTATGAAAATTCTCAAACGAATAGCTCTCGTATTGCGGGAGATAAAAAACAATGTTTGCTTTCAATTTTGAACAAATAACGTGCTTCATGCAAATTTTTAGTGATTGCTTTTTAAATAAGCTTGTAGTTAAGCCTGCGTAGCGGCGGGATCGGTAAACAAATGGTGTATTTATTTTTTTGGCACTGGAATTTCAGGTTGACCTGATTGCAAGCTATTGCTACAAGCTATAAAAACTGTTGCATGTTATGATTATAAGTACTTATATACAAGGACGGGAAGGACAGAAGAGAATAAGCATATGTTTGAATTGACAGCTTCTGATGCCTTGATATTTAAAACTACAAGCAAAGGTTTCACTATATAAAGATAAATATATACACCCAACAGTCACATACATAGTCCTGACCCCACACTAAGATCCATGCATTTTTTGTGCGTATCAGAAACTACGACAGACTTTTCGGTCTCACAAACACACAGACCCAAACAAATACCTGTAGTTCACACAAATTTTATACAAACATTTGTTTCAGTGCGGGGATCAAACCTACGGCCTCACGTTCACGTTTCACAGCCAGCGTATAACCAACTGTGCCACGGAGACTATTGATCAAGAGAAAAATATGGTATACCTTTATACCTTTATTATACCTTTATGGTATACCAAAAGGACTGTAAGATTCCTCGATCAATTCATGTTTTAAAAGTTGTGAAATTTGATTTTCTATTTCTATCTTGTCTTGGATTGAACATCTATATGGTCTTTTATAACAATATTTTTCAACTTGCAAGTCTATACAGGCTTCATATTTCTTCACTTTTCCAGTGTCATATTTATTTTTAGCAAAAATTTCCTTGTAATTATCCAATAATATGTTTATCTCTTGTCTTTGCTCAGTATTTAAGTATTTTGTATCTATGTCAAATTTGTTTGTATCTATACCTTCATTAAAATTAACTGCGTATTCTCTTTTCTCTTTAATTGTTTGAAAATTTTCAATCTCTCTATCTTCAAATATATTTTTACTACTTATTTCAAAAATGTCATATTTCTGTATTTTGATATTTAAATTCTCGTCATGAGTCAACCCAAATTTATGTATTGAATCTAATCCTAGAATTAGATCATACTCAAAATTTTCATTTTCAAAGATAAATGCATTTATTTTCATCTTCTTATTCAATAACTCGGCATCTAATACTATTAACCCTTTAGTCTTACCTCCTCCACTTATTGTTTTTATTGTGTTATAATAATAACTAGGCTTCATATTCGTCACCTGGACTAATTTTGAATTTATCAATGTTATTCGTGAACCAGGGTCATACAGCCCCTTGACTTCTAACGTATTATTTAACATGACCATAATCTCAATTAGTGGAGGGAAGTTTAGTTTTTTGGATCATCATTACTCAGTTCAACTTTTAATATTGAATTAGAATTCATGTTTTTGTCATTACTTGTTTTTTTCCCGTAATTATACCAGCAAACATTCTCTGGGTGAAATCTACTTAATTTTCCTTTATTCTCACAAATCCTGCATGGTATTTTTTTAGTTTGTTTTATTTCTTGTTTATTGTATTTATTTCCTACACTTAAGTTTTTTTTCAATGTTAAACTTTCTAGTCCTCTTATGCAATTAAATAAGTCATCTACTTCTTTAAGATTTTCTCTGTCTATTCTATCCATTATGAAGTTTGGTAGACCGGTGGCAATCAAATAAATTAGGGTTTGTGTATCTATTGATCTGTTTATTTCTAGTAACAGTCTCTCTTTTTTAAGAGCATATTCTAACATTGACCCTTGTATATATTTAAAATTCATAGCGTACCTGATCGGTGACCAGCCTTTATCAGCAAATGTATCACTTAAGCTTTTCTTCCATACAGACCAATCTGAATCTACAGTATGTTTAATAATCATTGATGTATACCAATCTATACAAGTGTCTTCCAATAGTAATCGTAGAATTTCTATTTTTTGTAAATCTGTATCTATTTGTAAACGGGCACATTCACTTTCAAAAGTATTTAACCATTGTTTAACATTTGTTCTATTACTTGAAAACTTTTCTATAGAAAATTATCCTACTAATCTCGTCTTATTTTCTGCTTTTTTAAATAATGTTGGTTCCATTGATGACAACTCGTGACCTTGTTCCAATTTTTCAAGTAAAAACCCATCAAATTGTAAATTATCATCATCTAAATATGTTTTCCTCATTTCCTTGGTTAATGTTATCCAAACCTGTCTCTTATCGTGCCTTTTCTGGAGTGATTTTTTTATTTTGTCAAATATTTCATGCTTTAATATTTCTCTGTGTAAATTCACTGATTGATACTCTCTAGGCATAAGAAAAGTTTGATTTTGTGTATCCGTGATGGAGGTTATGGTATAAATATTTGTCTTAGTATCATCTGGTTTGGCTTTTACAACAAATTCAAATCTTAATTTCTCCATTGTAAATATATATTTTTTCACATGTAAGTAAATTGTCGATTTATAAGATCAGGAGTAATTTCTTCTTAAAGCATAACACAATGTGATTCATCTAAAACAGAGTTTTATTCATTAAATATAGTAACATTTACATATCAAATATCAACTATTGAAATACTTACTAACCTAAAACAGAGAATCGACAATTAAATGTCCATGCTTTACTATTATTACTATACAAACTTAAATAATCTTTCGCATATTTAAATTAAAGGAAATTCACAAAAAAATACATCAATTATTTCAATTTAAAATATTAATGTCAGTGTCAACGACAATACACAGCAAAAAGAATATAATATTATATAAGCAGGCCGAAGGTTACATATAGTATACACTTTTTTACTAACACTTTCAAATGATTAAATAAAAAACACACACCTATTGTAACCATGTCTTTAGTTTTTAAGTGTTTTGTATGCGTCTTTTGTTTTGGTGTATGATAAAGCATAAATGAATAAATAAAAATAAACACACGATGATCTTTTGAATACAATAGAAATATAGATAGTAACCACTATGATGTTTGCAGGCCCAAAACTGTGCTTACACATGCTATACTCGAAATCCGGCAGACTTGCACGGTATGTTCTATGACGGTATTTATTCTACGTTCGGATCGCTATTCAAGCGGATACGAACATTATATAACAGTAACATATGATTGAAATTTATGACAGTTTTAAAATGTTTTATGTCTGTATCATATTTTTTCCTAAATAAATTATACAGATATTCCTGCGGGCTCTAGACCGGGAAAATCATTTTTTTTTTTACTTTTCACTCATCGAACGAGTTTATAAAACTGATACTTAATGTCGGGCTTCTGAAAGACTTTGATAACTGCAGTGGTACAATACACGGATGAGCTGATGTTTTTGTATTTTTTTAGTTTTCTTTAAATTCTAAAATATCAGACTTTATCAGTTCCAACTGTTAATTCTAGAAACATTTCCAACTCCATAAGCTATCGCGAAAAATAAATAATTACATTGTCTAGTAATTGTTTTATATTTTACTAATTTCGTGGCGAAGTTATATTATAACTATAAAATTAATATTATAACTCTAGAGACTAATCGAGGCTACTCAATGTAATTTTTTTGCCCTTACAATTCTGACCCACAGAATTGATAGTATAGGTCATATTATACAGGATTATTTATTTATTTAGGTAATTATTCATTATACACAGTAAAAAGACAATAAAATTTTGTAAATTCAATAAAAAACTCACAAATATGACACACAGAAGCAATAGTAGAAGTCATATACGAGCTTAATAATTTATTTAATTTTTTATTATACCCATTAAAAACAATACAAAACAACAAAGTACAAATGGCGGTGTAATCCCTCTGTGGCAATACTTTTAGGTTCAAATTTTAAGTTGAGGGTTAGTACACGTAAAAGTTCGCGAAATTCGTCCACTCAAATTGCAATTAGCACGACAGAAAATTAAACTCCAAATTCATAAGTAAACATAATGCTAATGTGTTTATTTGTACAGTTAAACGGCAACCACTATTTAGCGTGCGTGCCGCCATTTGAATAATACAAATGAGCGTTGTATATGCAAAGCCGTCAGGTTACGCAGATTAAATCAGGTTCAATTTAAAAATACACGCCGGAGAAAATGTTGATGAAAAAATATTTATACAAATATTGCTGCTGTTCGTAAGCGTTATCTCTGCTTTTAGCGTTAATTGTACGAGCGCTGTCACTGGTTGAAGCGCTTTATCTCTAACTCAAGCTGTTTGAAGTTTAAGCATGTTATTATTTTGAGTTACATTTAAGTGGCATTCGAAGTTCTTATTGTTTTTATAGACTAACCCCCCTGTACCCTGCAGTGGGACGTATATAGGCTGATACAGAATATTTAAGAGGACGGGTAACGCCAATGACCTTGCTCGAACGGGCGGCACCAAATCTCATGCACCGGCGCACGCCGGCTCACGACGTGTGAGCGAGCGCGCTGCTTTATACCTATTCATTCATTATTTCGCTGCGGACAAAACGATATATTCGTAGTGTTATTTCACTCGATGTTCCCATCGAGTACAGTTAGGACCGTAGTGTATGATTAATTCACTTACAAAAGTCACAGCTATCGTGGCAGAATTGCACGAACGCTGACTGTTAAACGAGAAGACGCGGGTTCGGTCCCCGCACTTGTAGTTCAATTTTTGTGTTTACTTATTTCATCTATCTATACCAATATTACATTTTAGATTTTTAATATTTTTATTTTTGTTTTTCTTTTGTAATATTACAAAGAGGATAGACACATTTATATTTTTGGATTTTTATTTACAATGAAACTCAAAAATTACTGGACCAATTTAAAAAAATATTTCGATTTTCTAATGGTCTAATCCGGGATTAACAGAACTATATATTTACCTGAAGAGGTTGAAATAAGGGTTTAAATGGAAAATAAAAATGTTCAAAAAAATTATCTCGAATGGTTTTTATTTTTCATTTCAACCCTTATTTCAACTCCTTTAGCCAAACATACAGCCAATGTTACTCCAGGATAATGTTGGATTCGAATGGTGAAAGAATTTTAAGATTAAGTCGGTCGGTTAAGTAATTTTTGTGTTTATTCATAATAAACAAATATCGAAATATTCAAAAATCTAAAATACAAAAATGTAAAAATACACATGTTACAAAAATGCAAAAAATGAAATGTTTCTTTTATAAAATATTATAGGTTAGACATATAGATGAATTTATAAACAAAAACAATCGTATCGATGCGGGGATCGAACCTGCGGCCACAACAATCATCTAGCGATCGGTCAAACCTTCGGGCCAACAATACTTACTTCTCGGTGACCAAATTACCGGTAACTATCTATTATACCATCAAAAACATCCTGTAAAAAAATTCCAAGTCTCGCAGCTCAGGTTTTCTACCGCAAAAAGTTGTCAGATGCATGTAATACCAAGTCGATTAATTTATTTAGTCCTTAAGGGACCTTCTATATAAAGTTATTACGTTAGTTATTACCATATCAATCTTAAAAATTCTTTACGATTTAAATAAATGGATCGACTTGGCCATCGCATGAAAACATAATGTATCGTACAATTTATACATAATGCTGCTGGCCAAGTTTCCTTTAATTCATAATAAACAAAAATCGTAATATTCAAAAATCAAAAATACAAAAATGTTAAATAAAAATGTTACAAAAATGCAAGAAATAAAATGTTTCCTATATAAAATATTGGGTTAGATAGTAGATAAATGAATTTATAAATAAAAACATTTGTTTCGATGCGGGATCGAACCCGCGGCCACACGTTTTTATTTGGCATCCAAGCAACAGCGCCACAGTTGCAGTGATGTAGTGTAGTAATTTACTACGGTTAGACCGGCCGTAACCGTTCTCAATGAATGTGTCGAGCGAAATAGCAATATTAAATTTACGTTGATATTGCGAAGCCAAGCGACATAGGTCCGTTTAGCACGGCGGTTCGTCCCGCAATGATTTGTTGGGCGACAGCGGGGACGTGCTCGCGATTTAGAGTATCGATAATGTGAAAAATTCGTTAAAAATAAATGAGACAGAAATTAGAAAAAATAAAAAGAAGGTCCCATCCGCCTTGCATTTCTTAACATCCTGATGATAATAAAATAATCCTAGTGCTCGTAGTTTAAGAGAAAAAACGTTGTAAATGCGAAAATAGAGGTCACTTTGCAATTTTATTTCAAGTACTTTTAATACACTTTTAAGAATTCTGAAAAGAAGGGCCCAAGCTCCATATAGTGTAGATCAACATATATTTTTTTTGAACACCTAATAATAAAGATCACCAAGAAAAAACGTTGTGAAAAAGGCCATTTCACATAGACCCCGCTCTTAAGTTAGAGCTATCATTGTTGATATAGACGTCAAAGTTAGTATAGATGTAAGATATGTTAATGCTGATGTGGTATCTTTTTAGCGCTGCTTAACTTGCCGTAATTGTAACCTCCATACAATACCATGAAGAATGATTTAATAAATAATTCATATAATTTAACCCCAAAAATACGCCATTGATAAATATTCATTGATCTATTAAATCCTTACCATTAAAACTGCCAATCCTAAAGGTACTGTTAAACCTATAAAATGCCACATCAAGCGTTTGCTCCCAAAACATCTATTTAGTTGAACGGAGCGCAATAATAGAGTTTTTCCTGGATGAAATCAGCGCAATGGAATTGTAAAGGCCATCGGAACGCGATTTACATAACAAACCCAAGTAACGACTGCGATTGAGATGGACCCGCCGCGCCGGTTGAATGGCGCTGATCTTTCTTTTTATAGTAAACTAATATAAGCAGTGTTTTGTATTCAAAAGTATTTGGTGACGGTATAACTGGGTTTAAAGAGATAGGATTGAAGACTGGAATTAAAGGTTCGTGACCAAAATTCAGTAGATTTTTGAAGCTATATTTTTGAAGTAATTATCGCTTTTTCACAGCAAAGAAAACATTGTGATAATTTTGATGATTTACTCCGAAAAGGATTCATTCATTCTAGTCTCATCATTTATTAATTTTTTACCGGTATACCGAGAAATTACTAAAATTTGAATTTGTCCTATCAGAGTTACCCGTTGTTATTTAGATAGCAAAGCATTCTGAACCATAGCTGGAAACTCATGATATTGTAAGATAAACAGATGAAAGGGTAGATCCTCTATATTATAGTCTATAACCATAATATCAAACATTTAATAGTATCAACGGAACCACCCGTCAACTTAACGTCTGGAAATCACATAAACACAATACCTCTTTATAGGCGTCCCTTCGACCTTAGTCATATAAATTATTATGCTGGTTTAAGCCAAACTGAGCTTATGACCCTGTGATATGATCTATCGCCGCAACCAGAGGCTTAACGTCTTATGAGTGTTTTGAGGGGACTATTTTCCGGGAAAATGGGTTCTGTCGTTAAAGATTATGGGCTAGTCGTGGTTATTAAGGAATCTTTGGTAATAAAAATCAAGACAGTAGGGTTTTTTTTTTTTAAATCTTAGATTTTCTTTGTTATGGTTTACAAAAATATGTGTTTAAAGAGTTTAGTAGATCTTTTCTTTCTAAAAAGAATATATTGGCATTTTAAACTGTAACTGGAATAACCTAGTTTTAAAATTATTTTCTTACACATATATAAGTTAAAATCTAGTGGTTTTAAATATTACAATCTACATAAACCACCGATTACTATGGAACAAACGACTTGAATCTGTATTATTGTGACAAGAATATAGAATATTTTAACCCTAAATACATTATCATTATTATCTATTCAAAGAATAAGAAATATAGAAAGAAAGAAAGAAAATTATTTATTTGTAACAAGTAGCAGTAACAAAATCAAAATATTATAGTATTTATAAGTAATACAAATAGTGCTCGTTACAAAAACGGACCACACTCAGCATGTGCTGGTGTTACCAGCGCTGGTCTTCCGTGTGGCCGTGATGTGATGTCACGGGCGTCAAACAAACAATATATGTTCATAACTATCTTAAGACAAATCAGAACAAAAATAATAATAATAATAAAAATTAAAAAAATTTGGTTGTCCAATACATTGAGACAACACAAGCGTAGTACAAGAAACCTCAAACTAGAGTACACGTTGCCGTTGCAATGGGTGGGCATCCAGACCATAGGGAATAAACATTGCAAATTGTATAATAATTTGAAAAATAAATAAATAAAATAAAGAAATTTTTAATATATGAAGTTAAATATTATTAAATATAAATGAATGTAATAAAATTATAGAAAAATAATAATAATTAGCATAGCAACAATATGTATAGGCCTTTATGTGAATTAAGTAATTATTGAAATAAATATAAAATAGTAGGAGTATTATTTAGAAGATACATTATTTAAAAAGCACTGGTGTCATGCCGTAGCTTTTCATTAGTTATTTGATGAGCAAGGATGAATTTTATTAATTGTTTCCTAAAACTATAAATATTTCGTACATTCCTTATTGGTGGAGGTATGTTGTTCCAACACTTAGTGGCAACATAACTAAAACTTCCTCTAAAAGCAGCAGAGCTATGACAACGCGTGGAGAGTTGCTTTGCACACCGCCGAGGCCCATAGGGTGTGTAGCTAGATGCCCAGGATAATTTGCTATGAAGATAGCCGGGTGCTTTATGCTTCAACACTCCAAAGAGAAGACAAGCTAGATGTAGTTTCCGTCTATGTTTCATTTTTAAAATATTGTGACTGTTTAAATAAGGAGTGACGTGGGCTCTTAGTGGAATGTTGAAGCAAAATCGAGCACAGGCATTTTGCACTCGCTGAATTAATTTTTGAGTTCTAGCTAGCAAACGGGGACCAATGACTGTCTCCATATAATTTAGTTTGGATAGTACTAGTGTTTCCACAAGCTACAAACGCAAACTTTCTTTTAAATATGGCTTAATTTTATATAAAACCCTAAGTTTGTAAAAACAATTTTTTACTGAATTTGCAACATGCTTTTCGAAACAAACGTAAGTCACAGTCCATATGCAACCCTAAATTGCGAGCTTCATAGACACGCTCAATAGGCTCACCCATTATCGTGACTCTCATCGATGAATTAAGTTAGATAGCTGATGTTTGCTACCAAATACTAGGTATTTCGTTTTGGAAGGATTCAGTAATAAACAATTCCTTGTAGACCAGTTTGCAATGCTTGAAAGATCCTCATTCAGCTTAGTTATTGCACTATCAATTTCAGCTGGACTACAAGAAATATATAATTGAATATCATCCGCATAAATATGATATTTGCAATGCCTTATGTGTATTAATATAATAATATCAGTTGTGTATAAAATGAATAAAATAGGTCCCAAGATGGAGCCTTGAGGTACTCCCCTAGTAACGGCTACTTTATTCGATGTAAAAGACGAACCATTATTACAAGTCATCTTAACACACTGAGAACGGTTACTTAAATAACTATGGAACCATTTTAAGGTTTTATTATCGAAACCATAGTAGGATAACTTAGACAGCAAAAGATTAATATTAATTGAATCGAAAGCTCTAGAGAAGTCCAATAACACAAGTAGGGTGCACATTCCTCTGTCTTGGGAGCTCAATATGTTGTCTGTTACATCAAGCAAAGCTGTCACCGTGCTACGTCCCTTTCTAAAACCAGATTGTGTATCTGGTAGTAATATATAGTATAATAATATACAACGTGTAACAGGATTAATTCACAACCTCAGACACCCCAACTTTAAAATATTATTGCAATCATAGTTTATGCTTTGAAATCGTACTACCATAATTACAAAATCTTTTATTTATGAAATTAGTTATACCAAATGTAGGCACTTAAGATGGTCACCTTACGAGTTACAAATAAGAGTGTACTACTACACACGCTCGCGGACACGCACACATGTACACAAGAGTCATTCACACGAGTACCTAACGTCGATCGCTGCGCCGCGCGCGCCGGCAGAAACAGCTGACAATAAACGAAATAAAAATTACGTACGTAACTGATTACTGGGTGGTTTGGTAAACAAATTATTAATAATTTAATCTGTAAGCATAACATTTGTGTTTTAGCTATAAAATCTAAATATTTTACTTACTAGATATAATGCGTACGAACCCAACGTAAGACAATATTTTGCATGAATCGGCTATAAAATATTATTAATTTCACTTCCGCTAAACTTCGTTCCTACAGGCGGGCAGGATACGGCCGTCATTTATTTTGCATTACTAATGAATAAGATAATTAGATAACGCAATATCTAACAATGAAGACTAGATTGGGAATCACAACACAAAAAAATACAACAAAATTAACTTACGTGTTACATGGCACTCATGCGGCGATTTCTTTTTAAAATATGTTCGAAATATCCACCACCTTGATACACTTTGATGCACATTTGCGTAATTGTTCACGTAATTTATGTAAAACTTCAGTGTCACTTTTCACTTTTAGGAAGGATGCCACTATTCTACTTTTTAGTAGTCTAGTTATACCAGAGATTTATTACGTCCCCACAAAAAAAGTCAAGAGGCGTCAAGTCGGGTAACCTAGGAGGCCATTGCACAGGTTCGCCGCGACCTATCCAGCGCTCTCCGAACTCAGCATCGAGATACTGTCGGACACTACACTGGTGCCGCGGCCGTGCCTGTTGTTAAATGTCCTGCATGCCAATGATACATTATCACCACACAGTGCCAAAGTTCTCACCATTTCAGTGTATTCAATATTCGAATACCGAAAAGACATCGCGCGCATTATCGAAATATCTACTAAACACTTAAACACAAGTAGACACAGATAACTGCGGTGCACGACTGGATTTTTTTCACATAGTCGGTGCCCATTTAGGGATTGCAATAACGGGATATTAGACACACCGGAATTCCGCATACATTGTAGCAAAATTACAAACCGAATTTAATCACCATTTTAACGTCCTGCGAAATTATTTTTCATAGAAATACCTACTTGTTGTTTCATTTCATAGTGATTTTGTTACAATTTAATTTGTTTCATTTAAGTGCATGTATTGCGCGGGATTTAGATCGCCCGGTCTTGCAAATACCGGGAGTAATTTTTATCGCGGCGCATCCCTATACCGGTTGCCTTTTGATGTACCGCCGCGCCGCGCGCGCCATCGTTTGTCGGATGGATCAAATTGCATTAAACAATAGCTGCATCCTGCTCTATCTAGTTGTACTTAAATGTGCGGAAAAGAGAATATGATAGTTATTTATTTTGGTAGCTTATTACGTTTATTGAGGCCTATCGTTGTGTGCGTTTGATTAATGATAGATTGCTTAAATAAACTTTATGACTATCGAAATAAAGTTCATTTTTGTTCATTATTTAGTTTATTAGAGTATTCGTTTAGTGATTCATTTAAAAATGATCTTATGTCCTGGAGTTACGTTTCAATTTCGTTTGTTCGGAGTAGTAAATGAAAGTGTTTGTAATTTACTTGGTCTTAACACATTATTTTGAAAAAAAATACCTACCAAAAAAAATGTTGATATCGGTTCAGTAGCTGATTCTGAACGTACTACTTTCCGCTTTTACATTTAAATCTGTTACATGTTGTATAGTATATAATCTTATTATAAGAAATCATAATGGTTTTTAATATCAAACAACTCATAAAAAAGTCCAAGTCATAAAAATATGAAGTTAATACTGAAATTAAAACGAGTAGGTATCTTCAAAAATCATGCAAACTTAAAAAAAAATATTTCTGTCAAAAGAAATTGTCGAAAAGTTTTTGTAGACGCTCACAATGGGCTGTGATTTGATCCCGAGGTTTCGATTCGAAGAAGACCTTGAAAACAAGAAATAATAATGGTTTTAATATTTTTCCTTCTTGCTGTTGAATCACGTCGCCATGGGAGCAAAAATGTGGAACTCGTGGCTTAAATATTTGATGTTTGAATTTGAATTAAAATATCCTGCACAAAAAAATAACTTTTAACTCCTTTCTTTTATTGATTGGCCGTTAAAAAATATACTCCAAGAATTGTAAAAGATGCAGCAGTATTTAATTTGTAGAATTAAATCTCATCAAAAACATCCTGTAAAAAAATTCCAAGTCTCGCAGTTCAGTTTATCTACCGCAAAAAGTTGTGAGATCCATGTAATACCGAATCGATTAATTTATTTAGTCCTTGATTAAGGGACGTTCTGTATAAAGTTATTACGTAAGTTATTATCATATCAATATTAAAAATTCTTTACGTTGTAAATAAATAGATCGACTTGGCCAGTAGCATTATGCATAAATTGTACGATACATTATGTTTTCATGCAATGGCCAAGTCGATCTATTTATTTACAACGTAAAGAATTTTTAATATTGATATGATAATAACTTACGTAATAACTTTATACAGAACGTCCCTTAATCAAGGACTAAATAAATTAATCGATTTGGTATTACATGGATCTCACAACTTTTTGCGGTAGATAAACTGAACTGCGAGACTTGGAATTTTTTTACAGGATGTTTTTGATGAGATCTCACGTCTTTTTGTAGAGTCCTACTTTATTCCTTTTCGGTACTTTTTATTTCTAGAATATATATAATGATTTTTCTTAAAGCTTCTGTCTTATGGTCTTTCCTTATTTTTGTAGGTATCAATTTATTACAAATATAGCGAATTTGATTATTAGTATTCTATCTTTCATGGTGATTATTTTCGAGCTATTTAGTCTATTTATTTGCAAGGTTATCTTTGTCATGTTTTTCTAGAGGAATTTTGTACAGTTTAATGGGCTGAATACACCCTTTCCCTCTTTATACCCCCCTCATGTTATGCCTCATATATAAAATATATAGATACCAATCTACAACTATTATTCCATTATATACAGGTACAACGAATCATAAACTGCAAATTTATCTTTGTAATCCTATACATTTATATGAGATTACAAAGTTATTCACGCAGTTGGTGTATCTAGAAAACTAGACAGAAATTATGAAATGTTTGAATTTTTCCTTACTTTAGACACTAAACACTAATTATATTCTAAATTTGAAGGTTCTATGTCTGCTAGAAGTGCCTTAGACTTTTGATGATCGGTCAGTCAGTCAGTGAGTGACAAAATTGCGAAAGTTTGACAAGTTATAATTCTTAAACTACTGGTTCAAATTGAATGAAATTTTAAATATACCGTGTTTACACAATGCCTAATTAGTAACTGAAAATTCAAGCTTCTTGCTTTAACCACAACGAAGTTATGGGGGGTTGAAAATGGTCTGAATTGCTTCGAGAAAAGGATAGTACGGCTGTGCCGCTTTTTAGCTCGACTTGGAGGGGGCACTGCCGTGCCCCCAGATAAAATGTAATTGCATTTGCCTTAGTCATATACGCTGTAAAAATTATAAAGGTTCCTTTTTAAGTTAAAATTCATATGATAAATCTGTATAAGCCCATATACGTCCTACTGCAGGGCATGGGCCTACTCTACAATCGAGGGTACAATAGAGAGTGGTTAGGCCATATAGTCCACCACGCTGGCCAAGTGCGGGTTGGCGGACTTACATACCATATAAATTCTTATAAATCGCTATGGTATGCAGGTTTCCTCACGATGTTTTCCTTCACCGTTTCAGTGCGTGTTGATTGACTATCAATACACACATGACTCCGAAAAGTGAGTGGTGTGCCCTGGGATTCGAACCCGCGACCACCGTGAACATGTTGGCAGCCGCGATTAGTCCGTTTACCAACAGGCCATCACGCACTTACGGCAAATATTGAGTTTCAAAGTATTGCACACAGTAGTAGAAAAATATCGAAGGAATTAACCATTCGGAATGTTTTTAAAGAAATTCGGTGCGCATTTGAAAGCATCGAACAAATGAGGTTGTGGTTCACCTGACATTGAATGATCTAGCTCTAGAAGCTTATACCCAAATGGAGATTGCATTCCGTATAAAACACTGAAGCACAAAAAATTAACAAAAAGTCATTTTCATTCATTGTCACTCTAAAGAAAATGATAGCAGGCAACAGCAACGTCATTCAAGGTCAAATTTTTGTGCTTCACTTTTATATACGGAATGCAATCTCCATTTGGGTATAAGCTTCTTGATCCAGCTGTACAAAAAAAGGCGTCACCTTCTTTTACCTCTACTTCTACTTTCTCAACTTTTAAACATGAAAGGAGATTAATGGGTAAGAAGGAAAGAGTACTATCTCAGAATTTAGATGCATTTGGCCCTACTATCGTATTTAGTTTATCCTGATAATCGTCATTACCTATATATTTTTGTGGAAGAAAAATAAATATTTAACGCATGTTAAATATAAAGCCCGGTCTTGTATAGCGTGTGCTTTCACATGGTTTATTCTTCATAATCAACATGGTAAAGAATAAATTACTCGGCTTTGCCGCCTCAGCGACGATACTGCGTAGGCAAAATGTAAAGCTATTGCTTTAATAAAATATTTTTTACGATGTCGTACAAAGTCTGTATTTATACAGACTGATTATAATCAGTGTCTATCCGAATCATTAAAGTCAGAAGTTTTTCTTTTTGCTTATATTCAGTTATTTTAGGTTTGAAACATGGAATAATAATGGAATAAGACTTGTTTGATCTTGTTTTATTGATAGGTTGAAACACAATGTTTAGGATGTATAGAAATATTATTTCAATCTTGGAAGTAGGAGATTATCATTATTTATTCATTCCACACTCAGCCATGACTTAGGTAAAGAGAGAAATATGGAGACCGCGCGACTAGGTAGATTGGTAATATTTTCGTATCCACACGCAAAAGAAGGTTAAATAAACACTATATTCACCCGAGTTATGTCACAGTATATATTAGTCTATAACGGTGAAGGAAAACATAGAACGTGCATAACGTAGCGATTGGGAATAATTTCTACGGTGTGTACAAGTCCGCAAACCGACACATGGACGGTGACCTATATGGCCTAACCCCTCTTAATCGTACCCTCGAATGAGAGGAGGCCCGTGCCCTGTAGTAAGATCTATATGGACTGATACAGAAACAGAATAATCTACAATACGGTGAAGTTTTTGCGTTTTTTTTTTCGAAAGAATTTGCGTGAAAGCTAGCAATACCCAGATATATCCAGAAACTATACATTCATTGTATTAATAAGAATGCGTGATGAACATATATTTTGTTCTAATGCGGGATTTATGTATCTAAAATCACTTTACATTATATTTTTCTCCTTACCTTATATCCATCCAAAGGTTGTCCGACAGAGATCGTTCAGAGCGATAAGACTGCCTTTTGTACTTTTGTATTTTAGTTTATCCCTTTGTGTTGTTATAATTTTTATTTTATTTAAAAGGTTTGCCAACAATTGCTTACCTTAATTCTTACATGAATATAATACTACGATTTAATAATAATTCATACGAGCAACATTCATTATAACAAACACCACATGCAAATCAAACAAAATCAAATAAGAATATACATAATGAATATCATAATCCAAACCAATAATAAATGAAAACTATAATAAATTAGTCTACAATTAAGATTAATAAATAAATAAAATACTCCCAATATGTCCTCAACTTATCGCATGATATATTCCGCGAAGTAAGGTGCAGTTTGCAACTGGAAACTTACGATCTTAATAATACATACTTTATTCACCGCTGTCATTCCGTTGTCCTGTAGTGGCTGGTTATGGGCACGGAGTTGGGTGTTTAAATGGGGATATATTTGGAATTATAAGGCATTTGCGATGTTTTGTAAATTTTGGCTGATTTGAGTAGTTTTTTGATTGGTTTATTAGTATTGAAAGGAGAGAGAGTTCATTGAAGTAAGTACCACTAAGCTAGAAATAGTGATTTAGAATTTGGAATCCACGACACAAAGTAGGTAATTATTTTTCTAAATAATAATAAGTTTATATTATTAGTTCTCAATATTTTATAGGGAGAGTGAGTTGGAATCCAGGACACAGAGTAATTATATTATGAACATATATAATTAGTTCTCATTATTTAATGGAGAACGATTATTATGGATTGAATTTGCAAAAAATCTCTACCTTTATTTCAAAGGTATGTAAAGATCATTAATGCAGGTTGGAGGACTTACATACCATAGAAACTCTTATAAATCGCTATGGTGTGCAGGTTTCCTCACGATGTTTTCCTTCATCGTTTTAGTGCGTGGTGATTGACTATCAATACACACATGACTCCGAAAAGTCAGAGGTGTGCCCTGGGATTCGAACCCGCGAACACCGTGAACATGTTGGCAGCCGCGTCTAGTCCGTTTACCAACAGGCCACCACGCACTTCAGCCAGCGTGGTGGACTATATGGCCTAATCACTCTCAATCGTACTCTCGATTGTAGAGTAGGCTCGTGCCCTGCAGTGGGACGTATATGGGCTGATACAGATACAGAAAGATCATTATCTCAAACTGTTCTAAAATCCCTATGACTGTAGAAGAATCAGGTGATCATTACATTGTTACAAGCCCACATCGGTGGGAAGCACAGATAGAAAGTGCCCAACCATCTGTAAAAAATATAAAATTTGTCGTGTTTTGTTGAATAACTTATAAAATATTTAATTCTATGATTTGGTCAGATTTGGTCTTATGAAATACGAAAAAATACAAAATTCCTCTACCATCGTAGAGCGACCAGGTTTTAAGAAAACTCAAGAAAAATTTGAATTTTGCTTAAAATGACATCTTTCCTTTTATTTGACGTATGTCAATACTTCCTAGAATTTGATCCCTATTAGCAAAATTACCGAGTGGTGTAATAATGGTGCATATGTCTGTTTTTTTTTTCAAAATCATTGGGTTCGATTACTAACTAGGCATATTGATTTATCAAAAATAAAGTATGCAGTTTTAGTTTTCATCAAAATCGGGCTCGTAAGTCCTTTGAGCAGTTTTCGCTATTCCTCATAATTTCGGATTTGGCCATCCACGCCCACTTGAAAAACTCACCCTTTATAGGTTAATTAAAATTTTAGTGTACCTTGTGTATCACTAAAAGATTATACAACATATATCTAGATGTACAGTCCAAACACAATTTACATGTTTGAATTTATGTATGTATATATTAAAGCATTTTGCTGCCTCACTCCGCAACTGCGTTAAGGAAATCCGACGCTGAAGTAATGGCTAATAAGACAACACGTTTTAATGTAATATGTGTTGTTCCTTATCCTTGTTGTTGCTTGTTAAAGAAGGATTTACAGAACGGATTATTTCATACCTCATTAAATGTTGTCTATGTCTTTGTTGGCGCTATTTAATTTATTTATTGTGCATCTACTTATTAAAATAGGTGAAATAAAATACTTTTACAAACATATATTTAAATAACATGGTGTTTTTAAAGGATATAGGCACGATACATGCTTCCCAAGATACAGGCCTGCCTCTTGGGACCAATAGAAATAAGACATACTGTACCATTTACTGTACATACCTTGCTTATGTTTTTTGGTCGGGAATATTATGGCCTCCACACACATAACCATATAATTGTGCAAGCTTGATTTGCACCAACATCATTTCTATCAAAGAAAGTTTCCCTATTTGAAGTTTGCGCAGTTTTTTTCCCAGGTACATTCAAGTGTAATGGCGCAGAATCACTTGCACAGGTATATATTTACGTGTGGCGCGGCTATTAGTCACTTCGGGAACCTTCAACTAATCTTCGCTTAGCAGCAAACCAAGCACGATAAGTATTACTAACTCTTTTTCTAACACCAAAGGAGGCCTATACAATGGAGTGGATTTATTTTGGTTAAAGAAATTGTTGACAGTAAATTATGTTGTACAACGGTACGATTGAAAAGTTGAGGTCTCGGGTTTGAATCCCAGGTCGGACAAATTAATTTTAGATTTTCCTACTCATTATCACCCTGATGTTTATATTATTATAATCTACCTTAAGCACAATCCATGACAGGACACGAGCCTACTCTAATCGCCAATTAAATTTCAAAACGGAAAAAATATTTCCCTACTGAAATATTTCAAAATAGATTCACATAATACCTATGCGAATATGCTATCACAAAACAATAAATAAAGACCGCACCTGACAATATCAGGCGCTTAACCTTGCAGATAAAGATAATCCTACCCTCGAAGACGCTAACATGAGTTATAGACGTAGCGAGAGCGTAAAAAATGGTTTCCATCTTGGGAAAACTGTGTAATATCTTAGTTTTTGTGAGAAATATCATCTGCAATATAATGGTGTATTGAGTTGTCCTTTACGATTAATGGTCTCTTTCAACCTGTAAGTTGAAGGTCGTTTGTTTTATTTTATTTTATGATGTGAATGACCTGTGGTTCTTGACGCGATCAGCCCATCTTTTTGGAAAGACAAGGAAAGAAATATTAATAGCAAAAATGGTAAATAAAAAGTACTTTAGAGAGTGAATGTCTAATTCGAAGTCATGTTAATTTAGTAAATAATAAATATGCTAGAGGAAGGAAACGACATTGAAATGTGTCTATAATTAGAAGTGGAAAACCGATTATATTATTTTAGAAGAAGTCAGTATTATTAACTGAAAGTCTTTTATGGATACTCATCATCATCCCAGCCACAGGAAGTCCACTGCTGAACAAAAGTCTCCTCCAAGGATCTCCACATCGACCTGTTGGAAGCGGCCTGCATTCAGCGACTTCCTGCAACTTTAGCCAGGTCTACTGTCCGCCTTGTAGGCGGGCGTCTGACATTTTGCTTGCCTGTACGTGGCCTCCACTCTAGAACCTTTCGGCCCCAACGGCCATCGGTTCTACGAGCTATATGCCCGGCCCACTGCCACTTCAACTTGCTAACACTGTGGGCTATGTCGGTAACCTTTGTTCTCCTATGGATTTCATCATTTTTGATTCGATCTCGTAAGGAAATACCGAGCTTAGATGGATTCTAACCCGGCTAAATTTGTTACCTATAGCCCCTGATGGAAATTATTACGTCTATATCTCACTGGTTGATACAATTATGCCAGCCCCGAAACCGAATACGCACTAATTGATCTGAGAACGTGAAGCACGTGTACATAACTATGTCAGGCAATACATTTACGTTCGGTTGCTATCCAGCTTAATACAAATATAATTCCTTATATTTTTTATAACATTCATTAGCTTCCAAATAAATGTTATCTCTGGGTCAAAGACATAGCTTAATGAATCTTTCATTAATGGGAAAGTCCACTTGGCATCAAAGAAAATATTACATCAAAACTCAATTTCGCCGAGGTCACCGAACCGTAGAATTATTGAAATGAAAATCGTGCTCATGAATACATTAATCAACTATGAGCAAGTTTAGTTCAACAAATTTACTGCTGGTAGGTTTCTCATGAAAGGCCGCCTGGGTAGGTACAACCGCAATGTCCATATCTCCCACCAAACAGCAATGTAAACGCACTGTCGTGTTTTCTCATCTCGCTATTCAAAGAAAAAAAAACAGAGTTTATGGCATATTAATAACGAATTAGAAAACTTAAAACTTTTATATAAAGATAAAAATTTTAAGTTTTCTAATTCGTCATTGATTTTCTAAGGCAGTATTGGACTACCAATTAGGTTGACCTTTTGTATAACAATATAGTTTTTGAATAAAAACATGAGTTACTTTAAAGCTTAGTAGTTAGTAATGTTATTTTTGAGTCATTTTGGGACTTTTTTATTTCATTGAGGAGCGACATGAGTATGCTATTCGTCTGGTGGTAAGCGATTTTACCGACCATGGAAAGTAGCAAAATCAATCAACCATGAATTATAAAGTAATGCATTCTACTGCCCTCGCATCCAGGGATATAATGTTAAGTCTCAATATATCCAGTAGCTACTTAGGAAACAATTTCCTTCATATCGGAACACAACAGTGTATACACTATGGTCCCAATTTGGACTGTTGGACTTTCAAATAGTTTGGGACTACAAATTAGTATTAGTACAGCTTAGTAATGTTGTTTCTGAGTTAATTTTAAAACTTTTTTTTTTGTTACGTTAAACCTTTGAGACACTAATTGGCTCATCTATTGGGTAATTGTCATCTTTCAATACTTATAATGTTACTATTGTAATTTCATATCCTGTCTTCCAAAATGAGAGGAAAATCGGAAGATAATGCGAGGAGGAAAGTGTTATCGTCAGAAATATTGGCTAATAGAAAAATTAGTCAAAAATAATAAGTATTGACAGTACATTTTCATTAACAAAAATTGGTCAATCAATATCCAACAAAAAAAATATATGTCCACGCAAACATTCGTCATATAGATACGTTACCAAATCAAATCAAATATATACCATCAATTAAAACCGCAGTATTAAAAAGCGTCATAAATCTAGTAAAAATGACGTCAGTGCGAACAGAACGACACGATTTATTCATATTATTGGAACTGATATTACACGCCCTGTCACACGTTACGGGCGGACATAAATATTTATACGATTTTTTCGTCGACAATCAAAGCGTTGTAAATCACTGGGAGCACTTTTATTTTTTTGCAGGCAACAAACATTTTTCCACTATCGCGGGGCGTTCCTGAAACACACTTTATTCACCTTCAAACTGCATTTTTGCAACAAATGGCCGAGCCCTGAATGACGATGTAAAGGGTGCGCGGAATGCATTTTTCAAAAATCAATCTATGCGTCCGTAATACCTGTTTCTTGAATGCGAATAAAATGCTACTCAAAATACAATTTTATTTGCTGTCCAAATTGAATTGTTTTATTTTAAAAAAATATTATTTACTGCCTTTATAGGCATAAGACCTAGCGACCCACCTGATGGTAAGCGGTTACAGCTGCTCATGGACCTCTGCAGTGCCAGGGGACCAGCAGAAAAAATAAATTATTAGATTTTAATAGGTTATTATAAAATTATTATATACTTGTCATTACGTGGAGTTATATACCTTGGACTATTATACAATTTGGTCGTTTCGCTTAAGAGCCCTAGGGAGATACCTGCCATCTCAAAAAAAAAACACCGCTAAGTGACGCCTTTGCTATTGTTTTAAGTTCAGAGAATTTCATTGAAGTGCCCTTTTCTTCCACTAGTGAATACGATTCCAAGAATTTATTTATGATAATTGGTGATTGCCATTTTAATTAAATTAAAATAGACTGACAATGTTTATGTGCGATTTTAATTTTAAGCTTTGATAGACGAACAGAAGGAGAATGAGAATATAGGCTGGAAGGAAAAAGTTAGTTTAAATTTACACTAAGATGTTAATAATTAATGACCGATTTCCTTGTAAATCAATGTGATATATGCAGATGTTCATTTATTGGATTCAAGGGAATTTCCAGCTGTATATAGTAGTGACAGCATGGCAATATATACATTTGAGCATAAGCTTACATTGTATTCTCGAAGGGGTTGGCAGAGACGCTATTAGTACCACCCACAGTCGAATTTCTTTCCGTTTCAAGATGGTTATAACAACTGCGATTATGTCATCATTATGTCACAAATTCCGACCTAAGATATGAGATCTTTAAACCTTATAGGATTTTCAACAGTTGACATTCTACCTGCAGCATTGCACATACATTTGCTTTTACTTTAAAATACTACGTCTCAAAAACTACTACTATATTAAACATATACGTTATAAATACCAATTTTTAATAAAAGTAAAAACCGAGCGGACCTTACAGTAGTCGCATACGATATCTAACATCTGACATAATATCATGGTAATACGAAAAAGTAACATAAATCCTGAAAAATGAAATGAAATCCTGGTTATGATGAAAAAATAAATTTCTGAATAATTATCTTTAATAAAAAAATATCTTCACATCTTAATCAATTAATTAAAAAGTTAAAACATTATGGGAGTATCGATTGAGTGCTGTACATATTATAATAATTATAAAAACGTCAGTGAAGTGACTGTAATATTTACAAAGATGTAATGTATGTATGTGGTGTTTCACGGCATTTTTATTTATCATTTATTTATTTAGTTATAAGTGTGCCAGATGATTACATTTTTAATATAATTGATTGTATTTTAGTGAAAAATGAATCGTATGATGTGTTTTTGAGTAAAATGAATTCTGACATCTGACATCCCTCCGACTACGCGCTCATTGTTCAAACCAAATAGCACGCTCTACCCCGGTTTCCTGTAACACATTTCCTTCCCTCTTCACGAAATCACTTCTACAAAAATATTCAGCAACCGAAAGAAAAGATGTACATGAAAAATAACTGTTAAAATACAACATTTTCCTTATTTCTCACAACAAGCGAGCTTACTTGAACATAAGTCTGTAAAGATGAATGGTGTCGGAGGGGGAAGGAGGCGGGGAGAAGGGAAGCAAGCAATTCAATGAATGGCACTGAATCACAGCTGTATCGAATACAAATTTCGTGCCGTATCGGCAATTATTACTGCAATTGCAGGCGAGTTTTACGCCGATATATTCTGGTAGTTGATGTCCCGACGCACTCATGGAGAAATGGCGAAGCAGAGATTTTTGGTTTATTTTAAATGTATATGGCGTGGGTGCATTGTATAATCCGCTGTATTACATCATATATTGAAAAACTTCGCTGTTTTGTAATCAGTCTACATTCAGATGTATAAACGACAAGTTAATTCTTAATTTGGTAATGGGGGCAAATGGAGGCTACTTAATGATTTATCTGGTACGGTTGTCTCAATTTGGTCTTTATAATGCATAAGTTTTATTTGTATTTTGTGTGGATAGAAACAAATAAAAATAAAGTATTGTACTCGTAATATGTTCTACAAAGCGTTGTTCGATATTTAGTAGAATTGTAAGACAGGAGGAATGTAACAATAGTGATGTCTAGACAATGACACACATACAAATGGTGTAGCATAGAGTATAGACGACAGGAAAATAACAGTTCAAAGTGATATTATTATTTTTATTTTATTTTTTATTGATCACTCAAGTTCCAGAGACTTATTTGTGTTAGTGTAACAAAACCATACATTGCCTAATATAAGGCTTAAAGAAAACCATCATTTCCAAATATTATTTTTTAAAATACCCAAGAAGTTACATTTTGGTCCACTGATATCTATGTATATATGTTATGCAGTATATATTTAGCAGTCAAATTATGGGTACATAATGAGCAATATTAATTCACATCACTTCAATAAAATTACAAATATCAGTATCACTAATAAATTATGATGCCATAAACTAATTAATATATTAAAACATTTCACATTAAAATGCAGTTAAATTTTATTTTATCACCGGGCCAACATTTTAATTTTCTGATCGTATCAGTTATTTTATGAAAGTTGCGCTATCGTAAACTAAAGCAACTGTTTAATTTATGGATGCATTTTTCAAATTGAATTTTTTTTTGTTCCTATGAATGGCGAGACGGACATGCCGTTCGCCTGATGGTAAGCAATACGACAGTTCATAAACAGTAGCAGAACCAAACAACACCTCGAATCACAAAGCAATGCTTGGCATTACACTGCGCTCGCCAACCTGAGATATAAGATGTTAAGTCTCAATATGTCCAGTAGTTGCTCGGGCTACAATGTCTTTCCATCCGAAACACAACAGTGCCTCTACACTGCTGTTTGACGGGAGAAATAGACAATAAGGTGGTACCCACCCAGGCAGCCTCTCACATATGAGAGACCTACCACCAGTAAATTTCACGGCCTTATTCATAGACAAGTTATCGAATTTTTTGTCTTCTTCGCTCAAACTGAATTCAAAAGTCGTTCGAAAGGGACAATACATTCGCAAAAATATTATAAACTGTGAATAAGGTTATTATATTACTGTACCGCGCGCCTTTTTCCGTTTTCACAGCTATAACACGCGGTGGTAGCAGAAATTAAAGATCCAAAAAATCTTGTGAAAGACTATTTGAATAAAGAATATTTTGATTGTTTTTATTTTTGTACAAGTATATTTTAATGTATATTTTTGTTATTCTGATGTTAAGCTTTTATTATGATTGTTCATTAGGCCTTTTGTGATACAAATTTACGTTTATTACAGTTAGTTTTTGTACATATACATTTATTTTTAGCTTATGATAGATATTAGTAATCATCTAACGACATTCCAAGAATCTTAAATAACATAATTCATTTTCCAGCCTTTAAGGCAGCAGTCGGCCTTTCTGATTACACCTTAAATATTTCAGTAATACTTATGTTTATTGAACATTCCACATTTTTGCCATGTCTATTTCTTCCGCCAAACAGCAGTTTAAACGCACTGTTGTGTTTCGGATTGAAGGACATTCTAGCCAGAGTTACTACTTGACATATTGAGACTTCTCATCTTATGTATGGCAAGCGCAGTGGAATGATAAGTATTGCTTTGTAATTCAAGGCGTTATTAGGTTTTGCTACTGTTCGTATCGCTTACTCTTAGACGAACGGCATGTTCGTCTCGCCATTCATTGCAATAAAAAAAATATCCAGAATACTATACAAAATACCTAAATATTACTTCTTAAACCTATTCATCCTAAAGGTAGATAATGTCTGGTCTGCAGACTTATTTCATTTTCCAATCTAATTTCCCCTTCCATACAACCATTACCCAACATTTTATGTTAATCGAGATAAAAATATCACACCACCAGTATCGCTGTATCAAACTCCGCTGGAAATGGATTATCTGCTGTCGTTACGGATATGTTTCGATATCAGCCCAATAATTGGCCGGCGGTCTGCTGAACCATGATGAACGTTGTCTGACGTTTTATTGGGTAAACGAAATATATTTGGAGTCGGAATGCAAGTTACTCGTGTTTGTACATAGGTATATATAGGTGGAAATAGTTCCGTCTCTGATCAAATCAAACAAGGATTGTTCAGATATTCTACAATTTATTTTTTTGATTCGTCTTCACTGTACGTCTTCCATCGTCTTCCAGACTGTTATCTCTTATTCCGTCCTTCCGTGCTTGAACATCTTAATCATTCATAATCTAACTCTTTCCGTCTTAAGTATTTTCATTAGTCATCCCTTTCACACATACCACGTTACATATCAGTCTAACTAAACTAGAATTCAAGTTCGTTATCATGCTGGGTGTAAGCTCGTTATTATGCTTCACTGCAAAAAATTGTAGGAAATCATAGTCTTACTCACGGAACGCGAGACAGTCTCCACGCTCTTACAGCACTATTTTCAGATGATAATTTTTGCTCTCTTGATCGCAACATACCAGACTGCTAACTCACAGACCGTTAAGATGCTCCTGAATTTTTTGATGAAGTCCCTGATATCTCCAGTAACTATATAGCGTAGATTTAGTCAAACGCCACCAGACAGCGTTGGCATTCCGTTTTTAAAAATCAAATCGATAACTACAAATATTTGTGTGGTATTCTAGGCTATGGGGTAGAGACGTGAGTTTGTTTAATTTTTTATGTAATTTTTCTATGTTATTTGTTTGAATGCAAATTTGATCTTTTATTGAATAGGTCTGTGATCACAAACGCTTACACAGTCATAACTCTTTGGGGTTTGTGGATGTGTGATTGCCATCTTATGAAAATTAAATGGGAAAACGCGACTGAAAAAAATACTACTTTATAGGCGAGCCTATATAATAATTTCTGACTACTCATTATGACACTAATTGATATATTTCGTCTCTCAATCCCCTTCTATCCGATACAACTGCATACTCGGATTTTTTGAAAACTTTCCTTGGTCTTGCATCGAATCTGTGGCTTCCAGTTCCTCAGCCACCCTCTGTAACAACTGTGTCATTGCCTTCAGATATTTGTTTTGATGTTCTTCATAATATTTATAACCAGTTACCACATAGGGAAATTCGAGGAATTCTTCTGCAGCCTAATTGGCTCTTTTTACAATTTCAAAGATCAAAGCAGGATTGACATTCGACACAGCTCAAAGCAAACTTACAAAGAGAATTCATGAAGTCTTTCGTAGGATGTTTCAGTCGATATAATGTCATTGACAGGTAGTGTGCACGTCACCGTAAAACTGAATATACGAGTATATGACATCTGTCTTCTATTGGCGCGTAGCGAAATTTTGAACTAAAAATAAAATTTAAAAAATATCGACATATCATATTGTTTGGAATATGTGTTTATAAAATAAACAAAAAGCATTTTTACTCTTAGTCTAATAGTATAAACATGTCCAATATAATAAAATATGAAGAGTTAAAAACTGTTCCTAATATTTTGACAACAGCATGATATCAACGCGTTCGGACGCCAAAAGATCGTAGTCGATCTATAGTAATATGGTGATTGTATGAGACCAAGATGTAATTCTTGTTAATTATTATAAATGTCATTAATAATTTACAAGAACATACATTCATTACATTAATTTAATGACATTGACAATCATTAATTGAATGTTATTTATTTAGCGAAGCAGTGCAGATTAAATAGAGCATAAATATATCAGACTGTCGCTGGATGAAATGAAAAACGAATTGAACGAAATTTATTTTACCAAATAATAAATATGGTATTTTTCAACAATCACACAAAAACGACTGTTCTCCTTATTACGTATAATATGTCTAGTGCCATTGATAGGAATATCAAAACGAGAAGCCTTCAAAAATGTCTCCTACTTTTAGATACCTACTATACAAGACACGTATTCTCCAATACATTCAGGCCATTACAATAATCCAGAGAATTTTGCGTACTCATATTACCAACACAAGAAAAACGCATCGATTTAGCCAACCTGTTCGAATATTTCTAACGCGTGTGACCTATTTTTGCTATCGCTATTGACATTCGTATCACAGCTGAAATATCGTATTATATATGTAGATTGCATTACTGGAATAAACAAGATGTATCAAGGCCCCACTTCTTGAAAATTTAAGCGGGTTGGTCTGCTGAAGTATGGACGAGATTTGTGAGGCCTAGTTTGAATATATTTTGTTGGCATTTTTGTGATGAGTGGATATGTATTAAATAAAATCTTGGATGTGCAGCATTAGACATGTAGCGATCAAACCATCAAATATGTTGTAAGCACATGACATCATAAAAGTAACGCAGTAGGTCTCTAGATATAAAATTTTCTAAGAGTTGCTTCTGGAAAATTCTTTTGGAAATTGAAAATCTGTGCCTCGTGATTATTATGAAAATGAAAATATGTATTGAACCTATAAAATATCAATACAATATTTAAATTCAGTATTTTTTTCGCTATCATGCGGTTCATAAGGCTGTATTCGCCAGAAAAATTTGTCATACCCTACTGGGTAAGCGACATCTATTGACGAAAGTCTGTATTAACGCCCACACAAAAATCTGTATTTCCATAGACAAAGTCCACTGAAACAAGTGTGCAAACAAAATGGACGTGGAAACTATACAACGGTGTGAAAGTACACAGCAGTACCGCTCTATAAAATGTTTTAATCATAATAAAAATGTTGAATTCTGCGGTACGAATGAACGAGTCACTTTATTATGTATCTTCGTATTTTTGTATGGGCCGACGGTGACGTTTTTATGTCCTTACGAAAAATTAAGTTAAATATTTCATAAGCCATGTTTATTGCGCAGTTGTAAGTTACACTTTATTAATAAAAGTTTTAGGGTTTGTGGGTACATAAATCACGTGGTTGAGAACTGGTTTTGTTTTATTTTTACTAGCGGATTATTTTATTTTTACGGTCCGGTAAATATTGGCCAGATGTTTTTTTACATTTCTTTTGTAACCAATACAACACACAAATTGATAACAATTCAGTGAAGTATAGAATAGGCATTTTATCATAATCCCTCAATATATTATAAAACACAATAACTACAAGTTTTTCCAAAAATTTAGAAAAAACAACTGTACAAAATATGCTACAATTCTACTACGCGCTACGTATATGCTACGGGCTACGTTAAACGCTCTACGAAAGTATTCGTAGCTCCTTAAAATTCTTCATTCTAACTACTTTCGTGTTAACCATGCTTTTATTTTTACTATCTAGAATCTAGTGGTTGAACGGTGGCTTATAACGTGACGTTTAAAACGTGATTTATCACTGTCAACCTGCGGGTTCAAGTTTTGCATACTTTAAGATTGGATCATTTTGAATTTTAAAATTAAAATGTTTACCGCTGACATTGGCGGAAATTATTAGTTTTATAATTTATGCAGTAAATAAAGTCAGTATATGTTTTGATAGTAATATTAGTGATGTACTTGGTTGGTCAGGTCTCGGATCAGAGGAAGCCGGAAATTCACGGTGGTCGCTGATTCAAATCCCAGGGTATATCTCTGAGTTGTTGGATTCTTGTGTATATTGCTAGTCCATTACCAAGAATTATAACAGTGACGGAAAACTTTATGAAGAAACCTGAATACCATAACAATTTGTATTATGTAAGGTCCACCAAGCCGCACTGGACCATAGTGGTGGACTTCGTGGTCTAACTACAATCAATCGTATTCTCGATTTAAGAGATGCCTGTGCTCTGCAGTGGGACTTATATGGTCTGATACCGTACACTACATAAGTGAAAAAATTAATAAGTATTTGTTACCAAAATCGCAAATTGGCTTAATGATCTTATAGTGTACCATTTTATTTGTACTTTTTATTGGTTTCTTTCATACTTAAGTCGTTAATATTTTGTTATTAATTATATTATTTTCTTGTTTCACATGAAAACCCAAAACATAATCATTAATTAAACCTCAACATACAGTTTCAATATCCACATCAATAAACACAACGACCAATCAATACACATTATCCATTTACAATCCACGTACCACAAACTTAGGCGAACTGTGTTTAGCTCGGAGAAGGTCGGGCCAATTTGGCACAAAGTGTTAATGGGTCAATTAGCGCAGCCGGCCGCTCGTGTATTACAACTATAATTTAAGTAAATTGCTATTCAACGGTGCGCGACCGATTGAGTTGCGATTGGCCCATCTCCTCTCTTTTATGCTTTGGCTTTATTAGAGTGATAGGTCAGTGGGGGATGGATTTTTAAACTAAAGTTCGCGAGTATAACATTATGACATAGGACACTGATTTCTAGATTTAACGTAACAGGTATTATTAATAAAGGCTTTTAAAGGTGACGAATTAATTGTAACATAATGAGGTAATCAGTGATTCTGAGAGTTCTCCGTAAAAAAAACTTGAATATTTATAAAATCCACTAACCTCACAGACATAACCTAACATTACAGATCCTATGGCTGGTAGTAGAATAGTTGCATTATTATTATTATTTATTTTACAAAAGAGTACACTCAGGAACTTGTGAAGTGTCTTGTAAAACTGAACAAACAGTTTGTCTACAGGATCAGTTTTTACGTGTATTTATACTCGTATATTAGGACAAGCTGGCTAAATAATGCCTTCAATAATAATCACAGAACAGTTGAATATGGTTAGAAAGGCATTAGCCGTCAAATTGTATGAAAACCAGCGTCATCGTTTTCAAAACACAAAACCTCAACAAATCCAATATAGAAAGCTTGCAATAGTCGATTTAAAGTATCGATAAATTTATGGAAATATGTTTTTGTTATAAGACCGGAATTTATTTTATCGATATGCTTAATTGTTTTTCCTGATACAGTTATTTAATTAGTATTATGTTGATAGAGGAAAAATAAATGAGACGACAAAAAATACTACTTTACCAATTTATATGTGCAGGATTTTCAAGATTTTCAGCTGTGTGTGAGATATTAAAATTTTTATTACTGGAAAAGCACATATATGCAATTATTACAATAAAATTATGATTTTCTTACGTCAATAGCTTTAGTGGTTTTGATTTTTCCACAGCTTGCCTTGCTACTTTGGAATATCATCCGCCTATCGAGCAGGTGGTCAACCACTAGTTTATTGCCTATTTTTAGGCTTTTATTCGATTACTGCTTTGGTCTGGCCGGCGTCTTGCTGCCTAGCTAAGTATCACGGATGGATAGAAGATAAGAATCTCCTTACCATGGCGAGGAATGTGCGTTTTTTTTTCTTGCGATGATTAACGAGACGAGCATGTCATTCACAGGATGGTAAGCGGTGCGATTGCTCATGGATAGTGTTAAAACAAAGCAACACCTTGAATTATAAAGAAATATTGTTAAGTAAGTACTGTAAGTCTCATTATGTCCAGTAGTTATTCTGGCTACAATGTCGTTCATTTTCCTTACGTCTTCGACATTCGTGCGACGTCTAATTTCCACGTTAGCCACATGATCTGGTGCATACCTAGCATGTACCGTTCCATAACTTGTTACTCGTATCTTCAAGGACAATAATAAAATTAAAAACATAATTTTGTATTGCATACATTATAACATAGACAACATCTATTTAATTAATCCAATGATGCTCTGAATTAAAATAATTGAGCGTGGTTCAAATGCTTTTTATTTAATTCCCGAGTGCTTTACAGATGAGGTTCGTTTTATTCGCTTTTTATAGAGCCCGTTTCAAATGGTATTGACTGAAAAATAATCCATTAAGTACTTGCAGGCGTTCATTAGTTGCTAGTAATACTTCGATAAAGTGGAACATTAAATATTATTTGCTTTGCAGCTCGTTCACAAACGTAATCCATTAGAAAAATGTTATTCACTTTTTTTATTACTGATAAATCCTCATTTTAATATTTGTAAATATAAATGTAAAATATTGGTGTTTTGTTTGATACAAATATTTGCCTTTTGGTTGTCCAGAAAATTAATCATGAAATAAAACGCAACAGCCAATATGTTACGATCTTGGCCCACGCAGCCCATTTGTACTGATATAGCTCGAATGACCTATAGCAAATCTCTATCATTTGTAACAAGATGACAGAGACCCAAAACCTAGTTGAAGGATTTTCGTACCCACCCGCGAATCGACCACGATCCTCCACAATGTAAAACCTCATAACAGTAACTCTAACAGATGTCCAAGATAATTAAACCTGTATCAGATTTCGGTTTTCACCACGCCGGAATAATTGTGTCGAGCGGCAAGATGAACGAAAGAACTGGTGGAAGGTCTATCATATGTGAGGCCAACTAGGTAAGTACTACCGCAATGTATATTTCTCCCGTTAATTAGCAGTGTAAATGCACGGTTTTGTTCTGGTTTAAAGGACATTGCAGCCAGAGTAACTACTGGATATATTGAGACTTATGTATGTCTGGCTGGCGAGTGCAGTGGAATACGAGAGTTGCTTTGAAATTCATGGTGTTGTGTGGTTTTGCTACTGGCTGTTGTCGTATCGGTTACCCTCAGGGGCATGGCAAGCTCGTCTCGCCATTCATAGCATTAAAAAAAATAGCTCTCACCGATGGATGCTCTAGTAAAGTTATATAGTAAGCTATACTTGGTCACAGATTTAAATTTATTCATTATTTATTATTCAAAACATACTTTAAATATTAGATATAAAACCTTATTTTACTCGTGTACTCACAAACTTTATGTTTTACAAGCAAATATCGATATTTCCATGAATCTGTACGAAGCAACTTATGACAAATGTTATGATGAACTACCCGCAAGTTTTGGGTTGGAATAATATTAGTTACAAGACTCTTTCCGGCGGAAATCATAATTTAAAATGAGCTATGGAGAGGAAATCAGGTATAAAGCTATCTGATATTTATGTCGACATTTACAAAGGTTAGTAAAATTATGTTGAGTTTTGGGCGTTGATTATATTATTACGTAACAAAACACATTATGTTATATATATTTTGTCATTGTTTATGTTCATATTTTTTGGATGGTTTATTTGCCTTGTGAGTAAACGTCCAAAGCTGTGATTGCCAGCGGGCACGTGGCCTCCATTCCATTTTTTTAGCCCTTTCGGCCATTCGTTTTGCATGAATGTACTACCCGGCTACTGACACTTCAACTTGGTATCAAATTATGGAACACAAGGTTATTGGTAGTGAGGTAATGCCTAATAAGAAAATAAATTTAGCCTCCATAATCCACGTAATTCAAAGATATTTTCTGACTACCAAATTAATTATAAAAAACTTTGAAAAATTAAAATACACAAAAGAAAAACCCTTTCAAACCTGTTAACGAACCCGAGAGAGCTTTTCAAATACAAAGAAAATAAAGACTAAGAAAAAAATTATGAGAAAATCGCGAGGCGTTTACGAAAAAACGCCGCTGGAATAAAATGTAATGGGTAGTTTTTGATGAAATATTATTTTTGCATTCAGGGCTCGTCGCTCCGAAACTTCCAACATGTAAATTAGACGTTTTATTGCCGCAAATGTTGGAGTTTTTAATGGCGCCGAGCGCTCGTTGGCTATGTTTTTGACAAGTAATCTTGTAACTTTAACGGGTTGTGATCTAAATGTTAATTAGTGCATCAATTTAGAAAAATGTGTGATGAAGCCTGTGATAAATCGAATAGGTGATTAGAGAGAGTTGCGACAAGTTACATGGGCCAGCCAGGTTTATAATATTTAATATTTTTCAGAATTATTTTTTTATTCCTTGCCAAATAAATATAGAACACCCAACAATCACATGTATAGTCGTGAACCCACACTAAGATCGAGTCTTGTGTCGTGGGTATCAGGAACTACTAGAGACTTTTCGGTCTCATAAACACCCAAACTTGAAAGAAATAATCGTGGGCCGCACAAACATTTGTCTCGGTGCGGGGATCGAACCTGTGGCCTGTCGTTTCACAGGCGGCGTCTAACCGACTACGCCACGGAGACTAGCTGGCTATGTGTAAATTTTGGCTTGTTAAGGACTAAAGATTGAAGCCGGTTGTAAAATAATAAGTAAAAACTGCTTTAGCCCATTGAAAAGCAGTCCAAGGCAACTTGTATTCAGTTCTACCTATTATTAAGAAAAATATTTTTATAATGTCCCTCCACATCTTTCTATAACCATAGTTCTATTCAAGGCGTCCCCAATTCTTGGCATAGTGCGGAACATTTGTTCATCTAAATCATATTTAACATTGTAAGTGCACCGCTAAAACGACTAGTTTGATAAATAGAGCCATTTGTCTGCGCGGAACAGGCTTGATACACTGCAACAAGAATATGCGACCGTGAGAAATTGGCACAGTTGTTCCCCGTGTGACTAACAAATTGCTGGCTTTTGGTTCCATTTGGATGTTGATGGTGCATAGGTGTGGTCTTTTGTGAATTCTTTTGAAATTTGTTTAAAATTTGCAAGTTATTGCGGATTTGAATATTATTTATTCATATCAAATTATAAAATAAAAGTAAAGAATATAGTTATCTGAAGAAAATAAGAAATAAAAAATAATTACAATTACTAAAATAAAATAAAAAACGAATGCTACAAATGTAATTTTATGCATAGTAGATTTATAAAAAAGATTACAATGTAAATTAAAAAATATATGCTACAATGTTCAATGAGCGATTGCATGTGGGAATAAATATATCAATATAAGATAAAATAATGATTTGTCAGTAATTAGTTCTTAGATGAAAATTATGATGAGCCTACAGAATTTATTCGTTTATTTGGTACTAGCGGCCCGGCCCAGCTTCGCCCGGGTACAAAAAGATTTCCGTACAATAATATGTACGTATTATACATATAAACCTTCCTCTTGAATCACTCTATCTATTGAAAAAACCGCATCAAAATCCGTTGCGTAGTTTTAAAGATTTAAGCATACAAAGGGACATAGGGACAGAGAAAGCGACTTTGTTTTATACTATGTAGTGATTTACACAATATTTATTTTTTCAATTAATTTCAAATTCTAAATTTTTACGCACTATATGTAGATATAGTGTATAAAAATTATAGCGACTTCTTTTTATACTATGTAGTGATTACAATGTCAATTAAAATAATAAAAAAATATATATACGACAAAAAGAAACATATAAAAATTTAACGCTGATGGTTAAAATAGGCAATCCTGATCATTAAACACCTTTCATCACACAAAGTACTAACCCAAAAACGGGGCAACGGAAGCCTAATTAATAATTCTTACGCCGTTTGAAGCGACTTGCAAACTGGTTCAAACAAGTTCATCTATGAAAGCTGTACTTTTTTATGATTTACAAAAGAATAGAAACTCATCACAAAATACTGCTTCGGTGGCGTAATTGTACTATGGTATGAATGAAAAGTTATGGTTTCGGGTTCGTGTCCCAGTGAAAAACCGAGGCAAAGTGATATTGGATTTTTCTATTCTTTATCAGTCCGGCGTTAAGAAATTGTTCCCGATATTGCAATAAGCTCGCCCTCTATGCATCATGGAACGGAACATACAAAGCGAAAAGTGGGTGTCCTAGTGGCATTTCTGTCTACCCCTTCTGGGAAATATGCGTGAGTTTATGTACGTATGTAAAAGAACTAAAAATGTCTCCATTAGCTGGAAACCACAAATCTGACATTTTAAACCCAACTCAACGATTTTTAAAAAGGCTTGTCACCAAAATATTATCCCGAAAGATTATTTTATAGACTCTTCAATCTACATACTGCTGGTCCAAGCCAGATAACTAAGGAGCGATTTACTTACGCCGCACCATTATGTTGAAATTTATCGGGATTTAAACGGATAGAGGCACAATCAAGGACCATTAAATCAACATATCGTGAAGGGTTTCGTAAGCCTGTAGGGGCCTTAGCCAGTTAAAGAGATGCGATGTAAATTATTTTAGGGTTTTAGATGAATGTCCTATCTGTATCAGCCCATATACGTCCAACTGCAGGGCACGGGCCTACTCTACAATCGAGAATAAAATTGAGAGTGGTTAGGCCATATAGTCCACCACCCTGGCCTAGTGCGGGTTGGCGAACAAATGTCTATGAATGTCTATGAGTGTGTATTGAAATAAAACAATTGTTGCAAAATTTGTTGAAGTGATAAGTAATTTCATGATTTTTAACGCAAAATGTAAAACGTACTTCGAACTTCATATCAATAACAAGTGCGTATCGCTAGCAAGTCGCTTATTACATTTCCATTGAAATGCGTCTTGTATAAAATAAACGTATTCATGAAAAATATTTTTTATTGTCTCAAAGATTGCTTTTAGGGTGGCGTATATGAATGCCGCCATGGATCTTCATCCATTTTCATACACTATATCTACATATAGTGCGTAAAAATGTATAATTTGCAATTATTTGAAATAAATAAATATTGTGACTGCCTCGGTGGCGTAGTTGTACTACGGTACGGTTACAAAGCTGAGGTCTCGGGTTCGAATCCCGGGTTGGGCAAAGTGATATTGGATTTTTCTATTCAGTATCAGCCCAGAGTCAGGAATTTGTGCCCGATATGGCGATAGGCTCGCCACCTATCACATTGTGGGACGGAACATGCAAGGCGAAATGTGGGTGCCCTGGCATCTCTGCCTACCCCTTCTGGGAACAAGGCGTGAGTTTATGTATGTATGTATGTATGTAAATAAATATTGTGTAAATCACTACATAGTATAAAACAAAGTTGCTTTCTCTGTCCCTATGTCCCTTTGTATGCTTAAATCTTTAAAACCTCGCAATGGATTTTGATGCGGACATCTATTTTCAATAAATAAATAATATTAGTTAAAAATTGAACACAAGCTATAAAAAATAGCTAAGTATCCCACTGTGTCCATACTTTATCGTAGACGTTTTGTGTAATAGTCCTGACAAAACATGATCAAGTGTTCGCGAGTTATCGGGATAAATCGTGTTGTAACGCCCATTTGTCTTTCATTGCTTTTAAATCTGCACATTTTCAATATCTTTGTGAATTTGACAAGCGATTAATCCTAGTCATTCGTTCGGATTTTAAGTGTTTTATAAATGTCAGAGGGAGATTATTTTTGAATGAGTTTGCTTCTTTTATATTTTTGTTATTATATTAGGAAGAAACTTAGAAAATTAATTGATAATTTGATACGACGCTAGTTTTATTTTCTTGTAAAGTGATATTTTTTTTTTGTTATTTACACTGTTATTTCTAGTCTCTTACGATTGCTATGGTAATAAACATACATTATCTAAATATTTCCTGTATCCTGTATTCGACAAACCTCTTCAAAGACACTGGAGGTATTTTGTGTACGTATGATAGAAACCTACATTCAATAATATATGAATAAAAATTGCTATTAGTCAAAGTGTAAGTAGTAGAAGTTCAATATATAAAAAATAATAAATTTTTAAGCCAACCAAGTCTCTCATTTTACTTTTTAACACGAAACTTATATAAAATATGGTGATTAGGTGTTTTACAAGCAACATCTAACTTAATGTTAATGCTGGATGAGCAATAACACCCGGAACAATAAGGCGCTGTCATGTCATTTGCATTCTTTACATTTTTCCATTACAAGTTCGTACATTTTAAAAGGACTACTGAGATTTCCGCGGTTCACACGGGATGTTTTTTGAAACATATTTATTAGAATTAAAGGATAACTTAAGTTCTTGATATAAGTATTAAAAATAGTTTATAATAAATGTCATTCATATATTATTCATAAACTATTTATAACATCAAATCTTCCAAAGAGATATTCGTTACACTCATAATTATAATTTTAATAGGTTTTAATATGCTTAAAACTAGCGTTCCGGCCCGGCTCCGCCTGGGTGCAAATACACTTTTGTAATGACAACTAAAATGTTCAATTTCTACTATTAATTTAGAATATCAGATCAAAGAATCCCTCAGATATCGATTTTGAAACCAATTGGACCACGAAAAACGAATAAAATATTCTCGTATGTGCAAGATTTTTACTCTGTTTCCCTCCTTAATGTCATAGCGAGATATTATATCCATCCATCAGCCAAAGGAAGTCCACTGCTGAACATAGGCCTCCCCCAATGATTTTCACAGAGACCTGTTGGAGGCAGCCTGCATCCAGCGACGTCCCGCGACCTTTACCAGGTCGTCTGACCATCTTGTGGGTGGACGTCCTACGCTGCGCTTTCCGCTACGTAGCCATTTCGCTCCATTCGATCACTTTCCGACCCCATCGGTCATCAGATCTCCGCGCTATGTGCCCTGCCCATTGCTATTGAGATAATATATAGCCTAACACAAAAATATTTTTTCATTTCGAGGCAATAGTGCCTGAGATTAGAGGTAACAAACAATTAAACAATCTCTTGAGCTTTATATATTAGTATCTTCAGCTTTATCACTACATAGTATAAAACAAAGTCGCTTTCTCTGCCCCTAAGTCCGTTTGTATGCTTAAATCTTTAAAACTACGCAACGGATTTTAATGCGGTTTTTTTAATAGATAGAGTGATTCAAGAGAAAGGTTTATATGTATAATATGTACATATTATACATATAAATATAATTGTACCCGGCGAAGCTGGGCCGGGCCGCTAGTACATACATATATTAGTATAGAGTATACATAAAAATATACGTGAGTCATTATGATGAGTCTTTAACCGCTGTGTGTAGTGGGCAAACAAAGGGCAAAAACAATTATTCTACAACTAGAACGGTAATAATGTCCTCTCTTTTTCCTTTTCTCATATCCATCCAAAAGTTGTTTGTTAGAAATTGCCTAGAGAGACCGCCATCTTTTTTAATTTTGTAATATCTTTTAGAGTTTTTCCTCTTTATGTGCAGTTAAATGATACAAAAGACCCTGCAACGTATTTTCTACCAATTTAACAGGATTCCTGAATTTAGCTCGTGTGAGTCAACGCTCCTTAAATCGCGGGCGGGATTCCGTCTCATGAATTTAGAAAAGAAAATTTTGCTATACACGAAATACAAGTACATTCGTTTTACATAAATTTATGTGGCAATGTTTCGGAATTATACCATGTTTTTTTTTTATTTATGGATATTATAAATTAATAAATAACACCCAACAGTCATAACTCACATATATAGTCCTGACCACATACTAAGATCGAGTCTTGTCTCGTGGGTATGAGGAACTGCGAGACAATTTTCGGTCTCATAAACACCCAGGCCCTAATGTTATGCTGCTTATTTATAATGTAAATAAGTCAAATAAAATAAAATCAATTCTTGATTGTGTGATTTTTGGTACAATCATCGTAATATAATGGTATAGTTTAAAAAAAAATACCTTATTGCGTGTTGACAATTATTTTTCATACACAAAGTATTATAACATTTTTTATGAGGGAAAATCCGATATAAGATTTTCTTATGGTATCCCGGGCCGATTGAAGGGATATCTGTTGAATCTTTGCTACCCCTTGGAAAATGTGGATAGAAGATAGACATATTGCTTCCTCTGGTACTTACATAACCAAACAAAAGCAAAGCCATTAATTACTTCAATTAAATTTTCCATAAGGCCACACTCCGCTCGAGCCGACCCACTATAAGACCCAGGCAATATATTTCTAATTCTAACTACTAAAGCTCTTTAAATAACCCTGCCTTATTCAGTATAAATTAATTATAGCTCCAAATATATCTTCGAGTATTCGACAATTCGGCAGTATTTGACAATCCAAGTAAATGAAGCGGAATTTTAACTGAAAATTAAAATCTCAAACAGTTCTTTCAGCACTTCATATTGCGGAGGGGTAAATTGAAATCGCATTCAGGATTCAATTAATACTCTAACAAAAGAAAGGTAATATGATGGAAAACCATTTCCAATTATAAAATGAACGAATTCAATTTTTCTGCTATCGAAATGTGGGTCATTGCTCGTCTCAAAGGAGTTCCAAATTGGTGTGTTTCGGATAATTACTTTTTGACGTGCTCAAAGCAGTTTTGCGTTGATTTTAAAATGTGCGAAAGATTTTATGTCTCAGCCATACAAATATAGTAGGTTATACATTTATCGCAATTGATGTCCTATAGACAGCCTTCGTGGCGTTGATTAGACGCCGGATCTGAAACGAGGGCCCAGGGTTTCGATCCTCGCACCAGAATAAATATTTATGAGGTATCAATGATTTCGGGTATGAGCGTTTGTGAAACAGACTTGTCCTTCGTAACGTGTGATACCCACGACACAAGGCTCGATCTTAGTTGGATCTTAATTTAGGTGTATGTATGTGAATTGTGGATGTTTTTTTTTAGTTATTTATTTACTATCTTTATAATCATATAATATTTACTGGTGGTAGGTCTCTCATATGTGAAAGGGTGCATGGGTGAGTACCACCGGAATGTCTATTTCTCCCGTCAAACAGCAGGTTAAATGCACTGTTGTGTTTTGGATTGAAGGACATTGTAGCCAGAGTAACTACTGGACACATTGAGACTTAACATCTTATGTCACAGGATGGCGAGCGCAGTGGAATGCCAAGCATTGCTTTGTAAATCAAGGTGTTGTTTGGTTCTGCTACTGTTCATGAGCGGTCGTATCGCTTACCATCAGGCGAACGGCATGCTCGCCTCGCCATTCACTGCAATAAAAAAATATATCATATCGTTACAGACGTATCGTAGGAACACATATTTAAGCAGTTGCTTTTGTTATAGTATTTAGTACTTATTTATGAATTTATAACCTTAGACGCGTGGATTTTTTATGAAAAGGCAGTATTAAAAATCGATTCGTTTGATAATATAAGAAAAATGGTGTTAATTAGCTCTTCTTCATTTGAGAGGGCTTCGGTCATTTTCACCTTACTAACTTACTTGATGTATTATTATAAAATAGATTGCTCAAATCAGCTCATTAAGCGCAAACTGAAACGTCTTCGAAACATTTTTTTATCGCTGATAATCAAACGCTTTGTTGAATTTCGTACGAATTATTCTATCGGAGTTTTGGCAAAGAAATTGATTTGGAGCAATTTTTGTGTCCTCATTTATCCTCAAAGTTTTCTTTGAAACGATGTCATTGTTTATTACTGAGACGGTCTTATTTTCTGATGTGTCTATTGTTAGGCACGAATTGCCAAGGTAAGGGAATTGGCTTTGTGAAATTATATTAAAACTGCTTAGCTTTATTAGAGGTCGATAAATTGAAATATGAAGATAATAATTTCTGTTTTATAATTACTATCGGCTCAGCTTAGCTTTATAATATTAGTATAGATTAAATCTTGAGAATTATCAAGGAATTTATGTCACTAATAAATAAATGTATTTTATACGCCTTCTTAATCTCTTTGAACAAAAGGTATATTGGAAGTCAATGCCTCAATAATTATGTCTTTATACTTTATTATATACGAATCATATTTTATAATGTACAAATAGGATTAGTTGATGATGCTTTAATTAACACGTACGTTATGAAGCAAACGCGAGGATAAAGCACATTAATTTTCAGTTAATTACATATGTTTTTTAGTTATCATTAACCATTTGTTTGAGCGCATTGGTATGTAAACAGAAGTCAAAATTAAAGAACATATATTTCCAGTAGTCATAAAAGTCTTCTAAAATTCAAACGTTTTCCCACTAATAGAAATGTTCGTGTCATGCTCCTACTTTAAAGGAACGTAACCTTACTCGTATGTCTGACGTATCAATCTTGTTGACGCGAGGACAGGCATTACGAGACCAAGCGTCTGTAGGGGAAACGAGAGGAAAATAAATCTGCCATTTTGAATTATTGTGACCTTACTGCTTGTTGCTTTTAAATTAAGTAACCAATATTTTAAGTACACTACTAAATATAATTCAACAAATAAATAAATTCAAGTAAGTAATTAATATAAATATTAAATACACCCAACAGTTACTTACATAGTCCTAACCCCACACTAAGATCAATTCTTGTGCCGTGGGTATCCGGAACTACGAGAGACTTTTCGGTCTCAAACACCCAGACCCGAAAGAAATGTTTATGGGCCGCACAAATATTTCTCTCAGTGCGGGGATCGAACCCACGGTCTCTCGTTTCACAGGTGGCGTCTAACCACCTGCGCAACGGAGGATGTCGTAAAGTATAGAAAATATTTTGAATATAGAGATTAAGTGCTATGTGTATTGACTTGTGATAAGAATTTTTTATTTGCGTACATTACAGATAACTACATTTTATTTCATTTCAAAGTTTTTTTATATGTCCGACAAACGAGCAAACAGGTCACCTGATGGTAAGTAAGCCGGTCTGCATGCCACTTCATTAATATACTGGATCCACTGTATAAGGATCGAAAGAATACTCCAGATCTGATTCTCAAAATATATTCATTCATCACACATAATACAAATTATAATGGAAAAACACGACTTAACTTTTACTCCATTTATAAATATCTCGGCGACATTGTACATACCTTAATATTTGTAGTTAATATTAACACTACGGGATTCCTTTCGTTGATTTAATTTGTGTCTTTTCCGCACAACGCTCAACGAAAGACTGCCTCAAGAAATGTCCATAACGCTCCCACTATGATTCCCCTCCACTGTTGCCCCCACTGAGGCGTAGTGGGGCGTTATGACAAGTATTCGAGCGGTATATATATTTGACAGTGCGTCCGACTTAATAAAAACTTAGAAAATACCGCCGAATACTTAATATTAATTATAATTCCTAATAGCTGACGTGCGATGGTTAATCTCTTTGCAATCGACATAATCATTTGTTAGAATTTTGTGGGTAGAGGTAAATAAAAAATATAAACATACAAACATTATCTGTAATTATATATTTTAACCATATCACTTAATTTAACATAATGGTCAATAATTATTATAATGTTACAAAATTATCAATAATATTAAATACTATTTATTACACAGCAATTGACAATTTGGTACAATAATATAGATTAATTCTACCACAGTCGACAATTACAATGTTACAGAATAATATTTAATTATTCTGAACAATAAGCATCAAAACATAATATTAATTACTTAACTTGCCAATCGTGGTACCCCTCACTGCTCACTCATTCAAGCCTCATTCCTACTAAAATTAGGGAGGGTATCATATTTATGTAATAAAAATAAGATTATTATATTATCGTATCTATACTAAATTCAAACACAGCACAACTTTATATCAGAAACTAAACTAGACCGGTCATGTTCAGGACATAAATTGTAACTTCATGAGAAATCTCCCCTCGGTACAAGATCAAAAGTGTCGTAAAATCTTTAGAAAGGATGCTGGCTGGAATATTATTAATTCATTTCCTGAACAGGACGTCGATGTGATTCTATTTAGAGGAAAAGTGAAGCTGATTTTTCAGGACTTCCTTTAAGGCATTGAAAATACGGAAATGGTAAAGGTTTATTTAATGCATCCTGCATATACTCGTAGATTATTGGAAGTGCGTATACTTAATCTTAATACAGATATTTCTTAAATAAATAAAACTAAGAGTATTATTAAGAATTTTGTGGCGGATTTGGTTTCATTTGTATTTTTTTTAACTTACCAATTTTCGACTACTTTATAGCTCTTGTGGTCACGTGGTGGATGACCGAATCAGTATTATTTCAATTTAAAAAATTCGCGGGTATCTAAACCATTATTAGTAAGCTGCTTTAGCCTAATTCTTTTGTCTTTTACCTAGGCTTTTATCGAATCGATGAATGATTTTTACCACGACAATTTGCCTTCTTGATATCAACTTGTTGGCCAAAATATTATATTCCAAATAAAACACATTTTTTTGGATCAAAATTATCATTACCGAATAATAGTCAATAAAGATTCTCGAGGTTCACTGCCCGGTTATTAGTAGTTCAAACAGGCGATGCAGATACCCTAGTAGAACCTCTAAGACTAAGACAAGCTAATGAAGATAAACGATCCTTCTTTGTTACGTAAAACAACTAAAAAGCAACGTTGCAGAGAGTTAGCACGTTAGTGTCGGCAAGTGTGAACGATAAAGGACGTGCGCCGCGCTCCTCTTGTGATAGCATGTTGTTTTATCACTTTATTCAATGTATTAATAATGTATTTTATTTTTTTATTACTCTGAATAGCGATACGAGCATGAACAGTTGCAAAACTAAACACTGAATCATAAAGCAATGTTTGGCATTCCATCCTGAGACATAAGGGTCTTATTAATAAATTCGGATGAGCGAGGGATTAAATTTTTGCCCAAAACTTTAAAATTGACTAATTTATTTTGACCAATGGATTGCTATAACAGGATTTTCATGGTAAGCTGAAAAATATAGTCATTACGATTACATTATTAATATAGTCATTACTATCTAGCTATTCATAATAATAGATTGAATTCTCTAGCCCAATGCCTAAAGTTAATCCTTCGCTCATCCGAGTTTATTAATGAGGCCCAATATGTTAAGTCTCAATATGTCTAGTAGTAACTCTGGCTCAAAATATCCTTCAAACCGAAACACAACAGTTTGACTGGAGAAATAGAAATTGCGTTGCTACCTACCCAGGCGGCCTCGTACATATGAAGAGACGTCTATCTATTTCAAATTTTTCATACAACCATCCACGTTGACCAACGTCCATTATAACCACACAACAATTTTTTTTTATAACATTGTAATTTAAATATAATTAACTACATTTCAAAAAGATGTTTTAAATATCCAAAACCTAACAAAGACTTTTCTAACGTACACTACTGAAATAAAAATAATATTTAAGTAACTACCATAGTAGCTTTTTACCTTTTCTAACTTCTTCGGACTGCCTCGGTGGCGTAGTTGTACTACGGTACGGTTAAAAAGCTGAGGTCTCGGGTTCGAATCCCGGGTTGGGCAAAGTGATATTGGATTTTTCTATTCAGTATCAGCCCAGAGTCAGGAATTTGTGCCCGATATGGCGATAGGCTCGCCACCTATCACATTGTGGGACGGAACATACAAGGCGAAATGTGGGTGCCCTGGCACCTCTGCCTACCCCTTCTGGGAACAAGGCGTGAGTTTATGTATGTATGTAACTTCTTCGCTTTTTAATAAAATACGGCAGAGCGCCTCTAAACTTATAAAATGTCATAGAGAAAATGGACGAAGTAAATTTTTAAAAGAAGAATGTTTGTTTATGTATTGTGTTTATTGGATCTATGCTATAAAGAAAGAAACTAAATATTAATATTTTATCTTTTAAGGCAATGGTTCCTAACCTTTTTAGGTCTGTCACCCCTATGATCTAAGGGTGACTGATTTTACCCCTCCCTCCTCTCTAGGGTGACTGATTGTACCCCTCATCCCAAGGATGATCTCAAATAACACGTGCTAATACTTATTCGTAGACTTCATTAAGCTTAAAGAATTTCACATAACCAATATTCTATAATAACTTAATAATAACTAAAAATAAAATAATTTAGGAGTGATTTTACAATTATCAGTTAAAAGTTTTAGGCAGATATTGGTATGATGAATACTTGTGTTTGGGTGTTATTTATCTTGCTTGTATGTATTTATCTATGTATGTATGCATATATACAATACTTTCACTTAAGACGATAACCAGCACACTGTTACCCCCGCAAAATACAAGTTTTACCCCCGCGGGGGTAATTACTCCCAGGTTAGGAACCACGGTTTTAAGGTATAATATTTTTTACGAATAATATATTTTTTCATATTTGTTTTGCCATAGTCACATTTTTATTTTTATTTGTGAAAAACTTTTATAAGTGGACGTCCAACGTAACCATCCAGTACATTATAGATAATTTCGTATCTATTGAAATTATTAAAATTGAAAAAATATTTCGATATTCGATTCGCTAATATTCGCGTTAATCTAAGAAATCATTCTGTACCTACTAGTAGTTTGTTTTTATTTGTTTTGGCTATTTCATTGATTGTTAAATACACGCGATTGCATTGACTTCCAAAACGATGCAAATCTGATTTCAACCCCAATTAATGCAAACTGCATTTGCTTAATTAACCCATAATAGGCAAAAAATCGGCTTAGTGGCTTCACAATTTGAAAGGCTTGCGGGAAACTGGATTGTTCCATTGTCAATCATTCAACGAATGAATAATGAATGCAACGGGCTCCTAACAAAACTAGAGCGTGGTCGTGTGCCGATTGTACGTGATATTGTGATGGAAAATGTCCCATTCTGTGCTATTGTTGACTGGTATTGGAAAATCGACGTTGTGGGGTTAACTTATAGTAAAAAGTTTTGAATAGAAGCGTTGATTCTATCATTACTATTGGAATTGGTTATTCAATTTATTGACTATGAATATATGTATTCAAATTTCGACGCCTAGGATGGCCAGTTCACTTTGGTTTTTTTTGTATTGAATTTGAATAAGTGGTGGCCTTTTGCTAACGGATTAGACGCTACAGTGCACAATACTTTTCAGAGTCATGCGTGTATTGATAGTCAATTACCAGGCACTAAAACGGTGAAGGAAAACATCGTGAAGAAACATGCTTATCATAGCGACTTGTATGAATTCCTATGGTATGGAACGCCCACGTACTCGCACTAGACCAGCGTGTTGGAGTGTATGACCTAACTACTCTCAATCGTACTCTCGATTGTAGAGGAGGCCCGTGCCTTGCAGTGATACGTATATAGGCTGATACAGAATATTGAATTTCGTGGGACTGGAATCACATCTTAAGACAGAAGTAGGTGGAAATTGTTAGATCTATTGGCAGAATTGCATAATCTTTCGGTAATACAAGCATGCGCTTACACAATACTTATGTTTGTTTTCTTCCTCCACAATGCGGCAAATAATTAACACCAACAACAAAATTATATTTGAAAACTACAAACAATATGTTTTATTTTTAATGCCGCAACGCAAATTGGTACATGTCGCACGGAACATGTCTTATAGAATTATGCTTTGTGTGGCAAATGGCAATTGAGTTTAGTGAATTGGCGAGTGCTGGGGCGCCGCACCGCTGTAGAATATTAACTAACGCCTTTTTATCTACTGAACAATGTGTGGGTTTCGAGCAAACTTTTGTGGTTAATTTATTTATCTTGCTTTGTGTTGCGGAAGCTGGTCATGCGTGATTATTTTAAAGATAATAGCTGTCGTTTTTATTTGTTATAATGGCATGATAAAGAATACTATGCAGCTGATAGTAAATTAATGCAATCCAAATTAAGAAATGATTTTTTAGAAGAGTACAATGCTATATCTATGAGTTATTCAGAATTCAGGATAATTCAGGTGTCAGTTGCACCACAATCTTCGCGCCTATAAAATGTTCTTTAATAAGCACGATAGAATTTATTTCATTTTTATTCTTTTTTGTGCACCAAATAAATCTTAAACTAAACTAATATTTAACATAAGAGTACAAATGGCAGTCGTATCGCTCAAGGCAATCTCTTACAGACTACCATGGGGCGGACATAAGCGAAGGAAAATAAAGATAGGGCTCTACTACGCTATACTCTACAATCGAGAGTACGATTGAGAGTGGTTAGGCCATATAGTCCACCACGCTGGCCTAGTGCGGGTTGGCGGACTTACATACCATAGATATTCTTATAAATCGCTATGGTATGCAGGTTTCCTCACGATGTTTTCCTTCACCGTTTTAGTGCGTGGTGATTGACTATCAATACACACATGACTCCGAAAAGTCAGAGGTGTGCCCTGGGATTCGAACCCGCGACCACCGTGAACGTGTTGGCAGCCGCATCTAGTCCGTATACCAACAGGCCACCACGCACTTCAAACACACGCAAACATACACATAAAGATATAAAATCAAATATTATAATAAGTACACATATAAGTGCACATTGCTCGCTGCTAATATTAAGATATATAAGGAATCAACCGTATAGTTTTTAAAGAGACAAGTCGTGTTCTTCAACCATTCTTTTGAAGGACAACAGTGTTCGTGCCCTTCTCACAGCATCAGGAAATAGAAGAAGAATAAACATAATTTTATAATTTTCTTCTCGAAATGAGTCAAAAGCAGAAATGTTAACCAATATAACTAGACCCCAGAGTGTGACCCTGACTCTGAGGATTACGTTTAAACTGAGTTCAGAATTACCTTAACCATCCAACAAACACAAACTAATTTGCAAAAAGCTAATTTCTATGATAAACAAAATCACAGTCCAATCAAATGGCCAAAATAAGCATTTATATTAACATTTTCGAGCTCGAAGGGCAAGTGTCCTGTTTGAAATTCAGACCGTACAGAAACTTTCCCGTCCCTACTGAATGTATAAGATTCCCTAACGAAGTACGCAGCCACTTGCCTCTCATATTCTTGGATAATTTTTCGGTTGGCTTTTTAGCATTATTGTGTTCCTTCAGGATTCAGATTACAAGGATTCTTATTTGAATAATATGATTAGTTTCATCTGCTCGCGAGTCGCGGTTGGGAAATTGAATTTTTTTTCCGTTTGTAAATAATGTTCTTCATGGTTATTCTCTTGTAAGAAATTTTGTTGGAACAACACACTGCGAGATGCCGACGCGATTTATCTTTGTTGGCGAATAACAAGTCGTTTCCTATTTACATATTTTAGTTCCTTTATGTATATTTCTTTTTTTTCTGCATTATATAAGACTTACGTTTGGTTGGTATAATTTTCAGATACATATCTAGCATCAGCTCTATTTAAAAATCATCTTATTGGCGAATTATGTTTCAATTCACAATTGTGCGATTCGTAAATATAACAATGATTTAAAAATTTTAGTCTTTGAGTTCGGTCACCTTAATGGGATACAAGCATAAATATTATGTATGTGTGCAATTGAAGTCCTAATATAAGGCCAGTTCGTTCAAGGATTTAGGATTTAGATTTTAAGTAGGTACTTTGGTAGGTTTAAGTCCCATGACCGGTCACCGATACCTGGATTTGAACCAGGGACCACTAGATACCTAAACCTTATGCTCTACCACTAAGCAATTTTGGGATAGGATGGTTAAAATCTATGGTATGTAAGTCCGCCAACCCGCACTAGGCCAGCGTGGTGGACTATATGGCCTAACCACTCTCAATCGTACTGTCGATTGTAGAGTAGGCCCGTGCCCTGCAGTGGGACCTATATGGGCTGTTTAAAAAAAAATGTTTAAAATCCACTATGCAGTCAAAATAGGGTTAAATAAACTTCACACAATTACTCAGATCTTTTCACAACTTTACCCATGTTAAAACAAGAAAACATTTGATTAACAAAAGTAAACCGGAAATACAGACACCCTGAAATCAATCTTGCAAACTCATTTCTACAAAGGTTAACGTTTAACCTTAATTAAACAAAAACAAATTACCAAAAACCGCTTCCGCAGTGAGCGAGTAAAGTATGCGTGTTTATCTTCATAAAGTTTTAGCACCGAACCCAAGGGCTGTGAACTTATAGTGGAGACAACTTGGGCTATAAGAATCAAGTTCAGTGCGGATAATTAAGAGTTCCATCGTCATCTGGGACTGCTGTAATGAATAGGACACCGAGTTTCGACCGCTTCTGTTTTCATCAGGGCCTTTGTTAAGCGTTTTTAAATTTTAAGTGTCTCGAAAACGTGATCGCCTTTTAAACTATGCTTTTCTCTGATAATTGGAGTTCCTGGAAATAATGATTGAAATAAATATGCAGAAAAACAGAGAGGAGTGGTGAAAAATGTATAGAGGGTTTTACAGGAGAAAAATTCTCAAATAGAGGCAAAAGTATTAACATCTACCTGAATATGAAGTCGATGTTTTGGAGCTTGTAAGAAGTCTTACTGGTATTACTGGTGGTAGGTCTCTCATATGTGAGAGGCCATCTGGGTAGGTACCACCGCTATGTCTATTTCTCCCGTGAAACAACACTGCTTAAATGCACTGTTGTGTTTCGGATTGAAGGACATTGTAGCCAGAGCAACTACTGGACATATTGAGACTTAACATCTTATGTCTCAGGATGGCGAGCGCAGTGGAATGTTGCTACTGTTCATGAGCGGTCGTATCGCTTACCAATAGGCGAACGGCTTGCTCGTCTCGCCATTCAATGCAATAAAAAAAAACATTTGAAGAAAACCTATTAAAAGTAGGCTAAAAAAGATGACGTTTCTTCCAGCTCTTAGCCCATAGGAACGTTAGATGAGCGCAACGAGATTTTTTGCATGCTATGGTGCTATAACATGAGTTTAATATAAATTCCTCGGGAATGGAATTTGTATTCGGCAAGGTACAATATCTCATAGAACATAAACAAGGCAAAATATGTTTGAATAGGTACTTCTGCCTACCACTTTTGAGATACTGGTATAGAAGTAATTCATGTTTTTATTTATTTGGATGTTATTGACGACATTTATGTCTCGAACATTTTTAGAAAATTATGGTTCATTGAAGTTCTGAAAGCCAGCTTCACGTTTTCTAGCGCGATCTTTATGTAAGATTATGAATATAAAAAGTTTACTCGTCTTTCTAATCTACCTTTTCAAAGCCTACGCTGGTTACTTAAATATGACTATTCTCTTCAAAAATATTTGCACAGTATTTTTACTAACGGATATTATTTCTCTGAAATGAAGTATTTTTGCCAAAACAAGGGTTTGGTAAATAGATTCAACGGTTGGGGTTGATGACCGATGTAACAAAGGTCGGCAGCCCGGAGCAAGTTTTCATTTAGGAATCTCAAAGGAACTTAGCACAAATAGTTCCGTTGGATAAGTGGGTCACTTGGAAAAAAAACATTTATATTATTTTAAATTATGAAAAGTGAATAAATAATAGGAACAAAACAAATATAAATATGTCAATCTTTGATTTAGGTTGATTTTCAGTAGTGAATGCTCAATGGTTAACGAAGATAATGAAATGAAACCCTATTTGTAAATGAATAGAACTATTCATTGTCTTTTGTGATTCAACTACATACCATCATTGTAGGAATTGTAATTTGTGATTAAAAAATAATACATACTATTATCATTATAGGAAGCATGCGAATATCATGATGCATGGTGAAACTATTATATTATTTTAATTTAACTGTGAATAAGTATACTGATTAATCAATTCTTCTTTTTAAAATTAGGTATCTATTATAGTACGAAAGAGTTAATCTGAGGGGTGTGCCTGCCGACGAGTCTTACACTCTACGTGTTTAAAGATTTCATATGGAATTAAAATGTATGAAAATAATAATAATTAGTATTAAAGATAGTATAATAAAATCAGGAAAATATTATGGGTTATATTTTTAAAAAGGACTTTGTCAACAAACATTTACAAGAAAAAAATGGAATATCATTTACAAATATAATGGCGCGTTTACACAATCGTCGATGTTCGCCGATGATAGGCGATGACACGTTTGCGCATCATTGCCACAAATTTTGCGCACCTCGCCACGTATTCGAGCGAGTTGTCAATAGATAAGTCGTCAAAAATGGACGTCGATCGACGTCGATGCATTAGCAGTTGCCACGATATTTATTTAAAAAGCGCGTATAGATACGAGTTTTATGAATATATATAAAAACCAAATAATACCGAGTAAACAGATAAGTAGAAGATGGTGGATGTTAAGAATTTACCGCAACATAACTAGGTATTTGTAATCGTAAAAACAGCGTTTTTTCTAGGGATATATTTTACACTACATAAGAAAACAATATGTTCTTATTATCGCCCTTGAGTTGTTGTTGTTTTGAATCATCATTAACATTTCTGATTCCTTCCCGTTACATCCCGTCTTATCAAGTTTCATTCGATGCCATACCTCAATCCTGTCCTATTTTATTCGCCTCATACTTTCTAGCATACCATCCACTTACATGCAAATAGAGCGTCGTAGATAGCCAGAACAACCCTTAAAGTAACTTATTATTTGTATTACGATTAATATCATGGTTATAAACACAAAATAGAAAATAATACATTTATTAAATAATTATTGAAACGATTATATTGAATAACAAGAAGATAGACTTATATAAATTACGGATATATTTTTTGAAATTTATTAGGATTAAAAATTTTGCCTTATAAACGTAATAGATAACGTAACTTTACCCGTTTACACAGCTCACACAAGGCAATTGGTTCAGTGGTGTAGGCGTAAAAGTTTAACAGGCACTAGACTGTCAAACAAACAGAAGTGTTAGAGCCACGCTGTTGTCAGTTATTGCTCAGCATGAATGATCAACGTGAAGTAACAGCTTTTCCATTGCATTCGGTAAGTGAGATTGCTGGATTCCCAATGCTCCTTTCTTCTTCCCATCCTTTCTCCTTTCCACTCCTCTGCCATTTCATGGACACGCAATACATCTTTGATCCGAACGTTATGGATGTTCATGGGCGGTAGTGATTACTTACCATCAGGTGATTTGTTTTCTCATTTTCCATTAATAAAAACAGACAGACGACAGACAAAGAGTTTCGTTTGAATTTATAATATTAAGTAGACATAATAAGATGAACAGAATCAGAGCAGCACGAGCAGAGACATAGAATTAATTGGATTGATAGAATTGGCTGGTCGTAAAATTATAAACCAAATAACTCTGGTGGATGAACCCTTATTCATCACATAGCTCTGAATTATAACAAGTACCACTAATACCTGGTTCAAATCAATGGGTGAATTGGCTATGGTAAAATGCTGGTTTTGAGATGAGATGTCATAAATATAATGAAAATAATAAATAACACCCAACAGTCACGTACATAGTCCTGACCCCACACTAAGATCGAGTCTTGTGTCGTGGGTCTTTTCAGTCTCACAATACCCAGACCCGAAAGGAGTATTTGTGGGTAGAACAAACATTTCTAGCGGGGCGGGGATCGAACCCGCGACCTCTCAGTTCACAGCCGACGTCTAACCAACTTCGCCACGTAGGCTGGCATATGATTCAACGACATTTATTTTTCATTTTGGAAGTCAATCATTTAACTAATCGCAAAGCCCGCAATGCCTAGTGTTTTTTAAAGCAGGTACTCATAAAACTCGTAGTAGAATTTCATAAAAAAACGAAGTTATTAATAACAGACATATTAATTGGATTAAAAACTTGAATTGGTAATGGACGATGAAGGTTTTTGGTCGTATATATCCACAGACGTCCACAGATGTCAATTGTGTCATCTTTGTCAAAAATATAAAAATATACGAAAATTATGATTATTTTATTTAGTATGGGGTGTAATTAAATAATAATGTACAAACAGTTTATTTAGAATTATTTCAATTAGTAATTGTGCTTTTTACGTACACTATATTGCATGTAGTGAGAATTGAACAATGGTGTGGAATTTTATAATAAGAAAATGAAACCGAAGAAGTTGCAGCAGGCAACTAGGTGCAGATACAGCTGAAACGCACGCGTGCCCTGTCCTATAATTCGACTTATTTATTTCAAAGTATTTTTTGTATATTCTTGTTTGAAATAAACATTTTCTGTACATCTATAATTTTATTTATTTTCTTTTAGTATATATTGTAGAAATATCAACCCGCAATAGCAAGCTAAAGTGGAAGTAGGCGGACCTTATAACAATAAATGAACAAATATTTTGAGAAGACCGGGTTTCTGTAAACGCAATGCACGTCATCGGCATAAGCGGAGTGATATTCATACAGATATAAATCATAATATTCAAATATATAGTTTAAATCATGTACAAACACTTATAAACTATGATACTTATTTCTGAATAGATTTCGTATTGTGATCAAACTGAACCAATTATTATACGGAAGTAACTGATAGCTCCGGAAAATGCTAGCTGTTGTTACTGAAACTTGTATTTCGATATTTTTTTAATGAAAAATTAAATTTCTATAGCAATACACTGTCACAAACCCGCGGGGCATGTGGCTAGAAATCCATAACTAGCGGATCGTCGACGATGACAGGCAAACATGGGTATTCTCACTTTACTCTCACTCTGATTACCGACAGTTGGCGAAAAACCCCGAACACGAATGTTGTAAAATTTTACCAGGGTTATAAGTTTTGGAACAAATCCCTAAATTGTGGGTGTATATCTTAATAATTTAATTGGTTCATTTTATGATAACGAGTTAAATTATCAGAGTCATTACACTGTAATGTGAGTTATTTAGTCTTATAATAATATAAGATTAACAATAAAAATGCATTACAAAAAAAAACACTACACGAGTCAACATTATAAATAATTTGTTACTTATTTTAACATAAGCATAATTTTATTTACTATACTTCGCGGAACCGCTACATTCTCCAGATTTGGGAATGAAAAATATTTCGTTAGCAACACTGCTTGATGTACACGAATATCGGCAATGAAAGGCAATAAGCCGTACACATTACCGTCATCGCCTATAGTTGCCGATGTTGGGCGATTATGTGAACGGGGCATAAAACCTAGCAAAAAGGTTTTATTCACCAAAAATTATAATAATTTTTGTGCTTGAAACAAATAATTTTCCTTCTGCGAATTGTTTTTTTTTTTATTATCATGCACATTTTATGCAGGGCCTTTAACAATGGCAATCTTTTGTGTTCGGTGATATTAATTCTGAAGGGTATAAATATTTTACCACCAGCAAATAAAAAAATAATTTAAAAGTGCGTGGTGGCCTGTTGGTAAACGGACTAGACGCGGCTGCCCACATGTTCACGGTGGTCGCGGGTTCGAATCCCAGGGCACACCTCTGACTTTTCGGAGTCATGTGTGTATTGATAATCAATCACCACGCAATAAAACGGTGAAGGAAAACATCGTGAGGAAACCTACATACCATAGCGATTTATAAGAAATTCTATGGTATGTAAGTCCGCCAACCCGCACTAGGCCAGCGTGGTGGACTATATGGCCTAACCACTCTCAATCGTACTCTCGATTGTAGAGTAGGCCCGTGCCCTGCAGTGGGACGTATATAGGCTGATACAGATTACAGAAATAAAATTATTATTTTTTATAAGATACTACATTATATTCATTTAGCATACCTACATACATAAACTCACGCCTAATTCCTAGTCTGGGTAGCCAGGACTCCCACATTTCACCTTATGTGTTCCGTCCCATGATGTGATGGGAGGCGAGTCTATCGCCATATTATGCACAAATTCTTTACTCTGGGCTGGTAATGAACAGAAGCAAATCATTCAGCACTTTCAACTAATGACCGTAATCTAAATATCTCCAGACGTTATTAATTAAATTCAGCGAAAATGTCAGGCATTTTCGCTGAATTTAATTTCAAATGAAACGGTTCATTAGTTTCTGAGTAAATCATATTTTGCCGTGAAATCGCAAGAGACTATAAGATTAACAATTAACCGCTCGGTTGGACGGCTATTGATGAATTTACTTGTTAAGTCCTTTTAAGTTGGATTTCCGGAAAATACTTAGCGTTTTGCAAATGATATGATTTTACTTTAAAATGTATTTTTTTTGGAAATGGATTTTATTATTAGCATTCTTTTGTGTGCCATTAACATATAGGTTTTTATTTCATTAGTTCTATATTCTATTTAGCAATTTTCTTATGTTATATCAATACTTTTTTTTTTATTTGCAATATTCCTGGTATCAGAGGCATTGTTTTTTTTAATTTTATAAACCAACGTGATGTATGTACTCTTACATTCCAACCTGTTAAAGGAAGATGATAAAATATACTCATAATCATAATTATTTGTGCGGCCCACAAATATTTCTTCCGGGTCTGGGTGTTTGTGAGACCGAAAAGTCTCTCGTAGTTCCTGATACCCACGACACAAGACTCGATCTTAGTGTGGGGTCAGGACTATGTATGTGACTGTTGGGTGTTATTTATTTATTTTATTTATTTATTATTATAATTTACACTTACTACATATACATCCGAATTTCTCTTAATCTTTGATCCTGTCTATATTCAGAAATTATTATAAATGTTCCCTATGATAATTTAAAGTTTCAGTATGTCCAGTGGTTCCTAGCTGCGATATCCTTATGTATCTTCAGTACCTGATTTTATTATACGTGCTGATACAGATACAGATACTATGTATAAATGTCTACTTAAACACATACATGAAACAGTCCTTAATAATGCCCCACGAATAAAAAGTACCTAACCCACCTTTAACTATTTGATCAGAGGAAAAAACTCCGAAGTACCGAAAAGGAAATAAGTAATAGAGTACTTAATTAACTTCATTTCGAGAATGTATCGAGCAAGCACACCCTCGGGGCCGAAGGACATTTGCGAGGAAAAAATAATTCTGTGTCACATAAAGACATCTCTTCCGCTTTAAAAGAACGAATAACGCAATTAATTGAAGCGGGCTTTTATTTAGATTGTTAATTTTTTCCTCTCCTCGAGTGATGAAAAGAATTCCTAAGTATTTTAATAATGTTTATTTAGTCGTTTAGAGGCGTGTCTTTGTAAGGAATTTTAAGTTTATTAATTTTTAGGGTCCCGTACCGTAAAAGGAAAAACGGAACCCATGTATAGTTTTGTTTTTGTTTATTTGTTGTCTGTCTGTCTGTCTGTCTGTCTGTCTGTCTGTCTGTCTGTCTGTCTGTCAAGACACAACCGCTCATGAACAGTAGCAAAACCAAACAACAGCTTGAATTACAAAGCAATGCTTGGCATTCCACTGCGCTTGCACTCCTAAACCATAAAATATTAAGTCTCAACATCTCCAGTATTTACTCTAGCTACAATGTCCTTCAATGAAAGATCTATACCTTATCGTATATGTTGAACATTTTTGACACTCGCAAGGGAGCCAAAACCTACGAGGTACTTCACGTGACCTCAGAATCTTGAATTTTTTTGAAAAGCACAAATTTATAGCTCTACATCATATAATATAGATATTTTGAATAATTTCAAACTTACTACTCCTTTCCTCATTAACGCGTAGGGGTATTAAATTGAAATCATATCAAACACTCATCTATAATGTATGTATGTCTGTAACACATTTAAGGTATAACGAAATCAAACTTCTATATCAACGTCATCAAAATAAACAGCATTTTTTAAAATATTTTTATTTGGCCGCAGCAAAGTGTATCACACATAAAGGAAAAAAATCGAAAACCTTAAATAACCTTTATAGTTACCTCACATAAGTTTGAACGGAACGCAGGGTTCGCGAATCCGATCCGCACTTGGCTGGTTTTTGTGTGATAAGAATTTGTCTTACTTGGGTCTCAACATAATGAATAAATAAATAAATAACAATGGCATGCTTGATATCTAAGCGGATAAATATATTTCAGCAATCTTTAAACTGTTAAGAACAGACTAATTAACCAAGGCACATGTTAATTATTTGACGTCAAATTTTGTGGTAAGTTCTGAATTATTTTTCACTAAGAATAACATTTATTTTCCAATATATTTTCATAATCTTAACTATTTAATGCCATATATAAAACATTTTCTAAACCACAATTTACCCTACCTGACAGCACCATTTCAAAATTCACATTATTCAGACGCAGTACTCCGACATTACCAAGTAAACTGAAAACCAAGAAGTAATAACAACTTCGCTCCTTTGATAACAGAACAGAATATATACCAAATCCTATATTAGCTCATGGAGTTTTGTTTCAACCGAACAAAGGAAGCACGTGCACGAATGTATAAGCTTGTGTTTCTGATGCAAATTCTGAACATCTGCCTAATATCCTTCTGGCTGCATAAATTGCACATTGTAGTGTACGCTTTAATAAAAATATTTGCTCTGAGGATATGAGGTTTTCGGATGAGACTCTTTGTATTTAAATTCTTTTTTTAATATTACTAGATGAGCTGAATAGGAAAATATTCACGGCTTAAGGATCGCAGTATACTGAAAAGATATGGCGAAGAATTGATTAGTTAAAATATTGACATTTTCTTGTCTCTTATATAACGTACTCCTTATCACTTTTAAATTATTATTTTTTTCGTATTGTTTTCCTTATTCTATGACCACTCATTTTTTCCAAGCTTCGATACATTCCAGTTCATCTTAAGGTTATTTCGAAGAACTCACCTACAGCGATACCGCCATTTGTTTCACATATTTAAGGAATTTGTCTTATCATTTACGTTAATTTGTGTGGTGTAGAATAAAGTATTTATAAATAAACTGATCAGGCAGCGACAGTTTAATAAATAAATGAAATCATCAAGAAGTTTTAGTTTAAAGTGGCGTTTTGCCCGATCAGAAAGTTTGTTTGATGTTCAATCATCTCCAAACATCTTCAGAAGTTGTTGGGGACCGGATGGATATGACTGTTTCAAGCCGGAATGGTTGGGTTTGATTTGGAAAGACCTACGCCCAGTCGTGAATAGGGATAACTTGAATATATAAAACTGAACGTAAATGTGGTGGAATGAAGGTTTTGCTTCGAATATTACTAGGATTTGTATAAGGCACAAAAAGGTTTGTTTTAGTAATACTTCTTGATATTGGGCGAAGGTCATCCTTCAGACAAGTAACATCATTTTAAAATATAATATAAAAAATGTAATATATTATGCTTTTCAGGGTATCGAACGAATTCAGAAATATATTTAATAAAATTGTAAAATAATATGTAAACTGATAATGCTTTTTATTTATGAGTGTCCCGAAGAACCACTTAAACAAGGTTTTATTTATTGCCTTTTTGATAAATAGTTATAAAATGTTTAGTATTCACGATCTTAGTAATAAATTGCTTTCACTTATCACAAACCTATTTGCTATTTTTAAATTATAAAAAAAATTATATATGTATATGTTTGTAGTATTATATATGTATGTATTTATGCTTTTTATTATGTATGTATGTATGTTATTTTGGTGTATTTTTTGTTTAGATTATATATATAGATAGTATGAGTTTTATCTAGTTTCCTCACTTTTAATTATTTATTTTACACTGCCCTCTCTTTTTCCTTCTTTTAAATCCATCCCATGGTTGTCTGTAAGACATTGCTTTAAGCGATAAGACCGCCATTTGTACTTTTTATATTATTTTTTTTTGTATCTGTATGTTGTATTTTTTTTTATGTGTACAATAAAGATTTAAAATAAATAAATAAATAAATAAAAATGATTGTAAATTTAAAATGTTATATGTGTATACTTATTTATTATGGATTGCTGTTGAAATTAATCGGTGGGATAACACCTTATTTGTTTGCTAACACCATTGCCGTCGGATTTTGTTCAGTGAGTGAGATTGCTTTGACATCTGTCATATTTTAACTTCCCGACGACGGTCTTTGCCCGTGACTACTAAAACTATAAACTTACTAACATTGGGAAGTTAAAAAATGTAATAATCAAACCAAATCCGCGATGAAATCCGTAAAATAAATGTTTTATTTCAATTAGTAACATTCGGGTAAATCTAAGAAACCATTAGATTTCTTTTCCTTTCTTTTTTCCTGCTCATATATCCATTCCATGGTTGTGTGGCAGAAATTGCCTTAGAGCGATAAGACCGCCATTTGGACTTTGTTATTTTCTCTCTCTAAACTAATCTCTCTAAACTATTATTCCTTTTTATTGTGTACAATAAAGAATTAAATAATTAATAAAAATATTTCATAAACTGCTAAGTAAAATCAGGTGCGAGCGATATACTGACATATGTGCGTAAAATTATCTTGGTAAATTTGCCGTGTACGTTAAATTTCACGTTCAAGGCCGCAAAGGAAACATCCCGTTTTCCCTTTTTTCTTTTCTCCCGTTATACGTAATTGGATAAAGAGATACGTACGCTTGGTATCTCACTTTAAGTGGGTGAATAAGTAGGGTGGGCCCAGTCAAATGTACAAATTGGGTACACTGTAGTCACGGGGTGGAGAAAGACTGATTGATTGGAATTAGTTTGGTCCTTTTTTGTGTAATTGATGGTGATTGCGGACTATTTTTTGTTTGATAGATCTTTAGTTCTATTTTTATTATTAGTTGGAAGTCTAGATTCTAGAAATATAAGATGTTGTACAAAAGATTCTTACAAAATCTACTCCTAAGTTAATTAAGAATTTAAATTAATTGTCCAGATAATCTTGCTATGTGATACATTATCTGCTTACCCTATTTCTGTATCTGTATCAACCCTATATGTACGTCTTATTGGAGTGCACGGAACTCCACCTCCATAATCGTCAGTACAATTGAGAGGGGTTATGCCATATAGTCCATACGGTAACCTAGTGCGGGTTGACATTTCAATTTTACATAAAGACTTGCTTATTTTAATATCACCAAATCGCTACAGTTTGCATTACATTTACTCTATTTACAAAAAGCTTATTTTATCGTGATTTCTAGATTATACTTATGCCGAGATAAAACTAAATAAATCTGGTTCCTTTTTTCATGAATCGGTCCAAAAGAACGACTGAACCATTCACAGCTTGATAACGGGCAAGCCTATAATGAAGAAGCGCCTGAATAAGTAGGCACCACTCTAATACACTTGCATGGGGCGAGTCTAAATTGTCTCAAGTTGGGTGGTTTATTCGACACTGATTGTAACAAACTGAGACTGAGACTGCCTCGGTGGCGTAGTTGCACTACGGTACGGTTACAAAGCTGAGGTCTCGGGTTCGAATCCCGGGTTGGGCAAAGTGATATTGGATTTTTCTATTCATTATCAGCCCAGAGTCAGGAATTTGTGCCCGATATGGCGATAGGCTCGCCACCTATCACATTGTGGGACGGAACATACAAGGCGAAATGTGGGTGCCCTGGCACCTCTGCCTACCCCTTCTGGGATATAGGCGTGAGTTTATGTATGTATGTATGTATGATTGTAACAATGTATTATTGTCACTGAATTTTAGATTTTTTGTCTCCTTCCTATAATTTTCTAAAGCTAATTTATTTGGGACTGCGAAAAAGGTTTCCTATTGGCTTAAATTTACTTTTTGAGATGCGAGGTGCTTACGGTTTAATGAAGGAAAATGTATGGAAACCCGCATACCAGGGTATTTTATGCATAATATAGAAGCAAATCGCCATAAGCCGTTTTTGTAAAATGCATAAATTATGAGAACATCTATGGCGCCCTTGGTAAAGAAAACGAAAGAAATAAGAATTACTTTTTAAATTAAATAAGATGATAGATGACTTACATAATTACGACTGTATAATTATAGATACAATTTATGCATTTTAAAGAAAAAAGAACTAGGTGTGTCAAATTTGGAAGTACAAATAAATTTTAAAATATATCTAACGCTTTTTTGAGATATATTTTCATAACACAAACAAGAATTTATACTCGTAACCTAATCGGGGGACTAAATATTGTTATTATTTTGACAACAGCACATTCGGCGACAGAAGACCTTAGACAACCTATAATTGATCAATCGTATAGCATCTGCTTTAAAGGTAAAATAATACTGTTTTTCGAAATCAACTCTTATAAAACTCACAATCTTAGCCGATACACGGGAAAAAGAGACTGAAAAATTAAATGTCGCTCAAAATTCACACTTTCAAGAGTTAGAAACTCAAACGTATAATAATAACCCACAAGACATATGACCAGCAGGGTATACGATATATATATTTAGCATATTTAAAGGTATTTATTTATTATTTATTTAAATCTTTATTGTACACTTAAAAAATACAATATACAGAAACAAAAAGAGTAAAGTAAAAATGGCGGTTTTATCGCTTAAAGCAATGTCTTATAGACAACCATGAGATGGATTTAAAATAAAGAGAAAGAGAGAGGATATCCCTATTAATTATTGCAATTGAATAATAAAATAACGTATTTTTTTGGTACATTAAAAATGAACAATGGTTGAATATTCCCAATATTTCATAAGAAAGCCATATGAAAAAATATTTAAAGTCATTTACATCTGTGTAATATATGTTTGGCCTTGATTCCCTCACGTACTGATTTTTACGAGTTAACCTTGAGGAACATTGAATTTTTCCGGCAATGAAAACTACGTGCTGTTTATTCTCGGGCTCTGTGAAATAATGTGTTATTTGCGTTACACGTATTATTTTATGGCTTCGTCGGGTTTATTACTATGTAATATTTCGGTATTTAATATGAACGAAATATATAACAGAATATTTTTATATTACTCAACTTTATTGATACCTAGGTGGCGCAGTTGTATGATAGCAAAGTAGTCTCGGGTTCGAATTCCAGGTCGGGCAAAATTATATTGGATTTTTCTTTTATATTGAGACAAAAATTTCTGCTCGATATAGCGATAGGCTCGCCCCCCTATCACATCGTGGGACGGAACATACAAGGCGAAATGTGGGTGTGCTGTTTGCACCTCTGCTACCACTTCTGGGAAAAGGGCGTCAGTTTATGTACATATGTAGGTACTCCTTTAATAAAGCTCTTTTATTATGATTTCTGCGGTGATATTTAATGGTTCGAAAAATAATAATTTTATCGTAGAGGCTCATCATTAGAACAAAAAACACATGCTTGGAGTTCTAATTTTGGCAAAGCGTTAATACCAATCAATACACTGAAAAACACTAGGCACATAAAATTTTAGCTTTTTGAAACAAATATTTTTTATTTTTGTTATAAACACTCAATACAATATTTTACTATCCTATCGGGATATCCAAATAATTTTTCATTGTATTTATTATGCTATATTTATCTAATAATATTTTCAACGCATTACAAGGCGCAATCACAATTTCTCGGAACTCAAAGACGTATAAATTTCTAGAGGCTATTCCAGTACAGTTGGGAAGAGTGCTGTTTTATCTTATTAACAATATTTATGGCAGCATTTGGTCTATCTCGTTGGGACAGGCACGAGATCCGACAATTGCGCGCAAAGTCGCAGGAAGCACTCGAAATATGTAAATTTAGTGGCCGAGTGCGGTACAATATTTGAGGAATGTCGTTTGTTTGATGTATTTATTTATTTAAGTAGTAGTGTATATGATAATGAAGAAAAGATCGGAGGAAACTAAATTTTAATTTATTAGTGGACACAATAACGTTTGCGAGGCCAGCTTGGTGGACTACACGGCCTAACTTCTGTTAATCGTATTTTTTTTATTTCAGTGAATGGCGAGACGAGCATGCCGTTCGCCTGACGGTAAGCGATGCGACCGCTCATGAACAGTAAGTAGCAAAACCAAACAACATCTTGAATTACAAAGCAATGTTTGGCATTCCACTGCGCTCGCCATCCTGAGTCATAAGATGTTATGTCTCGATATGTTCAGTAGTTATTCTGGCTACAATGTCCTTCAATCCAAAACACAACAGTGCATTTAAACTGCTGTTTGACGGGAGAAATAGACATTGCGGTGGTACCCACCCAGGCAGCCTCTCACATATGAGAGACCTACCACCAGTAAATTTATAAATACAATTATCGATTGTAGAGGAGGCCCGTATCCCGCATTGTGACGTATATGGGTTAATACCACATAATACAGATACAGATGATAGCTTAGCTGGCTGTTTTTTATACTTAAAACTAAGTTTTTTGACTGAGATATATGTGATATATTAATTGGAATTACAGAAAATAGTTAGAAAAAAATCGATTAAACATAAAAAATATTTCATTGACTATTTTTTCAAAAATAACTGTCGATATACTATAATTTAATATTAAATCAATCAATCCAAGCTATTCCAATAGAAATCTTGTGATCCCTACTTATTTAAAGTAATACATGCGGGATTTTCACTAGCTCAGTTCCTATGAGGGCCTTCTTTGGCATAACGAGAGGATATTTTTAAAAATATTTTCCTCTAAGCTTGGACTGCAGCCAAGTTTTATCTAAGCCGAATTTTAAAATAAGCCAAATTTTACCAACGTCAAAATATTGCAATACGAAAGAAATATGTGTTATTAGTTTAACTTACGTCATACTATAACAACTTAAATATACTTGCACTGATTTTATGGTTCCGTTAAAAATACTGACAATTATTGACCATTCAATGGATCTCATTCGATCTGTATCAGCCCATATACTTCCCACTCCAGGGCACGGGCCTACTCTATACGTACAATCGAGAGTACGATTAAGAGTGAAGGAAACGTATAAATAGTGAAAGAAAACATCGCGAGGAAATCTAAATATCTTAGCGATTTGTAAGAATTACTATGGTATGTATAGTCCGCAAACTAACATTAGGCCAGCTTTGTGGACCACACTTAATTGTATTCAATAGATTAATATAATTTGAATTACAATATTATCTTATTTTACACACCACTCAAAAGAGTGACACACTACCGAACAAAGGTGCCTTGACACGAAAAGCAATTCCGAAACCCACTAATCTGTACAAAATAACACTTCAGTATTAAGGAAATAGTAATTTTCCAGCTAAGTGAGCAGCTTGAGCGTTCTCATCACACGCACAAAACTAATTCAACAACATTTGTTTGCCATCTCAAAGGAAACAGGTTTATTGAGTTCTGAAGGCACTGGCATACGTAATTAGATAATTTATATGTATTGATATTCATTTCATTAGTAAATTAATACAGTAGTTAATTAGAGTACTGTATTGCCCACTGCTAAGACGTGGACTCTTCTACAATCGAGAACCGTAAGAAACACCTAAGGATAACACAAATATTCAAATATTTATATAATATATTAAAATATTTGTCTCTGCGGGGATCGAACCCGCGGCCTCACGTTTCACAGCCTGCCTCTAACCAACTGCGCCACAGAGGCTGTCTTCAACTTGAAGTGTAAGATGACCTAATAATCATATTGCTACTGATTACAAAGTCTTTCTTTTTCCTTCTTTTATGTCCATCCAAAGGTTGCCTGGTAGAGATCGCTTATTAACGATAAGACCGCCTTTTGTACTTTTAATATATGTAATTTATTTATATTAATAAATAAAATTAATAAAAGTCCTTTCCTTCAGAACCCAACTAAATATAAACGATATAGTTTACAGTAACACTTCCAAATTGTGCCATTAATCCCATGGCTGTCTTCAGCAAGATATTTCTTTAATTAGCCCTCCACAGCGAAAATACTTCGGCCAACAATCAGCCTAAATACCGTAGATGCTGTTTGAAACTTGGTAAAAGTTTATTAAAATTCTTCTTGAACAAGGGCGACGTTACATCAATGTCAATAATGTAAAAAAAGATCTGCGTTCTCTGAAGTCTTCGATCTTTATACTAGATACAGGGTCCGGAACAAAATCACACGCCAAAAGTGGCTGAAGTTACTTATACATTTGAATTTCGAACTACGAGATGTAGCAGTCTTAAATTAAAATCAACTTTAGGTAACAACAAACCTTATTCCTTTTAATTAAGATTTATTATGATTTCGACCCTACTAAAATCAAATAAGACCAGACGCTTATTTCTGTTCTTATTTCTCTTGCCGTTTTTTAGGCCGTTGCTTATAACATAGTGTATATTTGATCGGAGTCTGAAGTGCTTAAGGAATTTTTTGACACTGTAAATTGATTGCTCGTGATGCGAAACGACATGAATACATCTGATTGCTACGAGCTTCCCTTTTGTACGTGGATCCGTCATTTCTTCATTTGCAGCACATTTGTGTAGGAAGCATGGTATTTTAACTTAGAACAAATGACGGTGAATTATAATCATCGGTTTGACGTACTTATAACCAGAGGGCGAAAAAATCGTTTGGTTTTATTGGTGTTTCCATTTTACGCAGATTTTATTTTACACAGATAATATTGGCCCTGAATTACTTCTAAGTGCATTGATTAGCGATTTTAAAGCTTTTCTTTCTTATGAAGAGGCATATCCATGCATATCAGAATTGTTATGTTCGTATTTCCATACAGAATTATTTGTAACTAGATAAATATTTCAAACAGACAAAATCTAAATCGATGCTGTTACATGTAATTCAGATCTAAGCCTTGTTCAAACTATTCGTAGATGTACGTAAGTATAGACATATTACTGGAATGTTTTTCTTATTTAACGCCAGAGGGCGCCTTGAATTGATTAAGTGCCGTCTCCTTTCAGTAAGTAAACTATACTCTGTGGTAGGGACCTTACTAAGTAATTTCACTTGCCGTCACTAGTTCATATTTAAGAAAATATTCATTCATGGCATTGAGGTATTATACTAGAGCGGACATCGGGAACAAAATCTCTGCGTATGGTGCGTGCATACGGGTACACAGTGAAGCGAGAGGGAAGATAATGTTATTTCATAGGCGTGACAGCGACAAAAATAGAATGTACCCTTCATTTTGTTACAAACATTTTATTTGCAGTATCCCCTCTAGTATATTATCTCAATGATTCATGGTGACCAAAAAACCTCATGCTTTGTAAGTTAGATTATCGTTACCTACCTAATTTGATCTCTAATACAGATACGAGGCAAATTATGTTTTCCAACTATGTTCCAAATAATATGGAGTAAAATGTAGCCACCAGATACCTGCCTGACATTTTAAGTCTCAACATGTTCAGTAAGTAGTTATACAGGGAATATGAAGACTGCTACCGAAAACGAAGCCGGCTGGTAGTTTTAAAGACTACAAACACATTGCATCTAAAAAATTTACGAAGAAACGCGACAATTATTTTTATTGATTTTTTAAATATCATCATTTTTGGGTGTTAAATCCATAGTTTTTGCTAAAATAATAATTTAAACTCTTTTATACCTTAGAGTATTTAGAAATAAAAGGGTATACACTATTATTTTAGGAAAAAACGCATTTACCACCCAAAAACAACAATAGGAAAAAAATAACAAAAAAAAATCGATCGCTTTTTTGCAACATTTTCTGTTGCATTGTTGTCTGAAGTCGCCTAAACTACCGCCTGGCTTCGTTTTCGGTAGCAGTCTTGATATACTCTGTTTAGGCTAAAATTACCTTTGAACCAGAACACAACAGTGCATTACACTGCCGTTTGGTGGGCAAAATAGACATTGCGGTAGCACCTAGCCACGCGACTTCTCACATATGAGAGACATCACCTTTATGGCAGTTAGCATAAGCTGGTCTAATGCGGTGCGACTACCTTCACATTTGTTGAGAATAAATCTCACGCATACACATTTCTTATTGAAGTTTACTTTCTATAAAAGTAATCGATAATTCACTGAGTATAAGTAATTTAAATAAATAAGAAAAGTCATGGTGCGAACCTGAGACCTCCAGTTTGTTGTCCGTCTTATTTATTATGCTTTAAATTAATTACGCTTTAAAGATCCAATTTAGATTAAATACACTGTAATATTATTTTAATTATTTATACAATTTCAGTATATCTGTTAATATTATTACTGTAATGTGGTAAAAATATTATTTATAAATAATTTTGTTCTTTCCCAGTACCCAGCTTCATCAACATAATGTAATAAATATTAATTAATACTTACAAGTTAATTAAAAACCATTCTGGAAGCCGATCGCAGCCCGTTCAATATTTTCTATAGGAAATTCCCTTTAAAATTTTCAACCGCAATTAATTCTGGCGGATATTGTGTTTTATCTTGTGCCCCATTGTTTACAGTTGTTTTATATTTTGCCAAAAAGCTGTTTGTTATTTTGGTTTTTGTAATAAATATGAGGTGACATAGTTATCTTGGTTCTAATCTTAGTGTAAATAATGTGGTATATGAACTTTAGAAATGTAACTGAATTTTTTTGATTGACTCTTGTGTAACGGCCGATGCCAATAATCAATCGAAAAAATTAGATTGAAGTCAATCTGGATTGTTTTCTAGATTTCGATTGATCGCTTGTCATGTTGCCATAGTTTTTGCACTCCTGAGATTGATTATTTGCAATATAGTATCTGAAAAAAGATTGAGCTGTCAATCTCAAACGGCAAATTTTGGATTGGAATTGTTTATTGGCAGCGGGTGTTAATCGTTAAAATAATTTAGCAACACATGAACTTAAAAATATCGAGATTAAAAAAGTTCCTGGTTTGATATTGACTGGTTTAACAAGAGGTTAATATGAGAGTCAATGGTCTTACAACGAAGATTTTTTACAACTGGAGGAAGTAAAGCAATTAAGAGAAAATTGATGCCTACTTTAGCCGGAAAAACCTAGCAATACAAGAAAATCATTAGGTGGATGAATCGTATATAATAGTTTTGAAAATTTTAAGATTTTTACTCCGAATGTTTAAAAAAGCATGAGTGTTATTTTAATCTTATTTCTTATATTTAATATTTTCCTATACTATGTATTACAATATAATACAATTTAACATAAATCCCAGACATTTTTTTTAACTAAATTCATTTATATATTCAGGTAGGTCATTACTTGTAAAAAAGTCGTTTATAGACCCACAAGGGGATGGATAGAAAACTATTTAAATTCAGGCCAATCTGTTTTGTAGTCTATCGGGAGACAACGTGGGATCAGATCTAATCATACTTCCAGACTCAATTACGCAAGAACATTCAGTTAAGACGTAAATAAGGATAATAGTGATTTTATTTTATCGAGTTTGTAAACAACTCAAGAGAGTTGGTTTATTAATAATAATGTAATGAACTGGATTAGTCCATATATGTCCTACTGCAGGCCACGGCCTCCTCTACAATTAAGAAGACGATTGAGAGTGGTTAGGCCATATATTCCACCACGCTGACCTACCTAGCTGCTAGTGCCACCTGCATTATTTTTTTCATTTATTAGGGTCAACCAACAGCATCACACATAAAACAAACATAAAAGTGCTAAGCAGACAGATATAGTAAGCGTGAAACCAACATCGTTAACCACAGCTTGACAAAATACATAATACAGTAAGGTGGAAGATATCAATTCTAATAGAAAAAATTGAGTTAAGAAATCAAAACAATCAACAATAAATTTCATAAAAACAAACAAATGATACAATTAAAAAATAAAAAAGAAACAGGCCTTTAAGATATATCTATCAAAGAAATTCTCCGAATGACTCCGAAAAGTCAGAGGTGTGCCCTGGGATTTTAATCCGCGACCACCGTGTAAAGGTAGGCACCTACGCCTGGTGCGATGATCAGGCCACCATGCACTTCATACACAAATACTAATATGCTGTTGGGTTTGATTTTTTATATAATTTATGTATTTTCGCGACCAATCCATAATTTTGTTCAAGTTTCTCATTAAGAGAAACATAGCTATTTAAAGTTATATTAGGAAGGCAGCTCGGGGTAAATGCAGTATTAGTTGGATTATAAATAAGAACAGAAACACAAAAGGTGTCAATAGTTCTGAGATTTAGCTCATGATGTAAACCAAGAAATATTTTTTGTAAGTTGATTTTATAAAGTTCTATAAATATAACCAATGTCACTTTAATACTGGTTAAAATTATAGTTTATGAAAGATACAATTTTTGAAATATTGTCATTTTCGCGCGTTTGCCTATCGCGCTCTCTGATGACGAAATCACGTCGAAAAATCAATAAAAAGTAGATTTGCGCATCCTTCTCTGTATATAATACTAATCTATGCACATCTCATTCAAAAGGTGCGAATACAAACGGAAATATAATGTAAACACATTGTAAATTATATTCAAACATTTAATTAAAAAGTAATGAGCGCGTATTCGATACTTTGTTGATGTTAATTGAAAAACAAGGCATTCTGTTTGTGAAAAACCGAGGATATGCCAAATTGTTTTTACATTTACTCAATGTATTGGAAATTTCTTTCATTCACACGGACTTTTATATTTTGATTATAAAAAGTGAAGCTCATATTTCAGTTAATTGAAAATATTGCATTGAAAATAGTAACATGTTTTTTTTTAACTTTTAGCCTGATTGGACTTACTTTAATTACTACTGTTATATCGTGAAAACATCATATAATTGTATTCTTTTGTTTTTAAATCTGAATGATACAAAATTGCAATCGCATTTTTGATACAGAAAGTAACTTTTTATCATATCACATATTTTACTTACATTAAGGTGCGCTGCAGCCAGTTGGGAACAGACAGACGCGGCTGCCAACATGTTCAAGGTCGCTGGTTCAAAATCCAGGGAACACCTCGGATTTTCCGGAGTCATGTGTGTATTGATCTATCACCACGCACTCTGACGGTGAAAGGAAAACATCGTGAGTAAGCCTGCATAAGTGATTCTGAAGAATATATTATAACTATGGTATGTAAAAGTCCGCTAACCTGCACTAGGCCAGTAGGTAGACTATATGGGTTAAACACTCTCAATCGTAAAACTTCACTAACTAAAACTTCACAATACAAATTATCACATTGTTTTCACTGTACTTCACGTCTATATCAACTGAGCATTTCAAATTAATTACCAGCATTAATAGTAACACTATAAAAATAGATCAAATCAAACGAACATTTGATGAAGATATTTTCGTGTAGTCCTAATAATTTTATTTCTTAAAAACGTCAAATTATAAAATGTCTTTCACTAACTTCTCGTCCATATTACCTACCTACATTAACTAAAAATACCCACATTATTGATAAAACTATAAAATAAATTAAATGAACGTACATTTGAAAATAAAGGTATTTTCGTCACGTAATAGCGACGTGATTAAGTCGGATAATATGATTATGTTTATCATTCCGTCCAGTCCCAATCCTCTAAACAATTACACGGTAGTAATTGACGTCGAACCTAATTTGCTTTATTGAGTCTAATCAACTTGGAGTAGTTGGAAGTGGGCTGCGATCGAATTGAATCGTTGATTTAACTCCGCTTCTAATTTTGTTTTGCGATTATATTTTTCTTGTCTTTGGTACTGGCGATTTTGATAGACAGCTGCGGTTTTATCTGTTTATTATTTATTATACACATCAATATTAATGTTATACTAAGTAAGACGTTCTTTGTAAATATATAATAGTTAAAAAAAACTAAAATACACGCTTTAATAAGATATACAACTAAAAAAGTAAAAATAATTGATACTGAATTTAAGATAAGAAAATGGAGTAAAATACATATATTTTATTGTTACAAAGCGTGGGGTGTTTACAACAATTACTTATCCTCCTGCACCCCACGCTTTGTAACAATAAAATATATGTATTTTACTCCATTTTCTTATCTTAAATTCAGTATCAATTATTTTTACTTTTTTAGTTGTATATCTTATTAAAGCGTGTATTTTAGTTTTTTTTAACTATTATATAATTGTTTTGACTAAAAACATCCATCTACGGCTGTATTTCCAATCAATAACGCCATCTGTTGGTCAGTAGTAACATTTGACACTTGAAGAATACAAGAAGCTTATACCCAAATGGAGATTGCATTCCGTATATAAAAGTGAAGCACAAAAATTTTACCTTGAATGACGTCGCTGATGCCTGCTATCCTTTTCTTTAGCGTAACAATGAATGAACTTCACGTGAACTTCATTCATTGTCACTCTAAAGAAAAGGATAGCAGGCAACAGCGATTGCATTCAAGGTCAAATTTTTGTGCTTCAGTGTTTTATACGGAATGCAATCTCCATTTAGGTATAAGCTTCTTGGAAGAATACAATGTTAACGCCATCTAGCGATGAATGTAGCAATGGTCATCAATTATAAGAATAATTAATCCTGGCGAATCTAATCAGGATAATTATATATTTTAATCGAATTATTGTATTGTCATCGGTCTTTGACAGGTGTGCAAAATTTGAACGAAATCTGGCCGTTTAAAGTGGGTCAAAATCGCGTCCAAAGAAGTCGGTTACAAACAAACATACAAATATACAAATATACAAACATACAAACATACAAACATACAAACATACAAACATACAAACATACAAGTGAAGCTAATATAAAGCGTGTAAAAATGGGTCCCACTAGGTGTGGTGCATGCACCGCATACGAATCAGTCAAAAACGCATAAGCGCCATGAAATTCGTGATGTGATTTGTATAGCTTTTATTAGTGTAGATATTTAGGTATTATACTGATAGGTCTTTGATATGTGAGAGGCCGCCTAGATAGATACCAGATATCAGTGTAAATTTACTGTTGTATTTCGTTTAGGATATTGTAGCCAGAGTAACTTGTGGACGTATGTATACAGCCGTTCTCTATATCCTATCTATCTTTAACAGGAGGTTCAAATAGCTATCGAGTCTTGTGTCGTGGGTATCAGGAACTACGAGAGAATTTTCGGTCTCACAAACCTTTTTATAATTAGGTCTACTGTATACGCGATGAAAGCATTAAAACCCCTAATTAAGAAATTAATATTACATAATTAAATTTTATCTCAAACACTTCCCTTTCGACATAGTGACATAATCCATAGTAACATTATCGACGGCATTTATAATTAATGTCATGCAAAATGTATTAAAACCACGGATTAATTTTTCATACTTAATTACAACGCTGAACAGTATAAACAAAATGCTTAATTCCGTAAAAGAGGCCCTTTGCGATTGGATGCGTGCTATGGATTTTAAATTACCAAGTTTAATTCGAATAAATATTTAAAATATTTAAGTATTTATTTTTTATTTACTGTTCATTGTACATAAATAAAAAATGACATTACAATATACAGAAAATGATAGGATAGAAAACTATGAATAAAGGAACTTCTTCAGGTTTTATATGTTACTAACCACGCTGAAACCTGACACCCATTTAATTTATTTATAACCTAACCAAACTGAATAAAATAAATTACATGTATAACAATTGTCAATCTAACAATTAAATGCAAAGATACAACTACCCAAGTTAGGTCGCACTATTAAAATTTCCCAAAGCAAAGTCTTGTTTAAGACCCACGAAATCTACTTGCCAACTCCAGGCCGGCAAAGTTGACACCCTCTCGGAAACTTCTCATAAATAAGCCGACGTAACTCCGCTGCTTTCGTGATGGGAATCAGCTATGCGGAAGAGGAAAAAAGTGTTTCTCCAGCTAATTGCTTTCACGCCGTCGATGGCGGCTGGAATACCAATCGAAAGATCGATTGCCGATTTGAGCGTATAAAATATTTTATATACTTTAATTTTGGGCTGCTTCGGTGGCGTTATACTATGGTTACAACGCTGTTGTTAGGTTCGAATCCCGGGTCGGGCAAAGTGATATTGAATGTTCTATGCATGGCGATCGGCCCTTATTCCGTATAGGGTTGCATTTGTTAGAGCCTCGGTGGGGCAGTTGGTTAAACGCCGCCTGTGATACAAGAGATCGCGGGTTCGATCCCCGGACAAAACAAATGTATGTATGATTCACAAATAGGTGCTTCTTCGTCTTGAGTCTGAGTGTTTGTGAGACTAAAAAATCTATCGTAGTATCAGTTACCCCTGACACAAGACCCAATCTTAAGGTGGGGTCAGGACGTCAAGTCCGGACAGAAGCTGATGTAGCAGAAGCGGCCCTACTACGGTTAACGGCCTAAATATGCTGCCCCTTGACCGACGATTTGACTTATTTTTCCTATATTTTAAAAGCTATATTTAGAAGATTACAAAGGATTGCTACAGGCTATAGTTTTGCCCAAAGTGTGTAAATAATAAATAATTACATACATACATACATAAACTCACGCCTTTTTCCCAGAAGGGGTAGGCAGAGGTGCCAGGACACCCACATTTCGCCTTGTATGTTCCGTCCCACGATGTAATAGGTGGCGAGCCTATCGCCATATCGGGAACAAATTCCTAACTCTGGGCTGATAATGAATAGGAAAATCCAATATCACTTTGCCCAACCCGGGATTTGAACTCGAGACCTCAGCTTTGTATCCGTACCTTAGTACAACTACGCCACCGAGGCAATCAAATAAATAAATAAATAATAAATCAGTATGTAAAATATCTTTGCGTTGAGATAAAATAATTTGCATTTCATCCATAATATTTTACAACAAATAAATCTGGAATACGAACATCATTAAGATAGTATTCATAATTTTTGCAAACAATATGTAATTAATTGTTAGCTCATGTTTACACACGTCGCAACAATTAATGTGGATGTTGGCGGAACCAGACTATACCGGGTATCTCAAGACTGCTACCGAAAACGAAGCCGGGTGGTAGTTTTAGTGACTACAAACACAATGCAACCAAAATTTTCGAAAAGAAACGCGGCAATATTTTTTTATGATTTTTTAAATATCGTCATTTTTGGGTGGTAAATCCATAGTTTTTGCTAAAATAATAATTTAAACGCTTTTATACCTTAGATTATTTATAAATAAAAGGGTATACACTATTATTTTAGGAAAAAATGTATTTACCACCCAAATATGGTCATAGGAAAAAAAAAAAATGTTCGCTTTTTTTTGCAACTTTTTCTGTTGCTTTGTGTCTGAAGTCGCTTAAACTACCACCCGGCTTCGTTTTCGGTAGCAGTCTTGATATACCCTGTATAATTTAACCCTTTGCCGCTGCCCGGTGAGAATTTGTTCCAATTACTCCTATTATAGTCTAGAATTACAACATTTATTTATTTATTAATTTTATCTTTATTGTACTCAAACAAAAATATGTAACATATATTTATGAACAAAAGCGGTCTTACCGCTAATAAGCCATCAATACCAGACAACATTTGGATGGTTATAAAAGAAGTAAAGAAAATTATTACACAAAGAAGAAGAAAGAAAAAGAAGAGTATTTATTATACATGCTGCGAATTAGTACTCCATTTTAAACGCACTACACACCGATGCCGCAGACCCACCGGCACATGTCGACGACTTTTTGGTGGCGGGCTAGTCGGCGGCTTCACTCGTTGCAAGTTGAAAGCTTTGTTGACAACATGTCGGCGGCTTGAAATTACATGATCGTTTAATAACTTTGTTGAGTGTCGCCAGGAAACAGAGCATAGCATATGCCGCCAACATGTCGGCGGGAAACAAGTGCGAGAGCTTGTCGCCGACGTGTACTGTATCAGCCTATACATATCTCATTGCAGGGCACGGGCCTCCTCTACAATTGAGAGTACGATTGATAGTGGTTAGGCCATATAGTCCACCGCGCTGGCCTAGTGCGGTTTGGCGAAATTTACATACCATAGAAAATCTTACAAACAACTATGGCATGCAGATTACCTGATTATTTACATCAGTACATGGTGTTAAACAGGGTTTTTTTTTTATTAAGTTGTTGTATTGCTATGTGGTTTTAATAATGACACAAAAATAAGATACACTGAATCTACCCATTTGCATTTTAGTCTATTTAAGCAAAAAAACAAAACGATAAAATTTAAACGTAACCGCACACCAATAAAATCAAAGTACGCATTGTCAATACACTAAACTTTTACGTCCTCCAAAAGGACAGTCGCACAAATGGTTCTTTTTATGAATCGTTCAGTTCCGAACACCGGAATGATAGTGTGCGGGAATAGTTCCATAAAACAGCATCAACGCCCATACTGACGCGAATGATGGATTTATTGCAGATTTAGAAACGTTACCGTTATTCGCGACTGTACCCTTTTAGTAGGAAATATTATGGAGGCTTTATTATCAATTTGTGGAGCTACCTGTATTGTTTCGAATTTTAGGGTCTTTAGGATCTGCTTGTTCGTGATCTAGCATAGAATTAGGTGTAATAAAAATTATGAATCCTGGTTAAAATCAAAGTCTACGGTTAGAATTGCTAAGGGAACCAAAAAAATGTAACGTTAAACTTCTTTTATTTGGTCTTCACCCAGGCGTGAGTGCTACTTTTTAGTTATAATTACCAGCCATAGAGTATTTTGTGTTGAACTTAAATCTTCCCATAAAAAATATGCAGCAAGAAACTTTTTCGAAAAAGTGGTACCGGAAAATTTCTTCAAATTTTATTATGTTACAAATTGGACCTTCATATTCTTGCAAATAATTTATCCCAGAAGAAAAGAATTTATTAATTAAAGAAATAAATGACTGGAAAAAAAAGAAACGAATGAGCAAATGATTTGAAACAAAAAAGGCAATTATTGTTAACATGAACCCTTTTCTGGGTGTTTTCCTTATCCTAAACAAACGCTTAGACTAATGGAGAATTTGTAAATAACATAAATCAACAAGCCGGCAAATCCAGGGACAGTAAATTGTCTTTAATGATCTAAATATTTGTTATAAATACGTATTAGTTACTACTAAAAAAATATTTATGAAGTAAGCTGAATATTATATCCTTATTTTCTTTTTGTTCATTCTTTCATTATTAGCTAATAGATGGTGTAAACATGGCTCCATTATAAATTGATTATCCTTTTAGTTTAAGCTTCAATAAATTGTGTTTTATTCTTGATTTTTATTTAAAATATTTACTAGTAGTCCGATCTGACTTCACCCGGCTACAGGTACTTTTTAAGACCACTTTAAAAACATACGAACTATTACACGTGATAATGAATGAACATAATATTTAAACTCAAAATTACTGCTTTACTGAAACTGCCTATCCTATTCCTGAGTTTGAAAGAGTATCGAATATATTGTTTTCCTTGTACATCCCACGGGAACACTGCATTTTATCGGGATATAAAGTAGCCTATGTATTAATCCAGGATGTTCGCTAGCTTCATGCCAAATTCCATCAAAATTGGTCCAGTGGTTTGAGCGGGAAGCTTTGCAATCATACCTATACTACCATAAATATACTGGGCCAGTGAGGTAATAGACAGGTAAATTCTCAATAATAGACTTCCAGCGGCTAAACATTTTTGTAAACAGCAATAATGACTGAATTTAGTCGAAAATATCTACAACGTTGCAAGGTGGTGTTACAATAATTTATTCGCGCAAATCTGCATGCCACAGACGTGGCGCTTTTATTTAAAACAAAACTGCATTTGCAGCTATAAAGTTTCCAATATGCGGAATATTGCGACACCGCTCTAGGTGGAACGACTCCAGTTTGCATAAATATGAAATTTCCTACTGATATCAGATTCAATTTTCACGTTTTCAATCGCCGATGTCGGCTATTTTTCGATATTGTCACATTCTTGATTTAGCACGTTTGACTTCTTTCTTTAATTTAATTTTAATATGGGCTAATTTCTGACGCGGCTGCCAAAATGTTTACGGTGGTCACGGGTTCGAATCCCAGGGTATACCTCTGACTTTTCAAAGTTATAGTGTATTGATAGTCAATCACCACGCACTATAACGTAAAGGGAAACATCGTGAGGAAACCTGCATACAACAGCGATTTGTAAGAATTTTCTGGTATGTGCCAACCCGCATTAGGCCTGCGTAGTGGTCTATGTAGCCTAATCGCTCTCAATTGTACTCTCGATTGTAGAGGAAGCAATGGAACGTATGTGGGCTTATTCAGTATAGTCTAATTTCTATTTGCAGTGTGTGTTTCTACGTTTTTGTACATTTAGTTAATGCATGTTTTAATCCCTCACCGATCAACTCAAAATTTTAGTTTCATTGTGTTTACGGTTGCAGTCTGGATACACCCTATATATAAAATACGCCCGTCTGATTTCCATAATAAAAGTTATTTTCATTTAAACAGGTTACATGAAAGATCGACTTCTCAATTAAAGGAAAAATAAGCATAAAGCTTCATTTCCATGTTTTCTCGTCGCTGCTTTGAAAAGCCAATAGACCTTTTATCAAAGGTTTCCATAACAATAACATCAAGGCACCGATGCCCGGGGCTTCTCGTACAAAAATAACACAAAATAATTTTGAGAAATCAAATAATTTTCGCGTGTTTTGTTTATTAATTTCCATATTTTAGGTAGAAGTACCCTGATTACATCTTTGTGAATTAATATCTTAAATGTGACTTCTATTTTTACATTTTCAGTCGAATAACCTCCTCTGTTTGAAAAGGATAATATTATAAGAAGGGTTTAGTTTTTATAACCTTATGCAAGCAGACGAATATGCGAACCGCCTGATAGTAAGCGGTATTACAGGTCTTTCAAAATTATGTGAGATGCTACCAGGGTAGGTACCACCGTGATATCTGTTTCAAACAGCAGTGTAAATGCACTGTTGTGTTTCGGTTTTAAGGATATTGTAGCCGATTGTACTGCATACCTAGGAAGGTAAACGCTTGTTTTTATTGCATTTAATGATGGGACGAGATAGCCATTCGCCTAATGGGAAGCCATACGACCGCTCATGAACAGTAGCAAACCAACCAAAAACATGAATTACAAAGCAATGCTTGGCATTCTAGTGCTTGGCATTCTAACGCCTTTAGTAGTAAATATGTATATAACCGACTTCTTTGTAATGACGGGTAGGGTATATCTAAGTAGATATTTAGTATAAGTCCCATTTAGTATACGTATTATATTCGTTGACAATATATTAACACACGTAAGCCCGCCAGTTTCACAAATCGCTAATGGAGGTAAGAAAACAACCGATACTTTCGCAATGACGGGTAAGAGAAATCTACTTACTTATACTTTGGCTTGTACTAAACACGTATTATACTTCTATATAATATATTAACATACGCAAGCCCGCCAGTGTCTCAAAACGCTAATGGTGGTAAGAAAATAGACGGGTATGAGAAGTCTACTTTCCTATACTTTTTTTTATTGCAATGTATGGCATGTTCTAATGGCAAGCGATGCGGCCGCTCATGAACAGTAGCAAAACAAAACAACATCTTGAATTACAAAGTAATGCTTGGCATTCCACTGCGCTCGCCATCCTGAGACATAATATGTAAAGCCTCAATATGCCCAGTAGTTGCTCTGGCTACAATGTCCTTCAATCCGAAACACAACAGTGCATTTAAACTGCTGATTGGTGGGAGACGTAGACATTGCAGTGGTACTCATCAAGGCGGCCTCTCACATATGAGAGACCTACCACCGATAAAGCTTATACTAAACACGTATTATATTCATAAACAATATTAACATACTTATGCCCGTCAATGTCCCTGAAGGTATAAAGGTGCCACAAGTGTCACTCATGGTTTGCCCGGCTTATTTCCGTCGCAAGATGAGTTAGGGATCATTAGCACAAATTCTAATTCCTACATATTATTTAAGGAACATTCATAGCAACCCACGTATTAAAGTATAGCATAACATAATAACAGGTAACTTTAGTATAAGTAAGAAAAAAACTAAAAACAATAAATCTATTTTATTAGCATTACAGGTACTTTTAGGAGTAGTAAGAAAAAAAGATGAAAAAGATGGTCCGACGACCTGGTAAAGGTCGCGGGACGTCGCTGGATGCAGGCTGCCTCCAACAGGTCTCTGTGGAAATCATTGGGGGATGCCTATGTTCAGCAGTGGACTTCCTTTGGCTGATGGATGGATGGATGGATGGATGGAAGAAAAAAAGAACAATAAATCTTTTTTATGCATTACCCAATAATATCACGTTAATTCCAATTTGCAATTTCAAAATACGAACTTTAAAATTCGGTTTAATTATTTACATACTTTTATATGACATCCATTGTCGTATCCGACAACAGCGACTCCCTTCAACAAATGCCTGTCTCTCTTTTTTGGTGGGAGCGGATATGGCTAGCAAATCCAAACTTGGACTTGAAAATGCGATTGCACGAGGCACAGTAGAGCTGGCCGGTAGAATTATACGTATAAATATAGGAGGGCTTGGGCCTGGTTTTACGGAGTTGGCGTTCTGTATCCAGATCGTGAAGCCGCTTCTCCTCAAATAGATCGACGCCTTTATTTATAGTGTTGCGCCACTCCGGTCGCTGCGAGGCCAGCGTTTCCCATTGGGCAGGTGCAATGCCGCATTGCTTTAAATTGCGTTTAAGCACATCCTTATATCGGAGATATTGCCCGCCACGTTTTCTTTTCCCGGCTGAAAGTTCCGAGTAGAAAACTGCTTTCGGCAGTCTCCTATCAGTCATACGCTCGACGTGCCCACTCCATCTCAGCTGTCTCTTCATAATAAGCGCTTCAATGCCCGGCACGCCAGTGCGACGCAGCACTTCAGTGTTCGGAACGCGGTCTTGCCATTTGATGCGAAGGATAGAACGTAGAAAACGAAGGTGAAAAATGTCTAGACTTTTTATGTCCTTTTTGTAACAGCACCAAGTTTCGCTAGCATAAAGAAGTGTAGGAATAACCATAGCCTTATAGACTGCCACCTTAGTTTTAAGTCTGAGGTCATGGGAATTCCACACACGCGCGTTCAATTTACCGAACGCTGCGGCTGCAAGGGCTATGCGGGTTGGGATCTCCGATGCCAAGGTGTTGTCAGGCCTAACCACACTCCCTAGGTACTTAAATTGAGATACATTTTCCAGTACTTTATTATCCAGTATGATACTGGAGTGATCTGTGATACATCCTCTAGGGGGCTGTTTCATGACTTGCGTTTTATGAATGCTGATCACCAACCCAAATTTATGGCATGCCGCATGCAAGGAGTCTACATAAGCCTGAAGTGATTCCATAGAATCGGCCATTAAACATATGTCATCTGCATACAAAATATCCACTAATGAGACTTTGGTGACTTTAGACTTGGCTCTGAAACGCGAGAGGTCAAATACGCTTTTGTCAGCTCTTGAGTTAAGTTGTATGCCTCCTCCACAGGACTTCAGCGCATCACTCATCACGGCAGCAAAATACAGCGCGAAAAGTGTGGGTGCTAAGATACAACCCTGTTTCACGCCACACGTGACGGGAAATTGGTTAGAGAGAACATCTTCATGTCGAACTGCTGCCATCATGTTCTCGTGAAACTGGCGTACTAAGTTTATAAACTTCTCAGGACAACCCGATTTCTTCAACACAATCCAGAGAGCGTCCCGCGGTACGCGATCAAAGGCCTTTTCTAAGTCAACGAAACACATATATAGAGGGCGGTATTGTTCCAGACATTTTTCTTGGACTTGTCTAATAACAAATATTGCATCGACCGTACCTCTAACAGGTCGAAACCCGCATTGAGACTCTGGTAAAATTTCTTCCGCAAGGCGGCAAAGTCTAGTGTTAAGTATGTGGGTTAGTATTTTTCCAGCCGAAGAGAGAAGTGCGATGCCCCGGTAAGAGCTACAATTAGTGATGTTCCCCTTGCCCTTGTACAACTTGCAAATAGTAGCGTCTTTCCAGTCTTGGGGAACTTCTTCACGCGCCCACGCCCTCAGAATAATTTGGAATAAACCCTGCTTTATTCCCGCTTCACTATACTTAAATAGCTCAGATGGTAACGAGTCTTTACCAGGAGACTTGGCGTTTTTTAGCCGACTTATTGCTGCTTCGTATTCTTCAAATGATGGGGGCTCGTCCATATCTTCAATTAGTGGCATACCTTCAAGTGCCTCCACATACTCCATGTCAGTGGTCTGGGTGACGGGATTGAAAACCTCGTCGAAGTATTCAGCCCAGCGAGCCAGGACATCAGAGTGCTCTGTTAATTTACGACTTGCATCTTTGTTATAGATGGGAGCCACTTTTTTGATTTTTGGTCCAAAAACGGTAGACAGACATTCAAAAAATTTGCCGGTTTGATTCGTGTCAGCATACAATTGCATTTCAGTAGCCTTACCCAACCACCATTTGTCCTTCAAATCCCTCACTTTTACTTTCAAGTCACGATGAGCTTTATTACGGATTGAGCTCTTAGAACACTGAAGAGAGCGTCGAAAATCCTCTATAAGTTGTTTTATTTCTAGGTTGGATGAATCAAACCAGTCTTGATGATATTTTTGTGGTCTGCCCAATACATTTAAAGCAGCATTGCGAAGGTTCCTGCTATAAACACCCCACGCTTCATTGATTGAGCTGGACTCCGCTAGATCTGAACTACTTTTAGTAAAAGCAATATCCAGGTCCTTCCTCGCCACAGTGTCATAAATTAGTTTATTAACGTCTAATTTTGGCGGCATTCTATGTTCGGCTCGATGAGGTGGTCTTATCTTTAGACGGAGTTTGGATCTAACCAGCCTGTGATCAGTCCATCCCTGAGCTCCTCTCATTACACGTGTAATTAATACCTCGCTGAGGTCTCTATTGCGCACTATGACATAATCGAGCAAGTGCCAGTGCCCTGACCTGGGATGCATCCATGAGGTTTTCAGTTTGTCTGGTAGCCGGAAACATGTGTTAGTAATGGAGAGGCCAAATTCAGCACATAATGTGAGTAGATCAAAGCCATTCGAGTTACATTTTCCGACTCCATGACGTCCGAGTACCCCATTCCAGGCATTGAAGTCAGTGCCAACGCGAGCGTTGAAATCACCCATGAGCACAACCTTATCTAGTGCAGGGATTTTTATGAGGATATTCCGGAGTTCCTGATAAAACCTGACTTTATCATCATCTGAGGAAGGTAGAGTAGGGGCATATACACTAATCAGATGGATATACTTAGTGGCTGACATTTGAAGCCGTAGTGTTATTATCCGGTCATAAATTCCATTTGGGAGTTCTTGTAATGACTTCGCCAAGTTGTTACGTACAGCAAAGCCAACTCCACTTCCTGCCCTCTCGCTAGATGGTTTTCCACTCCAATAATAGGTGTATCCTCCAAGTTGTTCACATAACTGTCCAGAGTCGCTGAGATGAGTTTCGCTTATTGCAGCAATATCAATGTTATACCTGGCCAGCTCCCTCGCAATAAGTGCGGTTTTCCTTTCGGGACAGGTATTTCGATCATTGTCTAAAAGAGTACGAACGTTCCAGGTAGCAATATATAGATGTTTTTCAGTTAAACGTTTTTTATTATTACGACCGCTTTGATGGTGAACAGATGACCGCGGTTAGCCATCTGCAGAAAAGTGAGACAGGCTATGTTTAGGCCACCTTTTCTAGGCCCCTCCCCATGTTGGGGAAAGCAGAGCGATCCTAAATAGGGCTGCTTTGTCATCCGACGAGCTGCCGAACCAGACCCCCCAAAATGAGGCCTGGAACGACCATCACCATCAGACCGCCATACGTGCAGAACACCAACTAAGGTTCAGGCACACCAGGCCCTTACCCCACCGCCGGGGCTCCATCGCCGTAGGTCTTTAAGTATCGGGAACCATGTATGTTGCAGGAGTCATCTGCGCGTGACTATATTATAGTGAGCAAACCGTTGCGCTGGAGCAAGCCCACTCTCTCGTCCCCCGCAAACTTGTTGCTAGTGGATTGGGTGACCAATACGTCTAGCAGGATGCGGAGGATGCAGCAATTAGGCGTGTAGCTTTTAGGCCGCACCACGCCCTTTTAGGCACATTACGGGTACCCTGCCCCATCGCCGAAGCAGCCGATAGCTATTGCCTATCGGCATTGCTCGCCCACTAGCGCCGATCGGGACTTTGAAGATATTGCCTCTTCCGCCAAGCATACGCCGTACCGAAGCCCACCCTCTCCGCCGATGCTGCCGTTAAGGTCTTCACCCGTAACCCTGGCCAAGGGTTCTGTGTTATACCCCACAGGTCTGGGTCCCTACTCGAACTTCGCCACTCCTACACCTCGGCCTACTGAGATGTAGAGTGCCCACCCCCGCAACAAGGATGCGCCGAGCAGGAGTTACCTCAGTGAAGGAGATAGGGAAGGTGACCCTATCCTTCCTGAAGCCGGGTTAATGCCCTAGTATGAACCCTAGGACAAAGGCATACTTTTATTTGTGTTACAAATATGCGGAACGGAAGCCGCCATGATGGATAGCAACATGTTGTCTTTCCGTGTGTAAATAGCAAAACCTTGTGCGTTAACAAATAGTTCTAAAACTATTCTTCCAGTGCATTATTTTGTGAATATAATATTACAAGTTTTTAACTCATGTTTTTGCAATAATTCACGATTTATAAAATACAGTGTCGTAGTTTCCATAGGTTAGGTTACGAGGTCAAGTGTCGTAATTACTAGAAATATGGCGTCTAAAGTTTTCTTGCATTTACACGCGAATATTCAAAGTGCTGATTTAAAATTGATTTTTATGCAACTTACTTAAAAAATAATTTTGGTACTGTATTTTTTTTATCTTACAAATACCTTAATATACCTTCCAAAAAAGTGTGGAATGAATACCATAATATTATATCGACGGGCGAGAGATAACATTCCACCTCGTTCAATACACTATCTAAACCAAGCTTTAGGTACTGGACCGTTTTTTATCTTTGTTTTTACACTGCCCTTTCTTTCTCCTTCTTTTATACCCAACCAAAGGTTGTCTGGCAGAGATCGCTTTATTTATTTATTTATTTATTTATCTAATGCTTTTTTGCACTGTACAGAAATACTAAAAAGATATTAAACAATAAAAATAATAGTACAAGTGGCGGCCTTATCACACTAGGTAATCTCTTACAGGCAACCATGGGATGGATATATTAACAGGAGATAGAAAGGGCAGTCTAAGGTGTAAATGAAATAATAATAATCTACAATTTACGCTTATTAGCGATAAGACCGCCGTTATACTTTTAACAGATGTTATGTATTTATATTGTTATTATCTTTTTGTTTCTGTACCATAAAGATTAAGTAAATAAAAAAAAGCTTATTATCAGGCGCACGGCAATTTGTCGTGCCATTATTAAAAAATCCTTAACAACCACAATTTGAATATTTCAAAATAAACACTACATTGATGCTAGCAAGGATTAATATCGAAACTCGATAATTTTTAATGAATGCATGTATGTAACGGAAGAGCCGAAATCAGGGGGCTTATGGCACGTACGTTGTGATCGGTTAAGGCCGACTTGATTTAGCACGGTGCGAACCAACACTGCAATGCGGCTTACTGTTATCATGTAGGCTTGGAAAAGTGACGGGTTGATTACCAGTTAAGATGATATGACAAGCACTAGACAGCCTCTGTAGCCTCTGTAGTTGGTTAGACGCTGATTGTGAAAGAGGTTGCGGGTTGGATCCCCGCACCGACACGAATATTTGTGTGGCCTAAAAATATTTATCGGGTCTGGGTGTTTTAAGACAGCAAAAAGTCTCGTAGATTTAATACCCACGACGCAAAAGTTGTATGTATCAGCTCATATACATCGTACTGTAGGGTATAGGGCAGGGGCCTCTTTTATTATCGAGAGTACATTTGAGAGAGGTTAGGCCATATAGTCGACCACGCTTATTTGATCTTAATGAAGGGTTAGGACTATGTATGTGACTGTTGGGTGTATTGTTTTTATTTTATAGGCGGTACTTACAAAAAGAGTACTTTTTAGCCTTTACATATGGTTTGAGACACCGGCTATAACGTAGACGCCGCAAGAACTCTAGAGTTTGTGTCAGATCGGGGTGCTTTAAAAGTAAAATCCTAGTAATAAGCTTTATAAATGTGAAAACATGTTAATTGTTAATTGTAATTTAAATATTGTATTTTACCTAGATATAGAACTGTTTGTTTTCCGAATAAAATAAAATAAAAAATAAATAAAATTATTTCCTTTATTTATTATGTCATTTTCTCTTACATTTACGTATAATATACGAGTAGATAGAACAAAATACAAATAAAAAAAATACCCCTCAGTGTCTTACTCACTATACGTGTCAGATCAAACAATTCTTCAGGGCCTTCTGAATGTGGCTCTTGACACTCCAAACGGCCCATTGAAAGTCTCTAGAGATGTTGGTTGAGACTCTTTGGTATAAATCTATGTGCCGAAACAATCGGCATAATAAGTGTTGAGTTGTAATTCCTAATTCTCACCAAAATTTATTGTCTCCTACAATCAATATATTGACACGGAGCATATAGCAACAGCAATAGCACGCAATAAATTGACACGGAACACTGAAGCACAGCCCCAGTCTCTTTAGAGACCCTAGCATGTCTCTAACTTGCGACATATAAATTATAAAGAAAACAAATTGTCGAAGTTGCGAACAAATAATTGCCCAATAAAATAGGCTAATTAAAGAGTAGCCTGTTGAGAACATGAGTAACTTTCCTGAATCTTTGTTAGGTCATAAATTAAAGTTTGGATAAGGATAAGTTAACCCTCCACTTACTTAGCTTCCAAATACTACGTCGTTTTCTTCTTGAAATTTGAATCATGAACAAAATATTCTTTTAGAAAATATCACGAGCTGATATTCCGAATTTTTTCCTATACCCAAGTGACAAACAAAGTCGAGCCAAACTTAATTAATTACGTTTCCAGATGAAACTTTCTGAAATAATTTTGAATATTTCGCGGAATAATTTCAATTCAAAACCATACTTGTCGAAAAATGTATCAAACATTTCTTTTCGAATTTAAATGGCTAAAAAAGTCTGGATGTGAGAGTTCGACGCCCTGGAGAGTATAAATTTTGTTATTATTTTAATCTGCCACATCGTATGAGGCATTCGGAAGAGGTCCCGCGGGAACAGTTTGGGATATATCGGGTTCGACAGTGAAGTAAAATTGTTTTATCTCCACCTTCTTTGGGGTGTATAACCTCGAGTTTGAGAAGTAAAAATGGTCTGCTATTTTAACGTTTAACGACTGCATCGGTCGCAAAAAATATCAGTTAATTTATAGCAGGCAAATTTAGAAGAAATATAATCGGTACCTTGTACCCGGTACGGTTGCCTTCAAAATAAATCAATGGTGGATGTACAATGTTGTAGATTGATACCAACACATCTAAACATCCGTAAAAGCTAACAGCTATACCAACGACGATAGACCAACTACCAATCCAAAAGCACCGCAGTATCTCTATACATTAACTCATAAAAGAATAACAAAAGTGGATCTAACGCTTTCAGCAACTGCGGCACAGTCCATGCATAGTAAAGTAGAACATTATCATACCGTGAAACACGACGTGGACAAACTGATTCAACCAATATTTCAATGACAGCTAAACACTGGATACGAATGAATAGGTGGCACAAATTAGACAGTGTTTGTGGTTTATCAAACATGATTAAAGTGTAAGGTGAATACATGAACGGTGCATTGATCGAATTTGGAGCTATGAAGAAATTAACGAGAGGGAGTTTGTTGGATGAAGTATAGCCTTGTTCAGGTGAAAATGTATACAAGAATTTGTATCATATAATTTTTCTGTTTAGAACAATGTGTTCTATTTTCAAATGGTATTTTACATAACCTATACACATAGATGTACTGCAGGACTAAGACTGCTTCCTTTATTTTTATATTTTTATTTTCGACTAGCTTTGGAAAGGTGAACTTAGAAACTTACTTGGTTTAGCACAACCCTACGCTATTAAAATAAAAATATCAAACATATTTAGAGTTTTAATGTACGTATAATTTCACCCTCTAGGCTATGTTGGAATGAGAATATTTATGTTATGAATTTAGTCATATTTTGACTTTTACGTGTTATCTTCAACATCTACATTTAGTTGTTTCACGTTGATCTAATATCATAGCTAATATAATTCTCGGTAAAAGTAGACGAATTCAGACCTTACAAATTGTATTGGCGGTGCGGAAATGGAAGTCAAATATACGGTTCCTATTTACATTGCCAACACATTTTATTGTATTGAATGGCTAGACGAGTATGCCATTCATCTGATGGTAAACGATACAACCGCTCCTGGACAGAAGCAAGACCAAACAACATCGTGAATTACAAAGCAATGCTTGGCATTCCACTGCGCTCGCCAGCCTGAGACATAACATGATAAGTCTCAATATATATTCAAACCTGAATTCAGCACTGCATATACACTGCTGTATGGCAACAGAATATAGTATGAATTATGATAGAGCTATGTTATTAGTTTTCAAACCTATGGTATGGATGGTGGTACCATTATTTAATGATAACTAACGTGAACCGACATTTATGCTGTAAAGTTTCATTAAGTGAGTGAGATAGCTGACCAAACACCAAAAAGCTAGTGGTAGGATATTTACTCATTTTATTTAATTTTAAAATCCATGAATGATATATTTGGGACACTAGTCATTCATCAATTTAATAACAAAGGAATCATAAACCTTAATTTCTCAAATAAATACCTAGAAAGCATACAACAATCCATCTAAATATTCATGCGAAAAATTCAGCTCCATTATATTTTTTCCGTTTTGCATTATTCATAAAGTATCCGTAATAAGAAACTTGACAGGGCCAAGACCATTTTTATTAGCTTCTTACGGACCTTCGCTATCCTTTAAAAGCTGCGAGTTTAATGGCTTTTGTTATACACCGATTAAAATTAAAATGAATTTTGTCTTCACCTGTACTCGGCGTTTTATTTCCTCGCCATGCATAATTTATGAGATTCAAATGATTTTTAAGAGATGTTTGGTATATTTTGAAAGGAAAAATGGACAATAAGTAGGTCAGTGGTATTTGTTTAGCGGCAAAATAATCCCTTTGTATTGGAGTGGGCGGGATACAGCGTTGAAAACTGACGGCCGATGAACGATAGGGTAGTTTCCCATCAAGTCTACTGGATGCCTTAGAGCAATGTTTCATAATGTTTGATGAAAAATTCGCAGGGAATTCTACAAAATAACGGAGTGTATTCTTTTGTTACTTCAAATATTTTGTTAAAAAATAATTATGAGATGTTTTTTATAACGAGAAGATACTTTTCAGATATGATTAGATAATATTTTTTTATTTGGTCGATCTAATTGTATTCCAGTAGGCACCATGGTGCCACCATAATGCTTTAAACTTTGTTCGATATAACGTATCCTAAAAAATAATCTACAAGTCGCCATTAAGTACAAGCGAAGTTAAACAATTTCTGGTATTTTAAATAAAATTACATATCCATCTTATTATGTTCCTTATATAATGAAGAACCAATACTGATAAATCTGAACTTTCCAATTTTCATCGAATATAACAAAGGCATGTGAGAAAGGTCTAGTTTTTGGTCAGTCAAGGCTCAAGAAAACTTCGGACGTTCATCGGTTACGTTCATTTTATTGGTTTTCCCTCGAATTTTTGCGGCAGACACTGCCAATATGACGTCGGAGCGTTTTTTCCGCCATTTTATCTAGGCCTGCCACGGTTTCAAACTTCAACTGACTAGAAAATGAATGTTTAGTCTAGATTAGAAAATATTTTTATAGTGCTGTTGAGTACTATTGAGGATGTCGAAGATCGAAAAAGAATTTGCCGGACAGTGGACCCTGGCACCGGCTAGTATAGCGCCAGGTAGAAGCAGATGGTGACGGTGATTGGAATCCGCCCGCATAGTAACCACTAGATAAAACTGCTACGACCCAGTGACATTGATGTAGTTAGATGTCTTCCGTTTCGGGTGCATTTTTTTACGTTTGGACCAGCAAAAAACCAATCAGCTCACCTGATGGGAAGTGATCACTGATACCCATAAATATCCATAACTATTAGGTCATGGATGTGTTGGCGGCTTATCAAGTCGGAAGGAGAGCGGGAAGGAATAAGATTAAGAAGAGGAAAGGGTATTGGGAATGAATTATCGTATACAATGAGAATAGCTTTGCGTAGATTGGCAAGATATGGTATTTCACATCGATGGATATTTAATTTGTATTCTACGGCACGTTTTATTGAATGCAATGCCGTCACTTACCCATGCTGGTATACAAAAAAAATATATCTGAAATTTGTGCTACAAACATGAACCAACAACTTTTCGCTTGTCTGTAAGGTTCGCTATCTACTCAACAAACACTTGTATCAATCTATGTAGTACTGGAAGATATTTCACTCCATTGTCATCACCAAATCCAGTCTCCACCTACATTCATACAACCCTTTTGATATTATTTGTTGGTTGTTTTTCTTCACATTTGCGTTGTTTACGAAACTGAGCTCCGTTTAAATGACTTATTTGTTTAGGATTCACAATGTTTAGTTAGCATCTATCGAATACATTTCATTACGTTATATTTGTGAAGTGACTCAATATAAACAATTAAGTAGTTTTCATGTGGGATTTTGCAGCTGCTATTATTATACTCTGTTTTGGTTGAGCGCTTTTAATTAGAAGTTTAATTAATTGGTAGCGGGAATCTGCAAAGTATTTACATGCTGTTATACTTGAGATGTGAATTTGCGCCCGTTCTCTTCCTCTCTCTTCAGCCACAGGTTAGAGGGAGCGCAAAATAGAAGCAGATATTTCAGTACATTTTGTATAAGCGATAGAATAACTAGATACACTCAAACCACATATGGGAAGAAAATGATCGAATATATATTGGAGTAAACCTGCAAACATGCGCAATCTCCGCAATAATTTGAAAGGTATGCGAACACTAAACACTACGATACTACCCGGGATCAGCGTAGTGGATTAAGACTTAACCTCTTAAATTTCTATAGTAGGTATGAGCCTACAATAGGACGTACATGCGTGATATCTTCATCTGCTTCAGTTAATAATTCAATAGTTGAACACAGACTTTCTCTAGAAATTTTTAAAATGACCTGTTGGAAGCATCAAGCAACCTACATCCAACAACATTCTGACCTTTATAACGTCATCTCTACACCTTTTGTATGGACGTTAGACACTGCTTACCAGTGATATTATATCATTAAAGATGTATTCAGAATACCCTATATCCTCCGAGAGCAGCGGTATAAACAGTTTTCAACACATCCATGTAGATTTCCGCATCTAAATGTTCCATCGGGAATTATGTAAAACTTTGAATAATGCTTCTTCCACTAGTTTCGAAACGTTGAACGTGAAAAATCATTGATCCCCGCCCGTTTTACATGAATATCGCACATTTTATTCTTTTATCGATGTTTTATGAAAGTTTAAAAGTTGTGAGGCAAGTTGCCTGACCGGCGCTTTGGAGCCAACGGTTTGAATGAAAAATGCCGGTTGCGATGTTAATAAAATTGCAATGAATAGAATTTCTTCAATGCTGTTTAATGCTGTTTTCTAGTACTCATGAGTTCAATTATTCGTCTCCTTTTGTTGTAAATCTAGGTTGGTTAAGAGACGTGATGTTTTTTTCATTATTTTTCTACATTTAATACAAAGCTACATTTTTATTCTTATAACAGCATAAAATGGTTGGATGCAAAGCGTATGTAAAGAACTCATTAGATTTCTGTGATTTATTTAAAAAAAAAGCATCATTTATTTTTCAAAATATTCACTTTTTACAAACATACATACATTGGAGCCTTTTCCCAGAATGCGTACGCAAAGGTGCTAGGACATTTTACTTGTATGTTTCCTCCCACGATGTAATAGGGGGAGAGCTTAATACCATATCGGTCAAAAATTCCTGACTCTGGGTAGATAATGAATAGAAAAATCAATTATCACTTTACCCGACATTCGGGGAATCAAGCCCGAGACTTCGGCTTTATAACCGTACGTTAGTAAAATAAATAAAATACGCCACTGAGGCAGTCTTCATAGGAGTATTCAGTAGTAATTCTTAATCTAATATATTGCACGGCTACGCAGTTGTATATATTGGAGAAGAAGATTAAATTCAAACTAGGCAATCCATGCGGTCTTGCCTATATGAGATGCATGCATGCTATCGATGTCGCCCATAATTCATTTCAAACGTGACTAACCTTAAGCGCCATTCCACATGATATTACTGAGCTGTGTGACTGGATACGGCACGTGATCAAATGCAGGAAATGCTACCAGTATATACTATACATCATCGTTATCCTCGGCCTTTTGAAATTATTTACTAAACCAACCAAAATGTTTAATTCCGTCTGCCTAAATATTTCTTATATCATTTTTGAAAATATATTGTTCTTTTTTTCCTATGTTACTTCTAATGCTTTAAAAAATATGTATACTAAGTTTCATGATGATCGGTTAAGTAGTTCTTGCGTGAAAGCGTAACTAACAAACTATATTTTTATATTCCCGTTACTTAAAGTCGCTTTTTTTCACTTAAACACGTATAATGTAATACAAAATACACATAATAATATAAAAATAAATTCAACAATGGCGAGGTTTGAGACCCAAGCAACAGGTGGTTAGGACCCCAAAGTGGGCCTCACTACACGTGCCGTGTCAAGCAAGACTGCCTGCTATATTTGACTCTTAACCCAACGGCCAATTGAGATCCTCAGTGGATGTTGGTCGAGGCTTTCTGGTGGCCCATGACTGCTCATACTCAAACGACAATCGGGACAATCATCTTGAGTCGACATTCCACATGTCAGCAACTTACTGTGCTATTTGGAATTATTATTATTGATGAAATAAAGAATACATTTCAATATTATTGACTAATCAATAAAATATAATTATTAATATTTTCTATGAGTTCGGAGCGTGTATGAATACATTGATGATGGTAAATGAAGCGACAAAAGTATGTTAGGACCATAGTACTTGGCGCCCAATAGTCTTTGCCTACCCCAAAGAGGTATAGGCGTGAGTTTATGTATGTATTATTTAATGAAAAGATGCAAAGAAAATGTTAGAAACTTATATTTCAACTCCATATTAGGATTCTCTCATGCATTTTCGCTTGCTATTGTTTAAATGAAACCATTTTGAACCTTAATGACACCTTTACTATTTGAGCATGTAATAACATTTTACGTTGCATTTAAAGCAAAGGCCGTAAACATTTTGACCCACTCAAAATTCCAGCACAAAGGTAATTTAAAAGAAATAAACCTAGCTGCTTAGTCAACGGGACCCGTCGCACTCCTTATTGAGGATTTCGTCACACAGAAAGTGTACGTAGTATCCACGTCAATGTGATATAGCGCCATCTTGTGTTTTATAGTGGTACTTTTACAGGGTGAAACAGTGGAAACTTGAAAAAAAAAAAAACTATATCACTACCAATTTAATATTTAAAAGAGATACTTTAATCTAAATTCTATGCCAACACCCTACGAAAATCTGATCCAAAGGAAAAATATTGGCGAAGTCGGTTTCTATGTTTGACATAAAATCAACGGAGAACTCAGCAACAACATTTTATATCCACGGTTAAGTTATTAATGGTATAACAAACAATACTGTCAAATACAACTTTAGATCATAAATAGATCCCATAATCTGTTTCAGTACAACACAGGTCTCATAAGAATTTGCTGGATGCAAGCCGCTTGCAAATTCGCCGCTTTCCAATAGGTCGATGTGTAGATTTTTGGGTAAAGCACTTCTTAAGAAATGGGCTTCTTACAGTTGAAGAAGTAGGGAGAGAAAGAGAGAGAGGATTATGCAAAGAGAGAGAGTGAACAAAACTCAGGGTCATGATGACGGTAAGTTGTAGTGCCTTGACCCGGCGCTAAGTAGGCGTTTTGTGTGCCAAAGACTTAACCCCAAATTGACCGGCGCATCGGTAATATACTGCATGGTTCTGAACCAACATCGGAACCACAAAGAAGTCGCTTACAAAAAGGAATTACCTACACTTGGAATCCTTAGAATTTCAATATGACTCCTACATTTACATGCGAATAAGGAAGGTTGACTGTTATACCGTGACGTAACATCAAAATTAAATGTGCACTAAAGTTATTTTTTTATACGTGGAAGTTTCAGTTACAAACTCAAGAACGAAGTTGCAAAAGCATATCAACTTTCAAGAATTTATATAAGATGTTATTTTTAAAGGTTAACTTAATATACTCCGTGAACGATGAAGTGTTTTATTAGAAGATTCATGGAAAATATTATAATATGGCGAAGTCAAGTCTAGCAGATTCGGTAATTCAAGTTATATATTTTATTAAAAGCAAGGATTGCGATCTTAGTTCTTCGGATATTATAATTATTGAAATCATGACTCAAGCTATTGTGATTACGATAAAAACTATTACATAAAGTGCAGATATATTTAATTTCCAATTTAGTAACTAATATAATGTAAAAACGATATTAACCCTTTACTTATGATTATTTAAATCACTTAATAGAGTCATGCGTTAAAACTGTAGAATTTTTAATAATCACCAGAATTATTGATGACGCCATTACACTTCGGTGTGAATCGCGCCCGCGCAAAAACCGAGCTGAGGTAAATCCCAAAAGACTGGCGGGTTATGTGCAATCCGTTCTGTCGTATTTCAGCTTTTTATTTTCAAACTAAATGTCGGATACTGTATACAAAGTATACCAAGCCGGGATTGAATTAGGACGCCGCGAATTCTCCCAGCTTTAAATCATTCGGGGATTCTTTTTCTTCATACCTACGTAATGGAATGTTCGCGGTTTTTGCATTTTTAATTTTGTAATTTGCGTACGGTGTGAGCGTGTGAACTAGGCAGGACTGATTGTTGGCTGGAATTGTTATTCCAGCCTTTCATGATTTTAAATTGTTGTATGTTTTCGTAATGTTATTTACGTGCTTTCAAATTATTCACATGCACGTGTGTAAATTTTTAGAAATTGTTAATACTGGCGAATTTATTTTATAAGGTTTTCGAACTAATAGTATATACCGGGTATATCAAGACTGCTACCGAAAACGAAGCCGGGTGGTAGTTTCAGTGGCTACAAACAAAATGTAACTAAAAATTTCGCAAAGTAACGCGACAATTTTTTTTTTATTATTTTTCATATATCGTCGAGTTTGGGTGATAAATCCATAGTTTTTGATAAAATAATAATTTAAAGCTTTGCGTAATATAGCGTGCTTAAAAATGAAAGGGTGTACACTATTATTTAAGAAAAAAACTATGTATTTACCACCCTAATACGACGATAGAAAAAAAAAATACAAAATTTAGTTGCATTGTGTCTGAAGTCACTAAAACTACCACCCAGCTTCGTTTACGGTAGCAGTCTTGATATACTCTGTATAAAAGTAATATGTATAGATTCGTTTCTTATGTGACCTACATTTGTAATTCAATCACGGTAGCTTTATATTGAGAGTACACATACGTCCTTCAACATGTATATTTCCGAAGGCAAATGTTTAGTCGATCCGCAAATATTTGTTCCATATTCGGAGAACTCAGCACATTCTATATTATCTTCATCACCCAATTTATCTAATTATATAACCCCATATACTTTCGACGGTAGTGGAGTAGGGTCCTTTATGGTTGATTGAGTTCATTAATCATATGAAAATAAATTTGGATATCTCTGCAGTATTCCCGATGTGATATAGTTAATTAATTATCTTAAGGGACAATTTAGGTCATTCTGTTACTTATAATTATGTTCTAATTACTTAGAATAAAATTCGAAAACGCTGTTTTTTATATTCTTTCACGGTCTCTTTTAACTCTTAAATACTTTGAAAATTGGAACTTATTGCAGACTAGCGGCCCGGCCCAGCTTCGCCCGGGTACAAATAGATTTCTGTACAATAATATGTACGTATAATACATATAAACCTTCCTCTTGAATCACTCTATATATAAAAAAACGGCATCAAAATCCGTTGCGTATTTTTAAAGATTTAAGCATACAAAGGGACATAGGGACAGAGAAAGCGACTTTGTTTTATACTATGTAGTGATGAAAAGAGAAAAATTAAAAGGATTTTTTTTTTAAAATATAATACGTAAAATTCGAAACAGAATATGAAAATGTATGCCTGAAAATGTGGCACGGCATCGGATTTACGTTAGAAAGCGGAAAGTTGTGTTCCTCGAGCAATCTGTCAACACAGATGTAGCGCTTCGATGGTTTCTTACATGTTTACTCTTGGGCCGGCATACTTTTCAAGCGTACGAGTTGTATGAGATTTCATGGCGCTGGGAAAAATTATTTCCTTATTTTGCTACTAAAGAAGATTAATTTTTTTTTGGAAAATCATCATCATTTGGAAATCACAGAACAGTTGAACATGTGTTCTGTCGGTAAAATCACATTGAGGTATTATACTAAAAGCGACACTGTAAATAAAATGAATGTTACAAAAATTAATGATATCCTACCACTCATTTTGTTTCTGTCTCTGTCACACCCACGCAGTAACATTATCTTCGCTCTCGCTTCACTGTGATCCTGTGGGCACACACGCGGAAATCCACTGTAAGATGAGCATACCATTCACTTGAAAGCGATACGACCGCTCATGGACAGTAGCAAAACCAAACACCATGAATCACAAAGCAATGCTTGGCAGTCCACTGCTCTCACCATACTGAGACAAGATATCAAGTCTTAATATTTCCAGTAATAAGTTATTTTGGCTGCAATGTCCTTCAAACCTGAACACATCAGTGTATTTACACATCTGTTTGGCGAGAAAATTGACGATGTAGTGGTACCCAGGCGGCCTCTCATATATCAAAAACTGGTATGTCTTTTTTTTTTCAAAGGATTTTTGATTTTGCAAAAGCAACAAAGTAAACAAAATATTTCTCGTTCGTACCTATATGCAAATTCTGTAATTTGTATAAAAATATTTGGGTTTAAATTTTGTTGCATGCAATATTTGGATAGTGCTTTGAGCAAGAATTGCTTTTCCCTATTTTATATTTATTTATGCTGCGTAAATATTCGGTTCGATTGAAACAGAAAGATAAAGATATTGGTATACAACATTGTTGCGTATTACTACATTTAGATTTCTTCATTTTTATAATAATATTACTACGTTCCAATTGTACTTTCGTTTGTTGTTTCTTCATATATACAGGGCTTATTCAAACTGAAATCAAGAATGAAAATGAAGTCAGCCGCTAGCTGTAGTGACTTGAAGCACAAAACATTTCAGTTTTTTTTTTCTTTGTAATTTTTGAACATTCGTTGTTTTTGAGTGATGAATGCGTAGTTTTTCCTAACAAGAAATATTAATCTATTTAGTTTAAAGACGCAATAGTTAAAATTTAATAATTTACCAAAAACGATGTATTTGCCATCCAAACACTGTGATACTTAAAAACTTTAAAAACCGTCATATATTTTTTTACGATATTTTTGTTGCATTGTGTCTAAAACTACTGCCTGTTTTTGGTATTACATCCTTCCCTTTACTATTTACTAGGGTTCATTTTTAAGGAAGTATTTTACAACTCAACTGTCCTTAATATTATTGATCCTTACATTATTTTTATCAACGATAGTTCTGTTATTACAAATTTTCAATAATGTTGTTGCCTGATATATTATGTATTTAAGACATTATTTACCTACATTTCATTTTCTGCCATTATGTTTTATTATAGAGGTGAATTTTTGATCGTACCGCATGTTTACATAACCAGTCGAACCAATACCATTTTCATGAAGCAAAACTCGTTAAATATGATGAAACCTACATGCTCACACAAAAACTAAATTGTACCTATGTTGCAAATAGTAAAAGAAAATATCTGCCTCCACTTAAGCAGAGTGCTTTGAGTTCATGTACAGGAAGGAATAAAACGAGACGTGGATTTTCTCTCGCAGATATGAATGCCTCCCGATAGGCGCGGAGTAAACCGTGAGTTATGATAGTGCGAGCACATCAGAAAGAATTCAAAGTGAACGATTATGGTAAATAAAATGTTTCTCTTATTCCAAGATGTTTAAATCGTGATATGCGTATTGGTGGTACGAGATTATAAGAGTTTAGTTTCAAACCTTTTTAAAACTATCCATGAATAATGCGGATAAAAACTTATAATCTCGTATCACCAGTACGAAGTAGGCTACTCAAAGAAGGCTTTGAGTTATAGAATATTTTGTTTTCATTTATCTCTCTTCAGCCACAGGAAGCCCACGGCTAAACATAAACGGCCCCCAAGGATTAACCTGTTGTCTTTTTCGCTCAAACTGAATTTAAAATTAATTCGAAAAGGACAAATCATTATCAAATGCTAAAAAAAAATTTATAGTTGTCTTTGAATAAAGTCGTATGTATTTTATAATCATGATGGATATTGATTATAAAATGGCTGGATAAACAATTCGGTTGCGGTAATATGTAGGATAGCTCATTTTTATCAATTTTTTCAGTGATTTTTACTATAAAAACAAACCTACAAAATGTATTTTAAAATGATATACATATATTTCTTTTTAAATAGGTCAGTTTCACATTGAAATCTAAGAAGCAGATCATCTTCTTTAAATCAGTTGAGATTTCTTGAATGAAGCTGTCAAATAAACTGCGCACATATCTAATAGCAAAGTCAACAAATATACGAAGGAAAAGAGAAACACGCCAAATATTTGCCCAAATATTGATACAGTCAGCATAGTAAGACATGGTATTGGGATAACAAGTAGGGACTTAATAGAACGCGGGGTGGAATGTGTTATGAATGTGTACCTACTGTATATTATTAAGCATGTATTTGTATTTGATTCTTGCCTTAAAGTAAGGTTTCTGTATCAGCCCATATACGTCCCACTGCAGGGCACGGGCCTACTCTACAATCGAGAATACGATTGAGAGTGGTTAGGCCGTATAGTCCACCACGCTGGCCTAGTGCGGGTTGGCGGACTTACATAGCATAGAAATTCTTATGAATCCCTATGGTATGCAGGTTTCCTCACGATGTTTTCCTTCACCGTTTTAGTGCGTGGTGATTGACTATCAATACACACATGACTCCGAAAAGTCAGAGGTGTGCCCTGGGATTCGAACCCGCGACCACCGTGAACATAAGGAAAACCACCGTGAAGTAAGGTTTCATATAGGATATTTATTTATTTTATTACAAAATAGAAATAAAAGAGAAAAAACAAAACCTACAAAAGGCGGTCTAATCGCCCGAGGCGATCTCCCACAGACGACCTGGTTGGTTGTAGGATTAGGATAGATGAGAGGGAACGACAATTTTGGAGTACCATGAGGTGTACAAAAGATGAAAAACAACTATAAATATATGAGTATATCTGTAATGAATCAGTATGAAAAATTATGTGTATATAGGTATATATTTTGGACAAAGTCTTTTTTCTGTTCCAAGTGCGTGTTTGCCTGTTGGTAATAGACTAGACGTGGCTGCTAACATATTCACGTGGATCGTGAATTCAAATTCCAGGGCAGCCGGTAAAGGAATACATCGTAAGTAATACTGCCCACCATAGCAGTTTAAACGAATTTCAATGGTGTTTAAAATTTCGCCAACCCGCACCAGAAAAGGACAAAATGAGGAGGCTGTCCTAGTGCGGGTTAGGGGACTTTACATACCATACAAATTCTTACAAATCGCGATTGTATGCAGGTTTCCGCACGATGTTTCCTTCACCGTTAAAGTGCGTGGTAATTGACTATCAATACACACATGACTCCGAAAATTCAAAGCTGTGACCTGGGATTTAAACTCGGTACCACCTTGAACATGTTGGCAACCGCGTCGGGTCCGTTTATCAAGAGGCCACGAGGCACTTCAAAAATGTGGGTACAATCTGATATCATAGGCAGTACAGTTAAAGTACACAATACAGATATGATAATCACTTGCTAGTCGATATAATGCCATCCTGACTTGTATGCGGATGCAATATGTATAGAGTTTCAATAGCTTTGCGTATTTGCTAAATACAATGTACTGAGAATACACCAGCGTAGTCTAAAATGATAATAATATTATATTAAATCCTATTGAAGAAAGAAGAATAGGTAACAATCCACCATACTATTGTCTTTGGTCCTCGAAGTAAATTTGATTTAAAATTAAGAACATGTTATTGTCTCATGTGTCACCTAAGTAAAATCCAATCAAGAAATCTTACGCGAATTTTACTTCTCGATCCCAAACCTTTATTAAAACCAAAATAGACTATATAGTAATATTTATGCTTTAATATGATGAAAATCGTAAATAAAAATTATATTGCAATTTCCAAATGATATCTACCCACCACTGACAGTTGCGGGCCTCCACAAAATTTGCCAGAGGTAAATACATATAATTAATAATATAATAGAAGCCAAAACAAAGCTCGGTTTAAAGCCAACGCGGCCTATGCAGCGTGGACCAAAGTTACACAATTTAACCAAAATATATCTCAGGTACACACAATATACCGTTATGGAGACGGCTAACCGGAACTTATATACATTTTAAAGTAATCCCATCTGTGATGACCATGATGTGGGAAAAATTAAGGATATATTCAGCAACAGTGCATAGTGCATCCAATTTTAAAAAATATATAAATAATTATTTGGTATGTCCTTAAAAAGATTCCTAGTGATACATTCTATTGAAATACCTTCAAATAAATTAGTTCCATAAATAAACTAATGTAAGTATATCTAAAGATATAATATGCATACAGAGATGCCACAACTCTTTTCTAACTCACAGTTAGTAAAATGTATTTTTCTGAAAATATGACAGCGAGTGATATAGCCATGTCGGCTATAGAATGAGTGTCCGGGAAATTGATACGAGATTTTTTATTTAATTTAGATACCGTAAGTCAAGAAATCTAAACATCAGCAACCACTAACCATGAAACACGCAACAATAAAAAAATGTTTCACATTTTCACCTTTGTTTATTCGTGTGGGCGTGAATATCCTACCACCACCAGCAAATATGGTCCCCCGAACCTGTGTACGTACGGACGCAAAACAAGTGCCGCGGTCGCATTCATTACGAGGAGCAAACAAAGTTTGTACCGCCGCGGCAAACTTATGCCCAGGGAGCGAGTACCTAATTAATTGGCGCCTCCACATGTTTTTCCTATTTAGTTTTATGTTTATTAGTTTGTGAGCCTATGTTGATAATGTTGGGATGTTTGGGGTTGGGCTGTATTTTATGCGTGGTAGATTCACGTGAAGTTTGGTTTGTATGTTACTTAATAAATGCAGTAGTTAATAAGTGATTTAGTATGTAAGATGCAATAGGCATAAGACAATATCAGAGACCTCACATTACTCCCGCAAAATGTTATGACGGTGGAGCGAGACGGGTGTATTTCCCTCACTTATACATGAGTTTTGATGGGTTTCGTACTGATGTCATTTATTTTTTACTAGGACTACTACATCCACGTCACATTAAAATTCTATCCGTTCGATAAAGGTGTTATTAAGCATAATTGTTTTAGTGTTCTATTTAAAAAAAAAACATTGATTGTAAAACTCAAATCACACCGCTAACAAACACATTTGAAACAAGCAACGTGCAAACGTGCAGCGCGACATTTTAAAATTGTCAGAATTAAAATTTTGCCAAATGCAAGAAGCTTACCTATACCCAAATGGAGATTGCATTCCGTATAAAACACTGAAGCACAAAAATTTGACCTTGAATGCAGTCGCTGTTTCCTGCTATCCTTTTCTTTAGAGTGAAAATGAATGAAGTTCACGTGAAGTTCATTCATTGTTACCCTAAAGAAAAGGATAGCAGGCAACAGCGACGTCATTCAATGTCAAATTTTTGTGCTTCACTTTTATATACGGAATGCAATCTCCATTTGGGTATAAGCTTCTTGGCCAAATGGTAATATTGACACTGAAGTGGGTAATATAAATATATTTCGTATCTTTTTTTAATACTTTAATTGAGATATCGAAATGCCCATTAGTGTCATACTGTTAAATACAGAATAATTGCTACTTACTGCAGCTAAGTTAATATAGTTTTTTTGGTGCTGAATTCCTTAGGTTGGTTCAGATGTATCAAACCAATGTCTATCTAGAAAGTATGTGTTAATTTTCGTATATTTAGTTCAACAACTGGATCTAAATCTATACTCATCCATCACGCTGCAAGATTTTAAATGAATAAAGCCGGAGTTGTAAATAGTTCATTGTTTATGGGATTACTTTGGCTAATATAGTTGTTTAACTCCCTGCGCGAAAGATTACAACGGCTATGAAATTATCTTGATGTATGAGTAATGCGCGTCTCTCTCAGTATTACTGATTAAGTTTAGACTGTCGGAAAATCATCTGATTATTATTTGTATCTTAACACTCAACAGTCACATACATGGTCCTGACTTCACCCTAAGATCGAGTTTTTTGTCGTGGGTATCAGGAACTTCGGAGACTTTTGAGACCCAACATCCAGACCCGAAACAAATACTTGTGGTTCACACAAATATTCGTCTCGGTCCGGGGACAGAATTCGTGGCCTCTCGTTTTATGGCCGGCGACTTAACAAGTGCGCCACGGAGACTATCAAATTCAATTTCTTAATCATACACGGCATTATAATCTGAATTCTATTTGGAATTCAAGTCATCAAGGTCAAAATTTGTAGCCCAAGCTGCCACAAAATCATTAATACACTTTATGTAATTGCTGAATCTTAAAGTATTAAAAAAAATTACATATCATCTGTCTCCCACTCTGCAGCCGCAGGAAGTGACATACTCCTCACCTAAAGATCTCTATTGACCTGTTGGATGTTTCCTGCATCCAATGACTTACCGCAACCTTAACCAGATCATCCATCCACATATAATAATATAGGTATATTACTGAGACTAATTTCGGCTGCCTCGGTGGCGTAGTTGTGCTACGGTACGGTTACAAAGCCGAAGTTTTGGGTTTCGAATCCTGGGTCAGACAGTCATATTAGATTTTTCTATTAATTATCAGCCCTGAGCTAGAAATTTGTGCCCGATATGGAAATAGGCTCGCCCCCAATCCCATAATGAGACGGAACATACATGGCAAATTGTAGGTGTCCTGGCAATTTTGCCTACTCCTTCTGAGAAAAAGGCGTGAGTTTATGTATGTACGTGTATGTACATAGAATAATAATATATTAGAATGACTTTTCGCCCCATCACTTAATCAGCCTGATTCTTTATTAGATACATACATTACAACTTAATGTCGTTTTGTAGGACAGATGCCCATTAACCTAACGTATGGGCTGATAAACTTCTAAAGGGTCCAATGCATACATTTGACACAAGCTCGCAAATTGCCCAAATTTATGAGAGAACGCGTTCTAGACTGGCAAAAAATCTCATACATAGGTCACACAACCGTTGCTTTTGTATAATAATTTATGGCAGGGTTTTAGATTAAAATTATTTACAACTAAGTTTGTTTAGTGACATCTCTATTATTTATTAATGCCATATATTACATATATTTTTTCAATAGAATGCTTGTAGATTAGAATATTAAAATCTATCATACCAATTTTTTTAAATTATGTAATACCTATCATTGCTCACTAAGTTAGCTTAGTAGACCAACATATCAATCTGTTTCAATCGTTTAAGCTCAAAGCAGGCTTAAGCTCAAAATTGAAGTAGGTAATATAATTTAATATTACCTACTTCATATAGTGCGTGGTGGCCTGTTGGTAAACGGACTAGACGCGGCTGCCAACATGTTCACGGTGGTCGCGGGTTCGAATCCCAGGGCACACCTCTGACTTTTCGGAGTCATGTGTGTATTGATAGTCAATCACCACGCACTAAAACGGTGAAGGAAAACATCGTGAGGAAACCTGCATACCATAGCGATTTTCTAAAAATTTCTATGGTATGTAAGTCTGCCAACCCGCACTAGGCCAGCGTGGTGGACTATATGGCCTAACCACTCTCAATCGTTCTTACGATTGTAGAGTAGGCCCGTGCCCTGCAGTGGGACGTATATGGGCTGATACAAAAAAAAAATATAATTTAATAACTAATTTAATATAACACAATAATTTATTCATATAACTTACTAGCGGCCCAGTTTGGGTGCAGATACACACTTTTTCAAAATGTTCTATCGCGTCTGTTCATCATGGATAATCTAGGATTCTAATGGTGAAGTAATTTATCAAATCGGTCCAGTAGTTTCTGAGCCTGCTCAATCTCGAGCCTGCTTAGCATTGATGCCCACGTATACTGTAAAGGAAACATCATGAAGAATCCTGCAGGTGCTAGCGATTTGCATGAATTTCTATGGTATGTAAAAGTTCGCTAACCCGCACTAGGCCAGCGTAGTGGTCGATATGGCCTAACTACTCTCAATCGTATTCTCCATTGGAGAGTAGACCCTAGCCCTTTAGTGGGATGTATATGGGCTACGGTACGAATACGGTGTAGATACCACCCAAAAACCATGTTAAACCGTCCCTCCATTGCCACTGGAAAGAAGAACTAACAAGCTCATTTTCGCATCACAACATTAAGGACGGGTATTAGAGCTACTTAACAACCCAGGCTAGACCTAATTGTGTAGGATAATGCCCCGTGGCGGCTTGAAGCGACAGCTTGACACAGCCAAGTAAGATCGAGTGGCGACTGTATATTAAACTTGGAAACGTATTAAGTTCAATGTGGAATATTTTTTGATTAAATAGGTAATGGTAAGCCAACATTGAGGTTCTTTGATAGCTGATAAATTAATAGTAAGTTTAGTGGTTGAATAAAAAATAAATAAATGAACCGCCATAAAAAAAGTTAAATTGATAAAAGAACATGTCATTTATCAATTAAACTTTTTTCAAATTTATTGTTTAAATGAATATACATAAAAATAACCAAGTTGACCAAGATTTCGTTTTATAATATAAATCATTATTTTTCATTGTCGAAATATTTATAGTACATCAAATATTAATGATGTCTTACCAATTTGAATCATAGCGTATTAAAGTAATATTACAATGATCAACATCGCTTTTCATAAAAGCCATGCTTACAAGAATTAAAACGTGTAGTGTAATATTTCAGCTTTTAGAAATGTCCGTTCAAAGTGAAGTGTAAATGCCTTGGAGTCTCGCTTAAAGGGATTCCAGAAGCCATTTTAACCGTGCAATATCCAGCCGGACGGACCATGACGTCTTTTGACTTATACTGATACTACGAGGTGCCTGCACTGCCTTTGGCAATGAAACTATTGTTCAAACGAAGTATTAAATTTCTGTTTCGTCCTTCAAAACACCAGACCAAAACCAGCTGTGTAGACCGACTTTAAAACAAAAATGGTATTAATAATGAGACGAGCATTCTATTCAACTGATGGTAAGCGATACGACCGCTCCCGAACAGTAGCAAAACCAAACAACCTTAAATAAAAGCAATGCTTGTGCTCTGTACTCGCCATCTTGAGAGATGAGAAGGTAACTCTCAATATGTTCAGTCTTCGATCAAATATACACTATAATAGATACACAGTTCCCTGTTAATGTTCTGTTAAAAAGTGGGACCTATACATTGAAACGAAAAAGTAAACTAAAAGATCACATATTCCAAATGTATTAACACAAATTCCACCTTATTCCTGGAGCTGAAAGTAGCTTTTCACATAATATTGTCTAAAGTTCTGCGACGTTTTAGGAGCAACGGTCGGTGCGTGACTGAAGGCGAAAGAGTGCTTTAAGCACTTTTTTGGAGCCATTTTCTAAGCGCTCATGTTGTATCTAGTGTATATTTGATCGAAGTGTTCAGTAGTTAATCTGGCTACATTACCCTTCAATCCGTAACAAATGAGTGTATGTACACTACTGTTTGACGAGAGAAATAGACATTGCGGTGGTGGCTACCCTAGCAGCCTCACACAATATGGGATACCTGGCAGAGAGCTGCTCCGCGCACCCCTTTCACCCACCCGCTAACATCTCCCCTCGCTCCCTTCTTACCGCGCAGGCGATACGCGAGTAAAAAGGTTCTACTATACAACCAGCGAATAAACAATATCTACCTACCTTTGACTGTTACCGTCAGCATACTATACGTTGTAAAAATTGCTGATGAAACGTTGGAGCCAAACTTTGGAACAAATGTGTGTTTAATGCATTCACTTTCCTTGTTTCTACCAGCCCATATACCTCCCACTGTAGGGCAATGGTCTCCTCTACAATCGAGTTTGATTGAGAGTGGTAAGGCGTTGTTGGCGGACTTTACATAAAATATAATTTTATATTATGGTATGCGGGTTTCCTTACTATGTTTTCCATCGCCGTTTTAGTGCGTGGATTGACTCTCAAAAAACAAATCCCAGAGCACACCTCCAACTTTTCGGAGTATTGAAATTTTCAAACTGCTATCAGTATATTTAAAAAAAAAAACAAAAAAAAACACGAATTCCATCATAGTAAAGTATATAAAACAGCATAATTATGTTGTCTACATCAGTCTCGATAGCTATTTTCAAAAACATCCAGTGCATTACAATTTTGTAGCGTCGTCGAATAGTGCATCGACCACTTTGATGAACTGAAGTCAGTTATTTCGCCATCCATCAGGGAATTCATATACAAACACCTCCAAACTTTGATACTAAAGTGTCAACCTCTGACAAATCATTTTCACCTCACGAATGCAGTGCAGTGACCAAATCTAACTTTTGAACTCATGTTATATTTACAGGTGGTCACACATAAGGGTTGTCACAATTTTATTAGTGTATTTGATGATTATGTACATTATCATATGTTACATACATATTGAGACTTAACATCTTACGCCTCGGGATGGCGAGTGCAGTAGAACGCCAAGCATTGCTTTATAATTCATAGTGTTTTTTGGTTTGGCTACTGTCCATGAGCGCTATCGCTTACTATCAGGCGAACATGCCCGAAAATAAATGTCGGTTATTCGAACAAACAAGGTAGACGGATGACCTGGCTAAGGTTGCAGGAAGTCGCTGGATGCAGATGGCTTCCAACAGGTCGATGTGGAGATTCTTAGGGGAGGCCTTAGTGGACTACTTGTGGCTGAAATGAGAATGATAAAGTTTAAGAGTAACTTATTTTTCTTAAGATCACACAAAAGCACTTACTGAGAACACATACAATCCAAAATTTATACAAATTGACGATAATGATGTTGATTCGAATAGAATCCCATAAAACATCTTAGGAGGGGAATTAAGCTGGAAGAACTATGGTTGGTATTAGTAACATCTCAGCCATACATACCATATACTATCAGAAATAGAAGCAAGAAGTAAAATATGTATGAAAAACATCCCTTCCAATTCTGTACCATGCAAATGCGGCCTCCAGACAAATCGTGTTATTATTTATTTCAGAAACACCTCACCGAAATATTCTCAGAAACAGGGGATAAAAATAAAATTTTTCCGTTCTCGTTTCTCTATACACTAAAAAAGAAAGCAAGTTTTTTCGTATTCAAAATGTGCGTAATTTTGTGTCGTTTTGTCTGATTTTTAGTGAATTCACGTAGGTCACATATTATTGCTTGCCGAATATAGCACGTGCCTAGAATGCTCGGCGCGGCATGAATAATTATGCCATAGAACTTTAATTTTTTAGCTTCGTAATATAAATTTATCTTTAATGTGGAATTATAAATAAGTGATACTGTATTAGAGATAGCTGTTATATGTACTTTTTGCTACAGGACTTATTGAGTGGGAACGGACCAGTGAACATCATATGTGTTTTGTGTGACATTTTAGTTTCGTTTAATACCTTTTGATAATAAATTGTATGGATATTAGCAATACGATCCTAGTTTATAACGGTTCTAAGGGCAATACAATTTGTGTGAAATTTTCGCTTTTGATGGCGTTATGCTCGGCACGTATTCGAGATACTCAAAATACCATAATTACTAAATAAGCTTCACTGCTCACAAATATGACGATTAAATTATAGATGAATGAAAAGTGATTGCAAATAGCAACCCTATCACTGCTAACAAGTTGGCGCCATTCATTCATATTCAGTCGCCGCTCACTTGAGACATAAAAGGCAATATCAGAGACCTCACATTACTCCCGCAACATGTTATGACGGTGGAGCGAGACGGGTGTATTTCCCTCTCTTTTACTTGAGTTTTGATAGGCTTCGTAATGATGTTATTTAATTTTTAACTAGAACTACTACATCCACCTACATCTCTGTCTAGACTGCTTGTTTATTTTCTGCCGGAAAACATATGATCAGTACTGGACTTCTTCTTTGCATTAATTTAGTTTGTATCACAATGATTGTATTACAATATCTGTACATGTTATACATTTCTATAATCTACACAAATCAACATATTTTTTATTATTTTTATTTGGATAAAAAACATGCAATATTTGAATATTTAAATAGTTATAAAGTACTAAATTTATACGCATAATTAATTAATTCTTAATGCTGAATGTAGCAATTTATTTTAATTTACACGCATAATAATTAGTAAAGACTGCCTCGATGGCGTAGTTGTATTACGGTACGGCTACAAAGCTAAGGTCTCGGGTCCGAATCCCGGGTTAGGCAAAGTGATATCGTATTTTTCTCTTCAGTATCAGCCCAGAGTCAGGAATTTGTGCCCGATATGACGATAGGCTCGCCACCTATCACATTGTGGGACGGAACATACCAAGGCGAAATGTGGGTGCCCTGGCACCTCTGCCTACCCCTTCTGGGAACAAGGCGTGAGTTTATGTATGTATGTATAGTTAGTAAAAAATCTCAAAAGTATGCACAAGTGCCTTAAACATGCTCGATGAACAAACTACTTTAACTCAAATTAATTATTTAAAAATAAATTGTTATCTAAGTATAAGATATAAAACGCATGCTATTTTGAACATAATTATAAGTTTTAAATTGCTTACTTACAAAATGACAGAAGCTATTTAAATTTATCTTTGTATCTAACTTAACCTATCAAATACAACAGTATAACAAGTAATCCGTTGATGCGATGGTATAAAGATATAACAAAAGTATCTTGATAATTTAGAACTTCTATATAAAGGGTATATCAAGACTACTACCGAAAACGAAGCCGGTTGGTTGTATAAGCGACTTCAGACATAATGCAATAGAAAATTTTGCAAAAAAATGCGATAATTTTTTTTTGGATTTTTTTTCCTATATTTGGTTGGTAAATACAATTTTTTCATAAAATAATAGTGTACACCACATACATAAAACATTTTAAATTATTATTTTAGCAAAATCTATGGATTTAACACCCAAAAATGACGATATTTAAAAATCATTAAAAATTAATGTCGCGTTTCTTTGCGAAATTTTTAGTTGCATTGTGTTTGTAGTCACTAAAACTTCCACCCGGCTTTTCGGTAGCAGTCTTGATATACCTGGTATAAAATATCACAGTTTTTCAATTTCAATTTGTTGTAGTCCTAAATCAACCTAAAATAGGTGACATGTAATTCGGTTGTAAAGAGATCGAACTCGAATATGATTAAAATCGGCAGTCTAGGGTTAAAGTGACACACTGTACTGAATTTTTGGACTTCCGTTGGTATTCAGAGGAATAATATTAGTTATCATTTACACATATTATAGTGAAGAAAAACACGGTGAGAAATCCCGTATTAATGAGAGTTTTTTCAAAAACTTTGAAGGTAAGTAGGTATATAATTTTTTCTTAGGTTAGCTGTACAGACTAAAAGGTTATTTCAATAATTATGCCCAGAAAACGAGTGATCGTAAAATTATATGTCTGCAACAAACTACGAGAGTTGCCATAACCGCCTTTATGTATGGAATAAGGTCACACAAAAAGAAATAAAACGAACAAATTAAGCGAAGAGTGTGTAATTGTTGGCTTTTAATTATGGGCCTACACAAAAACCTTGTTATGTATTTAATTTTGTACATTTAAAGATATATTCCAATCCTTTTATATACTATCCCTTTGTTTTATAAGAGTTCCAACACAAAGGCCTTCAGTCATTGATACTTAATCGTTCGTGAAAAACTATTCATCTGATATGGACTTATGTTCAAAGAGTTACTCGGCTTATAGACATTGGATTTGTGTGAAATCGCCATGGATAGTGACTTCTTCATACCTACACTCTTTAGAAATATGTGTAAAATTAAAAGATTCGTAGTTGGTCTTTCACTTTATGCTTAGCTGGGAGGATTTATTTTATCCCTTCGATTAGGTACTATATTATAAAAATAATGAATAAATTAATACACCCAACATTTACATACATACATAGTCCATGTAGATATAGTCCTTACCCCGCACTAAGATCAAGTCTTGAGTCGTGGGTATCAGGAACTACGAGAGACTTTTCGGTCTCACAAACACCCAGACCCGAAACAAATACCTGTGGTTCACCGAAATGTTTGTTTCACTTCGTGAATCGAACCTGCGGAATGTCGTTTTACAACCGACGTCTAACCATCTGCGCTACGGAGGCTGTCAAAATTTATGATTAAATTGAGATGATGATTAAATTCATGATAACCTAGTTAATTATTTTTTTCTTCAAATGCCAGATTTAATTAAAATAAGTTATTGAAATTACATAATCTTTTATACGCGGGATATATTTTCATTATTGAAAATTTAAAGCCCCTGGAGTTATATTTCCAACAAATATATTATTATTATTGCTCACTTCTCTTGTGTAGACGGCGATTAGTAATACAAGAGGATTTCGATACTTGAATGAGTGCTTGAAAGAGCTTATCTTCTTATTGATGTAAAACTATTCTAAAATACTACGATATACCTGAAAAGTTTGCCAATACATTTTCGACCTAGGTATGCTAAAAACTACAGTTAAACTGTTCATGCAGAAAGTATCAAAATTCTTATCTTTTAGGGGACTGACAGGGGTAGAAACCTGAACAGTTATGAAAATACACGCTCCAGTATAGTGTAACATTCAACTGAACAGGCAAAACTGTCAGGTATATGTTTCCGTGTAACCCTAGCTTAAGTTTTCTGTTTTGCTAATCATTTTATGTTGTTGGCGGCATACAAAGCAATTCAAATTATAAATATTTTTTTTATTCGGATACAGATTTTTTTCGACGTCCCCGATAATCTATGTCGTCTTTTGAAGCTCTGATAACGTGTAAACAAAATATCACAAAAAATTGGTTAACTAATTTATATAAGTCATGGTTCAACAACAATTCCTTAATCTCTTTAGCTTCTACTTTCCGAGAAATTGTAAAATAAATATCTCAAGACCACATAAGTAATTTCGTATAAAACATGCCTTCCTGTTTCACCTACTACATAATTTAAAATGTTTAATATATTAAAAGTTATCTACCTTAGAAAATTACTCTCGCTCGCTAAAGAAAATGTATAAGTTGACACATCCTCTTTATTGTGTCATAAACATACGCTCAGCTGATCCACATTAAGTTTATGTTGCGTAGTTCCTGTAAAAATATTATTTTACGAAAAGTCTAGGGTAAATCTGCGTACAATTATAATCTTTTTTGTTAATGTCGCTTGTTTTTGAAAACCTTTAAATAATAAATAATTGGTGACTTGCTTCAGTTGTTGACCTACCTAGTAGTGTAGTGCGTTTCAAACTCATATGTACATATATATGTATATGTCATATGGATCTTTTACCGTTCCGGCTGTTCGCTTGTGGTACACGTTGCCATTGATAATTCGACAGGCACCTTCGCTGAACGTCTTGAGAAATAACATATAAAATAATTTTCATTCCAAATTATATCATACGTAGTTCTTTGTGTGGGTTATATTTTATTGATCTTGTTATGTATGATATACTATACTATTCGTATGTATTAGTTTAATATTGTTAACATTTGTGTTTATATGTTTTGTTTACGCAATCAACTGGTGTGGTCGCGGTCGGTATTCCTATTGTCTGGACATTTAACATCAATTCATATGAGGAGACCACTAACCTGGATATCCACTGCCGTTTGCTGGATGATTCACTAACACATGGAGCCTCGATGTCACACCCAAGGGGTACAGTAAAGATATTGAAAAATATCACACGCCGAGATGTTTGTTATGGCCGACCGAGTGCCGAAGTGACGGGCGGCGCAACGCCCCTCCCGACTCCATAGTTTTGTAGCCTACCTACATATAAAACGATAAAAAAATGCCCGAACATGTTTCCTTTTTTAAATATTTTTCTACTAATAAGTATTGTTATGAGTTACGCATACACAAGAAACACCCACTTATAAATTTTCTTTAATGTTCTACTCTATTGTTAAATGGTTGTCTGGAAGAGATCGCTCTTAGCGATAAAACCGCCAGATGTTCACTATTTAAGGTTTTTCTAGTATTTTTGTTATTTTATGCTGTTCAATAGTTTGATGTTTAATACATGTTGTGACGCCTGCAGGTAATATATTTAGTATGTTGTATTTGATACAAGAAACAATGTAATTACCTACCATTGGATGTCCATAAATAAATCAAATAAAATAAAGTGTTGTGCATCTGTATCTGTATTTGTATATCCAAATGTGTTGGTGTTAGGAATATGTTCCTGTTATGACAATAGGCTCGTCCCCATCAGATTGTAATTCAAGGTGTTGTTTGGTTTTGCTACTGTTCATGAGCGGTCGTATTGCTTACTATCAGGCAAATGCAATGTTCGTCTCGCCATTCATTGCATTAAAAAAATGCACACTTCACAATTACATAACATATTTTATCAATTTTGGATTATTTCTTCCATCGATGATATAATATATTGTTCATATACGATATCTTACTATCACAAACATAAAGGTTATATATAATGTTATCAATAGATCCATTCAATTCAGTGTGGGTAATAGTACAGACAACGTATTCTTTATCGCAAATTATGATAAGAGCCTAAACTGAAGTAGATAATAAGGCATAGTAAATCGGTCAAAAGATAACTCATATTCGGGTTTAGGTGTTTGTGAGACCGATAAGTCTTTGTTATTTACTGATAACCACGGTACATGAGTCGATCTTAGTATGGGGTCAGGACTATACATTTGACTGTGGAGTTTATTTAATTTAATTATTTAACACTTTGTAGAAATTTATATAGTACAAATGGACTTAATACCTAAGGGCATTTTCTCCCAGTCTACCTTAGAGTAGTGCAGTAATTTTGTTACTACAAAGTCATTCATTCTTTTGCAATCGATTACTTTAAATAATTGTGCGATATGAGGATCCACTTGGACCATGTAACAATATTTTCAAGTTGAATTAGGTACTTTGTTAAGTATTCAGAAGTATGTGTAATCAGTTTTTAATTTAGGCATTTTATTAAGGCAGTTATAAGTCTAATAATTTTTATTTCATCACCAAAAATGTTTGGTACTTATCTTTTTCATGTGCTGACACCTGCTTGGAATGTGGACAGACGAACTGGTTTAGGTTGCAGGAAGTCGCTGGATGTAGGCCATAGGCCGCCTCCAACAGGTCAATGAGGAGATCCTTGGGGGAGGCCAATTTTCTGCAGTGGACTTCCTATCGCTGAAGATAGAGCGAGAGAAAGTAATCTACTTATGGATGAATATGGTAATGTTGAATCCTCGTCATGTATAATGCGGGATTGTGTAGAATACATATGAAAAAATACATTCGAAGGTCGATCACAGAATGACGGAATGCCAACGTAAAGTGCGAAGTCATCATTCAAATTGAACAAATGTTTGGGCATACAACATTTAAAAGAAATATCTCTAATATGGTTAATATATTACTGTCATATTTTTTAAGTGATTTTAGCACATAAAATAAGCCCACATACATTCCACTGCGAAGCACAGGCGTCACTCATTCTCGGTTCTAGCTTTGGTAACTTACGCCCGAATACTGGAACGCCATTCAAATAATAAGTTGCTCTTAACAGCGCATAGGCCACTTAGGTAGTAAATTTAATCGGGATTAACGTAGTTAAGCGCCATTTATATTTAAGTTGCGTTCCAGTATTAGTTGGGCGTTAGTGTGGTCTGGTTGGCTTATACCTTATACTTAACCTACATCTGGATTTACTTATGCAGGTCCTTCAAAATGTTTATTCATTTAGTATGTAGCAGTGTATATTTATTGATTCTTGGTTTGAATAGACAATCCGAATGTTTTTTTTTGGCTGGAGAAATAAGTTACTGTGACGGAAATTTGTAGCATAGTAACAGTACTAATAAAATAAGTTCACCCAATTTTTTTGTTTATCTATTTCCATAAAATTCATGTTTTTAAAGAATACCTAGTATTTATTTTTTATAGTACATACTATAAAAAATAAATACTAGGTTCATAAAACAAAGGTTCGACAAATGCTCGTCTGTTATTGAATTGTATACTAGTCTAAGACCAATTGTTACATTGTTACTATAACAGCCCATTTACATCCTATTGCAGGCCATGGGCCTCCTCTACAATCGAGAGTACGATTGAGAATGGTTAGGCCTTCAAGACTACCACGCTGGCAAAAAACTCGTGTCTATATGGGATGCCCAAAAATAGTAAGAACTAAAATCACAATTCTTGTCAAAAAATCTTCTCACATTTTTTTCAAATGATGTAAAATGTCATCTGAGGTTATAAGAAACGTGTTGGTTAAAATAAGTACAATATGTCAATATCGCCCTGTAAATCATAATAATTCTCACAAATTCGCTATAATATGCAAGGTTTCCTCACGATGTTTTCCTTCACCATTAAAATGCATGGTGATTCGTTGCGTGGCAAGACTTCGAAAAGTTAAAGGTGTGCCCTGGGATTGAACCTGCGTTCAACATGAGTATGTTGGCACTCATGACTGATCCATTTACCAACAGGCCACCTTGTACTTACATTTATTTCTCTATTACCGTAAAATTTCCTGTTTTTAAAGAATGGTATTTACTTTTGTAGAGTAGACCTATTAATGTTTTAAAAGTGTGTGCGCCTGTTGACACGTATCATTGGATTAAACCAAAAATATTATAGATACACTATGCTATTGGTGTACCAAATATAATTAATAAATAGCTGGCCTTTTCCGTGGCATAAGCGTAAACATCAATATGAATGGAGATAACCAGTGGCCTGCTTTAACATTCACTACTCTGTACTCACTCGTTTATCGACCGGTGACCGGCGCGCGCGTCTAAAATGTATAAATTCATATTATTATCAGTATTATGTTCATGTGTGAGTGCTTACAAAGTGCTTGTGGCGTTCCCTTATCCGGGAAAAAGTCATTCCATACTGGGAGAAGGATATGTGAGACTATTGTTGGAAGCTGGACATGATGTAAGTAATATTTAAAAGAATAAATATCTTGGAGCTTGCTTGTATCAGCTCTTAAACGTCCCACTGCAACGCATGGGCCTCCTCTACCAACGAAAGTACGATTGAGAATAAAAATAAAGTGTTAATTCTGTTAATATAAAACGAACTTTAAAGTGTTATTTAAATTAAATGAATTCCATATTTCAATCGTATTAATTTGGCTATATGGAGGTTGAAATAGTATACTCGTCATTGCGGTATTAATGGTTTGGTATAATTAATTGAAAACATTTTGTTAATATTGATTTCAGTCGAAATTTAACTACTATACATTCATTGTACATACAAAAGTTGTTTAACAAATGAAACGTCGAAGCTGATGTTTCTAAAAGTAATCGTAATAATAAGAGACATTGTATTGTCCATAGTGCAAGATAAATAAATAAATAATAAATAACACCCAACAGTCACGAACATAGTCCTGACCCCACACTGAGATCGAGTCTTGTTTCGTGGGTATCAGGAACTACGAGAGACTATTGGGTCGAAAAAATAATTAAATAAATGACAATCAATTTCCATATATTTACTAAAGAAATCGACATAAATTCTGTATTCTATAATTGTTATAATCAATAATCAATTTGCATGTCCTTATTAAAGAAAACAATATACATTGTATATTCTAAAACTGTTGGATGAAGATCACAGACTAAAAGTCAAGGTAACATATTGACCGCTTTCAAGGCACTTAAAAGAATGATTCCGAGGCCAGAATAATAATTTACAAAAAATACAACAGTCGCCAATTGTGCTTATACATTACATAAGAAGATCTGGTATCCATACCAAAAATAGAATAAACATCGTCTCGATGCAATAAGATGTTAAAGAATCACTGAAATTAACGGAAGCAGCTTATAAAGAATTTAGACTGACTGAGTTGTTAGTTATTTTGTAGCTCAAATACACATTGACGTACTTATAAATATGATCAATTTGTAGACCAGGGGTGGCAAAACTTTGTCTATCAACGTGCATTTTTTTATAAATGTATACAGAAAATATCACATTTATGATATTTTTAATGAGGTCATAGACGTGCCGTCAATAAAATTCGACTTACTTATTAGTGGGAAAAATTACGTATACTATAATCAAAAACAAGCTTGGAGTATGATTTCTCATTTTGAGAAAATTTTCATAATGGATTATTTAACATCTGTTTCTTATTAGTACAGTTGTGTGGTGTTCTGCTAAAATATTAAGTCATTGGTCCGTTATCCCTGGTCAATGTATAGAATCAAAGAAAATGTAAAATTAAAGCAAAAAAACCTCTATTTTAAGTATAAATTGTGTTCTGTTATTTAAACCGAATACAATATAGATCATACATATATCAGCCCATATACGTCCCACTGCAGGGCACGGGCCCCCTTTACAATTGAAAGAACGATTGAGAGTGGTTAGGCCATGTAGTCCACCACGCTTCTTGTGCCGATTGGCGGACTTTACATTTACAATTCGCTATTGTAAACAGGTTTCTTCACGATGTTTTCTTTGCCGTCATAATACAATAGTACAATAATAATAAAATAGTAGGTGGCCGTTATGTAATTAATTTCAAGTATTATCTTGTCTTATCTTGGATATAATCTAAATCGAGTACGATTGCAATTATCGTACAAGGCTTAATAATGCGTGAATAAGCAATAAAAGTGATATATTAATGTAGAGTGGCTAGTCATAGTAGTCTTGATTAGTCAATGCTCTGTCTCGTCAACACTGGGATGTGATAGGGCGAGTCTGTCGCCAAAGCGGACACTAATTCACAACTCCAGGCTTCGAACAAATATACACTAGATACACAGTATTTTTTTTTTATTGCAATGTATGGCGAGACGAGCTTGCCGTTCACCTGATGGTAAGCGTTGCGACCGCTCATGAACAGAAGCAAAACCAAACAACACCTTGATTTACAAAGCAATGATTGGCATTCCACTGCGCTCGCCATCCTGAGACATAATATGTTAAGTCTCAATATGTCCAGTAGTTACTCTGGCTACAATGTCCTTCAATCCGAAACACAACAGTGCATTTAAACTGCTGTTTGACGGGAGAAATAGACATTGCGGTGGTACCCACCCAGGCAGCCTCTCACATATGAGAGACCTACCACCAGTAATCAGATCCCTGTAAATGTTCTGTTAAAAAGTGGCACCGAAGCATTGAAAACAAAAAAAGTAAACAAAAAGATCACATATTCAAAATATATTAACACAAATTCCACCTTATTCCTGGAGCTTAAAGTAGCATTTCACATAATATTGTCTAATGTTCGGTGACGTTTTAGAAGCAACGGTCGGTGCGTGACTGAATGCGAAAGAGTGCTTGAATCACTCTCTTTTGGTGCCATTTTATAAGCGCTCATCTTCTTCATATCTAGTGTATATTTGATCGAAGACTCCAGGCTGATAATGAAACACTAAACTCAAAAGATCATTTTTACAAGCACAGACACACTCAGAGCTAAAATGAGTTGAAACATGTATTGTAGTTTCCAATCGTATTATTAGCTACCCTCAACTTTGGATATAAATTTTATTTAAAATGCAAATGAAATGAACATTAACATATTTATTAAACCTATAAAATGCCATTATTAATCAAGTTGTTTAAATTTAGTCATTTTTTCTTTTTTCACTACTTAACACCCGGTTCACAAGGCTGGTTTTCGCTACAGAAGAACAGGCAAGAAACTCTAGCGTTGCTCTTATCAAAACAAATTTACAATATAGCGATTATACAAGAGCTTTAACGGAGTTGATTTCAGTTCATTTCATAATATATTAATTATGTATGTATCAGCCCATATACGTCCCACTGTAGGGCACGGGCCTCCTCTACAATCGAACGATTGAGAGTGGTTAGGCCATATAGTCCACCACGCTGGCCTAGTGCGGGTTGGCGGACTTACATACCATAGAAATTTTATAAATCGCTATGGTATGCAGGTTTCCTCACGATGTTTTCTTTCACCGTTTTTGTGCGTGGTGATCAATAAGAATAAGAATAAGAGAATAAGAATAATTTATTTGTGTAACATAAGTAGGTACATTGATGATCTTAAATAAATATTATGAGCTCTATGTTTTGCCATAAAGGCGTACAAATATTAATATTAAAAATTTTACAGCTACGAATTACATTGATAATAGTTAATTATTATTAATTTAAGATAATTTACATTGACAATAATTTAAAATACAATTACGCAAAATAAAGAAAAATAAAAACACTTATTCTAACATATCATTTAGGAACTGTTCAATACTGTAATAACACTTATCAATTAACATTTTAAACAGCGTTTTTTTAAATTTAGTTAAAGTCATATTCTTCAGATCGTCAGGTATTTTATTATAAATTTTTGGAGCCATACCAAAGAAACTCTTACTCACCAAAGCTGTTTTGCATTTTACGTGACATAAATAGTTGATTTTTTTGTTTATAAATCCAATGCGCACGTATTGGATTTTTTTTATCTTCAGTGACTTTAACAAATATGTTAGGATTGCTCTTCACAAATAATGCTGTTTCTAATATGTATAAACTTGGTAAAGGTAGTACCTTAAGAGACTTGAAGTATGGGATACAGCTATCTGTTGTTTTTAGATTGCACATTGATCTTATACATCGCTTTTGTAATTTAAATATAAGCTCCCTATGAGTTGATAGTCCACGGAAAATAATACCGTACCTTAGCACTGAGGCAACTAGCCCATGATATGCCGTTAAAAGTGTATCAATATTAACTTTCCTTGACAACTGAAACAGTAAATAGGCGGCTTTGCTCAATCGTTTACATAACTCTTCAATATGGGTCTTCCAAGTGAGTTTATTGTCCAGCATAATACCTAAAAACTTAGTACTACTGACTTCCTCTATATCATAGTTTTGAAATTTAACACTGACTGATGTGTTTGGAAGGCGTTGGGAGAATTGCATAACTTTAGTTTTATTTAGATTTATGACCAGGTTATTATTTTTAAGCCACAGTCAATACACACATGACTTCGAAAAGTCAGAAGTGTGCCCTGGGATTCGAACCCGCGACCACCGTGTACATGTTGGCAGTCGCGTCTAGTCCGTTTACCAACAGGCCACCATGCACTCGCATATTAATTATAATATTGGTTAATTGATTTTGTACGACTGAGTTCACTGAAGTAGCCCAGAACTCGAAATCGGTATACACTGATCTGCCAAAGCAATGAATATACCAAAGTTTCAGAGTAATTAAAAGTTATTATTATAAGCAAATCGAGTAGTCTTGCAGCAGCACTCTTTCACGAGTTTATTATTCTAGTCTATTATAATATTGTTATAACTGATCATACCAACCACTCATGGAAGCATGAAAAAATGCTTTCATCTAACAAGGTAATATTCCGCCAATTTATCTTTTATTTACGAATCCACTTATCTATTTCGGGCTATCATAACATGTTTATGTCATATTTATAGTTGCAAGTCATTTGTATCCACATCCTTATCTCAATGCTTCCGCTTAGTGATATTGGGAGTAAATTAATGTTAATGCACTAGTTGGTTTGAAGTAGTTACCAAGACATAGTATTCAATGTTCACTATCATAATGTGCCAGTCATTCCTGTAGATAAACATAGCTTCCTCTAATAATTTCACTTACTTATGTTGGCTGTCTACCACAGATCACTCCCAATTTTTACACATGAGCACATTACAAATTCGTTGCGTATGGAACCAAAAAATTATCAACTAAAATAAATATATTAGCAAGCATAACACAAGGCGTTGGCGTTAACCTGTTACGTAGACAGTTGGAAGTGATCTGTGCTGTCTACGTAACAGGTTAACGCCAACGCCTTGTGTTATGCTTGCTAATATATTTATTTTAGTTGATAATTTTTTGGTTCCATACGCGACGAATTTGTAATGTGCTCATTACCAAATTCAAATCTTAAAATAGATGTAAAGAATATTGTCTGCATGTGAGTATTTAATAAATTTTGCTGTGGGTTAAATAATACGTGGAGATTCCAAGACACTTGCTAAACTTCAGTTCTATGTGTAATAAAATGCATGCCGATCCATGGCTTAATGACTAGCAGTGGCGAGTATAAGTGTATCTCTACTATTTATTTGTAGCCAGAGTAACTACTGGACATATTGACACTTAACAACATCTGTATATGTATGAAGATGGCGATCGCAGTTGAATGCCAATCATTACTTTGTAATGAATGGTTTGGTTTGCTACTGTCCATGAGCGTTCTTATCGCTTACCATGAGACGAACTGAATGCTCCTTTCGCTAATTATTCAAATAAAAATGAGATTATGTCTTAGAGTTTCAGTGAAGGATATTTTGTTTCAGGTAACGTACATAACACCGTTTCCTCTGCCAGCGCATCCAAAACTACGCCAAATAGATGTATCGTCATTAAGAGAAGGATTTCCTTTGGGTATTATTTTTCTTTTATTCTTAACTTAATGTTTTTAATTATTTTTCGTAGTACTGCATTATTTTATTAATTTACAACTCTTTGTAAAAAAATCGTAGTCAAGCATTTAATACGTATATTACTTCTATACTTCCATAAATCTATGTTATTCCATTAATATTTGATGAAAATCTTCAGCTCCAGAATATTTTTTCTAATAGAATATAACTTAATAAATTTTAATTCATTACTACTGTACCTTTACATTGTATTTTTTAAATGACGTATTTGAACCAAAATCAAATATTCCAGAACCAGCATTAGACTTCAAAAAAATGCTGAACAACGAAGTAGACCTGACTGATATGGGCAACATGTACACTGTAATGCAAGATATAGCCAACAACTCGATAACGCATCCGAACGTGCAGAAACTCATGTTGGATACTACTGAACAGTTCGACGTGGCTGTTGTGGAATGGCTTTACTCAGACCTATATTGTGGGTGAGGTTATAGATGATCACGTTTGCTAAGTTTAGAACAAAGGGAGATAATCGTTGTATCCAATTTCTGTCTGTAAAATTTTGAAAGTATTTCGGCTTTTTAGATAATATCACGCCTAACTTACTTTTGTAACATTATTTACTGTTAAATTCTAAAATTTAAGTGGTTATACTTAGTGCGTAAATAAACACACCAATGACGTGAAGACCATAAGTTGTACATCTTGCATCATAGGATTCAGAATCAACAAATTTTTTATCCCAAGCTCGAACATAATTATATTATCACCCAAGAAAAAAAAGTATTGATATTTAATTATTTACATTAATTTATCGTCCATATTTCAGCTTCGCAACAGTATTTAATTGTCCATTCATTTGGTCATCTTCTATCGAGCCACATGCAATGATCTTAAGGCTGATTGATGACATCCCGAACACGGCATACACGCCAGATCACATGGCCCCTATGGAACCACCGCTAACATTCGTGCAAAGAGTCGGAGAGCTGTGGAGAATATTTGACTTGACTTACAAAAGATGGTAAGTTTTTAATTATTAATAAGTAACATACGTATACTTAGGCCAGCGTGGTAGGCTGTATGGCCGAATCTCCCTTTACTGTACTTTTGATTGTAGAGGAGGCTCGTGCCGTATGTAAGCTGATACCCGACAGTACAAAATATATTTCTTTGAAACGGTAGGAAAAGGTGCTAGTAATGCTGGTTTTATATCGCCGAGCTCTTTTGATCCCAAATCCGTTGGTATTAGAATATGACAGTGAAGGATACATTATTGAATTGTCCCACCTAGGTAATCTTATGATGACATCAAAACTCAAGTAGACTCCAAGGCAGCCAAGGAGGTCACTATTTTTATTTTACTTCCAAATACCATGGAATAAACAAATGACAGTGTATCAAATTATCATTATATAAATAAAATCCTTAATTTCCCCAACAGGCTTTTAGAAAGTGACGAAGAAACAATCTACAAAGAAGGTTACGGCCCTGCTGTGGCTAAAAGGAGTCGTCAACTGCCCCCGTACGAGCAAGTGAAATACAACGGATCGTTTGTACTGGGAAATTCCCACGTGTCATCCGGTTTAGCTGTGCGTCTGCCACAAAACTACATCCCTATCGCCGGGTACCACATCAATCGTAATGTTCCTGCTTTGCCTGAGGTAAGATGTTTCTGTAATTGTTTATTAGATTTACCCGATTGTTAGACATTGAAGCAAAATATTGTTTTTAGATTTTGTTGTTATTTTATTTTTACGGTAGTTAAATTGTAGTAGTCACTGCTCGGATGACTAATATCTCAGTTCGACTCGTGATCACGAAAGCTATAAAGTGTGTGTAAGTTTATTGTTTGCTGAATTTATTATATAATTATAAAACTAGGAATATATGTGTTTGTGAGACCGAAAAGTCTCTCGTAGTTCCTGATACCCACGACACAAGACTCGATCTTAGTGTGGGGTCAGGACTGTGTATGTGACTGTTGGGTGTATTTATTTATAGTTTTAATCAAATCTCCTGGCAATTTACCTGCTCCAATGGTTGTTTAGAAGAGAACAAATAAAGTGTTTTTATTATTATTATAAGCCTTCGTAAGACTTGTCCATAAAAACTAAAGGTAAATGAAAGTCTGAGTCACTATTTATGAGCGTGTCTGAGAAGGCTTCACAAAAATGAGACATGTATAAAGTCTACTTTGAAGGCCAGAGTGGTGGATTAAACAATCTATTCCCGATAAAAATGATACTATGCAAGTGGCTAGATGTACTGCTATAAGGTAGAATTTACTGGAATATGAAATGAAAAATATGATGCGATGACCCCTTGTAATTAAGAGTTCATGGTCGTGTAAACAATTAAATCGGCAAAAATATAGAGAGGTTACGATATGTATGTATATGATATCTGTTTTTATTTAAAAGTAAAGTGATATCAGAATAATTGTAATCAAGTATGATATCATAATTTTAATGCAAATATCATTACAAATTATCAATAAAACTTAAATAACAAAATATAAAATTAGAAAACATGTTTTATAAATTCATATCGCAAAATACGATTCATGCAAAATAAAACCAGATTAAAGAATCTTGTTGAAAATATGTTTCCGCATTTAAGAACATCTGCGTACCGGAAAATATTTTGCGTTCTATCCCAAATTACGTGTACAAATAAAATACGCTTCATGCATTTACAAGCATGCCATAAACAATAAAACATCTGACTTATATTTATCTTTCTCATCACAATTTTGTTACACTATAACTAATTGTCTCTGTTGGAGTAATAATTTAAAGACATACGCCTTTACTACATGTACCACGTCGCTCCGCAAAGTTCGCAACTAATTCTCCATTGATACGAATGCCACGAACATACAACTTGGAATTCAAAGATGCAGATTTATTCTTTTTTTAAAATAAAGCTTCCTTCAAAAAACACGTTGTTAAGTCTATTATTGACAAGACTGATTGCTAATAGTTGGGGTTCATACTGCTATAGGCCAATTCACACAATACAAATGTCAAAATGCACAAAACACTTTATATCTTCACTATTTACATCTACGTTTTTTTTTTTTTTCTGTTTACTTATCACAGATCTAGCATAAAACATCCTAATTACGGTTAGTTTTTACATACTGATTTTCACATTTGCTAATGTAGCTTTTGATTATCATTTCAGATTTTATATTACTAATTTTCTCTTTGTCTGCGATATTAACATACTATCAAGTAATAAGATGGAAACCTTTTATTAGCCTTATTTTTTGTAAATATTATTAGAATAAGATACACATTCTAAACGCCAACGGCTTTCTTTAATAAATAAAATAAAAATAAAATAAAAAGATGGTTCTATGGTAGGTCTATGTAGATAAATATTGAAGCAAAGAGATGTTGACTGACACGATTTTATAATAAAAGTCCAATAAGTAAGGCTAGAAACAAATTCTAATATTATCATAATAGTTTTTTCCCGACCCTTTCTCCCACGTACAACAAACTAGTAGAACCAGTTGTCATCGGCAGCATTCCGTATAAATGTTATGGGCCAAGTGATTAATGCGAGCAGTATTCATAATGCCCGGGCAGTATGAATATTGCCGAGCCATATTGGGCCAAGTGATTAATTATAATCTAAACTCACCTATTTATCACATTGCCCGGGCATCATGAATATGGCTACATGATGATCGGGCAATGGGATTCATAGGTGATTTTTTACGTGGTGTGCTGCCGCATTGTCGCATCTCCGATAGACCCATAAATTAGAAAGGTTGAATTGATCTGCTTATGTTTAGTTATGTTTTAACGACCGAAACATTATCTTCAGAAGAAAATTAGTGTACCATGGATCAGTTAGGTCGACTGTGCCCCAAAACCGACTTGGAACACCCCGACTTCACGTAGTCTTTTGGGTACTGACCCTAGAGTGTATATAAAAAGCCGGAGGCGCGGAGGAAGAGCAGCCCCCGCCCGCTGTAACGAAGGATAGGCATCCGTGCGAGCCGTAGCTAGCGTAGCCGGAGGCGACCAGCAAGCCGAAGCTGCGGAGGTGAGCATGGGTGTCTATCTTTTGTTACGCAAGGGCGAAGGGGCTGAACTTCCCGTAGCGCCGGAGACGATGTAGAAGCTAATTTGTATTGACAACAAGTGAAAAAGTTTGAAGGCTAGGTTGCTATAATAGATATTTCTCAAGAATAGTGCGTTACCTTTTCATGGGAGTGGTACCAGGGGAGGTGCGACACTCCCCCTTCCCCTCCACTCCTCCCAACCCACCCTATCGTGCTGCCTTATTCTAAATTCTACCACTTCGGCTCATTGTTTTGATTTTGATTCGCTTTTTATCACTCTGCCCATTAGGCACTTAGAATTATTCATAGTGCCCGGGCAATGTGATAAATTGATTGGTTATAATCACATTGCCCGCTCTTATTGGGCATTATTCATATTGCTCGGGCACTATGAATAATGCCGGATTAATCACTTGGCCCATAACATAAATACTACCTAGCGACCTTCAAAAAATGAGCGTATTCCCATCTTAAATGCCGGCAACGCATCTCCATGCCCTATGGTGTTGCAGATGTTCATGGGCGGCGGTGATCACTTATCATTAGGTGAAAAGCATTAAAAAAAATACACAAAAAAATCTCCACAGTGTTATTAAAACAACCACAACCGAGGTTACATTCCTTCACAGTCTGTTATGGGAATTTCGTAGCCTCGCAAAAACATCGGTATGTTTTTAAGACGTTTCTATCTCTAAAACCATGTTTGTTATTTGTTGCTAGCGATTTTAACTGCAATTTAGTACCTATATTAATGCGTTTAAATATTCATATCACATCAATATGTTAGCACGCACATGTTATACATTTTAATGGTGTCGTTTATATCGTATGTACTACTATTAAATACTTATTACCGTTAGATAAAATCTAATGTAGATATTATTGTGATATACGTTAGATAAACAAAATTAATAAAAAATTAAAGACAAAGATTTCTTGAAACATTTTCAAAGATTGTTCCAGTTATTATTTTAATATCTTTAATGACTTCGCATTTAAGTAACCCATGTCAATTAATCAAGATTTTTCGATGACACTTAAAGCACTATGGCACAGCACAACATTTGAATATGGAAATAATTTAAAGTTCATTTAATGCCCATGAGGAGCAAATATTATGTAATGTATAAAAAGCAACCTAACTTTATGACAGTCACTTAAGAAATTATTGTATAAATGTCAAACAAACTTAGGTACCTATTGTTAAAGATATAAGTATTTAAAACATCAAATTCTGCAGGACTTAAAGAAAATAATGGATGGTGCTACCAACGGAGTGATCTACTTCAGCATGGGATCCATGATGAAAAGTAAAACAATGCCAGACGAACTGAAAAGGGAGTTTCTGGCGACGTTCAGTGCCTTGAAGCAAACAGTCATTTGGAAGTTGGAAGAGAAATTACCAAACTTGCCAAAGAACGTTCATATTGTACAGTGGGCGCCGCAACAAAGTATACTCGGTAGGTAATTTTAAATGGAAACGCTTAAATTTATATTTTCAGGCTGTTTAATTGCTTGGAATATTTTGGTTTGTTAGACTTGTTGGGATGGAGTAGAAAAGTGATGAAATAAAGCGAATAATACAGTAGAACTATATCAATAGTACAAATTTAAAAGAAATCCATAGTGTGATAATAAACAGTTTGAAATAAAAAAAAACTTTATTCTAATGATATTTTAAATTTCAACAATAATATCAATACAATACTGAATGTTTAATATTCATTGGACCCTTTTCCACAGCTGGTATATCAAATGCATAACAGCACCTTAATTGCAGATAATATACACAAAGCATAAGGAATAATAAAGGGTTAATATATAAATCCTGATTTCAGCTCATCCAAACTGCGTCCTCTTCATCACCCATGGAGGATTATTATCGACCACAGAGACCTTACACTTCGAAGTTCCTATCATAGGCATTCCGTTGTTCGCCGATCAGTTTATAAACGTCAAACGAGCTGTTGGTAAAGGATTCGCTCTTGAAGTTAACATCGGTTACGATACTCCAGCTAAACTCAAAACTGCCATTCAAGAAGTTCTTGGGAATCCAAAGTGAGTTAAATTACACTAAGTATTTTGACGTTTATAAGTTTTTGCTTTCGTAATGTTTTCATTGAGATGATGGCGAGACGAGAATGCTTATGGACAGTAGTAACAATAGTGTGAATTATTATAAAGCAATATTCCACTCGGGATGGCTAATCCTGAGACATAAGATGTCTCATTATGGCCAATAGTTATTTTGGATACAATGATCTTCAAGCCGGAACATCACAGTCCAATTACACTGCTGTTTGGCGGGAGAAATAGACATTGCGTGGTACCTACCAAGGCGGCTCCTCACATATGAGATACCTAGCACCCATCGCTTCGTAATAATTTAAGTTTTTTATGACATATTCTATTAAAATAATATGTTCGTGACTAAAAATAATTCTAAAGAAAATAAATATTTAAGATAGTAATAAATTACATGAGTTTGAGAGGTCTATGTACTGCCAAAATATGACCAAGATGATTTAATATTGCTATCCCAACGATGGCAATATATTGATGATTGTTCCTTATATATTGCAGAACTAATTAACTCATGGTTTTAAGATTGAACATCTGTGTAAAGAAAAAAAATCATTGATCAATATCTTTCCCTCCCAGATACCGTCAGAAAGTCAAAGAGCTGTCTTTAATATACCACGATCGTCCAGCCACACCTGGCCAAGAGTTGGTACATTGGATCGAGCATGTTGCCAAGACTAAAGGGGCAGTCCATCTTCGTTCACCAGCCCTGACCACGCCGTGGTACCAGAAATTGTATCTAGATCTTTTAGCTATTATATTGTTAGTAATAACTGTTATCTATAAGTCTGTGACGAGAAGTCCGAAAGTTGTTGTTAGTAAAAAGTCTGTAAAGGCAAAAAGAAATTGAGCCTGAATGTTTTAATAAAAGTTATTTTTTGTTACGTTAATTTTATTCTTTTTACGCATATTACAATATTACTTTAAAAAAAAAACAGTAAATTTATGTACCATAATCACCTTCTGAAAATTTCTACTTCCAACATCGCCTTCCATATGGGTTCAACCTTTCCTATGGTGGCACTATTATTTCTTCTCTTTCATGATAGTAAAAACAGAACAGCTTATTCATTTCCTCATCCCCAGGTTTTACTACTTAAAAGATTTATAAAAGATCTGCAGTAGGCAATGTACATTTAAGAATCTTGCACAATACAAAACCACAACCTCTAGTCCGCTATCTCATCCTTGATTCACAACAAAACGAAACATTCCGCTCAGCCAATTCCATCTGAATGCATTCTAAAACACAGCACTTCAATTTCAGCGTTACACATCAAAAACAAATTCAAACAAATTCCCGTATCTTTTACAAGCAACTCCATTTACCCACTAAACACCTACTTGTATGAGAGTGTTGAAAGACGGTTCAACCCTCTTAAAATTCCTTTTAACATCCCCAACAAAGTTCGTTGCCGAGTTAACTTGCCACTGATGACTTGTGACTGGAAGGGTAAGCTTCAATATTGGAGGGTATATTGAAAAAAAAAAAAAAAATTCGTGTTCGTTCGTATTTTTTCATTTATGTATTCTGTACCAGTAAACCTTTTGTAATTTATAGATTGGACAAAATCAGTATTAGGTATAAGATGACAGATGACCTTCAATGAAATTGGTATCTTGTCTCTAGTCGAAAGCAGCATCCAAAGGGTTTTTTGTGAATATCCCTGTGACAGAATTGTGGCTGAAGATATTACGATAGTGAAAACATGTGGTCTTATTTGTTTTGTTTATTTTAATATTGATGTAACAAATATTCTTATCATGTTTTTCGTAATGCAACGGAGAGACTTAAGTCTGATGAATGACTGTATGTTAGCATATTGTTCTTTCGACGTCATATCAATCCAGTGCGGAAGACCTTGACCTAAGCCCCATGAGATAAAGTGGTTTCAGATTTAACAGAAAACATATACGCGTTCATAGAAATTGGCACATCTAGAGTATTATTCGTTCTCAAACAACATTCACGAAGTTATCCAAGACACTTGATTAAAACAAGTTTCCTTTTACACACAGAAACGACGACATCGTGGGATTAAAAACATTAAATCAAACATTTACAGAAAAAAGATTAGTCCAGTTCGCAAAATAAATAATTGGAGTTCATTTTTCTTTGACTAATTGCTTTGGATTTTGGGAATGGAAGAACTTTTTATAATCTTTAGGTTTACGAATTAAATTAGTTTTACAAAGCTTTTAATAAATCGCATTTATAGTGTATTTTGGAAAAAGTAGTAGTATTAAATTATATAAAATATACGTTATCTGTACTAGTAGATACTTATGGCGCTTACATACTATTATTTTTATTAATACAAGTGTGCAATTTATGAAGTCAGAATCAATAATGGCACGCAAACTATTGCCACCAAATATCGATGTTCCATGAATCTCTTGGGGATATTAGCGTGGTTTTAGCTCAATATTAATCAGAAAAATAACAAATAATACTCTAAAAATTTCTTATATTTACGCAAATGTTAAAAATTAAAACAAAACTATTATTTACGAATTCTATTGCGGGTTTGTTTAAGCTATAAAGCAATCGAAACGTCGGGAAGTTAAAAAATGTTAAAATCAAATCAAGTCCACGATACGGATTTTCCGTACATAATTATTTTATGTCAAATAATACTTTTAAAGTTGGAGACAAATGACTGTCTGTTTTCCTTCACAGAAAATCAGTAGAGAAAGTATTGAACTAAGAAACATTAATTTAAAATAAAAAGAAATTTAATCCAATAAAATTTGTCAGCTTGGTGACAAGTGGTTATCGGAAATTATTTTTTTCATTTTACTGACTTTATAACACATAATTCAAAAACTAACACCAAAAGACCTGTAGCGAAGTTGAAAATAAATATAAAAAATAAATCTATTATATTTTTAAATACTGAAGCATTACAGCTACGGCTACAGCATTTACGATTTCCTTTTAAAGAGTGAAAGCATCTTTCCGCAAAGAATAATTTCGCACTCCACAAGCCACTGTTATTAACATTTAATTCAAAGAATATTTCAGTTAAAAATCATTCTATAAATATACATTGAAGTATTTGTAAAGCAATTCCACTTATTCATGGAACTTCATTGGAAATGTACTTAACGTCTGCAAATACTTCAATTCAAAATTATAGGGAGCATCGTTTGAATCAAAAGAATTTTTAAATTCTACGTTGAAAATTTTGTTACGTCCTAAATTGAATTCCGTTTTTGAGAAATTCCTTTGTTCCAGGTGCAATAAAATTGCTTTATTATGATTGTATCAGCAAACTTGTATGTGAGTTTATCATTTTATTTTTTATTGCAATAACTGGCGAGACGAGCATGTTGTTCACCTGATGGTAAGCGGTACGGCCGCTAATGGATAGTAGCAAATCCAAACAACACCTTGAATTACAAAGCTACGCTCGTCATCCAGAGACCTAAGACTGAGATAACTCTCTATGTGTCCAGTAGTTACTCTGGCCACAATGTCCTTCAATCCGAGGATAGTAGTACATTTAAGCTACTGTTTGTGAAAAAGACGTTGCGGTGTGAACTACCCAGGCGGCCTCTCATATTTGAGGGACCTAGCACTGGTAAATATTGATAATTTTTTTTTTTTTTTTTTTTATTGCAGTGAATGGCGAGACGAGCAAGCCGTTCGCCTGATGGTAAGCGATACGACCGCTCATAAACAGTAGAAACATTCCACTGCGCTCGCCATCCTGAGACATAAGATGTTAAGTCTCAATATGTCCAGTAGTTGCTCTGGCTACAATGTCCTTCTATCCGAAACACAACAGTGCATTTAAGCAGTGTTGTTTCACGGGAGAAATAGACATTGCGGTGGTACCTACCCAGATGGCCTCGCACATATGAGAGACCTACCACCAGTGTAATATTATGAGTATGTAACAAAGCTTACAACATTTAGATATACTAATTTATTTAAAGTTCTTTTTTAAACTATTCTAAACATCATGGTACTAAACTACAAAGCAAAACGTAAGGAATCATTATTATAAAATGAATTTCCACTTGAAATTTAAAACAAAGAATTTCCAAGAGTCTGCGAGTCGTGATTTTTTGCGATATTCTACAAAGGAGCCCGAGATGTTTTTGTACATAAATTTTGCACAGAATATACAAGATGCAAATAATTTCTGAGAAATCTATTCTGCTCGACGTACTGTGGCCGTATTCGGGCCTTATTAAGACGTCAGATGGGTCATGAATAATCAATAGTACATTGCTCGTCAGAACGTGGCACGTTCTGGAAACTTCAGTTATGGGACAATGGCCACAAATGTGGATACAGTTATATACTGTATCAGCCCATAGGTTAGATTAGGTTGCTAGTGGAATATGTAGCGTCATATTATGCTCTCCATAGCTCTGGTCTAACATTCCAATCATACATACAAGTATACTAAATAAAAATAACATTACAAATAACATTTTCAAAAGTACTCGTAACCAACAAAAACAATAATTAATGTAAAGGTTTTTTTTATCTGTCCATATTCGTCCTATTGCAGAGCACGGGCACTCCCCTATAATAGAAAGTACTGTTGAGTGTGGTTAGGCCATATAGTGCGGATTGGCGGACTTAACATACCATAGAAATTCTTATAAATTTGCTATAGTATGCAAGGTTTGCTCACGATGTTTTGCTTCACTGTTTATGTGCGTGGTGGTTGAATATCAATACACAGATGACTCCAAAAATCAGAGGTGTACACTGGAATTTCAACCTGCGATCGACGTTAACATATTGAAAGCCGCGTACGCTCCATTTACCATTAGCCCACCATGCATTGTTGGCAAGATCTGACATAATTTTCATCAGATTTGAATTTGTGGTTGGCATGCTGATGCTGTCACTTCTTCAATTCACTTAGTCACTTCTACCACTTCTACCGACCCCTTGAAAGCGGAGACACGAAGTAATACATATATTCTGTATCAGCCCATATACGTCCTACTGCAGGGCACGGGCCTCCTCTACAATCGACGGTACGATTGAGAGTGGTTAGGCCATATAGTCCACCACGCTGGCCTAGTGCGGTTTGGCGGACTTACATACCATAGAATTTTTTATAAATCGCTATGGTATGCAGGTTTCCTCACGATGTTTTCGTTCACCGTTTTAGTGCGTGGTGATTGACTATCAATACACACATGACTCCGAAAAGTCAGAGGTGTGCCCTGGGATTCGAACCCGCGACCACCGTGAACATATTGGCAGTCGCGTCTAGTCCGTTTACCAACAGGCCACCACGCACTTCAATACATATATACATTTTTCAATACAGTATGTGTAATAAACGATAATTTACTTTACCCAATTGATATTTACTGACATGTCCGTTACCACAAATCAAACAGATTCAGCGAAATCGTCGGTGTTGTCGCCCGCTGCTCGTTTCGAACAGAAATTTTGTTAAAACCCACAATATCTACTGGCTGCGATTATCCGCCTGTTTGTAATTTATATTCAACGTTGGAAGGGAAAATTGCTGTGCTAAATTTTCGCATCAAAATTTTAAAGAGACCACTTTGTCGCTAATTTTAGCGGTTTTCGAAATAAGCTTGGCTGAGCGAAAAATTCGAGAGGCAACTTGAATAGACTTTTAGTTTATACAGCGCTAGGAAAGGTATCGGAAAGATAGGGTTTATGAAATGGACGTGTAAGCTATTTTTTTGCTATTTTAGTGAAGATTAGGTGAAATGGAGGAGATTTATTGGAAAGGCGGATTTTGGCTTACTTTAATATTTTGAAAAATTTCACACTCTGTCGTTGTTTTACCTTTTAACTGTATTGTGACTAGTTTTGTTTTTCAAGCGTTGGTCTGGCAAACCAGCAAATAGTTCGCCTGATGGAAATTGATGAAGGCTCGTGAACATCTCATAATACTTGTATTATAGACGTTTATTATTTTGCTTCCCTCCCATCACATCGGGAATGATAGAGGAAATAAGAGAGAAGGGGTATTGGTCATCAGGCTAGAGATAGCGAATGAGAACTCACCAGAATCAAGTGACAGCAAAACTGTCGCTTCATGTCGACCTCTTGTGAGACAGACAGTACCGCCCTGGACAAGTCTGCCCTTTCACAATGAGTCATGATTGACAACAGCGTAGCTCTACCATATTTAAAATCAAATTTTCCAAATGTTGTCAATCTAAATAGGTTCCGCAGCGAAATTCACCACTATACCAGTGTTCTGAACACCATAGTAGATTGCAAAAAACTTAATGCTTAGTTTTCATGTGATTTAAGGGATTTGCGTCTTCTATTTAGATTTATGTCAGTCAAAAGATCTGTCTCATGTCTGCTAAATGAAATAGGGCAAAAACTAATGATCAACGTTGTCCCGGACAAAAACAGAATCCTGGGTTCTGAATTAGCAAAACAGATTTCTATTACACGCGTTGTTTTAGGGTTTAAAACTTGTTTGTTTTTAGATAATTAATTTGTATGTCGTGAAACGTGATGTTAATTACACAATTTATTTGTGTTAAAATTTGTTTTGGTTGGTGCTATTATTTTGGCACCATCTATAATTTGTGTACTGTTAGTTTTGGTTTCAATTTTCAGGTGTAAAAAAATCTAATACAAGTTGCTAGTAGGGACAGGCATAGCCTATCATAGGCTTGTGGTCTATCATGTCTTAGGGAATTTAACACAGAAAGTTGTTAGTGAAGTTAGTGCTTTAGAACCACCTCCACTAACAAAACATCGATGAAACTTTGAAAAAAGAACCTGAAAAATGTATGTTATGAAATAGTTCGTTTCCTAGAAATACAAATTTAACCTAAAACCCGCCCACCAGGTAATCACTAATTACGTATTCATTTATCTATAACTAGATCTGAGAGTTTGTTTATTTGCTCTGTGTATTTGTCTGATACGACGCGAGGGTCCGACAAACATTATTAAACGGTACTCTCTGGATAAAACGACAACTTTATTTTGTAAAGAGGAAAGGTAAAACGGAACATTTTATTTGTGATGTTAAATGTTTTGCTACAGGAAGAACATTTTATTTGTATTACAAATTCAAACCATATTCTATAAGCTATTAAAGATATTGTACAGATCGCACAGTAAATGTCGTGTTGTTAAACACTACATTGAATTATCTCTCTCTACCTTCAGCCACAGGAAATGCTATGCTAAACATAGGTCTTCCCCAAGGATCTCCACATCGACCAATAGAAGCGGCCGGCATCCAGCGACTTCCCGCAACCTTAGCCAGGTCGTTTGTCCATCTTGTAGATGGGCGTCCTGCACTTCGCTTGCCTATTTTAGCATTAATGGTTATTCAAAATATCTTGTCAATCTATTAATATTTACAATATTTCAGCATTGGGTCATTTGTCTATTTTATTTAACTATTGTAAAACTTTACTTGTAATTCTTGATGTTTGATGTATTTTTGTATGTATAACTACGAGATTTCACTTGGTGTATATTAAGACGCGGATGTTTTGGGGTCTCCTGTCACAAGCATTTCAAGCTTAAAAGGTGCCCTAAACCCTCTTCAAAAATTGTAAACTTTATTGTTACTGAATAAATAATTTATTTATTTATTTATTGGGTGATTTTTTATGAGTTTTAGTATCCCAAGGTATTTGGTTGCGTTCTTTTTCAAGTAGATCCGAAATTTCTGTTCCGAAGTTTCTTCGTCATGCTGTTTAAATTTCCTGCGCAAATATTGAATGAAATATAATATTTCTTGGGTATCGCTATGTTTTTTTTGGATTTTAAATAATTTATTCGTATAACTCTTTTTTGTCATCACAATGAATGTTCAATCGAAATGCTTTTTAAGGCTCTTCGAATATTGGAGATAAATATTAATATCATTATGAAGAAGACGAATTAGAAAACAGCAGCAACTGGCGTTTTTTTTTTTCGTGTCTTATCTCGTTTGTGGTCTTATCTTTAATACAATATCAGAATGACTTTTATAATTACATATTTACAATGCTTCTTTATCAATCTACCTATAAAAACAATATCGATAATAAATTACATTGCATTGCACATTTTTATTTCATTATATAACCGTCGTTTGTCACAATACGTTGCGAATTAAATTACCACATTCACCTGCTATCTAGATGGCGCCACTTGTATTTTAAATCGCGCTAGAACTCGACAAAGGTGTCGCTTCCCGACTGTTAGACTTTCCTTTTATAATTAATTGAATACTGTTAACGACTGTTTCTTGAATTAAATGCGCATTGTGACTTAAATTTAAATTCAGAATGAAATCGACTGTTTAGTTAATATTTTTTTTTTATAATTCATCATTCATTCGTGTAATATTTCATCCTCCTCATCTTTCTTCATAACATTCGAATCCTATATAGTATATTAAGAACGGGGTTAAACAAAACAACACAAAAATTAATTTAGAAAAATAATAAATTTTGACCAAGTATTCCAATATTCAAATGTATAAAGTTTCCTATGTAACGGCACATAAATTCAACAGCACAGCGTGGTTGTTTTGGGTCTTAGCCAAAATATGTACGGTGTGAGAGCTCATTTGGTATTTTTTCAGCATTTTTACATATGAGAGAGATTTTAGCACGCCAAATGCGGTTTATTTTATTACACTTTTTGTAGTCTTTTTGTACTTTTGTGGGGATTAAGGTAATGTTAGTTAATGGTTAATTTTTAGTCTGTGTGTGACTTTCATATTTTTATGTTTTTAATTACTACATTTTGTAGTATATTAAAAATATTCAGATGATGCTTGGTTACGCCATATTTATACATTTCGATACAAGGTCATTGTCTATTCGACGATGTCTCAAACCGCCATTTTATATGTATTTCACGCGCAGTTGGCAGTATTGTAGAATCCTTACTAGCCAAAATTCCCGCTCTTTCCTCTCCCTCTAACGCACGCTTTACCGTATATTCTGTACTCCTCGCGCGTCACGTCGCGCAAATAATTAATTAATCGCACGCCGCTTAAATATTAACACCAATTAATAAAGGACTGAGGACCGTATAGTTGATGCCGGCATAACTATTTGCACGGGACAAGCCTCTGTTTGTGTGTGTCGTGTCACGTAGTGCTGCGTCGACGCCATCACGCCGGGACTGCGCGCCACCTCGCCGAGGATGCAGATGTAAGGTAGGCGTGCGTTCTTTTCCTTGTTCCCGACCCAACCGCATCCGCACCGCGAACCAGCCCCTTCCGAAGGACGAAGACATCAAAAATACGGTCCACTTATACAATATATTGCCAACTCCGCTTATTACTGCTAGCATCAACCTCCAATTGTTTCACCGCTCATAAATTTCGGCCCTCAGTCAACCCCCACAACCACCCCGCACCGCATGGCACGTCGGTCTTTCCGCATCACCAATGCTATCATAAGAAACTCAATTGAGGCTTACATTAGAATCATCGTCATTTATTTTTTTCAAACTTGCACTAGACTAGCATTTTACTACCCTGATGGTAAGCGACATGATAGCTCATGGACCGTAGCAACCAAACAACACAATGAATTACAAAGCAATGCTTGGCATTCCACAGCGCTCGCCACCCTAAGACTTATGAGGTTAATTCTCAATATGTCCAGTTGTTACCCTGACTACAATGTCCTTCAACCCGGAACACAATAACTACCCAGGCGGCCTCTTACATATGAGTGACCTGTAAAAGAAAATTGTGAATGAATTACTACATAAATTAATATACAATATATATTATTGGAACATTAGTCACCGCGCTGCCTGTAAATACGAATATAACAAAGTGGGTAGTGACGAATATTTTTATTTAAAATTGTTTGAGAAATTTTATTTGTAATCACCTGAATTTTTTATTATTGTCTTATACATTTAATAAAAATCAATTAAAATTATTAACATTGTGTGTGATAATATTTAAATCTAAAACTGTTACAATCAATGAAACCTTTGATCATTGGAAACTATGATGTTTTGTGTTGGTTCCGTTGACACTTTAAATATCTAAATTACTCTCAGTATCTTTTTATCCTCGAAGAATACGTTAATCATCTTATCTTACAGGAGGATAACACTCGAAAGAATTTGAAAGAAGGCGCATTATGAGTTTTGTTTACTATGTTAAGAACCGTTTCCGGATAAGAGACGCTGAATGCTTGCAATCCCGACTTCTAAACATTTGTACAAATATGGGATGTACTGGGGTGATCTATTGGGGGTCGAACACTTAGATATTTATAATTTGAATTAGAAAAATCAAATTTTAATTTAGCTTCTAAATTTAATCATACATCAAAAGTACATTTAAGTAAAATGCTTACAGCTTATGCTAATATTTTGGTCAGTTGAGCATTACCCTTCTAAAGCTTTAGTTCGTTAGATACAAATACTACATTACATATTCACTAAAACGGTGAGCCAAATCTTGTGAGGAGACCTGCATACCATAGCGATTTTGTTTGAATTTCTATGGTATGTAAAGACTGCCAACCCACACTAGGCCGATGTGGTGGTTTATATAGCCCTGCTCCTCGTAATCGCACTTACGATTGTAGAGAACGCCCATACCCTGCAGTGGGACGTATACGGGTTGATACAGTTCGGATTCATATACAATTGCTTTTTTGCCGCTTATAAATAATTTAAAAATATTTCCAGTTTAATAAGCGAATGCATCCAGCTCAAAGCACTTATGGGACGTGATGACAAATTTCTCAAGCATTATTTTTGCCGCCACCTACAAACACTGAAATATGCCTCACAAACATTTACCCAACTACGTCCACCGTTCAAATGGCATTCAGTTCTAAATGCGTTTGTTGTTATCGCAACAGGCGGACGAGTTTTCTCTTGAATTATGCACAAGTTTACTTTTAACTTTTACTCTTTGCTGTGCCTCACCGTGAATATATCGCCAAGAATTTCTCTTCTGTCACCGAGTTTGGGGATATTAGCATAATGGTGTTCTAAATTACGTAGTGCCTAGACCAAGTTTTCGGCTATGATGCTTTTGCTTACCTTTAACGTAATCATATTTAGAGTTTATGTATTTTTTTACTTGTTAATAGATTTTCTGTGGCGTAGTTGGTTAGACGTCGGCTGCAAAACGAGAGGTTGCGGGTTCGTATGGCGACAAATGGTTTTGAGGCCCACAAATATCGGGCTGGGTCTGGGTGTTTGTGAAATCGAGAAGTCTCTCGTAGTTCCTGATACCCACGACAAAAGATTCGATCTTAGAGTGGCGTATTTTATTTACTTATTTTTATTTTTGATCTGTAATTGTTGTGTTTGAAAATATAGACAGCATTCAATGTAGGCAGCACATAACATGTTTTGACGCCAACTTCTATCGCGCTCATTTTTCAGCTCATGGTGGTAAGTCTCTCTTAATATGTGAGAGGCTGCCTGGTTTAGTGCCAGCGCAATGTCTATTTCTTTCTCCAATATCTTATGTTGTGTTCCAGTTTGAATTATATTGTAGCCAGAATAACTGAACATATTGAGACTTAACATCTTGTGTTTCAGGATGGCAAGCGTAGCAGAATACCAAGCATAGCTTCTAGTTCATGGCTCATTCAAGGTTTGGTCTTGCTTCTGTCTATGAGCATTCACTTCATCTGGTGAATGGCATGCTAGTCTTACCATTTTTGGTAAAAAAAGAAAATGTATCCAATTTAAATAATATCATCACAAAAATAAGATTTACTAACTAAGCAAGTTCCACAAAGATTTAAAATAAATTATTCAAATGGTGTCCTTTAAAATTTCTTCGTCTTAATTGTGAGATCTAAGCTTGATTCTCTTGACTACATTAAGACAGATTCGGCTTAATCAAGTTGGTATCGTTAAGTCATCAACCTGATTAGCTGTTTTGTTGTCGTTTTCTAACTGTGCTTATGATAATTCTAGAGCTAATGTTTATGTTTGTACTGCACTTGCAACTTGGCACTGAAGTTAACTATCGATGATTACGACATTAGGGACAGAGCGAAGAAGAAAACTATAAAAGCTGATCCCAACACCATGTGGGATATATAGCTTGGAAAAGAGAAAAAAAAGGAGAGAGGACCGGCAGCGAATGGATGTGTAAAGCAGCAGACTGGGCTCTGTAGCGTACCTATGACCAGCAGTGGACTGCAAAAAGCTGATGATAAATCAATACAAAGGCTATGGACAGTAAGGACCCCCTTAGTCTTTGTATGCCTTGGTCGCTATTCGGATTCGAATATACTATGTCGAGAGGTGGTTTGCTCTATTTTGACCGAAGCATAGAACTTTTAAGTGGGTCGATATGGTGGGTACCATATAGACCCATTTATATGTTCTATTTGGGTCCATCTTGTTTTTACCAAGTTACAATTCGTTTGATATAATAACAAAGACAAACGAGTGATAGCCATCTCACGTCGATGAATTATCTATTTAGACTATACTGCACTTACCATGAGGTAGTAAATATTGTTCTATCAGTGTAAAAGAACCGATGATTAGGAAGAGGCTAAGTCTGGAGTGCTAAGTGTCTGCAGGGTGAAAACGTGACCAAAATGCGCTCTTACTTTTACACTTAACACACTTGGGTACTCAATTCATACAAAAGCACATCTGGCGAGGGCGTAATTAATTGATTTAAGAATTCAGCTGTTCAATGTTATCGAAACATTTGCCAAGGTCGAAAATAGCAAGCAAATCGTCATCATCATAGTACAACCAATAAACTACCACTGGACCCTAAAATACCTTAGAACTCCAAGTCAAAACACGCAAACCATCTAAACAAAGGGTGGATACAATTAAAGCATCTGTGAACCCTTTGCTTTTCAATCAGGAAATAGACGAACCCTTTAAGCCACAGACAACGTTATAATAAAACCGTTCATTTGAAATTCAAATAGATTGTGCCGTTTATGTTGGAACGAAATTTACGATCCGGTACTGATTGCGGAGTGATACAGAACCGATTTGTTAAATAGGATTTTATGAAGCTTTTAAATTGATTAAATATTTTTTTAAGTATATTCTATGTGTGGAATCCAGGCTTTAGATACTTCTATCGTAGGAAGTAATATTTGTCATCACAATTTTCCCCTGGCAACAATTCTGTTTGCTCTTGATACAATATCAAATTACTCTGATCGGTTGTCTTATTATTTACAACCACGCCGTTTATATTATTCTCTATTACGTGTTTTATACTATCGCTCGCCTACAAAATGAACGGGCGACTTAGTAAAGGTTGCGGGAAATCGCTGCAAGCTGGCCGCATCCATAGGTTGATGTGAATATTCTCGGGGGAGATGTCAGCAATGGATTTAGTGTGGCTCGAGAGAGAGAAAGAAAGAGAGACATGTTAACATTCCACACACAAACCACTTCCTTTCCGTTTTAATGAAGTGATTATGATGATAAACCAATGCAATGTTTTCAGTCATGGGCCCACAAAATTGAAAACTTGAATCAATGTTCATGATATCGCTAAATACCAACTGAAACAATCAGACAATAAGTTGGGCAAACGATTCAAACAAAAGATAGGAATGAATCAAAAGTCGAGAACTCCGTAACGTTTCTAAACAGAATTAGATCCTGGAGAGATGGACGACGCCGCAACTAATTTAAATGTTTCACCAAAGTCCTTTGTCTATTAAGTAATTGTAATTAAAACAATGCCGAAATGAAATTATATTTTATACTTTAATGAAACTTTTTGAGCCTGGGATAATAATGGCTGGGTAAAGGTTGCGAAGTTTTATGTTATGGTTTGTATCGCATTAAGTCTAGGTTCTTCTGTTGTAATCTACGTTTATAAACACTCCATTGTTCTATTAGCTGTGTGTATAAGCATGAGCCATATCTTTTTAAGTTTGATTCCAAGTTTGGTTAGTTTGCTATGTATGCATTTTCTCGAATAAATTACCTGGGTCTGGGATTCAATGTTATGCTAGTATAACAATGTAGTCGCATCTATCACTGATGTCACTTGTGGTAAGTTTAGCTATCCCTTCAGGAATTCAGACATAATAAAAATAAGCACACCCAACAGCCACATACATAATGTTCACCCCACGCTAAGATCGAATCTTGTATCGTGGGTAACAGAACCTACGAGATACTTTTCGGTATCAAAAACATCCAGATTCAAAAAAAATACCTGTGGATCACACAAATATTTATCTCGTCTGGGATCGAACCCTCGTCCTTACGATTCACAACCGGCGTCTAACCAACTGCGCCACGGAAGCTGTTAATCTATACATATCTTTGGAACCACATGGTAACCTGCATATACTAGAGATTTTATGAATCAGGCATGTATAGTATCACTTATAAACAAAAATCTGATTCGTCAATCAATCGATGTCGTGCTTCGCTTCATAAAAAATCAGTATTTTTGATACGGATTCAGTAGTTGTAAACCAAGACAGTGGCTTTATATTTATAACAGCTAGAATATTTTTGGGATATATGGGCAACCCTAAGTCACTGTTGTATTGTTGATTCTGTTCTGTTCCTTACGAAATGCAAATTTTGTAGCACAAATGCAGAAACTACGGAATACTTGAATCTTTTGAAGTACAACGGATACTATGCATTTAATTACTCACAATATTTAGTATCTTAGTAATGGAAGATTTAGTAATTTAATTAGTATTCGTAAGAACGTTTTGTGTTAGGTCCTAATTTTTCTTTGCCTAATAGTCACTCCATTATTGGAAATTTAAAACAAAATTAAATAGATATGAATAAATTGTCCATAGTTTTTTATTGCCATCGAAATAGCATGTTAGAGTTAATCGGGGCCTTACCAATTACAGCCTTCAAGGTATAGTCTCTTGACAAAAAAAATCCTTTGTGATACGGTATTTTTGGTTTTGTAAAAACTAGTAATTTTTAATACAGAAAATAAAACTAGTAATTTTTGAAATTTTATTAGAAAATCTTAATCTTTATCACAATATTGCACACGTACTATATTTATATTGTAAACGCTAAAATAACAGTCAACTGAAGCACCGATATGTCTTGACTGTGCCAAATATTATACATTTCATACATTCTTATAATATAAAAAGTCGAAAGAGATTACTCGATACAGACCCCTAAAAAGAGCGGTCTGGAAATATTCTAAATCAATAAATAACACCCAACTGTCACTTACATTGCCCTGACCCACACTAAGATCGAGACTCGTATCGTGGGTATCAGGAAATACGAGAGACTTTTCGGCTTCGCAAACATCTCAAACCCTAAAGAAATACTTGTGGTTCACACAAAAATTTGCTTCGGTGCGGGAATCGAACCCGCAGCGTTTCGTTTCATAGGCGACCTGTAAACCAACTGCGCCACGGAGGCTGTCAAATTCTAAGTAAGTACATGTCCAATTGGGGACATCTGTACAGTTGATGTTGGGACTTTCAAAACTTTGACTTGTATCAGCCCATATACGTCCCACTGCAGGGCACGGGCCTCCTCTACAATCGAGAGTACGATTGAGAGTGGTTAGGCCATATAGTCCACCATGCTGGCCTAGTGCGGGTTGGCGGACTTACTTTCACTTTCAAAACTATATTATTAATAATATAATACATTTTTTTATTTTAACTTTATAATCATAAAATATTGAAAATATCCAGATGCTACAAAAATGCTTCTTAAACAAATAATCTATACAAAACTGATAATTGAACTCTGACCAGGAATTATGGTGATATGTTGCCACTAAAATCATGCACGTTATATGAAACGTATAATATTTTTAACACAGTTTACAATTAAATTGATTTATAAGTAACAATAAACATAATATTTTATTTACCTATATAAATATGAATATTATTGCCTTCTTATTTCAAAATTATACTAACGAAAAATTGTATCTCTAATTTATTCGATAAATTATAATTTATTAATAGATATGTAACAATTAATTATTATCGATAACAAAACAATTATATTATTGTATTTTAAATTTAATTAATATAAACATAATATTTTTGGAAAATTATGCGTATTTTATCAATAATCGTTATTAATATTTACAATCGATACTATTTAATTACAATATTTATTTAAGTATTGTTCCTCTACAACACTGATGTATTAGATTTAGTATACTGTTTTATAGCAATAGATTTTGAAGAAAGAAAAGTTATAAAAAAATAAGTAACAAGCTATGATTATGTACTTTCTGATATGTACAAGATTTAAAACAGAAAAATCTTTTAATCAAAAAACTGAAAAGAAGTTTCAAAACTGTAATTAATGTTTGTTTGTCAACGTAATAAATTCACACATAAATATAAATTAAATATAAATGTTTTCTTCCGCATTACAATATATTAACATCAGCATCTTAAGTATACAAATACCACTCACAACTATAAAAGTCCCATATACATTCTTTAAGATTGTAATGTATGTAATATGAACCCAACATGTTGAACAATATGCAAGTAACATCTGCTGTTGATATTAGATGGACCTCGTTGAATCTAGGAAGAATTTGCTTGTATTCCACCAATATTACATAACACTAAGCTGTATAGTTCTTTTCTTTATTTCAATGAATAGCGAGACGTGCATGCCGTTCACGTGATAGTAAGCGATAAGACCGCTCATAAACAGTAGCAAAACAAAACAACGCCTTGAATTACAAAGCAATGCTTAGCATGTCACAGTGTTCGCCGTCCTGAGACATAAGATGTTAAGTCCCAATGTGTTCAGTAGTTACTCCGGCTACAATGTCCTCCAATCCGAAACACAATAGTGCATTGCGGTGGCACCTACCAAGGCTACCTCCCACCTATGAGAGACCTGATACAAGTAAAACCACTAATTTTGGTCCATTAGTTTCTTTTTATGAAGTTAATTGATATTAAATATTTTTTGATGTCTCTGTTCCGAAATAGACAATAAAATCTTTAAAAATTTTGCTTCTTTTCTTGATAATTGATATTACTGTCGGGAAATGATTGAAGTTAAAAAGTACAGGTTCCTTTCCAAGTCCTGCTGCTGAACCAGGTAAACCGTTTTTCTGATACGTGTATGAGTGTCGAATAAGACTGACTCTAGTTAATATTTGATTAATATTTTACTTATTTTCTCATATTAAAAACAACATAAAGTGGATTTTCAGAAAAAAAAAAAAACAAATATTTTTATCTCTTCGATAAATTGAGTTTCATGTTGCAATTCTGTAAATACGGAAATGTCTTTGACTTTTTCATAGCAAGTTGTGAATAGTCATGAGTGATATTTCTATATATCTAATATTTAAGACTTACACTACCACGGTATACAGTTCACAATAACGAATACTTAAACAAAAATATTGAAATAGTTATAGAATAGTGCGATTTTTTTTTTCAGTGATATGAAGACAAGGTATTATCGTGATATGTGAGTTAGTTACTAAACATTCTCTAGTATTTATATGTATTACATACATTTTGTACAATTTATGTACATTCTCACTAATGGTCCTATTTCCATACAGATCCTTGGACGGTTTTTGTGCTTCTTTTAAGGATCTCTGAAAACCGCTCTATCCGTTGGACATGCGAGATTTTGGAATGATATCTTTATAATCAGATGAATATATTTTTATTAGTATATAAATTAATGTAATTAAGAACAATTTATTAATATTATATATACAATGGCTGTAACTAAGTAAATACACCCAACAATCACATGCATAGTCACCCTACACTAAGATCCAGTTTTGTGTCATGGGTATTTGAAGCTACGAAAGACTTTTCGGTCTCACAAGCATTCAGAGCAAGCATTCATTCAAATACCAGTGGATCACACAAATATTTGTTTCAGTGCGGGAATCGAACCCACGGCCTCGTGTTTTACAAATGGCTTCTAACCAACACCACCATGGAGGCTGTTGAGACTGTCTCAATTTAGTATCATATTTTAAGAATACTGCTAAATTAATAAAAGCTGTTTACTTTAAAAACGTATTTAGTTGAATCTTTCAATAGTCATGAATTGTGGTATATAACTTTAGTTAAACGGATTAATACAATAACTAGTAATATCAGAATCGAAAAACAGAACATACCAACATACGCAACGCAAATAAACATGTCATTTTTGAAAAATTCTAATGCAACACTGTGGGATAGCAATTTCAGTAAATTTTCACCTGAACATTTTTTCTACTCATAAAAGTATATCATCAAAGCAATTTTCAATATATAAATTTCTTGCCGCTAAAATACAAAATAATATTTTAATAGACATCATTCCAAAATCATCACCGTCCAACAGCCTTGTTCACACAAATTGCTATCTAAATTGGTCACCTTATGTCACCGTACATGGTACCAAACGCTAGGATCAATGACGTGAGAAGTAGATTGAAGTAGCTCGTCGTAGTCTTCACTCCACTCTGCAGTTCAGCAAGACTCGAACCTGGGAAAGAAGAAGGACAATTTAGATTTAAAATTATTCATCTCCCTCTCTCTTAAGTTACTAGAAGGCCACTGCTGAACATAGTCTTCTACCAAGGATTTCTACACTGGTTTTGAAAAGAGCAATACTAGAGTTTCTTGCCCGTTGTTCTGTAATGAAAACAGCTTAACGAACCGGATGGTAGATAAAAAAAGACTGAATCTAATTAATGCTTCTGCATTAATTAAGATTATATAAAATATTCTTATCTTTATGCATTCAATAAATTATTTATTTTCATTTCATTTTCAGTTCATTCTCATTACATTGGCCTGTTAGAAGTAGCCTGCATCCAGCGTCCTTCTGCAATCTTAATTTGTATTTTTTTTTCAAATGTAAATAGTTTCGTTTCGTTCAAATGTAAATAGTTAGTTTTATTTATTATCTTTAGTCGCAAGATGTCCATTGCTGCTGCTCATTGTAATAAAAGAAAATTCTAAGTTCATCATAATATTTTACAGTGATCTGTTGTAAGTGGTCTTTATTGTTAAGTTTAGTGGGAATGTAAAAACGATAGCATGCTGACCCAAACTTGTTTCGTTTATATATATTTTACACGCATAATTCAGCAAGGATTTCCATTGCTGCGCTTACGGAAAAGCAATCTACATTCGAAAACAATTACATTGTATGTGAATGAATGAATTTTAATGAATGTTCAATTAAGAGAAACGATATGATCGTGCATAATTGAGGATATGAATGAATTACATGAATGGATTTTAATTTCATACATATCAAAAAGAAGGAGATGGCGGGGACGAACTCAAGTCATATCTTCCGAACTAACGGCAATTAGCATCTGACTGCGAAAAATGGAATGGAAAATGGGAGGCCTTTGCCCAGCAGTAGGAAATAAAGCATTTATTACAATATTAATATTAAAAATCAAGTTATCGGATAAACATTTTGAAATGGAAAAAAAAATAATTAAAGTAAATGATGTTTCTGGTATGACAGAGTTAAATAAGCAAGTGACTCTTCTGAAGGAATTTAACAATCTCCGTTCATAATGAATGGGAAAATCAGAAGCGATACCAAGCTAGAAGACACAAAGAGAAGAAGAGAATTGAAGAAAGTATTGAGCTATAACCGCTTCATACAAAATAATGACTACACCATATATTTTTTAAATTTTTCTATAACCTTTCTTACTCCACAGCTGCGTAAAAGTCTCCCCATTTCCCTGCACAGTTCGTGGTCTTACGAGAATCCAGGCTATATGGGCTCGAAAGCATCCAGGTCGTCTCGCCAGCGTTTCTTAGGTCTGTCGCGGCGTCGTCGACCATCAGGTATCCATTGGGGGACAATATTTGCCCAACGATCTGAATGCATTCGAATCACATGGCCTGCCCAGATCTATTTAAGCATAGCCGTCCTGCGCCATACTTTATGATGGAATAAAACGCTAAAAGCCAGTAGATCACATTTCACATGCAGCACTATTTACGCGTTCGTCAAATAGTAAACTCTGGGCTCGTAACACTTAGCGTAACTAGAATAAAGACTGCTTTGTGCATCTTAGGCGAGCTTTGCCCCACTTCGTTTTGTTACTACCTGAACTCGATCTTGTAGAAATACTAACTTGTCTCTAAGGTAGGTGAACTAAGTACGTGTTCTTATCTAGATTCTGTAGTAATTTGCCTTGGACGTTCTGCCGAAGGCTAAGCATTGTTTAAATCGTAAACAACCTGCAAAAATGATGTTTATATTTTCGTCTTAAAATTCATTAATGTCAGGAAAAATATTGTTTTTTCTTACTAGTGGAGCTGTATATGAAGTGCAAGAAACTTACTTTTTTGACCAAAATAAATACGGATATTATATGGTACGACAAAAGTTGAATTCAAGGAATATTATAGTTACAGTATAATGAGAATAAAGTTCCAAGTGAAAAAGAAATCGAGACAAAAGATATCATTTTCAAATTGAACATTCTATATCGACATGAAACATAAAAACTAGGTACAATATCGAAGAACATGAGTAGGTAATGTATGAAGACGTAACGCGAGTGTCAGTAAGTGCTAAACAAGACCACGTTATGTAAATTACGTGTGAACAAGCCAATTTACGATGAAAGCGAACGGCGAGAGTTTTTGTAGGAAACTTAATAAATGTATGCGGATTTTTTACTTCAGTTAATGGCGAGACGAGCCTGCCATTCGCCTGAGAGTAAGCGATACGAGCGTTCATTAACAGCAAAAAAACCAAATAGCAACATGAATTACAAAGCAATGCTTGGCATTCCATTGCGTCCTGAGATATAAGATGTTAATATTTTCAGTATTTATTCTGGCTTCAATATCCTTCAAAGTGGAACAACAGTCACAGAGCGGATGACCAATACCTCAGTCCACCCCGTGACCACGAAAGCTGTAAAGTAATCGAAACATCGGAAAGTCAAAAATAAAAAAAAATAAACCAAATCCACGATAAAATCCGTAAATAGTTTTATTTCAATGAGTAACATTCGCGTAAATCTAGGAAACCATTATACGTAACTGAAATCAATTTTTATTTTTACGCTTTTATTAATGCCACATCATTGCATGTTAAAGCCGGGTCAATAGCGTCAATTTGTCAGCAAGTTTAAGCAAAAACCTCTGTATTTTTTGTGGAACAAGATTTTTCCGGGATAACATTTATTGTGAAAGGCGGGTCCAGAAAGCGGGTGTAATTGGCGGGTCATGTGCTAAATTGACAAAAAACTACCTCCGATCTTTTATGTGTTTTTTTATGCTGCATAATGGATGGTTTGAATTGTTGTTTGCTTTACCATATTTTCTGTTGTTTTCCGTTAAGAAAGAGTCTTATTAAAGAACAATTTAAATAATACAAGACACTTTAAACATGTCTTCTACTAAAAACACTTGATTATTAACGTTAAGCATGTTTGATATTTTGGAATGGTTAGGGAATAATTTTGCACCAATTGCTTTATCAGTATAACAGTATAAAAGTACTATCATTTATGTGGTAGAATACAATATTCATTTATTGCGCTATCGTACACAAACATGACAATTTATATTACATTAAAAATTTAACACTTTAAAACTATTACAATTATTTTACATTAAAAAGTTTATCTCTCCGAAAAATCAACTTTCATCCATAATTTCAACGACTTTTTCACCATCATCATTACCAGAACTATCATCGCCAATCTCTAAAACTGATACGATAGGTTTATGGTAGCTGAAGTAAGAAACGAACAGTTTTGATTCGAACCTATTTAAATGTCTAATAAAGACCGCATCAATAGTAGTTTTGTATTTCGTTGTGCTAAGATTGCGATCATTCGACATAGTTAAACCAAATTCATTATTTAAAAATTCAATTAATAGTTGATTTTTATCGTCTGCGAAGTTTATGTTGAAATCTCCACTCAAAATCATTGGCAATTCATCAAAGCTTTATAAACTGACAGCTAACTGACAGCTGTCTACTCTCCATCCGTCTTACGCTTTTCGTCTTACGATCAGGTCACGTGTCCTGACGCGAGTTTAAGATTTTATACCCATTACAGAAAAAGTGCTCAACGCCGCTAAAGAAGTTTTCACTTCAATAATATTTGTGAGAAAGAAGATATCAACACATTTTATTTGTAATGACAAAGTATAAATTATATTTTTAAGTAATAAAATGAAATAATAAAACATAATATAATAATTATAGTGACTAATAATGCATATACTTATAAATACATATATAAAAACTTAAACATATAAAATGAACATAAATTTAAAATATGCATCTAATTTCGTAAAGTCCTTTCTATTACTGACACGGCAACGTTACAAGATCCACCTATTTATCTCAAGGCTCACAAAGGAAACTCAACAACTCAAGAGACTGGCGACAAACCTTGTAAAACATGAACTCGTGCAACTGCTCTCATATGTAGAGGTGCTTCCAGAGCGCAGGTGTAGTTCCCCGCGTCCTCCACTTTCAGACGAGCCACCTGTTGGGAAAACAGGAGATATATAGTTTTAATAGAAAAAATGTGATGGAAAACAGGATATAAAATAACATTAAAGGAAAAAAATTTTTGTAGATAAGAAAATAGTTATATTTGGATACGAAAAGTTACCGTGTATATATAACATATATGTGTGTAGGTATATATGTATATAATAGCATGTCGCACTGATAGGAGTGAGACAAAAGTTATAATTAGTTTCTGAGATCGTCTTTAATTGTTCAAGGGACCTTAAAATAAATTTATTCAAAAATACCTTAAGTAATTTCCTATTCAAAAATCATATGGCAGTGTATTGGACGATTAAACATATTGTAACATCTTACTGTAACCTATCTGTATCAGCCCATATACGTCCAACTACAAGGGCGTGGGCGTCCTATACAATCGAGAGCTTGTGAGAGTGGTAAGGCCATGTAGTCCACCACACAGGCCTAGTACGGGTTGGCAGACTTTACATACCATAGAAATTCAACTTACTATGGCATGCAGATTTCATCACGATGAGACATAATTCATAAGAATACAAAATTATGTAAACATCAACCCCCCTACTAAATTGTGGAATATTTAACACGCTTACAGCTTACAACGCTTATACCGCACCCGCAAACATAGGGGTAATTAAGACCGAGCCACGAGATAGAATTACAGAACCTAGAGTGTGTTACACAGGCTTCGGTAGGAACGCGAGCGGGTATCAACTTATGAAAATCTATATTATTATATAAAACTTACGATTCGTATAAGAGTTTGTTTGTTAACTCTTTATCAGGAACAACTGGTTCGAATTGAAAAAACATTTTTGGATAGGATAGGTAAGAACCACTATTAATTATGTAATAATACAAATTAATGTATATTTAAAGTTGGGAAAGTTAAATAATTACTTTTCTATAGCAGTGTATGGTGAGATGAGCTAGCCAGTAAATTCTACAAACTTTCTATTTATTCTAGAGAATCAGTTGTTTGCTCACTTTCCTCTCACTCTGTCTCGTCACAGAAAGTTCACTATTGAATATAGGTTACACAAAATCTATTTTTCTACACCAGTATAAATTCCAGCCTTTTTCCGCTAGTGCAATTTAGTATTTTAAATCGCTAATAGCTCTAACATTAACCGCGTCCCAATTTCGCTTAACTCATGCTATCATGCGCTAAACATCATGGTATTATCTCCTTAGTATGAACGTTAGCCGAGATAATTATGTGGCCCAAAACTCGGCTTTACGGCCCATTCACCTAACTGGTCCATATTGTTAACGTTGGTATTTTTAAGGCTTTTAATGTTGTCTTCTTAAACCTGCCATTATCCTAAATACACATGTTGGGTGTTTAGCATATTCGTATAAGCGAGGATAGCGATCTGGGTATATAATGTTTAAACCATGACGTAATTACTGTTACAATGTCATACCCAAGGTCATAAAAATTAAATATGATAAAACAATATTTCAGTTAAAACTTAACAATTATTTTTAAGCCATCTTGCTCACACGTTTCATGCTGTAGCCGAATTGTTCGTACAGTTTTGCAGAACAGACAAATAAATAAATCAACAAAACAACTCATTTTTTGAAGTCTTTGAACACGACGGTAACAAACACATACCCATCAAGAAAACCAGCATTGTACATCGCCCCCACATCAAATATAAATCAACAATAAAACTCACCTGCAAATGACTAGTGAGCGTCAAATGATCTGTCTCAATGAGCACTCCACCACGTATCTCATCGAGAGACACTGTCGTATTTCCCCTGTACCAATGCATCTCGGGCACCGAGTCACCTGGGTGCAAATTCAGTACGTCGCATTTGAGAGACAGTGTCTCGCCTGTTTCAAGGAAAGCTTCTTTGCTCATTTTTATTGCCGGCGCTGAAAGAAATTGCGGTTTGTAAAAAGGTTTTTAATAAAAGCCTCGCTTTGAACCGGGACATAGTAATAACGCCGTTCTTTTATTTGATCCGGGGTAGAAATAAACCTTTATCCTGATTACAATTTAGAATATAAAATGTAAATAAGTGTTTGGTGTTTACTGGGTGAAATTGTATTGATTTGTGTTTTTTTATATTATTGTTTTAAATACCTACGATAAATGTGCCATTTCAGAGGATGGACCTTGAAGCATCTTATTCAAATGTGTGAACACACAAGTATTTAAGAGGAGAGAATTATGGCCACCCAAGAACAAACTTAATCAATGTTTCTTATGTAATCAATGATATGAACATACATACATAAAACAATTGAGACCCTCCTTTTTTGAATTTGGTTTAAATTGTTCCGTAGATACTTTTTTATCAGATATTTAACTTTCTAATAAAAAAAAATAGAGGCATATTCTTACCATGGACAGTAAGTTTAAACCGCCGCAACATGGGTGGATGTGTGGACACATGACAGCAATATATCCCAGAATCACCAACTTTAGCATCAGAAAGGGCTAGTTTCCAGTTCTCGCCAGCTAGATCCACTCTGTACCTGTTATGCAAAAGTAATCATTACTGTTTTATAGGCTTTTTATCTGTATCTGTATCAGCCCATATACGTCCTACGGCAGGGCACGGGCCTACTCTACAATCGAGGGTACAATTAAAAGTGGTTAGGCCATATAGTCCACCACGCTGGCCTAGTGCGGGTTGGCGGACTTACATACCATAGAAATTGCTTTAGGCTTTAGGTTACTGTTATCTAGGCTGAAATGCTGTGGGTCTGGGTTCCAGACCCAGGCCAGGAAATTCATATTGAGTTTTTCGAATGAAGATATTTTAGTTTTGACATCTAGGATTGGAATGAATACCCTAGTAAAAACTATTTTTTTAAACCCTTCTCCTATTTTTTTACAATTCTATCAGAAATATTACGAAACGTAAATTACATAGACAATAATTTTACCTTCACCAAGCAGTCTAATGCCTTTCACTATCCAATAATCGAAAAATATCTAACTGATTAGTATTCCCATCACCAACGTTACAGCTATAAAAGAGGCATAAAACTTCTCTATTTGAAAATGTCGCATCAGTTGAAACTTACCTGGCGTCAGCTGTGTGCGTGTCGAGATCTATCGTCAGCAGTTCTAAGTTTTCATTGTCGTACACTCGCAACCAGGACACCTGGAACAAACTGCATTGTATCGCAACAGAACTAGTCAGTTGTGAAGTTGGCACGAGTTTGAGGGGGAGGGGTGTAATTAGCACTTTTGTTAACCGTACATAGTGGTTAAGAATCCAATAGTGTTTCGTGTTCCGGGTTCATAATATATTAAATACAGGTATATTTGAGTACAATCAGGCATGGATGAATCGACGGACGAGAAATAACATCCAACAGTCACTTTGTAAATCCGTTCACAATTAAACAAATTAGAAACATTTTTAATCTTGTAGTGGGAGTAAAATAAAAGTGATGGAAGACAAAACTAATGACGTCACTATTTTTTTTTTAAATCATGGTCCGACATAGTGGCCGCATTGCACTTGATGGTAAGCGCAAATGCCACCCAGGCAGAGTATCCATTGGCATCGGACGAAATAATTATGCATTACAGTGTGCGTGTGCAAAACGGACAGTAAGATATCACTACTCCGCTCCCACTTTTTCATTTGAAATACTAGGATTTGCCTCATGTTGCAAGCTACTTTAATACTGTTCTGACGGAAATATTTCGTTCTAATTACATTTGTACCTAAAATATTTAAAAAAATCAATCATAGTCGAATTCCCTATTATGTTGACTTCGTTGTATCCGGACACACAGGATGAACTCGGAACGTGACAGATGTGGGTCACTAACCGCTGTGTATGATCTGCTATCAGGATTCCGACACGAAATACGAATGTTCGGACATTCAACGTCCACATATAACATTAAAGCTTTTCACTTCTAAAAATCATTATTCTTTCTAAAACTTATTATTAGTTCCGAACTTAGTATATGGTTAACGTTTAAGCGGGACGTATGGTCACGTTAACCAAATCATGTACTGAGTTTCACACAATTAAAAACTAAACCCGATGGTTTGAAACAATTTGTTCAGCCGATAAATACAATAATACGATTTAGATTATTATTTTATGTTATTCAATCTTCTATGATAAAAACTTGTAAAACAATAAAAACTTTATTATTCTTATTGTTTAATTCCACTGGTGTCCCGCTCTGGCCCAAAAAATAAACGGTCACGTTATGTATGGTCACAAAAGTTTTCCACTTCTAAGAATCAATATCTTTTTGAAACCTATAATTCAGTCTGAATTTAGGGTATGGTTACGACGTACGATAAAGAACTTCAATATTTTTAAAGTATTTAAGCATATCCGTTCAGTTTTACGTATGATGTTCGAACATTCGTCCTCGTTTCGCAATATAGATTAATCCTCTTGTATAGATAATTATTAGATACTTTTTACTATCAAGAAATTTTGTTCCTACCGCAGCAATCTACGATAAGTACAACGTTCACAATGAACAAGTTGTTTTGCGTTGCACAATCGATACTTACAGCGCAGGTGGGAGAGAGATTGTAACTTATTCTGCGATTTTCTTTAAGCTGCGTTTTAATTTGGATCTTAATTCAGCCGCTTTTTGCCTGCATTGTCTGAAGTAAGCTCGTTTTTCGTGTCGACGTCGATTTAGAGCCTTTTTGTAGTAATTTCAGGGTTTTAATCCAAGATTTTAAAATGTTACAAAATGGTGCTACTCTTTAGAAATGTTGGTGTTCAAATTCAATGAAAGTAATTCCGTAGAATTCAAGTTTTAATTTAGAAATTGTATTAGTCAGTGATGTCTCTGTGATCAACAGGGTGAAAACCGGTAGTGATCACCGAATGGTTAGGGGCACATTGAATATCAACGTCCAATTAGCAAGGCGCCGTTTGATGAAGTCTACGCTCCGACCTACTCGCGCCCATATCCAAAACCCCGAGAGCTTTCAACTCGAGTTGACAAATCGCTTTGATTGTCTAAAAGAAAACCTTGCAGTGGACGAGTTAAACAGCGGTTTGGTAGAAGCTGTCCATACGGTGGGATCTAAGTATTTTAGACCTCGCCGTAGAGATAGACCACAAAAACTCTCGATCCACACTCTTGACCTCATGGCCGAACGTCGATCTTTGACGCTGCAGTCTTCCGTTGACGCCGAAGCATATCGGCGGCTCAATAGACGGATCTGGAAGTCCTTGCGACACGATGTCCGTGCTCACAATACTGTGAGCATTAAAGAGACAATTGAGCGGAACGGAGGCTCCAAAGTGTTTGCAAGAGACTTGTCTATTGGGCAAAGCCAGTTGTCTAGGCTGAAGACGGAAGACGGCCGCGTGGTATCGACGAGGGCAGAGGTATTAAGGGAGATCGAGAGGTTCTACGGACAGCTTTACACCTCGGTTGCCAAACCTACTGTTAGCTCGGCCGAAGACCCGAGAGCCGAGTTAATCCGACACTTTAGCGATGATATCCCGGACATCAGCCTGTTTGAGATTGAGATGGCCCTCAAACAACTTAAAAACAACAAGGCGCCGGGTGAGGACGGAATCACTTCAGAGCTTCTGAAAGCGGGCGGAACGCCGGTACTGAAAGTCCTTCAGAGCTCTTCAATTCCGTTCTCCTCGAGGGCTCAACGCCGGAGGCATGGAGCAGGAGCGTGGTGGTACTATTCTTCAAAAAAGGTGATAACACTTTGCTGAAGAACTACAGGTCCATCTCGCTCCTGAGCCATGTCTATAAGTTGTTTTCAAGGGTCATCACAAATCGTCTCGAAGGCAGGTTTGATGACTTCCAGCCTCCCGAACAAGCCGGTTTCCGAAAAGGCTTTAGTACCATAGACCATATTCATACGCTACGGCAGGTTATACAAAAAACCGAGGAGTATAACTTGCCGCTTTGTTTAGCGTTTGTGGACTATGAGAAAGCCTTTGATTCGATCGAGACCTGGGCTGTGCTACAGTCTCTTCAGCGGTGCCACATAGACTATCGGTACATCGAAGTGTTGAGGTGTATATACAACAACGCCACCATGTCGGTCCGAGTACAGGATCAGAGCACGAAGGCTATTCCACTACAGAGAGGCGTGAGACAGGGAGATGTCATATCTCCGAAACTGTTCACTGCCGCGCTGGAAAATGCCTTCAAGCTCTTGCAGTGGAAAGGATTCGGCATCAACATCAACGGCGAGTATATTACTCACCTTCGATTTGCCGACGATATTGTAGTCTTGGCAGAATCGCTGGAAGACCTTAGCACTATGCTCGAAGACCTTAATCGAGTTTCCCAACAGGTGGGTCTTAAAATGAACATGGATAAAACGAAGATTATGTCGAATATCCATGTTGTGCCCACCCCCATTGGAGTTGGGGGCTCGACTCTCGAAGTTGTAGACGAATATGTCTATTTAGGACAAGTGGTCCGGTTAGGCAGGTCCAACTTCGAGAGAGAAGTCAATCGGCGAATCCAACTCGGTTGGGCAGCGTTCGGGAAACTTCGCGACGTCTTCTCGTCCAAAATACCTCAGTGCCTAAAATCGAAAGTCTTCGATAGTTGTGTGTTACCAGTGATGACATACGGCACCGAGACGTGGCCTCTCACTGTGGGCCTCATTAAAAGGCTCAAAGTCACTCAACGAGCCATGGAGCGGGCTATGCTCGGTGTTTCCCTACGAGATCGAATCAGAAATGAGGAGATCCGTAGGAGAACCAAGGTTACCGACATAGCCCATAGGATTGGCAAGTTGAAGTGGCAGTGGGCCGGGCACATAGCTCGTAGAACCGATGGCCGTTGGGGCCGAAAGGTTCTCGAGTGGAGGCCACGTACAGGCAAGCGAAGTGTTGGACGCCCGCCTACAAGGTGGACGGACGATCTGACTAAGGTCGCAGGAAGTCGCTGGATGCAGGCCGCTTCCAACAGGTCATTGTGGAGATCATTGGGGGAGGCCTATGTTCAGCAGTGGACTTCCTGTGGCTGATATGATGATGATGATGATGATTAGTCCAGTTGAATAGAGAAATCGTTAGTGAATTATCGGATTTCTAAGAATTTATAGTAGCTTTAGCTTCAATAAAATGTAATCTAAATTGGTAGGTAATTTAAAAATTGTAGCAAAGCACCCTTTACACTAATTAAAATTACATTTGATAGGTTATATCCAGACTGCGTCGGAAAACGACGCCAGGTAGTAGTCTAAGTGACTACTCTTAGAAAAAAAAATGTATTACTACCCAAAAACGATGAAACTTAAAAAAATGGTGCAAAATGGTATGTTCGCATAGTGCGTAATTTTTAGTTGCATTGTTAAATTCACTAAAACTAACGCTTGGCTTCATTCTTTGTCGCAGTTTGGATATACCATGTCTATTGTGTTTATAATTTAATATGAAAATCTTGTGTATACAATAAGAAGTATTATTTCCGAATAGGAAATTTCAAGCTGGTTATAATGAAAGCTTGCTGAAAGTAGACCTTTACGAGCAATTGATAAGCAGTTAAGTAGTAAAATCGCAAATCAGAGTAAGCATTTACGTCGTGATAAAGTTTAAGAGCCACAAACCGTTTTATCTCTCAGGGCTGTTACTTTGCAGTCGAATATGACGGTGGACCCTGTATCAGCATCAATGATGGTGTCTTCAGACGTCATTTCACCTTCGAATGATGGAGGCCGGAATCTGAGGAGAGAAAAATGGTTAATTAATTGATTTTTATTACTGTGATAATTATTGATACCGTTTTCAGATGGTTTCTGTTTACTCAAGTCTCCGACGTAGTAAACCTCGTGGTTTACTACTTATTTAACTAACTACAATCGTTTGTAGTTAGTTAAATTCTAATTTCACTTGCAAGTTTTTTTGTGTTTCTGTGATAAATGAATCGGTTTTCTTTCTTCTTTCTTTCTTTCTTCTAGCAACAAATCGGTTCTTTTTTACGAATTCACATCAATAATAGTTTTCGAGCTACATTTTATTTAAGAGTACGACTAAAGCCTTACAATAAAAATGTGTCAATATCTTCCTATAAAAAAATATCAGGTTCCTTCCCTGTAGCTGAACATGGTATGCTAATAAACTACTCGCAGAGAGTTTTTATTGCCTTGGTCTAGCAAATGAGCAAACGGGTCATCTGATGGTTAGTGATCACTGCCGCCTATGAAGGAAAAAGATGGGACGATGGAAAGGGTATTGGGCATCCGGAAATCTCACTCACTGACCGAAACGCGGCAACAAAGCTGTCGCTTCACAACGATCTCCCGTGAGACAGTTGTACCGCATCCTACGAGCCTGACCATTTATGCTGAGTCATGACTGGAGAACAGCATGGCTTTACCACGTTTAAATATTACAAATAAAACTTAAATATTAAAATCGTATATTGAACACTTGGTCTTTTTGTTCATGTTATAAATATTTTGTATGAGCGGTCATATCTCGAGAACTATTACTTACATAATTATTGTAACATTAAACAGATACGTTTAGTTTTGGTCCCACAGACAAACTAACGCGTGAAGTATTAAAAATATTTGGACTCTTAAAACGAATAAAGAATAGTACGAAATGACACCCAAGTGATAGCGGTACAATACTTAGGTATTCAAAAAGAAAAAAACTTTTAAAATATAAAATATCCATTTTACTGAACCTCCCAGAGTCGCCAGTAATAAATTCTAATGCAAAGTCAACTTATAATGAAAACAAGAGCGAAATATTACTTTATTTTTTTCCACCCATCATACAACTAGAAAGCGATGACAGCTAAGTAAAATTTAATCTTAAACGTATTTTCATCCAACAAAATATTTATGGAACCCAAGTTTCGTCGAGAAATTTTCTCAAGGTCTAAAAAGATTTTATCCTCCTTTTGTTTCGTCTGCAATATTGTGTTATATCAGAAATTCCAGTTTCAGCATCATTTCGCTCTGATGTTTATTAGACCCCGATTGTTGACCTTATATTGACCTAAAACTTATTTACTATTTATTTATGGTATGGTATTTCTATGGTTGATAAGCTTACGCGTGTATCAATGAGGGGTAGACAGAAATAGGACCGTTTCCGACCACATAAGACTCTATATCTAGTATGATACAGATGCCTTAATTTGAACCCTGTTTGTCAGATTGCTAAATTCTTTATAGTACCATATTTGGGAATCAAACCCATAACTTCGCAATTTACATGTAAAAATATATACTTCTGTTATGTTTGCGGCATATAGAAAACATGTTGTATCAACCACATGTCAATGTAAGCCGTGTATTACGAGTTTCAGTAAATATTGTCCACGATCCTATGTTGTTGTCAAGAAAATGAGAATAGTTTTCTCTGTTGACATTTTATTACATGCTAATACTCACTTTACATTAGTTTTAGCGTAATTGCTTGCTGTTTATATTATAAAAACATATCTTAAGCAATGCATTTTTTTTTAAATTTGTATTTCCATATATCCTCGCCAATTGAATTAAAAGACCTTACTTATAATAAACACGCTGTTTTCATTAAAATAATAATTAAATAGTTTTTGAACCAATTGTTCGGTTAATAAGCCAATCGGGAGCATTTTGCAGGATTTTTGTTGCTATTTTAAGACTGCTCATACTATAACATATCATTTTATTTATAACGAATACTATTTGAAATAAATTAAAATTAATAAATTTTATTTTACGCCATCGAGAGAAATATGGGCTCAGTGGTGCTAAAAATAGGTTGTATACAAGTGCTCTCCGCACGGTATAGCCCTGAAGTACATAAGCCTCAGCAGTTGCTAGTCATTACTTGCTGGATCCAAAGAGCAAAAAGTGTCCAGAAGTAAGAGTACGAACGTTTTGTTTTTATTAACCCCCCTATTCTCGTTTATACGGCACCGTACAACTGCCCAAGTTAACTCCAGTTTAGTTAACGGAACGTAATAGAAACAAAACCTTACATAATGAAGAGTTCTCCTTAAGGGCTTTGCCATTCATGATCTTGACTAATTTCATTAAAACTAGTTGAAAAAAATTGAATATTTATATTTGAATATATGATCTAAACAATCTCAATCGAATTCTCGAATCTCGATTGTAGAGTAGGCCCGTGCCCTGCATTGGGACATATAAGCGCTGATACAGACATATTTGAATAAGTGTTGGACAAACAATTTATTGTTGAAGGCGATAGAATACTTTTTATCCCGGATTTATTTACGCGGTGAAACCGCGAACAAAACTAGTTTGTTGTATGTAATGTAATAACAAGTTTAATATATTAATTTATACTATTCATCTTTCAAGAATTTTATATTTATTAGCAACAATATTAAATGGTGTAATAATAAAGCATATTTTTTTCATAATCATCGGTTTCGATTCCTGGCTAGAATATAATTTTTATAATCCGAGTATATTATTTAAGTCTTCGTCAAAATCGCGTCCGTGACTCCATTGAGCGTTTTTACCAATACCCAACAGTTTCGGATACGGCTGTTTGAAAATTCACCCTGTGTATTGTGTAAAGATTATATGCCACAAGACTAATATTTGAGTAAATCCAGACTTTGTTTTTCATTTTAATCGAATTACGTAAACTTCATATATAACCATCCCCGAAATTAAAAACACCCATTTCTATAATATTGCTTATGTAAATAAGTAATGGATTTCTGAGAAATCGAATTACGTGTTTTCAATTACGTTTATTTTTCCAATATGCCATATATTTCAGGATCGTTATTGCGTAAGATAATTCAATTCTTTAAGACTTGTTGTCAATATTTTCTTGTTTGCGAGTTGTTCTTGTTTTTATAAATTTGCCTGGGATTTATCCTACGGCAAATATAATTGAAGTAAGGAAATGGGTAATATGAAGTATAAAAATAGGTTATAATTTAATTCATTTCAATTTCAGTGTAATGTATTCAGTCCATACCTTATTCAAATTCTTCTGTATCAGCCCATATACGTCCCACTGCAGGTCATGGGCCTACTCTACTATCGAAATACGATTGAGAGTGGTTAGGCCATATAGTCCACCACGCTGGCCTAGTGCGGGTTGGCGGACTTACATACCATAGAACTTTTTTTTAAAATCGCTATGGTATGCAGGTTTCCTCACGATGTTTTCCTTCACCGTTTTAGTGCGTGGTGATTGACTATCAAAACACATATGACTCCGAAAAGTCAGAGGTGTGCCCTGGGATTCGAACCTGCGACCACCGTGAACATGTTGGCAGTCGCGTCTAGTCCGTTTACCAACAGGCCACCACGCATATATTCAAATTACTTTAATATAATCATTATCATCAATCTATTTCCTCATTATAATCTATTGACAAATGTTGGAAATGCTTTTAGATCCATTCAATGTTGATGATTTTATAATAATGATGAATGGCAAGATGTGAAATAGCCTCAACTTGTCGTTTGTCATAATTATCTCTACCTGTCTAGAAGCGCGTTTATCCAGATTGCTAACGATACAAGTATTGGTATATTTTTTGTTCTACAACATAATAATATTGTTATTCCTGTTTAATGTACCCCATACATCAAAACAAAAGTAAATTTAGTTAACTAGTCTTCTCCATATTCAGGTATGGGTCGGAAAATTGAACCTTGAAGAAGGCGGATCGAGATCATATCGATACTTTCGAGATGTGATGCTGGAGAAGAATACTTGAGACTCCGTATACTACATTCCGCAGTTGTCCATTCTACGCGATCTCCAAGTTAAAACCACAGTTTCTACTATCTGCTTGCACAAAGTACTCGTTTTTTTGCTAAAAAGGACACAGATAACCTCGTACAAGTAATGGTTAGTCTGGTAAAGTCGAGGGCAAACGTCCGAGAGACCGATGTCCTATCGATCCATGGTCATGTTCAGTCATGGTCGGAACAAATCAGTTCGACTATTAACATCCAACTTCTCGCTGCGCTCCACTATGCCAAGGATAGGAAAAGGTGGTGCAGCATAGTCAGATCATAGATTGCTCCGTATTGAGGGGATCACGACCCTCAGCAATGAGGGAAACGATGCGAAGAGGAGGAGGTAACCCAAATAAGAACTATCCTTAAAACAACAACTTTACTGGTCTATGTATCAGTTAATGTTTTATGTTATATATGTGATTGTTGTACTGTTTTCTTTCCAAACACATTGAAAATAAAACAATAAATACAGACAACAGACGCAAACACATCCTTGATGTTAAGCTAAGATAAGCCTTGTGTTTTACTTATAACAAACTATCAGGAACTTTGTATTGTCGCAACACTCGAAACAGATCTTTGTGGATTTCGCAAACAATTGTCTTGGCCTCTCCATTTACACTCGACTTCTTAGCCAACTGCGCCACGAAATTTGTTAACTTGTGTTCAAATCTTTCGACAGCCTCCGTGGCGCAGATGGTTAGACGCCGCCTGTGAAACGAGTGGCCGCGGGTTCGATCTTTGCAACGTTTGAAATGTTTGTGCGGTCCACAAATATTTCTTTCGGGTCTGGGTGTTTGTGCCTTGTGGGACCGAAAAGTCTCTCGTAGTTCCTAATACCCACGACACAAGACTCGATCTTAGTGTGGGGTCAGGACTATGTGACTGTTGGGTGTTATTTATTTATTTATTTAATGGCTGATGATAAATAAATACACACAATAGATACATATATGGTCCTTATCCTAGGAATGAGGCTAGACTAGGAGAGACTTTTTTGTCTCTCAAACAGCCAGACCCAAAACAAATACTTGTGGTTCACACAAACATTTGTTGCGGTTTGGATCCTGCAGCTTCTCGTTTTTCAGCTGTCGTTTAACCAACTGCGTCAGGGAAGCTTTCCATGGTATTGGTGATGATACAAATACTCTGCCATAAGCAAATTTTTCGTTAGCAATTTATGTCTTGACTACTTCGTTGACACAGTTTACTACGATCCGATTGGGACGATAAGGTTTCGGATTCGAATCCTAGGTAAGACAAAGTGATGTAAGGTATTTTATCTGTCCGTCATAAATTTGTTCCTAATATAGCGATAGGCTCGCCCCATTGTGTCGCACACATTGTGGGACGGAATACACTATATTTCTGGTATATATATATTTTTTCTTTTCTTTTCTTTTATCTCTTAATTAAGTATTCGTACACCATTTCTGCTCATCTCTGCATCACCTAAAGGTCGAATGGGAGAAAACGCCACAGGTATTAAGTCCGTACTAGTATAGTATAGTATGCTGTACTACACAGGCTATTTACAATACAATACAATACAATAATTCTTTATTGCACACCAAATTACAGTATTGAGCTTAAATATACTATGTTATGTTTGGTAATACAATGGGCGGTCTTATCGCTAAAAGCTATTTAAATACATATGTAAATATTCAAAGGCGGTGACCACTTTCTATCAGTTGGTCCTGTCTGTTTTAAGCATGCTAACAAGATGCAGATAAACTTCTTATAAGGTAACCAGACATAGCGCCAAGATACTTGTACGTTGTATTTGCAACGTTTGTAACTTCTTGCGTATTGTATGAAGCGGTTCGCAACTTATTGATAATATTAATCTACGATCAGTCATTGGGTTTCCAGAGCTTCTGGAACTTGCTGTTGGTATTAGTTTCACAAACAATTGTATGCTGATTGTGCATTCAAATATAATTGTTTCTTTTCAAGATAACAATATAAGACTATTATTTATCAAATTAAATAAGCAGTAGATATTTACCTACTGGATTTTTGCAACCATAACCAGGTCGTCTGTCTACTTTGGGGGAGGCATATGTTTAGCCGTGGACTTTATGTGGCTGAACTAAGAAAGAGATATATTTATTTTTAATCGGCTTGAAAAAAGGAGATTATTAATTCGATGTGCATGTATGTAATATTGTCAGAATTTCACAGGTTTTTTTAGATGTAAGTAAATAATGTGGTTGTAGTAGAACATAGAACCGAAGACTATAAAAAAATAATTTCAACGACACGTGAAATCTATCAACCCAGACCAACTCTACTCCCAAGAGTGTTAACACTAGTCAGGATCGAAAAAATATAAGTCAATTTGCATGAATATATTGCTCCGACCGTACGTGTAGGTGAAATTCAGAGCCGCTAGAAAATATTGTTACTAAATAACCACTGATGGTAGGTCTCTCATATGTGAGAGGCCGCCTGGGTAGGTACCACTGCAATGTCCGTTTTTCCCACCAAATAACAGTGTAAATGCACTGTTGTTTCAGTTTGGAAGACATTGTAGCCAGAGTAACTACACGACATATTATGACTTGATTGACAACTAGAAAGAAAATAACATTTTCCTCACGTGACAGATCCCTATTCAGCCTCTGTGGCAGGCTGCGGGTTCTATTCCCACTCCGATACAACGTTTGTAGGACCTACAAATTTTAGTTTCGTGCCTGAATGTTGTGAGACCAAAAACATCAGGTGAACTGTATGCACATTTGTCGGGGATATACTAAAAAATAAAATATTCAAATAGTAACAGTATAATAATACAGAGGATAATACTATATTTTTCGTAGGTTCAGAATTCATTTTTATTTTATCGTAAATAAAATGTAGTGGAGGGTAGTTTGTCGTAGCTTGCGTTTCGCTGGTTACGTCATTTTGTATCGAGTCTCGTGTCCGCTTCGCGACGCATGGCGTGTTCCGCTGTCGAGCTGGATATTCGCGTAATTAATTTGTGTATCGCGGACTATTTGGTGTAGTGTTTGGTGTTTTTGGTGTAAGTGTAAGTGTTAGCCATTGGTGTAGTGTTTGGTGTTTCTTAAGATAGTGTCATTAGTGTTTAGTGTCGTCAGCGCTGTACACCCTGCTTCGGGAACGGGAACTGGTGAGTTAGCTTGACGTATTTCACCTTTCAGATGGATTTTGTTTTGTTCGTTATTATATTAATTGTATATGTACGCATTTGGAATCGCAAAGTGTGTAACACAAATACTTTAAAAACCGTTCAAAATAATCTATTATAACAAAGTAGTCGAAAGTATCTTAACTCGCACACAAAATGGCCGTACCTCCTCACTTTCAGTGTCAAGGAGGCTTTCTGAATCTTGAACCTGAATTTGCTTAGGACGTAAGTATGTCCTTCAGAAGGCTCTAGGTATGCCACATACGGAGAATCATCAAAGAACTAAAAGATTACTCGGCCGCTTTATAGGTCTAAGATGTTGTGTAGTTAGATTGACCCAATTTGTTGAGACTAAGTGTGTCTTGTTAGTACGAATAGTTAGTAAGAGTCAGAATTAATTGTTAAATACAAGTAAAAATATTGCATGAAGATTTTATTAAATCTTAAACTGGATGTATTATTTGTTTAAATACAAAAATATGCTATCCATATCGAAACACGTATGAATAACATTAAATCATTTTTTTTATTATTTTTTTTATTTTTATCATATCATGTTAGTAACAACGTGTCTATGTTTATATAATGGAAAACTGAACGGCCGAATTGATATTTGTAGTATAACTATTCACAAAAGAAAAAAGTTACCAGTCCCACTTTTATGTTTGTTTCGGCTAATGAAATATTTCGGAACTAACAAAACGTATCCAATATTTTCAACTTCCCATTCCGTCATTCATATCCAAGGTCTTGAACGCAACTCCGGTCATACAAGAAAGGCTCAGCAACAACTTTTTTACTTTCCATATTTTATTTATTGTTCTTATATAATTCACTCCGCTCTTTCTCTCTCTCATTTTATTTCATGGGTGCCAACAAAATATTACCATGCTATACTGTCATTTGTCTTTTTTTCGTACGAGTATAGATCGTCTACAATATTTTAACGTCCGAATGCGTTGTCATGCAGTTGTCAAAATATTAGATACAGTTTTATCTGTTAGCATTTTATTATAATGGACATGATAATACTGTTAGATAATACATGCTTGTTGTTTATTTTATAAAACTATCTCCCAAGCAATGCATTACATACATATTTTTTTTAATTTTATTGAATTTCCAAATTTCGATACACATAAATATATTATGTTAGATAAGTTATACATAGTTTTCAATTGTAACAGAAAAGGATAAATTAATTATCTTAATCAATGTCATTTGCCGGCTCTAATCTATTTATAGAGATGTATTTTACTCTATTGTAAAGAGTACTTAGCATTGAACTTAAAGATCAAACTAATTTGCGGTAACAAGTTATATCATCAATCAATTTCGTTGCCAAATTACGAACTGTATAGTGAACTTTAGAGAATACAAGGTACTGTCATTAGTAAATTCCATTCAATGGCAAACTAAATCATCTTCGTTAACGAAGATAATTATTTGTTTGCGGTAAATTTAATATCGGCATTAGTGGTATGTAAACACACTGTGATAGACTGGAGTGAAGTTTATTTAATTAACAGTGTAATTATTAGAGACAGGATTATATGTCGTTGCATATTGCCCCCATTTTCAGTGATCGTGCATATTTTGAAAATATATAATAATACATTCATAATTTAAAGTTCCTGAACATGATTCATGCCTTTCCAATCTAGATGGATAGACTATAAAAGGGGACGACAGAACCCAACTAATCGAAGTCGATACCCATCTAAAGTTTACAGACCAATCAGCAAAGATTAATCTCAGACCAAACATGAAACCAATATAACTAAATTGCGTGTTTACCGTATCACCCAAGTAATAGCTAAAACTTGTAAAACTCACCTACAGTATAACATTAAAGCGACACCTAACTGTGTTTATATTAAGCAAAGCAGCAACAAACTTAATAAGTGCCGAGTTTGCGCTGAACTTAAAAACATTAGACCCGGGAAACTAATAGCCAATTGGCTTTCACAGAAAGAGTTTGAGGTCCCTAAGTTTGCTAATGAAAATTTGAATTCCTTTGTAAGTATTACGAAATTAGGTCCATAAGAAAGCTTAAAATTTATTGTACATTAAATTGCGCAGGGGAAAAAGATGGGGAAGGGATCTTATCGTGGAAAAGTCGGGTTAAATAAAGGTGTGGCAGATTAGTGGGGAGGATTTTGTTGGACGATATTAGGGTAAAATAAAATTACTGTATAGTGATAATATCTATCTAATATGTTGATATTTTTTCGTTATCTTTTGATCAATTAAATGCTAACGCTGAATTAGCTCAAATATGAAACATTGATTTTTTATAATAGAATATGAGCAAATGTCAAAATGGGCAGTACCTAATGAGTGTAAGATCTGAAAATCGCAATGACTTTATTTGTCTTTGGATCTTAAGTTAGACGGTAACAAAGGAAAACAGGGACATTATTGGATGTCTGACAATTAAATTGACTAAAATAGACTTGAAAGTAATGCTGTTAATTCAGATTTTCTATGACATTGCCGTCGCTTCTGTTGAGTACAGAATTTATAACAAACTGCAAAGTTTCTCTATCATTTTAAAATAGAACGTAACCTCCTTCTATTCGCAAACAATTTCTAAGAGTGTTCAAGCATTGCAAAAAAGTAAGTGATTTGTTTATGTAGATAATTGCATTACTGTTGAGACACTACTATTTTTCAAAGAAGAAATTTAAAAAATTCATAATTTCAGAAGCTGCGTGGGTAACAGTAATGGCTAAGTTTCGTTTCAATTATAAAAAGAGAATAGAACACTATATTTCTTTGGCGCTACTCGCAAGACTCTTGTGAATTCATATTAAGCCACTGTTTGTTTCTTTGAAAACATACAAATTATTTAAACAAGTTCAGATTTCTAAGAAAGCAATTTCACTTTATAACTCTTTTGATCAAATTTTGTTTTATTTCTGAGTAGTTTGTTACCTAAGTGAATAATATTAAATTTGTTTGCTAGTTTCACGATGGTTTCATATGAAACTAGCAAACAAATTTACTCTCAACTTATTACTATTAATCAAGTACCTATATCTTTTTTTATTTTTTATTGAAATTGATGGCGAGACGGGCATGCCGTTCGCCTGATGGTAAGCGCTACGACCGCTCATGAACAGTGGCAAAACCAAACAACACCTTGAATCACAAATGTATTGCTTGGCATTCCACTGCGCTCGCCATCCTGAGACATAAGATGTTAAATCTCAATATGTCCAGTAGTTACTCCGGCTACAATGTCCGAAACACATCAGTGCATTCACACTGCTGTTTGGCGGGAGAAATACACATCGCAGTGATATGTACACCCAGGCAGACTCTCACATAAGCCTACCATCAGTCTTATATTGACTCCTAAAGGCACAAACTGAAATCTCATACACATCTTTACCTTCAATTGGATTATGGTCTTTTTTTCATCCCTGTGAACTGCGTTTTATTTTTTACATTACAATGTCTTTATGTTCGCACTGTGTAACCAAACAATACCTTATAAATGACACGCCATATGTAACATTACGAATGAAACCATTGTTAATGCAGATCAATTTGCAGTCCACTTTCGGATGGGCATAATCTAATTCTCGTACCCAGATGTCGCTTTACTTATATAACCTACCCATTTTTATGTACCAGCAGTCCCGTAATCATAACAAGTTGCTGTGCCAGCATATTCGTAAACAACCTCAGTGCCTCGCGTAATTAGGTCCCAACCCTCACAATTCAGTCTAAATGTTCACGCCAGCCGTATAACACGGCTAAACTTTGCGAAGGCCGCCTCTTAATCGGGTTAAACGAAATTTGTCTTTGGCTTTTTGAAAATTATGATAATATTAGCGAAGAGTTAATTGGCGCAATAAATAATCAAGCATCTTAAACAGACATCGTTTCTGTTTTGGGTTTAATTAGTTGATGCGAAAGTTTGGGGACATTGGTTGCTTATTTAACGCTAATAAATGAAAGCTGTATATTATAAGATGATGAGTTTAATTTTCAGATATTTTCATTTTAAAAATACTGTCTGTCTCCTTTATTAGAGACATTGAATATAAAAATCATTAGCGATACCATAATGTAAGCTTTTTGATATAAAATTCTGAAATAATATTAAAATAAAATATAATTTTGTCATCAACGTAACGTTTGGTTTTCAGGTATTTATAAAATATGAAAATTGTTAACGATGACATTTTATGCTATTAAATTCCGAAAAAATATTTTAAGAAAATACCATTTTTCTGTCAACGTAATTTAAAATGAATAGTGTAGAGAAAGACTAGAATAAACACAATAATAGATGGCAAGCATAAACCACTAACCACAGAGAACCAAAACAACGATACAAAACTGGTCGCTTATGGGACAGATCAGTGGCAGTCAATACTTTTCCCGACAGTTGTGGCAAACGACCCACAAGTAAGTTTCAGCAAATATTACGCTTGTTTCATTAAGCTACGTTTTGGGCTCGAAAACAACTTGCCGATATAACACGCACAAGTAACACACGCCTCCGTAATTATGTCCCCGGAACTTATTGACTTTGTCCATTGCCTTATTGATATTTTTACAGGACAAAGTAGCTACAATGCTGTGCGGATGTTTTGTTAGATTAGTCAAATTATTATGTCTAACTGACTGCGCCACGGAGGCTGTGAAAGAAATTAAGAATAATTAGTACGTATAGAAATACTTCATAGGCTTCCCATGTTTAAAATAGTACTTTAAATGGCCAAGAATAACAAAATTATTGAAGAATTAGAAAAAGTATTTTTAGAATAAAAATACGACTTTATTTACAGCGGTTACTATCTGGGCAGATATTTTACCAGCTCTTTTAGTTCTTTGTGTTAAATTATGGAACAGAATTCCTGGAAACGAGGTGCTTGATAAAATATTGAAAACGAGCCGCGAAGTGGTCTGATACGGAGTCAATAAAAATGTACGTGATGAGAATTTGGCGAAGAATCCTTTTGAATGGCTTAATCTTGACTCTGATCATGCTTTGCATATCACTTATCATTAGAGGTATTTCTTTTGAAATAGCAATACATACTTAGATGTATAAAATTAATGCAATATGGCAAATACACCCCGTACGTATCTACAACTGTGAAGTATTAAAAAAATACGAAAAAAATAAATATCACACATTTTTGTATCATTATTGCACTAAAATCTAGCATCTAAGTTCCATAGTTGAGATATAAAATGTAAAGTCTCAATATGTTCAGTAGTTACTTTGGCTAGAATTTTCTTCAAACCGAAACACAACAGTGTATTTGAACTGCTGCTTGGCGGGTGAAATAGACATTGCGATAGTACCCACCCAGGTGGCCTCTCACATATGAAAGATCTACCACCACCAGTAAATTAAATTTTTGATCGTGGCGCCGCACGTTGATTACAAATGCGTTAGTTAGCAGTGAGTTTCCCAATATTTTTATTTATTTTATTAACAATAATTTTAATCATACTATTTTTTTATTTTTTCAAACATAACACATTAATAATGCGTAATAAAACCTGCATCGATTGGACATATTTTTTTTCACCCTGTAGATTTAAAATATGCTTGTGTAATAATATCGGTGTATATTTTACAATTGCGTGAACAAAAACGATATTTGTTAACTGTCAAAATAGAAAAAAAAAATACACTACTCGCATAATAATATACTTAGGTTGAACAACCCTGCAAAAGATTGACGTGTAATCACAGCTCAGCGGAGAAAGAATTTACAAAGATATTATGTCAAAGCCAACGCCTTATCCATCTCACAGTTGTGGTTTTAATTAGTTTGTACTCTGAACTGCAATATTTTCTTTAAATTACTTTATTCTCTATGATATAACGCCTGCCACCTACTGGGTATATCAAGAGTGCTACCGAAAACGAAGCCCGAAGCTAGTTTTAGTGACTACAAACACAATTTAACTAAAATTTTAGTAAAAATCGCGACAATTTTTTTTTATTATTTTTTAAATATCGTCGAGTTTGGATGGTAAATCCATAGTTTATGCTAAAATAATAATTTAAAGCCTTGCGTACCATAGCGTCTTTAAAAATAAAACGGTGTACACTATTATATAAGAAAAAATATGTGTTTACCACCCAAACACGACGATAGAAAAAAAAGAACAAAAAAATTCGCCATCATTTTTTGCACAAAATTTAGTTGCATTATGTCTAAAGCAGCTAAAACTACCGGCCAGCTTCGTTTTCGGTAGCACTCTTGATATACCCTGTATGTATGTCATTGAGACTTAACATCGTATGTCTCAGGATGGCAAGTGCAGTAGAATTCTAAGCATTGCTTTGTAATTTATGGTGCTGTTTGACTTTTTTACTGTCCTGAGCGGTCATATCTTTATTTTTTTATTTTATTTTATTTTATTTATTTCAGGTAACCAACGACCCATAGCAAAATAATATTTACATAACACACACACACACATCTACAAGAAAATACAAACATTTTTTTTGCCTCTATCCGACATCATATGTGATATTTTGTCACCACAGTGCCGTACATAAAAGCAATACGGCTATCATTTTCAGGACAGTGTTTGAACTGAGTCGAATTCTGCGTACCAAGGACGCACATCTATTTCGCATTTTTCATCTTTGTATCATCTTTGTATCGCATAATGTTTTCTTAGATTTCCGCGAATGTTACACATTGAAATAAAACTATTATTTACGGATTGTATCGTGGATTTGGTTTAATTTTTACATTTTTTGAGTTCCCGACGTTTCCATTACTTTACACCTTTCGTGGTCACGGGGCGGACTAAATCAAATCCACGATAAAATCCGTAAATAATAGTTTTATTTCAATCTTTGTATCGCTTACCATCAGGCGAAATGTAAGATCGTCTCGCAATTACAATAAAAAAGAAGAATCACGACATCCTTCCCATCCAATCTTGTACATATATCAAGTAGAATTTATCAACCCGAGGACAGTCGCTTTGCCGAGTTAATATGAGAGATAAACGTGAAAAAGCCTCAGACAGCAGACTTATTATCTACTTACACGATTAAGGCTGTAAAGGCATTCTACGCCGCTTAATAAAGAACTCTGTCCTATTAACACAAAATGTGCCTCTATGGGCCAAATACTGGAAAGCCAATTAACTTTTAACTCCGATTAACTAGCTCTAATGACCTGTTAAATTGATTCCAGTTAAATATAACTTCGATTAAACCACTTAAGAATTAAATATTTAATGGGGCATTATTCATCCGATTCGTATTCTCGAAAGCAACTTAAGAGTTTGACAGCTGTCAAACAGTCAAATTTTTAAGAATTTCTAGTTTTAAGCAGCCGTCGTCTTAAGGCCGCCTGCGACCACTCTTAAATTTTTAAATTCTATATAAAATTTATTAAAATGACTCTCGCTTCGGTTTCATCGCTGTCTGATGACGATATAGCTTCATCAAGGCGAGTCAATCAAGAAAAAAATCAATGCTTTTGACAAATACAAAGAAGAAAACATTCAAACAAAGTGAGGTTCCGCCTGAAGAAAGAAACTGTTCTGCATCTGTGTTCCTTGCTGGAGACAAAATAGAACCCACTACAAATAGAAGTCGATTGATAAAAACTTTCGACCAACTGTTACTTGCTTTATGATATTCTACGACAGGCAGTTACCAGAAGATTATTGGAGATGTATTTCATGTGGAACAGCCGACTGTACAACACAAAGTTGCAGCAGAGTTAGTTAAACTCTTTGGTTAAACTACAAAATCGTGGCATGGAAATTCCCAACTAACAACAACAATGCCATATTGCGAATGATGTCTATGCGATCGCAGGAGTGATTGAAGTTATAAATTTCATACATATAAGGATCAAATCTCCAGGTAATTTCTACTTATAATAATGTATACATAACTATTAAGCTTTTACATGTACACAAATATATGTTTTCTTATCCTATTTTATCTAAATGTGCTTCTAAATGCCTAGCGTATTTTATATTGTGTAGTAATCATTTAGAGTATCCCTTTTTACTGTACATAATATTATATTATTAATCATAGAATAGAATAATATATTATGCACAGTATAAAGGCACACTCTAAATGATTTCTACACAATAATTTATATATATATGCTTGTTGGAATCAAAACATTTAGCAGGTAATTGGCTCTTCCCCAGCCCACTGTACCCCATATAACCAAGCTCTCTAAATAGTTGTAGGGCTAAATATATAATATAATATAATTAATCATACTATGATTTGTACTGATTGTAGCTATTCAGTATATACTGGAACAATGTTCAACTACAATAGTAGTTTCCTATAAAGAATTCAATTTTATGAATATATTTTTTCAATTTACATAAAATTATTTGTAGTTTGAAATAAGAATATTTGCTAGAGCTCTAATTTTTATTATCTTGTTTTTAGGAGGACCACAAGCAGAAACATTTAGAAACAGAAAAGGCCATTTTTCTATAAATGTGCAAGCAGTCTGCGACCCTAACTTGAGGATAAGAAACATTATAGGCCGATGGCCAGGTGCGGTGCATGATAGTAAAAATTTCAATGATTCTCCTTTATGTGCATTTCTGGAAAGGGGAGACTGAAGAAGCTTACAATCAAGACCATACTAAAACAAGAAACCCAGTGGAGAGGGTCTTTGGTTTTACAACAAAGATCTTCTTGTCTGCAAGTTGGGCTATAAGTTTTTGAAAATTAGCTTACTATTATAGAGGCATGTGCTGTGTTACATAATATAGCATGTTCCCAGAATGATCATATATTGGAGATTGATCTTTCTGAATCATTTCCACCAGCTCCACATAGTATAACCAATGAAAATGTTGCAACAAGGAATAATATAATAAAATACATATTTTAAACCGTACAGTGCATTTTATTGAATTACCATGGAATGAATACAAATAAAAATGAGTTATGTTTTATTGTAGTATATTTATTTTAATAACAGCATTAGTACATATTATATTTTTTTAATTATCTACATTTCTTTAGATCTGTCTTATATATATATCTATATTCCTTTATAAACACAAAATAATAACAATTATTCTAACATTAATTTAAAACTAAATTAATAAATGTACTATTAAAAATGTACAATAGAAATATAATATGACATTTTTTAACAATAGGTGAAATAAACAATTTATTTTATGTATTACATATTAATTAAAATTCACAACATTCTTCAACTTTGATTTAAAACACTGTTTTCTGATGCAAATATTTCTTCCTTCACACAATTTGTCTCATTCTTTTTTGTATATTTTTATATTACATACTCATTTCAAAAGGGTGTGTATTGTCCAAATGATTTGTTGTATGCATGATTTCTATAGCGTTACCTGCAAAAGTGTTTATGTTAAAGTATGTCATAATTTTATAAATCTCTTTTTATTTTTTATATATATTTGTTGAGCTTACTTATTTAGTCTATAGCTGATATACATGGCACTATATATATGAGCCATATTTCTTGGACAGTCTTATTATATAGGTACACATTGAATATTTATGTACTCCACTCCAGCTCCTGAAACAAAGGATTATTTATAGTTATACACATTGTACCATACTTTATTTTCCATATTTATTACATAATACTACTATATGAGGAGGAGATAATATATAGGAGGCATAATATGAGAGAAGCCTATAGGTACCCAGCAGTGGGATCCTACAGGCTGTAGATGATGATGATGATTTAAAATGTGTGAATAATCGATTCATATTATATATTAAATAGTTAATTATCATATAAATTCGTTAAAACTTAGAGGAATACGTGTATACTTACCTGTTTATAATATCCAGCACAGCTTCTTTCTCATATCGTATTTATTTACATAGTCTTCTCCATTTGGTACTTAGGTGGTTCTGCAGCCGTTGTTTGGTATTTTATATACCTATTTATTGAAAAGATATTCCAAAAACTAACTTTAAAACCGAGTGCAATTGTAAACAATAAATAAAATAAACAAACATCATAATATTTTTAATAAACTCGCTACGGATATAGGGACATAAGTCTTTTCACCCACATGATTTTATTAACAGATTTTTAAAATAATAACATGGCAATATATAATATAGCTTTAAACATTATCGTAACAAAAGTAAAAACGTTACAATGATTCCTCATATTAAATATAAAGGGTCAAATTTCCAATTTAGGGAAATCATGTATGAAGAATATTGCGTCAAATGGAACGTTTATATTTATACAATAAAAATTGTAACTGAAAACAAACTTTTCGTTAATCTGTGGAAATTTAGCTGGATGTTTGCTGAGTAGACCGATTTATGAGCTAAATGGCTATCCAGTATTTCATTTCGAAATTTAACAGAACCTCAAAATAACGTCATATCAAATGAGTCCGGTGGCTGAGTAGCAATCCAGTATTTGGGGGTTAATGAGATGATAAAATCTTTTTCTCATTTGTAAAACTTAATCACGGTTACTGTGTTTTTTTGTACATAGTTATAGCTTGGCAGGTGAAAAAAGATCATAGCTATACATTGAGAAAATAGTTTTTTTAATACTTAATCAAGCCTGTTTAAAGGCATATTCAATGACTTCTGAATGTCTCTAAAAAACTAAGTTAGACGTCTTAAAGCCTTGAAAATACACAATACAATGTATATTGTGTACTGAATTTATAAGATAACTCAAGAAAAAAACATTTCAAAGAGGAAACTCTTGAATTGTCTTGTCATTGTTATGAAACGCACGCTAATGTGTCACATCGAAGTGTAATTTTTTACATTACCAATATTTATGCAGTCGTTTAATGTTATAAGCTTATACTTTCAACTATTGATAAAATTATGCCGGGCTCAGGTCTTTCGAAACAATTCGACCAATCTAAATAAGTTGTAAATCATTAAGCTACTCAGAAAACTGTACAAATGTGCCTAGGTCCACCACAAAATGATCGAATCCACTATCGTACGTCGTAACCATAGACTAAATTCGGAGTAAATAAGATATCATAGAGATTAGTACCTATTGATTTTTAAATGTGGCAAACTTATAATTTACTTAAAAGGTCGATTGGTTTGGTAAGATAAAGTAATTCCCAGGCTGACACGAATATCTTATCGCTGGGTCTCTAGATATCTCACTCACTGACCGAAATGCAACATAAGATTTACTTGACTAAAGTCTTCTATGAGGCAGTTACCTTGGTGGTAATCCGGATATTACCGACACATACATAATCGTCACCCCTGTATCTCAATGGATAAGCAGACACTATAGGTTGCCACTTTGCTCAATCCTGACATATTACTGTCGCTCCATCCACTTTCATCAACCTCTTCATGCGTTCATGTCTATTTTGGGTACTTTTGACCTGATCTTGATTAGTATTATACCTTAAATGACCCAAAGCAACGCTGTACCGTTTCAAGACTTGTTTATTTATTACTTAATTTATCTTGATATAAGAGTAAAATTATTACCGAAACACTTGTACTAAGTTTAGGTTTCATAAACATAGATTACACGTGCGTGACGAAATAATTTACCAACTTTCCAAACAATAAACAACTCGAGCACAAATGAGACATGTGTTTTCGGCACACAATTAATTTATAGACAAGTTAGATCAAGTTTACTCACATATTTAAAAAAAAACATGTGCGCGTGACGTGCGATTTTTTTAAATAAATAATTATGTTTTGGCATTTCTAGATATATGTATTTGTATTAATTTCCTCACTTAAATCAGTTTAATGGTTTCTTAGATTTACGCGAATGTTACACATTGAAATAGAACTATTATTTTCGGATTTTATCACGGATTTGATTTAATTTATACATTTCTTGAGTTCCTGACGTTTCGATTACTTTACAGCTTTCGTGGTCACGATGCAGTGGGGCGGTCAGTCCGCCCCGTGACTAAATCTGCGATAAAATCCATAAACAATAGTTTTATATCAATTTTTAAAACAGTTTCTGAACTATTTTTTTTTAATTAATTTTTGTTTGATTTAAATAAAAACAGAACCACACTAGAAATACGCCACGCCACGTAGCATCGCGTGTTCGTAGTGTGGTTCCAGTAATAAAAAATAACACGATTTGATTTGATTCAACACGTGTCGCATCGAGTCGGATCGCGTGGCATTTCAATAATATGTTTCCGGCCTTATTCGCAGTAATAATAATACAAAACATCACCTATATTAATAACAACAATATGTGAATTATGTGATCAGCATCGTACATTTCAGCCTACTGAAAGTTACAGAATTTATTTTTCCTCGGCTCGTCACGAAAGTTTATCCAAAGCCTTTTATTCACACATTTTCTAAAACCCTAAGACACTGTAGTAAGTAGACATATACAAACGCTTTGTCTATTTTTCGCCGAGTAACATTGTGGAAACACTGCTGTGTAATGTGCTCCGGTTTCAAAGACATTGTAGTTAGCGATTAGTGGTCATTAAGATACTTGAACCTAGAGATGGGATAATGAGCCCAATGTAGTGCTTAGTAATGATGATTTTCCTATACCCCTTTCCTCTTCCCATCCTTATTCCCTTCCAATCTGATGGGCCGGCAACACGTCTATGGTCCAAACGTTGTGGAAATCACTTGTATGACATGTTTACACGTTATTCAGACCAACTTAATAAATAACAAATAAATAAATAACACCCAACAGTCACATACATAGTCCTAACCCCACAGTAAGATCGAGTCTTGTGTCGTGGGTATCAGGAACTACGAGAGACTTTTCGGTCTCACAAACACCCAGACCCGGAAGAAATATTTGTGGGCCGCACAAACATTTCTCTCGGTGCGGGGATCGAACCCGCGGCCTCTCGTTTCACAGGTGGCGTCTAACCAACTGCGCCACGGAGGCTGTCCAAATAAAAAATCTGTATATATTTTATCATTATTATGGCAAGTAAAAATTCGCTTCGGTGTATATCTCAGAGTCCATAAAGATCTTTATTAAACCGGCAAATTAGTAAGCTATACTCAGCAAAATTAGTTCTGATGTTAAAATGTACGTGTACCATGCCAAAATAAATTATTTGATGGGAGGGTGATTTAGTTGTTACCATTTTAATTACAACATTTGAAAAGCCACAGGCCGCAAATAATTTGGACGAAATGAGACCGAAATTAATTTTGGCGTTATTTGGACAGAAATACACGGGGGATTTGATTGTATTATTTTGTTTGTAGAATTCAGTAACTGTGTTTTTTGAGTAAATATTAAACATGAAAAAACGCTTGAGAGGAGTCATGGAAATAAACGATAAAGTCGTTTCCCCGCCATGGAACACTATAATAGGCTTAATAATTTTATATTTGGGGCAGTCGGGAAGTGGCCACATTTCGTAAGGGGTTGCCAAGTTTTTATTGTAAGACGAAGAAGGAAGGAAGGAACATAACATAACATAACATAATATATATTTTTATTTTATTTTATTGCTATGAAAAGCGAGACGAGCATGCCGTTCGCCTGATGGTAAGCGATACGACCGCTCATAAACAGTAGCACAACTAAACAACACCTTGAATTACAAAGCAATGCTTGGCATTCCACTGCGCTCGCCATCCTGAGACGTAAGATGTTAAGTCTCAATATGTCCAGTAGTTACTCTGACTACAATGTCCTTCAATCCGAAACACAACAGTGTATTTAAACTGCTGTTTGGCGGGAGAAATAGGCATTGCGGTGGTACCTACCCAGGCGGCCTCTCACATATGAGAGACCTACCACCAGTAAATTAATATAATCGTATCTTAGATAAATAATAAGGAATTAAAGATTTTTTTTATGTTTTAAGAGTGGATAAACGGAAAATTCGTTATTGATAAAGATATAGAATACGGTCTAGGTGTTTACGAGACCGAGAAGTATCTCGTTGTTCCTGATACCTACAACACAAGACTCGATTTTAGTGTGGGGTCAGGACTATGTATGTGCCTGTTGGTCGTATTTATTTATTTAACTAATAGGCTATGGATAATCACAAATATATTACAATAAAGTTATTCGTGGTTTTTGGATTTTCTCATTTTAAGGGCAGAAATAAGGTATACTACTGTGTCCAAAAAATAAGGTGACATTTGAATTTTATCTGCGCGCGTCGAATGATTTGGAGAATTATGCTTTTTAGTAGGTTGTTAGTACTGTCAGTGACATCTATGTCAAATTTACATGTCTAAATATTCATTATTGTTTGAGATACGTGTCATTTTGTGCGCTGCTAAACGTGAGTTTTTCGTTTTTTTGCGATGTCAAAATTTGTTGAGCAAAGAAATTGCATTAAATTTTATTTGCGGAATCAATTTTCTGCTGCGGATACGTTGAGGATGGTGCAGAAAGCCTTTGGTGATGAGGCTGTGTCAAAAAAAAAATGTTTACAAGTGGTATAGTGAGTTCCAAGCCGGCCGTGAACGTATCGAAGACGAAGAGCATCCTGGGCGACCATCAACCTCAACCGACGAAGCTCACGTCCAACAAATCCAAGATTTGTTTTTGAAAAACCGTCGATTAACGATTGGAGACCTTGCTGATGAGGTTGGCATATCGAAAGGCTCCGTCAATACCATTTAAAAAATGTTTTGGGCCTCAACCGCGTCACGTCTCGACTGGTATCGAAAACCACGATAATGCACCGTCCATAATGCACTCGTAATTCGTGATCATTTCGCCAAAAACTCAACCCATTTCGTTCTGCAACCACCGTATTCACCTGATCTGGCGCGGTGCGACTTCTGGCTGTTCAGCAGGCTCAAAACACCGCTCCGGGGACACCATTTTGATACGATAGAGGAGATTCAAGCCGCAGCGAAGACGAAACTGAAGGCCATCCCGGAAAGTGACTACAATCAGTGTTTCGAAGATTGGAAAATCCATTGGCATAAGTGCATTGCATCGGGAAGGGATTATTCTGAAGGGGGTGAAATTGATTTGGAAGAATAAATAAAGAATTTTTAAAATAAATACAATGTCACCTTATTTTTTGGACACAGTATGTATGTATATAGGTGAGTGTTTATCGATTTTTATAATAAGTATGTAAAATAAATTGTCAATAGAGTTAATCAAGATGAAGTTGCGGGCAAAAAGTAATAAAATAAAACTGCGTTATTTCGTATAGAATAACAATTACCCGCTTTCATTATGCAAGACTTTTACTGTGAGAGGGATTTGGATTTAATCCATTAAGCTGGTCCAAATCGAATTGATAGTCTTTTAGTTTTTTATTTATATTGCCTCGAAAAATAATGATAACACACTTAGTGGTTATTACAATGTAAATGAAGGGTTACTCTATTGCGACACGAAGTTTGAACATTCGAAGCCCAGGTATAAGTTGGAGTATAAGTTAGTCCGCTTTTAAAAATCATTACTATTCTCTACGACACTTATCATTATTTCTGAACTAAGTCTATGGTTCCAACGTACGATAGAGGTTTCGAATATTTTGTAGAGTACCATGACGATACGATTGTACCTACATTCGTATGTGGTTTTGGCACAGAATACTAAACTAACAGAAGTCAAGCTCCATACAAAGCGCGCTAAATCAACGCACACATTGACAGCGTTCACCGACACGATATTTCAAACCAGTCGAGACCACTGCGAGCGCGAGTGTCACCCGCTTCGAGCACGCCAATAGTGAGATGTTTTGTGCAAAGATTGAGCAAATGAATAAAAGTTATTACACTTGTATATAAAACACCAGATTATAATAATTGAATATAAATTTCATTACAAAAAACATATATTATACAAAAAAAATAAAAATAAACTAAGAATAATGACATAACCGTTCTTAGCGAGTACATAAATGAAATTAAAATTTATTTATTGTATTACTATGTTTTATATATTTTATTTTAAAAATTCAATCAAACGATACGAGTGCTATTAACACGATACGTGTTTTCGTAAAAGCCGGAGTTAACAACCCTTGCGCGAACGCCGAGCGTAGTGTGAGTGTGGCAACAAAAGTGAAGTACATACACAAACTTGACTTCTGTTAGTATTCTGTGGTTTCGGAGCATAAAGTACGAATACCTTACTGAGTTCGAAAACGCGACACATATGAGTTGATTCCTATGGCGGATTTTGGTTGTGTATCTGTGGTTACGAGTATAAGAAATCTCAACTCTTTGTAAAAATTGCAACATAAAAGATTACCAAACCATCACCGTTACTTAGTGCTGTACACCAGGCAGCAGCAGAATTACCCGTCCATTGCTCCTTAGAGCATCGCTGAGCTGAGCTGACGACTTATTCTATATTTGTATCAGCCCATATACGTCCCACTGCTAGTCAAAGATCAGCTCTACAATCGAGAATACGATTGACTTTTCATACCATAGAAATTCGCACAAATGGCCATGGTATGCAGGTTTCCTCACGATGTTTCCCCCACCGTTATAGTGCGTAGTAATTGACAATAAATACACACATGACTCCGAAAAGTGAGAAGTGTGCCCTAGGATTTGAACCCGCGACCGCAGTAAATATGTTGGCAGCACGTCTGTCCGTTGCCAACAGGCTACCACGCAATTGATGCGTCTGATTGCGGCTACATATCCCACACAATTATGTATTCGTATGAATTACTTGTATTGGTGTTATTTTCGCTGGATGCAGGCTGCCTCCAACAGGTCTCTGTGGAAATCATTGGGGGAGGCCTATATTCAGCAGTAGACTTCCTTTGGCTGATGGATGGATGATGGATGGTGTTATTTTTAGGATTCTCCTAAGCCTCCGCTGTCTGTCTGTCACCAGGCTGTATCTCAGAAACCGTGATAGCTAGACTAAAAATAAAAATATATATATTTATATATATATATTAATGGAGGTCCCCATACAATAAACGTGTATTTTTCGTATTTTTTACTGAATATTAATAACGGTAACAGGTAGACGCTTAAAATGTTTACAGAATATTTAGTTGTTTATTACCTTTTAAAATAAATAATTAAATAAAAAATAAATTAAATATTAAACATTCCATATAACAAACGTATTTTTTAGCAATTTTTAACTAGATCTTAATAAACAGGAACAAACGTGATTTTAGGGTTTCTTTTATAGGTGATGGTAAGGGACCCTTCGTGCGCGAGTCCGTCTCATACTTGGCCGGTTTTTTAAAGATTGTTTTGTGCTTATTGTTCTCGAAACCAACGTTTTTATCGAACTATTTATCTGTTGGTATTCGCTCCCTCAGTCTAGCTAATCTATTGATATTATTTATTTAACAATCTACAGCAAACCTCCATCAACTCATTAATAATTGGGAAGTACTTAACAGACTTTACATTACGTAGGCACAATTTATGAATACTAAAGTTCTAAATATAAACACTAGATTACCACAAGCCCTATTATAATTAGTAGTAAATTTTAGTACCTACTTTGTTATGACTCACTGTTTCGTGATGTTGGTACATTTGTGAATACAAAATGTGAATATTTCTGTGTTATAAAAATTTATAGTCATTTTCAACGCACCATTCAGTCTTTGTTACAAGTGACTGTGTAATTGTTGAAGCAACTATATTTCTTATTTATTTTTCTTTCCGTTTGACTGCCTTGGTGGCGTAATTGTACTACGGTACTGATAAAAAGCTGAGGTATCGGGTTCGAATCCCGAGTCGGGCAAAGTGATATTAAATTTTTCTATTCATTATCAGCCCGGTGTCAGCGGTTTGTGCCCGATATGGTGATAGGCTTACCACCTATCACAACGTGGGACGAAACATATAAGGCGAAATGTGGGTGTCCTGGTAGCACATCTGCCTACCCTACTGGGAAAAAGGCGTGAGATTATGTATGTATGTATATTAATTTTATTATATATAGAAGGTAAATTTTGTATCTAAAGAGAGATCTTTGTAGCTATAGAGCGTTCTACAACTTCATTTCTCGAACGATAAACATAAGCAACACTGTTATTTCAAGTCGATTTTCTGCGAGAAATTGATACTGCGCTATCGACCTATGTTTCTATAATGTATCAAGTTTACCCCCTAACTTTTAAAGCGATGAACTGTAGGTAAACATAGTTGTTGGTTTGGTACCGGTGAGACTAAAGACTGGCTATCTTAGTTGGAGGCCAATAAACAAATACACCTAACAGTCACATACATATTTCTGATCCCACATTAACATCAATTAAGTATTGTGTCGTGGGTATCAGAAACTATGAGAGATCTTTCGGTCTGACTAAGAATCATACTCGAGACAAATATTTGTGGGCGTCACAAATATTTGTCTCGATGCAGGAATCAAATCCGCGACCTCTCGGTTCACAACCGCCGTCTAACCAACTGCGCCACAGAGGCTGTCTAAATAAATATTTTATACTTATAATGTAATTTCCAGTTAACAAGTGGTTGTCAAACAGGTATATTTTGTCAAAAAAACAAATAGATTCGTGTTTCGGTAAATTTTATTCAAACTGTAATTAAATATATCTATTTATTTACATTCATTACGTAAATTTTTTTTCGAATGTGTTTGTACTATTATTTTTGCAATTAGTCTAAATTCTATTTGATTGATGGTCAGATTCATCATCATCATCATCATATCAGCCACAGGAAGTCCACTGCTGAACATAGGCCTCCCCCAAGGATCTCCACAATAACCTGTTGGAAGCGGCCTGTATCCAGCGACATGGTCAGATTATTCCGTTTTAAATTAGAACCGGCTATCCAAAAAGCTAGTGTTTTTTACCGTAGTCTTGTTGGGAACTGGTAGGAAATTCAACATCTCCTCCGCAGAAGATAATATTATATAGCTACGAGATCTTCTGGTGCCCAATGAGCAGTAGTAAAAATAATTGAATAGTTTATCTCTTCACATTTTTAATACATTAGACATAAATTAATAATATTAGATTACAAGTATAAATACTCCTTGTTTTATTTATACAAACGTATCGCTCGAGTTTCTTTAGAGAACTACCATACTTTATTCAGACAATTGAGTAATCATTATTTTTCTTTCTCTCTAACATGTAGGAAAAATTCACAATTATCGATTATTATCATACATAAATAACCATCAAGCCTGTATCCAATAGTAGAGACTAAAGACCGCCATTTTGCTCTTATCTCGTATCGTGGGAATCAGGAACTACAAGGACTTTTCGGTCCAACAAACACCCAGACCCTAAATACCTGTGGATCACACAAATTTTTGTCCCGGTGTGGGGATGAAACCCGCGGCCTCACATTCCACAGGTGGCGTCTAACCAACTGCGCCACAGAGGCTGTCATAAATAAATCTAATAAGACAGATTTTAACTACGTTTAACTTGGATCAAACTTCACATTTAATTCTCGATTCGCTCGAGAATCTAAAAGCTTCGAATAGGCACAAAAAATGATGGGCGTTTTCTAGTACATATTCAGTCCAGCGCACAGAGTAGGTTAGATTAACGCCACGGAGGTTTGCAAAAAAAACTAATGAGTAATGATATTTATAATACTAGTGAGGATTTAACGACTATTTCCAAGTGCAATTCGAACTTACTTGTCATGAAAATGCTTGTTACTGGTAGCGTAGCTATCGAAGATGTAGTTTAGCATGGGCGAGTCTCCTTTCTGTCGCAGCCCGGGCCGACGTGGCTTGGCAGTCACGCGTAGGTTGCGGAACACCGTCGGTGGAGGCGTCATACTGCTTGATGCTGGCTTTGTAGGTTCAGTGCCTTGTGTTACTAGAAAGATAGATTAGATTGTAATGTGATATGGGTGTTTTAGAGGTATAAGGACTTAAATACAGAAGACAACAATATCAATTTTTAAATTTTCCCTTTTTATTATTTCAATGAGCGTCTCCTCATAATTTTATGAAAAATATGACGTTGAGATTTTCCAGATTTTTTATTATTATTTTGTTATTTTGTTATTTTGCAACTCCTCTGTACAATAATGAGGCATATCCGAAAACCCTTAAGTAACAAAACTCATCAAAGATTGCCTATCTTATATGATTTCCAATATTACCACTACGATATTTGCAATCACAAACTGCTTAACCAAGCAATCTAACCCCAAACTGGCACAAATGCTAATCACTCAAACAGTACATTAACCCTAAAAGCTTCAGCATCGAGAACAAGAGCGCCAACGACTCGACAATGGAGGGTTAAAGTAAGAAGTTTAGGACTGCTAACTTTTATAGTTTCCGTATTGACTAACAGTTTTACATTTTGTTTACGTACTAATTGTTCTGATGTTAAAAGCTATAGCTAAAGTGATTTACAACGTATTAAATAAAGTATTACAAGAAGCGAGTTCATGGGTATAGAACATAACCTGCTTCTTTGAAACATTTTGGTTTCACAAACAAATCTGTCTTTACAGAATTTGTTTTCTTTACTCATAAGACAAATGCATAATATTTTCAATAGTATTTTATTTTTTATTTTATTTATCTTCCTGACAACCCCCCCCCCCTCCCTGCCCCTTCGCTGGTTATCACCCCACCTGATCGCATACAAATCGAACAGCGATACATTCTTACTCCCACATATGGCTTGGTTAAAAAGAGTGTTTTTAATGAGGCCGCTAAGATCAAATTTTATATTAATATGGCAACCCGATATACTACGACGTAAAACGTTTAGATACTTGTTATTTTTATTTATTGTTTTTAACATTCTCTTTGTTTGTTTAAATTACAAAACATTTAAAACCCGTACGAAAATGTATAAAAAGATCTACGTATAAAATTATTCCACGAACAAAATGTCATTTTTATAGTGTTGCCATAATTGTTTTTCTTTAATGCTAATTGTCACCACATCGTACTCGGTTAAGCAAGTTATAAAACAAAGGAATAAATATATATATATACATTTATTTTTGGTACTATTAAGTATAATTGCAGGAAGTCACTGGATGCCGGCCGCTTCCAACAGGTCATTGTGGAGATCCTTGGAGGAGGCCTATGTTCAGCAGTGGACTTCCTGAGGCTGAGATGATGATGATGGTGATTAAGTATAATTACCGGTGTCGTTGTCGTTGGTTTGGGGGGCGATGGCCCGTGTGAGAACCGCCATAAGCAGCACTATGCGGTGCATGCCGCCGCATCCTACCCGCCCAGCAGGCTCTCTGAAACAAAACGAATATAGTGAATTAACTAATTTATTAAGCGTAAGTCTAAGTCACAGAAAGTCCCGAAGACCGATTAAATAGATCGTACGATTTGTGTCCTCCATCTGACAAATTAATTAATTATTAATTATTTAAGCTTTACAACGTTTGTTTTTTTACGAGAAGAGCGTGTATGCCAGAGTCACCCACCTTCCAGTTTGACCGCTTATGTATCTAACCGGGGTCGGTCCATAATGATCCTGTGCCGGTTAAAAACCCTAATTCTAATTCCTAATTGTCTTGTATAGCCTATAGTTTCACAATCTATCACTGCATCATGGTAATTGCCAATTCTAATGAATTTATTTACAATCCAAAACAATGAGCAATCTAATTAAATTTGGTAAAACCGTTTAATATATTCAAGCTATAACTAACATAAATATTGATTAATAGACTTTTTAATGTTTCAATGCAATCACAAGATTAACCCTATCCAGGTGTATATCGGTTAGGTCACTAGACAATATACGGAGGAGTCTTTGTTCATCATGATGCCTGTGGCATGCGGGTTGATGGACAGATGCATTGTTTAGGCTGATACCTTATCTTATACCGTAGTAAGGATGGATAGATAGGGTAGGAGAATAGATAGGTTACAAAGATTACTTTAAGAGCGTATACACCTTGCGCGCAAAGTCAACTATAGGTATTTCTTCGTTAATTTCACGCACACATAAGCGACCAAAGCTGTGTGCGTAGAGCTGCCGCGTCGGCTCGCTATACAATCGGCTCAAACAACTTTGATCCGTGCGCTTCAAATACTCAATTGAAATGTAACTGTAATATAATATCATAAAAATATTTTATTTGCCTTATAAGTAGACAAATATTACTGTGCAAGCAAAGAATATTACAAATTTAGATACTAATCATATTTTCGTTATTATTACATTGTTAAGTTGCATTCAAATCAGTGTTCAATCAGTAGACACTACGGACGTTTTATTAATAATTTCGTGTTCGAACACATAAATAGTGTTAGGGGCCTTACAACCCCTTACAATTACGAAATATATTTAATTTTATATTACAATACATAACATTATTTAGCCTCGGAATTACATCCCATTATATTACCTGAAACATAATTTATACTCACTACAAAATCATTGTAGGTAATAAAAATAATTAAATATTTTACTACCAAAGTACTAAGATGTGGTAATCGCAGTCCGCGCGTGGCTATTTTTACTACGTAAGGCAAAAATCGACTGCAGCTAGGCCGGAGCGACGAGCGATACGTCCTCCCTCTAGAAGGCCTTGCGGCGGTCTGATTTGATCCACGTCGGACAGCGTGTTTTATAGTGGTTTTTAAAATATTTGTAGAAAACATGAAAACTAATTTTGTTGAAATATAAAAATGGCAATTTATTGATAAGATGTTCTTCTATTATAATATGCAATTGCTATAAAAAAATTATGTACGATAAGTTGGTGAAAAAAAATATGTTCTTGACGAGAGTTTCTGAATAATTTCGCATTGTTTAAATTTTTATTTTTCAGGAACTAAACACAAAACGATTATTTTTCTCAGCAAAATCCCTCCATAAGGGTCTTATTAGTCTGATAATATTTTTATTTTCGTCTTATATTTAGTGGTTTCGGATATCTTAAGCTTCTAAATTGCCATTTAAAGCCTAAATAACGAAACTTGTGTTCAGTAATCCTTATAGTACTCACAAATTATCCATCAATCTATAATGTTTTCCACCAAAATCCCTAGATGACAGCCTTTTCTAAAATTAGTTATAATTATTTTTCCTTTAAATTGTTTATTGGTGGCTATTAACTCATTTGAAAAGTCCTGTTTTTAAGCCAAAAAGCGCGTGCAGGGTATAAACGCTCTTAATCGGATGATATGACTTCAGCTGCCTCGCTTTAGCCAACTTAGAGTTCAGTTGCTGAAGGCAGGATAATGCCACCACACACAATGGTGGATAGCCCGTCATAGCGCTCCCGACAAGTAACTTCCATATCTAGTACATACTGTATATGCGGTTTTCGGCATTCTGGCATAATGGGAAGTTGGATAGTCTGTTTAAGTTAAATCGCACTTTCAATGAAATTCGTTTTAGTTATTTCGTCTGGAGATGTGGTCTACTCTCCTAGCCAGTGGTTACTATCTAAAAAACTGTCATGAAGTATATAAAGTTGTGTGGTGGCCTGTTGGTAACGTAGGCGCGGTTGCCTAGATTTTCACGGTGGTCGTGGGTTCAAATCCCAGGGCACACCTCTTTCTTTTCGGAGTTATGTGTGTATTGATAGTCAATCACCACGACTCCGAAAAGTCGCATGTCATTACCTTAGAAAAATAAGAATGATCACTACGCCTCCATGTTCTTTTCTCTGACTTCGATATTCTTGCTTCTCCAATTTTTAATACATTTTCAAAGTCCAAAAAAGTACCTGCGGCTTCGAGATTTTAACTCTGTTTATGAGCAAAGATAATCACTTACTATAAAGTGAACCAGACGAAGTTTTTACAAATAAATATAAACCTAATTCGTTTTAAAATATGAACAGACAAAACAGTGCGGAACAGTAGACGGATTTTTTCACGTTGTTACAAATGAAATACGAGCGGTGGCGAGATGAAATGTTCTCGCATGCTAATATTTGTACACTGAATATGTTTTTTCATTTCGCGTACAATATGGAATCTCTTGTATGTTTTATTCTGCTAATATTGCATTATGTGTTGTTTTTTGGGAATTGCTGTATTTGTGAGGAGTGGAATATTGAGGTACTGATTTTGGAATGAACTGTGTTTTACTATCTGGATTATTTAATTATGCTCTTAAAGGTGTTCAAAGTGTGAAATGACTGATAAAGCTGCAAATGTGAGCAGCCAACACGTTTACAATGGTCGCGGGTACAAATCCCAGAGTTCACCTTCGACTTTTCGGAGTCAATTGGTTATTAATACACATAATCAATTGTCACACCTTAAACGGCGGAGGCAATTATCGGGAGGAAACCTAAATACCAAAAAGATATTCGAAATTCTGCCAAATCACACAAAGAAACTTTACAGATTCAAATATACAAATCACTGCACCTTTTAATTGTCACAAGAATTTATCACATTTGCTTTAACGATGCTTGTCTCACCAATACCAGATGATAATATCGGTTTAGTCTGTATCAGCCCATATACGTCCCATTGCAGGGCACGGGCCTACTCTACAATCGAGAATACGATTGAGAGTGGTTAGGCCATATAGTCCACCACGCTGGCCTAGTGCGGGTTGGCGGACTTACATACCATAGAAATTCTTATGAATCGCTATGGTATGCAGGTTTCCTCACGATGTTTTCCTCCAATGTTTTAGTGCGTGGTGATTGACTTATCAATACACACATGACTCCGAAAAGTCAGAGGTGTGCCCTGGGATTCGAACCCGCGACCACCGAGAACATGTTGGCAGCCGCGTCTAGTCCGTTTACCAACAGTCCACCACGCACTTCTATCGGTTTAGTAACTATCTGATATTGCATTTCTAGTTGCAACCCTGTTAACTGAATGTCAGATAATCTCGACTAAGACATCTGAGCTTCGATCTCTAATCTCTAAGAGCAAACGCAATATTGATAAATAATATCCGTACCGAAATTCATTCGTTTATAAGATTTCTTGAATACAATCATTTGTAAATAATAAAGACACTCTTGAAGTTAAAGATCAAAGTAAGGAGTTTTTCATTAAAGTATATATTAGAGAAAATGGTCAAATTTGGTAAGAGTCGTTGGATTCTCAATATCCTCATCCGGTAAAAGAAACCATATACTTTTTGCCCTTTTTTATTGCTATGAATGGTATGCGATACGACCGCTTATGTACCGGTAGGAAGAATTTACTTGTATTCTAGCAATGTTACATAATGCTAAGCTGTATAGTTTTCTTTTTTGTTTCAATGAATAGCGAGACGTGCATGCCGTTCACCTGATAGTAAGCGATAGGACCGCTTATAAACAGTAGCAAAACAAAACAACGCCTTGAATTACGAAGCAAAGCTTGGCATTCCACTGTGCTCTCTATTCTGAGACATACGTCTCAATATGTCCAGTAGTTAATCTGGCTACAATGTCCTTCAATCCGGAGCACAATAATAAGTTTAAACTGCTGTTTGGCGGGTAAAATGGATATTGCGGTGGTATCATACCTGGCGGCCTCACTAATGAGAGACCTACTACCAGTAAAATGTAATTCTGTAATATTAAACATCACGATTTAATTTATTACGCATTCATGGACACAAGCAAATTAATAGCAAACTAGATTGACGATAAGAGCTGTTAAATTGAAATTACCCTCAGGCATCGATAAGTCGGATCAAAGACAAGCCGACAAATTGCGTGGATGGTAAAGTTGCCAACTAATTTTCAGATCAAACACTCCATATTTCTGTTGTTATAAACAAAGATCGCTGGTCCCGGGATACAAACTGTTACAAGATGTTCGAGAAGAAGCCACATAATTACATAAAACTTTAATTAAACAACATTTGCCAGGCAGCTGCAGGCGTGATCAGACAATGTTCCCTCGGGATTAGACCGGGAAAGTTAGCTCGGCAACACAGCTGTATTATAACATCGTACAGTAAAACGGATTTTTAATGTACATTTAGTCATTTCTACTTTAATCTTAAGATTTTTATTCTACTATATATAGCGATTTCTTGAAAGAGGTAACTTCCATTGGCTTCTTGCAATCTGGAAATAGAAATCCTGTAGGAGGACTTATTTTCCGAGTAGTTTTTGTTACTGAAGCCGGTGAATAAATGATAAATAATATTACTGACAAAAACTAATCTGTTTCATAATATGAGCGTGATATTGTTTTTAAAATTGTTCGAGTTCCTTATATAGTTTAAATAAAGATTACTACAACTTTCTACAGCTTAGTTAAATCTAGTTTTATGCGACTGACGATCTTGCTTTAAGATTTACAGAACTGAGTTAGAGATTAATGCATTAGTTAATATTTACTAAAATAACGTTTAAAATTGGTTAACCTACACAAATAAGCAATGCAAATCTATGCCCTATGGTGTTGCAGTTCATGAGCGGCGGTGGGCACTTAACATCAGGTGAACCGTATGCTCATTTGTCCAAATCCGAATAATACTCGTATATAAAAACGAACATATTTATAATAATACTAAAATTCAACTTGAAAGCTTTTTTGAGCATGCTTTATTTAATTTATGTCCTTCCTAACTATGTATGTCTAACGTTTGATCAATATTAATTAGAAGTGATATGTTTTCTGCTTCTAATTAATTTATTACTTGTTGTTGGCGTGGTGGCCTAACCCCTCTCAATCGTATTGACGGTTGTAGAAGAAGCCCGTGCCCTATAGTAGAACGCATATAGCTGATACATACATAAATATACAGCCTTATTGATTTGTTTTTGTGAAATATTTTCTTACCTTTTACTCTAAAATTACCTGTTCCAAGAATTTCCATACCTCTTCGGTTGAAGTCGTTTGCAACCAGTTTCCTATTACCTTTATCAGATTACCATCTCGCGTAGTATTCAATATATCACGTCGCCTCTAGCTTTGCAAACTTACAAGGATCGGTGCGGAGTCTAATTATTTATAGTTGGATATTATTACCACTGTATGCTGAACAAATTGTGTTATTCTCTGTTATAATAATTGTGTGTTATTAAGTTAAATATTGTTATCCTCATAACAGTTGTGTACGTGGAATAAATATGAAATACGTGAAGGAATTTTTAGAATGACAAATTGATTGGATTAAGAATTGTTTTATTAATTATTTGGTCATAAAACTATTTCATTTTTATACAAATACGAGCTCGTAATAGCGATTAATTGACATTGAGCGTGCTTCATAGAAAATAAATAAGTGAAATGTTTCAGTTTTAATATATTATAAGAAATGCAATATGTAATATTTAAGAAAATAGGATACTGACCCCATAACGAAATTTATACTGTGTATATATTCTAAATCACCTCTGACTTTTCGGAGTCATGTGTGTATTGATAGTCAATCACCACGCACTAAATCGGTGAAGGAAAACATCGTGAGGAAACCTGCATACCATAGCGATTTATAAGAATTTCTATGGTATGTAAGTCCGCCAACCCGCACTAGGCCAGCGTGGTGGACTATATGGCCTAACCACTCTCAATCGTACTCTCCATTGTAGAGGAGGCCCGTGCCCTGCAGTGGGACGTATATGGGCTGATACAGATTCTAAATATATCTTAAACTATAATCAATCGAAACGTTAGTTATTCAAAAATGTATCTATACTTTTAAACCAGGTTTCCCAAAATTATTAAAAAAATGTTTAAGAATCGATTCCAAACCATCACGATTACGATGGGCAATCATGTTAATGGTAAAATATATTTAATACACCTTCCGCGAAGTTTCCCTTTTGCGCATACAAGGCATCATTGAATAACTCAATTGCTCCCTAAAGTTCAATTCATCGCGGTCGTAACATCTTTTAACATACGCAATATGGTGCGAAATTTCATATTATCATTTCGTTGCGTCTTTATTTTATTTATTATTATGCGTTATGAAATATTTATATCAGTATTAGACATTTCAGTGCATGATCATAAATAAATCACATCAAAATTACAATTACTTTTAGATGGCTTGTTACAGTATTTGTGAAAATTGAATAGTGAAATTACAGTATGGCCGCTTCAAAGAGTCCGGTTATACTGAGCATTATATTAGTTTTAAAAGAATATACGTGGTGTACAAAATGTAGTACATGATAATTAAATCTATGTATATCATAAAAACCATTAAGAAATGGTTTAGTGAAATATAATAATATGCGAAGTCTTTGATAAAATCTATTTCATAGAATAATACTAATACCTAATTAGTATTAATTCAATTACAAAATTAAGTTACAATAATTACAGACATACAAAGCTAAAATTCCAACATTTGTATCATGTAAAATCCTTTACGCAGCCCTCAAAAATTCCATAACAAACTTGATACGTAATTTGCAAACGCACGTATTAAAATGTTTCCAAATTAAACACAAGGACCTTTTTAAATGTTACTGAAAACACATTACACTAATAGCATTAGGGATCGGCCTTACGTTACGTGACAACACAACATTCCTAATGAAGCTTGTACGAGACATTTCGATGGTAATTAACGTTGTTGAATACATTTGAAAAATACACGCCCTGTGTATTTGCTAAAAGTTACTGTTATACAGGGTATTGGCAAAAGGAAAGATATTTTTTACAATAGAAGATAATTTAAAGCTCCAGACACTAATAAAATATTATTTTTAAATTGGTATTGCAAAAATATGTAAAAATGAATGCGTCTTAAAAATACATTCAGTAATAACGTAAAGATACAATTTATTACACTTTAGTTTAAACCTCAATATTCCTTAGTGAAATATTTTTTTATCGGAACTAATTAATATATTTAAACTACAATTCTTTTTTCAATAGTAATTGAAATGAAACTATGTAGGAGGTTATTTTCTGTATCTATTAACATTCAGGAAAAAATCCACAATTTTTTTTTTTTATTGCAGTTAATGGCGAGACGAGCATGCCGTTCGCCTGATGGTAAGCGATGCGACCGCTCATGAACAGTAGCAAAACCAAACAACACCTTGAATTACAAAGCAATGCTTGGCATTCCACTGCGCTCGCCATCCTGAGACATAAGATGTTAAGTCTCAATATGTCCAGTAGTTACTTTGGCTACAATGTCCTTCAATCCGAAACACAACAGTGCATTTAAACTGCTGTTTGACGGGAGAAATAGACATTGCGGTGGTACCAACCCAGGCAACCTCTCACATATGAGAGACCTACCACCAGGTAATAAATATAAAACTTTTTTTCAACACACCTTTTATAAATGCTCTTTAGCTGTCACGGTTACGTTAATTATTGCCAAGGACGTGTAAGTAATTGTATCGATCGGTTGTAATTACTACAACAACTAATATAATTAGTAGCGCTGTTTCCGGTATGGATATAATCAATGGGAGTGTATGCTAAGCTGTACTTTATAGAAATGGAACCTGAAATCACGGATTTTCTATAGCCTACCATTTATTTAAAGTGATTTAAGGATATCCAATGATTTTCACAAATACTATACATAGCGTACTATTTGCAAAAAAAAACTTTTACAAATCGGTATATAATCCTAATTTCACCTCAAAGACCTGTAAGTATCACCTTTAACATTAACGTTAAAACTAGCTTTTACTATCCTATGGTATATTTCTAGGACTTTAAATTACTTTCTTAACCTCATCCATAATTTAATGTTTCATTCCAGTTACATCCCGTTGTTGGGCACACCAGAGTACGACTACACCTCAGTATAAACGCGGGCACGCGCCTTCCCTTAAATTCTTCTTTCTCTAAAATCAGAAAACGATTGAGAAGGGTTTTTACAATTGTTCAAATTTAATAGCCAGCCAGCGTGGTGGACTATACAGCCTAACGACTCTCAATCGTACTCTCGATTGAAGAGGAGGCCCTTGCCCTGCAGTAGCACGTATATGGATTGATTCAGATAAATACAGAAATTCACGAGCTGATTGTGGTTGATGAAGATATCGTTCCCAAATATGAACTTATTATTTAGTGTGTTATTCTTTTGCTATAAAATACAGTTTCGTAATCGCTATTTAAGTCTGTCTGGTTGGCACAGTCTAGACTTGAAAGCAAATAACATTGTTATTACCCGTTCCCACTGAATTCAAAATAGCTCTGAATGCTTGTGACTAGAATCAGCTACTGTTATTTAAACAAATAAGTATATTTAAAAGGGCTTACAGTAGAATTATGGAATTCTGGAAAGTTCAAAAACAATTACGTCTTTGAAAACCATTGGAATTGAGAAATTGAAAAATGAATAATATTTTTTTTTTATCTGGCAGTGGGAGTAGATGAAAAGCGATGCAAAACAAAACTAGTGACGTCATTAGGCTAAACATGAATGACACTGTAGGCGTGTGAAAGAGACGGTAAGATATCCCCATTACTCTCGCATTCGTTAATTTGAAATCTGCTAATATTTGCGTACTGTTACTATCTACTTTAATACTGTTTGAACACAAATATTTATTTTAATGTTATTAGTGCTTATACGCAAAATAATACAAAATCTACCGTAGTCAAATACCGTATTACAATATAGCCTCTATTCCTATTAGCTGAACAAGGAATAAATCCAGCGGAAACAACAATATACACTGATAGGCTTGCTCTTTATCCCGGCGTCAGAGAATCAATATCAATAAAGTTGGCAGATGAATGTTAGCCGCTGGGTAGATTTGTGTATTTATTTGCAAGCTTAGGAATGTTATCAGAGAATTTAGTTAGAGTAAAATATTTGAAATGAGTTTTTGGATGATATTGAGATGTCTCTTGTAGCTTATTTATATTGTATGTACTCTTTAGGGCTAATGGAGGGATGTTTATGTATGTTAGGTATTAACTTATAGGCATAAATAGTAATATTTATATGAGCTTTTGTTTTTTTATTAGACACAGTCATTTCTTCTTCTCATAAGTCCATCCAATGGTTGGCTGGTGGAGATTGCCTTAGTGCGATAAGACCGCCATTAGTACTTTATTGTCATATTATCTATGTATATTGTTATGTTTGTGAACAATAATTAATTAATAAACAAATAGGATATCTTTCAACTTTGAAAATAAGCTTAACTACTCTAAATTCAATTTTCACTGGCTGATTTCGAAGCACGTTGTACTACTGTGGGTCATCTTGTAATCAATAAGCTAATAACAAGCCCAGAACAACTAGTTGCTACTTTAATTGATGTTGGGAGTAAAATAGGAGCTAATTCTAGAACAAGACATCCTTGTATCGAATATTATTCATTTATTTATTTATTAATGAATTTTATTCAACGTATACACATATAGTCGGACTTAATTCCCCCAAAGTCAACCCTTGGGTGGTGCAGAGAAATAGAGTTAGGCGCATCACTAAATATAAATAAAGGAAGAAGAGCTTACTAAACGTAAGTGAGAAATGTTATTTCTACAGTAGCCCGGTCACCTTAGTTACCCTTTTATAAATGTGCTCAAATATGAGTTACTCATTCCACAAGGCCAGCAAAGCGCAAATATTAGTCCATAGAGCAAACATTGCACTCGGACTAACATTAAGTGAATCCTAAATGAGTGAACACGCTAAAAGCCTCAACTAGTTGGCTACACAAAGTTTTCCCATATAAAATGGTGCCATAAATTTGGGTTAAATGCAGAATTTTCGGTAAGCACTGACAAGTGGATCTGTTCAACTAAAATGTTTTGATTGCAGCTCATTTTAATGGTCGATGCGGTTTGTAACGTATGTTTGGCCGCTTTTATCGTGTTCCGATGTTGGCAATTTGGTGTCTGTGGATTTTAATTTATACGTGCGCGATATTTTGTGGAATTTAATTAAACTTTTAAAATTTATTTATGTTTTTAGTTGCATGTTTTTGTTATTTCTAGGAAGAATCTTGAAATTGGGAGTAAACATTTATTCGGTATACTTGCTAACACATTTTTGATTAAACTATAGAGATGACCACATAAAAATTACAAAATGTCTGAATGCACCCCGACTTTAACTGGTGGCTGTGGAAATTGACCTCAGTAGTTGACTCGCAAAGAATAATGTGACAGAAAATAATAATTATGATGATGTTAATATGTAATGTACTTAGTAAAAATATCAAGTGACTACAGCATTGAATGCTTTTTACAAAATGTTAATGGGTTACCAGCAAATGTCATACTCGTCTCGCTATTTAGTGCAGTATTAAATTTTAAAAATAATTTGTTTAAAATCGACAGTATTATGCTTGTCTGGACAAAACTGTATGTACCCAGGTTGACCGTCGTCCGTCTAAGTCAATCTAAAACATTAATATTGTCTAAATCACATAGACATACGAGCAACTCTAACCCATTCAACAAGAAAAGCACGTCCAGAAACTTAATGCATATATTCCCAGTAACACAATTGTGACGTTGCAACAATTTAGCTTCCAAACTAACTTTATCTTGCAATGCTACGTCTAACCGCTTGAGATAAGGGTGAATGCACCAAGATAATCTTTTAATTGACCCCTGATTCCCATTATATAGTGATGTAATTTGTGGTTAGTGGATAGTAATTAATTTGCGTAATTGATTTAATTAATAATCGCGGCCCACGGTTTGTAGTTGATAACTTCTGAATGTGTCCTCCGGTTTTACGGCCAAAATGCTGATAGTTCACTTAGTGGTGTAAAATTCCCATAGCACATGCTCGGTCTGGGTCACAAAGTAGATATTAGCGTTTTGGGTAGTTCATAGAAAATGTTAGATAGGGAAGTTTTCTTTCCTTGGAAGCACGACCAAAAAGTAACACAAGATACCCTTGTATCATATAAACATTTGCGTCGTCTAATTGAATTAAAACCATTCTCCGAGTCTCATAGATAATAGCGATTACATACACGTTTGATAATTTTTTTCCGATTTCATAAACATATAAAACTGATAAGATTTCACTCTCATTTTCTAAATAATAATATAACTTTTCCACTTTCATGCGTGTGCCAACTATTTACGATGTTCGCGGGTTCCAAACTTAGGGCACACCTCTGACTTTTGCGAGTCATGTGTATATTGATTATAATCAATCAGAACGCACTATAACGTTGAAGAAAAACACCGTAAGGAAACCTGCATACTATAGCAATTTGTAGGAATATCTATGCTAAGTAAAGTCCGCCAACTCGCATTAGGCCAGCGTGGTGGTCTATATGGCCTAACCACTTTCAGTAGTACTTTCGATTGAAGAGGAGACCCGTACTCTACAGTGCGAGGTATAGGGGCTGACACAGATATAGAATTTCATGCACCACCAATTAATATTTGTTGACAAGAATAATTCAATTAGGTACAGTAAGTTTCATCAATTAACTCACTGACAACATTCACTGACAACAGTAATCCAAACTGCCAAAACAAATGGACAGTAATTGTCTAAATAACACGCAGTTTAATCATAGTAATTGTTTTGTAGTCCGCTAACAATTTTCTTAGAAGCCTGGTAATTAAATCCATTTGGTTGTAAACAGTTGACTGCGTTTCCTGAGTTAGATTGATGGTCTTACTTTGATTGTATTTTAGGCGAAGTATTATTTTGTTATGAAAAAACTTATTTTGATGCTTTTTCAGTATAGGCTATCTAGATTTTAATTTTATTTAATAAAATTCCTATCGTCACTCTCGAGCCATTTTAAGCTTGAAATTTATTTTTATTGTATTTTGACTCTACAATGTGGTACCGTTTTTTTTTCATGGAATATAGAAATAGAAATTATTACCACCAATGTTCTATGCGACAAATCGGTAAAAATATGAAGAATATCATGACGAAATAAAATATCTTCATACAAAAATAGTAATATCATAAATCAGATTAGTGGTTGTCGAATTATTAGTGTACAAATATGACCATTGTGATTAATTATAATTATGTAACCAAGTCGTAGAAACAAGTCAACCTCGTTATTTCGAGCTTATAATCACATTTAAATATTATGGCATTAATGTTTCGTAAAAATATTATTTTACAAATCAAAGTAAGCAATCCTGCTTGGCAACAACATTCGAACCTGTAGCTCCATACCTCCATACCATTTTCGCCTTTCCGATTTGCTTAAAAAGGAGCTTAACAGCTTTGCTAAATTCAAAAAATAAACAAACAGCATCGAAGCACACTCGACATAGAAAAATATTTTTTGATATTTGACTTTAAAAAATTTCAAAAATATTAATCCTTTTTTAGATGAGTCATTAGGAATATATCTATGGGCAGTTGTTGAAAATATATTAAAATCTTAATTTTTAATATCGTTTTCGAACATACAAATGGCGGTGGTTCCTTCGGATTTCTAATTAAAACAAAATCAATCTGACCGCATTAAAGAAAATTCATTACGGCTCTCATAAACTTTGCGAGGAAGTAATAACAGAAATGAATTATGCGGGCTCATGCCGGATACGAATTCATTTTGAATACAATTCTAAATAATTCGGAATTGTATTCAAAATTATTTTGCGTACAAAACAAAATTTTGCTTGCTGTTGAATGACTCTTGGCGATAGATTAATAATTTTGGATACAATAGGCAAGCATAATTGTGTCGACTGATGAGAAATAGCCATCTTGCATTGATGCATTCTGCATAAATTCTATTTGGACTCCACAATACTTGTCACCAAGGTGTATTGATTGCCGTGCTAGAAAACCCTTCTAACTATTAATGAAAATTATTTAACTATTTCATAGACAGCCGTTTAATATGGAAAATGTTAAACATCATGAGCTTATTTATAAACTTTCGAATTGACTTAATTATTTTGTTATCTTTTTCTCTTTTTATAATCAATGGGTTTCTATAACAGGATCCTCATGTTAGGCTAAAGTACTTCTGTGTTTATTAGTTAATTGATGAATACCTTGCTATTCAAAGTAGTCGAGTCGATTCTAAACTTGGACGTGGGCTAGAGCTTGCAGTTAATCCCTTACTTATCTGGGTTTATTATTAAGGCCCTGTGTGTTTTAATCATTTCATTTTTATGCTTAAGTACTTCTAAAACTCCAACAATCGTAATACTCTCAATAGTACTCTTGATTGTAGAGGTGGCCCGTGCCCTCAGTAGGGTTTATTTGGGCTGATACAGTACAGTACCTCTAAAAAGGTTTGTTATCTGTGTTTTCAACACATAATCTTTTAATCATTGTCTATAAAACAATAAAATACATACATACATACATAAACTCACGCCTTTTTCCCAGAAGAGGTAGGCAGAGGTGCCAGGGCACCCACATTTCGCCTTGTATGTTCCGTCCCACGATGTGATAGGTGGCGAGCCTATCGCCATATCGGGCACAAATTCCTGACTCTGGGCTGATAATGAATAGAAAAATCTAATATCACTTTGCCCAACTCGGGATTCGAACCCGAGACCTCAGCTTTGTAACCGTACCGTAGTACAACTACGCCACCGAGGCAGTCAAAACAATAAAATTATTGGGTATATTTTAAAAATAACAGTTTAATTTGATGATTTTCACCATTATTGCGGTATGGCGCCAATCTAAATAATAAAGCAACGAAATACTAAATTAACATAAACTGTAAATAATGTCACCCACTACATTACCAACCTATTACTATGAAGAAACTTGCAAAAGACTGCGGAGTGCTACCTACAGTCTACACGAACTCTATAAATTAAGAGCTTTAAACGTTTTATTTATGGACTGCATTATTCTTTATTTACCACTCGCTTCGAATCCCCGTTCTAAGGTAATTAGTTTAAAATATAACTTTAGAGGAAGTTTTAGTAAAGCCGGGAATAGGACGCAAATCGGTCGTGCGATCAATTTAATAATGCAACGATCAGTAGGAAATTTGGATTATTATAATAAATCATCTGAATGGATTACTTACTTTAGTAACGGTAGAGGAAAATTAAAAGGCTACCACATGAGGTAGGGTATTCGAAAAATACGAGAGTACTTAAATCGGGGATAAAAATGTGTTTCAGCCTCTATAAACAGAAATAAATAAAAACAGAGCAACTCCTTAACTATACTGTATCAGCCCAAAACGTCCTACTGCAAGGCATGATCTTCCTCTACAACCAAGAGTGCGTTTGAGATGGATCAGCCAAAACAGTCCACTACGCTGGCTTAGTGCGAGATAGCGGAATTTAATACCATAGATTTGTTTACTAATCGCTGTGGTATGCAGGTTTGTACGATTTTTCCGTCACCGTAATAGGGACCGGTGATTGGCTATCTATATATTAGAGGTGTGCCCTGGGATTTGAACCCGCTAATACTGTGAACATGTTGACAACTGCGTTTGGTCTCTTACCAACAGGCCATCATGCCTAAAATCCTTTAAGCATGTTTTTGAAACCGAATGTTAAAATGCAGCGTGACTCTGAAATTCTCTAACTTGTCTTTAATTATAAACAAAATTAAGCTCACTGTTATATAAATAGAAATATTCGGACATAGGAGTTTTGAATATTCGGGAGATAGAACAGAATGAAAAATAAGTGCAGAGGCCTGGTAGAATACCTAATAGAACGAATAAAAAAGAGTGAAATATTACGGCAAGAAAACTAGGCAACCTAAAATAATTACTGCAAATACATAAAATTAACAATTTAATTACAGAATTAATAAATAAGCCTTTATCGATAAAGAATTTTATCATATTTGTTAGATTAGGTCTAATGTACCTACTAAAGTTGAAAAATTAGTTCATAAGCAAAATATTAAAAGAAAAACATTGTAACCAACAGAAGCCGTCTTATTCAAAAATATTTAAATAATACGAATAACAAAAGTCCAGCCTTAAACCTAGAACAAGGCAGCAGCGAAACAATTTAAAAACACAACCAGCATTTCTTCGAAGCACCGTTTAATTCCAGGACGGAGTTATGAAACATATTTGTAAATTCAAGTTTCTTGGAAAAGTCTGGATACGTAAAAAACGAGGAATATTTATCTATCGTCCGTACTGCCTGACCTAAGGCCTGTCTCATCAATCAATATGGATGTGGGATTTGAAGAAAGAGATACAGAAAAAGACACGGGAATTTTGTGCCCTTTTGTCCTTGTGATACAGAAATGATTGATATTGCTCAATAGCTTAGTATGAAAGAAAAAAGGCTATTAATATTAGGGAATTTGTCCATTGAGAAATTAGATTTTTAGAGAAATTAGATTTACTGGTGGTAGGTCTCTCATATGTGAGAGATCATCTGGGTAGGTACCACCGCAATGTCTATTTCTCCCGTGAAACAGCAGTGTAAATGCACTGTTGTGTTTTGGATTGAAGGACATTGTAGCCAGAGTAACTACTGGACATATTGAGACTTAACATCTTATGTCTCAGGATGGCGAGCGCAGTGGAATTTTGCTACTGTTTATGAGCGGTCGTATCGCTTACCATTAGGCGAACGGCTTGTTCGTCACGCCATTCATTGAAATAATAAAAAAAGAAGATATTTTAATCCCAATTCATACATTGATGTAACTATTTATGCTAGGACTTAGTAACGTTTTAGTGGCTACCAATGTACTTTCTAATATTTTAATGCTTTTTAAAATAGAAATTCAATTCTTCAAAACAAGCAGCTAACTAGTGATAATCTCAATCGCAACAGTCAGCACGAAGTAATAAAAAATTAATTCTAACAATTTCCAGTTGGAATTCGAAATAACCTCGTAAATATTTGACGGAGCTCCGATTGTCAGTCAAATCGTCCTAGCCCCATCTAAATTTTAATTTAGATAACATTCTGCGGCCATTCGAAAAAGCCTTTCGACCCGCAAGTTCGATGTTTGCGACCAACTCGAAGCTCCCTAGGGTAACGCCCCAACCCTTTTAACTTTATTTATCAGAAATGGAACGCGCCCCCACGGGACAAGTTCGTTTTGCATGACACTCCCGTTTTTTCGACGTTCTCGAACGGAAACTACGAGTTGCCATTCCAAGTGTTACGATGTGTACTTTGCTCATTTCGGCGGAGAGTTCCTAAAGAAACATCGTGGAATTGAAATATTTCGACGGAGTTTGTTTCGATAATGTCTTCGCCTTTTTAAGGTCAAACAAGTTTTGGGATTTTATTGAAGCCCTTTGTACTCCTTCGTGTACTTAGGAGTGTTTGCGTTCAGCAATGAAATGAACTAAAACACTTAGCGCTCATTTGAGTTTAGATAAATCAGTTCGGGGTATCTTTATACTATTATTTATTTTCAAATTTGTATTTCTTGTAAAATTCGCTGAATTATGACCATGTTTACTAATATTGCTTCATTCTTCTTATTCATCTGCATCCTTGCAAACCTATTTGGCTTTCATTTTCCAATCAGCTACAGTACCATTTTACTTGTTTCAAACTGCACTTTTATTTCCATATTCTTAGATATCTACATACTACTATATTTCTGGTGATAGGATATCTTTGTATCTTCCTGGATACCGACCACCGTACCCAACGGTGATGGACCAGTTATAGTGACCACATGTGGCGGATTCAGTAATTATATTCAGATGCAATGTTATTATGACGACCTTCGATACTACTATACTAAATGATATGATATATGATGTGATGATAACTTTATCCAGTAATGAAATATATCTTCGACGAAATATCAACAATTTCTAGGAAAATTGAATGCGTTCCTTAAGGGCCCTAGGGATAAAGGATTATCAGTAAAACATTACGCTGCCAATACCCGTAATGCACGAAAACATGATTGTAAGATTTAAAAATGTAAGAAAGGCTTTATGTGTAATTCATGTTTAGATTAATGAAAGAGGATAATTTATTTATCGAAATACATATACTATGTTATTTTAATTGAAGTATCGTTCTCGATAAAACGGTTGCCATCAGCACTTAAAAATACATTTAGTCGGAGGTATGTTTTGTTATTTTATATAATGGACGTTTCAATAACGCAATAACAATATTACTACAGTGCACTTCCCGTTCGATGTGTACATTTATGCCTCAATTATTACCGGTCTGTGCGAAACTGGATACCGAGGGGTTACTCTAAGATTCGAAACGGAACTCGAATGTAAAATTGTACGAATGAGCCTAGATACTCTACAATATGTTCAAATCCTCTATCATACCATTCATAGACGGAATGAATAATAAGTATCAAAGAAAAAAGTATTGATTCTACTTCGGACGCCAAACATCCGAATATTCGGGTTTCGTTTCGGATCACAGAGTAACCCCTCAAGGTGAACAGTAAATATGATGCTATACACTGCTGTTACTTGTTCACAATTGTGTGCGGATTGCTATACGAGAAATATGAATATCTCAAGCAATAACATCCCCGGAAATTTACCAAACGTAGCTCACTTGTCATATTTTACTTTGGTTATTTGTAAGGCAGTTGTATAACCACATCGAACTGATTCTTTTGTATTCTACCTTTAAGGAGCTACTATAAGGCTCTGAAACAGTATTCACATGGTATTTTTTATTATTTATTAGTATTTCATTAACCACTTATATTTAGAAAATTGTTTGCCGTTACGCATGTTCTCTCCTTCCTATGATCCCGGGTCCTACCGCCGTAGTGAGAAGAGGCATCACAGCAGGCCGGCATAATTGTATCGAATATCTTGGGACTATCGTCTGATGCCATTCGATTCTCTATCTGGACAGCATTTGCGCTTACCTTCAGGCACAGAGTTGCCATTATACCGGGCAGTGTAAAAAATAATAATTTGTATTTAAACAATGAATCTGAGCCAATCGACGCAACAAACCCACCAGAGCTAACAAATGCACAATTTCAATTGCCATTTCTCAATGCTATTCGAATCAGTTTGCACATTTCGTTGAAAACAACGGCTTTCCCTTCACTGCATCGCCAACAAACCAAGCCTTGTGTTTACGTATGCTAAAACATAAATTGACCTACTATCCTGATCCCGTTCATTTTAGACTGAGGGAATTTCCATCCACCCTGTTGTTTTAACCTGATATGTTATTGTTATATTACCGTCTGCGCTTGAAAGTTTATAGGTGAATACACTTTGCCTTACGTAGAGAAAACTGTGGTGTGTTAAAGTTAAACTTACTTGGTGTTTCATTGTATTCATTGGCAGTATAGAATTACTTGAAGCAAAGGTTTAAGGGAGCAGACCATATATAGGTAGCCATGACTATCTCAGATGCATCTGGCGGAAGACTGTCAAGCCCGGTGATCAGCTGTCCAAGACCCGACCAAGTGACATGAGTTGCGATCCTCAGCGTTAAGGGAACGATTAGAGGGGCAGAGAGATAATGTTACTTGTACATGACGAAAAGCATGAAATCCTGTCCTCCCTTGTCTCACGTCATCAATTCGAATTGAAAAAAGTAGCAAATATGCGTATTTGAATTCCTGACTCATCCCTCAAGAGTATTGCATTTTTTCAGGTTGAAAAAAGAGCCACGTAATAATCTAGGGCGTCAGCTTTCCCTATGCTAAATTTCATTAAAATCGATCAAGCCGTTTTTGCGTGAAAGATTAACCAAAAACCTTCACACACATCCACAGTTCCACCATACAGTCAAACTTTCACAATTGTATAATATTAGCAAGGATTTAAATATTCCGGCCTGAGCGATCGACTTTCTACTTTCTTGGGTAATCTAGGAGACTATTAAATATTACCTGTTCTTATTGTTGTAATATTGTTACGGTCTTATTCATAGATAGTTGTAAAACTTATTTTAAGTATCGATTTTTTTGTCTTCTTGGGTCAAACTGAATTCAAAAGTCTTTTGAATAAAATAAAATATTTTATAACTAAAATATGAATAATAATTCCATTAGATGTTATGTGACTTCAAATCGTTTACAGCATGAAGTAGAAGACCGGATAAAAAATTCAAATGCTCATACTCAGCCTGGCTTTACAAAGTAAACTGCAGTGAAATAATGATTATAATAAATATCACGAACTTGGTACATTTGAGATCTAACTTTAAGTAAATTCTCCAACAATCCGCGAATATCGCAGTCGTTTTTACATTTTTCATGCCCTTGTTCAGACGCTTCAAAGTTAAAAAAAAGACGAAATATGTTTGTTCTTTTCTAAAAATGTTATTTAATAATATTTTAACAGCGAAACCTTGTTCAAGTATAGAATTATTTGCATCACAAATCTTATTAGTATTTTGAAAGTTACTGTCTATATTTAATGGACCTGTCACTCAGTATGTATAAATAATTACTCCAGTCAAAGGCCCAGACCATTCTAATGAAAAATAAGATACGAAATTATTGTTTTCAAAAACCACGAGGGAGTCCTTGATCCTTCAACGTTTGAACCTGAAGCAAATATTCATTGACTAAATTTGACAGTTGACTGTTTGACAGTTTTACAGCCTACCTGGCGCAGTTAGTTGGACGCCGGCTGTGAAACGTGAGGCCGCGGGTTCGATCCCCGCATCGAGAAAAATTAATATTTGTGTGATCCACAGGTATTTGTTACGGTTGTTGTCTGGGTGTTTGTGAGACCGAAAAGTCTGTCGTAGTTTCTGATTCCCATGACACAAGACTCGATATTAGTGTGGGGCCACGGCTATGTATGTGACTGTTGAGTGTATTTATTTTTTCTTTATTCACTACACTTTTACGAATACTGCTTGATAGAATGGACTTGTTTTAAAACGATTGCAAGTAACTATCTAGATAAAACACAGTCTTGCCAAAAGTGATGGCAATAATGTTCAATCAGACTTTTTCAATCAGAAAGAATTTTCAGGGAAAAATTACTAAATTTTAGACGTCAGTTGTTGTATTTCACAAATCAAAGCAATTAGAAATTGCCTTAGGTACTTACTCTAGAATTGTTGTTTTATGTTGTAATGAGTGATGTTTATTCAAACTAGAAAAAATAGGGCTCAAGAATATAGGATTTTATTAAAAGCATATTTTTTTTCAGAAGCGCTTTACGTAAGGAGCAAATATTTCTCGATTAAAATAACTAGTTAATCAAAAGGAGATAGTTTTAGTCCAAATTCGTGTTACAAAAATGCTTGGTTGCTACGTGAAAGACTACCAAAATGTATTAATTTATAATAATGACATGCCAAAAACTACATATTTCAAATACTCTTGCTGTCGAATATTATTAGGAATTTGTAATTTAAGCATTAAAATTAATTTCATTACCACCACGTTGTCACTTTTGTAGAATTTTACCGTGATTTTGTTATCCGATTATCCGATTATCGTAACTAACTGGAAAACTATGCATCCACAGTTGCGTTACGTTATCATTCCAGTAGGTAGTTGAAGCTTGACCGTCCTTTACGTCTCCCGTCAAATAAACAAAGATCAACCTAGAGAGTGAGTTCATCGATGACATACAGACAAACATTCGTTTTTATATATATAAATAACATTATTTTCACCATATTGGTATTATAATTTTAATCAAATTAAATTGTCGTTATTAGAAATGCATACTATGAAATGAAATAAACTTTTTAATTAGGATAATTATGAAAACTTTTTACGTGGAATGAAAAGTGTCGAAAACGTACGTAGATTGGTTGAAAATTCTGGCACATAATTGGAACCTAAATAACTAAGTTATTTTGATCTGAAGTGACTTAAACCGAAATTCCAGGATCAGTGACTTGTTGTACTGGAAGGTTTATTAATAATATTACCAGAAAGAATAGTTGTTATTTTTCCTCGAAAAACATTTATAATATTTCCAATTTTACAAAATTTCGTTTGTGATTTATATTACTCGGTACGGCGTGTGGCGGAAATTGCTTACTTGTTCCCGGAACTTCGAAGCCCGTTGAAAATCCAGTTTATTCTTTTATGAAAACGTAGAATTTTTTGACTTTAAAGGCTTTACCCTTCCCCTAATCTCCTGTCAACTACTTTTCATAATCCAAAAGCCGGCGACAAGGCTGCGATTCCTCAGTTGCCGTGGTGGGTAGACTACCTTAATAGCTCACCAGGTGATCCACTTTCTAGCTAAGTATGATTGATCAACAAGTTCTTTTGTAAAGAAGAATATCTGCCTTCCATAGAACGTGATGGACAGATAATCTTAAAAGTTTCTGGAGATTGCTGGTCGTCTACATTAAAAAGATCGTTGAGGACTGTATGTAGATGCTGTGTGTGCCAACTGCTTCAAAGTGGTTCTATAATAAAACGACTGATAATGGTGACAACTCTGCTGACGCAATTTGGTTAGCAATTAGAACTGATGACTCGAAGACGGAGACTCGGAAATCTTTCTTCTGCTTTTTCCTCCCTTTATGTTTTTGCTTTATTTTTATTCTAGATCTATTTGTGTTGTGCAATGTACAAGCAACTGTGAGCATGTAGCATCAAATGTTTTGCTAGTTCGATTATACGATATATGCTTTACGTAAAGTACTCGTAAATCCTTAATCATTAAAAAAATTACAAAAACCTGCTTTGCATGAAAAGCAGTTTCAATTATATAACCTTCAATCATTCATTATACGAGCAAGAAATAATTTTTGAAATTGTACCTTAGAAATCGTGACATTAATTAAGTAACAGTAGATGACACAGCAGTACATGCCATGAAATTATTCACTGCGATTAAACGTCTACTAAGAATGTCAAGAAAGCGAACAATTTACTAATCAGAAGGATGACTTTGCAACGCAGATATTTGGGTCAGGTAAAATCCAGCACTGGATGGGACGGCACGACGATATTGATATTTTAGTCATGATGGCATGCATTTTCGGCATTGTACCTGCGGTTTTAGTATTATTACTAGGGACTACAATTAAGCAAGTGGTAATAATATATTTTCCTCTGCTGGGTATGAAAACTCACAATACCTGAAATATCGTAGGATTTTCGTCTCGTGCGCTTATTGAATTAAGTTTGAAACTTGTATAGTTATTTAAAGAGTGCAGAATTATCATAACTTCGGCAGTCTCATAGAAACTATCTCTGCCTCTATAGAAATGATAGTTCATAGTAGTGATGATTATTCAATTAAAGGATTGTACCTTCCATTGGAATTGCGTTAAATCATTCAAGCTACATACAAGTTTGTCCACAGGCACAGAATGTTAGACAACTTCGCTATTCCATTAAAACTGGTCCCATTTTTTACGCTTCAGCGAGACAAAATGGAACAAAAAATGCAAACCTTATATTGACTGTATTTTACTGATTGGGGGTACTGAAATTGAAAATCGAATGCCAATAAAGTTGAGAAAATTATTGCTTATTTAGTCCTTAAGTACTTGAAAAAGGCATTAGCTGTAGGTCCTGTAGCAGTTCCATTTCGTCCACAATAGACATAACTGCCTCACTCGACGAAGACCACAAATCAGTTAAATAAAGTGATTCCATCTAAACGATTTTCAAGTCGATTACTCTTGGACGGCAGAGCGGTGGAATTTTTTAAAACTTCAATTTGGTAAAAAGTACTGTTGGAGGACTTTTTTTTGTAAGCGGTGAATATGCGGCTGATTTATGGACTGCGGTAAATTCTCATTTCCATGATTGCAAATCATTTGGGCTTCTGCGAAATGCGCTATAACATTCATATTCCGGTGTGCTTTATGTGCACTTAGGACGTTTCGTAGCCAGTGTTCATAATACGCCTAACGTTTAAAAGTTTAAAAAGTGCAGATTTTTTTTTTTGGACTCTACGTGGATTTGTTTGATTAATCCGTTTGAAAAAAAGTATAGTTTTAGATACGAAATAGTTCAAAGTTGACATCTATCATCAAATTAACGTAATCCTTCACACATCAATCAAGCGGCCATTTTATTTTTAACAACTCAACACTTTGATTTATTTCGCGTTCGAAACAACCGCAACGTCTCTTATTCTTATTTTGCAACAAAATATTCTAAATTGTCTTTTGTTATTCACATACCTATTCCTGGACTCTCAATTAAGTTATAATTTTTGTATATATTTGTTTGTTTATTTATATTTTCTACTTGTGAGCATAAGATCTACTTGCTAAACTGTTTTATTTGTTGGTAAGACTTTAATATCCCCTTTTATAACGACTATTGTATGGAATCAAAGCATATAATAAATTTGATGAGAAGAAAATATTTTGGGGACTATATTAACGTAACAGGATCCAAAACAACAAAATTTCAAATTTTTGTCTCTTTGTCTCTGCCTTTGTGCACGGTAATCTCAGAAACGGCTGAACCGAATTCGCTGAAATTCAAATGGAGGTAGCTGACATCCTGGATGAACACAAAGGCTTTTATACCGAAAAATGTAGTGTTGCTTTAGGCTGAGCAATATAAATAAAAACCGTAAGAAGGATTGTTAAATAGTCGAATATTTTTTATTATTCACGCTTAGGAGTTTTTATTGTTCTTCACCCGCTGAATGATTTATAAAAGTAGTGAAATAGAAGCAGCTTAGTACTGGTAGTTTTATCTATATAAATAAATAATAACTAATATAACATTTCTTGAATATTTTTTCGTGCTAATGTTTTATTAACCAATTTAGGTCTTATCCGGAATCGGTTGGCGGAAATGTAACCTGATTAAGGTCGCTAGCATTTAGCTCCATTTCTATTGGAGTTTTTGGTCCGATCTGTCACTGGATCGGACGGAAATTAATTTTGCCAACAAAGTATTATTTTCGCTGTGGTGATTATATTTCTTTATCTGTATCATCCCATTATACAGGGTATATCAAGACTGCTATCGAAAATGAAGCCGGGTGGTAGTTTTAGTGATTTCAGACACAATGCAACTAAATTTTGTGCAAAAAATTGTGACGATTTTTTTTGTTATTTTTTTTCTATCGTCGTATTAAGGTTGTAAATACATGGTTTTTTCTTAAATAATAGTGTACACCCTTTTATTTTTAAAGACTCTAAGGTATTAAAGAGTTTAAATTATTATTTTAGCAAAAACTATGGATTTAACATCCAAAAATGATGATATTTAAAAAGTCTTAAAAAATAGTTTTCGCGTTTCTATGCGAAATTTTTAGTTGCATTGTGTTTGTAGTCACTAAAACTACCACCCGACTTCGTTTTCGGTAGCAGTCTTGAGATACCCAGTATACGTTCCACTATATGGTACGGGCCTCTACAATTGAGAGTATGATTGAGAGTGGACAGGCCATATAGTCCACCAGGCCGGCCTAGAGCGGGTAGGCGGACTTTACATACCCTACATTCACCAAATTACTATTGTATGCAGGTTTCCTCGCGATGTTTTCCTTCACCGTTAATGCACCGTGATTGATTATTAATACACACATGGCTCCGAAAAGTCAGAGATGTGTCCTAGGATTCGAACCCGTGAGAACCATGAGTAGCTGACAGCACTTTAGTATTCTTATTAAGGTAATATTTTTTAAACTAGTGAATCAAAGTAAATACACTGAACCTAATGGTAATAGTAGTAGCGATCGAAAAGGCTATTGGGGGGTGTGAGATAATTTCAAGATTATTTTTTTGTGTTCAAAAATTGTTTATTATCCATGCGATTTATTTTCAAAAATAGCCTAGTACCTACAAGATATTATCTATGTAAATTTACGCTCACTGCTATATTTGGGACTATTTTTGTAACAAGCACTCCCCACGAAGTGCTCACACTATCGCTACTTCAAATTCCATTAAAGTAAATTTGAATGCAAGCTTGTTGATTACAATTATGACTCTGACAAGCAAATACTCAACCAATTATCGAATTCCAAAAACTACCGTGTCAACAAGTGAAATTGTCATGACACAGTTCCATATAATTCTATTTTGTGTTGCGTGGCGATGTACGATAGAACCACGCCCTGCTCCACCTAAACTCCAGTTATTTTAAAACAACGTGTATTTGCTAATTGCATACTCGGAAATTCGGAAGTACAAACGTAAGTAGTTTTTTCTGGCACACTTTTGACTCCCTTAGCGCCAGAAAAAGCTGCGCTCCCAATGGGTTTCACAGAATTAATGGCTTTGAAAAATACATTCGCTTTACTTTTTTACTTAATATATCGGTACAAAAGAAAAATGGCATTATTAATGTCCTGCATTATGGATTATTTCTTAGGTGTATCTTTCTTCACTCTCTTCAGCCACAAGAAATCTACTGCTGAATATGGGTGTCCCGTGAGAATCTCTAAATCGTCCTATTGGAAGCGGCCTGGATCCAGTAACTTCCTACAGCCTTAGCCAGATCCCCACCTTGTTATCGGGTGTATGACACTGACTAATCCTGTGGGCTATGTCAGTAACTCTTGTTCTCCTAAGTCTGTTTACTCGTAATTCGATTTTGTAGAGAAAAACAGAATATATTCCTTTCCATAGCACATTGAGTGGCCTTGAGCCTTCGTATAAAACCCATAGTGAGAGGCCACTTTTATAGGTCTATGAAGTCCTGTAATCTATCAGGTCCGTGTACGGCGTGGTGGACTAAAAAGCCTGTTACGAAAATGACTGCAGCACACATCATACATCACGCATTAAGTTATAAACAAGATTATGATGCAATGAAGACAAGAGGTCTTGGAAGTGCAAAATTAAAGTGCGTGGTGGCCTGTTGGTAAACGGACTAGACGCGGCTGCCAACATGTTCACGGTGGTCGCGGGTTCGAATCCCAGGGCACACCTCTGACTTTTCGGTGTCATGTGTGTATTGATAGTCAATCACCACGCACTAAAACGGTGAAGGAAAACATCGTGAGGAAACCTGCATACCATAGCGATTCATAAGAATTTCTAAGGTATGTAAGTCCGCCAACCCGCATTAGGCCAGCGTGGTGGACTATATGGCCTAACCACTCTCAATCGTATTCTCGATTGTAGAGTAGGCCCGTGCCCTGCAGTGGGACGTATATGGGCTGATACAGATGTCGGCCTTAATCAAAGACAGTTTAAAGACCTATTTTAGAAATCCGATGTTTTGTCCTTTTGAACGCCTTTTCAATTTGAGCAAAGAAGTCAAACAATCGATAGCAAACTAGGTTTATGAACTGTTTAAAAATAAGGCCGTATGTCTTTTTGCCAATTTTAACGTTATCGTAGATAAATGGTTACTGGGAATTTCCATTCAATTTATAGGCGAATGAGGCCACCGAACTCGATCCTAGGGTCCTCTCAACCATCGTGACGTATACTACCACATCTTCAGCGTCGAATCATGTCGGTTCCAGCTAGATTCTATTCTACGGTAAATATAGCCCAACCGATTCCATTTCCGCTGGGGAATGTAGAATAGTTATGAAAAGGACAAATATCATATATGTTTGTATGATTTGGCTATATTGTTCTCTTTATTGAAAACGGATGAACTCAGATTGACCCCATCTTCTAGTATCGTCATTCGATTTCAAAATATTTGTCGAGTCGGCTAATAACATTAAACACAGAACGTTAACATCTAACAAAAAGACTAAAAGATTCCACAGTAATAAATACGTTGTACAAAACATGGTAATTATATTAAAAGCATTCTTACGTACAAATAGGTGTTTCAACGATAATATCTTTTTCACCGCAAGCCATTTTACACTATTTATTTTGTGCTCTTTGGTTTCCGACTCGGTGTCACCTGGTTAGCGCATTTGCTTGAAATTGTAATAGAGCGGAAGATTTTTCTACAATTTACAGAATTAAAATGTGATTCTTTTTATTGTTGCACTTTTCACGGAGTTTTGTTGTTCATTCATTGGACCCTGTGGCTCAGTTGATTAGACGCCAGCTAGGAAACGAGAGGCTACGAGTTCGATTCCCGCACTGGGACTAATGCTCGTGGGAACTACAAGGGTTTGTTTCAGGTCTGGGTGTTTGTGAGACCGATAAAAATCTCGTAATTCCTGATACCCACAACGCAAGACTCGGTCAATTTAGGCGCTCTGTTTTACAACTTCCGTAAATGTTTGTTTTGTACACAAAAGTTTTTATAAATAAATAAATATTCTACACAAAAAAATTATAACAAAAATACCTTTCCGAAACTCTTTCGTAAAACATAAGTTTGAAGTCACACAGCGTAATTGCCAGCGTTAGGTGCGCACTTATCTTCACGGGAGCATTGGAAACATTATTTTTATGGCACAATAACACTTTATTGTATCTTGTTACATTGAGTTGGTATTGCACGAATAAAAAATATATAAAACACGTAACGGCCTGTCGTAATGTTGTAATCGTGTCTTTAATAAAAATAATCATAAAATGCCAAGTTAAGGATTCTGATGTCTTGGTAATTTTATTTGCAGAAGCGACTGTTTGAAGGACTAAAAGACAATTAATTCTATCCGGGGTTAAAATAAAGTATAGGATACGAGATATGGTACCTACATAATATCAAAGTAAAAATTATCATATCAGGAATTAAGGAATTTAACAGACGTTTTAGAATGTCTTAATAGAATTTCATTTTTATGAAATGGTTGAATATGACATATTTAAAATATACATTTTATCACTCACCTTTATAAGGAAATACATACAAATCAAACTTCCAAATCGCCTTATATCACGAGTTCCTATCTTCCGCTTGCAAATAATATTTTTTTATTCCTTACAGATTCGTATGGACTCAATACGTTCTTTGATGATAGACGATGTCCAGTTCAACATGAGCTCTGTCATGTATGAGAATCAAACGATTTGTAAAGTGCAAAGAGGTCTTGTAAAAGTGCCGCATGCCTAAGGATTTAAGCACATGGCATATTTTAACGCGTGTAAGACGTGGAGACGACACTTTCTTTACGTGTAATTCAGACGTAGAAATAAATCTTTGCGTTGTAAACGCCCATTTTTATCGAGACTTGATTCTTCCTTTCTGGTCTCTTCAGTGCTTAAGATTGTCCGTTAGCTTTTTGTATTCTTATTCATCATTAGCCAGGTGGAACAGCTGTTCAATAGTGCTGATACCGGTCCACTCTTGGGTATTTCAAAGCCACAATTTGTTTCACAATATGGAATTTGGTAGCTTCAATGAATAGTCATTCATAGTCGCGAACCCGATACCGGATGATCTTAGGAAATTACGTATATGGGAGCTTTACAGCGGGTTTGGATCGATACAGATGCGATAACCTTTGCTGATGGTCGGTCTCTTATATGTGAATGACCGCCTGGGTAGGTACCACCGCAATGTCTATTTCTCCCTCTAAACAACAGTGTAAATGCACTGTTGTGTTTCGGATTGAAGGACATTGTAGCCAAAGAACCTACTAAACATATTGAGACTTAACATATTATATTTCAGCATAGCGAGCGCAGTAGAATACCAAGCACTGCTATCCAAGGTTTTATTTGATTTGTACGATTTAAAAATGCGCCGTGTGCACATACCCTAAGGTTAGAAACGAATATACCTGCATTTACTGTCCAAGGTGTGCTAGGAATGTCGATGAATAGTCCGCGCCCGGCGTGCTTATAATAGTCGCCTGTGGCATCCAGACAATTGACTAGGGTCAAAAGACTCCTGAGATGTGGAAGCTATGTAATAAGGCAATTTACTACTCATTATAAACAGGGAAATAATGGATGATAACAAAGTAAAGGAGAGACTGCGAAAGCGATATGAGATGCATTTTGCTTTCTTTTTCTTAATGAAACACGAATTTGGAATTGGAAGTATAAATATTATGCAAGAGGAAATTATTTGGTAACTAAACATAGTCTTATTTTAGATGCAACTGTATTATACCAATTGTTATGTAAATTTTTATTATTCTTATCAGAAATATCAAGAATGTTACGATAGATAGAGATCTATTTTTATACTGGTGGTAGGTCTCTCATATGTGAGAGGCCACCTAGGTAGGTACTACTGCAATATTATTTCTTCCGCCAAACAGCTGTGTAAATGCACTGTTTTGTTCTGGTTTTAAAGACATTGTATCCAGAATAACTACTGGATATATTGAGACATCTTATTCGCATGATGGCAGGCGCAGTGGAATGCCTAGCAATGCTTTTCAATTCATGGTGATGTTTGGTTTTGCTACTATCTATGAGCGGTCGTATCGCTGACCATCAGGTGACCGGCAAGCTCGTCTCGCCATTCATTACAATAAATAAAAGATCTATAATAAAAATGATCACGATCAAACAATCTATACTAGACCCGATCAATGTTAATTGAAGACCCTTATAATCACTTTTTAAACACATAATAAATTAGAAAAGCAAAGCCATGTCCTATGTTTACCACTTCATGTCGAATATCGTTAATCCATTAATAAACTAAAGAACAAACAAGCAAATGCAATAAACAAACGCGCGTTTCGGTTATAATCTATTCCGCGTTCCATTCACCCGGGAATATTTGATTTGACAGTATTGCAAATAACATCGTTGCTCTATCAAAATTCAGATGTGTGAGTTTGCCGTGGAATAACAAATATTTCGTTTTTAGAACTGTTTTGATTTAGAAATTTCGTTCGATAGAATAGGTTCGCACTGGCCTTGAAAATTCATTTATTTAGATAGCTTAGAAGTATCAAAAGAATAATAGGCGTAATCATTATTGTAAAAAAGTTTTCTCAGTCAATTAATAACTATGAAACCATAAGATAGCATGGTAGAATGCAAAATACCCCAGTCTTAGTGAAACTGATCCTCCATCTCCCATTGTTCGTAACTTAGGTGAGGTTAACGCAATTATTATTCAAGTTGCAATTTAGTTGATAGATTGATATAATTTTGCAACTGGTTCTGTGTTTGAGATCATCCATTAAGTAACCGTCCCGACTTGTGCAAATTATAATTTTCAATTGAAGTGCGTGGTGGCCTGTTGGTAAACGGACTAGACGCGGCTGCCCACACGTTCACGGTGGTCGCGGGTCCGAATCCCAGGGCATACCTCTGACTTTTCGGAGCCATGTGTGTATTGATAATCAATCACCACGCACTAAAACGGTGAATGAAAATATCGTGAGAAAACCTGCATACCATAGCGATTTATAAGAATTTCTATGGTATGTAAGTCTGCCAACCCGCACTAGGCCAGCGTGGTGGACTATATGGCCTAACCACTCTCAATCGTATTCTCGATTGTAGAGTAGGCCCGTGCCCTGCAGTGGGTTGTATATATGGGCTGATACAATTGATGAGGCCAAAAAAATTGTAAAAGGAAGGCACTGTTGTGTTCCGGTTTGAAAGACAGAGTAACTACTGGATATATTGATGTCTATCATTGATTTTCAATTCATAGTGTTGTTTGGTCTTGCGGTTGTATTGCTTTTTATCAGGCTAATGGCAAGCTCGCTTTTCATTCATTGCAACAAAAAATAGACTTGCTGAAGTCGGCATGAAACGAACTCTCACAATTTATGTGCTATTTACACAACCAGTATTTGAAGGCCAAACAGAAAAAGAAAATGCAGTCACAACAAAGCACCCTTATGAAATTTAAAATCACGAAACAAACACTTCATAGACGTTATAAAAAGAATTCGTCGTTTCACCGTTTCATAACAAAGCAATTGAAAAAATATAGAAAAAAGAACTGTAGCATGCTGCTGTAAAATTATTGTTGACTTTAACAGAGCTGAGTCTTTATTGCCCTGTCTGTGCTGAATGACATATCGATATATTGAATTATATTTTATTGCTTCGGACGGGTTTCTGAAATGGCGGTCTTTATGGCATGATTAAGAAGTTTGTGCGGTTTTGTTGCTTGAAATATCAGCACCTTTAGAAGAAGTCTACAACATCAGTAATTTTCATCATCTATAACAGAAAATTAATATTTTTTTATAGTTTACGTACCTATCTCTTTTGTTCTCTTCATCACCCTGTATTACTCGTAGAATGCCTCAGGCATAAAGTTAAATTGTTTTAATGTTTGATTAAAATGTTGAAAATAAATAAATAAATATTTTGCAAAATTTCTAATTAGATTCAGTGGAGAACTTAATCAGGGAAGTTAGTAGAATTTTGGTTAAATATTGTTTACCGTAGCTCGGGTTTGGTTTATGTTGCTAATTAAATTATGCTAGGTTTAGTTTAGAGGCAGTTTTGAAACAACGCCTAGATAGACTGAAAGTTGAGTGTTATTCAATTATAGGTTTTAATTATGGCTTCCTAACTTTTTGTTAGCTCACATTGTATGTGGTCGTATTAAAACTAGTTATTTCAATTTCAGGTTTATTTATTACAAAAAAGTTAAAGATGTATCAGGTAGTCGTGACCTAATTGACTTGATTTTGTGTTCGACCGAATTTTCGGCTTGGACATACTTTCAGCAAAAAAAAAATTGCTTAGTTGCCTTCCGATAATTCGACCAAAGCCGAAATTACATTCCGATGTGAATTGAGTCAGTATCAAGTCTCATATTTGTAGTCCCTATCGTCTGCGAACACATCAAGACCTATCATAGGAATGCCTAATCAAAACTTACATTCGTCCAATACGCATAAATATTTCATTCGACGATAGCTTAGTAACGTAATCTATGCAGCGTGCTTAATGGTTCCAAATTTGAATTTTTAAAATTACCATTTATTTGATAATGGATCAATATGGCATAGGCAATATGATGATATGGTTTAACAACTCGTCGGTAATTATAACCTGTCAGGGTCACAAAGACCAGGACAAATTCAAAATATTTTCCAGCAAAACTGGGCACTCTCCATCCCAGCCAAAAACATTCCACAACAGCGGTATTGCCAAAATGCATTCCACCAACAAAGCAACACTCACGAACAAATAAAATACCAACCCTAAAATGGTAAAATATAAAAGCCAAGTATTCCATGCTAGCAACCTGACGTTATCAAGTAGTTTTCACACGAAGCTGTCGCGTAACAGCACACTTGTTATTGGATGTCTACGGCCACAAACGTGTTGGGTACAGAAGACCCGTGACTGAGATAACATTGTTTATTTGCCGGTTTGGGGTTAAAGTTTGCGACGATTTTATGTGAAAGTGTTTTTTCCACGCTTTTTATACTATCGGGACTAGTTTATTAATCTGACAAGTTGCTTGTTACCGTTTTGAACAATAGGGTTGAAAAAATATCAACTGCGGGCGTATATTTATACAAAGTTTAACTTTGTTTTTTAGTTTTCGTTTTTATAAGTAAATAGCACATTTGTTGATGGTGTGGTTTTTGTTGTTGCGAGGTCAAATTAATGTTACTCTTTATGCATATTTTAATATTTTTACGTATTCTTTCCGGTTCAGTAGTATTCCTTTATTGAGGATGTCACTGACTTAAAAGACACGCAAGCACGTCACATGTTCGGTGCAAACCATACGTACCTATTAAGTGCAGTCGTTTGGCAAATTTTTATCATATTTTATCTCTAAGCCATTTTAATACTGATTTCTTAAACAATCAATAGATCTTCTTTCACTCTTTAATTTTTTTATAGCATATGTTTCACTAGCCATCACAAGACAAATATTTCATTTTGACTTTTTTGAATCGCAGTGCTGGTATTTTGAATTTCTAGTAATTAATAAACTTAATTTGTCAACAAAACTCTAATTCAATTTTATTTCCAGTTAACCTCTGTCTGTGGCACCTCGCTTAAACTAAGCCTTTTACTCACCAAAACTGATTGTACGCAGCTTACAGCACTTACAAAATGCAGTTATCATAACTTACAAATTATTTCATCGAAAACTCTTACGCGTGATCAAAACATCACAGTCTGTGATTCAGCTTGGTAACAACTCAATCCAATGGGCGGTTGTGAAAATTTGTTCCCGTCCCAACAAGATTTATAATGGTCGGCCGTACCCACGCCATTCAAGTGTTAGTTTTTTCACCCGCAACGAAACTGTATTTTTAAGCGAAACGCGGCCGTCGAAAAATTGAAATTCCCCTGCGTAGTTGCAAAACATGTTTTTGAGATTTATAACGACCGTATCCGTCAAACTTCGTGTTAGCAATGGGAATTTCTCCTAGTAAACATATTCTACATATGTACATTGTACATACATTATTAAATCGTTATAGAACTTGAAAATCTCTGACAATAGCGAAAAGGAGAAGTCTTAAAGTTGTGAGGAACCATATGGACTGCTATACATGGGTTTTGATGTAGTAAGCTTTCCATTAGACAATAACATAGGCATACTTTTTATAGAATGTTTGTCACCAAACAACAAGCAGATGATCATAATATGATGTTTATTATTCAGCCCTGCTCAGGAATGCTTGGAAAGCATATATTGTACACTGTTGGCCTTTAAATATTTATGTAAAAAAATGCGAGAAATTATGAATAGATTTGTGATTTTCCGCTCTCTGAGATTAAAGTTCGATCGAGAGCGCATAAAAATATAACAAATTTCGCCAATATAATTTATCATAATGTGAGGATTTTTATGATATTACACATCCAAATTAAAAGTATTACAAATGTATGGTGCAATTAAAGAAAAATCACAAACATTACACACACAAGCATTCTTAAAAACTATACTTATTCTTTAGAAAGTACAATAACGTGTCAAAGGAGCTGTAATTTTAAGTTAGTTGTTAGATATTGGCGTCACGAAATAAGAACATCAAGATAGAACTGCCTAGCTAGCAAATTAATTTTGTAGCCAACAAAATTGGGCAATTTAACTTGGCAATTTGTTAAGTAATTACAGACTACAAATTTGGAGGGTGTAAGATTGAAATAATTCCCTCTAAACAAAAATATATATTTTTTTATTTATTGTATTATATGTTGAGACTAATGCCATTTACCTATTGGTAAGAGACATGACATGACTCATTGACAGTAGCAAAACCAAACGACACCATACATTACAAAGCAATACTTGGCATTCCACTGCACTCACTATATATACTACGACGGAAATATTTAGATACTTGTTATTTTTGTTGATTATAACTAAAAAAAAATCGTACGAAAATATATACAAATACCTACGTATGAAATTATTCAACAAAGACAATTTTTTAATAGTGTTGTCACAATCATTTCCTATAATACCAATTGTCACCATCGTACTCTTTTTTCCCAAGTTATATTGACCTTAAAAGAACATTCCCTTTTAACGTTAGATTCAGAAAGTCAATTCGAACAATAAACAGTTGGGCAAACAAATAAGTGCGGAGCCACGATCCAATCTCAGGTAGAGGAAGTATCTGTACGGTTTGACACCGCCATTTATAACGGAAAAGTTCACGATCTGTTTGTTGCGGACACTGGCATATTTCGGCTGCCGAGGTTACTGTATACTCCGACACGAATTTCGAATGTTTGAACGTTCGACGTCCACCTGTAAGTTATTTATAAGTTTTCCAATTATGAAAATCAATACTTTTGTCTATCAGCCGTTTTGGATTATCTATCTATTTTTCTGGTTAAGATAGTTTATTACTCAAAAGAATTACAAATCACTTGCATGAGAAATTACAATTGTATTATGTAGGTATGTATCAGCCCAACGTCCCGCTGCAGGGAACAGGCCTCCTCTAGAATCGAGAATACGATTGAGAGTGGTTAGGCCATATAGTCCACCACGCTGGCCTAGTGCGGGTTGGCGGACTTACATACCATAAATATATTTTTTATAAATCGCTATGGTATATAGGTTTCCTCACGATGTTTTCCTTCACCGTTTTAGTGCGCGGTGATTGACTATCAATCCACATATGACTCCGAAATATCAGAGGTGTGCCCTGGGATTCGAACCCGCGACCACCGTGAACATGTTGGCAGTCGCATCTAGTCCGTTTACCAACAGGCCACCACGCACTTTGATACAATACAGAACAAAAAAAAGTAGACGATAATAACTTACAAAATACGTTAATACCCCCTGCTGTAGTTGGCATGAATTCAGAGATATTTTATATCAATTTCATATTTTCAATTCGCCAAATGTTGAGTATATTACGCCATGTGTAAGAAGTCACTGAAAGTTTAGAACTTGGCAACGACTGCACTGATAAGTTAGGAAGTCTGAAATTCGACTCGCAGGCACTCATCTCTGACTTTTCGAGTTATATATGCATTACTACCCCAGTAGGCTAGCATTGTGGATTAAAGCTTAAAGAAGAATACTCATTTTACCATGAAACTTAGTATCGATACGAAGATTTTTATGCCTCGATGAAACCTACTTTTTGTGTAGGGATTTTTTTTAACCTATATCATCCCACTGCTGGGCACAGGTCTCCCCCATGGCTCTCCACAATTCGCGCTCTTCAGGCCACATGGGCTCGAAAGCATCCAGGTCGTCTCTCCAGCGTTTTTTAGGTCTGCCGCGGCGTCGTCGACCATCAGGTATCCTGGGTGACGATATTTGCCCAGCGATCTGGATGCATTCGAGTCACATGGCCCGCCCAGTTCCATTTAAGGGGAAAAAACATCGGGAGAAAGATATGTTTTCAATAATTAATTAGATTTGACACCCTCCGTGGCATAGGCAGTTAGACGCCGCCTGTGAAACGGGAGGCCGCGGGTTCGATCCCCGCACTGAGAGAAATGTTTGTGCGCCCCCAAAAATTTCTTTTGGGTCTGGGTGTTTGTGAGACCGAAAAAGTCTCTCGTAGTTCTTTATGCCCACGACACACGACTCGATCTTAGTGTGGGGTCAGGACTATGTATGTGACTGTTCGGTGTTATTTATTTATTTAATTATAAACATAATTACGACCCAGGCCCGGAGTTATTTGAGAAATTTACTTCTAACAAAAAATATTTTTTTGCCTTCGGCTGTGTCAAGAAAATGTAAAATGTGATGATATTGACTTTATTTTTTAAAAATCCGTCGTCTTGGATGAAACAGAAAAATACTTAAGATTAAACCATAAAAAATGCTATAATGAATTTTGAGCAGTATCATTATCGTGGTCCAGGATATTTTTTACCGATACTATGAAAATACATTTTCCTTTCCACCTTGTATAGGCTTACGCTATTAATCTGCTCATAATACCCTTTTACGACACTGGTTTATTCTGTATAGTTTCAAAAAATATATTAGTAATAAAATATCTCTGAAAATGCGTGGTGGCCTGTTGGAAAACGGACTAGACGCGACTGCCAACATGTTCACGGTGGTCGCGGGTTCGAATCCTAGGGCACACCTCTGACTTTTCGGAGTCATGTGTGTATTGATAGTCAATCACCACGCACTAAAACGGTGAAGGAAAACATCGTGAGGAAACCTGCATACCATAGCGATTTATAAGAATTTATATATGGTATGTAAGTCCGCCAACCCGCACTAGGCCAGCGTGGTGGACTATATGGCCTAACCACTCTCAATCGTACTTTCGATTGTAGAGTAGGCCCGTGCCCTGCAGTGGGACGTATATGGGCTGATACTGGATATCAGTAAAAATATCTCTAAGCAAACCAAAAACAGTCACATAATTTGTGGACATAGCGGAAGAGTCCGAGCTACGTGGTAAAAGCCACATACCTACTAGTTTAATATTTTTTTCTTACTCTTTAACTGTTGTAGCCTGAAAATAAAAACAAGTGAATATTTTTTAAAAATCTAATCCACACTTGCACCTGAGCCAAATTAGTTTAATTAAGGAAATTGCTTCATCCGTATAAACTAGATTTTAATTAACTTACATTTTCACATGAGAAAATTGCGAGAATTCAAATATTAGTTTCGGGCCGGGTGTTTTGGAACCGAAATGTTCTTCATTGTTTTAAGGTTGGGGCGATAGAGGCTTATAACGAATTTTAAGGCTATTATTATTACGATAAGAAGACTACCGGTAGATGTCTCATATGTCAGAGGCCGCCTGGGTAGGTATCACCGCAATGTCTATTTCTATCACGAAGCAACAATGTAAATGCACTGTTGTGTTTCGGATTGAAGGACGTTGTAGCCAGAATACCTAACTACTGGATATATTGATACTCAACATCTTATCTCTTATGATGGCGAGCGCAGTGGAATACCAAGCTTGCCATTCAAAGTGTTGTTTTGTTTTGCTACTGTCCATGAGTGGTCATATCGTTTATCATCAGGCGAATGACCTACTAGTCTCGTTAAAAATATAAAAAAAAGAAGTACAAGATTTTGTCAAAACAATAACTAACCTCATGTAAAAACAAATGTTCGAAGAATCTAACATCATAATTGATTTCCCCAATTCAGCTATAGACCGTTGTTATCCAATTAAGGTCCACGCAACATGTTACCAACATTTCAATGTTTTTTATCCAGCGAAATTCAATTACGAAAGTCACAATCCAACACTGAGCTTGGTAAAGCGATTCCAATTAGTGCGAAGAATGAAAATGCGGTGTAAGCCTACATCAAGTTTTTTTTGGGATTTTTTGTATATTGTTGCTTTTATCTTGTAGGTGACAACTTTATGGTCAATAGACTTGAAAATTCTACCAATCCGCACTAGGCCAGCATGGTAGATTATAATTATGATCTTAGTACTCTCAATCGTACTTTCGATTGTAGAGGAGGCTTATGCCCTGCAGTGGGACGTAAATTGGCTAATACAGGGACTTGTAAATATTTACAATAAGTTGGAGTATATTAGTATAGGCTTCCATGGCGCAATAGCATTCTTAAAAGCCGGCTATGAAACGAGAAGCCGCGGGTTCGACTTCCGCACCGACACAAATGTTTTTGAGGCCTACAAGTATTTATATTGAGTCTGGGTGTTTGTGAGACCAAAATGTCTCTCGTAGTTTCTGATACCCACGAGACTTGATTTATTTTAATGTAGGGTCAGTACTATGTATGTGACTGTTTGGTTTATTTCATTAGGCAGATTGCATATAAACATACAGTTTGTTAATAATACACTCTTGAAATTATAAAAATCAATTATTATGGTAAATTGTTACAATCATATGATCAGGTACGCATACGGACTCTTGTCCCTAAGGCTCTTGCCTTTTAGACTCATCTCGATGGTATTGCTTATTCTTGTAGCATTATAATTTAGCTAAGTTTACTTGTTCGACTGGCTTTGTCGTTCTCTTTAATCTGCCTTTACACTAGTTGGTGTAAAGGCAGATTAATTGACAAAGCAATAGCTCTTTCTTCCTCTCTCGTTTTTCCCTCCCGCTCCCCTCCTAATTTGATGGGCCGGCAACACATCTGTGATCCAAAATTTATGGTAGTTCATGGGTGGCAGTGATCACTTACTATCATGTGACCTGTTTGCTCGTTTCCGAGTCATATGAAATAAAAAAAAAATACATCCACCTTATCTGCTTTTGCCTTGGAAGAATTAAAAAATCAGTCATGTACCAAGAGTTAGTATTAGAAACCATTTTTTAGAGCTCATGTAATTAAAATTATAGTGCAGGCTTAATTACTAATATATGCCAAGTAAAGGCACACACAACATTCATTTTATGGTAATACGTCTTGGCGCAGGCCATACAGGAAGGCATAAAAACAAAGACTGCCACAGAAGAATGAAGGTATTCAAAATATAAATAAATTTTATGGAAAATGGATTTGTATTTTACTATGTAAAAGAAAGAAAGAATATTATTGGCTCGCATTTAGAAGAATAAGAACACAATACAGTATAAGTACTGGAAATAGTCTAGTTTATGCTACTTATGATATTTCTTTGAATGGCGAGACGACCATCCCATTTGCTCGATGGTAAGACCGCTCATAGACAGTAGCAAAACCAAACAACACCATGAATTACAAAGCGATGCTTGATATCCCACTGCACTCACCATCCTGAGACATAAGATGTCAGTGAATTTTCACTCCTGTTTGGAGGTAGAAATAGACAGAATATAATCAGACATTTGTCTTAGAATATAAATAGATCTAACATTCATACGCATAGACTTCATTTTATGAAAAATGTGTCTAAGCAACAAGACACGGTAAATCTTTCCACAATAGTATCTTGTTAAAGATGAGGTACCCTGGAATACGACCTACAGCACACAACAGTAGTATAGATTGGAGCTGGCATTGCCCCTGTCATATTATGTTCTAACCGAAATGTATAAACAAAATATGGATAGCAAAAGTGACACATTTGTCTACCTGGGGATATAATCGTAAGCTCGTGTATCGAGCTTATATACAATCTGACATACCTAACGTGAAAGAGCCTCGAAAATTAATACGGAAAACCCCCAAAGAAAATCAGAAGAACACGAAATATTCGATAATGAAACGAGACAGGATAATTTGCTCGGCATGACAAATGAATGCTCCTCCCCATGACACCGCAGCGGGATAGGGAAATAGGGCAAACGAATATCTCCATACGATTTGACTTGTAAATTAGCTCGCCAAGTTACGTTCATATGTTTTTGTATTCCTGAAGATATATTGTGAGCCAAGAATACGGCTCACTTGGTTCTGGAAAAAATCATGGCAATTTACGTGTAATTTTCAATTGTTGGCATGCGGTTGGAATAGATTTTAGACGTATGTTACTGAAAGACGTGTGTGTAGTGTACTATAAAAATAAGTGTGTGTTCTGATTGAAATCATATTAGTAGACCAAAGTATTTATTGATTACGGCCCAGTTGCATAAACTAGCTTCAGATATATTTTTAAATTTGACCATGTCATCGCTATTCTTTTGAAATTTCAAATGTAAAGAAAAACATGTCAGTACGCCAAAGTGTTATTTTCATATAAATATTATTCAATAAAATCAAATATAGTGCAAAGTAAAAATACACCAACTAAATATTCCTTCCTTGTCAAATATTCAAGTTGTAACTTTAATGTAGATAGGAGTTTACTTACAACAGTTTCATTTTATAATAAACTAAGTTTTGACGTGTATTATTTTATTCATGCATTACTGAACGGAGCATTCTCGCTACAAACTTGGCCATAATAACACGTCAACCCGAAGGTACTTGACGTAATATACCGCCGAAAGAGGTGAACACCGTGAAATGTCGACTGCGGTAATTTCATTAATTTTTAATAATGGACGAAAGTCTACGCGCGGTAAAAAGCTTTTATCCGTCATCAGCATTGCGACTAATTGATATTATTTATTAAGTCATTTTCCCACTTTCGTATTTTCGCATACACATACACACGCACTCACATATTCTCACAAACATACACATATACGAGTACTCGTATTATTATTTTATTGATGGTAAGTCTCTCATATATGAGAGGCCGCGTGGGTAGGTACCACCGCAAAGTCTATATTTTTCGCCAAACAGCAGTGTAAATGCACTGTTGTGTTTCGGAGTGAAGGATAGCCAGATTAACTACTGGACATATTTAAAACAGTACGTTCTAAATTCAAATTTTCGTTTGATGCTCGTTTTTACAGAAAACTACTTTTTATCCTACATTTTTGGTGCGAAGTTCCAAAAGATAATATCGGTTTTCATAACTTTTAGTCAATTTTTATGAATTTATTTCATATTCTTAATTGTCAAAGCTTCATTTATTGCTGTTTAGCTGTCTCAATAATGTTAGAGAAAGTGGTAAAAGGTACCAAAATTATTGCGCTGCTCGAAGAGGGTTGCAGCCAATGCTTCGTGGCTCAGAGGCGAAGTGTGAGTCCCTCGACGGTTCAAAGGACCTGGCAGCGGTATCAAGACACCGGTTCCGTCGAGAAAAGGCCTGGTTCTGGAAGAAAACCATGTACCCAACCACGGGATGATCGTTTTCTTGTGAGTCGCGCATTGAGAAATCGCAAGTCTTCGTATGTGGACCTTAAGAACAACCTCGAAGAAGTAAGAAATGTGCATATTAGTCTATGGACGGTCAGGAGAAGGCTTCTCGCGGCCAATATACGCAGTCATCGCCCGGCCCGCGGCCCTAAGTTACTCCGTGAGCACAGAGTTGCCAGGCTTAGGTTTGCTCGAAATTGTGAGTCATGGACTCAAGAAGACTGGAATAGGGCATTGTTCTCCGATGAAGCCAGGATATCTCTGTTCGGTGAAGATCGACGTCGGCGAGTGCTACGAAGACGAGGAGAACGCTTTGCAGAGGCTTGTTTTGAAGAAATCACACCTTATGGTGGGGGCTCTGTTATGTTTTGGGCAGGAATAAATTCAATGGATCGTACAGAGTTAGTCTTCATTGAAAACGGCTCACTGACTGGACATCGATACATAACGGAAGTTCTAATTCCTCATGCACAACCCGCATTGGCCACTTTAGGCGAAGACTCAATTTTTATGGACGACAACGCTCGCGCCCACCGGTCTGACGATGAGGAAGCGTATGTGCAAGAGGTCGGCATTCGTCGTTTGGATTGGCCAGCTCGAAGTCCCGACCTCAATCCTATAGAGCATGTCTGAGACGTTCTGAAACGACGCGTGAGATCAGTATAACCGGCTCCGCAGACCATCAGAGAGCTGAAGAATGTGATTACCGCGGAGTGGGAACGTATTCCGCAAGCAAGTATCCGGGATATCCTCGCTAGCATACCCAGACGAATTCAAGCTGTGATTTCAGCTAGAGGGGGTCACACTCGATACTAAACATTTATCTGCTTTTACTTTATTAAAGAAAAAACAAACAAAAATCTTTGTTAACTTTTACTTCACGAGCATATGCACTACTAGCGAGCATACACTACTAGTGAACTTTAGCATTAAAACCCATAAATTTTATCAAAATTTTATGATAATACTGACGAAAACGATTATTTGCTTATTAATTTATTAATTGTGAAAGTAAAACTACCTATAATTATCAAACAAACCAATAGTAACATTTGAAATGGTTCATTACTTAGGTGCCCGTTTTTATTTTTTGCAAATGAGTTTATTATAATAAGTAGTTATATTACATGATTACAACAACGGAGAATGAGAAGTTACAGTGGCACATGATATACAGGGTATATCAAGACTGCTACCGAAAACGAAACCGGGTGGTAGTTTTAATGACTACAAACACAATGCAACTAAAAATTTCAAAATGCATGGTCGAGTACGATCTCTAGAGATACTAACTACTAAAAAAAACTTACTTCAGGAGATATTGTCAAACCCTTTTTACAACCACATATTATAGAAGCATATAACTGTCTTACGGCCGTTGCCAATAATCAATCGAAAAAATTAGATTGAAGTCAATCTGGATTGTTTTCTACTTTTAGATTTGTCATTTACCATGTTGCCATAGTTTTTTCACTACTGAGATTGATTATTGGCAATATATGCGTAGTATCAGAAAAGAGATTGAGCTGTCAATCTCAAACGGCAAATTTTGGATTGGGATTGTTTATTGGCAGCGGCTGTTAGTGTAATCTATAATTTAAATAATTTTTGCTCTCCCTTGTATGTAACATTTTTGTATATTTATAACTAGTTGTGAGAGATAAACCATTTATTATTTTTCGTGTAATTACGAAGCTTATTTTTTTAAATTATATCCTAGCAGTCTGTAAATACAAGTGTCTGACGCCTACAAGGCAGATGGACGACCTGATTAAAGTTGGAGGAAGTCGCTGCATGCAGGCCGTTTCCAACAGGTCGATATGGAGATCATTGTGGAGGCCTACATTCAGTAGTGGACTTCCTTTGGCTGAAGAAAAAGAGCGCGTAAATGCTGTTGCGTGTTGGGTTGAAGGATATTTTAGTCAGTTAAATAACTTGGAAATAAGACACTTATCACTAATTTCTCTGTGTGAATAGTGCAGTGAAAAATGAATGAGAAAAATTAAGACCTTGCGACCTTCAAAGAACGCGCGTATTCCCGCCTTAAAAGCCGGTAAAGCAGATGTGCTGAGGCCATGCCCTATTGTTGCTGATAATCATGGACGGATACAATTCCTTGCTACTGTATGGTATTCGTACAGAGATGGCGACCGTTATATACAATTCTGAGCCACTTATGTTTTTGCCTTGTAATGTGTAATAATTTAAATATTTTACGATAACGCCCTCCAGTGAACAATTAGAATTCCACCTTATCTGTTACACATCTTATTTAATTTTATTCATTTTATTTGCCTGAATCACAGGTATTAGTAGAACATAAATATATTGTTACAAATTGAATACAAAGCATAGTCAATTACGAGCTACCGCAGATAGGTTATCTTATTATTTATTAAATATACGTAAGTGTGGTACGTATTCAATACCACACGATGGTCAGCATCATGTATTTGAACTTCTATTTTGCTAACCGTACAAACACTTTAAAAACCTCTTAATAGATCCAAGTTTCAACTAGTTCTAAACTTCCGTTCTACAATGGTCTCTAAACCGCAATCCGTGGAAGTACCAAGATGGTTTAACGACCACTGTATCCATTTGGCAACAACCTTAACGGGCTTTAGTTTCTCGCCACTAGGGTATACAATATTTATATACACAACTCCTTTTACTATTAAAGTCTTCAGTATGAATGCTGGTGGCAGATCTCTCATGTGAGAGGCTGTCTGGGTAGGTACCGCTGCAATGTCTATTTCTCCCGCCAAGCGGCAGTGTGAATGCATTGTTGCGTTCCGGTTTGAAGAACATTGTAGCCAGAGAAACTACTGGACATATTGATACATCTTATGTCACAGGATGAGAGCAGTGGAACACCAAGCATTGGTGTGTTATTTATGGTGTTGTTTGGTTTTGCTACTGTCGATGAGCAGTCCTATCGCTTACCGTCAGGCGAATTAATAAAAAAAGTTAAGCGTACTTTAGATGAGAGTTGATTCGGAATTGAGACACATTTTTGTGCCATCAATAAATATTTGTTTCTTTTAAAGCCTTTCGTAGTTTTGGTAAAGCCTCTAAAGATTTATGCCAATATTGGTATGACGGGCCGCGGATATGAAACTTTATTGAGATAAATGTATCATCAATGCACTAATTTATGTTCTAGTGGCTGTGCTTCTGAAAATTCTAGCGTAGTTTCTGATGAGTGATAAAATACTTCATTACTTTGAACCCAACCTAACATAATATATAAAATGAACTGTAGATCGATAATAGATAATATAATTCGTACTTTTTTGTTTCTGTATGGTGTTTTAAGTTGGAGTACAATAAAGATTGGTTTCAGTATAGTGGTTTTAGCTTATGTACAAAAAAGATTAAAAGAAATAAACAAAGATGACACAATCGATTAATTATGTAATGCGAACTATTACATTGTATAAAAATATCTATAAGACCGTCAACAGGCAAGAATATTTTATTTCTAAGCCTACTAAGCTTTTGTGAATTGCCAAGAATTTGTGAATTTTTACCACCGCTTCGTATAGTGTTGAAGCTGTAACGATGAAACGGCACAAGAAAATCCTTCAGTAATACCAAATGAAGTTATACGTATCTTAAATTCTTTCTAAATAATAATAATAATGATTAGCAGTTAGGCAGTGAGAATACACAGTTAATATTATTAACTGTTCTTATTTTAGAACTATAAAATCGGCTTCGTGATGTGATGTGTATCTGTATCAGGCTATATAATGTCCCACTGCAGGGCACGGGCCTCCTCTTTAATTGAGAGTATTATAGAGAGGAGTTAGGTCATATAGTCCACGCTGGCCTAGTAAGGGTTGGCGGACTTAAAATGTCATTGAAATTCATAGGAATCGCACTTAGAAAGAAGAGCTTATTGAGCACGTGGCGCCTATGGAGTTAAATTACTTATCAAAACACTTTTAATTTAATCCAAGAAATATGTGTTGAAACTAATTTTAAATATAAGTATATTCAGCTTGTAATATTTTTTATTAGGGTAAACACAACACGCATCTAATTATAAACATAAAAGACGAAAAATAAAATCCAATCGTAAAAAAAGACGTGACTAATACTTCGATTTTAAATCGCTGCATGTTGGTAAAATTGTATATATTTTACGACTAATTAAATAAAATTTACGATCTATAATAGTAAAAATTTAACTCGTAATATAAATATAATTAAACTTTAAAAAAATTACCTAAACCAGGAAACGTCTTGCCACCCTCGGTGCCTCCAGAGAAAAAAAATATAAAAACCATCACTTCATTTTAATGTTACAAAACAATTTAAACACCAGTCAATACAACACAGTCACAATTAATAACACTGAACGACGGACAATTCTCAGTCGCGAATTCACGAAAGTTAGGGCGAAAAAATCGCCTGGTTCATGCACACGACTGCCCAGATCGGATGCCCGAGCCACACTGATGTTCTTGACTGAAAACGGAGGAAAATTGGAACGGTAAGCTTCTGAAATTTTCACAATGTATGGTATACACTGACGGTTTTGATCATAGAAGCTCATGAGAGTCTATACATAAGCAGAAATGTAGATTAAAATACACGATGAGTGGGCGCGAACGTTTTAGTTTAACAACATATTACGATACCGCTAATGTATAAAGTTTAATGGAGGTTTGTATTTCACTAATTTCCACGAAGTTGATCACATTTTTATATATTTACTAAAAGCATTTCTAAGTAAGAAAAAGAGTTCATTAACCATCTGTTTTATGCTAAGAAAATTTGTTTTATAAATATTTCTTCTTACTTAGTTGGCAGTGATTTAATTTGATAACATGAAAAAAATGAATTATTATACATCGTCGTTTTATAAGCATGTAGTAGAACTTATCGGACCTAAATTGTTCCTTATTAATATTCCTTATAAAATTACATACATAATTCAATGTTAATAGTTTATTTACAACCTACCTACTTGCTTTAACTAAAGAAAAGGGAAAAGTAAATGGTAAGAAAAGCAGCAAAAATATTAAAATTCCTACCGATGCCGTTGCTTATAAAAAATATCTGCTTCGTATCTATAAATGTTACGCGACATTTTTATTGCATCCTCTTATTTTATTGCAACATCTACAAGACAAGAGCAAAAGACTGCAGATCATTGATTCTTCAGTAACGCTGTAGTGAAATGCTTTTTATTTGACTCTTTCCGTGGCACAGCCGGTTAGACGCCGCGCCGGCTATGAAACGAGGAGCCGCGGGTTAAATCTCAGCACCGAGATAAATATTTGTGTGAACAGATATTTCTTTCGCGTCTGGGTGTTTGTGAGACCGAAAAGTCTCTCGTAGTTCCTTATACCCACGACACAAGACTCGAACTTAGTGTGGAGTCAGGATTTAGGATATTTATTTATACAGCTAGTACTATATCGGAGGGGTCTGGGTTCAAATTAATAGCGGTGGTAGCTAAAAACTTACATTACATTCGGATTGCTCATATGTATATCTATGGAAGGTATGATAAATGGAAAAAACAGATAATGTTAGCTGAATCTTCATTAATTAAATGATGCTAAATAAAATAGGAATAAATCAGGACTGCGTCGGTGGCGTAGTATGATTAAAAAGCTAAGGTGTCCGGTTCGAATGTCAGGTCGGGGGAAGTAGTAGTGGACTTTTCAATTCCTTATAAGCCCGGAGTCAGAAATTTCAGCTAGATATGGCAATAGGCTCTACTCCTATCACATCGTAGGATGAAACGCACAAGGTGAAAAATGGGTGTAATTTTTGCTACCAGACCTCTGCCTATGACTCCTGGGAAAAAGCGTGAGTTTATGTATGTATATAATAAAGCCATATTAACGGATGTGATGGAGCCATGGTTTGTTAGGTTTCGTCTGTTTTCTTTCAGTCTCAATGTTAACCCATATCTCGCCACTACACAATTTATTTTTATTGCAACCATTTAAGTATATTTTAATATGTAAATTTATCATGCTCGCAACATTAAAAAAATAACCTATTTGCCAAGTTCATTAAGCCCGGACTAGGCTGGACAGCTGGGCAGGACAGCTTTTACTGGTGTTAGGTCTCTCATATGTGAGAGGCTGCCTGGGTGGGTACCACCGCAATGTCTATTTCTCCTGTGAAACAGCAGTTTAAATGCGCTGTTGTGTTTCGGATTGAAGGATATTGTAGCCAGAGTAACTACTGGACATATTGAGACTTAACATCTTATGTCTCAGGATGGCGAGCGCAGTGGAATGCCAAGCATTGCTTTGTAATTCAAGGTGTTGTTTGGTTTTGCTACTGTTCATGAGTGGTCGCATCGATTACCATCAGGCGAACGGCATGCTCGTCTCGCCATTCACAGCAATAAAAAAAAAAAAACTATATGGCCCTCTTAATCATACTCTCGTTTGTAGGAAGTTTATGCCCTGTAGTGGGACATAGGACGTATACCGGGTATATCAAGACTGCTACCGAAAACGAAGCCGGGTGGCAGTTTAAGCGACTTCAGACACAATGCAACAGAAAAAGTTGAAAAAAAAGCGACAATTTTTTTTGTTATTTTTTTCCTATGGCCATATTTGGGTGGTAAATATTTTTTTCCTAAAATAATAGTGTATACCCTTTTATTTATAAATATTCTAAGGTAAGGTAAGAGTTTTAATTATTATTTTAGCAAAAACTATGAATTTACCACCCAAAAATTACGATATTTAAAAAATCATAAAAAATAATTGTCGCGTTTCTTTGCGAAATTTTTAATTGCATTGTGTTTGTAGTCACTAAAACTACCACCCGGCTTCGTTTTCGGTAGCAGTCTTGAGATACCTGGTATATACTGATACAGACAGTTACAGAATCTTCTGTCTTCACCTACAAACATATTCTACCAGATTAAATTCTCAAAGGTAACCCGTAAAAGTCTCGCCACTGTTTTATGACGCCGCCCAAATAATTCACAGAACACAAATCAGCAAATTAAAGACCCCACCTGCTGAAAGGGAACCGAATTTGTAGACTCTAACGAACTCTTCTAATCCATTGCAGGGGTGGATTTGGATGTTCCAATGGGGGTACGGGGATCCAAGTGTTTCCGATAGATTTTTGGAAGCTGAATTTATTTTTTGAATTAGTAGCCATGAATAACATCGACTCGAAAAGTAATGAGAATCGCAAGAAAATGTGATTTGGATCCATAGCAAACTTTCATAGGGCTTAATAAATGCCAATGGCGTTTTAAAAAAATATCTGGATTAATTTTAAAGTTTTTTTTGTTTATTGCTTTAAAATATAAATATATCTCCTATATAATCTTAAGGTTATATAGTGTATTTTGAATGTGTTAAATAAATATTTTTATTATTATTATGTAATATAATATAACATACGACATTTTTAAAAAATATCCGCTATTTAAAAACTTCATAAAAAACATATAAAATATGCATTCCATCGCTTAATTACGTTGAGCTTACATACCACCCGCATTCTAAAACTGTAAAAAATGTGCAAGTTTGAGTATGGTCCCTAAGTGCGGCCCAGGGCAACGTATCGTAAATCAGCGGGGTAATAATGTCGGTGGATTTACGATCACACAGGTACCGTCCCCCCGATATGGGGGCGAAAAGGTGCCCGCTCACCGTACTTTGCATAAATAGTCCCATTTGCAATTCCCTTTATTTGACGATCCAATAAGGTGGGTCGTGCCCATCGTTCTTTGAGTTTTCTGTTTTTGTGTAGTCAAATTTGAGTTGCAATTTTGTTACTTTTGGTTTGTGACTTGGGCTATTAAGGACGTGGTTTCTTGTAAATTAGCACCTGATGGTCTATTGAATCAAAATAGTACAGAACTGGTGCAAACTGGAAATGTGTCTGTCTGTATCAGCCCATATACGTCCCACTGCAGGGCACGGGCCTACTCTACAATCGACAGTACGACTGAGAGTGGTTAGGCCATATAGTCCACCACGCTGGCCTGGTGCGAGTTGGCGGACTTACATACCATAGATTTTTTTATAAATCGCTATGGTATGCAGGTTTCCTCACGATGTTTTCCTTCACCGTTTTAGTGCGTGGTGATTGACTATCAATACCATAATATCCAAACTGGAAATACACAGAGTGAAACCATTACGTTACAGCCTAGACGTTATGGTGGTTATTCCGGATATATTAGTTTCTATACAAGCGATTGAAAATATTCTACAACTAGTACAGTACAGCTTGTGTTTCTAAGTAACAGTGATCAGTTAATTAATAAAATTACGCTTGTCTTTAATACCCAAAATAGAAGCCACATATAGTACTTATATTTTGCGGACCTAATTACTTTCCCAAAATATAAGGGCAAAGTTACCACCATTGGATAAATAAATTAGTGGATTGTTAAACCCAGGAATCGAACCAACGCCCTCACAGTTCACAGCTTTTACCCGCTGCCACTAAACCAATAAAATGATCTTGCCATAACCTTTATTAATCAAAAACTCTAAATATTTGATTTAAGTATCTAAAAGGGCAATAAAAAAACTAGAAACTTTTTGCACGTAGCTATTGAATTACAAACACCCTAATCCAATTTCAGATTTACAAACTTTGCATAAAATGTTTAAAACGATTCTCTTGATAAAGTTTCAAAAAAAGAAACTTATTTTCAGCTAGGCTGTCTGTATTACCGTTAACGTATTTAAGTTTTTAACATAAAAAGTTATGTTCACTTCCATTCCAAAAACGGTTGTGTATTCAAAGATATGAAACCTCTTTCATCCTATCCAGAAGGTTAATAACCTTTTAAATATTCACTCGTTCCATTCAAACTTCTTTAACGACTTAATTAGAAAAAAGGTGCCACAAATATTGACTATCACTGGCCGTTTAATACTTTTCTTTTTTATTCAATTCAAATTTAATTTGACAATTGTGACGTTTGTGAACGTGAAAGATTTTTCACAGAATATTTTTAATTCCTGGTATTTTCCGTTGAAACATAATATAAAGGTTATTGAAGATAATAATACGGTAGGAAAGCAACATTCAATCGATCAATTGCTTTCATTACATTTCACATCACCGTTTTAAAATAATCGAATGTTTTTGTACTTCGTAATCAATCTACGTCATTAATTGCCAAAGAGATGATTAACAGCATTTTTCTCAAATGAAAATTGCACATTGATTGCACTGCACGCTTTTTGCGAGCAAGCCCGGTTCTTAATATCTCGCAACGCGCAATGTATCACGTACAGAAACCGCGGTAATTACACAGCGAAATAAAAATGAAGCTCAATCGCGGCTGATTCGTGCTGCATCGACTGGCTCGTGGATTTAGTTGGACAGTATTGTGCCTTATAAACGAGATTGGAGATTTTCTCGTGGCATTTTTGTTTGTTATGATTACCGGCAATTTTGATTGGTAATTACGTTGGTTGTGTTTGTCTTCCTTTCGGTATTTACAAACTAGCACTGCTAAATTACACCTAAAGGTAAATGTGCAGTGTTGGTCGCCGGTAGGCACATTATACAGGGTGATTTGAATGTGAATGCATACAGGCTGCACCTGAAATGCGACGCACTTGCTTGGACTGTATTGATGGATTTTCTATCATTTGGTACAATAATCGCAATCAGGGTGGAAGCGCGAATATCATGAGCATGAGCTTTTTTGTGTTGTTTTTCTTTTTTCATTCCCGTGCCCGTCGGTTATTAATTCCAATTCGTTGAAGATATGCTATGTAGTGTAAATATGTGGATTCCAGTTATATTCATTTGATTATATTTCATTTGTCATTTTCCCATAACTAAATTTATGTCATGATCTAAAACATAGAATTAAAAATTTTAATGTGGAATTTTATACTTCCTCACAAAGTTCCTTTAATATTACCCAGACATTTATTAATAGGACAAAAATTCAAAAAATTTGTTGCTTGGCCGAGGTAGCGTTCTTTCGTGTTATTATTCAGATTAATTTGGAATTTGTGTTCACGTATTTTGACGATATTATATTTACGGGATTGCGTTTTATGGAGTTTTTTTTTTAATTGTGGCTGTATTCTTCGGTACAATATATTAAAACAATTATATTCTAGATATCCAGATATCCAGGTAAACCCGTTGCCAACCCGCACTAGGCCAGCGTGGTGGACTATATGGCCTAACCACTCTCAATCGTCCTGTCGATTGTAGAGGAGGCCCGTGCCCTGCAGTGGGACGTATATGGGCTGATACAGAATATTTTTTTCTATATTTTTTTGTCCTTGTACGTGTTAGTATAAAAGTTTCTCATTGAAATAATATTTACTCTGTACCTCTACCATGATTCATTTTTGACATTCCACGATTTTCATAAGAGTTCTTTTTTAGTATAACGCCAGATGTCTGTATTTAGTATCAAACCAGATTTCTGTATTTAGTATCACACCGGATTTAATGGGATTTACGTGCCTTGAATTATACGGTTTCAATTTATTTCAAATCGGATTTCACATCTCAAAAGGGTAATTGATTTCCCGTTACATTCAATACATATGTATGCGACGTGATTATTATTTACAATCTCTATTTACAAGGATTTGAATTTCTTGTCGGGATTTGGTTCATAGGTATTACACAATCATAATTTGATAGATACTAAGAAGCTTTTTAAATCCATTCAATATACAAATAATGTTTTATATATATTTTATAATATTATCGTTTTTCCGCAGGAATTTGATAATTTTATTGTAGCCTTTCAAATTACTTACATCTTTATGATTAAGTTATAAGTTTATTTAACTAACAAGAATGCATAAATGGATTTATAATTATGAAACAAAATTTATATTCGAAGATTGAGAAAGTAGATATCGACTAATTTTATTCGCTCCTCATCATATGAAATACAGTATGATTATACTTATAATAATTTCACTATCAAATCACTAGTCAGACCTCAATATTTTTAGCTGTCTTAATAGAATAGTCGTTGACAGAGCAATTTAATTACCACACAGAAAATTTGAGAAAAAAATATTGCCTGACTTACAGGGAAGCCCTTAGTCCACGTCATTAGATTAAGTGCCAGCCCTGTCACTCAGCTTCGAGAGGTCTCAAAAAAATTGACGTCAAACTTCAACGCTCAACGAATTTCTTATTAACACTGTTATCTTTAAGCCTGAAATCTATATATATAAAAGAAAGTCGTGTTAGTTACACCACTTATAACTCAAGAACGGCTGAACTGATTTGGCTGAAAATTGGTGGGGAGGTAGCTTAGAACCGGGAGAAGGACATAGAATACTTTTTATCACGTTCCCGGTTTCTCGAGTGTCTATTAGCTTATTAACATTTTCTCATACAAAATGTTCATGGGTTCGTAACTGTCAAACATTTCATGTTCATCCCGGCGATACGGTAAACTCTTCCCTCAAATTGAAGAACGTATTTAAATAAAGGTTTCGAATCGACAACATATATCCACAATATTCGATTAATGGCGTATTTTAGATTTTAAAGATGTAAAATAATGACAAAAAAAGGGATTGACGTTTAAATTGGTTGTCAAATAATGCGTTCAGAAATGTATTTTGTGTGAACTAAGGAGAATATATCAAGCTACATCAATAGAGACAATTAAATAAATAATTTTCAAGATCGAATATCACTTTATTCACGATTTTTTACAGTAGCCTTTTGTGTAACCAAAAGGGAATGTATTATGAAGTTAAATAAATATAGGACAATTAAATAAATACTATTCACACGTAAGAAGATTTACTTCTTTTCAGATAGAATATCACTTGAAAATGAAAAATCTTTATTAAAATAACAATTTTACATATGGAGAATATTGCAGGGGTTTTCAAATTAGGCGTTGCCTGTGTCTTGAGAAACCAGTTAAATATAATTGTAATTACATTAATTGTGGGTGTCAGTGTGAGAAAGTGCTAATAGTGTACGTTTGTGTTTGTGTGTGTGTTATGTGTTATTATGTTTACTTTTATCACGAATTTTTACAGTGTCTTTTCCTTCGCTAAAATTCACTGATAGAAATATTGTACATTCTGAAATGTTATGTCGAAGAAAATCGAAACCACTGAAGTTATTTGTATGAAAATTAATATTTCATTTCTTTATTACGAACAAAAGTAATGGCGTAATATTTATGGAAAAAACAGCATAGTGGGGGTTCACCCCCATAAGGGATGGAATATTGCATGGATAATCAAAATCGCTTTAAAAGTGTTTAATGTCAAAAAAATATAAGGAACACTATTTGGCTATGGAGAAACGGGATATTATAGAGTGGGACGTACGGGAGATGACTGGGTTAGCTGACAGATTTGATAGGACGAAATGTAAATGCACGGTATAAGACGGGATGGATAATGAAGAGAAAGGACGGGACGTATCGGGAAGTGACGGGGAATAGACGGGATGGGACGGAATTGAGCAGGACAGTACGATAGCTATGTCATGTTTAGGTATACAAGAGCTTATACGAAAAATAACATGTATTTGGTGTGAAGTAAAATAAAAAAATATCTGCATCCAGGCAAAGGGGGGTCGGGCTTTTTTGCTATGCTAAATAATTCAATATAATATTAATCATATAATAACTAAGCCAAAGCTTAGCGTGGTCGGGTCAGCTATGGTATCTTTTAATTGATTTCAATGAATGTAGTCGGAGTAATAAGTGCGTGGTGGCCTGTTGGTAAACGGACTAGACGCGACTGCCAACATGTTCACGATGGTCGCGGGTTCGAATCCCAGGGCATACCTCTGACTTTTCGGAGTCATGTGTGTATTGATAGTCAATCACCACGCACTAAAACGGTGAAGGAAAACATCGTGAGGAAACTTGCATACCATAGCGATTTATAAAATTTCTATGGTATGTAAGTCCGCCAACCCGCACTAGGCCAGCGTGGTGGACTATATGGCCTAACCACTCTCAATCGTACTCTCGATTGTAGAGGAGGCCCGTGCCCTGCAGTGGGACGTATATGGGCTGATACAGATACAGACAGTCGGAGTAGTAACAGTGTTATAATATCTCCGTAGCAAAATAATGATTTAAATCTGGAGAGATGGGATAGAATAGAATATAAGTTGGATAAAATGGGACAGAAGAATAGGTACAGGATGGGATTGGAATTGGATAAGCAGTTTAGACAACGGCTGTCATGTTGATTTGAAATAAAATATGGACAGGAATCTATATTTGCACCCAGGCGAAGCCGGGCCGGGCCGCTAGTTATTATTAAAATCGTTCTTTTGCACTTCGTTAAACTATAAACACCTACTTTATGCTATACTGCATCACCCAAGGGTGGACCGGTAGAGAATGTCTTAGGCATTAAGTCCGCTTTTATGCAAAATCTAGAAAAGTTTAAAATCTATAATCATATTTAAGCTGAAGAGTTTGTATGTTCCCCCTAATCACAGAAACTACTGGTTTGAATTAATTTTTTTTTTTTGTTGTATAGCTAATTTATCGAGGAATGCTATTAGCTATACATCATTACGCTATAACTAATAGGGTGAAAGCAGAAGTGAAAAATCTAACAGAAATGGAAATGTTATTGGTATATTGTTATGATGTGAACTGCAGTCAACAAAAGCATCTGCACCCGGGTTAAGGCGGACCGGGCTAGTAAAATATATTTTAGCAAACAAAAATCAGTAAGTGAATTCAAAGCTAGCGAAGCTTAGCTCTCAAACAGCCGCACAGGCGGGCGATGGGTTTCGTGTTTGTTTTGGATTAAAAGTCGCCCCAAACAGTACGCCTGGTGATAACTGTAGATTGGTTTTTGTGGAGTTGGATCACCGGGAACTTGTTTTTTATTAATATACTTTTTATACCCCGTTCGGATGAGCAGGCACACCTGAGATATAGTTGGGCGTATAGATGAAAAAATGGTGAAGGTATTGCACTGTTTGGGTTTAAAAACGTTCGTGTAAGAGTTAGCTTATTAGGGATGGCTAGAACGTCTTCTATAACAATGGTCAGACTATAATTACCAGTATTATTGGAATTGGAATTTGGTCTAGGTTTGTTAGTATTTTCTTTGAGAATCATTTTGTCACTTTATTGTCGTTTTAGATGTATAATTTTTCTTCAGGCACACTCTCAAATTATTTTTTTCATAAATTTTATCATATGATATATCATATCATATCATGAAACTATACCAAGTTTGTGTTTTCCGAAAATCTTGCTGTCCAAAAGCCTAAACAGAATTGAATACTATACCATTAAATTTTGATGTCGAAATAAGTGGAATAATATCCAATTCTATTCCATTGTCCAAATTGTTTTTCACAATAAAAGCCCGCCCCAAAGATGCAGTGGCAATATTCTTGGAAACTCACCTCGAGATTTCTCAGTACAAAAGTGCGCCATTGAAAAAGATTGAGAATAAAAAGTGGAATAAAGCGCTTAGTTGTAAAGTCTGCTATTTCAATAAAGGTGTTTTCGGTGGCCACTTTTCTCCTCTCTTTAGTTTTCCTCGAGTTGTAATCTTGTGAATATTTGACAACATTTTATAATGAGTTTTACAGACATCAATGTTGTCTTTAGATGTTCGGCTGGATATGGGTCTTTAACTTGAGGAGTACTAATAGCTAATTATTGTTGTTTTTTAAATTATTTTATGATGGGCCGTCTTTTTAAAGTCAGCCATTTTATAAAACTTACTATCATCGATCTAACCAGTTTTTCAAAATGAAAACTAATTTAAATTGCCCAACCCCGACCTTTAATCCTAAATATGTACTGTACACAAAACCTTTAAATACCCAGAATGATTTCCACCATTGGGAGTTTCAACCTTGATACGAATGCTCAGTGTATTTGATTTTACGTCCTGCAAATACAGTTGACACAAAACACACATGCCTGTGGCGAGGCCCGAATCGTTTATCACGGACAAATGATAACAGAAGAGCCCACCGATCGCATTAATCGACAATGCGGCGCATAATTATGCAACACAATAATATGTTCGTATAAAATTAACGCGGAGCAAACAAACATTGCCGAAATCAGCGCTCGCCAGTGTCAATTTAGCTTTGACGAGATTGGGCAGGATTTAAACGGATCTCATTATCAGGTCGGCGACCTCATTTGTCCACAGAGGTCCGTGTACATGTAAATGATGGACGGTATGTTTGTCTTTGTGGGTTGGTCTTTTGGTAGATTTTTTATTGCCTTTTTAATCAGATGACCTAGCGGCCCGCCTGATGGCAACCACTGCTCATGGACCTCTGCAGTGCCAGGGGACCAGCACAAAAAAGTCGCTACCTTAAATTTCAAGTTGATTGTAGGCTGCTATGATAATGTGAGCTGCATTATAATTTATCAGTGGCAATGGGTGAGGTTCTTCGTTACGAGAAAATATTATTTATGAAATTGGTATTTTATTCAATATTATTTATTGAGCTTGTTTTTGTTGGTTACTTATTGAGACGATAGTTTTTCTTATGCATAAGCTGGATAGTTTTTTACAATAATTAATACTAAGACGAGTATGCCATTTGCCTGGTGAGCGATACGACCGGTAATGGGCAGTAGCCAAATCAAACAATACCATCAATTAGAAAGTAATCCTCGACATTGAAACCGGAAACATAAAATGTTAAGTTTCAAGATGACCAGTGTTTGGTTTATTTTGGTCTAATGAATGGTTTTTGATGTAATAAATAATCACGTGTTTTTTTTTAAGTTAAGTTGTAAATTACTCATTTCAATCAGCAAAATTAAGCAGCTAAGCTCCTGATTTTTCAACTACAATTTATATAACGTCGAGCGCTACGTCCAACTAGCACTCCAATGTATGCTACGAAAGAAAAGAAAAGGAAAATATTTGCTTTTCTTTCGTTCCTCGTGTATCTTTTCATATCTTCCTAATCAATGAGAGTGTTGTTTATCTCATCATCACTCTTTGCAACGCTCGTTTCATTCGATTCAAATAGTTTGAAAAGTCGAATATAATGATGAAAAATCTTTGAAATGTAATACAAACGAATAAAACCTTTTCGTCCTTATTTTGATTATTTATTGTAATAAAACATCTGTTGGAGGCGGAATAAATTATTATTTTTAGCTGCTTTTATAAAAAGAACATAATATCAACATGAGATCATTATATTTAGAATAAATCCAATTACTTAATCCCGTTTGTTTTTACATTTTCTTCTTTGTAGCCATTCAATCGGTTTTTAATCTTAATATCTGTTGAGTTTGCGGGCAAATAAATAAAGACAGAAAAACAAAAACCTTATTTCAATTTTGTTACTCACTAAAGAGTAGCCCAAAGATTATGTGTCAAAAAAGATCTATCAGTCTCACAAGAAGTGCAAGGACTAAATTTTATTTCCACTTTTGGCAACAAACTCGCTACCACACATTGGGTCGGTTAGAAATTAAGGAACTGTGTACTTCATACCAACCCTCTGAGTTATCCTTATGATTTTGTATAACAAATAATAAAAGACTGCAACTAAAAACTAAGCCGACTGATAGTGTTAGTGAGTACAAACATAATGTGGTTTTAAATATCATCCCATTTGGCTGGAAAAACATACTTTCTGCTAAAATTATAATTTAAGCTCTAGCGTACCATAGCGTCCTTAAAAATAAAAGGGTGTGCATTATTAATTCAGGAAAAACGTTGTATTTATCACCCAAATAAGAATACACCAAAAGAATTACAACAAAATCATTGCTGTATTAGCAAAAATGTTAGCTGTGTTTGAAGTCACGAAAACTACCTCCCGACTTCGTTTTCGATAGCAATCTTGATATAGCTTGTATGACACCACAATTTCAGCATTCATCATGCATTGCATTCGCAACGCATATGGCGTTTCCGAAACCCTACGCGTCATATTTTTTCAACGCACATGCGTCATTGTCAGCCAGGTTTTTCGGACATTTTTATGTAAACAAACGTGTTAGAATATACGAACGGGAGAAAAAATAGCTCCATGCATTCAAAAATATATTTCAACGGAAAAATACTTTTTTTAAATAGAGCGTTGATTTCTATGGCATGTAAAGTCCGCCAAGCTGCATTAGGCCATGGGTGAATATATGGCCTAACCACTCTCAATCGTAATCTCCGTTGTAGGAGAGTCCCGTACCATGCAGTGTGACGTTATGGGCTGACACAGGGATACAAGGAAATAGAGCGTTGAATAATAAAAATGTTAATATCTCTACTGTACATATTGGTTAATATACAGTCATCATTTTGTCAAAATTCGTGATTTTAGTATCATTTTATCATGCTATACAAGTGAAGTGCTGTGCAGAGTCCATATTATAGTGTCTACTTCTTCTTCTATCCGGCGTTATCCCGGTCTTTGCCAGGGTCTGCTTTCGGCTAATTCTTCTCCATTTCGCCAAATCTTTGGCATCCTCAATGGTAGAACTGGATTTCGCTAAGTAAAATATGATCGTTAATGACCTTGCTGTTGAGCGTAAACTATCACTCAAAATTGATGTACATTTTCCAAACTAATGTATAGTGCAAGTATTTTGAAGATACAGTCTTACAAATGATACACATGAATTGTGTCCCAGCACATCACACATTAGACTAAAGTTTGGTGCACGGCTTCAAAATTAGTAGAATTAATATCTACACCGTAATGGACCATTAATTACGCACACAGACGGCGTCGACACGCTGATAACTTAGTTTTCGACCTTACTCTCGACGCTGATGACTCAATCGAGCTGATAATTCTTTATTTTCATCTTCGTCTTCTGGAACTCGATAGAATAAAGTCCTTACTTTTTGTCAGGGATGTTCGAAATTCGAAAGAGTCTAGTTAACAATTAACTATAGGGAAACAATCAAAGGTTCGACTACGGTGACAGATTTCCAATTGATGCAATACATCAAGATATAGTGATTCGGTTTTCGACCTTCTTCCCGAATCCAGACGCAATATACGGAATTAATGCTCAAGCAAGTTGCTAATTCTTTACTGTCTTCTTTATCTGCTATTGGAACTCGATAAAATAAAATTCTTACTTTTTGTCAGGGATGTTGGAAAGAAAGTTAACAATTATCAATTGTTTACGGAGAAATAATCAAACGTTCGACAACAGCGACTAAGGTTTCCAATTGATGCATGACGTCAAGACACAGTGATTTGGTTTTCGACCTTCCTACCAACGCTGACGACTCAAACGGGCTGCTAGTTCGATATTATATTCTTCGTCATGTGTTGGACTCGATAGAATAAAGTTCTTACTTTTTGTCAGGGATGTTCGAAATTCGAAAGAGTACAGTTATCAATTCATTCTGGAGAAACAACCAAAGGTTCGACTACAGCGGCAAAGTTTTCTAATTGGTGCATGAAACAACATTCTTTAGGGCATAAGCATACTACTAAAATAGCATACTGTTAAAACAATGTTATCAAATTCGTTCTTAAATAACCTAAGTAAGCAAAGTGAAATTAAATTCAACTTGTCACTGCACGACTTTCGCAAATTATATTGTGAGCGCGCTGCCCGTGCAATGTGTAAACTTATTGTCCTAAAGGCGTTATGGCGTTGACTAAGGTCTCTCCTTGAAACTTTGTGCCGGCATAATAGGGTATAATGTTGATGATATTGTGTTAGCTGTATTTTGGTAAACAGAACGTGTTTTGTAAAGTTACACAATGTTCAGTGATTATGCTTAATTTTTCGTCGCTTTAGTAATGACGATGCTACTTTTATACTTGAGGCGATTTTTCTATCGTCGGGTAAAATATATTTGATATGGGTACCTGACCGAATATAAAAGCGACAGGAGTGAGCTTTTTTTATTAACACAGCTCTAATTTTTAGTTTGTATGTGTTATGTTGTTCTATCACTCTTATTTCACGATTGCTACTGGTGGTGGGTCTCTCGTATGTGAGAGGCTGCCTGGGTGGGTACTACCGCAATGTCTATTTCTCCAGTCAAACAGCAGTTTAAATGCAATGTTGTGTTTTGGACTGAAGGACATTGTAGCCAGAGTAACTACCTACTGGACATATAGAGACTTAACATCTTGTGTCTCAGGATGGCGAGCGCAGTGGAATGCCAAGCATTGCTTTGTAATTCAAGGTGTTGTTTGGTTTTGTTACTGTTAATGAGCGGTCGCATCGCTTACCATCAGGCGAACGGCATGCTCGTCTCGCCATTCAACACAATAAAAAAAAATATTGTAAAATCAGGTCTCAGACACATTCTTCTTTTAGCATACCGTTTCATAGGAAGACGTAAGATTGAGCTCACCACATAATAGGCATTTCTGCTCCGTACGCCTGGGATAATGAAAGTCCATTAGCGGTAACAGATTACCAACAGGCGGTCTGCTACCTCATCTAGCAACGACAGAGACAAAAAAAACTAGAATAATAGGTTATTATAATCTGATTTGGTACTCAAAGGTGTTCTCGAAAAAGTTAGGTAAAAATACGCAACGAATTTTAAAGCTATTTTTAATATTATTTTTCAAACAATACTGTTATAAAATATTTGTAACATTTGATGTCAAGCACACTGTGCTTTTTAGGTAACTTTTCCAACTAGCGAACTTTATACGGCTGTAGTACAAACTCTTCATACTCAACAACAGTTTTTTACTTTTTAGTTAGCGTTTTCTATTGAAACATTATTTTTTGTTTTGCTTTTAACTTTATTTTACTTCGAAACAAGTACCTTATAATTTGTAATAGGTATTATTTGATTGTATGATGATGGTGCTGGCTGGTATTAAGAATAGAAAAAAGATTTGAATATAGAACGGAGTTGTCAACGGCTGATAAAGGATAGCCGAGTCTAAGGAATTACAATGTGTTTGTTCAAGAGTAGACATTGTAGGCATTCTTAGATTTACGCGAATGTTACACATTGAAATAAGACTATTATTTACGGATTTTATCGCGGATTTAGTTTAATTTTACATTTTTTGAATTCCCGACGTTTCGATCACTTTACAGCTTTCGTGGCCGTCCGCCCCGTGACCACGAAAGCTGTAAAGTGATCGAAACGTCGGGAATTCAAAAAATGTAAAATTAAACTAAATCCGCGATAAAATCAATTGTATTTCAATTGTAGGCATTATCAAATATGTAACATCATATACATTACCACAATATATATATACAGGGTATATCAAGACTGCTACCGAAAACGAAGCTGGGTGGTAGTTTTAGTGACTTCACACACAATGCAACTAAATTTTGTGCAAAAAATTGTGACGATTTTTTTTTGTTTTCTATCTTCGTATTAGGTTGGTAAATATATAGTTTTTTCTTAAATAATAGTGTACACCCTTTTATTTTTAAAGATCCTATGGTATGCAAGACTTTAAATTATCATTTTAGCAAAAACTATGGATTTACCACCTAAAATCGACGATATTTAAAAAATAATTTTAAAAAATTGTGGCTTATCTTAGCGAAATTTTTAGTTGCATTGTGTTTGTAGTCAGTAAAACTACCACCTGCCTTCGTTTTCGGTAGCAGTCTTGATATAACCGGTAATTGGAGTTTTTGTATTCAATTTTCAAAATATCATGAAGGAGGTTTTAATCTAACAATGCGGGATGCAATATTTCTAACTAGATTGACACTAGGTTGCTTGTTGCAGATATATTTTGTATTATCACTAAATATTCATTGTCTAGATGCATTTGAATCTAAATTCCTGCTTTACACCCGCGAGAGACATGCATCTACATACAAAGAGTATTTATTTAAGACCATTTGTTTGTCTTTGTCCCTCCTTTGTCCCATATTATTTGTGTGTCCTTTTTGTGCATTTTAGATATCTCCGGGTTTTCATTGGATATATTTTGCTTTGGAACTGTTCTGTTAGATTTAGTGCGTATAATTTGTTTGTACTTTGAGATTCTTCGGAAAGTTAAACATAATATTTTTTATGTGGGAGTTAATTCATTGCATTTAATATAAGTGAGCCGAATCGTCCTGTTAAAATATCAGCCGGTGACATATTACTGCTTTTTAATTTAATCATTAATGTTATTTTAAAGCCAGAGAATACTTGTCTTTTAAAGTACATATATAAATATACTTCAGTACAAGTAGAATAGCGTCTACTTAATTTGTGTTAAAATGATGACAAGAATGCTTCATGCATATTCTCGTTCCGTTTCTTCCTCGTTCGATAATGTAGACTTCGCTTAAATTGTAACATCAAGTTAAGAAACTTAAGTAATTTGTACACGCAAAAAACAAGTCTGGTTGAGCCAATTTCCATTTGCTTTTTAGGGAGTGAAACTAAGATTTTATCAAGTGTTTCGAACAATTTGGTGGGATGTAGATAGCTCGGCAACTGTTTGAGTTTTATTCTTTCGAATATACTATTTGTGTTTCTCAATTATATTATTTGATGTTTGATTTATACACAAATTTAAATTTACATGGTAAGCAACGTGCTGTCTGTGTAGTAATTATTTAATAAGCTTTCTCCAACAGTATAAAAATTAAAAACGTATACTATAAATTTTAATGACATCGGGATATATATTCTCTCAAACGTATAAGAACTATGTATGTATATACATAAACTCACTCCTTTTTCCCAGAAGTGGTAGGCAGAGGTGCAACCATAACACCCTCACTTCGCCGTGTATTTTCCATTACATGATGTGGTAGAGGACGAGCCACAATGTTCTGACTCCGGGCTGGTAATGAATTGAAAAATCCGATATCATTTCGCCCGACTCGGGATTCGAACCAGAGACCTCAGCTTTTTAACCGTACTTCAGTATAACTACGCCACCATCTGTTCTTATTCACCCCCGGTTAGCGTTGTATACAACGAAAATAAATTTGGAGACGTTGGAGTGGGGACGACTAATAAAAAAACAAAGAGTAAAAACTGCAAAGAGTATGAATGTCAATATAGTAAGGTTTGATGGACAGTGTTTGGCAGCGATTATAGGCCATTAAGGGATAACTAGTGCAGTGCGATGTCATGCAATGCTTGCTAATGACGGGTTCTGAGTGGTTCTGCTTCTATTTATAGTCAAGCTTAGCACAATGAAGTTTGCCTAAATATACCACAATATACAAAGAATTAACCCGAAATACGACATACGTGAGTCACTATGTCAGGCTCTTAATTGCATATTTTTTTTTGTTATTTTATTTATTAAGCTTCATTAACAGAAATTGCAAATACTTTTTACTGGTAGCAGGTGACATATACATGACCACAAACTAACGTCGAGTCTTGCATCGTGGTTATTAGACATTACAATAGAATTTTTGGTCTCAAAAACACCCAGACCCGTAACAAATATTTGTAGATTGCGCACTGGGTTCCCTTTTTCACAGCTAGCATCTAACCAACTGCGAGACGGAGTCTGTGATCAAACAATTTTCTCAACTCTTGAAAGATAACCTTCACATTAATTACTTAAACAATGACAGAGCTCGTTTCTCCAGTTTGTTTGTTCTCGACATAACCTCATATGAGTCGCACACAGTTTCTTTGTTGGCGAGTTGGACGACAATAACTTTGATATTGTTGTGGAACTCAATATCGTTTGTGAGTTTAAAAGAATTGTCTTACTTTGTCTGCGTGGTGTGTTTATTTATTGCGTATTTTATGGTATTGTATTTTTCCATTCAAACGTATTCAGGTTGATTATATTGTTATTAAAAAGCATTGAGGTATTATACTAGAGCGGAAACTGGGAACAAAATCTCTGCGTATGGTGCGTGCACAAGGATACACAATGAAGGGAGAGGGAAGATAATATTACTTCGTAGGCGTGATGGAGACAGAAATAGAATGTACCCTTCATTTTGTTACAAAAATATTATTTGCAGTGTCCCCTCTAGTAAACTCATTTGCAAAAAAAACGGGCACCTAAGCAATGAACCATTTCAAATGTTACTATTGGTTTGTTTGATAATTATAGGTAGTTTTACTTTCACAATTTTGTCAATGAATAAGCAAATAATCGTTTTCGTCAGTATTATCATGAAATTTTTGTTATGGGTTTTAATGCTAAAGTTCACTAGTAGTGTATGCTCGCTAGTAGTGCATATTATGCTCGTGAAGTAAAAGTTAACAAAGATTTTTGTTTGTTTTTTCTTTAATAAAGTAAAAGCAGATAAATGTTTAGTATCGAGTGTGACCCCCTCTAGCTGAAATCACAGCTTGAATTCGTCTGGGTATGCTAGCGAGGATATCCCGGATACTTGCTTGCGGAATACGTTCCCACTCCGCGGTAATCACATTCTTCAGCTCTCTGATGATCTACGGAGCCGGTTGTACTGATCTCACGCGTCGTTTCAGAACGTCCCAGACATGCTCTATAGGATTGAGGTCAGGACTTCGAGCTGGCCAATCCAAACGACGAATGCCGACCTCTTGCACATACGTTTTCACATCGCCAGACCGGTGGGCGCGAGCGTTGTCGTCCATAAAAATTGAGTCTTCGCCTAAAGCGGCCAATGCGGGTTGTGCATGAGGAATTAGAACTTCCGTTATGTATCGATGTCCAGTCAGTGAGCCGTTTTCAATGAAGAATAACTCTGTACGATCCATTGAATTTATTCCTGCCCAAAACATAACAGAGCCCCCACCATAAGGTGTGATTTCTTCAAAACAAGCCTCTGCAAAGCATTCTCCTCGTCTTCGTAGTACTCGCCGCCGTCGATCTTCACCGAACAGAGATATCCTGGCTTCATCGGAGAACAATATCCTATTCCAGTCTTCTTGAGTCCATGACTCACAATTTCGAGCAAACCTAAGCCTGGCAACTCTGTGCTCACGGAGTAACTTAGGGCCGCGGGCCGGGCGATGACTGCGTATATTGGCCGCGAGAAGCCTCCTCCTGACCGTCCATAGACTAATATGCACATTTCTTACTTCTTCGAGGTTGTTCTTAAGGTCCACATACGAAGACTTGCGAACTCACAAGAAAACGATCATCCCGTGGTTGGGTAGAAAGAAGAAAGAAGAAGAAGAAAAACGCTTTATTATCGCGCAAATTAGCCGCATACAACACAGTACAATAATTATAAAAAATTAACAGTACAATAAATTAAACAAAGAGAGACTAAATATAAAAAAATAACAAGAAGAAAATAACAGGTAAGTATGTTGCGCAGCTCACTCGCGATAACAGGTTAACATGGTTTTCTTCCAGAACCAGGCCTTCTCTCGTCGGAACCGGTGTCTTGATACCGCTGCCAGGTCCTTTGAACCGTCGAGCGACTCACACTTAGCCTCTGAGCCACGAAGCATTGGCTGCAACCTTCTTCGAGCAGCGCAATAATTTTGGTAGCTTTTACCACTTTCTCTAACATTATTGAGACAGGTAAACAGCAATAAATGAAGCTTTGACAATTAAGAATATGAAATAAATTCATAAAAATTGACTAAAAGTTATGAAAACCGATAATATCTTTTGGAACTTCGCACCAAAAATGTAGGATAAAAAGTGGTTTTCTGTAAAAACGAGCATCAAACGAAAATTTGAATTTAGAACGTACTGTTTTAAACACTACGGCATTTTTAAAACCGGCCAGTAACATGTACAAATGATTGAAATCATTTTGGTACCGAATTTTTTAAAGAAGAATTAAAATCAAAACCGCCCGTTTTTTTTGCAAATGAGTGTATATTATCTCAATGTTAAAAAGTGACATTCGTTTTGGTCGGTAATATGAATAAAAAGGGATAATTTATTATATTTGATAATATGTACACTAGATTGTAAAAGTGAGTAGATTGTAATATCGTTTAGGTTGATACGCCCCTAATTTGTCCTTTCAAAAGTCGCTTAATGACATATTTTTGGGTAGGTTAGTTTTAGGTAGTATGTATGTATGTATGTATCAGCCCATATACGTCCCACTGCAGGGCACGGGCCTACTCTACAATCGAGAATACGATTGAGAGTGGTTAGGCCATATAGTCCACCACGCTGGCCTAGTGCGGGTTGGCGGACTTACATACCATAGAAATTCTTATGAATCGCTATGGTATGCAGGTTTCCTCACGATGTTTTCCTTCACCGTTTTAGTGCGTGGTGATTGAATATCAATACACACGTGACTCCGAAAAGTCAGAGGTGTGCCCTGGGATTCGAACCCGCGACCACCGTGGACATGTTGGCAGTCGCATCTAGTCCGTTTACCAACAGGCCACCACGCACTTATATAATAATATAGTATGATAATATGAGCATGCCATATTTCAAGTCACGACAGTTAACAAAAACTACGGAATTAACTCTTAAAAGGAATTCACGCTTGTAAACCCTAAACGCTTGCATATGGACGACCCAACTGCCAATTTCCCAGTGTTTCCGATTACAAAACAAGTGTTTATGTTCTGATTTTTCGACGCCACAGTTTGTGCCGCCGCGTTTCGTTCAATTTGCGTTCCGTTCAATTACCTTTTGTATAGTGTCACGTTCCGTTCACCCATTTGTTCATTTGGCCGTTTATCTAAATGCATTTGTTCTAATTGCGCGAATGCAATGGAAACTAATTCGTGGGCCGTCATTTGGTAATGTTTAGCGACTGTTGATATATTTAATCGTGTGGCTATCGTTTCGACAATTAATTTGATAGGATGGTTGGCGTTTTCCGGATTGCTAGAGTTAGAAATTTATGGATATATCTGATAGAATTTGAATAGATGATTTTTATTTAGTGGTGAAGCCGCGCTACTGTCATCCATGACTCAATATGGATGGCCAGGCTCCTCTGGGGCAGTACTACTCTCCGACAGGATATCGACCTGAAGCGACAGGTTCGCTGCTGCGTGTCGTTAAGTGAGTGAGATTGTAGAATGACTTTTCCTCTTCCCATCTTTTGCCTCTCCCACTCTTCTCCTGATTTGATGACCTGTAACGCATTCTTGATTAACGCGTTGTGGATATTCATGGGCGGCAGTGATCAATTACCATTAAGTGACCAGTGTGCTCGATTGCCGGACTCGATTGCAATAAAAAATGTGAATTGAATTTATTATATTTCCCTGTATTGAAATGGATTTCTATACTTGCAAATTTAAAAGATTATTTTGATGAAAGGTGGGGTTTTTATAGAACAACTGAGCTCTGTTAACAGAAAATATTTTTGGGGATTCAAAGTGCTATTATTTTTTAATATCTTTATTCTTAACAACGTCACTAATGGATTTGGAATTGATGTTCAACGTGAATGTATACGTTTAACAATAGCAGAATATTCGTTTTAAGTTCAACCTCGGATTCGATAGCTTTACTTATTTTCATGCAATCTTATACTGAATATAAACTCATTCAACACTCCGCGGTAATCACATTCTTCAGCTCTCTGATGGTCTGCGGTGCCGGTTGTACTGATCTCACGCGTCGTTTCAGAACGTCCCAGACATGCTCTATAGGATTGAGCCTGGTTCTGGAAGAAAACCATTCATAATAAACTAAACAACAATAGCTTGTTTCCATATTTCGTAGTTATTAACATTCTTGACAGCTTATCTTAAAATTTGGCAAACATACCAAAAACTGTCCACGACGCTAATCTAGTTTAGGGTGAGAATAACGCCAAATATTATTGTATTTATGTTTAATGCAATGTGTTGTTGAATGTTTTAATTAAAAATACTGCATATTTGTAACTTCTTCTCTTTTCTTCCTATTTTCATCATTTATTTAACATTCTTAAGAAGAATACATATAATATTTGTTAGAAGATAACATTAAAAAACCACTAAGGTTTTAGTTAGCTGCATTAGTCGCGCCACTCTCAATCGCGCTCCCGATTGTAGGAGGACCGTGCCCTGCACAGTGAGACGTACATGGGCTGATACAGAATTAGCCGCAGGAAGTCTATTCCTTAACATAGTCAGTCCAAAACTTTCAATAGTGTTTTGTTAGAAGAGACCTGCATCAAGCGACTTCCTGGAACTACAATTAATTTATACGTCTACTTCCCACTTAAAACTATTATGTTTATGAAAATACGTTTTTTTTTGTTCAATAGACTTATATCTATTTTAGAAAAAATAATAGGTATTTGAAGAATGACGCAGCATCCTAATACGTCGCTTGCGTATTGTTGCATACTCAAGCATTACTTCAGAAGGGGTAGGCAGGGGTGCTTCCAGAATACTTTCGTTTCCCTTTAATGTTCCGTACCACGATGTGATGTATTCTCTCTCACTTTCTGTCTCTCTTTAGCCACAGGGAGTCCACAGCTAAACCTAGGCCTCCCATAATTATCTCCACATTGGTCTATTGGAAGTAGCCTGCATCCAGTATGTATTCTCATAAGGTAGTAGAAATGCTGTATGAAAGTGGACTAAGCGAAACTAGTATGTCAGGATCAAGAAAAGAGCTAGAGTCTCTGCCTATTCCTATGGGATACAGGCGTGACCTTTATGTATGTATGTATAAAAATGATAGTATACAAACCATCCGAATGTCATTCTAGAATCCGTAGACCGTCGTGTTATTTCTTTACAAAATCCACCGGCAACAATCCTGTTCATATTAAAATAGGAAATTCTAGTTTCCCTCTAGAATAAAAAGCACCTTAATTCTTAAGTTACATTTCCTGAAATGGGGCGAGTTGGCACAGTAGAGCGTGTTGCACGTATTCTCCAAACTAGTTTGCTTAATACTGTTTTTATTTCAAGCCAAATGTGTTTGTAGCCGACCTAAGAATGTAATGGAAATCTTCATTGCGTCTTTAATAGTATTATTAAAATGTATTTAAACATATTTGATGTTGAATTAATCTAAATCAGTACTTTGACGCGTTTTACGTAGAAGGTTGTTCTGTATGAGCTCATTACGTCCCACGGATAGGCTACGGGTTTCATCTACAATCGAGGGTGCGATAGAGAGTGGTTAGGCCATATAGTTCACCACGCTGGCCTAGTGCGGATTAACGACTTTTAAATACCATAGAAATGAAATATACACATGGCTCCGTAAAGTCAGCGATGTGCTCTGGGATTTGAACCCGAGACCACCGTGAACTTTTGGCAGCCGCATTTGGTCTGCGTCTGGTCCGACAGCGAGTGGGGGACTAACAGAAAGTTTCTATTAAGTAGTTAATTGGTAAGTAATTCATTTCTGCGCCTATATTTGACTTCTTATTGCACATACAAAATTTACACATTCATAAATATTTCAGATAAGATTCCGTTTCATTCGTCACGTCCCATTTCAAACGCCATATCGATTCATGAGATGTATTACGTGGGAAATTATGCAGTATCCTCGCTTCCGTTATATATTCCATAGGAGCGAAATTAATTCATGGCACGTAAAAAAAAGAATTCATCTCGCATTTGAATTCTCTTAAATGCTAAATTGGAGCGAAAAAATGTAACCGAAGCTTAAAGCATCAGAGGAGTCGGTTGGCATATAATCCTCAGATTTGCGCACCCGACAAGCGTAATAAGTTTTTGATCCTTTTTTGGCTTTGTTGAGAATAATCTGTTTGTATGGTGATTTTGATTGGACGATTAGTTCACCGCCAATCTGGATATTGGCGAACGGAAATGCTCATAAATTTTGTACTGGCATTCGCGAGCGTTGTCGTCTGAATCCGTTTAGCATTTCGCTTTTCCATGCAAATTTTGTTTGATGAATAAGTTATTTGTCATGAATACAACTGATCACACGAAGATTACAAAATTTGTGTTGTGAAAGTTTTTTTTTGCACTAATTTATAGATATTCTTTTTATTTTTATTGCAATTAATGGCGAGATAAGAATGTCATTCCCCTGATAGTAAGCAATACAATCGCTCAAGGACAGTGGACAAACCAAAACCATAAATTACGTAGAAATGTTTGGAATTTCAGTGCGCTCGCAATCCTTAGATATTGTAAATTCTTAATTTGTCTAGTAGTTTTTACCTCTATCGAACACACGCCCTCTTTGGTCAAGGTATGCACCAGGATTGAGCATTCTGATAGATATTTAAATCTGCAATTGAAGCGGCTTGAATGACAGCAATTTCACTACGATGGCGTGCCATTTGAAGTTATTTCTAATAGTATTTTTCAAAAGATTCAAAGTTATACACAATTGGAGTATTGTAGTTAAATATTTAAAAAAAAATTGATTTTGCATAGCTCTGTGATAAATTAATAACTCCCCAAATGCATTTAATAATACTGAATTTGTAATAACATTAAATGTGTTATGACGACTGTAACACAAATTCCAATACATGAATATTGTTGAAAATAAGATTACATAACAAAATTTCTCATTACGCAAAGAACGACGTGGTTAATCAATTTGTAAAATTAAAACATTCATTCAACAATGGATTACTTTCAACTTTCAAGTAATGATAATTAACTGGATGTCATTCCATAACGCGAGCCGCGCTCGTCAATTATTCAAATGGTTTCAAACGTTAATTTAATTAATAACCTGATGAGCTGTCTGACTGTAGCGATGTCGCCATCTTGACACGCACCTTTTGACACATTCGCAAGGGTGGCGCTACCCCTCGTAATTTAAGGATTCGATTAAAACATTACTGGGTGCCAGTGGATTTAATCAAAAGCCGATTGTGTTTTGGGTAATTGTGTTGGTTTGATCTGATGTTTCGTTTACAATTTGATGTCGTCTTGTTTGCTTTTAATTAAGATTTTGGTTTCAGAAATGTTAAATGTATGTCCATTGGAATTCGAATTGGTGAATGTAAGTAGAATTAGATTTTCGTTATGTTACATGGAACACTTATTTAGTTTTTTACAGATATAGTTAAAGTACATTGATCTATGTGCTTCTTCAATTACAGAAAATCACAACATTCAAGGTAATATTACCAACTAACTACAGCATATAAACCCGATTTCTGCTTGTAACTCCGTCACAGTATAATATTACGATGGGTCGGATATTTTTCCAAAGAATAATGAAGAATAAAAACAATTATTTATGTTTTCTTTTTCAAATTTCTTTTTCTCCCTTTTTAAACCCACTTATTTTTTGACCACGCACATTTGATTGTTGATTGATTGATTTCCATTTGATTTCCTCTGCACTGTTGTTAAAAATATGTATTTAAGATTAAATAAACTTAGAGGTGAAATTAATATTGTCAATGCTAGAAACTTATTATTAACTTTGAATTCAACTTATTTATTCACGTATAATTGCAGTAAGTCAAAAAGTTTATATTGCTTTGTTTTAAAAACTTTTCCTTGATTTAATATTTTACTATCCTGAATTTGATCAATTTAATCATCAGTTACAAGTTGAGTATTTGGGTCAAGGCTTATCCTCGTTGCATTATGTACATTATCCGATATTCTAATGAGCTAATCAGACACGTGTTCTAATATTAGTTCAATCAAAATCTTCTCAACTTGTGATGTACTACAAACATGCTCGCTCAGGTGCTATTAATCTTGCCTTTAATCAAGCTAAGCTGTTGCAATCAGCTTCATTATTTCACTTTAGCTGGCACGTATGTCGCGGTGGAAGACTTTGATTGAGAGCGGGATTTGTTAAGCATCGATTAATAATGCAATAGATCATCAAAGACTGGTTGTTTTTGCCTATCTGGCCATGGGACCAGACATACTTTTTCCTTTTGCTCGATCTGAACTTGTAACTTAGTTTTATAAACTTTCACCAACCACTACTTGAATTCTTGCAGCTTCGTGCTTTCCGGTGTTTTTGGAAGAAGTTTCAAGTATAATAGTTCATTTAATAGTTCTCACTTAATATAATAATGATTTGATCTGGTTTACAGCTGGCTTTTCTGGCTATAAGAATATTTAGCACAGATAATTTACCTCTATGTATGTGGGTAAAAACAAGTTAGACATTCCCTTAGACTTGCCGAGCTTCAGTGCTCGGTGTCATTAAAATGCGTGTCAATGTTTTACATAATTTGCAGTAGCAGGTATGATGGTGTGGTGTGGCAGTTTCAGCCTGTTGGTCTTTCTCTTCCCAATTTTACTGGAGAAAGTTCTGTTATCTCTATCAATTTTTCCATATGCAAGCCTTTTATGTGAGTTTTGGTAGGCTTCTATTCTTAAAAAATATATTTAAGAACCAAGTTTATTCTAAAGAAGCGGGACAATCCTCTCAATACTTCCCCTTGCTATACCAAATGTCTGTATTTGGTATACCAGTTTCATCGTCTTTATCATCAGCGATGCCAATTGATGGAAGCAGTCCTTTGGTGAAGGGCACTACCGATTCCATTGTTGGTATTTACTTATCAAACTGCTGCCAGATGCTGTTTACGTATTTAACCTGTGGTCCATTAGACTTTTGACCCAAAGGCACATGAAAATAGCAAGGCAGGTGAATTCTTTTTAATACGTGCCTTCGCAGAGAAATGGACCATCGAATTGCATGTTAATTTGATTGGTGACATCATTTATCTATTAAGTAGAGTATGTGGTGGTGTGTTAGTAAACACACGACACACGGCAGCCACCACAGACGTCCACAGTCCTCGCAGGTTCAAATCCCACACATCACACTTTCGATTTTTCGGAGTCATGTGGGTTCATTGATATCCAATCACCACACGCTACAACGGTGAAGAAAACCATCGTGAGGAAACTTGCATACCATAGCAATTTGTAAGAATTTCTATGGTATGTAAATTCCGCCAACACTACTGCGTGTTGGCAAGCAAAGTGGATTATATGGCTTAACCACTCTCATTCGTTCTCTTCATTGCAGAAAAGGCCCGTGCCCATGAGTTTTGCCATACATGTGTTATATATATAAAGGTATAATACATTGGCACTATTTTTCAGTTAGCAGCCGTTTTTTTGTTTTGAACACGTCATTCTGCTGGTTGTTGGCAGCCACGTATGTACTACGTGTATTTGATTTGTAGGTATTAAATATTTTACCAAAGCTGTATTTCCGTGTCATCATTAACCTACAAAGTTGTTTAGAATACATTTTACAAACAATTGACGCCTCCCGCTATATCCTATCGCTTGGCACACTTTATCACATCGGTTGAGTGTCAGTGGCAAACCGTTTGGCGACCTCGTGACGTTTTGACGTTCGAGCACCGAATGCCAGACGCCGGCACATTTGGGCCAATTACAACGGGATCGACTGCATTATTTATTACTGCGGAGATTTGGAACTCTCCGCGTTGTATTATGGTTGTTCGTATTGTGAGTGTGGGTTTTGGTAAGGTTTACCTGAGTTAATTGCGTTTTGGGTTGGTTAACTCATTAAAAATGAAATTTATATGAAATAAAATTGAACCATAATCTACATTAAACCACCTCTAAAATATTGTATTGATTGTCACTTTTCTTACTTTTGTGCGGTACACAATGCAGTTTTGAACGATATATGGGCATTAAACTCTAACGTTGCTCTTTTTATAACTGGCTTACGATACAACGATTATATGCATATAAATAGCAATATTGTTAACTGCCTTGCAGTTCATAAATGATTCCTAATACAGCTGAATTCGAATAAGTGTAAAAAAATGGAAATAAGCCATACATGTCCCAGGAGAGTTAATCCATCGCCCTGACGTAATTTGTTCTTTCTAAGAAAATTGTTCTTTCTATGAAAAATAAATCTAATCGGGATTGAGATTTGGTCTTCTGACTTATATAGTCCACTCTATGAATATGGCAATAGTAGTGACAAATAAAAGAAAAAAGGAACAGAATCCTTAACATAATTTATTGATGCATGAAACATCCCCCAGATAGCATAAAAATCGTATGAACAATAATTACCAAAAACCTTGAGCTTCCAAACCCCAAAAGGGCGAATTTACAATTTGTCTAATTGTCACGTACATCTAGACCGCAGGACGCCTAACGATAGCACAGCTGTCATCTAATTACCACAAGCGGTGAATATTACTTATGTTAATGACATTATGCACCGAGCTGAAATAGCACATGGTCTTGCCGGAGCGAACTTTACAAACTGCACAGACATTTAATTTCCTTGATTTCATTAAGGGCGTCTTGTTTGTCGGGGCCTCTACTGCGGTAAGAAGCGAATGTTCGGTGTAGTAACGAATAGGGAATTCCTTGGATTTTCGTTGGCTTTACATCCAGATTGACATCCAGTTTTCTCCCATTTTATTCATGCATATCTATATTTAAAATTATTAAGCCTCTTACAATTCTCGAGTCCTCTATTGATGAATCAATTGATTACGTGCTAAGAAACTTTTTCTCTTATAGACAATTATTAGAATTAATCTATTGTTTCTGATTTCCTATTTATTGTAAAGAACCTATGGTTTCTCTTTTCGATTACTACTATCTACCCAAAAGTTGTTTACGAAGCATCAGTGTTTTATTATTGTTGTTTCTTGTTCTTTGTTCAACTTCTAATAAACAGAGTTTTGATTATATTTTTTTTGCTTCTTCGTATGTCAGACTAAAATGGTATAGTCAGCAACATAAGTCGCTACACAGTCACGAGATTTGGAATCGCCTTATCATCTAAAATAATAATTATTTTCAATATCTTATGATACTTCTCAGCATAGATGACTTTACTTGGTTATATTTTAAGACTACAGAGTAGTACGTACAAATTTTAATTCATAAAAAAGGTGATAAAATGTGAAATGTTCAGCGACTTATGTTGCTGACTACACATTTCATGTAATCGGCATCTACTATGGTCAATCAACAGTGAATTGTAGAATATATCTAAACATTTTTTAAACTTATGAGTTTTGAAAATGCAACGATGAAATGCGTCCCACTTAAAATTAGAGATCTCTTAATAAAAATGGAACTGGACAGATCGGTAAATGATTTCAGGTTAGCCGGAATTGGAGATGTAATTTATTCGGTGTACTTGAGCTCGGAATATTTCCGAGTAGACCTTCACGCTCCGGTTTCGGTGTATAACGCAACACTCGTGGTGCCGCTAACGAGTCTCACATTCAGACGTATTCAAATTAAGCTTTTGCGAATTTTTCGTCGCATTTAGGACGTCTATACGGTTCTTGGCATCACTAAATGGAATTTTGGCGCAAAACAAATTGGAGGGGAAATTGAAATTGAAATGGCCCGTTTTTAGAGGCCTAAGTGCTTTGCCTTTTGCTTCAGGCCCGAAAAGTTTCTTCAAATTTTGTAAAGACTCTGTGGAATTTAATTTGCAGGTAAATACTTCGGCGTGAGAAATTTCGGTAACGTTTTGTTTATAGGTCATTTTTTGTATTTGGCAAATTATTTTGTCACTTAATATTTTTATTGCATTTTTTAGATATCAGTGTGAAGTCAATTTTGTTGTATTATCGCCGTAGCAGCTAGTGTAATTTAAATAATTGGATATTGTCCATAATTTATGTATCTTTTTGTTTATTGATCATTTTTAAAATTAGCAGGATTTGTTTCGTTTTGTTTTGTTAAGGAAACGGAGGTTTTCAATTACAATTTATTTTTAGAGTGGCTACTAAAGACGACCTTGTGTTTTGATTCGCTCCCTATTAACTAAACTGTGGTCTAAACTACGTGTTAAGTTAGTTAATTTCTCAAAAGAATTACAAATTCACTTAAATGAGAAATTACATTTGTATTCTTAAAGCTAAAATATGAAGACGTATAATAGCACAGGTAACTTACAAATAAATGGTAATAATTACTTAATATAAACAAAAGAAAGGCAAATGCCATAAAAACAAGAACAGAACTGATCAAAAGAAAGTAAAAATGAATAAAAACTCAATGATAAATACAATACCAAGTTGTACCCACACAAGCTACAGTAGTGGGTACTCTCAAGAAATAATGTTCTAAACCTTAACGACTATATTTAAAGGAAAACTGGTAATAATAATCATAAACAATATTGGCGGTCAACTACAATAAAATATGAAGAGGATGCTTCATTACGCCACTTTCGAGTGACACGAAAAATGATTTCACATTCGAAAGTAGTTCCCAAGATAATACCATGTTGAATTATCTGGTATGTCAGCATTTCGCCTTTTCAACGCTTTTAAAATCTGTCAATGTTGCGTCGAATTAACGTCATTCTTTGGAATTTACTGTTTTATTGTTATAATATCTTGATTTTAATGATTTTTGGGGTGCTATTGATAACTTAGTTCCTGTATCAGACCATATACGTCCCACTGCAGGGCACGGGCCTCCTCTACAATCGAGATTACGATTGAGAGTGGTTATTTATTTTTATTTTATTTTTTAAATTGAGGACCTCCAACGAAGGATACACGACATATAATGAAGACAATGGTAAAGCATTGTTGTGGTTTATATTTCGACGTGATCTTCAATTACAGGAGACCACAGCATGCAAATTTAAATAATTATACAATGACAAAATATATTAAAAATAATTAAGACTGAATTTGAAATTAAGTGATGAGTTTAAATTTCAATTAAGTAATAAATAATAAAGTAATTTTAAAAGTGATTATAACTTAAATTGAATATAACACAATGGAGAAAGAATATAACATAATGGAGAAAGAATATAACATAATGGAGAAAGTAATTAATTAAGTTTATCATTTATTACATAATAATTGCAAGACTTGTTTTCTGTAATGTGAAATGTTCGTGATGTCTATGTCATGTGCTTTTGCAATAGCATTATATTGTCTACAGAGCCTTGGTATTGCAGAGAAATAACCCAAGTTGGTCTTTGATGACGGAATATATAAGAGGTTGTATGTACTTTTACGTGGAATTCTAGATGGAGCGTTAATACTAAGTGCACCTACAAGCTCACTGCAGTCCAAGGTACCGTTAAACATCTTTTGTAGAAACAATAGATCGGTTTTCTTTCTGCGTGCGGCTAAGGTACTCATATTGTAGTGTATCAGACGGTCAGAGTAATGATATATTTCTTTAGCCAACTGATCTCTATAAGAGAGATGATACAAGAAACGTCTTTGAACACTCTCTAGGCGTTTCACATAAATATCATAATGAGGGCTCCATATTACGCTGGCGTATTCTAGTATAGGAAGTACGAGGGCATTGTAGAGTACTTAGGCCATATAGTCCACCACGCTGGCCTAGTGCGGGTTGGCGGACTTACATAACATATAAATTGTTATAAATCCCTATGGTATGCAGGTTTCCTTGTGATGTTTTCCTTTACCGTTTTAGTGTGTGGTGATTGACTATCAATACACACATGACTCTGAAAAGTTAGAGATGTGCCCTGGGATTCGAACCCGCGACCACCGTGAACATGTTGGCAGTCGCGTCTAATCCGTTTACCAACAGGCCATCACACAATTCATATCCTCTATTCTTTTTAAATATCATGTACATTACACAAGGCACAACATAATGTTATGTTGGAATATTTAATATCGCTCAATACATAAAAGTAAATGAACGCAATACGTGTTTGTACACAAGAATAGTTTGTATGTTAATTTGTAATAATGTTATTAATTTGTAAGTAATATAGACAGAGTTACAAGAACATTGAGTTATTTGCCGACATCTTCTCCACAGCTTCAACAAACAACGTTTATTCCGTTGAGCATTACATTGGCACCATTGTGGAAGTGTATGGAATGAGCAGTATGTCAAACAGAATTCGTGTGATATTTTATATCAATACTACTTTCAAAACCATTTTGAGAGCGGGATTGCTTTTTACATACATACATACATACGTAAACTCACGCGTTTTTCCCAGAAGGGGTAGGCAGAGGTGCCAGGGCACCCACTTTTCGCCTTGTTCCGTCCCACGATGCGATAGGTGGGCTCGCCACCATATCGGGCACAAATTCCTGATTTTAGGCTGATAATGAATATAAAAATCCAATATTACTTTGCCCAACCCGGGATTCGAACCTGAGACCTCAGCTTTGTAGCCGTATCGTAGTACAACTACGCCACTGAGGCAGTCATTTGGATTGCTTTTTATTAGCACAATTTGCGCTCTTATAGCTATAGGCGATTTCTTTCTAAACACCTTTAGATAGATTAGAATAAGTAGTAAACAGAAAAAGTGTTTGTTTCTTGGATTTAAACAAATGTTACACATTGAAATAAAACTAATTATTTACGGCTTTAATCGCGGATTTAGTTTAATTTTTACATTTTACAGAGACCAGAGATACGTGAGATTTCGTGAAACCAAACAGTTGTCGGGAATATCGTATCTATCCACGATGGTGTGAACTGTGTCATAGTTTACTCCACAATATCATATTTCGGATTTTTGGTATATCTAGTTTCTACTCCAACCATTATCTAAACTAATAAGGGATTCCTTCTATCAATAGATGCTGTATTTTCTATTTAGTTCCCACTACGCTTACCATCAAAAGAATTCTGGTCTAAATACAACCAAAATCCCAAATCAGCGCCACGCGTAGCCGGACGGACAACGGTATAATAGGTATTTGGTCGGGACGTGTGAGTGGATAAAAGAGAAATATGTTTTTTGTTCAACATTGTGGTTTAATGGTCCTACTGTATGTTTGTGCGCCACTGCAGCAGTCTAAAACAATTGTAAACAGTGTGTAACTGGCTCATTAATATTAACTCGGTCGTCGGAGCTCATATTTTATTCATTCAAACGGAATCCACTTTATCTTTAGGTTTGTTTCCCACTTACTGAACGTTATTTGTGTTGTTATTTCACTGTGTTTAAGCGTTGAACTTTTTTAATTTTTATGTTTATTTTTCTAGACTATTTTGTCTTGTTCCGTCGGTTATATCGGCTTTGTATCGTCGTTTGGAATTGAATATCTGTCTTGTTTTAGTTGTCAACTTTACATTGGTTTACTTCTATGGTTCAAAGGATGTGTGAGGTTTGTAGAACTTGCAATACACTGTAAATAAACACGCACGGAAACCTCAGATCCGTTTATATAAATCAATCTGTGGTTTATTTTAAGTATGAACACATGAAATTTCATTTTCTCACTTGAGTTTTTTCAGATTAAAAATTAATCTTAATTGGATAATTAATTTGTTTTAATGGCCAATCGAGTGGAACGCAGATGTCTATAAATTAATGAGACATTCCATTTCGTACGCGGCTTTCGCAATTAACTGGAATATTGGTGATTATCGGATTGTTTTCAGTTAATTTATTCAAGAACGTTAGCTGATTTCAGTGAATTTAATGCCCGGGACTTAAGCGATGTGGACCCTTGTGGTTGCCTTCTTATTGCATTTGTTTGTTATTTAAAAATTCTTGCTGTGGAATAAGTCGTGCAAATATTTTATTTTTATTTTTAATGATATTATTGCAATTAATTAATATTTCGATCTACGCACAATTTTGTAACAAAACCTTCGGCATACACTGTTATGTATTGTAGTCACTCATTTAATACGTTTTTTTAACAGCATTACACACAACATTCGTATCGTTGCAATCTTTGAACTATGTACTCGATAAGGTGGAGTCAGAACAATTCAGCAATAATAAAGAATTGCGTTTGGATTGACATTTGTGAAACATATATAGGTACATAGAAAAATTATAGCTAAATAATAAATATTAAATATATATTTATCTCCTCTGCTTTATTCTATAATCTGTTCACCGCACTAACAATAAATAATAACTATTAAGTATTATAATCATACAGAACCTAATAAATAGGGCTATAACAATTATTATTCATTAAGTTGAGCTATTCGCTAAACCTGAGATCGGCAATCGACAACATTACGTATGTAAAAATGATGATCTAATAAGCTTGTGCCAGCGGGGTGTGTCTCTTTGGTGTGTATTTCCCCTTAGACTGCTTCATTCATTAAAAACTGTTGAAAATTTAAAATTATTTCACAGACTGTTATTAATTTTATTTATAAATTTTTGTGTTCCTTTCAACATCACAGCACTGCAGCGAGTTTATTTCTCAAAACATAGTTTTAATAAAATTGTGTTTTTATACTCAAGCGAGGACACTAATTAATTGCAAGATATACGTTGAAACACAGCTTTTTCAAGTTTTCCATGAAAGAAACGAGTGGAAGGGAAGCTTAATTAATTTTTCACTCGGCGGTGACCGTTGGTGGCCATTTATTATTGTCAGTGAGTTAAGAAATCTGCAGATGTAAGCGGATACAAATTTTCATTAATTGCTCAAGTCGACAGGGTGTGAAAAGTTATGCGAGGGGGTAATTAGGGATGACTTTTTTACGTTTTATTAAGGGTTGGTTTACTTGGTGATGTGGATCCGGTACTGAAATACATAATATTTGTTTTCTTTTTATTGCAATGATTGGCGAGACTTAATATTATATGATACGACGTCTCTGATCTTTAATATAAAATAGGATTTATTTGTATAATAGGTTAGACTGTATCACTGTATAGAAATAAAAAAAAATATATCTGTTTGTTTTGTTTTTGTTTTTTTTTTTTACATTGGTTTACAATAAAGAATATTGTATTGTATTGTAGATTGTATTGTGAAAATGTGGTCTATGGTCTGTAGATTGCCTGGTCACTGTGGTCAAATACTTATTTAATAGTTGAACTCTGATTTCAAAATGAAGTCCACAGATCAGCCAAGAAAAATCCTGTTTAAAACATTATTATTCAGAACACGACCGGTTAACTTTGGAATTCAATAGAAATATTCATTTTTCATTGCATCAAAACCATCCATTATAATTTCAAGAAAGTTTCTCATATTAAGTTTTCTTTGTTGCATCTTGCCAGGGGTGCACTCGGGCGTCGCTTCTGGGGACCTGTGACGTTGCAATGAATATTTACTGTTGTGACGTCACTGATAACTATTGAAAAACAATTCATATTTGGCAAGGATATTTTTTTTTAGAACTGAGGTGTTTCTTTTCACACTTATCTTAATGTGTGTCTTTCTTTCTTTGCGTTATAATGGTTTTGTTTCAATTATTTGGAATATTTATGTAACTATTTATTGATTTAAATTGTAATACTAACTGGCTTATACATAGACAGTTTTGAAAGCTATTTCAGTTATCAAATATTTTGTCCCTTTCGAACAACTTTTAAATTCGGTTTGAGCGAAGCAGACAAAACATTCGCTAATTAAATTAGTTTTTACGCTTATATTAAATACTAAGACCATTAGTATTTAATTCGCCAACTCGTATATAATTTTTTTTCCAAATTTGACAACTCTACAACTAATGAATTTGCAATACTTTTATGATATTTGTTTCTAAATTCCAATTAAAACCCCCAATAGTAATCTCGTTGCGTGCCTGTATTGCGTTCCATTCTCTAACTCACGTTGTGTGGCAACTCGACGGCAAGTTATAAAATTGTGTAACAAATATTAGCAGCTGAACTAAGTGAAATAAAATGTGGTACAAGAGGAAAATAAAATTAAACACGTTTGCATATAAATATGAAATAAATTGTAATTTATTTAAAAACCAACCAAAAATTGTAAGACCAGATAAAGGTTGTAGTAGGCTGCAGATTCCAACATGTCGCTGTGGAAATGCTTGAAGGAGACTGTGTTTTCATTAATATTATTAGTCGACTAATAACGGTTTCTTAGATTTACGCGAATGTTACATATTAAAATAAAACTAGTATTTATGAATTTCATAGCAGAATCTGTTTAACTTTTACATTTTTTAACAGCTTGCAACTTTACAGCTTGCGTGGTCATTTCATCAATCATTGTAATTTCAAGTCGGATAAAAAAAACATACTTTGTATGATAGAATGAAAGTTTTGAAGTTTGTAATTATCCCAATTTAGCTTTTATCATTTCCCGAAACTTTTGAAGTCCAGGTGCGTTCTCGTTTTTGTAGAAATCTTGCATTGAACAGCGCTCCAACCACTGAATCAGTTTTGGATGCCTGCAAATTAAAGTAACAATGCATAATGAGAACTACGGTAATTATGTTTCTTTTTGTCTTGACTCCAATAAGATGCAACAAAGCAAAAGTGTTAGTCTTATATAATGGGTATCTGGAGAGTAACCCATAATACTCAGACCTAAAACAAATATTTGTGAATTGCACTCTTGTTTCAAAGCCTTTCTTAGCCCTACAGAGAGTGCCTATCAAATCTTACTTCCATCACAGGCCAAGATTTAAGTGTCTACTGAAATCATTACTTGTGTTAGTAAACATCAGGTCATAACTAATTATTTATGTTTTTTTTTGTTCACCACATAAATCCTAAACTAACTTAATATTTAACATAAGAATACGAATGGCCGTCGTATCGCTTGAGACAATCTATTACCCACTACCATGGGATAGACATAAGAGAAGGAAAATAAGGAGAGAGCAGTCGAAAGTGTACTGATAACCTATTTTGAAAACGACTCTTTGATTTTCTTTCCAGGAAAATCTTAACAAAAAACCTAATAATTATTTATACTTACAACTTCTTATCTATCGGTACGATCTCGTTCATGGTGCTGACAGTAGACACGCAGCAGATGTCAGCCAGGGTTAGCTGGTCCCCAGCCAGCCAGGGTTTGGTCAGGAAACCCTCCAAGAACACGTATGCTGTCCTTATCTTGTCCAGGTTGCTGGCAGTATAGTTTTTCTCCCCGAAGTATAAAATTGGCTCCTGATAACGATTTTTTGATTTAATTTTATTTTTTTTATTGCCATGAATGGTAAGACGACCATCCCGTTCGCCTGATGGTAAGCGATACGGCCACTCAGGAACAGTAGCAAAACCAAACAACACCTTGGATTACAAAGCATTTCATTTCATTTCAAGTCTCAATATGTCCATTAGTTACTGTGGCTACAATGTCCTTCAATCCGAAAAACAACAGTGCATTTAAACTGTTATTTATCGCATTGAATAGCGAGACGAACATACCATTCTCACGGTTTTTTCTCAGCAATTTTAGGCAGAGGTGCAATCAGAATACCCACGCCTAGTCGCTTTGTCTTTTCCGTCCCACATTGTGATAGGGGGCGAGCCTAACGCGTTATCAGTCACAAATTTTTGACTGATAATGAATAGAAAAATCCAATAATTTTGCCCGACCCAGAGATTCGAACCTGTCTCAGCTGTGTATCATACCGCCACTGAAGTAGTTCAAGAAAAATACTAAAATGAAAACATATTGCACAATGTCTCAGTTAAATTATAGTCCAAACTCACGACTGTTGCTCGTAGTGCTGCGAACAGTATACCGCTGTCGAAGTGCAGTCTTTGATCAACAATCGCTCTCTTTGCCGGCTCGACCGGGTATAGTGAGTCGTCTTTGCCGTACTTGGTCACCAGGTACGCGGATATGGCGTGGCTGGAAACGTAAATATTGAGATATTAAAAGATTGGAGTGTTCGGAAGTAATTCTAGTATACAAGGTAGATGTTAGTTTTAGTGAATTTAGAGACAATGCAACTAAATCTTTTGCAAAAAAACGAAGCGATTTGTATTGTATTTTTTTTCCTGTCGTCGTATTTGGTTGGTAAATGCAAAGTTTTTTCTAAAATAAAGTGCAGCCTTAATTTTTTAAAGAGGCTATGGTACATAAGTCTTTGAATAATTATGTTATCAAAAATATGGATTTACTGCACAAACACGATTATATTTAAAACTTAAAAATAAAATTGTCGCGTGATATTCCAACAATTTGTTTGGACATGGTGTGGTTTGATTTTACTACTGTCTATGAGCGGTCATATCGCTTACCATAAGCGAACGGCAAGCTTGTCTCGTCATTACTTGCAATAAAAAAAAATAGGCCAAGTAGCGATCCTCATATACAATTCTTTGTAATAAAAAGTCCCGTTTCTTCTAAACATTTACATAAATGGCGAGCTTACCTGTCCCAAATAATTAAGTCGCCGTCTTTCAAAGTCGGCACGGTGTGTTGTGGGTTCATCTGTTGAAAGAAAAAATAATTAGGAAAATTTAATGTTAGTATAATTTCAGAAGGTTTTCTGACGAAATATGAAGGTTTTGTGTAAATTATGACTCGGTTTGTAGCTTTTAAGCGTACACACCGATACCGCCGACCCGCTGACACATGTCGACAACTTTTTGTTGGCGGATTTGTCGGCGACTTCACTCTTTTTTAAAGGATTTTGTAGACAGAGTAACTACTGGACGACATATCGAGACTTAATGGATGGCGAGAACAGTGGAATTTGTAATTCATGGTTGGTTGGTTTTGCTTAATTATCCATGAGCGGTCGTATCGCTTACCGTCAGTCGAATGGCATGCAGCATGCTAGTCACAGTAGTCACAGCAATTTAAAAAAAAAACAATAATTTTTATTGTGTTGGTAAACCAACTGTTAACTTACTTTTATAAATTCCTCTGTGAGATGCTCTTTCTGTGGTAAATTTACATCGATGAGTTCAACGTCTTTGATGCCCAGTGCGTCTAAAACCATACGCACTGCTCTGCAAGGTGGGCTGGTGTCTTTTTTGTACAGGATCAAACCCATTATAGTGCTTAATTTGGTTTTTCTTGATGGAATTTGGGGGTTCAGTTGGACGACCTGTCAATATTTGTTAGAAGAGAAAATTAGTGTAGGTTTTATATACTACTTAATGTGGATAAAATTATTAATAGACTAGTTGTATAGTTTTTTTTGTCCTTCATATACCGTATAAGATGTTTTGTTATATGATATGTTGTAATGCCAATCATGTCTAATTTAATATTAACTGGGAAACCGAGTACGCAGTTTTTATCTTTGAATTGTTAACGTTGTAAAAAGGGCATAAGATTTACTTTTAAGGTGATACCAGGTTGAATGTTTTGTAACTTCTATGCACATAATTAAAAACACATACATAGTGATGTTATGTTAGTATGTCTGTAGTACATACATATTGTATAAGTTTCAACTCCAGGGACTGTAGATTTATAAATCCAGATTACGATATATCGTAATCTAGCTGCTTGAGTGTAAATATGTAATGAATAAAATATTTTATGTTTATTTATTGACAAAATACAGTCATAAAAAGTCAATCACCACGCACTAAAACGGTGAAGGAAAACATATCGTGAGGAAACCTGCATACCATAGCTATTTAAAAAAATCTATGGTATGTAAGTCGGTCAACCCGCACTAGGCCTATTTTATGATTACAAATGGCTGAATAAAAATGAACTATTATAAATACTATCATTGAATGACTTTATGGTTCCAATTGCGAATATGATGAAAAAAATCTACCTTTCATAAAGTTTATCTTTCTGCCTGCCCTAAAACTTTTTTGGCAGTGGGGGACAGTTTCAATTATGGTTCATGATTTTGTTTGCTATTTATCATTATGTATTGTTGTTAATTTGACAGCCTCCGTGGCCGCAGTTGGTTAAACGCTGCCAGTGAAATGAGAGGCCGCGGATTCGTACTAAGCACTGAGACAAATTTCTATGTTGTCCACAGGTACTTGTTTCTGGTTTTGGTTTGTGAGATTGAAAAGTCTCTCGTAGTTTCTGATACCCACAACACAAGACTTTGTATTTGACCGTGGGATTTAGTTAGTTGTTTATTTATTTATTATTATTTTTCCTTACCTTTATATAATTTTGTTTTACGGAAACACTTGGATCACTTAGTAAAGCTGTTTTACAACTGGCATACTGATAATAGAATACGAGTTGAACATGCTCAGAAACTAGTTTTATATTTCCATAGATTATGTTAACTTGTTCCAATGATATTTGATATTCAATAATATTATTTAGATTACATCGTCACACGAAAGTTTCGATGGCTTAATTATATGCAGAAAGGGCTGGATTATAAAATAGTTTAAACTCGCAAATCTGTAAATACAATAAAATCATTTTTATATTAAGATCGATGGATGACCTGGGTAAGGTTACCGGAAGTCGCTGGAAGCAGGCCGCTTCCAATTCAATGTGGAGATCCCTGAGGGAGGCCTATGTTCAGCACTGGAATTCCTGTGGCTGAAACTATAATAATGATGATGATGAATATTGAATTTTAAATGAAAAATTTTAATAAAGTCGAAAAATTTAATGTTTTACACATTCGTCACATTCAGCCGCAGAAGTTCACGGAATATAAATATTTTCCTAAAATAAATTAAAAGCAGCGTGTCTATATTCAGCTGTTCTTTTGAACTAAGTATACATTAATTACTTAGCCCCTTATTCATACGACTATAATGCAGTTCAATACCGTTAATATTTACTGACTCAAAAACTCTATTCAAAGAAGTCAAAAGTAACATCAGCTATTTAGCAGCTCAAATAGCTTTTAAGTGGCAGAGACCCTTGATAAGTAAATTTTAATCACAAAAATGGCCGATGTCTGGCAATTAAAATTTTTATATTACTGTCAATGACATCCCTTCCTTCTGTGAAGTGGAAATATTAGTTAAAATATATAGAAAAAACAGTATATAAATAAAAGCTATTTATTATGAATACCATACTAATTATGAATACCAAAACTTAATAATCGTTTTAAATTCTCTTAACATTACACTAATTTACATTTATGTGGGTGATTAGCGCTTTCTTATGAATAAAGGGGTCACTATGAAGAATAATAGTGAATCATGATTATTTATTACGTGCTATTCCCATAATTATGCCAGCTTGACTACTTAAACAAGGACGTAGCATTCTTGAGGCTTAACTTATGAGTTCTGTTTGAGGTCTTTCTACGTAGTCTCCTGTGATATATTGGATTTAATTTACATAATTATAAAACTGGAGCAATCAGAAATTGAATTGGGGATATTGAATGAAAATAAATATTATTTGTGTTACATTGTTTTATTACGCACACAAATCCAAAATTAATAAAAAAGATACGTTTAACTTAAATACTAGTTTTATAAATAATATATATACTAAAATCAATATTTGTTCAACAGTATTTTATACTTGTGTTGAAATAGTGTTACAGTCTGAAAAATCAATTTGATGGGTGCCCAAATTGTTTTGATTTTTTTCCAAAAACGTGCCCTGATAGTCTACATTTGTGCAGTAGGTGATAACTCATCTATGACTTATTGTTTCAGGCCAGTTTTCGCAAAACAGCGTCTCGGCACATTTCATTGCCAGGTACGTTGCCTTTTTTGTAAAATTCCAGTTGCGAGCAACGTTCCAACCAAGCTGCTAATTTTGGGTATCTGAAAATAAAATATTGTATTGGTTATGTTTGCTCTAAGGGCTTTAAAAGTTTTAACACATCTAAAAAATAATCAATATCATTTGAAATCTCAAACCTTACGACCTAATCTTTTTGTCAAAAATGTTTGAAATCTGTCTTACATCAGATTACAATTCGAAAGTATCGCAAAAATATAGGTTTGCCTATTTATCCATTTTTTATGTTTGATTTAAGTAATTAAATTAATTAAAAGCAAATACCTAACATTTGCATAATATTCCCGGATCTCGACCGAGGGGTCAAGACCTCAAGAAAGATATGAGGGTCAATGGCCTTATTTTTAAGAATGCTGATTGATGATGCTATTGAACGAAATGGAGAAGAATTATCCGTAAGGCGGACCCTGGTATCGACCAGGATATTACCAGGTAGAAGAAGAAACAAACAAATAATGTATACAGCCAATGGTCCAAAAAAAAGTATAGCTTACTCATTAGCATCAATTGGCACGAATTCGTTCATAGTACTAATAGTTGCGACGCAGCAGATATCGGCAATAGTCACGTCATCCCCAGCAAGCCAAGGAGCAGTAAGGAACTTCTCTGTAAAGTTATATGACTTCTTGATCTTCTCCAAGCCTTCGGGACGGAAAGCCGTTTCGCCCCAGAATAGTACAGGCTCCTGTAAAAATACACAAGGATTAATTGAGTGTTTATCTAAATACAATCCCCTCAATGCCAATTCTGTATCAGCCCATATACGTCCCACTGCAGGGCACGGGCCTACTCTACAATCGTAAGTACGATTGAGAGTGGTTAGGCCATATAGTCCACCACGCTGGCCTAGTGCGGGTTGGCAGACTTACATACCATAGAAATTTATATAAATCGCTATGGTTCGCAGGTTTCCTCACGATGTTTTCCTTCACCGTTTTAGTGCGTGGTGATTGACTATCAATACACACATGACTCCGAAAAGTCAGAGGTGTGCCCTGGGATTCGAACCCGCGACCACCGTGAACATGTTGGCAGCCGCGTGTTGAATGCCAATTAAATAGAATTAAATATAATTAAATAGATATAAGATAGAGTGGTGTATCGTGGATATTAGGAACTACGAGGGAATTTCGGTCTCACAACACCCAGACTCAAAAAGAGAAGAAACAAATACCTGCAAATCACACAAATATTTGTCTCAGTGCGGGAATTGAACCCAAGGCCTCACGTTTAATAGCTGGTGTCTAATCAACTGTGCCAAAGGAGATAATATTGAGCTGGTCTACTTACAAGAGTTCCACGAAGAGCAGGGAACAAGATACCGCTGTCAAAGTGCAGCCTTTGATCAATTACAGCCCTTTTCTTCAGGTCTTTTGGGTATAGAGAATCGTCTGTGCCATATTTGCCGACCAGATAAGCGTTTATTGCGTGGCTGAAAAGAATAAAATAGATTAATAAATAATTAAGTATGACATAAGCGTTCAAAGCTTCACAAGGAGATGAGGGCTGGAAAAGGAATAAAAAGCGAAATATCAAGCCAAGGATTACCTATCCCAAATAAGGAAGTCATCGTCCTTTAAAAGCGGCACAGTATGTTGAGGATTCATCTGCAAAAATAAATACGATTCGTAAAATCACCCTAAATCCTAAAGTTAATGAATTGGATGTAGCTATTTTTATAACGTGTATAGGACGCAAAGCGGAAGGAGCTAAAGGACCAACCACCTGAGGTCTTTGTATATCATTATGTCGAAGGCATGTTTCTCAAGTGCAGAATATATGACAAACAGTCGCCAAGAATGAAAACGGTCGGGTATCCATATGTTTGTGTGGGAGCCAGTACGCTATCGCTCCTTAATGAATAAGTAAGGAGGTTTACCTTGGTGTATTCCTCCTTGAGATGGCTTCCGTCCAAAAGATTTACGTCGACGTACTCCACATCTTGTATGTTCAGCGCTTCGATGGTCATGAAGACCGCCCGGACTGGTGGGCTAGCGTCCAACTTGTATAGTGTCAGCACCATGGTTACTGGAAATGATACGACATCTTTATATTAACTCTTATAATGTGGCATGCGCCCTTAAGATGGGATATAGATGCTGGTGATTTTTGGCATGATTGTCTTTTTAGTTTCATATGAATATTAATATATAAATCAATATAAATAAATAACACCCAACAGTCATCTACATAGTCCTAATCCCACATTAAGATCAAGTCTTGTGTCCTGGGTATCAGGAACTACGAGAGACTTTTCGGTCTCACAAACACCCAGACCAGAAATAAATATTTGTGGGCCGCACAAACATTTCTCTCCATGCGAGGATCGAACCCGTGTCCTCTCGTTTCAGATGCGGCTTGTAACCGAATGCACCACGGGTAGTCACTTAACAATCATAGAACTTTTGTGCCAAGCATGAGCATGGCTTGATTGCTTATATAAGTATAATTTCTTCTATAAATTAATAATAAACCATAAACTAAATGCTTAGCACTGGTGGGAAATATAACATATTGGTGATTGCCGTTAAACATTAGTGCCGTTTTTTTCTTCGATCCAAATAATTACCTTAATTGTCATTCTCAGTAGCTGTCATGTTGCAAATTGATTATTTTTTTATCGATTACGTAATATATTATATCATACTTTAAACTTTAACCTCCAATGTTCAACTATGGATTTCCTGTTATTGTTTTTTTATTGCAATTAATAGGGAGACGATTATGTCATTTGTCTGATGTTTAGCTATTCTTCCGCTCATAGACAGTAGCAAAACCAAAGTACACCATGAATACAAAGAAATGCTTAATATCTCACTGCGCTCGCCATCCTGAGACATAAGATGTTAAGTCTCATTATGTCCAGTTGTTACTCTGGCTAAAATTCCCTTCAAACCTAGATCTAGATCAGCCCATACACGTCCCACTGCAGGGCACGGGCCTACTCTACAATCGAGAGTACGATTGAGAGTGGTTAGGCCATATAGTCCACCACGCTGGCCTAGTGCGGGTTGGCGGACTTACATACCATATAAATTCATATGAATCGCCATGGTATGCAGGTTTCCTCACGATGTTTTCCTTCACCGTTTTAGTGCGTGGTGATTGACTATCAATACACACATGACTCCGAAAAGTCAGAGGTGTGCCCTGGGATTTGAACCCGCGACCACCGTGAACATGTTAGCAGCCGCGTCTGGTCCGTTTACCAACAGGCCAGCACGCACTCCCTTCAAACCGAAACACAAAAATTCATTTATAGTGCTGTTAGGCGGGAGAAATAGACATTGCGGTGGGACCAACCCAGACGGCATCACACATATGAGAGACTTACTTGTGGTAATCATTTTTCTATCTTGTATTTTTTCAAAGCTTTGATTCTCTCCACTGACAACGTCAGCGCTATAATTACAGAAATTAATCCTAATTAACTTTAGAATTATAATCAGCTAGTCGATTATGTTGAATCATCGATGCACATAGTACGATTTTGTATTTAATAATAATAGTATATGACCCAATAAATGCCAGTCATAAGACGATTGCGCAAGTATTTCGTCATATATTTTAAATTATATGTATAATCTCGAAGCGATGTAGGTATTTAAAAAGGATAGATCGAGGTATCAACAGGGTTACCATGTCATACGGCTAGAGCCCAGTGAACGATTTAACATTTTACATATGTATTCGTAGACAAATCTATGAATCAAAATGGCACATGTACCCTCTTATGTATGAAATATCTTTGATTTTTTGCCAAACTGAGATATCTGAGAAGCGTTTTGGTAAGGATTTGTCCATGAAATGATTTTTTTCAAGTCATGCAGTCAAGTAAATAGCGATCTTGGCAAAGCAGTATCAAACCAATATGCACAATATGGACTTCAAAACTATTTTGTTTATTATCTAGCTACGCCAAAACCCAATTCGAACCCAAAATAAATGAATGACACCTGATATAAATTTAATCTCACTTACCGACTAGAAATGTGTTTAGTATCTCAGTAGCTTTTTTTATTTTATTTTTTTACAGCTTAATACGACTAATTCAGGCACTCTTCGTTTGTTACTGATACAGGTGAAGCCATTAAATAAAACAGTTTTAAAGAAAATTATTGCGTTCCGTTTCTATTTAATACTACTTACTAAACATTCCACTAAGTTTATCATACTACTGTTATATATTAGAGGTCAGGAGGACACTCATATCATTTATTTCGATTCATATCACAGATCGTTCAAATCTTAGATTCTTTAAATTACGTGTGGGCTATTCTAGAAGGTCTCTAGATTGTATCTCTCTGGACACACCGCAGAAGAAAGCTAATTTTACAGCAGCGAAGACTTTAGTACGCAGAAAAAATACTATATTTTTCCGATGAGGAAAACCATACAGATGACAACATGTACATTATGGTGTGTCTACTACACTAAAAATTCAAATTCAAGATATTCATTTTTAGCCTATTTAAAAAGGCGAAGACTTTATGTTCAATTGTATGTATTTTTGCACGACCACCTCAGAAAAACAAGTGTATTTTTTTAACACAACATTCACTGTTTTTTCAGTAATTTATAATTTCCTAATTCATAAGGACTTAACGCAGTTTTCGGATGCTATTAATAACAGCAGACTGAAATACATTATGAATAGAGGTCAAAAATCACTAATCAGGTATTTAACAGCTCACTAACTCTAAAATAACTAAAACAACAACTGCTATTTTTCTGCTTGCAGTCAAGTGAAAAATCACTTTTATTCTGTGAAGTGGCAATATCAGTTAAAATAGGTAGAAAAGACCATTATGAATATCAAATCCTAATGAACAGTTTATCTTTTCATACCATTTATCTTATGACGTTTATTTGGTTGATTAGCGACATTTTATGAATAAGAGAAAACCCATTAGATATTAAATCGATAATTCTTTGTCATAAATTTAGCTCCAACTTACTCCCGTTGTAATTAATTCCACATTCCTATTGACTATAACATCAATACAGCATTGTATTGGTTAGCAATAGCATTGCAGTAAACTTCTATCAATAACAACTAAGCCTATTTGATTGGAAGCAGCAATCTCATCCGGGAGCAACTGTTTATCAGTTGCTATTAAAGTTTGCACAGACTAACTTCCAATAACTGATACCTTCTGTAGTTTACATTCACGATACAGTTGCGACTTGATGGTTCAGAGTAGTTTTTTTGCAGATAAGCGAGTATAACTATTAACATGAATGCTCACTTATAAGTACATTTTCGTGCAACTTTTTCAATTAAAATATCATTCTCAAGCTCAATATGTCCGCTGCTGTAAATAAGCTTAAAATAAATTTTAAAAAATACGACGTAATTTAGACAATAATGAAAACCGCGGATATCAATTTAATAAAAGTTACATAGAAAGTAAAATTAAAAAAAAAAAAAACAATTATACCGCGCTTTCATTAACAAAAACCGATATACATATATACATATAGTCTCTCTCTCCTTTTAAAACCATCCCATGGTTGTCTTTAATAAAGACATTGCTTAAGAATATACAGTGGTTACTTTTATGTACAATAAAGATTTAAATAAATATATATATTTCTGTAGAAATAGTTTTATTTCAGTACGACTTTTAAAATCAACTGTGGACAATTTCATTTCATCAACTATCAATTTATCCCTTAAAAAGCTTGTATTGTATATTTTTGTGTTTGTCTAATCAATACTTGTTAATTTTTCAATTATATCACTATGTTGTTTTATAAATAAATAATTACTAGGCCAAATAATAATTGTATATCATAACAATTGTAACAATAAGCCCTGATAAAACTCATAAGTTTCATTGTACTTTAAAATGCACGGAGCATATCAGAATCAGTAAAATAATGCGAAAACATGTTTCATTATCTTATCACTATGAGTACACTCAATGCGACTATTAGTAAATTGTTGCGTATCATACTACACTCATCAATTTGCATATCTGATGTGATTTTGTTTTTGTTTTCTTTCATATTTATGTTTGTTACAATATCGCTAAGAATCTTTCTATTCTAGCCCAAAAGTGGCCACTGCTGAGTATGGGACTGCTTCAATCGAGAATTCGATAAGGGTTTAGATTAGGCCATAATTTCCAATGCTGGCCTATTGCGGATTAGTGGATTTCAAAAACTATCATAGACCAAATATTTTAAAACAGGTAATAAGACAATAGAAAAATATAACAAAAAACATCGTCACAATTTTTTGCATAAAATTTAGTTACGTATACTGTATATACAGGGTATGTCAAGAGTGCTACTGAAAATAAAGCCGCCTGGTAGTTTTAGTGACTTCAGACACAATGCAACTAAATATTTTCCAAAAATAATTCTACCTGTTTTTTTTTTTCTCGCGATCGACTTTCCAATTCTGTTTGAGCGAAGGAAACAAATATTCTATAGTTAAAATAGGTTAAAAACTCTAAAAAATATTAGTAATATTTATATGTTGTAACAGAGTAATGTTATGGCCTTCAGTGTGGATGGGAGCTTGGTTGCATTGAGTAACTACAATAAGTGTATTCCTCCGGTCAATTATACTGCTCTAAACTGGATTGAGCTAGAAACGATACATACTTGCGTAGGTAGATGTCGGGTTTTATACGTTAAGCCTTATGAATATGCAGTTTAAAAACGTTTTTAGTTATGGAATGTTTGGTCGCTTTCTAACTACTTTGAATTCTGTTTGAGCAAAGAAAACGAAGCATTCGATAAATGAAATATGTGTTTAAATTGTATTTGTATGAGGTATTTTTGTATAGTGATTGATACAGGGTATATCAAGATTGCTACCGAAAACGAAGCCGGGTGGTAGTTTAAGCGACTTCAGACACAATGTAACAGAAAAATTTGCAATATAAAGCGACAATTTTGTTTGTTATTTTTTTCCTATGACCATAATATTTAGGTGGTAAATACATTTTTTCCTAAAAAAATAGTGTATACCCTTTTATTTATAAATAATCTAAGGTATAAAAGAGTTTAAATTATTATTTTAGCAAAAACTATGGATTTACCACCCAAAAATGACGATATTTAAAAAATCATTAAAAATTAATGTCGCGTTTCTTTGCGAAATTTTTAGTTGCATTGTGTTTGTAGTCACTAAAACTACCACCCGGCTTCGTTTTCGGTAGCAGTCTTGAGATACCCGGTATATCTGGATAAATATGCATATTCTATCTTCGGTTGATTAGATTATTTGTCGCATATTCTCTACTCCGTGATTAGATATACTTGAATAGAATTTATGGCCTAACTATTAATAAACAACATTTAAATCACAATTTTATCGCTAGCAATGTTTTTTATTTACTTTTACTCAAACATGAACGTACAACACGAAACACATTTTTGAATTAAACATTTTACAGCCATTACATTTTTATTGCGCCCTTCAGGGACAATTTAGTTACTATTATACTGGATATTACGTAGTTTATAACCTCCACAATCACAATCTAGATATGAAACTATAAAAATCACGGAGTGTCATCTATAATATGAGCTCGCTTGAACCACAGTTAAAGTGAAAGTGTGAAGTATACATATTATAACCGGTATTGGTAGTACATTCCTATTCAAATGGAATAATAATAACACAGTGTATAACACTAACATTGGGTTTCTTCGCGCTATGATTTTTAAAACCCAATATTCATGACGAGACATATTTTATAGTCATAATCGGAATAGCCTATCGTTTCCAAACAATAACAGATTTGTCCATTCAAAAAAACATAAAAAACGAAGGTATGGAATTTGTGTGATCAAAAGTAGGCTATTGGAATTTCTTTACATAATAATGTACATTATATAAAACGAACTGATTTTGCTATTATATTAATAGAAAGTATAGTTATTTTGCCTTACTGTAACATTTAATTGATGGGACACGTCTGTTTTAATTACCCAGCGCCTCATTTGTTTTAATATTTTTTTAAAAATACGCTAGTAAAGAACCAGTAGAAATAATAATAATAATAATAATAATAAGATACTAAAACAACAAAACAACATTTAAATTCCAGAAACACCATTAAAGCTATAAACACATTTGCAGTCCCAATACTAACTTATTCATTCGGAATAATACATTGGTCACAGACAGATCTAAAAAAACATCAGCGCACCATAAACACCCACATGACAAAATATCGAAAACATCACCCAAAGGCATGCATAGAGAGGATGACACTACCTAAGAACGAAGGAGGGCGGGCCCTAATTGACATAGCAAATCTACATAATAAACAGATAACCAGTCTCAGATCATTCTTTCATAACTACTCAAAACAATCACAACTACACTTAACAATAGTAAAGGCTGATCAAAAATTTACTCCACTTAACCTTAAAGACACGAGTCCTCAAAAGAATGAGACCCTTTATGGTCTACAACAAAAAATAGATAGGTGGAAGCAGAAATCCCTTCACGGACGGCATTACCTCGACTTGAACAGCAGTAACGTCGACAAGATTGCGTCGAACGCATGGCTCAAGCGAGGTGAATTGTTCCCAGAAACTGAAGGATTTATGCTAGCAATACAGGACCAGGTAATCGATACCAAAAACTATAGAAAATACATCATCAAAGATACCAGATACACTTCTGACTTGTGCCGCCACTGCCATCACTCACCAGAAACCATACAGCATATTACAGGAGCTTGCCATTCCATTACACAAACCGACTATAAACATCGACATGACCAAATTGCTGCCATCATCCATCAAAAACTCGCTCTAAAACACAGTCTAATAAAAGAGAAAACGGCCTATTATAAATATAAACCACAAGTTATAATAGATAATAGTGAATTTAAACTTTACTGGGATAGAACCATTATTACAGACAAAACAATCCACTTCAATAGACCGGATATCACATTCCATGACAAGAAAAACAAAATAGTATACTTGATAGACATTGCCGTCCCCAATACCCATAACCTCACCGCCACATTTACTGAAAAACTGGCTAAATATACAGACCTAGCCATAGAAATTAAAACCCAGTGGCAAGTTCAAACTGTTAAAACAGTACCCATCATAATTTCCTCCACAGGAGTCATCCCTAACACCCTTCACAATAGTTTAAAAATTCTCGATATGCATCCCCTTACATATATACAATTACAAAAAGCTGCTATTTTAAATACTTGTAGAATCGTCCGAAAATTCTTATCCATAGACTAACACTAGTTATAAATTCGTCATGCACTATCCGTTTGGCCAAAAGCCCGCGGATAAGGAAATAAAACCTCTAATTTAGAGAGATACTTCATGTGAGTAAAAATATAATAATAATAATAATAAACGTTTATTTGGTTTAGAGAAAATAACACAAGCTAAAATAAAAAGTCAAATCATAACAAAAAAATAATTAACATAAAATAACAACTAATACAATATATGCTCCCTAAACCAAAAAGGTTCCAGCTCAGCTTATTGCCGCAGCCTGAGCTACGGCGCTGGTTTTCAGCTGGACCTAAATATATACGAAACAAGAAAAAAAAAACATAAAAACTTTTGCTTAAAAACATATTGTCCACATTTTTGAAAAACAATTGCAACAATAAATATGTACGAGGTAAAAAAATAAAACATAAAAAACAAACTTTTTAACTTTTGCTTAATAACGAATTGTCCACATTATGAGAAAAACAAAAACATTGACACATTAAAAATAAAACCCTTAAACAAGCAAAATAAAATCGTTACATAGGTTATAAAATCGTTAAATAGGTTAATAGGTATCATTAAATAATAGTACAACATTTAACACACAAAATATTCAATGAACTATAACTAATCGGTTAATGTGAACTCACATAGACTACAGACAGACAACAGTGAGGAAGAAAACGCAACAAGCAAAATCACATTTTGATTTATAATTACAGTGAGGGGCTCGTTATATCTGTATACCTTCTATCTGCTGTTTAAGGAAGTATTCTTTAATTTTATACCTAAATGTGCTAAGGGATACGGACAGATTTCTAAGTGGAGGGGGAATAATATTCCAAATTTTGGTAGCGGTATACTTAAAACTACCTTTGAAGGCGCTGGTTTTGTGATTAGGACAAATCAGAAATGCTAGACGAGCTCGTGAAGACATCTCGATTTTTTCGAATAAATAAACAGGTTTACGTGTTTTTAAGATGCCAAATAATAGGGTTGCAAAATGAGTGCATCGTCTGAAGCCCATATTCATTATCTGCGCCTGATTTAAATAAGGTGAAACATGACTTCTCGGCGGTATGTCAAAACAAAATCTAGCACAAGCATTCTGAACACGCTGAATTAAGTTTTTAGATTTAGAAAGAAGTCTTGGTCCGTACACGGTATCAGCATAATTAAATTTTGATAAAATTACTGAATCAATAAGGTTTATACGGAGTTTTAAACTTAAATAGCGACGAGCATTGTATAAAACTTTTAAACGATAGAAACAATTACGTGCTAATTCATTAATATGATTTTCGAATCTTAATTCTGAGTCCATAATCAAACCCAAATTTCGTGCTTCTTGACATTCAGGGATAGGCTTACCATCAATGTTTATCGTTGGTTGAAGAAGTCTAGTTTTTGTAACTTGTTGCCTCGAACCTAAAATCATGAACTTTGACTTGACTGGATTTAAAACTAAACAATTCTTCGTAGACCAATGATTTAACCTGTTCAAGTCATCGTTAATTTTATCCACGGCTGAAAGCATTTTCTTCGGTTGAAACGATAAATATAACTGCAAATCATCCGCATATATATGATATTTGCAATGTTTTATAGAATTTATGACATCAGCACAATAAAGGATGAAAAGTAAAGGCCCCAGAATAGAACCTTGCGGCACTCCTCTTGTAACCCGAGCTAGAGAAGATGTAGAAACGGATCCATTACTATTACGAACCTCGACTTTTTGTGAACGATCAGATAAATAGCTGTTGAACCATTTAATTGTATTAATGTCAAATCCATAGAAACATAATTTAGAAAGTAATAAATCTACATTTATCGTTTCAAAAGCACGAGAAAAGTCTAATAAAACAAGAATCGTGCTCATACCAGAGTCTTGCGCTTCTAATATATTATTGGTAACCTCGAGTAAAGCTGTTGTGGTACTACAATGTTTGCGAAAACCAGATTGGACATGAGGCAGAATGTCATTTTGCTCCAGGTACTTAATTAACTGTAGATATACTACTTTTTCCATAATTTTGGATAAACATGGTAAAATGCTTATTGGACGAAGATCTTTAGGTGATGAGGGATTCGTGTTTTTAGGTAAAGGTCTGATAATAGCTGTTTTCCATAATTCAGGATACGTACAGGTACTGATTGAAGCATTGATAATTGATGTAATTGCTGCCAATGAATGAGGGAGAGTTAGTAAAAGCATTTCTAAAGAAATGTTATCGACACCCTGTGCATTAGACTTAAGCGAGTGAATAATTCGAGAAACATCACGTTGGTCAACACATTTTATGGTAAACGTTGAAGAATTGAATGTATGAAATTGAAAATAAGTTAAGTCTGATAAAGTAACAACATCGGAGCCGGGGATCTCAAGAAAGTGTTTATTTAAATTCTCAGTATTGGTGAGATGAGCCGGAAGTTCTATATCTGGTTTAGGTGGAAGTACATTTAATTTAAGATGTTTCCATAAAGCCTTTGGATCTTTTGTGTGATTAATATATTGTCCAAAGTATGCTTTTTTCTCGTAATAAATACTTGAATTGACTAGTTTTTTTAACTGTCTGTAATAATCTTGATGTGCCTCACTTTTTGTACGAAGATATTTCATATGTGCTTCATTTCTTAGTCTCATCATCAACATAATATTGTCAGTAATCCAAGGATAAGTATGATTTTTAATTTTTATAGTTTTATGAGGTGCATGGAAATCAAATAAGTTTAAAACCAAAGTGTTAAAAAAATGTAACTTGCAATTCACATCGAGTTCATTTGTAATGTTGTGCCAGGGAATTAATTGGATATCATTGTCAAATTTTTTACCATCAATATTTTTAAGTGGTCTATAAGAAATGAGTTTGGGCTGAATTTTTACTTTTTTAAAGTTAAATTCCGCTACAACAAGAGCATGATTCGACAATTTGCTACCTATAATGTCAGTCGTCACGTTTCGGACATTTGTGTCGGTACATATAACGTCTATAAGCGTTTCGCTATGGCTTGTATAATGTGTAGGTGATGAAACTTGCTGCTTTAAGCTAAAGATATTAACAAAATTATGGAACGCTTTGGAATTTGAGTTCTCTGTACACAATAAATCAATGTTAAAATCCCCTAATATTATCAAATTGTCACGATGTCCTAAAGCATTTACCGAATCAGTTAAGGCATTAAAAAATATATCAACACTGAGCCACGGAGGTCTATAAGCCGTCCCTAGAATTATTTTGTTGCTATTTATGCTAAGAGATATCCACATCTGTTCTACAGACGGACAAATAGGGTGTTCACACACCTTAACTCTTAGGCCCTTCTTCGTATAAAAAGCAACTCCACCTCCGCGGCCTCCCCGAACGTCTTGTGGTCTAGGTACACTACGTAGAGAATAACCGGGTATTGATGGGGCTTTCGCTTCCTCATTTGGTCTTAACCAAGTTTCATTGATTGCCAAAATATCAATAGAATGATTAATCGCCGCCAAAACAAGTTCATCATGAAATTTTCCAAGTGAGCCAGGGTTATAAAGACCAACATTCAAATACTTATTCGCCATCACAGTAAATAACAATAATATTTAAATAAAATTATTTCTGTGTGAGTTGTGTCATGACGGAATACCATATCTACTGAATTACTTAAAATCAATAACATAAAATTATCACAGCTAATATATGCTATACTATAATAATAAAAATAACAAAAATCAGTAATACCCATAAACAAAAAGTGGACAGAACGTGAAACAATTGAAGTTAAACGATATAAAAATAAAATATATATAAAACAAAATTTTCTCTGCTTACACAAATAAAAATAACAAAAATCAGTAATACCCATAAACAAAAAGTGGACAGAACGTGAAACAATTAAAGTTAAACAATATAAAAATAAAATATTAATAAAACAAAATTTTCTCTGCTTACATAAAACACAATAAATATACAGGGCTAACAAAATTGTAATCCGTACGAAGTAATATACCGAAGATAGACCTAACATTGCCTTTGTCCAAAAATTTTTTCTAGATCATGCTCTGATCGAATTCGGATTCGTGGTGCTCCATGCTCCTTACGAATGAAAATCTTGCCATCTCTGGTCCAAACATATTTCCACTGCTTATCAAGCGATGCAGTTCGCGCTTTATAAAATATTTGTCGGTTAGTACGGGTCAATCTTTCGTTGGTATAAAAACGACACTCAGCTGAAGAGGATCCAATGCCAGCAGTAGTGACTGACCTGCGGACGCGTGCTGCCGCCAGCAGCTGATCACGGTGCGCCTGGCGCGCCAGCTTTACAACTAGGGGCCGTGGACGCGATGACTGTTCCGTCGTTGCAGCACGCGGCGGTCCCACTCGTTCAGCATAAACAATATCCCGTTCATCCATATCGACACTAAGTTTTGAAGCAATTGCAAGGGCGAGGTGAATGGAACGTTCATTTGCTTCTTCAGGTATCCCAGCAAATTCTACGTCATTGCGCAGCATCTCTTGATCACGGTCGTTCAGTTCTAGTTTCAAATCAGCAATGGTTTTTTCAAGCTCGCATACATCACTGGACCCCGTCTTCTCTTGGTGCTGTTTTTCTATAGCATCTACTCGCAATGCAAGACAATCTATACGGCCATTGCAGTCCTTGATGGCTGATGCAAGACTTGACATCGTGATCCTGAATTCTTGCATTTCGGTTCGCGCAGCTATCATCTCTTCTCGCAACATTCGCATTTCCTTGACAATATCCGAGTTATTGGTGGTATCTTTATTATACTCTACATCAGGTGGAACAGGGGAATTTGGCTTAAGCTGGACATTATTCGATGAGCTCTTAGGAATTATAGCATCATCCGATGAATTGTTTGCCAGACATTTTTCACATCTCCATTTATTTTTATGCTCTGAGGTCATCGTATTATAAAAACGTTTTTCGCTAACGTTAGTGCAAAGCAAATGATAACATTTGTGGCATAAACTGCATTTTAAAAACTGTCGTGTTATTACATCTTGCAGACAACGGTCACATGAAATGCGTTCGCGTGGCTCCATCTTTTAACAGATCGATAGTAATATAATCAATCACTAAATTAAATTTGAAGGATAGTTAGTAGTTAATAGCAGTAGAACATAGATGGCGCTAAAAGCACCACTTTATTGACCGTTATTAATACGATAATTTTGAACTTTGATTGATTCCGAAGACTCGAAATGAATGCGAATTGCAGTGAAATTCTACAGCTGATGGCTGATTTTTTAATGGTCAATTAGAGGTTATCCGTCAAACAATTTATAGCCATACTTAAATAAAATTCACACAATTAGAAAATATTATTGATAAAGTAGTTTGTTCACATGTAGAATAAAGGACTTTACATTATTATTCATGATTAAAAATTCAAGCCTAAATGCACAAAATAGAATATAAATAAAGTTGAAATAACCTACCTTATGAGCCGGCTAGAGTACACGACAACCAGTAGCGAGTGTATGTGTCACAATGAGTCCGGTTTGAAACGTTAAACTATACTACACGGAATGTAGATACGGTATGTGCTGAACCATAAACACAACTGATAATATTTCGTACAGTTACATATCTACTATCGTAAAATTTATTGATAGTATGAACTAGAGGGTATGAACATTCTGATTAAGATACGGATTTTTGTTTTGTGTATCTGATTGTAACTTCGTAATATTCCTTAAAAATAAAAATAATTTATTGAATCCATTAAAATCGACATAATTTAGATTCAGAAACTTCAGTGTTTCTTTTTTCAAAACCAGTTTACAATGTACTGTTTGTTGTTGTTTACTATGTATGTAATGACAGACAGCCTCCATGGCGCAGTCGGTTAGACGCCGCCTGTGAAACGAGAGGCCGCGGTTTCGATCCCCGCACCGAGAGAAATGTTTGTGCGGCCCACAAATATTTCTTTCGGGTCTGGGTGTTTGTGAGACCGAAAAGTCTCTCGTAGTTCCTGAAACCCACGACACAAGACTCGATCTTAATGTGGGGTCAGGACTATGTATGTGACTATTGGGTGTTATTTATTATTTATGTTTATATCAAATTTTACAAGTTAGTTTAAATCAGAACAGTTCATCCATATATATATATATATATATATATTTTTTTGTATATTATTATAAATATTTGTTGGAATGTATCAGACAAAAATATTTGTACGATTTAAAGGATTAATAGCCAAGTAATTCTTTCATTCTCCCTCGTCAAACACGGAAAGTTGCTGAATTTATTTCATCAAGGACATGCACTTTGTCCTTGCAGTATGCATTCTGCTTTCCCCTGTGGGATAAATTCGTGACGATTGTGCATCTATGTTCGAATATTCTCTGATATGTTTATAGCATTGTCATGTCATGATGACTGACATCATGACATGATACCAGTGATGACAAACGGCACCGAGACGTGGCCTCTCACTGTGGGCCTCATTAAAAGGCTCAAAGTCACTCAACGAGCCATGGAGCGGGCTATGCTCGGAGTTTCCCTACGAGATCGAATCAGAAATGAGGAGATCCGTAGGAGAACCAAGGTTACCGAAATAGCCCATAGGATTGGCAAGTTGAAGTGGCAGTGGGCCGGGCACATAGCTCGTAGAACCGATGGCCGTTGGGGCCGAAAGGTTCTCGAGTGGAGGCCACGTACAGGCAAGCGAAATGTCGGACGCCCGCCCACAAGGTGGACGGACGATCTGACTAAGGTCGCAGGAAGTCGCTGGATGCAGGCCGCTTCCAACAGGTCATTGTGGAGATCCTTGGGGGAGGCCTATGTTCAGCAGTGGACTTCCTGTGGCTGATATGATGATGATGATGATGATGATGATGATTGTCATGTCATGACTTGACATGACATTATAACTGGAAATCATTATCACAAAAGACAACGCTGTGTATTATATTGGTTAATCATTTCGTTCGCGTGTGGTGGCGTCATGTACAGAATTTTGTTTTGCTTTTCACACTTCTTAGACTCCAAAAATATGAGGTTCCCAATTCTGCTGACTTTTTTTTTTAATTGCAATGAATGGCGAGACGAGCAAGCCGTTCGCCTGATGGTAAGCGATACGACCGCTCATAAACAGTAGCAATAGTCCACTGCGCTCGCCATCCTGAGACATAAGATGTTAAGTCTCAATATGTCCAGTAGTTACTCTGGCTACAATGTCCTTCAATCCGAAACACAACAGTGCATTTACGCAGTGTTGTTTCACGGTAGAAATTGACATTGCGGTGGTACCTGCCCAGATGGCCTCTCACATATGAGAGACCTACCACCAGTGTACCAGTTTAATTATTTATTTTTATATTTTGGAGATATTATTTTTAATAAGTGTCGGTTTTATCCGATTTTTCAATATAAATGTATATTCCAAAACTATATTCCTCATATAAAACAATATACGCACTTTTCTTTTTCAACATTTCCAGGTCGTCAATCGTAAGCTGGCTCTGGTGTCGTTTAAAAGGATTTAAAAGTAATTCCAGTGGACCTATCATTTCCAAATGTTAGTTCATTGCCAACAACTGGTCTTGGTGCGCGGCCAAGTCATTTAGAAAATTTATATTTATTTACTCTCACGTCTAGAATTTTCTTTTTGTCTGTCAGTTGGGGTTTAATTTATTTTCCACTTGAGTACATTTAAGTGCTTTATGGCCTTCATTTGAGTAAATGCAGTTAGCTATTGATTTGGTGGTTATCTTATCACTAGGCTTTTCATTCTAATTTTAAATTTGTAATATTTTTGTTAGATAAATAAGTAAGTATTAGACTGCCTCGGTGGCGTAATTGTACGGTTACTACGGTACGGTTACAAAGCTGAGGTCTCGGGTTCGAATCCCGGGTTGGGCAAAGTGATATTGGATTTTTCTATTCATTCAGAGATTCAGATTTCAGAGTCAGGAATTTGGGCCCGATATGGCGATAGGCTCGCCACCTATCACATCGTGGGACGGAACATACAAGGCGAAATGTGGGTGCCCTGGCACTTCTGCCTACCCCTTCTGGGAAAAAGGCTTGAGTTTATGTATGTATGTATGTAAATAAGTTGATGAAATATATTTATTAATTTATAGCTATTAACACAAGGTTAAGATTAAGGTCAAGGTTGCAGGTAGTCGCTGGACACAGGCCGCTTCTAACAGGTCCGTATGGTGATCCATGGGGGGCCCATGTTCACCAGTGGTCTACCTATGCATGAAGAATAAACAGAATTAAAACTTATACGTTTTTTGATTCTTATAAATCAAATTATATTTTTATAAAGGTTTAATACATTGTACATTATGCCATGCATAAAACGAAATTCTAACCACTATTAGAAAAACAAAGCGTATCCTTTATTCCGTTATATTCAAGAATTTTAATTCCCGAAGAACACTACATATTCATTGTTTTATATATTAAACTTGTACTTCACATATTGCACCATCATTCATGTTCTTGACGTTATAATGAATATACAAACAAGGTCAGTGTTTACTGTAGCCAGTAATAACATATTGAGTCTAACGTGTGTTTGTCACTCGTGTTTATTCAGTTTTTTCTACGCAGCTGCATATTATATTAGGTAATTGGTGGCACTTCGTTATGTGGTATTAAAAATTTAAAATACTATAATTGTTACTTCTGGTACATTCTGGTATGTTCAGTAGGTAAAGCATTTGTTTTAAAAGAATCTGATATCTTCAGGGCTTGATTTTAATTTCACTGTTTTGTTTTCTTCGCTCAAACGAAATTTAAAAGTTATTCGAAAGGGAACATATTTATAACTATAATAGGTTTATGAACTGTCAATGAATAAAACCGTTACAACATAACATTAAGGGAATTAGGCAAACAAATCGAAAACGAAATAGTAATAATGACACCTTTGATAATGGATAAGACAAAAATATTCTTTTACAAGTTTTATTAGGATACTTATCATAGATGTACTGCCAATCCGCACTGAGCCAGCGTGGTGGAGAGGTTAGGCCGTATAGACCTAACCCCTATCATTCGCTCGATTATAGGGGAGGCCCGTGCTCTGCAGTGGAACGTACAGGGGCTGATACAAAAACAATTATGATGTACGAGTAAATAAATGTTATTTTTTTTCAATAATAGTTCATAAGAAAAATACCTATCTGTTTTTTTAATGATAACGCAACAATGTTGCTGCAGCAAAATTGTAGTTCATTATGTGTATCGTAAAGAATCGTAGTTTTCATATTTACAATCTTTAGCATAGTAAATCGACGGATCAATATTTAGAGGCGAATTGCTTCATGCGGTGAAAGAGATGGCTGACATATTGCAATATTTATATAATTCCGCTCCAATTTTAAAAGTCTGTAGTACACCTACGATGCCTATGTGTGTTTCGTTGATGTTTAATCCGAGTTTCACAAACTAACTTTGCCAATACTTTTGCCTTTGAAAAAGTCACCATACATGTGAAACGTATTTGACCTTGAAAAAGTATGGGATTGACATTTTCAAGGTCAAAGGTATTGGCAAAGTTAGTTTGTGCTACTAAGCCTTAGTTTCAGGTGAGTCGCTTGCTAATTTGTTGGACGTGTGTATGACGCATGCTAATAAATCTAATATATAAAATTCTCGTGTCACAGTTTTCGTTGCCATACTCCTCCGAAACGGCTTGACCGATTTTGATGAAATTTTTTGTGCTTATCCGGTATCTATGAGAATTGGCCAACATCTATTTTTCATCCCCCTAAATGTTAGGGGTAGTCCACCCCTAAATTTTATTTTTTAGACAACATTTTTAATTTCTATTTTTTTTATGATACAACATACAAAAATACATACAATCCTCAATTTTCACCCTTCTACAATCAACCCTTATTTTTTAATAGCCATTTTAGTAATTAAATCATTTTTCCTCTCCGGTCGAAAACTGATCAATCGTCATTTAATTAGTTATCCCCGCCAGATGTCTACAGGTGTCACTTCTGACCCAGTAAACAGCACGGAGTAGGGATGAGAACGAAGCCGGTCTCCTTTCTTTCTCACTCCCTACACAGTTGTCGGCCATGATTATTGTTTATGCATCAAGTGTAGTAGTAACGTTGACAATTATTATTTTGCTATCTCAGTGTAACTCTCATATTAACTATTAATCATTCCTATTTTATATATAAGATGTATATGGATGTTTATGGAGAGAAGGAAGATAAAGTAAAATAGAATCGAAGGTACGGGAGGGAGTAGAGGGCTGGGATAGATGACAGATTTGTTAGGACGAAATGTAAATGCACGTTATAAAACGGGATGGATAATATAGAGAAGGGACGGGACGGATTGGGAAGAGACTGAACAGGCGGATGAGACGGGATTGAGCCGGACAGTAGGATAGCTACGTCAAGTTTAGGCATACAAGAGTTTATACGGAAAACAACATGTATTTAGTGTGGAGTGGAATCAAAAAATATATGCACCCAGGCGAAGCTGGGTCGGGCCGCTAGTTATATCTATAATTTAATCAAGTCATGCAAATACTCCAGGGTATATAATTATACAGACTATTCAGACTGTGACCGAAAACGAAGGTAGGTGGTAGTTTTAGTGGCTACAGACACAATGCAACTACATTTTTTGCAAAAACAAAAACTTTGTTTTTTGTATTTTATTCCAATCCTCGTAGTTTGGTGGTAAACACATAGTTTTCGCTAAAATAACAATGTACACTTTATGTTTTACAAACTCCATGGTGGACAAGGTATTAAATTATTATTTGAGAAACAAACTATGTATGTACCACCCAAACTACGAGTACATGGCCAACCATATTTCCTAACCACTCTCAATCGCACTGTCGATTATAGTGGAAGCCCGTGCCTGCAGTGGGACGTGTATGGGCTGATACAGATACCCCCCAAACACGATGATATTTAAAACATCAAAAAAATTGCATTGTGTCTGTAGTCACTAAAACTACAATTTCGAGTCGTTTTCGGTCGCAGTCTTGATATACCCTGTAGATCTTTCAACCACAGAGGTTGTGTGCCTCACTCACTACTTGCAAAGAGCAGTGAACATTCTTGTACAATTGTCAATAAACTTTATTTCAAATTAAAAAAGTCATGCACATATAAGGCATGGGATTAGGAACTGATAAGAAATCAGAAAATAATACTACATTTTAAAAAGTATTTACCGAATGTATTAAACATTGATATAAAACAATATCAGTCAGTAATACAGGGACAATAAAGTATACAAGAAAACAAAACTGTTACCAAACAGTGAAGTGAAATTCTCGTAATATAATATTATGATAAGACATTACAAATACATTGCATTTCAATATTATTTACCAATGATGATGCAACATTTTATCCATAATTCATATTTTAATAATACATTATTTTATTTTCACATCAAACCGAGTTATCAATCAATATTTGCTTTTCTTAAAAATATAGACTTCATTTGCCTCGCGCCAGATATTCTTTCAGCAGTTGTCCAAACTCAATAGCACCTTTTTCGTTGCCTTTCTTGTAGAAGTCAAGTTGGGAACACCTTTCAAACCAATTTGTCACCTTTGGATATCTGAAAGTGGAAATATCAATTTTAATCTTAGGTTTTGAACTAAAACTATTTGTCCCGGGAATTATTTTACAAAATATTTTGCAAAAGAAAGTGTAATTGATGAAAGGAAAATGAACAAATAGTTCATTTTCCTTTCATCGTATTTGGGTGGTAAATACGTAGATTTTCCTAAAATAATAATGTATACCCTGTTATTTTTCATAAAGTTATGATAGGCAAGGGTTTGTATAATTATTTAAAAAAAACTATGGGGTTACCACCCAAATACGATGACAGGAAAAAGGAATGAAACAAATAGGTCGTACTTTATTTTAGTTTTTGAAAAAATGTTGGTTGTATTGGATCTGAATTTACACAAACTACCATCCGGCTTTATTTACGCTAGCAGTCTTGATATACTTTGTACGATACAAATATGTGCCATAAATATAGCATAGCATATAGCAGTAGCATCCCTAATAGTGAATGAACCTACTCCTTAGGATCCAGAGGTAGCAGCTCCCTCAACGAGCTGAAAGTAGCCACGCAGCTGATGTCCGCAAGAGTCACCTCGTCTCCAGCCAGCCAAGGTGAGGAGGCAAGGAACTTCTCCAGGAAATCATATGCCGATTTGATCTTGGCTAATCCAGCAGGCTTTAACGTGGGGTCGTTCCAGAAGAAGATTGGTTCCTGAAAAATATAATTTTAACAGTGATTGTTATGTGAAATGAGAGCCTGGGTCGTCTTGTTGCTTGAGAGTTGGTTGTGGTTTATTATCCAACTAGATTTAATAATACATACATAAACTCACGGCTTTTTCCCAGAAGTGGTAGGCAGAGGTGCCACGAAACCCACATTTCGCCTTGTATGTTCCGTCCCACAATGTAATAGGTGGCGAGCCTATCGACATATCGGGCACTAATTCCTGACTCTAGGCTGGTAACAAATAGAAAAACCCGGGATTCGAATCCCAGACCTCAGCTAAGTAACCGTACCCTTCGCAGTACAACTTCGCCACCCAGGCAGTCAAATAATAATAAATAAATAACTTCGTCCATAGGAGTCATCCCCCACACCCTTCACAATAGTTTAAAAAAAACACATGCATCCCCTTACGAATACATATACAATTACAAAAACTGCTATTTTGTATTGTTTATATTGTACTTGTATAAAATTTGTAATGTTGAAAATAAGAAAAAATAAAACAAATTATTTTAACAATATATAAAATGAATGAATTATAATCTTTTAACAACATTTCAACATCTATGAAGTAACTTAAGGCCGATGCCAATAATCAATCGAAAAAATTAGATTGAAGTCAATCTGGATTGTTTTCTACTTTTCGGTTTGTCATTTACCATGTTGCCATAGTATTTTCACTACTGAGATTGATTATTGGCAATATAATATCAGAAAAAAACATTGATCTGTCAATCTCAAACGGCAAATTTTGGATTGGGATTGTTTATTGGCAGCTTCTGTTAGAAGTAATGTGTGTAATCAGTATATGAGTGTGTGTGTGTGTGTGTTGTGTTTGTGTTTTCGTCTGTCTGTGTGTGCGTAACGTGTGAATGTTGTTACGAGCGTTTATTTTTATATTATACCGTATGTAACAGAACATCAATAAGTATAAAAATAAGCGGTTTATGTTGTAAACAAGTACTCGTATATTCTTTTAATATTGTTGTATTGACTTCTATTGTAGCTTTTCATTGTCATGCAGTTTGCTTTCTGTGAGTTTTGTCACTCAAAAGAGTTGTCTAGAACTGGGGTTATATTAGTACTGATGTAAAAACAGTTCGGTAATAAATGTATATTAGACAACCATCAGAAACCTTAATTGAGGAAACTAATAAATGTACTGCGCAAAAAACAGAATTTCCTAAAAACGTTAATCCAGCTAGTTAATTAATATATTCAAGTTTCATAACAAGGCATTTTAAATATAACTGAGAAAAATATCTAAAATCAATAAATTTATAAGTATAGCACTAACCAATCAGAATAAGTTAATTTCAATTTACAATATCAAAAACTAAGTTTTATAATTCCTTTTCTAATATTTCAAATTTTCTTGTCAATCATACACCATATTTTGTACGTGAAATGGTTGCCGATATCATGGATATCAAAACTACGTAAATTTTTTAGTAAGTAGTAATACTTGTGTGTTAACAAAGAGGTTCTGGCACTATTCTTCCCATAAATTATTTTTTAAATAAAATATTACCATTTATTAAAATATGTTTGGGCTTGTCGATCGATTTAAAATTGATATGTTTTGCCAGTTTTAAAATTGATATGTTTAGGAACAACTTAGGATACTTTACGAAACGAAAATTATTTTTACCTTAGGAATAAATTAGGATACTTTCCAAAAAAGAGTGGAATACCCTATTTACGCATTCATGGTTTTAATACACTATGATACAACTCTCGTAACTCAGGAAACGACGAAAGACTTTAGAACTAACCAACATCCAGACCAACAAACATTTGTTGTCCAAACAAACATTTTTAAGAGCTATTAACTAGATAAGAGCTATTATCGATTATGTGTTTTATCAGAAACTTGTTTATCAGATAAACCAAACATAATATGCTTGAACAATGCTTAAATAAACACATCAGTATTTATTAGATACATATATAGTAATATAATGGTACTGTCTGATATTTATGAAAAAAGAAGATTCTGATTTTTTTCTAATCCTGAGGTCTCGGGTTCGAATACAGGGTCTTACAAATTGATATTAGAGTTTTCTATTTAGTCCACAGTCAAGAAGGTATGCCCGGTATGGCGATAGGCTCGCTCCCTATCACATCGTGGGATGGAAACTCAAGACGGAACGTGAGTGTCCTAGTAGAACCTCTGCCCCATTATAGGAAAAAGGCGTGAGTTTATGTATTTATACGTTATATGTTCGTCTTTTGTGCATTTTGGTATGTTTACTTAACTAGTTACCGAGTCTAAAAATTACGTCATACAATTATCATATTATTTGCAACTTGTACAATACAATCGTTTAAAACATACTGCCTCGCTAAGTGATACAAGCTTCAATGTTGTAGTGTACTCTGCCTACTTAATTAAGGAATTAGCAATGCAATCAGCAATATTTAATGCTAACGTGTGATTCTTATGAGCGATCAGGAAGGTCATCTCTTCTAGTATGACGATGAAGCTGGCAGTAATTTTTTTTTTTATTTGGCCCGACATATTGGCGACATTGCACCTGATAGTAAGCGCAAATGCCGCCCAGACAGAGTATCCATTGGTATCGGACGGCAGTCCCATGCCAATTGTAACAATTATGCCGGCCTGCTAAGGTGCCTCTTCACACTACGGCGGAAGGACCCAGGATTGTAGGAACGAGGGAACACGTGAGATGACAAATATTAAGAATAGAATAATTATTTCAATATAGAACTGAGTTGTCAACGGCTGATGGGATGGATGGCCGAATCAGAAGATTATTATGCTGTGATTGTTAGAGTAAACATTATATGCATTAAGGCATTTAAAGTACATGATGTTGGTAAAGAATAGAGGAAATATGACTACATAATCGTCGTATTATTTGGAGATTTATAAATATATTACCGTGTCCATTGTCCCTATATGGACTGGATTGATTGAATATTGATGAAATTAGATTAGACTGGCACAGTTGTAATATATAATAGTACTATTACAATCCCGGGTTGGGCAGTGATATTGGATTTTTCTATTCATTATTATCAACTCGGAGTCAAAAATCTGTGTACGAAATGGCACTAGCATCGCTCCATAACAAAACCATGGACGCAACACGTAAAGCGGTATATAAAAAACTGGTAGCCCTTCTATTTACCCCTTCTGGGAAAATGGCGTAATATATGTGTTACTAGTTCCGTAAGCGGTGAAATCAAACAAAGATTGTTGGTATAGTCTTAAATATAATTCCGTACTCTATTTTCGTCATTTAATTCACGTCTTAATCTTCCGTTCACAACGTCTTCCAGAATGTTCTCTCATATTCCTTCCTTCCGTACTTCAACTCTTTCCATGTTAAATACTTTCAATAGTCATCTCTTTCACACAAACCACGTTCTATATCAGTCATTCGCCCAACGTTCCATTCTACTCATCTTTCATCATAACATTCAAATCCTACATACCTATATCTAAATTTACAGTTACAATAAGAAATAATTATGGATATAGGCCTCTTCAAGGATTTCTTACCGCTTTATAACAATAATATAACACAATTAAATGACCAGAAAAAAACTGTCGCTGTCTGTTGAACAAAACCATGTAGCAAAATAATTTTATATATATTTGACTTTGGCTCTACTTATCGGATTAAGAATGGGTAAAACCGATAATTTTATAATGATAGTTATTAGGATTATTCCTTACTCTGTAATTGGCTCACTTACATTATAAAACATAATCTTGGTATGTAACAAAAATCACCTAAATCCGTTATGGTTAATTTACATTGATCGATAGGTTTTTTACTGTCATTTAATTTATTATTCGTACACCTGAAGCTGACCCAACTTCCCTTCTCTCTCGTTTATCCATTCCAGCAGAAATTACTTGAAGCAATAAGATCGCCACTTTTGCAATTATTTCATGAAATGCTAACAAATTTTACATTTTTTTTCCAATTGTTGGTCTCGGCTGATATTCCAATCAAACATTCCATGCAGCCTGCATGCAGGAATCGTTATCATTAATCAACGCTGCAGGGTGCGGGAAATATTGTTTCTATAAAATTGACTAAAGCCCGCACGCTGTATATCGACCGAGTTTTCTAAACAAATTAAATGAGTAATCGCTGCCTGTCTTTTAAATCGTCAGATAAAAATGATTGGTTCGATTCGACAAATTAAAAACGAAAGATTTTTTTTTTATCATTTTACGATTGTATCAATTTTGTTACCAGTCAGGCTATAACTAATTTAAGTGACGAGTTTAATCCTTTATCATCAAAAAGTCAAACGATCACTAATAATTGTAATGTATCTGTATCAACCCTTATAATTACGTTCCACTGCAGGGCACGGGCCTCCTTTACAATCGAGAGTACGATAGAGTGGATAGGGTATATGATATTTTTACTGGTAGATTTCTCATATTATGCGAGAGGCCGCTTGAGTAGGCACCACCGCAATGTCTATTTCTTCCGCCAATCCGCAGTGTAAATACATGGTTGTATTTCTGATTGAAGGACATAGTAGCCAGAATTAATTGATATATTGAGACTTAACATCATTATGTCTCAGGATGGCGAGCGCAGTGGAATGTGAAGCATTTCTTTATAATCAAAGATGTTGTTCGGTTTTGCTACCATTCATGAGCGGTCGTATCGGTTACCATCAGGCGAACGGCACGCTCGTCTTTCTCCATTCATTGCAATTTAAAAAAAAAAAAAAAATTATATAGTGCACCAGACTGGTCTAGTGCAGGTTAGAAAACTTTACATACCATGGAAATTCTTACAAATCGCTATGGTACGCAGGTTTCCTTACGATGTTTTCCTTCACCGTTTTAGTGCATGGTGATTGATTGATTACCAACATAACTGCAAGCAATATTTACTCACATCATTTTCACGAAGGGCTGGATACAGAATGCCGCTGTCAAAATGCATCTTCATCTCAATGGCGGCTCTCTTCTTCGGATCGGACGGATACAGGGGACTGTCTTTGCCGTATTTGTTGAATAAATACGTGCAAATTGCATGACTGAAATAAATGAAATATATTATGAAATTTTGCTCCCTTTTCTCATTTTTTTTATAGAAAGGAATAATAGATTTATGATATCTGTATTTTTTGCGACGGTAACCGGTTACTATCACATATGCGGCAAGTCAGCTTTCACTCGTGGCTAAGTTGTTAATTTCTAGTGAATTATAATTTGTACTTGGTTTACTTAACTCTACGTGTTGTTTAGATTCAAATAAGTTTACAATAATTTGTAACGGAACTCAGTTACTTAAATAAACAGAATCATTTTACTTTGTGTAGTTACACGATTAGTAAGAGATGCACATAAATGCATCGCGTTCCGATTTGAAGCACACTGTAGCCAGAAGCCTTGTCTCGTAATACATATTTTTTTAATAGCCTATAATGTGTCTCTCTGCTAGGCAAAAGCCCTCCCTTTGTCACCTCACTTGACCCTTTCCTGGCCATACATTGCTATAAAAATATATTATACAAATATATTGTTTATTACCTGTCCCAAACAGCAAAATCATCATCGGTCAATAAGGGGATTGTATGTTGAGGGTTTATCTGTAAACGAAATGTTAGAATTCAACACATTTTTCGTTTAATTTTTGTCAGGTGAAAGTGTGAGAGCAATTCTTGTTGAGCTAAACTAGGAATAAGCTTTTTTAATTATATCACTGTCTCACAAAAAGAACAACACTTTTCTGTCATGATTCGTTCTGGGGATTAACGATAGAGAGCCTTGAATTGATTGAGTAATCTCGGTATGTAAAATGGGCTCCGTGATATTTACCGTCAAAATGGTATATCGAGATTTTAACAAATAAATTGGTGAATTAAAAGTAACTACCCCAGAAAAAAGGGTTTTTCCAAGTGTAAACCTTACTTGAAAATATAAAATCTGTTTTCCTGATGATAATTATGACTCACTTTCTAAAATCTCGCAATCCTCTATCAATAACAAAAAGTGTAAACTTACCTTCAAGAATTCATCGGTAAGATGATCATCCTTCAACAGGTTTGTCTCCACATACTTGACATTAGGGATCTTTAGGGCCTCTATGACCATATAAACAGCACGCACGGGTGGACTGGCATCCATCTTGTAAAGTGTTAGCACCATGGTTGGAAAGTCTGGGGGAAGAACAAAAAAAGGAAAAATTATAGTTGAAAAACTTGTAAATTATAGATATAGTACTGCTTTTATATTTATTGTATTTAAAAAGAAGTGTATCAAGGTGCAAAAGTTTCTCGCATTAAAAATACGTAAAAAATCAGAATGTTCAATTGTTTTATTCTCCACAGATTTGCTCAGCCAAATTGCAAATGATCATTAAACTCCTCCTAAACTATCTTTGTCCTTTTGTTTTCCATACATCCGCAGTTATAGAATATTTGTAGGATAACTCACCTTTTAACTCAACAAGTGAATAAAACAACTTAAATAAATACAAAAATATAAAATAATTACGTAATGCCGTAAAGATTATATCAGTTGATAGATATATATATATATATATATATATATTATAATTATTGATGTAATATACAATTAGAATCTAAGAAACTTAATATCCGTATGCGATATGATAAAAAAATAATTACCGTTTGATAAGCGCACAACAGAAGCGTACCACAGAATTTTTACAACTGACTTTAATTATATTATTATCTACCTTACAACTCAAGGGGTACTAGGCATACAAATTGGTCGTTTAATATGCAGTTTACACAAGGACGTCCGCATAAATATATCTCGCTACATAATCTTAAGCAAAAATACATAGACACAGACAAATCTTTTGAGTTTTACTGTGTATTTGACGCTCGCTTTTATTTTTTACACGCTTTATATTAGCTTCACTTGTATGTTTGTATGTTTGTATGTTTGTATGTTTGTATGTTTGTATGTTTGTATGTTTGTATGTTTGTATGTTTGTATGTTTGTATGTTTGTATGTTTGTATGTTTGTATGTTTGTATGTTTGTATGTTTGTATGTTTGTATGTTTGTATGTTTGTATGTTTGTATGTTTGTATGTTTGTATGTTTGTATGTTTGTATGTTTGTATGTTTGTATGTTTGTATGTTTGTATGTTTGTATGTTTGTATGTTTGTATGTTTGTATGTTTGTATGTTTGTATATTTGTATGTTTGTTTGTAACCGACTTCTTTGGGCGCGATTTTGACCCACTTTAAACGGCCAGATTTCGTTCAAATTTTGCACACCTGTCAAAGACCGATGACAATACAATAATTCGATTAAAATATATAATTATCCTGATTAGATTCGCCAGGATTAATTATTCTTATAATTGATGACCATTGCTACATTCATCGCTAGATGGCGTTAACATTGTATTCTTCAAGTGTCAAATGTTACTACTGACCAACAGATGGCGTTATTGATTGGAAATACAGCCGTAGATGGATGTTTTTAGTCAAAACAATTATATAATAGTTAAAAAAAACTAAAATACACGCTTTAATAAGATATACAACTAAAAAAGTAAAAATAATTGATACTGAATTTAAGATAAGAAAATGGAGTAAAATACATATATTTTATTGTTACAAAGCGTGGGGTGCAGGAGGATAAGTAATTGTTGTAAACACCCCACGCTTTGTAACAATAAAATATATGTATTTTACTCCATTTTCTTATCTTAAATTCAGTATCAATTATTTTTACTTTTTTAGTTGTATATCTTATTAAAGCGTGTATTTTAGTTTTTTTTAACTATTATATATTTTAATGCTGGATTACCGTGGTAAAGCCGGCAAATCTAAGATATTTTATTATTAATTTCATATGTGCATGAAATCCTTCAAGTTTTCAATCCGTTTTCAACTAAGCTTCCTTGATTTAATATTTGTAGCGTAATAGTATAATCCTATTGATGGCCGACGGGGCCCAGAAATTCTGGAATGGAGGCCACGTAGCGGTAAGCGCAACGTAAGATGTCCACCCACAAGGTGATCAGACGACCTGGTAAAGGTCGCAGGGCGTCGCTGGATGCAGGCTGCCTCTAACAGGTCACTGTGGAAATCATTGGGGGAGGCCTATGTTCAGCAGTGAACTTCCTTTGGCTGATGGATGGATGCCGGTGTAAAGATCAGGAAATAAAATAAGTCCCGGATGTGATAGATGTAGGTCTTTCCACCATAATATATAATAATATGTCGTTTCCATTTCGTCAAAATATTCTCGTGCATGAGTAATTTCACAAAGAAACTTAATCTAACAAAAACTAATGTGACAAAAACTAAAGTGAACCAGACTTAGTCATTTTCATTGTCTATGTCCAAAATTTTTGAAAAGAACAGATGTGGTATGTTTTGTATTTTTATATTAAAACTATATTAGATTTATCTGGATTTGCTACCGAGTTTGGTTGTTCGAATAAGAGGATGTTCTTTCACTTGACTCAACTAGAATTGCTGTTACTTTGAATGTTCAAACAGTTTTGCTGAGGCATCCTCTTCAGTAACGTTTACTGGTGGTAGGTCTCCCATATGTGAGAGGCTGCCTGGGTAGGTACCACCGCAATGTCTATTCCTCCCGTCAAACAGCAGTTTAAATGCACTGTTGTGTTTCGGATTGAAGGACATTGTAGCCAGACTAATTACTGGACTTATTGAGACTTAACATCTTATGTCTCAGGATGGCGAGCGCAGTGGAATGCCAAGCATTGTTTTGTAATTCAAGGTGTTGTTTGGTTTTGCTACTGTTCATGAGCGGTCGCATCGCTTACCATCAGGCGAACGGCATGCTCGTCTCGCCATTAATTGCAACAAAAAAAAACGTTAATAATATTTTTATCGTTTATATCAATAGAAGTCCTTTAATTAGTTTAATGTCTTAAGTATTCCATGACCCTCAATACTTCATTACATAAGTCTTGGCTTGAAAAAATCTCGCAAGATAGTATATTCAACGTTCCGGTAATTTTACTGTTATCATCTATACTTAATACTAAATCACTACATAGTATAAAACAAAGTCGCTTTCTCTGTCCCTATGTCGCTTTGTATGCTTAAGGGGGTATTCTAGTGTAGACGCATGAATTTGAGGTGTTTTTTCAGGTGCTATAAATAAAAATCAAAAAATATTTTTGCAATACATTTTTTTACCAGGCGTTTATTATTATTTGAAGATTACAAAAAAAAATTGAAATAGTCAAAAAATACAAAATTGAAAGTGGTATGAGTTGTTGAAGTGGGGGGGTACAAAAAAAATGGCGCGCCAATCTTGCCATGATTGCAAGCTTTTTCAAAATCTGAAACAAAAACAAATAAGAGATTATTAATTTAGATAAATGCAGCTATCGTACTAACTAAGAAAAAGTGTAAAAAAAAATTTTTTTTGCTATATTACGGCTGTCCGAAAAAATGATACAATTTTTTTCGTCATTTTTGGACATTTCTGATTTTTTTTTAAATAGTAAAAATTATTATTTTGTTATAATAATAGTTAGGACGATAGAGACATGTATTGAGAAGATTCACACCAAATTTTAAGTCAATTGGTACAATAGAACTTGAGAAATCATGTCAAACGTTTTGAAAAATGTAGTTTCGAGAAAAACGCGTTTAAAGTTTCGAGTAAAATTATGCCCGATGTTAACCATTAAATTACATATTATACTTACATTTCTTCAATCCGCGATTCCTGCTCTATACATGGGGCCTTCCTCTATATCAAACAAATCATTTTCTGCATTCCTTTCTTCTAAACGAGCAGTTCGGGCTTCCTTTGAGACATTAGAAGTTCGGATTTCAGAACGATTTATCCGGGCATTATCTCGTTTGGTGGCGAACGCATGAGCTTCAGAACCAATGTCCATCCCCATACACATCATTTTTAAAATAGGAATTAAGCCTTCATTAAATATGGAAACTGCAATAAAAGTTGCAATTTCTATTACACGTAAGCCGGCATGTATATGTTTTGGCGCAAAAGTCCAAATTAATGAGTTCAGGGACTCATTGTTATTCTGGGTCTCAGAACCTTGAATTATATATACATATATATTATAATACAATTACAATAAAAGGGTACAATTCAAAAGTATGAGTGTATAGGTATTTACAACCGAAGGGGACCGCAGGTAGACCCTAACGTCTTTTGTTCGATTCGTTCCAGCCGAGCCAGTATTGAAGACGTGTCACTAAAATAGCTATATCTCTGGAAATAATTAAAATTTTGGCTTGTCCTTTTAAGGACACATTCTTGAAAGGTTAAGCTTTGAATATATATAAAAAAATAAAAATCGATTTTTTCAAATTTCTACACTAGAATACCCCCTTAAATCTTTAAAACTACGCAACTGATTTTGATGCGGTTTTTTAATAGATAGAGTGATTCAATAGAAAGGTTTATATGTATAATACGTACATATTATTGTACAAAAATCTATTTGTACCCGGGCGAAGCTGGGCCGGGCCACTAGTACAATATAAAGCTGAATTTGATTGTTTGTTTGTTACCTCAAATCTTAGGAACTACTGGTTCGAATTGAAAAAATACTTTTGTGTTGGTTGGGTCATTTATTGAGGAATGCTATATATCTAAAATATTTATTACTAAAAATACGTTTATCGTATATATTCAAGTGAAATATTATCTAACTAAGATTTGTACATAATATCCTCTTCGCACATCATTGTGATGAATATAACACAAGTAGTGATTACATGTGGCACAAGGACTCACATTTTTTTTCTTCTCAGCTGCATGTTTTTATAGTTAATATTACATGTTTCCGCAATACGTACCACTTAGTACTTCTATTTTTAACCTGCTCATTGTGTACAAGTATCAAGATCAAGTTTTATTCTGTACTGGTAGGTCGTGTTTGTTTTGTTTTTGTTTTGTATTCGCGCTGTGTGTATTTCTATTGTCATATATATTTTTTCATATACACATACATACATAATCGTCACGCCTGTATGCCATAGGGGTAAGCAGAGACTAGAGAACGCCACTTTTCGATCCTTCGACCCTTCGATCCTGACATATTACTTTCGCTTCATCAATTTTAATCAACCATTATAATCATCATAATAATTATTGTTATATCAGTAACATAGTATTTCTCGTCGTATCAAACTCAATGTCGTCCTCTGTATTCCAAAGCCCGATCCGTCACGTCCCGTATTATATCCCGCCCTGTTTCATCTCATTTTCACTCAATGCATGTAATCCTCCCCTAGCCCTTTCGGGCTTAAAAATGTAACAAGTATATTTGAATTATTTGGTTATCGCACGGGAGCCCTGCATTTTTTGTCATTTTTTTTTATTGCAGTGAATGACGGGACGAGCATGCCGTTCGCCTGATGGTAAGCGATGCGACCGCTCATGAACAGTAACAAAACCAAACAAAACCTGGAATTACAAAGCAATGCTTGGCATTCCACTGCGCTCGCCATCCCGAGACATGAGATGTTAAGTCTCAATATTTCCAGTAATTACTCTGGCAACAATGTCCTTCAATCCGAAACACAACAGTGCATTTAAACTGCTGTTTGACAGGAGAAATAGACATTGCGGTGGTACTCACCCAGGCAGCCTCTCACATATGAGAGACCTACCACCTCACCAGATAAAAAGTAGCCTATGCCTTGATCCAGGGTGTAAGCTACCTGTAAACCAAAATTAATAGAAATTGGTTTCACAGTTTCACAGAGTAGCGTACAAAAAGGCACAGACAAACAAACAAAAATTCTAAAAAACATTGTTTTGGGTTCTGTTACGATCCAGTCACCCCATATTAGATTTTCTTATTTGTCTTTTTTTTTTTTTTTTTGCACAAAATTTAGTTGCATTGTGTCTGAAGTCACTAAAACTACCACCCAGCTTCTCTTTCGGTAGCAGTCTTGATATACCCTTTATATCAAAGTAAGTAATGATAAAACATGCAAAACAATTTTGAAACGCCCGAAATATTGCCAATGATATTGGTAAAACCATAACATAAAATTGAAAACTGTCGATGGCTATTGATAACTATTTTTGGCAAAAAAGTGTATAAAATGCAGTACATTAATAAGTATAATTTACGAGCTGTCCAGTTTTTTGCCAGTCGGCCGCTCGTTTTCACTGTAATAAATTTCACTCGGTAAAACGATAGCCGATGGTTCGAGATAGTGTGTGTGTTTAAAAACTATTACCACGGCTACGAACTTTTTAAAATACTAATTTAACTCACGCCTTTTTCCCAGAATGGATAGGCAGAGGTGCTACCAGTCCACTCACATTTCGCCTTGTATGTTCCGTCCCACGTTGTCATAGGGGGCGACAGGGGTGGACTGTGAAATTGTAAGGCCTTAGGCTAATACACTCAGAGGCCCACTAATTAATCAACTAATTGTTATTACGTGACATAATTGTTTTGCAACAATAAAACGTGTTATTTACATACATACATACATAATCGTCACACCTGCATCCCATAGCGGTAGGCAGAGACTAGAACGCCACTTTGCTTGATCCTGACATATTAGTTTCGCTTCATCCACTTTCATCAACTTCTTCATGCATTCGGTTCAGGGTACTTTTGAACTGACCCTTGTTGAGTATCACCGATTTATTAATATAAAATTTACCCATTTATTCCTAATGATTTAGCGCTCTTTTTTAATGCCGCTAAAGTGAACATATTGAGGGCCTGGAACCTTTTATATCCACGGAGCCCTGCGGTTCAGCCCAAAAAGCCCTAAGGTCGATTACAACACAGCCTGATTTAAGCTGTCAATTTAATATGTAGTAATATGCTGGGTATAACACGTCCGTACTTGCTCGAGATCGAGCAAGTTTACCATGCATTCTCAACACAAATGCTCGAAGCCAACCAAAATGTTTGATTCGAGCAAGATTCTCTCGAAGAGTTTCAACGCACAATTAATATGTTCTTCGAGCAGAGATACATGCGTAACCATTATGTACATAATAGTTATGTATGTAATGCGTAAAGTGATAAATGATCCTCATATAAAATGTCCTCCAAACGGAAACACAACATTGCATTTACACTGTTGTTTGGCGGAAGAAATAGACGTTGCGGTAGTTCCTATCCAGGTGGCTCCTTACATGTAAGAGACCTACCACTGATTTTGTTAGACTTTTCGAATTGCTGCAGACTTGTGACATAGCGATGCGATCATTAGTTTTCAATGATAGCGTATTGCCTCGAATAATATTATGTTGGATTATACAGGGTATATCAAGACTGCTACCGAAAACGAAGCCGGGTGGTAGTATAAGCGACTTCAGACACAATGCAACAAAAAAAAATTGAAAAAAAAGCGACAATTTTTTTTTTGTTATTTTTTTCCTATGACCATATTTGGGTGGTAAATACATTTTTTCCTAAAATAATAGTGTATACCCTTTTATTTATAAATAATCTAAGGTATAAAAGTGTTTAAATTATTATTTTAGCAAAAACCATGGATTTACCACCCAAAAATGACGATATTTAAAAAATTATAAAAAATAATTGTCGCGTTTCTATGCGAAAATTTTAGCTGCATTGTGTTTGTAGTCACTATAACTACCACCCGGCTTCGTTTTCGGTAGCAGTCTTGAGATACCCGGTATAAATTAATTTTAGTTTTGTTGCCATCTATCGAATTATGCAATAACTACGTCTGCAGTCGTGTTCGCCAGTATAATTGTTTCAATACAAAATAGATTCGTGTGGTATTACTACTCGACACAAGATGGCGTTGTAACAATATAAGAAAAATATCTATTAATTTGCATAGTTCAAGTTATGCGTTTCCGAGTTTATTTGTAACTGTCACGCAATTAAATAAAATACCATTAATTTTAATAGATATTTAATTATTATTTTGAAGTTATAAAGTTTGTATATTAGGCATAAAGCATACTAGATGGCGCTACTTAGCCTACATTTCATTACTTTCAATAGCGTTACAACTAGTTGCATCGCCTTTTTTTCTGTTAATTATAACAGTGGAAACACTTTGTTAAGTATTCTGCTACTTGAAATTAAAAATGTTGTCTCGGCACGGGAATGAAATCTAGGCCCGCTGTTTAAAAGATGAGCATTTGCTCAAGACACACTGTATTTAAAAAGTGCGTGCGGTGCGGTGCAATAATTGACCCACATAAAACTGAATTGAAGCAAAGACTGCTATCTGTGACATGTTCGGTGAGTGAGGTATAGGTCCAAACCACTTTCCTTCTCTCTTCATTATGTCTTCCCGTAAATTTTTGGGGTCGAACTGGGGGGAGGGGAGTCTTCCGACGACCCTTACACTCCACGTGTTGTTCAAAGATTGTATAATGAATGCAATTTACTTAAAATGTATATATTTGTTTATGCACATCCACCATGTCATCACAAATATTTCTTTCGGCTCTGGGTGTTGGTGTGACTGAAAAGTCTCTTTCCCGATAACCACGACACAAGACTCGACCTTAGTCAGGACTATATATGTGTTGGGTGTTAGTTAGTTAGTTTTTTCTTTATACAGTTACTATAATGTAGCACATAAATATTTACAGTTATTATTAGAAAAGCTAAGTAATAAATAATACCAAGTTATAAATTGGGAATGGAAAAAAACACTTTAATCATCAACGGCTCTATTCATAGACAATTTTTAAAACCTATTTTAGTTAAAGAATATTGTGGCTTTTTTGCTTAATTTTTTTTTATTGCTGTGAATGGCGAGACGAGCAAGCCTTTCGCCTGATGGTAAGCGATACGACCGCTCATAAAAAGTAGCAACATTCCACTGCGCTCGCCATCCTGAGATATAAGATGTTGAGTCTCAATATGTCCAGTAGTTGCTCTGGCTACAATGTCCCTCAATCCGAAACACAACAGTGCATTTAAGCAGTGTTGTTTCACAGGAGAAATAGACATTGCGGTGGTACCTACACAGATGGCCTCTCACATATGAGAGACCTACCACCAGTGCTGACTGAAAACTGTATTTATATATCGTCCGAAAGAGACAACAAATTCTAGGTATAAATAAAAACAGTTTTACAACTGTTTTATGAATATGGTCACTAGAATTAAATCAAATATCGAATATCTGTTTCAGCTCATATACGTCCCACTGCAGGGCACGGGCCTCCTCCACAATCGACAGTACGATTGAGAGCGGTTAGGCCGTATAGTCCACCACGCTGGCCTAGTGCGGGTTGGCGGACTTATATACCATAGAAATTTCTATAAATCGCTATGGTATGCAGGTTTCCTCACGAAGTTTTCCTTCACCGTTTTAGTGCGTGGTGATTGACTATCAATACACACATGACTCCGAAAAGTCAGAGGTGTGCCCTGGGATTCGAACCCGCGACCATCGTGAACATGTTGGCAGTCGCGTCTAGTCCGTTTACCAACAGGCCACCACGCACTTACTTATCGAATATACAATTACAAAAATATAAAATATAACGAATATTTTAGGATGTTTCCCATCATTAAAGGTGTCGCTTTTCGTTTCATTATGAGCCATAGAAACTTCATTACTGAACAGAGGCCTCATCTAATGAATTTTAATAAAATTTTGAAAGCGTTTAACATTGCATTTACACGGAATAATTAATGGAACCATTTAATAAATTGTTATTATAAATTAGTGTGGGTTGGCAGATTTTACCCACCATAGAAATTTTACTAATCGCTATGGTAAGCTGGTTTCCTCATGATGTTTTCCTTCACCATTATAGTGCATGGTGACTGACTACTAATAGACACATGGCTCCGAAAAGTCAGAAGTGTACCTTAGGATTTTAACCCGCGACCACCATAAACATATTAGTGGCCTCCGTAATTCTTGTAAGCTAGGATCAACAGTGGCACGCAATGTAATGACACCGACATTGAAGCTCGCCGAGTCGCCGGGAATGTCTAACTTGTCTTTAACCCCCAACGAAATAAAACATAAAGTTAAATTAGGTAATAGGAGAAGTTGGAATAAATCATAGAAATTGACTGTACTTATCTATTCTACGATCAAACGCTATAAAAAAGTCTAAATAACATGAAAGCAAATCAACGCCAAAAACATTTGTGCGAACTTCCACTCAGTTCTCAGCCTCTTCATTACAAGCCAGCCTAAGTCTTAACGAGCAATTTCCTGACATCGTTGTCTCGCATTAATTAAATTTGACTTCACTCCGGGCCTTATTATTATAATTTAGGGGCGCGGCGTCAGTTTCGGCGGTGTCTGTGAATTTCATTTGGTTCGGTTATTTGATTAACCAGAATCTATATTCTTAATGCCTACTTTATGCCTCCTCTGCACTTCAACCAATGTATCTGCAGACGTCGTCTTCGGATGGGTTTTGCGATCGTTAAGTGGAACGCACGGTTTGTGTCATTTAATATACTTAAATTCTAATTTTTATTTTATTTAAACCGTGGGTTCCACTGATAGATGACTAATGAAAGTACTTTAGATGGAAAGAGTTAGAGAATGGATACTTAGGATGTTGAAGTACGGAAGGACGGAATAAGAGAGATGGCGACGATGGAAGACGACAAATAAAGACGAATACAAATAAGAAGAGAAAATATATTTATTTATTTATTTAAAACCCTTATTGTACACTAAGTTAACTTAATAATAGAACATTATATTACATAGTAGTACAAAAGGCGGTCGTATCGCTCGAGGCAATCTCTTACCGACTACCTTGGGATGGACAATAAGAGATGGAAAAAAGAGAGGCCAGTCAATAGTGTACAAAGTAAAAATAAAAAAAAAAAACAAAAAAATTAAGTAAAATCATACATGCAAAATACGTGACATACGAATATAATTACAAAAATTAACAATATAACATATATAATATATATAAATAAATATATACATACATGTATATACACAAGTGCACAGATATCATAATAATATATACAAATACTTACATATATACAAACAATCCATCACTCGACTAATGTAGCAGTTAAAGGGACAGGTAGTGTTCTTTGACCATTTTCTTAAAGGACACCAATGTTCGTGCCCGTCTCACTGCATCAGGAAGTGCATTCCATAATCGGACTGCTTGTACTGTGAAAGACTTGTCCATGAAAGTCGTAGAGTGCACGGGCATTCTCAACCTCAGGTTCTCCGACGATTTCAGGGATTTTGTATGTGAATCATGAAGGAACATAAAACGATCTTTAAGATAAGAAGGAGTTAAGGGATTAAACAAGATGTTGTAGAGAAGAAAAAGAATATGAGTATTCCGACGAAGTCGTATGGGTAACCACTTGAGCTTAACACGAAACTCGGAAACATGGTCATATTTGCGAAGGCCAAATATGAACCGTATGCAAAAATTTTGGAGACGCTAAGTTTATAAAGTTATAAAGTATATACTGAAGACTATCTGAACGATCTTTGTTTGATTTGATCCAAACCGGTACTATTCCCACATACGTATTTTCAACAAAAAATAAATATTATTATGACCAATTAATTACTATTGTAATGAATTATATCTCTACCTTCACATTCTTTCTCTTTTCTTTGTATTAGAATTTTAGAAATTATATGTATTGTAGTGAAACAGCAGTGAAATTAAATGCCTTTGAATCTTGATATATTCAACTTGTTTAATTATTCACTTTAATATAATGAATAGATGGCCTGGCTGACAACTCCGGCACGAAGTTGTAATGGCTTTGGCGTTAGCTTTGGCTTTGTCTTTGGCTTGGCATGGCTAGGCATCACAGGTGGCAGGCTTGGCTGAGTTATTCGGGGCCGTCACAACTCCTATTATTAATAAAACGCCAGTTGTGCAATCATATTTCCTCCATTAACTTGCGTATTTAAATGCCTACAATGTTTAGTTATAAACCATCACTCGTATTCCTCTTCCGACTCGGTCATGCTTCACATCAGCCGTTGACAACTCCGTTCGTTCATTCTGTATTCAAATCCTTAGTTTATTCTTCTTAATGTAACTGCCAGCACCACTTTCATGCTAAAAGAGGCTGAATTACCAGACGCATACAAAAATCATCCGTTACATTAGATTCAAATCAGTAAAAAAATCCTTTGTTTCCTTTCAGTTCAACCTATTAAAATCATTGTAATGTGCATTTGAATGTATCGCTGTCGGATGAATACATCACAGGTAACATCAAAGCTGATTCTTGGAACGGAATCATATTCAGTTTATAAATATAAATAGTTTATTTATTTTTATTCACATAACATTTAACAACTACTTTTACTATTTGATTCTCTGGTAATTTTTACCATAACAGATTGTGAACAATGACACCTTTGCAAATTCACGTAACGTGTAGGAAAAAATACCAATGGCGTCGACAACTTTGTTAAGAGGTCTGAAGGCGTGCTTGTATGGAGCTTTGGCAAGTAATTTAGTCCTAGCACGCGCCGTCTCTTTGGTATTATTCTCTGTTATTTTCTTGGTGAGTTGAGTTTTTCTCTAGAGTGCGTGGTGGCCTGTTGGTAAACGGACTAGACGCGGCTGCCAACATGTTCACGGTGGTCGCGGTTTCAAATCCCAGGGCACACCTCTGACTTTTCGGAGTCATGTATGTATTGACAGTCAATCACCACGCACTAAAACGGTGAAGGAAAACATCGTGAGGAAACCTGCATACCATAGCGATTCATAAGAATTTCTATGGTATGTAAGTCCGCCAACCCGCATTAGGCCAGCGTGGTGGACTATATGGCCTAACCACTCTCAATCGTACTTTCGATTGTAGAGTAGGCCCGTGCCCTGCAGTGGGACGTTTATGGGCTGATACAATACAAAAAAAATTCTTGGTGTACAGTTACGAATATAAAATATAAATAATTTCTTTAGCTGATGATTCTTAATGATATTTGAAAACACACACAGTACACGTATTTGTAGTGTAGAAAAGGTCCACATGTGAGATTGAGAAATTGCTTTTAATTTTTTTATTAATTTGGTCTAATTAAGTGCGTGGTGGCCTGTTGGTAAACGGACTAGACGCGACTGCCAACATGTTCACGGTGGTCGCGGGTTCGAATCCCAGGGCACACCTCTGACTTTTCGGAGTCATGTGTGTATTGATAGTCAATCACCACGCACTAAAACGGTGAAGGAAAACATCGTGAGGAAACCTGCATACCATAGCGATTTATAAAAAAATTCTATGGTATGTAAGTCCGCCAACCCGCACTAGGCCAGCGTGGTGGACTATATGGCCTAACCACTCTCAATCGTACTCTCGATTGTAGAGGAGGCCCGTGCCCTGCAGTGGGACGTATATGGGCTGATACAGATACAGATTGGTCTGGTATTTTTATCGATTCCTTATTTGAATTTTCTTTCGACGTATTTGGGTGGTAAATACGTAGTGGTTTTCTAAAATAATAGTGTACCCCTTTTATTTTAATGAAATTATGTTGCAAAAGTGTTTAAATGATTATTTTAGAAATAACATAGTTATTACCACCTAAACACAAATGATATATTTAAAAATCTCATAAAAAACTAACGCGCTTCTTTGCGAAATTTTTAAGTGCAATGTGTTTGTAGTAACTAAAACTACTACTTGGCTTCGTTTTCAGTAGCAGACTTGATATACCCTGTATGTAATAGTGATATAAAGAAAGCGGAGACACGTTAATTTCAAAGAAAATTTGAAAACCAAAAACGAATTTAACAAAATGGCGGAAGAACTTCAAGGTATAGTTAATCATATTTCGACGGCCATGATGGTTCGCTAAAGCAACATTTTGTAAGAGGACTCTTGCCCTCCCATCTAAGTGCGATCCTCTTCAATTAAGTGTGTAGACGAGATAAGGGGCTTTTGGTCAATGAACACGAAATATGTGTGTAAATTGACTAAAGTGGGAGCTTGGAAGGAAACAACACTTACTTGATGCTTTATTTATTGGTGTTTGCGAATTACGAATCGATTAACCTGTTTATCATTTGATATAATCACGGTCCCAAAAAAATAATTGAGGGTATATATTGTTTTTGCATCACAGAAATTAAAAAAATCTAGTCAAAATTTACAATGTTTATGCACGCAGATTTTGTAAGTAATCCATTAATTTAGTATACTTATGGCGCCTAAATTTTTGACAGATTAATTGTCTGTCTATTGGAGAGAAGAACATTTTAAATCTCGATGTATTTTCTAATCCCTTGGGATATTCAGCATTATGTGGCTTACATGAACTATTAACATAAAAGTTTGGTTCCAATTATCTCGAAAACCACCTTATATTCCGTCTGGTGCCAGATGCGAGATATTAGCGGTGACAAGAGCTCAGGTAAAAGCAAAATTATTATCAAGGATCCCTAACTTTCCTGCTTCGAAAACTTGTCCGTGTCGACAACTTGTAAGGCGTTTGATTTCATTTGAAAAGTTGTGTTCTTGACATATTTATAGTGCTAAGAACGAATCGTATATTCTCGTACAATGTATAAATTAAATTTCTGTGGTCGCGGGTTCAAATCTCAGGGCACACCTCTGACTTTACGGAGTCATATTGTGTGTATTGATCACGCACTAAAACAGTGAAGGAAAACATCGTGAAGAAACCTGCATACCATAGCGATCTGTAAAATTTCTATGTAATGTAAAATCCACCAGCCTGCACTAGGCCAGCGTGGTAGACTATACAGCCTAACCTCTCCATCGTAGAAGAGGCGCGTGCCCTGCAATGGGACGTATATGGGCTGAAACAATACAATGTGGTCTTTAAAATAAATAAGCCCGAAATAATATTTAAAAGCTCCCTATTCAAAATCATACCTTTTTAAATATGGATTTTCTTCGGGAAAATCTTATTTCTGTCAGTGGCGATGGTAAAATTAAGTCTCTCGTAACACTGTGTATGTGTTTTCAACCATTTAATTTAGTAACGATACAGGTCTTCCTATGGAGCTTATCAGTGCATGAACTGATGAAATTTGTTTGCTAGAAAAATCAATGTAGAAATGCAATGCAGTGTGCATTTAAAAATATTCCATTCGTGTGCTCGATGTTCGAACTGTTGGCTCGGTCTGATTGGTTCTACTTATTCTTATTTCAGTTAAGCGCGACATCATTACGTCACGAAAAAATACAACTCACTCGGTACCAAATTATCCACAACTACGCGCCGAATCACAACAAACGGGGATTGTTATCGCTCCACGAGTTGGCGAAGTTTGCGCAGGTCCGCAATTTATTTCCATTACGTCATACCCCGCGGGAGTATGTTGCCCAGGGTAGAAATCACGAGACGCCTCGCATTTGACGTCTGTCAACCTTTTTGAAATAATCGGGAATTATGAAAAATTTTGGCAACCCCTAACCCAGTGGCAGGGGTGGGGAACCTTTTTTCTTAATTAACGAATTTTTTTATAAGAATTTTTGGTTTTTGATTTGTGTTTTATATTAAATGTTTTGTTTATATATACTACGACTAGGAGTACAGCTAGGAGTCACCAATATAATATGTATATGGGATGTATTTTCTGAACTATATGCAGTTTATCTTGATAATATTTTTTAGTGAAAATAAAACACGTTTTAGTCTTTTGACAATCTGAATCCAAGTCTAACTCCCTTTATTCTTTTGTGTCAATCATTCAAACATAGAAACTAGTGCCAGTAACATTATTTAAACACATAAAATAAATATAAACCTCCTTATATCACATATATAATATATTTGTGACTACGTATTTATATTGATAAGACACTCTAATAGCTTATAGCATACGCAGTATACCCGGAATGATAGTTCTGAGAATGTTATTGATCGCAGGAAATTTGAATCCATCCGGCTAATGACTCACAAATACCAAACTGTAAAACTACTATAGTGTCTCATGAATTTGTAATGTAGCGGTTTCATTGTCTTTCCAGATATAGCTTGGCAAAAAAGAGTCTGTTTTTAATGAGGGCGCTAATATTGAATTTAAAATTAATATGGCAACCCGATATACTACGACGGAAAATGTTCAGATACAGATACTGTTATGCTATTTTTATTTATTGCTGTTAGTAGGTTCTTTAGTTATTTTATGAATGTTATGTTAAAACAAACAAATACCGTACAAAAGTGTTTAAAAAATACGTATAAAATTATTCAACGTACGCAATGGCATTTTAACAGTGTTGTCATAATTATTTTTCTTTATGTCAATAGTCACCTCATCTTATTCTTTTTGCCAAGTTATAACTAACATGAGAACATTATTCAAGTCAAAAAACATTCAAATTGAGCTGTGTTATACCTACTGTCAAGTAAATAAAAGTATGATAGAAAAACCCCTCCATATATTTTCACACTGACCTCCATAACCAGTTCAAACAAAAAGTTCTAACATAATGAATTTTAAATAAGCTTCCCAATTAAAATAATCTCTTGAACATCGCAAAATTCATTAATATCGCTAATAGTATGTAATTAAAACTTATATGAAACGCTCCACAAGTGTCCCGATTAATTAATAAATAATTTAATTACGCGTTGGTTGTAATTAAATTTGTAATAAATGCTTGAACATCTGCCAGTGACAGTTTTAAGGAGAAAATTAATCATGAGTAACATTGACAGTATTAATAAAGCAAGAATACAATAAATATACGACATTGAAAATATTATTTTATAAACAAAAATAGAATAAGCTAGTAATTGTTTTATAATAACATACATAAACTCACGCCTTATTCCTTGAAAAGTTAGGCAGAGGAGGAAAACACCATATTTAAAGCATCACAAAAAAATTGACTCGTTTTAAGGGCAATTTTATGTTTAATTGTCTTCATGACTAATAAATACATTTCATTTAATTTCAGGAAAGATTAGATATTTTGTATTGAATAAACTTTGAAACTACTGGACCGATTTGAAAACTCTTTCACCATTACAATCTTACATTGTCCCTGACGAACATAGGCGATATATATTTTTTTTGCATTGTATGGTGAGACGAGCAAACCGTTCGCCTGATGGTAAGCGATACGACCGCTCATAAACAGTAGCAACATTCCACTGCGCTCGCCATCCTGAGACATAAGATGTTAAGGGTGAGTTGCAGGAAAGGTCCTGCTAAAGGTAGAGGTAAAGTTAACTTTAGCTGTGTCTTTGACCATGACCCACTGAATTTGACAATTCGTCTGTTGCACCACTGTAGGAATTGCTAAAGGTAAAGTTAAACGGGTGACCAGGAAAAAAACATTTCAACACCCCAAAACGCTACAGGGGTAATTTTTTATCAGTGACAACACTTCAATACAAACATCAATTTTCTTTGAAATTGTAAATCTGTGTCATTTTTTAAATCAAAATTTGTGCTTTACATTTCACAATACTGTTTCAGTAATATGAATTTGCGGTCGACAATATTTAAATACTGGGAGGTGACAATGCAAATATTATGATGTCGGTTGTCGCCAATTTTGTACAAAATAATACCAAATGAGTGTAAAAAAAGAGATTATAACTAATTGCTATTGCTATGCGGCAAGCCACATAACATGAAAAACTGATGACTGATGAAAAAAAGGAACACCATGCAATAAAGTGATCTTGTACAAATATGTCATTTATGTTACTTCCAAAGACATAACCCAACACACTTTATTGAAGTATCGTCACTTGAAGAGCTCGATTCCCATAATATATCTCGTAGTAAAGACATTAATCCATTTTTATTCTTCTATAAAAGCGCTGTTTCAAATTCAAGTAATGGCAGGTTATCAATGTTTTGATAGTTGACATTTTACAGACATGTCTGTAACTTTAGCCCTTAACCGCCCGAAACTGTGGAGCTAAAGGTAATGTTATTTGTGACGTCATTTTGTCAAGAGTTAGATTTCTGCAACCCGAAAATGGCGTAACTGTAACTTTGACGGTTGATTTGACGTTTGCTACAGGCAAAGTTACTTTCTGCAACTCAGCCTAAGGCTCAGTTGCACAAACTAACTTTGCCAATACCTTTGCCCTTGAAACTGTCAATTCCATACATTCGCAAGGTCAAATACATCTCAAATGTATGGCGATGACATTTTCATAGGCAAAGTTAGTTTGTGCAACTGAGCCTTAGTCTCAATATGTCCAGTAGTTACTCTGGTTACAATGGCCTTCAATCCGAAACACAACAGTGCATTTACACTGCTGTTTGACGGGAGAAATAGACATTGCGGTGGTACCTACCCAGATGACCCCTCACATATAAGAGACCTACCACCAGTAGTAGTGTAGTGTAGGATCTTGCCAAATCTTTAAAAAAAGTGTATCTACACTCGAGCGGAGCCGGGCTGGGCCGCTAGTTTCAAATACGTCTCATCGGAAACATAAAAAATCTATATAAACACAAGCATCATATAACTAAAGGATATTTGAGCACCGAAGCTCGGATATGGGAAATAAGATCCTCTTCAATCGTTAATAGCGGGCTCAGGCGCGTATCTATTGTACTCGTGATAAGCGACAAGCGCTTGGAGTCATTGCTTTCGTAGGCGGCGTTTACTTTATAAGGGTACCTCTATTGTCAATTTTGGGAGACTTTTCATGTCATGCGGAGGATGGAAGGATATTTCAGTTCATATTTTTTTAGATTGGTGATATTTGAGCGTATTTCTTGTTGAAAGAGGATATGCGTTTTTAGAGCTATTTTTTTGTATCATACAAATTTAATTTAATTTATTACACATGATGGGCGAGAGATCTGCCAATAAAATAAAGATGTGTCCAAGGTTAGATTTTGAGCAGTATATCATGGTTCCTATAAATATCGCTTATAAAAAACATAAATTCGAAAAAATCAAAATTGTTTGTAAAATGACGGAGATATTAATATTTTTAATACCCGTGCACCTTATGGAAAATGGCCTCACGTCGTGTATGTTGCATCCTTTTCTATTACTCTTACCACCAACATTTATATATTTGTAATTTGCTTATTAAGGAATTTAAAAAAACCTGAGTATTATTACGGATAACGTAACCTCTCGATATAACCAATAATATAAATTGATGACACTAGATGATAGATGGATTGATCGAAACCGAATCTACAAAAATTGAAAACAAAACGCGAGTATAAATGAGGTGCATGTCAAAACAGATGGATTAAAATGTAACCAGAGTGAACTCGCAAAAGGTTTGTTTTATGAAATGTGTAATACTTCGTTTAATTCAGTTATAAATTTTATTTTGTATTATACAATTATAAATAGTAATAGAAGGCGAAATGTGGGTGCCCTAGCACCTCTGCCTACCCCCTCAACAAGGCGAGAGTTTATGTATGTATGTATAAATAGTCGCAATGTATTATTGTAGTATGTTTTTGTTAAGAGCCTTGTTTTCAATATTTGTGTGAAAGTCCCGCCACTTCGTATATACCTACCTGTAATGACTGCAAATATGAATGTCCTACGCCAAATTTTGAGTCTCCAGAAATTATCTAGCTTAATGCCGTCCATTTTATCGTTTAATTTTCAATGGACAATATCCTCGGTACATATAACAGAGAATGAGTTGAAAACTTTTCCAATACCGATCGGTTTGAAGGTTCAGCCTTTTAAAACTTTTTAAGTGAAATGCTACAGGAAAAATTTCATTTAATTTTTCAACTTTTTTCAAAAGGATTCCGGTCTAACGATGTTTAAGTAAGAGTGAGTTTGTTGATAACTTTCTCAGTATTTATGCGTTCAGATTTCTCAGAATCTTTTGAAGTAGCAAAAAGTTGGCAATATTTTAGTTATTAGGCATTAGTTTTGTATTCTTCTTGAATTATTTCTTTTAAAAAAATTTTGATTTACTTGTCTATGAATTGAAAACTCTTTAGGTTTCAATCTTAGGTCTTGTAGGAAACACATTTAAAGTGTTAAGATTAACAGGGATAGAACATTGTTAGCAGTAATAACATTACACGTGTTAATTCTGATCGGGCTTACTTCATTATGGTATGCAGGTTTCCTCACGATGTTTTCCTTTACCGTCAAAGTGCATGGTAATTGACTATACACACATGACTCTGAAAAATCAGACCAGGGGTTTGAACCCGCGGCCGCCGTGAATATTTTGGTAGCCATGTCTGTTCCGTTACCAATAGGCCACTACGAACAATGTTTATTAATATTTTTTGCCTTATTTTAATTTCAACTTTGATGAAGAATATAATTTCGCCAAATTGTAGTGATTGATCGACCATCATATGAGCAGCTAAATTCTTAATTTTAATTTAAAAAAAAAACATAACATTCTACTTGTTGTAAAGCCAAAAACATCAATAACTCAGATTTCCCCACAGAAATCGCTTGATTTAGAGCATTATTCAAAACTGCCACTTCATACCAATTGTACTGTGGGTGCTATAATTTTTCTTTGGTTTATTCAACTAAAACTCAGCTTTATTTTGCTGGTAATAAAGTTGGAAATATACCGTAACTACAGCCGGGGTTAAATACAGCAGTTAGATTCTCGGCCTTCGAACAAGTGGTGCTCAAGTATGCATCGTCAGAACGAACAAAGCGTATTCAAGAAACGATACTGGATGTGAAATAGACTCACGAATGATTTTCCCCGAGAGGCATTTTCAAGAGGCATTGGTTTCAGATTTTGGTGAAATAGAGCGCGAAAGATAACTTTAGATCTACATTTGTTGGTCAAAGACGTACTCGTATATTTTGGTGCGAAATTTTAGGTGGAAGATTGTAAGACGATTGTCGATTGAAATTATTGACGATTGAAATTTTATATTATTATCTTTAGTTTGAAATATTTGAATCTATATGAAGCAGCATTCTATATTATGAAACAGATTTGCAGTTTTCTACTTTTATTTACGTAGTAACATAGTATGTTTTCCGCGACGCATATCGACTGCTTTTCCGCAACGATGCGCCTTAATGTTAAGCAGGGTTCGGGACAGTAACAACAAACTTTTAGCTGTGATAGCTGACAGGCTAGACTGTAATTATATTAGTCACTGGAACTAATTACACAAAACATTATGAAATACTAGTTTCGTTTTGTTTTAATTTTATTAATTACTAACACTATGGACTAACAGTTGGGTCTGAAATAATTAAAATAATTATTATAGCACTCTCTGAAAGATGCTGTTTCTCATTTAGTTTCTTCAATAAATCTTTGCTGATCTCTGCTGTACAGCTCTTCTCGTACAGTGGAATCATTGCCTGTTTGCACAGCTTTGCATCGTTCATCTCCGATTGCCTCAACTTTATTTGAAATATAACCTTAGACTAAATAACTCCTGTTTAAACTTTTCGTGTTTGTGCAGCCAGATTACAGGCAAAATATTTAGGGACCCATCAACAGTCAGTTTTTTTAAAATTAATATTTGTGTTCAGGTATGCTTGAACGTTTTTGATCAATAAAAGGAAAAATCAATGCTAAATTGTCGTAATGGTTTGTTCTCATAGTATTCCACAAACGTTATCGAAAACCCTTGATTTGTAACTACTGATTTATCTACAAATAATTTTGCATGGTTATACAGAAAAGTTTCGTACAATAAAAAGCGATATTTGTTGGAGTTGCACCTAATGTTATGTGGTTTATCTAGGCAACCTTCAAAAGTTTCCAATTCTCCTAATTTATGTCAAATTTTCCAATTTACCTTCCTGTTGTCATCAGCTGATCAGCAATGATCTTTCATAATTGGCGGCTACAGAAATCATTGGGATATCAACGAAGCGAAACCTTGACACAAAACGAACGAAAATCCTTAAATGTGTTTCAATATTTTAAAAATTCAGGCAGCACAAGCCAGTATTAGCATCGGAATATTTTTCCATACGTAGAGCATTCTTCAACACAAAATTGGATATGACGGAACGAGTGACGACCGACTACGTATTTCGCTGAACCCCGACACCTCGACAGTAGTTCTTTTGTGAAAAAAGAATATTGGAATTTCATCCCTGTACTTGTTACATCCTCCTAATATTGGAGTATTGCTGTCTCGCTCTATCTAACTCTTCAGATTGTGAGTGACAAGGACGGGTGGATGTATTTGAGTAACATCCACAGAACGTTTGACGATTTCACGCCGGAATAGGTTCTCCACTCTGCTATTTACGATTGACTTTATGACGTTCGACATGATTATGGTTTTCATTTATTTTAGAGGATTGTGAGTAATAAAAGACACGTCGAACGTTCATCTTACTTTAGAATTTTATTTTCGTTCGTTTTATTTATTGTTTTACCTACATAAGGCACAATAGCTCTAGAATTTCAGTTTTTTTTTACATCACTATGTTAGGTTTAGCATGTGTACATTTAGTTTTGAGTGTTTTATTATTTTATTTTTGTGTACCATAAAGCCCAAATAAATAAATAAACAATATCATAGCAGGTGTATAGAAACTATTTATACATACATACATAAACTCGCGCCTTTTCTCATAAGGTAGGCAGAGGTGCCTGGACACCCACATTTCGTCTTGTATGTTCCGTCCCATAATGTCATAGGAGGCGAGCCTATCGTCATATTCAGCACCAATTCCTGACTCCGAGCTGATAATGAATGGAAAAATCCAATATCATTTTGCCTTACTCGGGATTCGAACCCGAGACCTCAGCTTTGCAAGCGCATCGTACAACTACGCCACCGAGGCTATTTATCGTTGCATTCTAAATTGCGTTTGAATTTACCTGATACGTAAATTGTACAAGCAATCAACAAAATGGAGCCTCGTGGCACAAAACGTGATTGTATGAATCCAATTCTCAGTGCTTGTCAATTTGCTGTCACTGATATTGGCATGTTGCAATAACTGGGATGCGATGCGTTTTCATCTGGTTTACACGTGAAATACACTGAAATTTAATTTGCTTAATATTATTCATATTGCTTGTTGAAATTGGCAATTTTGTTTTATTGATGTTTCCAATAACTCACCTGTGGTTGACTTCTGAGTTTGGGGGCTTATAAATCGATGTGATGACGTAGTGTGGATCATGTAGTTTATATTTCATCCTAAGTACTCTCTCTCTCTCTCTTTCTCTCTACATATCTCTTTAACCAGGAAGTCCACTGCTGAACATAGGTCTCCTACAACGATCTCCAAATCTCCAAAGTATTAGGCAAATATTTATACCCTCTTAGCACTGCGTTAATAAGAGTACATGCTTTGAGATACAATTCGATTTAAGAGAGCAATAACAAGCAGTAATTAAGCTTTGAGTCGGTTCTGCTACATACTTAAGTTGATAAAAGAAACCTGATTTGTCTGTCGAATGTGCTAATTAATCCTCGTAAAATGGAAAGGTAGTATCTAGATGCTAATGCTATGACTTAAGCGCACTTCACACCAAAGCCGCCTTCCCGCTGACACATGTCGAAAACATTTTGTTAGCAGGCTAGTCGACGGCGTCACTTATTGCAAGTCAAGAAACATGCCTAACATGACGTTAAGATTCTTATGACGTTGTTGATTGTCGCCGGGCAACAAAACAGAGAACATGCCAACAACACGTGCGGCGCTTGTCCCTGCATGATTCTTTTTGTGCTTCTTCTTCACCTCAATAGATAAATCTGCAGACGTAGTCTTCGGGTGGGTGTTGCGATCGTCAAGTGGAAGTGAGAAGAGGCATTATAGCCTGGCGATATGACGTACGCTAAACTGTGACAAGAAAGTAATCTTATGAAGCATTTCAAATGCGGCAACAAAGCAAGCCTTCGAGATGGCATCATTAGATGGTGCTACAACAGCTTCAATACTGATTGAAGTACGGTGTTACCTATTTCGAGTATATACAATTTGACGAGGCGTATATAGCTTTGATTAGAATAGAAGAAAAGTGGTTTCTAAAATATTTGAAGTACAATAGTTGGATCAGGCAAATTAACTGTAGATCTTTATTATTAAACATAAATTTAATCAAATGTTAGTGATATAAACCATAGAATCAAGTATCATTAATGTGATTGACAATCATATTTGAAGATCTTCATGATAAGTTATTCCTCAAAAACAGCAATAATAATAGAAAGAAAGATTTCATTATCTAAACTAATATTACTAAGAGCAATGATTTGATTGTTTGTCTAGGCTCTTGAATAGGCTCTGAAACTCAACCGATCTGAAAACTCTTTCGCCATTAGAATCCCAATTTACCCCTTATAAACATAGGCGATAGAATATTTTTAAAAGTGTATCTGCACCCGGGCGGAGCCGTACCGAACAGTTAGTATATTTACAAGTATATTTTAGTATATTTACAAGCGACAGTAATCATTTGCGAGTTCAGAAGCTCGAATTAAAGAAGAATTATAAATTGAAGCTGTATTTTTCACAAAGTTTGGCTAAAAAACTAATTAGCTTTGACGAATTACACGAAATAAGTAATGCAATTAGTTTTCAGGTCCTCTGTCCCAAATTTTAATACTGTGACTAATTTAGTCTACTTGTTCATTTAAATAATTAAAAGTCTCAACTATTGCAATTCCCGGAAAATAATGTATAGGCAAGGTTTTTGTCTTGGGTTGGAGATTACTCTCTGGATTGAACTTAATATTGGATGCATTTTAGTCTGTTTGTTGTGAAAGGTGAAAAGTCGAAATTGATAATTTTACTAAGATTTTTCCACACACATTTTATTTATTTTTAACTTAGTTTTTATTTAATTTTAAACGATTGTTTTCTGTAAATATTCGTTTGTGTTAGTCTGAATTCTTATTTGCATGTGACTAGCAAAAATAAAATGGTCTTAAAGGTCGCCAAGGACGGTACATAGTCTCATTTGAATTGTAATTCGTCCAGACATATCTATCAATGTTGACCTCTATTCGAATGTTATCATAGCCTAAATCCTAACATGATTGAGTGCGAAGAATACTGAACTTAACATGAATACTTCATTAGAAATTAGATAGTTTTATTTTCACTGCATCTCAAAAAGATTACAGATAATAAAATGTTCTTCGTGAAACCGCTTGATTGACCGTGGTGGCGAATTGGACCCAAAAATCCCCCAAAAGTGGTTATTGTTATGCCCAGGCCAATAAATCAAATAGATAGACTTATGTTCAAGAGTAAAAATGGTAAACAAACTGACTGTTTTAGATGTGATAAAGCCACGCCATTGTCAGTCATGACTCAGCATGAATGGGCAGGCTCGTTTGGGTCAATATTACTATCTCACAGGAGATCGACGTGAAAAGACTATTTAACTTCCGCGTTTCGTTCGATGAGTAAAATTGTAGGATATCCATTACCACTTTTTTTTATTATCCTTCCCGCTCTCTTCCCAATTTGATGGGCCCGCAACACATCCATAATGTTATAGTAATGTACTCAAGCGTAGTGGTTAGGCTTAGTCATGGTTGGTTAACTACCACCATCACCATCTGACATCATCTATTTGCTCGTTTGCCGGACCTGTGCAATAAAAAAGCGTCAAAGTTTACACGATTCAAAGTCAGTACGCGCTGTAGTGTAACCAACTGACGGAAGCCAATTCACAATGGAACGCCACTGCTCCGAGCGTGATACGAGGTCAGAAAAAAAGCCTCCAGCAAAATATCCGATTTATCCTTAGCAGACTGATTGTGGTGATTCTATGCGTCTACCCTATACTTTTTTATATCTTCTCTATTGCACGTCAAAGATATTTTCATTTGAAACAATACCTATATTGATTGATATACTAGCGGTCCGGCTTAGGTCCGCACGGGTGCATATATACACTTTTAAAATTGGCGGCCAAAATGTTTAAGAACAATAACATTTTCCTATATTTGCAAGTTTTTTCACTACTTCTTCCCTCCTACAGCTCACAGCGTGATAATATAATATACCTTGCAGCATTCCTCTATAAATGATTTATCGCGTAGCATAATTAGTCTGAAAATCGATCTCTGGACGACCCTTAGCTCTTATTTTCTAAATTGATAGAGAGAATTGAACATGTTGACCGCCATTTAGAACTTTTTAGTTGTAAGTCTGATTGGTCTCGACATCGATATCTAGGAGACCCTTCGCTCCTATGTTCTAAATTGATATTCAAATTGAACATTTTGGCCGGCATTTAGTATTTTTATTCCAATTAAGTCTTTTCCACGAAGCGCGTGATTAGCACTCACACAAAAATTGCCGTCCCACCCATAAACCTATTAAAACGGAAATGTAGTCGACAAGATTATTAAACTTCTCATAAAACCCAATTTGCAGGGAGCGTTAAGATTAAATGTGCCGCCTACGTAAAATATATAAGTAGATAATTCACGACGCGGGATGGTATAATTTAATTTACGATAATTGAATTGTAACTAAGAGGGTTTTGGGAAACAAAAAAATACGGTAGAAGCTACTTTGGATTTTTGGGCCACGCTTTACTGTCTTAATATTTATCTCAATAAGCTCGAATTATTTACTGAATTAATTTAAATATGCAAGTTTATTGTATTCTAGCGGCCCAGCTTTACTGCGCCCGGGTACACTTTATGACGGGGAAATCGTTTTTGAAATAATTTCATTACCTACTTCTTCAGCCACAAGAAGTTTACTATCATAGTCCACCTTCCCCCCAAGGATTTCATAAGGCAATTAATCACACATATAAACAGCCACATTAAATTCACTACTAAACATGGGTTTTTGGTAAGAATTTCCATAGCTACCTCTCAAAAGGAACTTTCAACCAGCGGTCTTCTCGAGTATTGTGGTTTATTAGTTATTATAAGTACTTCTGACAGCTTCTAATTTCGATGAAATAACAGGTGTATCTTAATCGGGGGTCAGAACTACACGTATTAACTTTGAACTTATTAATTTTATGTCATCACATTATGTTGAAGAGAATTCCAAGAACATATAATTAAATTGCCTGTCTTTATGGCGTGCCCTTAGCAAAGTTAGAATTTTTTTCCATAACAATTAACTAAAGTATCCAATGTTTGTTTATTCTCTAAACGGTCTAGAAGCATTAAGTTTGCCGAATATATTTGGCCAATAAGCGACTTAATTGGCGATTCGGAGAACCCGACATGGGTACGGCAAATTGGTTGTTAAAAGTTCGCTAAGTGCCGTAAAGGTTCCGTGTAGCCTTTGACGGCATTATTGATAGGAAAATCTGTCGTGAAACTTTATTCTTGTTTTATGAAGCGAATTATCTATACTAGTATATTAAGCTGAAGAGTGTTTGTTTGTTGCCTCTGATCTCAGCAACTACTGGTTCCAATTGAAAAAATATTTTTGTGTTGGATAGGTTATTGAGGAATTTTGTAACCTATCATCATCACGATTTGATGACCTATAGGAGGGAAGCAGTAGTGAAAATTCTAGCAAATACGAGGAAATTTTACTCATTTATCGTGGTTAAATTGGTCTCAAAATCGATATCTGAGGGATCCTTTGCTTCGATAACCTAGGCTGGTAGTCGGAATTGAACATATTGTCGGCATTTTGAAAAATGTATCGGTATTGAGCCGGTCCGGACTGCTAGTAGATTATACTGGGTATCTCAAGACTGCTACCGAAAACGAAGCCGGGTGGTAGTTTTAGTGACTATAAATACAATGCAACTAAAAATTTCGCAAAGAAACGCGACAGTTATTTTTTATGATTTTTTAAATATCGTCATTTTGGGTGGTAAATCCATAGTTTTTGCTAAAATAATATTTTAAACACTTTTCTACCTTAGATTATTTATAAATAAAAGGGTATACACTATTTTTTTTTAGGAAAAAATGTATTTACCACCTATATATTATGATCATAAGAAAAAAAAATACGTTTTTTTTTTTTTGCAACTTTTTCTGAAGCAGTGTGTCTGAAGTCGCCTAAACTACCACCCGGTTTCGTTTTCGGTAGCAGTCTTGATATACCCTGTATTTATTAGTCACATTGATTTTTTTCGTATAATTCAATCTGATAATTTTGTGGAAAACCAGTAATTAACAGTGAAGATGAGCTATGAATTGCAATGTCAATATTACAGAATTCAATCGATTTTATTTGGTTGACTTTTGAACTGGCGGTAGCCAAGTTCTTAATATGATATTAACGTCTCTATTTTTACATGTCTTAAAAAAGGGATATAGAACTTTTTGTTTAGTTTCAGGTAAGCAAAATTGGGCGAATTTTACTGTATAATAAGTTTTTCAAATATCGTGGAGAATATCGAGAGTTTTGTCGATTGGTAAGTTGAAGGTTAACCATGGTACACTTAAATACTGGAATATAAAGAACCTTTCTGCAAATAAAACCTTTTTTCCCTAGCAAATTAACGGCTTTTATCGGTAAATACAGAGGAGGCTCATACATTCCTAAACATCCCACTTACTTCAAATTGTATCTATTAACGCAGTTTTCTAGTTGATTGGATCTTCAATGTGATGTCTATTTGTTTACGGGTTCAGTATATAAGCGTGAAAGGTCCTTGTTTCTGTGACTTTGTGTAAACTCTCTGGAAATTGGGAATGTCATTAGAATAGTAATTGGAGAACAAAGAATTTTATTTTTTATAATATCCTTTTAAAAGCTTTTATAACATACAAATATAACTATCAAATTATTGATGTTTTATATACTATTCTATGTTTGCTTTTATCCCTTAAACTTTAAACTGCCTCTGTTAATCATTTTCTTAAATCCATTCCATGGTTGGCTATAAGACCTTGCTGCTGTGCGTTAAGACCGCCAATTTTACTTTTTATGTTTGTGAGTTTCGTTCTTATTTGTAATTTTTTGTGTGTGCAATAAAATGTGCATAAATAAACAAATGTTAAAAAAATAAAGAATAATATTTTTCACATTAAATGTGTTCTACTACCTTCTAATTTATTCTGAAGGGTGTTATTTAAAACCCTTCTCTGCAAGAAATAAATGATAATTGAGCGGAAACAGCACTTTTTAGTAATTGAACAATTAGGGAACGAATGACTACTAAAAGGGAAAAGTATTAAGGTTTTATGTATAAAATTTATGCCGTCGAACCTATCGCAAAGAAAGGACTATAGGATCTTGAATACCCTTTTCCGCGTTGATGATAAAAGGATTGGGTTTATCTGGATTATCTTGAATAGAAATATACATAATTCTTAGTGTTACGTAGCATTGAGAATACAGAAATAAACTCATGGTTTTCTCAGAACTCTTGAGACTGCCTGGTCCATACACCTACCACTGCAACTCCTGTAAGCTAGGATCAATGGTGGCACGCAATGTCATACACCGAGCATTAAAGCTCGGCGAGTCTCCAGGAATGTCTAACTTGTCTTTAACCCGCAACGAAATTAATCAGAAAGTTAAATTAATAGAGTTGGAAATATATTCCCAGAACTTTTTCTAGAGCCTTTCTTTTCGACCTAGGATTCGAACTCGAGAACTCAGCGTTGTTATCGTACCTGAATGCAACTGCATCACTAGAGCAGTATTAAGAATGATATTTATATTCAGGTATTAATATAAAACCATGATGGTATTGCGACCCAAAAACTAAGGGTCATGTATTTCTATCGGTCATAGTAAGTGATCCATACAAGTGTGTGGCGAATTTTCTTATGGCACGGCCAAATGACAATATTCCCGATGGTCAGTGTAACGGAGTTTGTTTGTCTCCAATGGTAATGGTATATAATCACTGCCGCCCATGAACATCTATAAAGCTTTGAACATGGATATTTTGCCTATCCATCAAATCCGTAGACGGGCGAGAAGAATAAAAGATGGAAAGACCGAATGAGTACTGGGCATCCGCGAAACGCGACAGTTAAGCTGATGCTTCATATCGATCTCCTATGAGACAGTGGTACCACTCCAGACGAGCCTGCCCGTTCATACTAAGTCATGACAGACAACAACGTCGCTCGACTTATAAAAATCCATTGATTCGAGATGGCTCTCAGCAATTAAAAGTTAATTGAGGATCTATTTTATTATCTTCTATGATTGTTTTATACCGCATTGTCATAATATTCAGCGCATCCTGTTAAGGCTTTGCAAGATAATAAAAATTGATCTTTGACTAGCGGCTCGTTCCGTTGCTGCATTGCATGCAGATTCGATTAGCCTCGGCGTAGAATTAATCTTGTTTTTACACTCTGCCTTGTTTGTTCAATCTTTAATTTATTATAATGCGGTTGAGAGTACCAAATTTTACAATGTTCTATAATTTCTATAAAAAAACGTAAAACATTTCAGGTTTAAACGAAGTGATGGATACTTTAAAGATCACTTGCCAAATTATAAAATATGAATGAAAACATTGATACAACCACAATTACATTTTTCGTGATATTTCTATGTTTTATGTGACTATATGCTTTAAAATCGTAAATAAGTGACGATATCTAAATGAAACAAGAAATCCTTGAATGGGTTAAGATAGGTGTGTTTTTCATTATTAATAAATGATTTAAAAATATAAAATTCATAGCGATTTCTTCAATTGACTGATAATGTATTCCGAACGGTGTAATTTGCAAGCAATTTTGCAATTTAAGTATAAAAATATAAGCAAGATTTACTGCAATAATAAATAATTATTTTCTAAGTAAACATTAAGGAGTCTACGCTTATTATAGGAAGTAGTATAAATGGCAATGTTAGACTAGATATATGCCTCATAAAAAATGTTGGTTAAAAAGCTTACAGCATTGGCAAAAAAATTAGAGGACCCGAAACATCCTCTTCTGGGTCCTTCCATAAAAGGATTACGGTTGTTCGGATTATGGCAGATAGGAAGCAGATTTAGCACAATAGCTTTTAATACCCTTCACATAAGTACTTTTTTCTTTGTCATCAGCCAATTTATCGATCTCTATGAAAGCAGAAATGATATGAATAAAGTTCTCAACAACATGTCTTTGACAGTACTTAGCATGATTTGTGCCGCCAAAACCTTTTGTTACGTTGTTTATCAAAGTGACTGGAAAGAACTGACAAATGGAATATCTCAAGAGGAACTACTCCAAATGAAGAAACAAGAGGAATTTGTGATTAAATTGATGGCAAAATACACGAAGTATACTAGAATAGTGACATATATGTTTTGGGTGATGGTTCTTGTTACAAACACTCTGTTGATTCTCACGCCTTTGTTTAAATATTTGTCGTCGAAAAAGTATCAAGAGGAGATACGGGAAGGGCTGGAGCCGCCACCCCATATTATAAGTTCCTGGTTTCCATTCGACACTTCGAAGATGCCAGGATACCCAATTGCCATTATGTTACACGTCGTAATGGGTAATCAGGGAGCTGGAGTTTTAGCAGTGTTTGATATGAACGCAGTATCGATAATGTCTTATCTGAAAGGGCAATTGGCTATACTTCGGGCAAGATGTGAGGGCATATTCAATGAAGCGACAAGAGAAATGGTCTTAGATCGTATCAAAGAATGTCACAGACATCATACTGTTCTGGTTAAGTTAGTGTTATTATTGCTATAAAGATTCGGGTAGGCGTGCCCGATTCGATTTTCTTGAGCGTTGAAAGGATATTAAAATTAATGAGGTTTGGCTTATATATAAAGAGCTTTTTTATAAAGACCAGTATTGCGCTTCGAGTTGAAATAAAAATACTATTTGTATATTTTACTCTAAATAATCGGATATAGCGCTCGAGTTTTATTTGGTGAAGCATTTTTAAAATGTTAATGTTTAGGTTATTTTATGACGATAAATAGGCACACCTCTGACTTTTCGGAGTCATGTGTGTATTGATAGTCAATCACCACGCACTAAAACGGTGAAGGAAAACATCGTGAGGAAACCTGCATACCATAGCGATTCATAAGAATTTCTATGGTATGTAAGTCCGCCAACCCGCATTAGGCCAGCGTGGTGGACTATATGGCCTAACCACTCTCAATCGTATTCTCGATTGTAGAGTAGGCCCGTGCCCTGCAGTGGGACGTATATGGGCTGATACAGAATGACGATAAATGTTCATTTGAATCTAGTGAAAGTTCAAAAAATCTTTCCTTATTTCTTCTCCTTACCGCATGTTGATGTGGCCGGAATTATGTCAGTGACACCAGAAATAATATTAAAAATATTTACTCTTTCAGACAATACCAGCTGTTCAACTCTTTGCTGTCACCAACAATGTTTTTGTACGTGCTTATTTGTTCTATTACTATTTGTTGCAGTGTTGTTCAGTTCACTTCAGTAAGTTAATGCATTTATTATTTTACTAATTTAAGCGGATTAAAAATATTGAAATATGTTTCTTTTACAGTAGGCTTTTGAATATTTCGTAATACTTTTTTACTTGCTGATTTGTAATCACCAAGGCGTTCAAAATTTTGTAATGTAATTTTATGTAGAGAATTGCATCTTTTCAGAAAGGGGCGACAACGTCTCAGAAAATTTGGGTTATCCAGTATACAAGTGGACAAATCTTTCAACTATTTCTTTACTCTTGGCATAGTAATGAAGTTCTGATAGAGGTACATAAGCATACAGTCATGTTGTAGAATAACTGAAAATCAGAATTGTAATAAAAAGTCGTGGATACTTTATTAGACACCTTACTTAATGAGATAGATCTTCGTTTGGAAATAAAGCAATTACAAATATCTAAAAAAATAATTAAGATAACTTCTTCTTATTTTTGGGGAAGCCTATGCTCATCGGTTAACTACTGTAGCTGAAGAGAGAGAAAAGAGAGAGAGAGTAACCACTAGCATATTATGTGTGTTGACTGGCTGACGATAACATCCCGTTGATAGTCAATTTGACTGAACAGTCACCTAATGTATTTTAAGTTATCGTCCCTGTATAAAAGACTGTTGTCTATTCATTCCAGAGTAGAGAAGTGGATCGTGGTATATACAATAGTGATTGGTGGAAGGGAGACGCGCGTGTCCGTCGCCAAGTCTTGTTGCTTGCCGGGAAGTTCACGCACCCTTTTGTGTTAAACGCTGGGCCATATACAACGCTTTCGGTGCCTACTTTCATTGATGTATGTATAAAAAAATCATAGATTGTCAAAGGCATCCATTTTCATCCCGTCGTTTTTGCTCCTCTTTCCAATGCAATTTTAAGGGCCAATCATCTCCAAATGGAAATGTTCAATGGTGGCTATAATAATATTTACCGTTAGGTGAGTCGTTTGATCGTTTGTAATAAAAGGAAATTGTATTCTATAATATAAAAGAAAGAAGAAAGGTATGCAAAGGTCTTCATAATAATTACTTTTGAAGTTGATGCTGCATTCCTGGATAAGCTGGATGGGCTTCTATTTTTGAGCAAGGTGGTATGATTAAGACTGGACCGTGATTTTAGTATTTTATCTGCAGCAATAGATACGTAAATTTACTTAATATTTTCTTAATGTTTTATTTCCAGATAATGAAAGGGTCCTACAGCTTTTACACTCTGTTCTCACAAATGCAAGATGATTAATAGTTTAGATGCAAATAATTAAGCTTAGAAGAAACAAAACGTATTATAACAGGTTAAAAATATATCTAACGCTATTTTTAATTATATCTCGGTTATTGCTTAAAGTCACAAGGTTAGAATATTAAGAGCTTAGAAATATATTATACATCCTTTGAAATGGTCATGTATTTCGAATACCAAAGGTTTGGTTGTCATACATATTCAATAAAAAATTGGGTTCGTATAAATATTGGAGTTGTTTTATTAATCCTTTTGGATACTTACTACCTTTATTTAGCTGACTTGATAGCCAAAAGCTAAAAAAGAGCAATAACAAAATACGCTAGGAAAATTAATCAAAAAATTTACAATCCACCCAATATACCTCCCATACTACTGTAAGGTCTCCTCCACAATGTAATAATTAATGAATAGATATGTTATGGGCCAAGTGATTATCGGGCGTTATTCATAATGCACGGGCAATATGAATAATGCCCAATAAGAGCGGGCAATGTGATTTAGTCCGGTCATTTTAGACATTTGAAATAACAAAAATTCCGACAGAGCCAAATTTTTGTGGACAGCTTGGGTTCAGCATCAGAAAGAAATCTTCAAAAGTCCCCATCGATCCCATGTGTGCTAAAAAAGTTATTCGGGGTCAAATGTCAAAATATCAGGTTTTTTAGATTTTTCTCGAAAATGGTAAGTTTTTTCGAAAAATAACCTTAGACCAAATTTGTAGATCCGAAAATCCTCTACAAAAAAGTATCTGTATTTTTTTTTTCTAAGGGTCACCATTTCTGAGATATCGCGACTGCAAGAGTTTAGAGTAACGTTATACATGATATGCACACATTTCCACGCCACCTGTGAGGTAGTGTACTCGACGCGTTTTTTTTAACGTGGTTTCCCAAGTAGGCCTACTCCACGAGCTGTCATGATGTAAATTTCAGAGAAAATACTTTTCTAAATGCATAATGAATATTGATATTGATTTTTATTGGTTCAGTATCAGTATCAGTATCAGCCCATATACGTCCCACTGCAGGGCACGGGCCTACTCTACAATCGAGAGTGCGATTGAGAGTGGTTAGGCCATATAGTCCACCACGCTGGCCTAGTGCGGGTTGGCTTTTATTGGTTATTGAGTTTAAATGTATTTCTGATTTATTTTCATATTTTAGTCTGATTCATACTCTTCAAAGTCTACTTCAATAGTTATGTCTTCTTCGATTTCTTCTTTTTTTTTTTTTTTTTTTATTGCAGTGAATGGCGAGACGAGCATGCCGTTCGCCTGATGGTAAGCGATACGACGGCTCATAAACAGTAGCAACATTCCACTGCGCTCGCCATCCTGAGACATAAGATGTTAAGTCTCAATATGTCCAGTAGTTGCTCTGGCTACAATGTCCTTCAATCCGAAACACAACAGCGCATTTAAGCAGTGTTGTTTCACGGGAGAAATAGACATTGCGGTGGTACCTACCCAGATGGCCTCTCACATATGAGAGACCTACCACCAGTAAAGTTCTTCTTCCTCTTCCTGGATGTTCAAAAATTGTTCAAATGAAGATGAATCAGCTGTTTCTTCATCAAAATCACATAAGCCTTCCTCTATTGTATTCAATTCAACATTTGAACTAGACTGATCTCGGCAATTCGTACACGCTAGAGAACATAGTAACCCTACTTTCTTGCAGCCACATTTGCCTCTGCAATCTTTTTTGCAATTACAAAAAATAGAGTTAAGAAGTTTTTCTGGAGCGGGTGGCAGTAGTTTGAATCGGTACCAAAGTATTATCTATTATTTTCCAACCCCAGTCTTCCGGGTACAATTGATTGCCTAGTCACGTCTGAACTAGATAATATACCCGATACAAATGTTGAATAGCAGATGCCGATGTTGGAGGAAGACATTAGAGTTGTATACTTTTGCACAGTCAATCAAATCTTTCTTTTCAAATAATTTTATAACTGAAGTCTTGCCTCTTCTTTATATTGCTGATGTAGTATCGCAGCCGGTTATCGCATGTAAAAAAATATTTTTACATGCAATAACCGGCTGACTTGACTGCGCAAAAGTATTTACAGAACCGGATTCGTTACTTCTTCTTGCTGTTTATGGAGCTCCAAAAAAAATTAATTGCATTGATAAACACCGATACAACCTTTGTCAAAAATACACGAAACAAGAAGCAAGTACAACTGTCATGTCTTCCTCCAACATCGGCATCTGCTATTCAACATTTGTATCGGGTATATTATCAAGTTCAGACGTGACTAGGCAATCAATTGAACCCGGAAGACTGGGGTTGGAAAATAATAGATAATACTTTGGTACCGATTCAAACTTTGCTGCCACCCGCTCCAGAAAAACTTCTTAACTCTATTTTTTGTAATTGCAAAAAAGATTGCAGCGGCAAATGTGGCTGCAAGAAAGTAGGGTTACTATGTTCTCTAACGTGTACGAATTGCCGAGATCAGTCTAGTGCAAATGTTGAATTGAATACAATAGAAGAAGGCTTATGTGATTTTGATGAAGAAACAGCTGATTCATCTTCATTTGAACATCCAGGAAGAGGAAGAAGAAGAAATCGAAGAAGACATGACTATTGAAGTAGACTTTGAAGCGTATAAATCAGACTAAAGTATGAAAATAAATCAGAAATACACTTAAACTCAATAACCAATAAAAATCAATATCAATATTCATTATGCATTTAGAAAAGTATTTTCCCTAAAATGTACATCTTGACAGCTCGTGGAGTAGGCCTACCACGAAACCACGTTAAAAAAAAACGCGTCGAGTACACTACCTCACAGGTGGCGTGGAAATGTGTGCATATCATGTATAACGTTACTCTTGCAGTCGCGATATCTCAGAAATGGTGAGACTGATACTTTTTTGTAAAGGATTTTCGGATCTACAAATTCGGTCTGCGATTATTTTTCGAAAAAACTTACCATTTTCGAGAAAAATCTAAAAAACCTGATATTTTGACATTTGACCCCGAATAACTTTTTTAGCACACATGGGATCGATGGGGACTTTTGAAGATTTCTTTCTGATGGTGAATCCAAGCTGTCCACAAAAATTTGGCTCTGTCGGAATTTTTGTTATTTGACCACTATTTTTGTGTCTAAAATGACCGGACTAATTATAACCAATCAATTTATCACATTGCCCGGGCATTATGAATAATGCCAAGTGCCAGTGCCAATATTGAGCAGAGTGATGTATATCGAATCAAAATCAAAACAATGAGCAGCACGAGGGGCTGGGTTGGGAGGAGTGGAGGGGAGGGGGAGTGTAGCACGTCCCCTGGTATCACTCCCATGAAATGTGTGTTACCTACATAGTGCGTTCCTGAGAAATATCTATTATAGCAACCTAACCCTTAAAACACTTGTTGTCAATACAAATTAGCTTCTGCATCGTTTTCGGCGCCACGGGAAGTTCAGCCCCTACGCCCTTGCGTAACAAAAGATAGACACCCATGCTCACCTCCGCAGCTTCGGCTTGCCGGTCGCCTCCGGCGACCACCCTCACCCGCTACGGCTCGCACGGTTGCCCATCCTTCTTTACAGCGAGCGAGGGCTGCTCTCCCTCCGCGCCTACCACGTTTTAAATACACTCTCGGGTCAGTAGCCAAAAGACTGCGTGAAGTCGGGGTGTTCCGAGTCGGTTTTGGGGCACAGTCGACCTAACTGATCCATTAACTGGGTACACTAATTTTCTTCTGAAGATAATGTATCGGACGTTAAAAAACAACTAAACATAAGCAGATCAATTCAACCTTTCTAATTTAGGGGTCTATCGCAGATGCGACAATGCTGCAGCGCACCACGTAAATAATTACCTATTAATCACATTGCCCGATCATCATGTAGCCATATTCATAATGTCCGGGCTATGTGATAAATAGGTGAGTTTAGATTGTAATTAATCACTTGGCCCGATATGGCTCGGCAATATTTATACTGCCCGGGCATTATGAATACTGCTCGCATTAATCACTCGGCCCATAACAGATACATAAATACATACAGGCGAAACGAATACAAGCATTTTAAAATATAACAAGTTGCTTCAAGACTTATCTTCAACAAAAATCTTCACACATTAATAGCACCATGACATCCATTTTATACGCTTTTTATTTGAAAAGAGACTTATTTTTATTTTATTTTTATTTTTATTTATTTGGGAAAATAAACAATTGTACATTATAATTTAAACATAGTAGTAGATTGACATAGGAATATAGGCAAATATACAATTCACAACATTTTCCACGAATTAACAAATACACATTAAACAATGAAAAAGCACACTACAGTGTAATTAATTTGATTACGACTAAAATTATTTAAAAATAAATAAAAAATAAAGAGGTTTTAACAGTTTGACGTCATAAAAGATTTCCATAATATAGTAAAACGGTTAAAAACTAAATAAATGTATACAATTACATAAAAAAGAGAAAATAAACAAGAAACAAACATATGAAAAATAAGGTAAGAAAAAAAAAAACGTTACAAAATACACCGACTCAGCGAAATTGACTTATTTGATGCTAGTATACTTGTAATTTGTCTCTTATAGGTACGAGCTGACAGAAAGAATATGTCGACATCTGTAAAGAGATTATTGTAGGTATCTACAAGTCGACGCAGGGGGGAGCGCGCACCAGCGTTGGTCCTGCAGGAAGCAGTTGCAAAGAGCGTGCGCGTCCTAACCTCACGCCGAAATACTGTTCGCGGTACCAGATAGCATAATTTATTACTAATTTCGATGCAATCTATATCTCCGTGGCAAATTTTATACAAGAACATTGCTTCAAGTTGAGAACGCCTTGCTTCTAGTGTAGGCATCTTATACTCGGCAAGTAAATCAATATATGATAGGCGCCTGCGGTGGCATTTATAATGCACACTACGTAAAAATTTATGTTGAACTGATTCAATTTCTTTAATATATTTTAAGTATAGTGGATTCCAAACATAACAAGCATATTCTAACTGAGACCTGATTAAGCTTTTATATAAGGTTAGATAAGTAGCAGATCTTTTGAAGTCCTTGCAGGCTCTCATGACGAAACCATACATCTGATAGCTCTTGTTGACGATTGCACGTATATGTGTATCAAGGTGGAGTTTACAATCTAATTGCACACCAAGATCACGCAGAGATGAAACTTTATTAATGTTAACATCGTTCAATGTGTAAGTGAAATTAATTATATTTCTATTTTTAGTAAAGGTTATGGCGTTACATTTGGGAATACTTAAGTGGAGCTTATTCCTTTCACAGTACACAGTCAGTCTGTCTAAGTCTTGCTGGAAAAGGTGGCAGTCTTCCACCGATTCGACACTGCGGTATGCTTTAAGGTCATCAGCATAGAGAAGAAATTTTGAGTTATGGAAACATTTATCTATGTCATTTATATAAAGTATGAAGAGTAGTGGACCAATGATAGAACCTTGTGGAACTCCTGATGTAGCACGTATATTATCAGAATAATATCCATTTATAACTACTTTTTGGACTCTGTTGGCTATGTATGAGGTAAACCAGCGTAAGAGATCACCTCTTATACCATTAAACGCCAACTTATTCAAAAGGAGCTCATGATCCACCCTATCGAAGGCTTTGCAAAAGTCTGTATAAACAGCGTCGGTTTGGCACCCTCTATCCATGTTTTCAAATAGAGAACTTGTAAAGCAGACTAAATTTGTGGATGTTGATTTATGTTTCACAAAACCATGTTGCTGGGCTAGTATATTGTTATGAAGGAGCGGATATACTTCAGAGTGTACTAGACTTTCGAAAATCTTTGACATGGAACATAGGATGGATATTGGACGATAGTTTTCGACGTTGCTTTTTGAACCGTTTTTGAATACGGGTGTAATATTAGCAGATTTCCACCTGACTGGAAAAGACCCTTCCGATAAACATTTGTTATAAATAATGTGTAGGGGGGAGTAAATACTCAGGGCTGTGTTTTTTAAGAATATGGCGGGTATGCCGTCTGGGCCTGGTCCCTTGTTCGGATCCAAAGTCTTAAGTGCCTTAATGACCTTTTCGGGTTTGACTGAGATTGTCGTAAGGTGGACGTCACAAATTGGATTATCTGCAGGCGGAGACCACGTCTCTCCGAGCGTACTTGGCTCATATACAGAGCTAAAGTAATTTGCGAACATATTACAAATTTCCTGTGGGTCTCTACTGGATCGTGATTTATACTCCATGGATCCTGGAATGGTTGATTTACCCTTTTTATTAGACATATAAGTCCAAAAATATTTGATGTCACTTGATATACTGTCCTCTATTGAGTTTGTGTATTTAGAGAGACATATTTTGCATTCCGATTTAAATCTAGACCTATAGAGAGAGAATAGTTCGTAATCAGAGACATTTTTGTATTTCTTCCATCGTGACCAAGCCTTTTCCTTATTTCTGTAAATATGGATTAATGATTGAGAAAACCAGATGGGAAATTTAGAGGCCTTTCTAGACACCAGAGGAATATTATTCTTAATAGTGTTATAAATGATTGAGTAAAATACATCAAGTGCTGGCTCTGAAGGCAACGGAGACAATAGAGAATCCCAATCAATTTTATTAAGGTGTTTATTAATTGTCTCATAGTCAGCTCGACGAAAGTTTGGTCTCCTAGAGGGCAGTCTCTTTAGATAAGTTTGAGAGAGGGGTAAAGGAGCATCAATCAATAGAGGTGGGTGGTGAATACTGGGCTTTAGAAGAGGATGCAATGCCTGCCTGACAGAACAAGCGGCATTAGAAAAAACCAGATCCAAAATTCTGTTTTGGATATGTCCATTGGTTATAAAATTATATTGCGAGACGCTTGCTGAAGTCATAAAAGCACGCAAATTGTCACATAAATATGAAGTACCGCTGCAAGTACTTTCACTGTGGGAGTTGTTTGGAGGAGCCCACGACACGAGAGGTAGATTATAGTCCCCGACCAGGAAGAAATGATCTATATCCATGCATTGGAATAGATTTAATACCGTGGCAAAGTGGAGTGTATATGTATCATTGCGCATGGCAGGAGGTATATATACAGCGCCAATAACATGATGTTTTGAACGGTCGGCGCTAGGTATGGACACAAATACTTGCTCAAAGTGTAAATTCCCTTGCATCATTTGCGAAAGGTTAATACGGGTAGGATATAAGTTTTTATGTATCATCATGAGTACTCCTCCTCCATCGCGTTTACCCGTTGCAACGCGGTCTCGGTCGCATCTATAAACTGAGTAGCGCTGATCAGCCAATTCAGCATCCGCTATCTCGGGAGTAAGCCAGGTCTCAGTGAGAATGATAATGTCATAACAGCAAGATAATATATTTAAATGTAGTTCTTGCAGTTTGGTGCGAGTGCCACCGCAGTTTTGATAATATATAGTTAAGTTATCCACGATTGTACATACTTAATTAAAAATATTACATAAAAATGTATTAACAGTATGAGGTAGATACGTATGCCACGAGATATTGGTAACGTCAGCAGTTCGTCAGTTGAATTAAAATGTTCAGGTACATGATATGAAGTTGACGAATAAGCTAGAAATTTATAGTGAACAATAAGCATATAGAGACATTGATCATTTATATAGTTACAAACATTTACATTAGAACATGTACGGGTATTACGAGAATTAAGTACTGTTTTGAGTGTTTGAAGACTTCTCTCCACGGGAAGTGCGTTTAATCTTCTTGACATCTTCCTGTGAACGTATTGAGAATATTGGAGAATTATCTGATTCACGGGCAAGTATTGTGGCGTGTTTAACCCATACATACTTAAAACCGCAGCGCTTTGCTGCCTCTCGACATTCGCGAAAAAGTTGTTTCCTTTTTAGGGTAATGTGCTCGTTCAGGTATATCGGCGTAGACGGGCCAGCAATTCCCAAGCAATCAGTTTTCAGACCTTTGGCCAGACGAAAGGCGCTTAGGAAGTTATCACGAAGTATTCGCGTTGAAAGCTTTGCTATAATATTTTTAGGTTTGTTATTATGTTGGTGAGCATGTGGCACACGATGAATAGAAACTATATCTTTATTGGATAATGTACATCCGATAGCCGATCCAATGGTGTCTATGAGAGCAATCAGATTCTCGCCTCGCTTCTCTGGTATATTGCATATTTCTAGATTGCATTGTCTACTTTGTTGTTCCAGGTTGTCAATTTTAGTTTCTAGTAGTTCAATGGTATTATTATTATTTTTCGCGCATTTTAGCTCTGCTGACAGATCATCAACACGGTTTTTGAGGTCCATGTGATTGGTTGCTTGATAATCGACAGCGGACTGCAGTTCCACCAAAACTTTCGACAGTTCTCCTACTTGAGATTTAAGGGAAGCGTTCTCTGTTCGCATAATGTGTATCTCGGTTTTCAATTCAGACAGTGTTACATTAATTGATTCACTCATCTTACCAATAGTTCGGTCCATGTCCACCCTCCACGTCTGTAGTGTAGCTTGTAATTCTTGAGCAAACCTGCCGAAATGTGTATCACATTCCGACGTGTCTACATCCTGAATCGCCATGGGAAGAGGTGACTGCAGATGGGTGGCATTGTTGCCAGAAGCAGATGCATTAATCTCTAGATTATCACACGACATATCCATGGACGAATCAGATTCTGGTTTATTGGAGTTCTCAACGACTAGCATCAATGAGGAGCGCACTGGAGTATTTAGATTTGAGCGACCACGGCGTGTGATGTTCTTGCACGATGGGCATTTCCAACTTGCCTTTTGGTCGTTGGTGAGTGCGGCATATTGGATGGAGTCAATATTTAGGCACTCGCAGTGATAATGACCTTTACACGAGCAGCACTTTAATAATGAAGCGCCAGTCATGAGACGAGAATTGCATCCACTGCAAATCATTTTAAGTATTAAGGTAAAGAAGGCGCCACCTGGGGAAAAGTGCGGAAATCAAAAGCCTCTTCGGTATTGGTTACTAGCACCACCTAGCGGCTGATAACAATAAACAGCTGGTATGTCCAATATGGGGTGAGGTAGATAGTTTGTTCGATTGACGAGAGATGGCAGCACAATAAAATTTAGAATACGGATTTTGAAAAGGATCCGTTATTTATTTTTCACAATCCACACCGTTCGCTGCAGCTTTTACGTTGCACACAATTCAGATGGAAGCACAGTGTCTCCTCCCGTAATTTTGTTATGATCTGATCTGGATAAGCACCAATATTTTAAAGTTCACAAAGACGTCGTAGAACACTTTTGAATCGTCACTGGATACACGTAATTTGTACTGTCTTTTACTTTCACAACGAGTTTTGAGGTATTATTACACGTCACAACTGTTAAAAAGAATAAAACACACTAAGACTATTTTTAAACAATTTTTAACTAAGAGCTTAAGTAAGTACGTTAACACACTATAGCGCCACCTAGCGAAAAAAAAAAAAAAAAAGAAAAAGGACTTGTATTTTTAACTTAGAGGTCGTTTAGGTATTTAGGTTATAAGCATTTTTTCTTTTGAATGCCTATGAACATGATTCATTGTTGTAGAACTATGATAGGTCAAAATATTTTTATATTCAAAAGCCCAGAAAAAAACTTAATTTTATGAGCTTTAGCTGCCAAAAAACTGTCGGCGTAAGATGTAAACTATTCTTTCTATTGTCGAGTGGCGAAATTTGATACCAAAAATCTTTTTTCAGTGCCTCTTTTCTTTTCGTTTTGAAGGTCAGCCGTCAGCATCTTGAATTATTTTATTTAGGCATTAAAATTATAAAATATATATTTAACGCATTTTGAGATGGAATTTATTCTCTTCATCATAATTATCATGATGTCAGCTACAGGAAGTCAACTGAGGCCTCGCCTAAGGATGTCCACATCTACATGTTAGAAGCGGCCTGTATCCAGAGACTTCCTGCAACATAAATACTCTTAATATAAAAGTATTAACATGTCCAATATAGTAATAGAGTAGTAAATTGAGAGATAAACTGTACTTAATATTTGGACAACAGCATGACAATGCATTCGGCCACCAAAAGATCGTGGACAATCTGTATATGATTAAAGCTTAAACAGTTGTCTGCATGTGACGTATGAAATGATATCTTACTATGGAATAAATTCGGGAAATAGTCACGCACATAATCCTCACACCGCAACACACAAATGTTAGATCGTGGCTATTTTATATGCGTGGTAATTGCCACTACAACTTGCCAATCCAATCAAACCACCCACCAATCAAAACCAAATAACTCTATGAATTAAAAAACAGTGCTTGGCTTTCCACTCGCCCACTATCCTGAGACATAAGCTGTTAAGTCTTAATATGTTATTCTGGTTACAATGTTCTTTAATCTGAAACACAATAGTGCATTTACACTGCTGTTTGGCGGGAAAAATACATTGCGGTGGTACCTACCCAGGCGAACTTTCACTTTAAGCCATATTGAGCCATATTGGCTTTGTCGTTAAAAAATACACACTAACCCTTCACAAACAAAAAGGCTTATTATCTCATTATTATAAAAACGAGTTGTCACAACAGAAAAAAACTACGCCGTACCACGATACAAATTACCCTCCTCATTTTGACTGCAAAACATCTAATTTGGCGTCGGCTGTATTGACACACGTCCGCCCATGTCAAAGGGTGACATTCGACAAGAACACGGTTTAGTGGAATATATTTTAATATTCTTTATTTTATCTGCCCTTGTGCCCCCATTCAAGTGGGTGAAGCAACGTGACATTTATATATGCAGATAGATTTGTTTTTCGATTGTATGGAAGACAGCCTGCCTGTAAACAAATGCTGTTTCTGGTATCAAAGAAAATCTATCAGGGCTTCGATCTATCTTTGAAAAGGAACACATTACCCAGCTAATCACAAAATATTGAATGAATACATATACCACTTCTGGCTTATCTACCAAGTGTTTACAATAAGGTCTGAAGGAACGTTAGCATTTACATCGTCAACAAGAACTTGTCTGGGAAAATATCGAATAAAAGTCAAATCGTGTCAATAAGGCAGCCGCAGAAAAATATGGAAGAAAATTGGAGGGCAAATATTTTAATACACTTTTCTACTTCACTTCTCGTGAAAAGAACGTGAACTTGCGAATCACGTTCTAAATCCATTTGCGCCTATTTCGCCCGCTCTTTTATCAGAGATTAATTACCGAGTTAATCAGATTTCCGTAGCTCAATGTTGGATTTTCTCAACCACTTTTCCTTTTACAATATCTTTATAAGAACGCGTTATGAGGTCCGAATGTTTCTTTTTATCTTTCATGATTCATTCAGTTTTCCTGTGAAAGTGCGTTGAGGTCAATAGCTTGCGCCTTTTTGATTTGATTAATAATAATGTATACTTGGTTTTTACGAATAAACTTTCAAAAGTAATTTGTTGATTATGCTTTCACCAACCGATCTTCATGAAATTTTACCAAAGGTATAAAAAGGGATCTTTCTGTAACTGTATATTCCCACATACGACACACTACAGAGCACAGGCCTCCCCTGCAATAAATAGTACGATTGAGAAGTTACCACACCCGATCCATATACTGTTCCTATGGGATAGAAATATGACTTATACTGATATAATATGCGGCAATCCAGCAGAAATTCAATTTAACGAATGAAGACATTGTAACTTAATACCTGAATAACAGAAATAGATACATATTATTTTACCTTCCGCGATAAGTTGATGTCTTGAAAAAAATCTCTATTACCAAGTTATCTTAAGCATTCAGGCAAAGTCGCAAGCACTTAAGAAATATTGTTCAGCAAATAATAAAGAAATATATTATCATAAATGCAAAATAACAAATAATATTTCACGAAAATTAAATTTGACTCCAAATAAATATTTTCTTCCCAAATTGTGAACGAGACTGTACACTTGCGTCCATTAATTAATTTAAAAAACGACGTCCAATCCATTTCAATTTGACAGACGTTTATCAACTTTAGTAAATAAATAAATAATAATATAATTTGTGAAAGAAACTGTTATAAGACAATGGCTTTGATAGACTGTTCAAATTCTCGTATTCAATCCGAAGATCGGCATGAAGTCTGAAGTCATGTTGAAGAAATTATCAGAATTAGAAAATCCTGAGCACCCAGTATTAGGACCGACGCTTCGTGGTCTTAAAATTTGGGGAATGTGGCAACCGCCAGGAACAAACCGTTTTCTTTACAACTCTATGCACTTCTTGGCAACTCTATTCGTAATAAGCCAATACGTTGAACTTTGGTTGATTAGATCCAACATTGAGTTGGCTGTCAGAAACCTCTCTATTACAATGCTAAGTACCGTTTGTGTTTTTAAAGCTGGCACTTTTGTTTACTGGCAGCAACATTGGAAGGATATTGTCTATTACGTCTCCGACTTGGAAAAGATCCAACTCTCAAAAAAAGACGATGTTACGAACACAGTTATTGCCGAGTACACCAAATATTCAAGGAGAATTACTTATTCTTATTGGTGTTTGGTGACCGCTACAGTCTTTACTGTTATTCTGGCGCCTTTAGTTGGATTTTTGTCTTCATCGGAGAAAGATTTAATGTTAAACGGTACAATGGCTTATCCGGAGATAATGAGCTCCTGGTTACCTTTTGATAGATCAAGAGGATTTGGTTATTGGGTGGCGGCGATTGAGCACTCTTTGATCTGTTTCTACGGCGGTGGTGTTGTTGCCAATTACGACTCTAATACTATTGTTTTAATGTCGTTTTTCGCCGGGCAGCTCAAGCTTCTATCGTTAAATTGTGCCCGTTTATTTAGTGACGATAATAGAGTTGTTAGTTATAGTGAGGCTACGATGATGATTAAGGAATGTCACTATCATCACCTTCGGATTGTCAAGTAAATTTCATTATTTATCTAATGTTGTTACTTTCAGTAGACAAATACTTTTAAAAATGAATACAAATATTATTAATTCTCTTCCTAAATAGCTTCCTATTTTTCCCATTTTGCTTACTTATTATTATTGTACCTGTAACAGCCCATATGTCTCAATCCAAGGTACTGGGCATTTTTATAACCGACAGTACGGTAGGAATATATTACTACTAATAATATTTGCTGATAAAATAAATAATAATGATTTATGTGTCATAAAAAGACGTGTTTGTTTCCAGATTCTCAATGATTTTGAATTCATTGTTGTCACCGGTGATGTTTTTGTATGTCATCATCTGTTCGCTAATGATTTGTGCAAGCGCTATACAATTGACTGCGGTAAGATTATCTCGTAGTATACAATTACAGCTTATTTTAATGTTTATGCCAATATTCCTTATCATACTTTTTTTTTATTTATTTCCAAACTTACATCTACCTTTACAGGATACCCTAATGCAGTATTGCAGCATAGAACAATTTTAGTGATTCATTTTGTCTTATAATAAATAATATTCATCACTATTTTTGTGAATTCACATACATATATATTATTATAATTACCCTCAGCCACAGGAAATATATATATATATATTTTTTACGGTAACATTCTACGTCTGATCGTCTTTGCTTCAATTCTCATACATTCAGACTCATGTGTCAAAAAAATACTCTTCAAATATTTTATAATTGTCACAAATTTCTAACGTATCAATATTATTTTCTTCGACAAAGGACATTTTTAAGATAAATCAGATTATATTGAATATGGGTTTGTACAATTGTCTTTACATGTAAGTTAAATTATTGTTTCCTTTTTAGGAGGGTACTGGAAATATGCAGCGTATTTGGATTGCGGAATATCTCCTGGCTCTCATAGCACAACTGTTTATGTACTGTTGGCATGGCAACGAAGTGTTACACATGGTAGGTATCATCATTCCAAGAACCTATTATTTTTCTATGAATGAATGTGGACAAACATTTGTTTCCAGCTTCTACCACTTACAGCTTCTTCTACGGGTTAGATACGTAGTAAAGTAAGAACATGACTTCTCGAGCTTCGGTTTTGGGTTAAATTCTGCCTTAACTGTTAGTCTTCTTGCTCCCACCCTTCTTCTTTAGCCACAAGAAGTCTGCTTAAAAAACCCTTGCCAACTATCTCCGCATCGACCTGTTATAAGCGACCTAATAATCATTTTTGAATCAAACTGTAGTGATGAGTAAGTATACTATTTAACTGTTACTACATACGAAAAGTAACCCTTTATTCGATATTGTCGAAGAAAGATCTTATTACTTCATTGCCTTTACTTAATCACGCTGTCCTGATTGACTTTCAATTTGAATTTTTGTGTTAACCCCAATTATTTTTTTCGGGTCTGTGTTTTGTGACCAAAATATATCTCTTAGTTTCTAATACCCCCTCTATGTAACTGTTGGATATTTGTCACCAGAGCAGTATAGTGGATGACGGAGTGTACGCTAGTGCCTGGTCGAACCAGAGCGCGAGAGTGCGTCGTAGCGTGGCGTTGCTTGGCGGGCAGCTTCGAAGACCCATTGTCTTCACAGCTGGCCCTTTCACCCAGCTCACCGTGTCTACTTTTGTTGCTGTGAGTACTTTGATCGTAGATTCAAACATCTTTATTAAATTGATATTAACATAAATTGGATGAGAGAGATACGTCATATACCTAGGCGGGGCGATTTAGAGTTGATAGGAACTGAAATAAACTTTTCCACATCTATGGTCTAACAAACAAAGAAATTTATAAATCCATTTAGAATTAAACAAGTTAGAAACGTTTTAAATCTTGTAGTGGGGGTAACAGAAAAGAAATGCAAAACCAAGATAGTGACGTCACTAGGGTTATTATACATTACAGTGTGCGGGTATGAAAGAGACAGCAAGATGTCCCCACTACACCCCCACTCTTTAATTTTAAATGTTAATATTTGCCTTATGTTACAAGCTACTTTAATACTTTTTTTGGCAGCAAGGCTTTATTTTGAACGTATTGGTATTTGGAAGCGAAATAATACAAAAATCGATAATAGTCAAATACCCTATTGTAAAGAGTTACATTTTAAAATGTTGACTGTTTTTTGATTTTAATATAATGTTTTCACGTGGCCATTTCTACAAACTTTCAGTTTGGCCCTTGTAAATATTGTATTATTTGTCGACTTTCAGCTTTTTGTGAACTTACTTCTCTTTAGATGTCTAGATTGACTGAACTAATGGTATATTGGTAATCATATAGAACGTTATTTTTAGTACTTACACATCAAAACCGAAAATAGTTTATTGAGATTCACTAGTACAATTTTTCGCACAATTTTTCAATTTACTTTATTTTTTATCCCAAAAATATCAATATTTCGTCAAGCTTGTTACCTTGTTCATTAATAAAATTCGGCGCGAGCCGGTCGTTCAGCTATACCTATAACTACAGCCAACCCTTACAAGTACAGCCTTTTCGCCCGATGCCCTGCACACGTGTATACTGTGATGCATACCCATACATCATTCAAAATCGGGATAATCCATCGTAGTTTGTAACCGCATGAGTTTTCATTATCATAATTATTTCATATTTTATCTGATTTATACCAGTATTGGGTTGTTTCAGCTTTATGGTATACAAAAAAGTAACGTTGTTTATTTTTTATGAAATCAGAAAAATTGATCGTTTGTTGCAAATATCAAATATACTTGAATCAGAAAATAAGACGCGGAGTCCAGACCTTATTTATCCTAAAGAACCTAATTTCTCGCTTGGAAATATTTTTGTGTATTTATAAAATGTTAGATTAACCTACAGATATTAAATGGTCTAACTACTCTCAATCGTACTCTTGATTGACGTATATGGGCTGTTACATAATATATTTTTTATTAAATTCTATAAATATATATAATTATATTATTAAAGACGTGGGCTTAAATTATACAATACATAAAATCACGTTACTTGAACCGAACTCAACGGTCACATCGTATGTCAAGACATCGACAATCTTCCAAGAAACGGCGTCAAATCGAGTTAATGGAATACATTTATTTACCGAAATTCCCGAAGTTATCGATGACCCGTAAAACATTATTCCACATTCTGCGATCACAACGAAGCGAATAATAATGCTAATTCTAAAAATATATTGTAAGGAAGTTCATAAAACATGCTTTGATACGATTCCTGTCAAAATTTAATTGTTTTGAGAGGAAAAAAGGAAAATGTTGGGTCACACCTCTATTCTTGAACGGATAGTTAGACATGCGACTTAAACCAACTGTTTAATGAACTTATTTATTTTAATTCATGATTTTAAAAAGTGACAGTATTTCTCAGCCTTTCAGGACAGATAACTATTATATTTGATCTAAAAATAAAAATTTCATTTGAAATATATTAAGTTAATGGAAAAACGAACGATTACCCTGTAATCTCATAAAGAACACCTACATAAATCCTAAGAATAAATCTTTTACAAGTCACTAAATTTATTTCCCTAGGGATTAAAATAAGCTATTCCCCGAATGGATAATAAACGAACTATTGCTTTACAGATACTAAAGGGTTCGTACAGTTACTACACTTTGCTGAGCAAGAAAGAAGATTAAAGATCTGAGCATTTCACGATGTAGAAATTTTTCGTTGAATACCGAGTTTATTTTAAAGATAGCTGCTTCATTCTTAGCATTTAATAAAATACTTGCTGTGTGTTTATTGTTTTATTGCTTGGGATTCCTTTAATTCTATCGTTGCTACTTGTTATGAGATGTTGTGTTGATTAAAGGAATTGTGTCATTAGTTAAGTCGACAATAACATTTGCATCATTCTCAATTTTATTTCTACATAAATGCATAGTTTTGCATTGTAACTTTTCTTTATGTAGTCACTAAAATTGCATGCATAGCTAGAAGGTCGCATTACGGTTGTTTGTAGGCAATATATACTTGGACGCTTAATGCGTTTTGATAAGAAAAACATCAGTCAATTCTTGAGTTAAAATCTTCTTCCATTCTCGTATTCTTTCCAAAGGAACGTTTGGTCAAATTACTCAGCGTCGAGCCTTTAGAAGTGATTGAACATACAAGAACAAAAAATACGTATTATTTTAAACAATTTATTCCGTTTTCATATTCCAATGACTTCGTACAATCTCTAATACATTGCTTGTAATTTTATTGTGCGGATATCATTTTTTCTACTGGAGAACATGGTGTCTACTCAAGATGTTCCCAGATTCCGTTTTGCTACAATTCTTCTTCTCACTCGTCATCGCTTTTGACAGAGTGATCCTGGTCATCCTTTTAGGTGGCAGCTCTGAGCTCGCTTCACAACCCGTCATTCCTCTTGCGCAGACGCTTTTCTTGCGTGTTCATGCACTGGGTGGTTTGCAGCCTTTATTTGGTCTGTTCAAACTGTAAAAAATAAGTTTTTGAACGAACTGCCTACTTCGATGTTTCAATGTAAATTTAGTAAAATTGTGAATAATCTCCTAGAAAGTACAGGATACATATTAATAGTAATTATATCTTATATGTGGGTTCCAAAGTTCAGGACACCTGGCCTGAAAACTGGTAGTGTAAACAATTATAAGAAAACACAATACAGAAATATTTAAACAAAATAAAAATTACGATATAAACTTCATCTAACTATAACTTAATAACTTACTAACCTACCAATGTTATAAAGGCGTAAGTTTGTTTTTTTACTTTTTCACGCTCAAAAAACTGGCCCAACATAGATAAAAGGGGTATTAAAGGAGCCCATTCATAGCATCGATAAAAAATATCGTAGATCCCGATACTGACACTGATTAAAATTCTTCAAAGCATTATTTATGGTTTGTCTTCAAACGTATAACTATTAATTTATCCCGGGCGACAGATTTTATAAAATAAAGATTGCTTTATTTTAATAATTGAATTATTTATTGAAAATCTATTTTTGTCCTACATAAAAAAGACAAAAATCTTCGCATCGTTATTAAGTTTTATGGTGAAATGGGCATGGACTTTTGGTACAAAGGTTGCTAGTACAGTCAACAACATAAGTCGCTGAACACTTCACATTTTTTGATAACCTTTTTATGAATTAAAATTTCTACGTACTACTCTATAGTCGTAAAATATAACCAAGTAAAGTCATATATGCCGAGAAGTGCCGTACGATATTGAAAGTAATTATTATTTTGGATGATAAGACAATTCCAAATCTCGTGACTGTGTAGCGACTTATGTTGCTGACTGTACCTCAGATTAATACAGGCTCCTTTTTATCCCGAAAAAATGTAGTGTCCCGTGGGACAATCAAGGAGTCTCAAATGGCTGGATCGATTTTATTTAAATTAGATAAAACTAGTTGATACCTTAAATAAATGCATAGATTATTTTTATCAACAAAAATGTAGTATTCCCGTGGGATATGCAAGGAATTCAAATATGTATATTTGCAACTTTTACTCAACTCATGTGTATAGTTTGGAATAGAATATATTGCGACTGAAATGGGATATAAAAGGGCAGGAATAGATGCTTTAAGTTATGAAACAGATTGAGAGGGGATAGGAGAGGATATAACAGGACAGGCGAGAAAAGCAGTAAAAACGTGCTTCACTGGTGGTAGGTCTCTCATATGTGAGAGGCCATCTGGGTAGGTACCACCGCAATGTCTATTTCTCCCGTGAAACAACACTGCGTAAATGCACTGTTGTGTTTCGGATTGAAGGACATTGTAGCCAGAGTAACTACTGGACATATTGAGACTTAACATCTTATGTCTCAGGATGGCGAATGCAGTGGAATGTTGCTACTGCTTATGAGCGTTCGTATCGCTTACCATCAGGCGAACGGCTTGCTGGTCTCGTCATTCAATGCAATAAAAAAAAGTACTTGCTTGGACTTACTAATAATAACCATGATGCCTTGTCCTTCTTTAAAAGAGGCTTAAAGAGAATACTTTCCTTACAGTAAGCCTAGTGACCTATTTATGCTAAAACTAAGGCACTGTCAAGGTCTATAAGGACCGGTGACTGCTTACCATCAAGCTGAGGCGTATAGTCTGACCGCCAAAGCTAGAAAAAAAAAAAAACAAAAAGGTTTTAAATATCGAATTTAATAATAATTTAATATTCTTGTCTACCTATCATAATTCAAGACCACGAGGGCAAAACAGTATCTCGAAAGCCAAGCGAATTAATTCTAGCGAAATAATTTCCACAACATTCAGCGAAATTAAAATTCATCCTTTTAATTTGTCACCGCATCAAACGCGGCGCTGAGGCGTAACAATCTCCCGGGAGCTGCTCTTGATTCACTTGTTTAGGTATTTTTGCCCGGGGCTTAATAATTTTATAGGGTTTTTAATATCTGACGTCATCTAATTATGGATTTATTCGTGAGGATCGCCTGGTTATATGGATTAGGGGGTTGAGGTAATAGAAAGAAGAAAGAAAGTAAAACAATTTATTAGTCACAGACGCAACGTCCACGACATGGGTAAAATACATCGGGTGTTACAATTAATATCAAATAAAAATGAAACAAAAAATGGCTGGTCGCGGCTGTGATCGATAGGTCTCCACTGGATGAATGATAATGAATTAATGGAGAATGCAATTGTATTAGACAATTATTACCTTTCACTGTTCGAAACAATATGCTGGCTAACCTTTAACTCGATGTACACAGGCTCAAACCGAAAATAGATATATTTACATGGGTCATTATGACTGGTTTTATAACATGGCGTAGGCCGGTCATTATTTGATTTCATAGGAATAATATTCTTACATCTGTTAATTGGTCACAGGCCAACAAAGCTTCAAAATTCACGTTGGTTTTTACTGGTGGTAATGGTCTCATATGTGAGAGACCACCTGGATGGGTTCCACCACAATGTCTATTTCACCCACCAAACTGCAGTGTATATGCGCTGTTGTGTTTCGGTTTTAAGGATATTGTAGCCAGAGTAACTACTGGACATATTGAGACTCAACATCTTATGTCACGTATGTAAGGATGGCGAGCGCAGTGGAAAGCCAACCATTGCTTTGTAATTCAGTGTGTTGTTTGGTTTTACTACTGTCCATGAGCAGTCGTGTCGCTTACTATCAGGCGAACGGCATCTCGTCTCGCCATTTATTGCAATAAAAAAAATCTAGTGGTACTATCCAGACGACCTGATCAATTTATCGTTGTTTTAACAAACAGGGTTCCATTTTAAATTAAATGAACCGATATACCAATGGATACTCTGCCTGGGCGGCATTTGCGCTTACCATCAGGGGCAATGTCGCCAATATGCCGGGCCAGAATTAAAAAAAAAATGTTGCATCCCTGGAGATGTAATATCCATATCAATCATACAACGTAATTATTCTATCAACAATGTCTGAGCCGAGGGATTTTAATTATAATGAAAGCATTGCGAACTATAATTAAGTGGTAATGAGTCTCAAGGGCTCAAAGAAACCTTTGACGTGAAAAAAGTGGAAGAAAGAAATTTGCATTTTTAAAAGAAATAAAATTAATTAACCTAAGTAATTAGAAAGTGACTTGAGGGGTAAGATGAATAGCGAAGTAAAACAGGCTTATTAAAGACTCGAAGAAAAGGTAGTACAATATCTAGATTAAAAGAAGGTATACGATGTAAGATTAACTGCAATGAAAATGTGCTAAGATACATCTTAATTCAAATTGGAGTCAAGCAAATATCTGTTTACTAATGATAATTGCATCATCATTATGATTAACTAGCGGTCGGGCCCGGCTCCGCCCGGGTGCAAACACCTTTTATAATGGTGGTCAAAATATTTAATTCTGACTATCAATTTAGAATATCGACCAATCGGACCACGAAAAACGAACAAAATTTCCTCGTATTTGTTAGAAATATCACTACTGCTTTCCTCCTATAGGTCATAGTGTAATAATATATAGCTTATAGCATACCGCGATAAATGTACTACCCAACACTGAAAGAATCATTCAAATCGGACCAGTCGTTCCAGAGATTAGCGCGTTCAAACAAACAAACTCTGCAGCTTTATATTACAATATTAGTATAGATAATAAGTTGACGATGGTGTTAGATAATACATACATATTATTATGGCAAGTTTTTAGCAAATAATTGGTAGCTATTGAAGTGTCGATTTATAAAATATATATTTTTTGTAAACTTCATATATAAATAGAATATGGACGGATTTAATGCCAGTGGTATTCTCTGCTAGTCTACCCTGAGATGGTGGTGATATGATATGAGGGCTTGATAATCTTAGAAAAATAATACTCAATAGATGACAATGTATATGAATACATTGTCGTTGTGTATGTGTTCGGCAAAGTAATTACATTTGATGATAAATACTTTAACTGGTATGTTTTTTAACTTGTCAGTATAGTCTTACCGCCTTTTTTGATTCCAGATATCCAGGTTCGATACGATATATATTTACGTGGGTCACTATTAAGAGTTTTTTTTTTATTTCAATGAATTGCTAGACGAGCGTTTCATTCGACTGATCATAAGTGAGACCATCGCTCACAAATATTAGTAAAACTAAACAAGGCTATGAAATACAAAGTAATGCTTGCCATTCCACTTAACTCACCATTCCAACACATACAATGTTAAATCTCAATATGTCCAGTAGTTACTACAAGGTCCTTCAAACTGGAACGTAACAGTACATTTTCACTTCTGTTTACCAAAAGCTTTCAAACAATATGCACCAATTAATTTATCCGTGGAGGTATTGCCAGCATTTTTATTCCAAACGGATTTCCCTTACCTTGAATTTGACTACAAAGATAAGGCATCAATGATCCAAATAGTAGAATCATAAAAATGTTCGTCTGATAGAGGTCAAACAGATAAAGATGCGAGAGCCAATAAGCCAGCATTAATAGCGGAAACAAAAGTTTTTTGGGTCAAGGATAACTTGTGTCATTTCGAGGATACGAGGTTGCGAAAATTTGTTTTTCAGAAAGAATGTCCTTACTAATATAAATACAGAGAACTTGGGCTTGTTTTTCATGTTTTTAAGAGTGAATTAGTGGGCTGATTGTGCTGAGTTAGTCAAAGAAATAAAACGGTGAACGAAACCAACGTGAGGAAACCTGCATACCATAGCGATTAATAAAAAAATCTATGGTATGTAAGTTCGCCAACCCGCACTAGACCAGCGTGGTGGACTATATGGCCTAACCACTCTCAATCGTACTGTCGATTAAAGACAAGGCCCGTACCCTGCAGTGGGACGTATATGGGCTGATACAAATACAGTCAAAGAAGTTGTTCGAAATCTAGAAAAAATATCAGATAGTTATCATTTTAATACAATATTTGTCTCCAAACAGATAAATTCGAAACTTTTTAGTGGCATTTTAAAACCTATTTCAAATCACGGCGCTCAGGTTAACAGCAAAAAGTACATCATGAATGAATATCAACCAACAATTATAATACCTAGGCCACAAATACAAAAATGCAATATATGAATATACCTTGATATATATATTTCTGAAGTAGCGTGATAGTCTTAGGTTAAAACTCTATCGTTGTGGTGACGATAATAATAAAATACGCTTAACGACATAGCCAAATAATTTGATTTCATATATTTCTATGCATAGGTAATGTTAAGGTTCAGTTTGTAAGAAAATAAGTATTTTCATTTTGATTTGATCAACTAAATTATGAAATATTTTATGAACTCATATCGAAGTTATAGTTTAATAACGTCAATTTAAGAAGCCTTCATAAAGATAAATAATCTAGAAAATAAGTTTTATACCTGAAAAGTTTCTGTCTTGAACGAAAACTGAAAAGATACATCTGAAAGCACATAAGAGAAATAAGTTTTAAAGGAATTGAACACGGCAAAGTTTTGCGATTCACGACTTTTATGTTGTGAAAATTTCAGTTTATACTGTACGTTATTAAATTTTGAAACTTGGGCGTATCTGTTGTGTTCTTATGGAATAATATTGCCATTTAGATAATTCTCAATGTGACTAGATGTGTCACTAACGCCCGAATACTGGAACGCAACTTAAAAATAAGTTGCGCTCAACTACATTAATCCCGATTAAATGTACTGGCTAAGTGGGCCGTGCGCTGTTAAGAGCAACTTATTGTTTGAATGGCGTTCTAGTATTCGGGCGTAAGACATATTTAGTAACTACTGGATATATTGAGACTTAACATCTTATGTCTCAGGATGGTGAGCGCAGTGGAATGCTAAGCATTGCTAACCCCAGAAGTGATGTTAAGCCCGCCATCTTCAATATAACTCCGGGGCTTCCCGATCTCTTGGGAGACAGGTATAGCCTACTGCAATAAAGTTATGTTATTTTATGTTTTTAGTAAAGCCTGGACAGTATTCTGGGACGTTTGTACTGAAATATTTCATCAAACCTCGACTATAAATTCATATTTTGATAGAGATATAAGTGGTATAAGGTAGTAAGGCGATCGAAAGATAATACTGCCTTGGTGATGTAGTTGTAGTATGGTAAGGTTACAAAGTTGAGCAGGTTCGAGTCCTGTGTAAATATTTATTATTACACCTGAGTCATGAATTTGTGCGCGATATGGCGATAGCCTCGTCCCGTATCACATCGTGGGATGGAACATACAAGTCGAAATGTGGGTGTCCTAGCACCTCTGTCTACTCCTTTTGGGAAAAGGCGTGAGCTTATGTATGTACACACATTAAATTATAAAAGGACAAAAAATAACAAAATTGTTTTCAAAATGTTGTCAAAATTTCAGTCTCTTAGTAAACTTTCAATAGCGGATGAGGTTAGTCATCTGAAACTACCGCTTCTACTTCGAAGCGATGGAGATAAACTTAAAATATTTTATTTTCCCGTTCCACTATTATAACAAAAGGTTTGTTTTTATGATCCATTTGCATTATTTACCTTTCTTCAAAGCAACGCAAAGCTGCGCGTCCCAGTTGCTATTGTTTAATGGACATTTTAAATACATCTTTATTATATTTTTTATTCTGTTCCACTTTTTATATGGGACAATGAGGTGGAATTAAATTCACAAGATATATATTTGAGCGTTTCTTTTCAATGAAAAAGATAAATTATTAAATGCACACATCAGTCACATATATAGTCCTGACCCCACACTAAGATCGAGTCTTGTGCCGTGGGTATCAAACACTACAAGAGCCATTTCTGTCTCACTAATCCTCACAACCGAATCAAATACCTGTGGATCACAAATATTTGCCTTGGTGAGGGGAACGAACCCAAAATCTTTCGTTTCGCAGCCGGCGTTGTAGGTATTAGTGAAACGTCCAAAACAAAACAGTACTATACAAGTACTATAATATCCAAAACATTTAAATTACCGGTCAATATTGACAAGCTATAAGCATATGTGCAAGCCATGTGCCAATAATTAAGCAGTAGTTCGTTTCGGTTCTAGGTATTTGTGAAAATAAACCCAAAAAGCTTCTGGTAGTCTCCAATACCCACGAGACGAGATGTCTTAATATACATATTTCTGGTTCTAAGTTTCATATCTAAGTGACCGCCTGGGTAGGTACCACCGCAACGTCTATTTCACCCACCAAACAACAGTGTTAATGCATTATTGTGTTTCAGTTTAAAGGAAATTGTAGCCAGACTAACTAACGAACATAATGACACCGCAATAAAAATACAATACCAAATTAAATTATGGAGTAAAAATAAATTGATTATGTTCTAAATCCGATGAATGTCCTTATTAAATTAGGGATTTATTAAAATTTGTAACTATCGTATTATAGACCGTCCCTCTTGTAGAAAAATGTAGGTCTACAATAAAATTATTTTTATCTAATTATAATTTATGATACAGTCTGTGGTTCATTTGGTATTCATACAAAGTAAGTAGAAAATACAGTAAATCAAACAAAGTATGTAGAATGTACAGAAACATAAAAAATATGTCGCTAAATAAGGATAGCAAATATTCTCGTAATCACAATATATTGCGGTTCTGTCGCCTGACAGATGAATGCTTATAGTAGACTTGATGTATCGTTTGTCTTGTTAATTTATTGCATTGTAAATAAAATAAGTGGAGTACGTGGCGGTTTTTTGGGAAGACGGACCAGACGCAGCTGCCAACATGTTGACGGTGTTTGCGAGTTCGAATCCCAGGGCACACCTCTGACTTTTCAAAGTCATGTGTGCATAAATAGTTAATCACCACGCACTAAAACGGTGAAGGAAAACATCGTGAGGAAACCTGCATACCGTGGCGATTCATAAGAATTTCTATGGGCTGTCCACCAACCTGCATTAGGGCAGCGTGGTGGACTATATGGCCTAACCACTCTCAATCTTACTCCCGATTGCAATGGAGGCCCTGCAGTGGGACGTATATAGGCTGATAAAGGAGAAGAAGAAATGTAATAAGAAATACAGTCACAATCATAGTTCCCGGGCCCACATTAACAGAATTAGGTCTGAAACATTGTATAAATTGACACTTTTTAAAATACGATTCAATAAAACCAAAGAGTGATTAGTACCTACTCATATGAATATATGGCGTTGCTTCAATCATAGTGAATAGTTTACAAAGAACCTTATGAAAACGAGTAATTAAACTACCATTTAAATTGTTCATTGGCGTGAACTTTCAATCGCTGTACCCGAAACCGATATTCATCTACCATTATAGGAATCGAAATATTGGTTTTCGATTTGAAAGCAAACTATTAAGTACCCAATTTTTTGTTTAAACAAATATATAAAAAGGACCACTTATTTTTACACGTTTGAATTCTGACACGATAAAATATAAAAGCAATGAACTCAAACAAAAAAATCTCTTTATTTTTTATTTTCAGTGTAAATAAAAATATTGCCCAACATATCAATTTGATTAATCCGTGTCGTATTTTTCTGTAGTTCAGGGTTTTATATCAAGACCTCATACATACATATTTCTTTTTTTTAATGCCCGAATACTCGAACGCCATTCAAATAATAAGATGCTCTTAACAGCGCACAGCCCACTTAGCCAGTACATTTAAGCAGGATTTAGTTAAGTGCAACATAATATTTAAGTTGCGTTCCAGTATTCGGGCGTAATTGTGAGAAATACCATACAGAACCAATGATGTTTTAATAAAAATGACACATATCCATATTGAGCGACGTTTAAAAGCTTATATGGCTTTATCAACTATTTTGTATTAGTACGCCACTATGGTGGGACATGACTGTAACTATTTTGTTATGTTTACACCTTGCATACTTGTGTGTGTATACTCATGTTCTAATAAATTATCTTTATCTTTATGTAGGATTTGAATGTTAAGAAGAAAGATGAGTAGAATGAAACGTTACACGAATGACTGATATGGAACGTGGTTTGTGTGAAAGAGATGACTAATGAAAGTATTTAAGATGGAAAGAGTAAGAGGATGAATGATATAGATGTTGATGTATGCAAGGACGGAATAGAAGAGAACAGTCTGGAAGACGACGGAAGACGTGGAAGACGTAGAGGACGGCTGAAGTGAAGACGAGTTTTGTAAGACGATAATATATTTAATATTACCAAGACGATCTTTGTTTAATTTGACCCCTTACGGAACTATTCCCACATTTATGTAAGGAAAATCCTTCACCATTTAATAACTAACACCATTAATAATATTATATTTAATGCAGTATTGCACTGTTAATAATTAATGAGGAGTAGTGTTGGTACACGGAGTAGATGCGGATGCCAACATGTTCATGCTGGTCGAGGGTTCGAATCTTAAGGCACACCTCTGACATTTCGGAGTTATGTGTGTATTGATGATATTTTCAACGTAGATGCAGTTATGCACTAATTATTATTAACAATGAATATAGTCAGGTAAATTACAAAAATAGTAGTAAAGCAATAAAATTTTACGTCTGATCAAATTATTTGATAAAAATTACCATTTTGCTAAAAATCTGAGAAATACCATGTTTGTGACCTTTGTTAATGTTTTTTTTTTTCCAGTCATCAATGGGGACTTTGCAGATTTCACTTAAAATTATATTCCAAACATTTCTTTCTTTCATTTCTCCCAATTTTTAATTTTGCTATTTTTTGTTAATTTTGCTACTATTAAACATTCCGAACATGTGTACCAATTATCGGCTCTATTCGATTATTGTTAATTTTGCATTAACCGAACGAATAGTCCAGTGCTTCGAAAAACGGCTTAGCGACAAAATTCAATCATAAAAGTAACCTTTCTGACCTAAAATGACATCCGAATACCAAAATCCGGCAGGAACCAGACGTAACCGGATTTATCCGGTTCCAAACCCACAAACACGATCGGACGTGCCTTCGAACGGATAGTATTAACGCCCTAAAATTTGCAACATTTTCTCCATGCCAATTTTAATACTAGACATGGGAATTTAGACTCTAACATTGATGAATTAAAGGTTACAATCGGTTCCACCGATTGCAAAGGTGAAATTCAAGCCGTGAAACAAACAACCGCATCGATCTTCATAATACCATATTTTAGTTTAACATTAAAAGGTCTGCTTGAAAAGGGTATTGCGGGTGCTTAAGCTTCGCAGGTAGATTAAAATTTGCTGTATTAATTTTAGGAAGTATTATTTTCTTGTCCTGAGGGGATTTATATGAGCAGACGGGCTTATGAGATTTATTAAGATCGTTGGAATATTTGTATATGAAGGAACTAATCATTTCTGTTTAATTAAGTGAGAGAGTACAGTTGGGTGAAGACAGGATTGACAAACTGTTGGTCGCAGATTCAAACCCTGGTCACACAGCAGTGGCTTTTGAAACTTACCTACAGCATGCTTAGATGGTAGAGGAAAACGTATGAAAAGATTATGTCATTGAGAGTACTTAAATAGAATGTCAAAGGTATGTAAATTCTTCCTACCATCTTAAGGAAGTCGCTTTTATTTTTCGACTTGAACTTTGAATAGTCGAATGTTCGACGTCTACGTACAAGATGAAAGATTTAAATTTCAAAAAATCAATAGTATTCTCCCTGATTCTTCTTATCTCTGATTCTTCTTTAAGTGCGTGGTGGCCTGTTGGTAAACGGACCAGACGCGGCTGCCAACATGTTCACGGTGGTCGCGGGTTCAAATCCCAGGGCACACCTCTGACTTTTCGGAGTCATGTGTGTATTGATAGTCAATCACCACGCACTAAAACGGTGAAGGAAAACATCGTGAGGAAACCTGCATACCATAGCGATTCACAAGAATTTATATGGTATGTAAGTCCGCCAACCCGCACTGGGCCAGCGTGGTGGACTATATGGCCTAACCACTCTCAATCGTAATCTCGATTGTAGAGTAGGCCCGTGCCCTGCAGTGGGACGTATATGGGCTGATCCAGATCCAGATTCTCCCTGAAACTTATCATGCACTTCGAATTTAGCCTAAGGTTACAACGTATGATAGAGGATTTGAATATTTTGTATAGTATTAAGGCATATACGTGCAGTTTACGTACACCTTCGAAAATTCGTCGTGTCAGAGTATAGAGTAAACCCCCAGTAACTACAGACTCTCATATTAAAAAACCGCTGTATCAACAAACTACGCCATGGATGCTGACAATAATAATATTGAAAAAAAAAATATTATCTTTGATGACATCAGTGAGACTATGAACTATATGAGTATGAATTAATTTGATTCTACAAAAAACACCTAGACATTCTATAGGAACCACCGGAGTAAATCGGCAATATCTGCTTGAGCCTCAATATTCCCGAACCTCGACCTACGGGTAGACCAAAGAAGCGCTGGCTAGATATCGTTAAGGAAGATATTATAAGAGTCAATGGCCTTACAATTGAGGATGCTGAAGATCGGACGAAATAGGGGAAAGTAAGCCGGAAGGTGGACCCTGGCACCGGCCGGGATAACGCCAGGTAGAAGAAAGTAGGAGAAGATAAAATACCTTAACAATTAAAATACTTAACACACAAGTCACAGAGTCATAAGATTTCGGAAACTTCTACGATTAATTCTCATAATACCCAACAATATGGAATAAATAAATAAAATATTGACAAATACACCAACAGTTCGTCAAATCTAAAACACTCTGTGCCTTTGTTTGAACAAGATAAAATTAAACTTGCTATCGCCATCAGACCCTATTCAGTGTCTATTTGATTAGGGACAAGGACCCTTAAGGCTTAAGGGATACTTTTGAGCCCTCCGTCATTTTCGTGGTTGTTTGTCACGTCTATCCCGGATTGACCGCAGGTCAGTATACAAATTGCCCCGTGAAAGTTTAATCGACCAGGATGATCACCAAGTTTTATTCTTGTTTGCTAATGGGTTTAAGTGTCAAGCTATGGGTTTTTATTTATTTACAATATTATTTTTTACGTAGTGGATTGTGACCAAACGCCTCTCAAAATGTTTCAGTATACTTCTATTATTATTTGACAGCCTACGTGGCGCAGTTGGTTGAGCCGCAGGTTCAAGCCCCGCTTTGAAATAAATGTTTGTGCGGCCTACAACTATTTCTTTCGGGTCTGGAATTTGTAAGGCACAAAAGTATCTTGTAGTTTCAAATACCTACGGCATAAGACTTAATAGATATGAATGTGGGATAAAGACTATGGATAAGACTGTTGTGTGTATTAATTTATTTATTATGTCCTATAACGAGTTAGTTTGTTGGTTTGTTTGAATTGATTGTCAAATGAAAAAAACGACACAAAAAAAAGACGAAGAAATGTCGTTTATAATTTTACCTACCATTAATGTACGTACTTTCCTTATTGCAACGTGTACCTATCATATAATTGGATCGATAACCTATAAAAACAAACGATAGAAACTTCTCCAGGGATTGTAAATATCGAAAACTGACACGAGATTTCACCAAATAAACACGCCAATACTTCACAATAAACAAACAGGAATAGCAAACTGTTTTCACGAATCTGAAAAAACACCATTGCATCATTTGTGGGACAAATGTTTGAATAACAAGCTAGAGTGTCCGACACACTGTAATTGGGACACAGCTTCGGCTTAAGGCTTCGGTAATAAAGGTACGTAAGAATATCATTATCTTGCTATCAATATTGTAGTAAGTAAATAAATAAATACAACCAACAGTCACACACGTATGTAGTTCTGATCCCACATTAAGATCAATTAAGCCTTGTGTCGAGGGTATCAGAAACTACGACAGACTTTTCGGTCTCACAAACACCTAGACCCCAAACAAATACTTGTGGGCCTCACGAACATTTGTCTCGGTGCGGTGATCGAGCCCGCGGCCTCTCTTTTCACAGCCAGCGTCTAACCAACTGCGCCACGGCTGTCAATTACTATATTTATATTTCTTACCTTTACTACAATGACTTTTTCTCCCGCCAAACAGCAGTGTAAATGCACTGTTGTGTTCCGGTTTGAAGGATATTGCAGCCAGAATACCTACTGGAAATATTGAGACTTAACATCGTATGTCTCAGGATGGCGAGCGCAGTGGAATGCCCAGCAATGATTTATAGTGTTGGTAGGTTTTGCTACTGTACATGAGCGGTCATATCACTTACCATTAGCTGAATGGCATGCTCGCCTCGCCATTCATTTCAATTAAAATAAAACAATATCACTACATAGTATAAAACAAAGTCGCTATCTCTGTCCCTATGTCCCTTTGTATGCTTAAATCTTTAAAACTACGCAACGGATTTTGATGTGGTTTTTTTCAATAGATAGAGTGATTCAAGAGGAAGGTTTATGTGTATAATACGTACATATTATTGTACAGAAATCTATTTGTACCCGGGCGTAGCTGGGCCGGGCCGTTAGTTTCTAATAAATCAACTAAAACCCTCGCTCAGATGTTACTTACAATGTGTGATATTGCATAATGCTTCAATACGTTTGTCCCATTCAGAACTAGGATAATTGTTATAAGGGCAGATAAAATAAGGAAAGGCAAATAAAACACGAAAATAATTCAATTTATTACACTTAGTCACAGAATACTAAACTAACAGAAGTCAAGCTCCATACAAAGCGCGCTAAATCAACGCACACATAGACAGCGTTCACCGACACGATATTTCAAACCAGTCGAGACCACTGCGCGCGCGAGTGTCACCCGCTTTGGAAACGCAAATAGTGAAATGTTTTGTGAAGAGATGGAGCAAATGAATAAAAGTTATTACACTTGTATATAAAACAACAGAGTATAATAATTTAATATAAATTTCATTAAAAAAAAAAGACATATATTATAAAAAAAAACAATACAAAAAAAAAACATAGAAAAATTACATACACATTCTCAGCGAGTTCGTGAATAAAATTAAAATTTATTTATTGTATTATTGTGTTTTATATATTTAATTTAAAAATTCAATCAAACGATACGAGTGCTATTAACACGATACGTGTTTTCGCATAAGCCAGAGTTAACAACCCTGGCGCGAACGCCGAGCGTAGTGTGAGTGTGGCAATAAAAGTGAAGTACATACACAAGCTTGACTTCTGTTAGTATTCTGTGACTTAGTACCAACTCCAATATTTCTTGCTTTTTGCCTAGAAGTTTTATTTACTATAGCAATAAATAAAGCCAACGATTTACATAGTATACGGTCCTATGAACAGTAATAACGAAAATAATAAAAATAAAACTTGGCGACAAGATGATCATGAAAAGGCCAAGTTTATTCACGTCTTGCCACTTTGATACGTTTGTTACGAGCACGGTTTTACTGTGAATCGAATTTCGCGCCATACTTGTTTACGCGAAGCAATTCGCGCGCGAAAACCACGCGAATAATTCGCGCAGTGTGTAGATTGATACACTGCCTAGTATTCTATTTGTTTTCCATGTTGGAATATTTTGTTCTTAAAGGGTTTTATTGAGCTTGCCCTGTTTGTTTGTTTCTTTGAATAAATTTAGTAATTAATGTTTTATCCATTTCTGGTTGACTGATTGATCTGATATTTGGTACATATCTTAGCTTATTACACTATCATTTTCAATGAAGCACAATATCAAATCTATGGAAACATTTTCGCATGCGTTTCACTATTCAAGGAAAGCCTATTTTATTATCTTAAAGGATTCTATATTGGTATGAACCACAAATACCGCTGGAAATGCTGATTCGATAAAGATGTCAGAATTTCGCTGATTAAAATAAAATTGAGTGTTAAGAATAGACCATCAAATCTGAAGATTTCAGCGTTAAAGTGATTTAACCTTGCGGGATTACTCTTTGGTTAAGGCCACCTTTGTACTTGTATCATCATTTACCCAGATTTATCCAGGCACAACGCAGAGGCGCTAGCTCGTTTGTTCACTGTATCAGCCCATATACGTCCCACTGCAGGGCACGAGCCTACTCTACAATCGAGAATACGATTGAGAGTGGTTAGGCCATATAGTCCACCACGCTGGCCCAGTGCGGGTTGGCGGACTTACATACCATATCTGTATCTGTATCAGCCCATATACGTCCCACTGCAGGGCACGGGCCTCCTCTACAATCGAGAGTCCGATTGAGAGTGGTTAGGCCATATAGTCCACGCTGGCCTAGTGCGGGTTGGCGGACTTACATACCATTTCCTCACGATGTTTTCCTTCACCGTTTTAGTGCGTGGTGATTGATTATCAATACACACATGACTCCGAAAAGTCAGAGGTGTACCCTGGGATTCGAACTCGCGACCACCGTGAACATGCCGTGTCTAGTCCGTTTACCAACAGGTCACCACGCACTTACGCGTTTGTTCAAATAACAGTATATTAAAATTGAGGTTGAAACAATATGACGCCTCTAAAAAGCTTGTGAAAACAAGCCAGTACTTTCTAATTATTTTTACGTACAAAGCCTCGACGTAATAAGATTATGAATAAAATATACAGGTGACAGAACGGCCAGGTGTGAGCAGCATATTTCATGCTTTTAAATTAGTTTTATAATGACGGCACGTTGATTAGAATTGTACTATGATGACTTTGGAGCCAGCTGAAAATCAGTGCTGTTGTAAAATAGCGTATACAGAGCTGATATTTATTCTACCCGCATGATACAGCAAATATTAATATTGGCTTGTTAACTGTTACCTTTTACTAATATTGTTATTTGGTTGTATGGTGTGTGGAAGAAATAAATGGTTTAATGGTTTGGTCTGTTTGTAAAAAAGGCAAAAAAAAAAACGCTGATTTTGGGTATGTTTACTAGACCAAACCAATTATTATTGGATGGCCAATACAATTGTTTTTGTGATCCACTAATATTTGTTTCGGGAATGAGTATTTGTGAGATCGAAAAGTCTCTCGTAGTTTTTTATACTAAAACCTAATTGCTTGTGCATTTCGAGAAACGGTCGCGGGGAAACCTGGATACCACAGCGATATAATATGGTATAGCCTGAGGCAATGAATTAATGAAACTTTCTTTCTGATTTTCTATTGTATTTTAAAACCATTTCTAAAAAAAAAAAAAGGAAACCGTCTTGTGGATAGTTGTAAAACACAGCTATCTGTGCTAGGCTATTACCTAGAACTTTCCGAGAGAATTTTCTATTTCAGAGCATTTTCAGAGACGTTCCGTTATAAGCAATATGCGTATTAGACCGATCACCCCCAGATGTATAAGAGGGGAGTCTGGCGCCATGAAACTAAATTCTAGACCTAGGCAAAGTGCATTTATTTTTCCCACAAAAAATCTAATGTACTTAACATGAAAATCCAAATTTAAAACCTCGTTTTCAGACCAATGAGAGGCTGCTAAAGCCAAATAACCCTCCAGACACATACATCGTACATCATACATAGTACATAACTGATGATAGAAATTCCGGGCATTTTCATCTTTTTACAATCCAACGACGCTTCAAACGTTTTTAAGAAAGAATTTTAAGCGCAGCATTTTAAACATGACGCAATTTTCGTAAAAGCGTGTAACAAATTCGCTGCCGTTGAGACATGCATTACATGTGGTCATTATCCACTACACATCTGTATTTTGTAGTTCCGAATGTAATTTGCAATCTTCTTTTTCCGTCTGCCTGTCCTCGTTCCACATTTGCATCGTATACAGTTTTCTGTCGCTCTTGTGCAATGTAATTACTAATCAGAATACTTTTTCTCTCCTTACATATATTCGTACATATTACATTCTATATATTGGACATGTTAATATTATTAGATTACGAGTATAAACACTTGTTTTTTACACTATGAAAATATATTGAATAATGCGCCAAAATAGTATTTTTTTGTTATTTGTAGTTCCAAATTTCGTCACACACTAATAGATTTTAGATGATTTGTAACTTTTCAGCAATGTTAGAGAAGGTTTGGGCTTCTATTTTTTATTTGTAGTACACCAACAGCATACACACTAAACTTACAAAATAATAACAGAATAAAATAGGACTATACATGAGCAAGCCAATTACAGATATACACAGCATGCATCAAAATAAGCAAAAGACACTAAAACTAGTGAGACTGTTTATTACAATAACATCAATAAAGAAGTAAGTAAGTAGAAGAAAAAGAAAAAAAAATGCCCAAAAACTAAACTCAATTAATACTATTGGAAGTAAGTCTACCTACGTAGAATCCTCGATATTGACTTAGCACTGTAGAATTCACACACTTTCGAAGTCTTGTGGAGAACTAGGAAACATGTATATATTATATTTTAGTTGGCTACATTTCAGACCTAATATTTAAACTATTGTAAGCCATCATAAAAATTTATAACTGAAAACATGGTACATTTTTATATACTTAAGAAAGATACATCATAAAGTTACCAGGTACCTTACTGGTGGTAGGTCTCTCATATTATGTGAGAGGCTGCCTGGGTGGGTACCACCGCAATATCTATTTCTCCCGTCAAACAGCAGTTTAAATGCACTGTGTTTCGGATTGAAGGACATTGTAGCCAGAGTAACTACTGGACATATTGAGACTTAACATCTTGTGTCTCAGGATGGCGAGCGCAGTGGAATGCCAAGCATTGCTTTGTAATTCAAGGTGTTGTTTGGTTTTGCTACTGTTCATGAGCGGTCGCATCGCTTACCATCAGGCGAACGGCATGCTCGTCTCGCCATTCAATGCAATAAACCACTAAGGTTTAAATTGGATAATTTTATTGGCGATTCAAACATTCTCCATACTATAATAATTTAAAACAATTTCACAGATTATTTACTTGACTTAAATCGCTTATGACAATAACAACATTAATAAAGAGATTTCACGATGATAAAACCGTGCGAGTTTACCGTCGCCGAAAGCAATTTAAAATTTATATTGCACCCATTTTGAATCGGAAATAAAAACAATACGGGGTAAAAGACATAATATTTTAAAGGTGCTCAATCGTATATTGTTTACGGGTAATAAATTATTTCAATATTAACATTTTGATAGTGTTCCTACTTACACCGATTCCTATTTTCGATAAATGTATTAAACATGCATAGATGAAACATAAGATGTTATGCCTCAATATGTCCAGTAGTTACTCTGGTTACAATGTCCTTTCAAACCTGAACAAAAGTGCATTTACACTACTGTTTGGCGGGAAAATAGACATTGCGGTGATAACTATCCAGGCGGAGTCTTACATAATATGAGAGATCTACCACTAGGAGAAGATTTAATTATTTTAAAAAGAGGAAGGATGTTAATAGAACTACATCCATTGGGACGGGACGTGGGGAACGTTTTCGGGCCCAGTCTGTATATATCCTAATTTTCAGCCGACAAAATTTTGTCGACTGACGAGAGACGATTTATCTTTTGCTACTGGATATTCAATTTAGATTCTACTGATTGTACCATTAGATCCACTTTGCGTTGCAGCATAAAATACAGCAGGTTCAAAGCAACAATACAACTTTGCGGATAAACAATTCACCGAAGCAAGAAATGTACTTAGGAGTACTTAAACTTATTACAAGTGAGAATAACAAAACGCAAGCTGACTTGCATTCAGCTCAGCAATAAAAACAACCGAAGCAAATAACACTTTCCTAATGACTTTTCCGCTAAAAGATTCAGCATTTTTTTAACCCAGCCATTCACATAGCGCAATATTTGCCAATTCTTCGAATGTGTGCTCGAAACAAAAATATATTCGTATTTTTTAGGTATTTAATTGGTGAGCACTTTTGTTTGCGTTCGGTTTTTTATTTTTCATTCGTTGCAGTATGTGGGTTTTCTATTTGAATGCGGTTTGGAAGTTAACACGATTATAACAGGAGAGCGATTTTTGAATCGATTCAGCGTCAATTTTCACGTTTTGTGGTTGATATAATGTGTGTGGAATTTTAATGCGTTTGTACCAATTATGTTAAACCACAAATTTAAATACTTCCACGAATTGTTGTGAAGTTCGATTTGATTATATTTTTTTTCAAGCTACTAAATTTATCATATTTAACTGTTTGATAGCCAAAATCAATAATAATGAAGTATACTAAAATTTGGGTCGAATGCATCCGGATCGGTAACTTAAACAACAATGTGTAAACAACTGGTGGCTGACAACGTCGTGGAGGGCCAAAAAAAGTGACGACCTCGATGTTTTTGAGTTTATGTGACATTAAATTGTTTGGAACCGCGACTCGTGGTGGAAGCCTATGTTTACTGGATATCCATGATACTTAAGATCGATGGAACGAAACCGCGTGGGAGATCGCCATCATGTTAGAGCGACGAAATAAAGGCTGCATTTACCACAAGATCTGATTCTTATGGACCAAATTTAAAGAGTCTAACACATTGAGATAACATATTATACTAGAGGGGACACTGCAAACAAAATATTTGTAACAAAATGAAGGGTACATTCTATTTCTGTCTCTGTCACGCCTACGAAGCAACATACCTTCCCTCTCGCTTCAATGTGTAACCGTGTTCGCGCACCATACGCACATATTTTGTTCCCGATGTCCGCTCTAGTATGCATACCTCAATGGTCTAACATGTCGCATCAGGCCTATGTGATGGACTTAAGTCTGATCGCCTAACAATCTCAGAGGCTTATGGCATATAAGTAAGATGTTTATGGGCAGACGTTTACATTGTCAAATACTTAGGTTTAAGTAAGTAAGTAAGTAGGTTTAAGAAAACTCAGTGGGACTGTTTTTAGGAATATATGTATGTATAATTATTTTTTACTAAATTATTTTTCAAACTCAAACTAGTTATTCTTTTTCATTTGTGAATGAATATGACTAGTTAAACATACATTGGAGCAATTCAATCGCTGAATTATGTGTTAGGAACGACAGAATTTTATCGTTCAGGTCGTTTTCGGTATTTTTTATCGGCAATTCCCAAATTTAGATATAATCCATTAGAAAAATAGGTATTTACAGCCGTAGGGTTGCTCGTAAAAGTCGTAGTAACGTAATTCTAAATGTGAGCATGCAATTTTCTATATTGGCTGTTTGGCAAAATGTTTTCGATAGGAATGTTGTATTTTTTTCACTGAATTTGTATTTTTGTGTTCGGGATTGTCTCAGTAACTAATAGTTGGATTGCAAAACGGTTATTAATAATATAATCGAGTTACATTTTGGAAAATGTTGAGCTTATATATATGAGGATCAAATATGTATAGAATTAAATATGAATACCGAAATTAATGTGTGAAATTTGTGAAATTCGGACACGGTGTCCAAAGAGGATAATATTTCAGACCTGGTATACTTCAAAATACCACCAGCATTTTAAACCGCACTACGCCAGCGTGTGGACCTACATGACCTTACCATTCTTAATCGTACCATTGATTATAGAGGAGGCCTATGGCCTGCAGTGGGACGTATGTATATGATCTGATACAGACAGATTCTTCAAAATTTTAAAAGCTATTACTATACTTTTTATCCACTGTATTCGATTTGTGACACACATAATAATTAAAGGACTTTTCAAAGTGATTTTACAAACAGACTGCCTCGATGGCATAGTTGTACTACGATACGGTTACAAAGCTGAGGTCTCGGGTTCGAATCCCGGGTTGGGCAAAGTGATATTGGATTTTCCTTTTCAGTATCAGCCCAGAGTCAGGAATTTGTGCTCGATATGGCGATAGGCTCGCCACCTATCACATTGTGGGACGGAACATACAAGGCGAAATGTGGGTGCCCTGGCACCTCTGCCTACCCTTCTGGGAACAAGGCGTGAGTTTATGTATGTATGTATGTTTTACAAACAGGAGTAATATTTTTAATACAACGTTTATAGCAGGAATTCAGTATACTGCCCCATTTACTTGTAACAGCTTAATAAAGTAAATAGCTTCAGGCGCGTCACCAACGCTTTTACATTGAAAAGCCAGTAAATTTATTGGATATTCTATTTGATTACATGTTTTGTAATTTATTTCTTAATATTGTATATATTCAAGCTTTGATCAATCAGTTTATTTAACGAACAAATATTTCTCGTAATGGGAATTAATCATATATTTCAATAAACGCCCACAATATTTGAAAAATTAAGTACCAATTTACAAACATTGGTTCAAACGACATACAAATTTTGAATAATCAATAAATAATCATTAGTTTTATATAGTAATATATCATTAGTAGTAAGTGCGTGGTTGCCTGTTGGTAAATGGACTAGACGCGGCTGCCCACATGTTCACGGTAGTCGCGGGTTCAAATCCCAGGGCACACCTCTGACTTTTCGGAGTCATGTGTGTATTGATAATCAATCACTACGCACTAAAACGGTGAAGGAAAACATCGTGAGGAAACCTGCATACCAAAGCGATTTTTAAGAATTTTTATGGTATGTAAGTCCGCCAACCCGCACTAGGCCACCGTGGTGGACTATATGGTCTAACCACTCTCAGTCGTACTCTCTGTAAGTAGCATACCAAATTTCAGCAATATTGGCCCAGCAATTTGAGCACGAAAAGGTAACAAACACACGAACAATTGCATTTATAATACACTAGCGGCCCGAGCCAGCTTGGCCTGGTACAAATAGATTACTGTACAATAATATGTACGTATTATACATATCAACCTTCCTCTTGAATCACTCTATCTATTAAAAAAAACCGCATCAAAATCCGTTGCGTAGTTTTGAAGATTTAAGCATACAAAGTCACATAGTGACAGAGAAAGCGACTTTGTTTTATACTATGTAGTGGAGATTAGTTGGATTGTCTTAATAAATGAAATAAAAATAAATAATAATATTAATAAATAATAATTGAAATAAAAATTATAAATAAAATAATTGAAATGTAACATTCGCGTAAATCTAAGAAATCATTATCGTTAAAAACTAATACATTTTGAAAAAAATATGTTTTTTTGTGATAAAACTTCTATAGTTTTAATTTTTGATACACATACATATGCAAATCAGGCAGAAGTATTACCGGGACATCTACGTTTCGCCTTGTGTGTTCCGTCCCACGATTATATAGATGTAGATTAATGTAGTTATTTTCAATGAATTAGGCAACAAAGATAGAAATTTCATCGCAAATCATAAATGAGGGATTATCATAATCATGTTCATTGTAAATCACATTTAAAAATTTAGTTTCATAGAGTCAAGTTTTACTTAAAAATATATCTTTTTCATTCGGAATCTATGACAGATTATTTAACCACAGACAATTGATGGTTGTACTTTAATAAAATTGGACGATCTGTACGAAAAACCTTTTAAAACGTCTTGATCAATTCTACAAAGTAGCTCTAAAAAAACTAGGAAGGGCCATTAAGGCTCTTGTCGTTGATGTAAATAATGCGTCAATAAATCCAACAACAGAAGCAATTACGCCTAATTTCATCTGGCTTAACTTTTCCGCGTTTTCGTAGTAAAAACCATTAAATTGCCGTCAATTGAATGATTTTTGGGTCTAAAATCAAGATCCACTGTCTGATATTTATGTACGATCTCTATAAAAATAATAATAAATCACACTCAATCATAATCTGAATAACTCTTGTCAAAATAAAGTGTACCTAAATCTAATCAGGTCTCGTTTAATCAGAATCAATTTTGTGAACTATTTGATCATTTGGAGCCAGGAAATAAAATTTATTTAGTGACACAGTGACTAATAAATACATATTACTGGAAAGGTTATTTAAATAATTGTGTATAAACTCAAGAAGGCAGGAAACAGTAAAATGTGCAAATATTTACAACGATGTAGATACTCCCATTGAGAGCAATTTCCTGGAGATAATTAAGCGAGCATCATGTGTGGTGCCGCAGAGTGGTTTGTGTATACCAATACTCGTATATTGTGCCAGGATTAGAACAGGATGTGAGGTTTGCGGTCGGTGTAGTAGATTTCCAGCTAATGGGCCATCTTTTCAAAATTTCCACTTAGTTTCACATATCGTTATTTAATTATACTGGGTATCTCAAGACTGCTACCGAAAACGAAGCTGGGTGGTAGTTTTAGTGATTACAAATACTATGCAACTGAAAATTTCGCAAACAAACGCGACAATTATTTTTTATGATTTTTCAAATATCGTCATTTTTGAGTGGTAAATCCATAGTTTTTGCTAAAATAATAATTTAAACTATTTTATACCTTAGAGTATTTATAAATAAAAGGGTATATATACACTATTATTTTAGGAAAAAAAATTACTACCCAAATACTGACAGGAAAAAATAACAATTTTTTTTTCTGTTGCGTTGTCTGAAGACGCTTAACCTACCACGCGGCTTCGTTTTCAGTAGCAGTCTTGATATACCCTGTATTATTCTTTGGCGTTTGTATTCTAAATGTGATCTGTATTTCATAATTTCTGAATTGGAAATAATTAAAATAAATATTAGTTTTGAATTTTGGTAGTATGCATTCTGGAACAAATACTGTGAAGTATCATAGAATATTATATTAAATCGGTCAACTAGTTTTGCTACACACTTGTGGACTATTTGTCTGTAAAGTTTCACCAAAATTGTCGGGATCAGAATATTCACAACTTGTTTATTTTAATTAGTTACAGCTCAAAATATTAGGTACATACGTGTCACAAAATTTTCATTGCTAGTTACGTCATAAAATGAAGGCAGCAGATTTGCCTGCACGAAATATTTCGAAAAAAAATTCGTGTGCAATTTTTCGGTTTCTTCCATCAATTTCTTTGCAAAGAATAATTGTTGTTTCACTTGCGTTGCTGTTCGAAACCTAAATAAGTCTTTGAAATTTAGCATTAGAATTTTACTTTATAGTTGATACATTTTCCAAAAAATCTCAGATGTGATGTCAAAATAGTACAGAAAAATATATTTCGTATTACCCCTCCCGTACCTCATCATTCTTCCTGTCTACCTGCAGCCCTTTTCTAAGTTGACCGAGGCGAATATGATTCCCAAATATGTTCTCAAAAACTGTGCTTTTTATTACAAAAAAGGTGTCCATAAATCGCAGCCTATGCTAAGTTCTTTTCGAATTATTAAAAAAAAACAAGCCTAATAAGGCGAAAGAAAAATTAATTAAAGAAATGTTCTCTATATTATCATAAACCTTGGCGCTTGTATGATTGAAAAAACTCAATTACTCAATTTTTATTCATATTTCGCAACGTTTTTAATCAATGTCCATGATGAGTAACGAGTATATCTTATCTTCTGATTATTTAAATCATTTTTTTATTTGTTTGAATGAAAATACGAAAATATTTAATCTTTTATCTGCGGTAATTTAATCGGCACGTGGAGTAGGCTTAATATAACTATATGCATAATGATGCATTCACACCTCAGTTAGTTTTCGTAGTACAAAGTTTCCAAATATTATTCGGGATTATCTGACAACAAAATACCAGTACATGTAGCCGTCATTGATTTAAAAACTCAGGAAAAATTTAATGCTCTTCAGTGCATTTGGAGTTTCAAAAAAACGACCTTGAACATCACGCTAACGTATAAATATTAAATTAACTTCATAGATTTCGACTGAACGGTGATAAAAATACTATCTTCATTTATATTAAACTTTGTGTCAAAATAGAAGTAATCATTTCGAAATCGTTACGTGCGACGACTATTTTCAGTAACGCTCCCCTAGAAATATACTGGAGCGCGCGCACCACTTACGTCGGAACTCTACGTGCTTTCCGCCGTGTCCATACATTGATGGTGTTGTTTAAATGGTTGCTTGCCTTGTTACTATAAATGTTAAGTAATGTTGTCTAACATGTGACTACTGTGATATGGATGTACCATGATATGGAATGATTTCAGTTTAAATTGATCAAACAACTATATTATTATGTATGAAGACTGAAAGAAGTTTTCTTAACCGCTAATGAAAGTCAGTTAAAGTATCCAGATTTGTTTGAAGCTGGAAAATTAAATGTCGGATTTGCTAAAACTTTTGTAAAAGGCAGCATTGAGCCTATACATATGTCTTCAAGAGTCGAAAGCGATAAAATGGAACAATGATTAATTTTTTACAGATGCTTACATTTTTGAAGTTGTATTCTTTTTCATGCACTTAAAAAAATATCTGTATCTGTATCAGCCCATATACGTCCCACTGCAGGGCATGGGCCTACTCTACAATCGAGAATGCGATTGAGATTGGTTAGGCCATATAGTCCACCACGCTGGCCTAGAACAGGTTGGCGGACTTACATACCATAGAAATTCTTATGAATCGCTATGGCATGCAGGTTTCCTCACGATGTTTTCCTTCACCGTTATAGTGCGTGGTGATTGACTATCAATACACACATGACTCTGAAAAGTCAGAGGTGTGCCCTAGGATTTCAACCCGCGACCACCGTGAACAATAGAAAAATATAATAGTAAATATTTATGTCAAGGAACCACAATGTAAATTAAATAATCCTTACAAGAAACACACAAATCATGGTGACATTACAAATTATTCGTTCATTGATTGATGAAATCACAATGACGATGCATAACAGTTGGATAATATTTTAATGATATTTATCTTACAACCTACTGTATCTTATCACTTAGAATAAAAACAAACTTTATATAAGTATGTCAAACAGCCTATCGTAATTCATCAGTCTCTTCATATAGTAAAAATGGAGGTAACATTTTTGAATAAAGTGGTATTAGTGACTGGAGCAAGTGCTGGCATTGGAGAGGCTATTGCCATTGAATTTGCCAAGTATGGTGCCAAATTGGCACTGGTTGGCAGAAATGAGAAGAATTTGCAGGCTGTAGCTGTCCTGTGCCAGAAACAGAGAGGAGTAAAGGCCTTTACGATAATTGCTGACTTGGCTGATCCAGAAACGTGTGAAATTATTGCTAAGAAGACATTGCAACATTATGGACAGTAAGAATTTCATAGATTCACCCTCTTTTAACACATCTGCTAAAACATTTGATCACAGAGTACTTTGTTATATAGGAACATTTGATTGAGAAGTTCTGTCTGTTCAGTCTACACCGATAGGTTTAGAGACTGTTTTAAATAGAAGTTCAAAAGGATGATCGCTAGGAATTAGGAGGAATTTTAAAAACTTTAGTAACTAATTTTCTAAGATCCGGCCGTGATAAATATGTCAAGTTTGAATGTGATTTGGTGTTTTTGATATTGTACAATTCACATAAATTAATATTAGTGTACAAATCTAGAAACAGGACTGCTCATAAAATTCGAACTTTCTTATCGTGGTCATTCAAAGCATTCTCCATATTGTAGCGTATACTGGTAATTTGCCTTTATATTTGGCCTAAATATGAATTGGTGTTACGTCATAAATAACCTTTCAAATGCTCTTTCACCTATAAAGGATTTTTTTTGCCGGGAAATAAATTCTTCTGGTGAATTATAAGCTTTAGAGTACCACAATATTAAACAATGAACGGTATGTAAAATAAAACTCTGTAGGTCTGTACCGCAGAATATACGCACTGTGTGAAGATTTTTCATAAAATAATACTGCTTTTGATATTTTTCTAACTTATTCTTACATCTTAATCATGTCTCACTTATCATTATTAGTAATGAATCAGTGTCTTTATAGTCTAAGATCCCGCCATACATCGACCTTCACCGAGATGTTTATTTGATGAAACCTATTTTATATGCAATTTAATATGTCAATAAATATATTGTATATGGGTTGCCTTGCAAATTTCAGTCCAGAATACGATTAATTAATTATTAAAATAAAAAAATTTTTTTTACACATTTCACCTGTTTGATTATTAAACAAATTCTATACCAATCGAAAGTATGAAACCCATAGAATATGTAAACGTTAGGTTGCCTATTTTTTTCCGGTCACAACCCTCAGGTTGCCAGGTATAAACAGGTAAATCGCTACTAGCATTTTGCGCCGGTCTGATTATTGAATGGAAATTAAATGAAAATAAAGATCATTTTATTATGAACACGGTGGTATAGGGTTGCCTGCGAAAAATCAGTCCCGAATTGCGGTTGTCGAATTTAGAAAAGTGAAATATTGCTCCGAGTGACACAGCATAGCAGCTGTTCGAAGTCCGCTCATAAAGAAAGAGGGTGCGCATGCTATTTATTCTTGAGAATGAAAAGGACAGCGATAGACTCGTATATGCTGTGTTCTGTGTTACCTGGCAACCTGAGGGTTGTGACCGGAAAAAAATAGGCAACCTAATGTTTACATATTCTATGGGTTTCATACTTTCGATTGGTATAGAATTTGTTTAATAATCAAACAGGTGAAATGTGTAAAAAATATTTTTTTTTTAATAATTAATTAATCGTATTCTGGACTGAAATTTGCAAGGCAACCCATATACAATATATTTATTGACATATTAAATTGCATATAAAATAGGTTTCATCAAATAAACATCTCGGTGAAGGTCGATGTATGGCGGGATCCTATACTATTAAACAAACCGCCTTAATACATGTCTAAGATAAGTCAATTGCGTGTATTAGGTAAACCTTATTTATCTACTGATAATAAAACTCGGTATATCCAGTTCTGTCTAGGTTATTTCGGTAAAATCATTATGTACAGGAAAACGACTTGCAGTAACGAAGTGTTTAGCACTGTTTGCAGTCTGTTCCGCTCGTCACCCAGAAAAGTCCTGACTTACTTACTAGTATTCTCTAGCATTGAAGCGGTGGTGTAAATTTTCCATTTGAGCACCGATTAATTTTTATTGTGGTTATAATGAGCCGAATTTAGCTGTCCTACTCATTCAGTAATATTTCTTTTATTGTAATTAATGGTGAGACGAGCTTGCCGTTCGCTTGACGCTAAGCAATATAACCGATCATGAACAGTACCAAAACCAAACAACACCATGAATTGCAATTCTTGGCATTCCACTCCGCTCGCCATCTTGAGACATAACATTTTAAGTTTCAATATGTCCAGTAGTTACTATGGCTAAAATATTTTTCAAACTGGAACACAACAATTCATTTACTAAATAGACATTCCGCTGTTCACATAATTATGATAGTCTACCACCAGTATTCTAAATTAAAATAGATACGTCATATAAAATAACAACAAAGTTAATCAGCACATGAGTTATAAATGATAAAAATGATATTACAACCAGTATTTTTGCTTTTAGATTAGATGTACTAGTAAATAATGCGGGTATCGGCGTCGATGGCACAATACAAGATACAGATATGGAGAAATACGATCTCGTCTTCAATGTGAACGTGCGAGCTGTCTACAATCTGACCAGGTTGCTGGTGCCAGCGCTAATAAAAACTAAAGGGAATATTGTCAATATCTCTAGTGTTGTAGGTAGTATAGTCTTTGGAGGACACACACCTTATGCTATGACGAAGGTGAGTCATTCCCATCAACCTAACTAACTATTAAGCATGCTGTATATTGGACAGAAGACAAAAAGAAGGTTGCAGGTCACTTCCAAGTTTTAGTGGAAGTCTTTTCAAGAGGCCTATGTTGAACAGTACTTCAACGTTTGGTATCAAAGTATTGTTTCATTAATAAATGATATCTTTGTCTAGCAAGATCCTAATAATGTAATTATAGGTATCCGTATTGCGAATTTCAATAATATCAGATATATTTGGAACACCATGAAAACAGTAATATAGAAAATTATTCACCAAGTTGCTAATGACGAGGAAAATTCTTTTAAGTGACTGATCATTATCATCCTCTTCAGACGCAAAAACTTCAGAAAGCAATAAAAAGTGATTTTGTTTGATTGATTAACTAACTATATTGTTTATATTTCAGGCAGCAATAAACCACTTTACGAAATTGATCGCTCTGGAACTGGCTTCCCAAGGAGTTAGAGTTAATGCAATCGCCTCGGGAGCTACTGTAAGTAATGTTGTATTTTCTATTGCTGTACAGTTGTAAACAGCAAAACTTGGAATTATATTCGTATGATTATTTGTAGAACAGCATTAGCAGTATGTTTAATAATTCCATATATAAATATACATGATAATTGCGTGGTGGTCTGTTGGTAAACGGACCAGACGCGGCTGCCTCTGACTTTTCGGAGTCATGTGAGTATTGATAGCCAATCATCTGGTACTATAACGGTAAAAAAAGCATTGTGTCCTCACAATGCAGGTATGCAGGTTTCCTAACCTGCATACCATAACGATTTATACGAATTTATATTATGGTATGTAAGTCCACCAACCCGCATTAGGCCAGCGTGGTGGACTATATGGCCTAGTCACTCTCTAAGATTGAGTGTTCGGTTGTAGAGAAGGCCCGTACCCTGCAATGGGACGTATATGGGTTGATAGAGTACAGTATATTTATACATGAATTAATTATCGATTTAATTTCTTACATGATCCAAGCTTACAGTAAAGGAATAACTTATGTAGTATTGAAATCGTGACTGACAAAGAAGACGATCCGAAAAGTATGCCGAATAGCTGTTGATTGTAGACTGCTTAAGACTCAATTATTTGACACTTACAAGCAATGATATACTTTGAGCAATTGACAAAGATTGACTGTGCTATTTTAACCTCAATTTAATGTTATTCCTTTCATTATAGCAAAGTCAATTCTTTGAAAGAATGTCGGGACTACCACCAAGTAAATGTGATGAGATACAGAAAGAATTCGAACGGAAACTACGAATGGGCAAGATATGTACTGGTATTGATATGGCCAAGCCAAGGCTGTTGTTCATATTGCTAGTGATAACAGTCGTTTGGTGACTGGGGTTTTGTTAACCGTGGACAGCGGAGCTTCCCTCGGTATGAATTGATAATCTTCGAATATTATTTGTTAATATAAATATTTATAAATAAAGTTTCTGTTTATTGTGGTTGTTACTTTTTCTTACGGAACGGACTATAATTTCCTTCAAACCGAAATACAAGAGTGCATTTACACTACTGTTTGGCGGGAGGAATAGACTTCTAAAATACAAATTAAATTGTGAATAAAATACTGATGATTAAAAATTGGTTTTTATATTTTGTTATTTTACCTAAGGGCGTAGGGTTCTATTAAGCTATTAAGGATGGTCGTTAAATTCACAGAATTTAAATTAAGATCATCATGGAAATTAAATTAAGTTTTGAAATTTTTTAAAACGTATAAAGGAACTTTTAGAAATAGAAAATATTTTGTAAATACACCTAACATTAATCTTCCTGAATACACCACATTAAGACTAATGAAATCTTGTGGCCGTGAGTAATAGAAGCTACGAGAGACATTTCGGCCTCACAAACACATAGACCACAGACAAATACTTGTGGACCACACAAACATCCTCGGTGCGAGGATCGAACCCGCGGCCTCTTGTTTCATAGGTGGCGTCTTACCAACTGCGCCACACAGACTGTCGATATAAATAAAGTAAAGATAGCAGTAACGAAGTCTATGTTTTTAAATTAATATGATATATCAGCATTTGTTAGTCTTATCACATACATATGCATTCATCAACTCACGCCTTTGTCCAATTACTAGGGCGCCAAGTGCAGTGGAACATATGTACATACCTCTTTTACATCGTCTTCATTCATACTTTCATTAACCTTTGCATACATGCTTTTTGGTTTCGAGACTATGTTTTTTTTTCTAGCAGATCTTTTTAGGAGACTGTACCGCCCTCACACCGACCACTGCAACTCCTGTAAGGCAGGATCAACAGTAGCACATATAGTAATGACACCGAGCATTGACGCTCGGCGAGTCTCCGGGAATATCTCTTTCTCTTCGGTCGGTCCCTCATTATTGAGGATCGTGGCTTGATGACCTCTCTCCACCAGCTTCTATCTTCTGCTTGATGTAGTGTTGCATTAATGGGGACCTTCGGTGCATTGGCAACCTGATGAACGATGGATGGCATCGTTTGATAGTTCGTCCTCGTGGTCTTTTTCCCTCCAATTTTCCAACAATAAGCATTTTTTGGTTTTTTGCCAACCCGCACTAGGCCAGCGTGGTGGACTATATGGCCTAATCACTCTCAATCGCACTGTCGATTATAGAGGAGGCCCGTGCCCTGCAGTGGGACGTATATGGGCTGATACAGAAGCATTTTTTCCAGGTTGTCTGGTTCGCGTCTAGCGATATGTCCGTAGTATCTGTAAGTAAGTCGAGCTAAAAAGCGGCACAGTCGTAACATCCTTTTCTCGAAGCAATTCAGACCATTTTCAACCCTCCATAACTTCGTTGTGGTTTAAGCAAAAAGCCTGAATTTTCAGTTATTAAGCAGGCATTGTGTAAAAACGGTATATTTAAAATTTCATTTAATTTGAACCAGTAGTTTCAGAATTGTAACTAATCAAACTTTCTTAATTTTGTCACTCACTGACTGACTGACCGATCATCAAAAGTCTAAGGCACTTCTAGCAGACATAGAACCTTCAAATTTAGAATATAACTAGTGTTTAGTGTCTAAAGTAAGAGAAAATTCAAACATTTCATAATTTGTGTCTAGTTTTCTAGATACACCAACTGCGTGAATAACTTTGTAATCCCATATAAATGTATAGGATTACAAAGTTGCATTTGCAGTTAATGAAACATTGTACCCATATATAATGGAATAATAGTTGTAGATAGGTATTTATATATATGAGGCATGACAGGAGGGGGTATAGAGAGGGAAAGGGTGTATTCAGCCCATGGAACTGTACAACATTCCTCTAGAAAACATGACGAAGAAAAACTTGCAAATAAATAGATTAATTAGCTTAAAAATATCAATTACCATGAAAGAAAGAACATTAATAATCAAATCCACTATATTTGTGATAAATTGATATCTAGAAAAATAAGAAAAATCCATAAGACAGAGGCTTTAAGAAAAATCGTTATTGATATTCTAGAAGTAAAAAGTACCGAAAAGGAAAAAGGTAGGACTCTACAAAAAGACGTGAGATCCCATCAAAAACATCCTGTAAAAATATTCCAAGTCTCGCAGCTCAGGTTTTCTACCGCAAAAAGTTGTGAGATGCATGTAATACCAAGTCGATTAATTTATTTAGTCCTTGCTTAATGGACCTTCTGTATAAAGTTATTACGTAAGTTATTATCGTATCAATATTAAAAATTCTTAACGTGTTAAATAAATAGATCGACTTGGCCAGGAGCATTATGTATATATGTATTGTACAATATATTATGTTTTCATGCGATGACCAAGTCGATCCATTTATTTAACACGTTAAGAATTTTTAATATTGATATGATAATCACTTACGTAATAACTTTATACAGAAGGTCCATTAAGCAAGGACTAAATAAATTAATCGACTTGGTATTACATGCATCTCACAACTTTTTGCGGTAGAAAACCTGAGCTGCGAGACTTGGAATATTTTTACAGGATGTTTTTGATGGGATTTTAAGATTTCCGGAAATATCTAACTTGTTTTTAACCCGCTACGAAATCAATCAAAGAGTTGAAATAGAAGGAGTTGGGAATAAATTACTGTCCACTTCCCTCCATGGGAGAGCAAGTTAAAAATCTAGCAAGTCTTATCGAATATTTAATTTATATTCTGGAGTTGCTTACAACTCCTTAATCTACGTTATCTGCACCCGCATTGAAGAGCTTGGGCGTAAGTTTAAACTACATTCAAACTTTTCTTGAAACCTCTTTTGCTTTAGAAACATTGTTTTGTTTGTTTAGACTCCACGCTTTCTTTAGTTTGCACCTTTTCTGAAAGAAACTCGGAGTTGCAGTGCTTTGCTATCTTTTTATCGGTTAATTTACTTCGTTGTAGCTAAGATTTACTTTTATATCCATTTATTACGATATTAGGATGCAGTGCTGAAACAAAAATATTTATTCAGTAACTATAAGGAATTAAATTTTTGACAAGAGGGATTTTGGGCGCTATTTAAGGTTGAAATGCTTGTGAAAGGAGATTCCAAGACATCCATTATAAAATATATACAAAATGAAATCACATAGTTATATATAATCTACATAGATGTTGGTATTTATGAAAAAAATAAACTGATTGGCATTAGCAGTGCTACCTGAGGGCTAGTCTGGGGATATAATTACCAACTAAGATAATACGACTAGTTGAGTTTTATTTTTCCAATTTATTGTTTGGGTATAATAGAATATAGTGTAATAACAGCTGTATAAAGAAAAAGAGACCGCGGGTTAGATCCCCACACCGAGACAAAATATGTTTTTGAGATCTAAAAGTCTCCTGTATTTCCTGATATCGCCTCGGTAGCGCATTTGTACTATGGTATGAATTCAAAGCTAAAGTCTCGGGTTCGAGTCCCGAGACGGTCAAAGAGAAAATGGATTTTCCTATTCATTATCAGCCCGGAGTCAGGAATTACTACAAGATATTGCGATAGGCTCGCCCCCTATCACATCGGGGACGGAAAATATAAGGGGAAACATGAGTGTCCTGGTTACTGATATGTGGCTGTTTGGTTTATTTGTTAATAATTATTATCTGTTTATTATTTGTCTATCACAATACTTAACTAAGTAACTTGCTAATGGTTTCTTAGATTTACAATTATTTAAAAAATGTAAAATGAAAAATGAATGAATGTAACATGTATATTTATTTAAAAAATGTAAAAATTAAACCAAATCCGCGATAAAATCCGTAAATAATAGTTTTATTTCAATAAGTAACTTGCTAGTTTGCAAAATTTGTCCAATTAAAAAAGCTATGTGCTGTAATTCCGAGAATCTTTCACAAAAAATACAAAGCAAAGAAACTGTTAAAACAAATAAAATAACGTTTCTAAAGCCGAGTTTCTTGATGAAGTTGAAAAGTAATTTACACTTACACTGAAGCTGTTTACAAATGTATTTGCAACTGCAGATAATAGAGATTTTACAACCTTAAAGTTTATATTAAATACCGGATAAAATGAAATGTACTTTATATCTTTTATTTTCTAGGGTTGGATTATTTTTATTATTAATATTGATTTCTTTGTTTTGCTTTTGTATTTGTACCAACAATAAACTTTTCTTTCTTTCTTTCTTTCTTTTCTTTTACTTTTTTCGAATTCTAATAAATAAACCAAAGTTACAAAATGAAATGTTATTGCTTTATTCATCATACACATACATACGTACATCAACTCACGCCTTGTTCCCAGAAGGGGTAGGCAGAGGTGCCAGGGCACCCACATTTCGCCTTGCATGCTCCGTCCCACAATGTGATAGGTGGCGAGCCTATCGCCATATCGGGCACAAATTCCTGATTCTGGGCTGATACTGAATAGAAAAATCCAATATCACTTTGCCCAACCCGGGATTCGAACCCGAGACCTCAGCTTTGTAACCGTACCGTAGTACAACTACGCCACCGAGGCAGTCAGGCAGTTCATCATACACACATATACAAAAACTCACGCCTTTTTCCCAGAAAGGGCAGGCAGAGGCGCCAGGACAACCACCTTTCGCCTTATATGCGCCTTGTAACCGGATCCTAGTACAACTACGCCACCGAGGCAGTCATTTTTTATTTTGGTTTATTGAGCTATAGTCCTCACTTTGTCGGAGTATTATAAAGAAAAAAAAAACAAATAAAGAAAAATGTAACCTCCGTAGTAGAGAGTACATCTTTAGTCTCATCTTAGTCTCATCTTTAGTCTCATTTTAGTCTGATCTTTAGTTGATACGACTATTCATGAACAATAGCAAAACCTACTCTGAACTACAAAACAATGCTTGGCATTCCACTGCGCTCGCCATCCTGAGACGTAAGGTGTTAAGTCTCAATATATTAATTACTCTGGCTACAATGTCCTTTAATCCAGAACACAACAATGCATTGATAGTGGTGTTTGGGGGGAGAAACAGACATTACGGTGGAACCCACTCAGGCGGCCTCTCACATTTTGTGCAAATATGAAGAGATAAATAAATGAAGTGCTATCTGCGTAGTAGTTAAAGACTAAATTATTAATTTTTACAACCAAAGCATCTTTGAAACCGCAAACTTGATTAATCTTAAGGATTAGCATACAAAGAGGATCGTATGATGAATCCTTCTTACATGGCTTCGATAATCTTACTAACTGAGAGATGCGAGAGAAAGGTTTTCCTTCATGTCTGTATTCTGTAATATATGATTTTATGTAAAGCTATAGATATGTTTTTTTCTTCTTTTTTTTGTTTAACCTATTTCATTCCACTGCTGGGCAAAAGTCTCCCCATGTCTCTCCACAATTCGCACTCCAAGGAAACCTCAGGTCACATGGGCTCGAAAGCATCCAGATCGTCTCTCCAGCGTTTATTAGGTCTGCTGCGGCGTCGTCCAAATTCATTGGGTGACAATATTTGCCCAGTCACAAGGCTTGAATTTACTTTTGGCTGTTGAGTATAACATACATACAAAATCTCACGCCTTTTTTCCAGAAGGGGTGGGCAGAGGTGTTAGTCCAACGGTTTGGCACTTTCTGACACCAGAGTGATAATTAGTAGATTATAATATCGATTTACGTATTAACCCAATATCGATTTACGTAAATAAGTTTAGGTACCTTGATAAATAAAAAGCCCATTTTATTACGAAATTTATATTAGTATCGGTGCGAAAATGTTTGTGCCTCGATGAAACCTACTGTGATGTGTAGAGAAAAATATATATTTTCAATAAATGTAAACATAATTGACTACCACTCTCAATCATACTGTCGATTGTAGAGGAGGCCCGTGCCCTGCAGTGGGACGTATATGGGCTGATACAGAAACATAATTACGACCCGCGCCCGGAGTTTTTGGAAAAATGAACTTGGAGTCCAATAAAATATTTTTTGTCCTCGGCTCTGTGAAGAAAATGTAAATGTGATTATAATTACTTTATTTTATTTTATAAAAATATGTCGCCCGGGATAAATCAGGAAAACATTTAAGGACAACCGTAAAAAATCGGTTTCGGGATCAACGATATTTTTTATCGATACTATGAATGGACATTCTCCTTTGCAATCATTGAGGTATTATACTAGAGCGGACATCGAGAACAAAATCTCTGCGTATGGTGCGTGCACACGAGTACACATTGAAGCGAGAGGGAAGATATGTTACTTCGTAGGCGTGACAGAGACAGATATAGAATGTACCCATCATTTTGTTACAAACATTTTGTTTGCAGTGTCCCCTCTAGTATATTATCTCAATGTTTGCAATTTAATTTTTTCCCATTAAAAGAGGGTAGTTTGTAAAATAGTGTTTTTGCTAGGTTGTCAAATTTAGTCTCATAAACGCTTTCAAACGTGTGACATTGTTATCCATACAAGAAATTTTGTTTTGTATTTTTTGTTAACAAGTGTTTATTGCTACTATAATTAACTAGGTCGGATCTTGTGGAGCGATAGTCCGGTAAGTTAATTAGTCATTCGTATTATATTGCATGATGGGTGATTATGTTTTATTATAGTCTCTTGTCAGTAATGCTATTAAAAATCGCCGCAATTTACAGTCTCATAATTTTGTCTGAACAAAAGCTGTGTTAGAGTGTAGAGATCACTACTCACTACACCTTGTTTATGATCCTGTTATCATAACAGGCAATTATTCTTTATATGAATTACTACGTAATAATATCCTTTAATTATTCCAATTTGGTTCAGTTTGATTACATCGTTCCGGCAAAAGAGTAAACACTATAACTGACGGTAACTGTTTTAATGAACATTCAATAATTTTCACTGGTGATAGATCTCTCATATGTGAGAGGCTATCTGAGTGGGTACCATCGCAATGTCTATTTCTCCCGCCAAACAGCAGTGTAAATGTTATGTTGTGTTTCGGTTTGAAGGATATTGTAGTCATATTAACTACTGGACATATTGAGACTTAACATCTAATGTCTCAGGATGGCGAGCGCAGTGGAGTACCAAGCATTGCATGTAATTCAACGTGTTGTTTGGTTTTTCTACTGTCCATGAGGTGTCTTATCGCTTACCACGAGGTGGACGGTATGTTCGCTTGCCATTATTACAATTTAAAAAAAATGGACCATAGATACATTGCCGGCTTTTCAAAATGTACGGATTAAGGACATGAGACACGATGGGTGTGGAATCGGATATTTTGCCACCGGCAATTTTCTCTCTTTGAGCGACACAGAACTAAAATCTTTGGTTCACATTTTTTTGCCGTTTTATATGATACGTGTAGTTGTGGTATAGTGGACAGACACCTTAAATCCATAAAATCTACCTCAAATTAACTCACTTTTTTTGCCTTTTTGTATGATACAGTGTAGTTGTTTCTGAGCCGCACCGTCAGGCTGTGGAATTGTTTGCCGGCGCACGTGTTCCCTCCTTCCTACAATCCTGGATCCTTCCGCCGTGGTGTGAAGAGGCACCTAAGCAGGCCGGCATAATTGTTTCCATTGGCATGGGACTACCGTCTGATGCCAATGGATACTCTGCCTGGGCGGCATTGGCACTTTCCATCAGGTGCAATGCCGCCACTATGCCAGGCCATTAAAAAAAAAAGTTGTGGTATAGTGGACAGATACATTAAATCCCAAATATTCAAATTCTACCCCAAATTAACACAGATGTTTCTACGATCTTGACAATTGTTATTATGCATACAATTGCTGTGTTTTACAAGACGATCATATTAAGATAATAATATGACAGGATAATTTAAAAATTTTCAAACAAAATGCTGATCAAAATACTAATTCAGCGCTTTTTTATTCGTAACTAAAAATATATTTATATAAGCGTGTTTTGCACTGTACAAAGATACAATATATGATACATGATAATAATTGCTCTTGCAGTAATTTTTACAAGTAACCATGGGATCAATATTTTAATATGAGAAAGAAAGGACGTCTAAGATTTAAATATAATTTTGTTTCATGTTCCGTAAGCCCCACTTACTTTTTTAATATAATAAATGTGAAATATTATAAGTCTTTTGTATAAATAAACAAAAACTTCAAAGAATGCGAATTAAATATGGCCCACAGATACAATAATATCTTGCATTGGCTAAATATATTTTATTACATTGTGTTTGTAGATTTCTCATGAATATATTTATTTTCTTGTATTATAGGGGACAAACAAGCCTGATGGTAAGTTATCACCGCCGCCCATCAACATCTGCAACGCCGCAGGACATTGATATGCGTTGCCGGTCGTGAAAGTGGGAATACGTTCGTTTTTGCTTTATGTTGAAACGAAATAATATAAATAATGCTATTACTTATTGATTTCATTGCGAATTTGGTTTGATTTTTAGTTGTTTTTACTTTACGACAGCTTGGTATAACTGGGTCTAATTGGTGGAAACCTATGCTGTACTTTTTTTTTTAGTAGCATACAGAGTACACGTTTCTCAAAGATTGGATCTAATTTTTTTTCTTTATATTTTTGGATGTCAAGCTTGCATGGAGTATAATCGTTCCTTGTTTTCTGCAATATCTTAATTTTCCAGTATTCTTACTTGATTCTGGCTATAAATAATTAAAAATTTAAAACAAAAAAAAAACTTTTTGGCTTTATTTTCTTGAAGACTAAGAAAAAATATGCCATAATGGTTGATTAAACTTATATCGTCTGACCTAGCCAAGTAATGACCGAAGATTATGGAAAATGTTGTAAATTTGTATGCGAATTTCATATCAACATACATTTGACTAATAAGGCATTAATAAGTTGTTTTTGAGAAACTGCCTCATTCGGAGACATTTAATGTCAATTTAATACGTTGTTTAATGAAACAAAAAAAGCCAAGTTCTTACTCTGTATAAATAAATTTACTTTTGTAACGAGACAAAAATTACTAACTACAATTATACAGTATACTTTAATACAAATTAATATTTAATGACAAACCTGTAAACTTCTGGTTCATTTGTCCCACTGTGGGGATCGAACCCGCGACCTCTGTTTTCACAGCCGGTGTCTAACCAACTGCACCACTGAGGCTGTCAAGATAACACGGATTTTAGGGAAAATGTCTATAGTAAAGGCAGTTAGTCCTTTTTGGTCGGTGGGAAGAAGCAGAAATGGAGTAAAGCAGTTTTTTTTACATTTAGATAGGGAAAAAGAAAAAAATGCTACAATATTTAAATAAGTATACACTGTACTAAATTTAAAATAAACATACACATATTATATATACAACATAATATATATATATATATATATATACATACATACATAGATTCTCCCTATCAAGACAATTTTACTTACTTATTACGGACTAGTAGACGCGACTACCAACATGTTCACGGTGGTCGCGGGTTCGTATCCAGAGGTGCGCCCTGCCTCTGACTTTTCAGAGTTATGTGTGTATTGATAGTCAATCACCACGCACGTGAACGGTGAAGGAAAACATCGTGAGGAAACCTGCATACCATAGCGATTTACAAAATTTCTATGGTATGTAAATCCGCCAACCCGCACTAGGCCAGCGTGGTGGACAATATGGCCTAACCACTCTCAATCGTACTGTCGATTGTAGAGGAGGCCCGTGCCCTGCAGTGGGACGTATATGAGCTGATACAGATTACTTATTCCTTTCAGTTACAAATTACCATAACATGATACATAAAGAACCTCAGATATTTTAAGATTTACATCAAGCCACGTAATTTATTCGACGATCTAGATTATGTCAAGATGATAGGTAAAAATTACAAAAATAGAATCGTCGGGTTTTTTTTTATTAGTGTCTGTAGGCGCTAAAGATACCATCTAGCTTCGTTTTCGGTACCAGTCTGGGGGCTACTCTATGATCAGAGACGAATTTCGATTGCTCGAACGTCATAGGTAAAAGATCACTAATATGCCTAGATGCTCCACAAAATGTTGGAATCCTCTATCGCACATCGTAACCATAGACTAAGTTCGGAGAAAATGATAAGTATAATAGAGAATAGTATTGGTTTTTAATGTAAAACTTATATCTTCCTTATTTCGACAGCCTCCGTGGCGCAGTTGGTTAGACGCCGCCTGTGAAACGACAGGCCGCGGGTTTGATCCCGGCACCGAGAGAAATGTTTGTGCGGCCCACAAATATTTCTTTCGGGTCTGGGTATTTGTGAGACCGAAAAGTCTCTCGTAGTTCCTGATACCCACGACACAAGACTCGATCTTAGTGTGGGGTCAGGACTATGTATATGACTGTTGGATGTTATTTATTTATTTATTTTATAACTACATCCGAACATTAGAAGTTCGTGTTCGATCATAGAGTAAGCCCCCTGGATATACCCGGTATATCGTCATCTACTAACAGCCGCTGCCAATAAACAATCCCAATCCAACATTTGCCGTTTAAGATTGACAGCTCAATCTTTTTTCTGATACTATATTGCCAATAATCAATCAATCTCAATAGTGAAAAAACTATGGCAACATGGTAAATGACAAATCGAAAAGTAAAAAACAATCCAGATTGACTTCAATCAATTTTTTTCGATTGATTATTGGCATCGGCCGTTAAACTGTTAAGTTTAATTTAGAAGGCTATCTACTTTACTGTACTATACCAGCCCGTATCCGACCCACTGCAGGGCACGGGCCTCCTCTACAATCGAAAGTACTATTGTGAGGAGTCAGACCATATAGACCACCACGCTAGCCCAGTGCGGGTTAGCAGTCTTTACACACCATATAAATGTTACAAATCGCTATGATATGCAGGTCTCACGATATTTTCTTTCACTGTTATAATGTGGTGATTGACTAGCAATACGCACATGATTCCGAAAAGTCAAGTGCCCTGTGATTTAAACCCGCGACCACGTGAACATATTGAACCGCGTCTGGTCCGTTACCAATAAGACACTAAATACGAAGGCTCCCCAAAAAACCAAAATTATATCAGCACGCCCACTTAAAAAAAAATACTGGGTCTATTTATTCCCTTTGATATTTATACTTAAAAATGTAATGAGCATATTTTTAATTTTCAATTTCGCCGTTTTCCTCTTTCTTTGAAATCTCTGTATTTATTAAAAGTTCATTAATCTGGTTTACATTAATTTTATCATTTCGGTGTATTAGAAAAACAATTGCAAGATAGTTAGTTACATTGAACTGAGAGTTACTCGAAATCACCATAACAAGGATTTTTATAGTGACGTCACAAATGTTAGCACATATAAGGCAGAATGTATGACCCTGGCAAACATTTATCACACAATACGCTACAACTGTTACCCAACGTTCAGTCATATAAACAGATCTTATTTTACATAAAATTAAATTATTACTTGTATTTAAATATAATTTTAGAACATTGCAATAGATTAATTAAAAATATATTTTTAGAAAAAATATCATTAAATTGAAATAAAATTTATTAACTTAAATTTAAAAATGGAAGTGAATTTCTCCGAAAAAGTTGTGCTAATTACGGGAGCGAGCGCGGGCATCGGAGAGGCCATTGCCATATGTTTTGCCAAGTGTGGAGCTAAAGTTGCCATTGTTGGCAGAAACGAGCAGAACCTTCAGAAAGTTGCCAACCGATGCCAGGAGGAGAAAGGGATAAAATCGCTGGCCATTATTGCCGATTTGGCTAAAGAAGGAGCGGGCGAGGAGATTGTTAAGAATACCTTGGATTGCTTTGGGAAGTAAGTATTATTTATTTATTTGTATTCATAGATTCCAAATAAATAAACACATCTTTATCTCACGAAATCGAGAACTAAGCAGGGACTATTCTGTACCAACAGCCGCGATGATTAAATTTGCCCTGTTTGCTTCTTCTGCGTACTGAAATACATCTGTTCATGACTTTCTATCGTTCATGGTAATTTTAAACTATGAATCCTGCTGTATTAATGTTTCATCAGACACTGATTTCCTTTGTAATTTAGTAATAGTCTACAAGTGTTTATTAGCAGGCTTGATATATCATTAAAAATATTTAGTATTTACTGGTGATCAGTCTCTCATAATATGTGAGAGGTTGCCTAGGTAGGTAACCCCGTAGTGTCTATTTCTCCCGCCAAACAGTAGTGTGAATACACTGTTGTGTTCCGGTTTGAAGGATATTGTAGCCAGAGTAACTACTGGACCTATTGAGACGTATCATGACTCAGGATGGTTAGCGTAGTGAAATGATAAGCATTGCTTTGTAATTTATGGTGTTGTTTGGTTTTACTATCCATGAGCGGTTGTATCGCTTACCACCATCTCGCCATTCATAGCAATAAAACAAAATCACATTTACTTAAATTCCTTTGACATATTTAGCTTAAGTCAACTAGTTCCTTAGTATGACATCCTCTAGTGGGATATTAAGTGCAATAGTTAATCATAGCTTGACTGTCCCAGTTGCAGAGAAAACTCCAATAGCTTCTGTTGTATTTATGAGGGTTATTTCCACAAGAAATAATTGCGGTGATGTTGTCTAAAGCTTGTGCTGGAATGCGACCGTAGGGAAATGAAGAAACACCAGGCTAAGCTGTTTTGTCTTAGTGTTGCATAAGGCTTGTCATACAGTTTCAGTCTTCGAAAATCTGATATAAATGCGAATATATCTTTTCATTATATTATTTATTTGGTTATTAATTTATTATAAATTCATTATATTAGTTAGCTACATCATTTATTTATTACTTCTTGTGGGTTGACGTCATCTTTAACATTCCTAAAGACAAAGTTACAATACTGGATTTTCTTATAAAACGATATTTAAAGTATAATTATTAATTTGTCGATTCCTTACTACATTCATTATTAATTTTTCACTAATATTTGACTGTTTCCATCTGCGAACTTAATACGCAATTTTGCTAGAACTCCGATGATGTCCGTACTCATAAATCGCTATCTCTTTAATATTAAAAGCAAACTATTCCTGTTCTTCCGATAAGCTTGTGTATGTACTTCACTTTTGTTGCCACACTCACACTACGCTCGGCGTTCGCGCAAGGGTTGTTAACTCTGGCTTATGCGAAAACACGTATCGTGTTAATAGCACTCGTACCGTTTGATTGCATTTTTAAAATAAAATATATAAAACACAATAATACAATAAATAAATTTTAATTTTATTTATGTACTCGCTGAGAATGTGTATGTCATTATTCAAAGTTTTTTTTTTATTGTTTTTGTATAATATATGTTTTTTGTAATAAAATTTATATTCAATTATTATAATCTGGTGTTTTATATACAAGTGTAATAACTTTTATTCATTTGCTCCATCTTTGCACAAAACATCTCACTATTGGCGTGCCCGAAGCGGGTGACACTCGCGCGCGCAGTGGTCTCGACTGGTTTGAAATATCGTGTCGGTGAACGCTGTCAATGTGTGCGATGATTAAGCGCGCTTTGTATGGAGCTTGACTTCTGTTAGTTTAGTATTCTGTGTCTACATCAAGGCTTTACTACTTTATTCAATTAGTAACCACTTTGCCCTCCCATAAACCATATATTAAGTAATGGCCTAAACAAAGGATGAACCCATATTTTACCGAACTTCGTGTTCTGAGTAATCAGATCGGGACACCACAAATCTAATCTCAGCCTATTACGTTCGTCCGATGAATCGTAAAACTTAGATATATGATGGTTGGTCAACCGATAAATGTTGTACCAGATCCATTGCTGTGTTTGTGAAACATAAAGCAAATAGTAACTAAATTACAGGAGATTGGTTTGATCGTAAAAGGAAACTGAAGTAACATATTTGCTGTTGCTTTTCACTCGGGTGGTAGGAATCACGAAGATCCTACATCCATCGATCTGTCAATTAAACCTAAAAGAGAAAGAAACAAAGAAAAATAAGTGTACGAGCCACAAACCTTAGAAATATGAGTAATAAAAAATGCTACAGTCACTTTAAATAAAGTTAGAACATAAAACAAGGCTTGAAATAAATAAGACGACTGCCTCAGTGGCGTAGTTTTACTAAAGTACGGTAAGAAAGCTGAGATATCGGGTTCGCATTCCATGCTGGGCAAAGTTATATTGGATTTTTCTATTCAGTATCACCGCAAAGTCAGGAATTTGTGCCCGATATGGCGATAGGCTCGCCACCTATCACATCGTGGTTCGAAACATATAAATCGAAATGTGGATATCCTGGCATCTCTGCCTACCCCTTCTGGGAAAAAGGCGTGAGTTTATGTATGTATGTAAAATGAATAATTTTAGTAATACTATACAAAAAAGAAAAATAATCTAAGCCAAACAAAAAACAAACAAGATAATAAAATATATGATTCTTAAAGGTAATATGTATTAAATCAATTGTTTATTAATCGAATTGCCAGCAAGAAATATAACTGAACAATTCCAACTATCACTTGCTTTCTATGCTGTTACATTTCATATAATCTATTACAAAGCTATCGCCAGAGCTATGACGTCTTTGTATATCTAAGATCTGAAGGCTTTGTTAAACGTTGAGCATAACTGCTCGTTATGTATCGGACATTTCTATTTATAACATTCTAGATTCTTAGATAAAGCCCTTGGTACACAACACTTCTCAAATCTCCCTATTAACCAATTTTCATATAAAATTAAACATATATTCAATTTCTCAGTTTCTACCAACATTTTCTTTCACACTCTGTAAATCTCTAGAAGCAATTGCCAATAACAGCATTTTCGACCAAATCTGACCTAGCGACCTCCAAAACAAGAGCACATTCATGCCTGAAAAATATAAAAAAAAGATATTTCCCGACAAATCTGATACGGTGACCTTTAAACAAACTAGTGCATTCCCACCTTAAGAATATAAAAAAGATCTTTAACTAAACACCGTGTTTGTATGAATTCTATTACCACAGCATTGTAACTATTTTACCACAGCATTCAATTTTATGAATATATTTTCAGAGTAGACGTGCTGGTCAACAATGCAGGTATCGGAGTCTGGGGCACTATACAGAATACAGATATGAAGGAATATGACAGAGTATTCAACGTGAATCTTCGAGCTATTTACGATCTCACTAGACTTTGTACACCAGCACTCATCGAGTCTAAAGGAAATATCATTAACATATCAAGCATTGCTGGAAACACCGTATTTACAGGCAATTTACAATATTCCATGACTAAGGTGAGTGATAAAATAGTTTTAATAATTGTAACTATTGGTGTATGTAAGCTAGTCTCACAAATCGCTAACAAATCAAAGCAATGTTATGATTATCCCTATTCTGGATATTGTATTAACTTATTCATTCTTTTTATACTCGCAAACTCTTTAATGGTGGTAGGTCTCTCATATGAGAGAGGCCGCCTGGGTGGGTACCACCGCATTGTCTATTTCTCACGTCAAATAGCAGTGTAGAAGCAAGGTTGTGTTTCGGATTGAAGTACATTGTAGCCAGAGTAACTACTGGACATATTGAGACTTAACACCCTATGTCTCAGTATGGCGAGCGCAGTGGAATGCCAAGCATTATTTTGTGATTAGAGGTGTTGTTTGATTCTGCTACTGTTGATAAGCTATCGTATAGCTTACCATCAGGCGAATGACATGCTCGTCTCGCCATTCATAGGAATATAAAATAAAAAAAGAACTCATTAAATGGGAAAATCATTGAAAACGTAAGGCACATTAGCCTTGATTCAGCAAGGCACCAGCTAATAACATGCGTTTTATCTGTAGTGTTCCGAAGACCTTGCCAGCTTTAAAAGACGAGAGTTGAAGTCATGGGTGAAAGTAAGAGGATAGCATTTGCCTGAATGAAAGTCATTATTTTATACCGGTTTTATTTTTTCAGGCTGCTCTCAATCACTTTACACGGTTGGTTGCTTTGGAGCTTGCACCTAAAGGCGTCCGATGTAATGCAATTCTTCCTGGAGCTACTGTAAGTTCTGTGTTTTTTTTTCTCTAAAACAATAATGTACGCCATTTAATTTTAAAAAAACGCTATGGTAAGCAAGGGCTAAAATTATTAATTTAGCAAAACTATGGATTTATCATCCACACGATGATATATAAAAAATCACAAATCGCGTTTCTTTGCGAAGTTTCATATGCATTGTGTTTGTAGTAACTGAAACTACCACCCGGCTTCGTTTTCAGTCGCATTCTTGATGTACCCTTTATATGTATGTAAATACAATTAGGTCTCACGTTACAAATATATAGCGGTAGCAAGTATGGACTAGGAATGTAAGATCCTGGTTTCTCCTGTCAGGGTACGAAAACAGATTATTAACAGGCAACGCCTTTACAAACAAAAAACGAGTAGCCTAGAAACTTATGCCCAACTTAGCAATAAGCAGATCACATCTTGTGATGGAAATAAGTTCAGCAAACCGTTAATGCCATTAGTGTCACCTCTGCCTACCTATTGGGCGACATAAGCGTGAGATTATCTGTGTATATACATAAATGAATTCATGAAATAGGTTCAGTGACGGCCACCGTGGCGCAGTTGTACTATGGTATACTTGCAAAGCTGTCTCGGATACGAATCCCGGGTTGTGTAAAGTGATATGGGCATTTTCTATTCATTATCAGCCTGGAGTCATGAATTCGTACCCAATATGGCGATAGGCTCGTGACCTATCACACCCTGGGATGGAAATACTAGGCGAAACGTGAGCTTCCTGGTTGCACCTCTGCCTACCCCTTCTGGGAACAAAGTGTGAGTTTATGTATTTATTCATTAATCCTTTCAGTTCACCAGTTTCTTCGAAAGGATGACCGGGAAACCTCAATTATCTGAGAAGACCTACAAGAAGTTCGTCAGCAAGATCCCTTTAGGAGAGTTCTGCAAAGGCGAAGACATTGCGAAGATGGTCATTTTCGTTGCGAGTGATAATGCTAGGCTCGTCACAGGCTGTTGTATCGAGGTCGACGGAGGCCTCATGCTTACTGGAATAAATTGATTGGATTTGGATTTTTATTTGGTTTTATTTATTGATCAATTATCGTTCTTTTTTTATTGATATTCACGTTGGAACTTTATTTTTCTAAGCACTTTTTAAGTTAAGTAATTAGTGATTAATTGTAGAAACTCCAGTCCATTTTGTATGTTTCAAGATCTACCAATATTTCGCAAGGAGTTTTTCATTACTGCTTAGATTTGACTAAAATAGAATAGGCAATTGTATAAGGCAAAGCTATTGAATGTCTATGACAGTGATTCTCAACCTTTTTTTGTTGCGGCACATATTTAATGATTTCAAAATTTGGTGGCACACATTTAACGATTTCAAAATTTGGCGGCACACAAAGAAAGATAAAAGTTATTTACTTACTACAACACACTGCATAAATAGTTTATGCCAAAATATTTAAATATACAAAATAAACTAATATATACTACAATAATAACTAAACGTTTATTAAGGGATTAATTACAAGCTAATAATAAAAATATTTTTAATGCGAAATTTGAGCTTGATTTTTTTTTTGATAATTTGATTTATATTTGGTCGTAAAAATGACAATGCTACTCTCATATCGTAAAGAAAAGGTGCAGTAACTACTATGCAACACCTTGTGAATCCCAACTATCACTAAAACAACACGTTTTGTACGCAGAAGTGGCAAGTGTGCGCCGACTTGAGACATATTCCTATTGCTATGCACGCCGCTTCATCATAATTTGGCACTAGGAAAAAACGCGTTGCAAAGCAAACAATAAAATAATTAACTTTTATGTGGATTTAAATATATATTCATGTAAAAAAAAAAATCTTTCTAAATGATATATTTTAATAATAATAACATTATTATATATTTGCAAAATTTGGCGGCACACTTTTGAAATTTGGCGGCACACAAAAGTGCCGCGGCACAGTGGTTGAGAATCACTGGTCTATGATATAAAATCCCAGGAAACAAAATAGAATTGTCACTTTTGAAATACAAAACTTACTTTACACCAGTTGTCTGCAACACAATAATAAGTAACAAGAAGTATCAAGCCGTCACAATCAAGTCGAATGGCGCAAACCAGTCTTGATCAAACTGCCCTAGATATTCCAGACAACCTCTACTATTCATACAACTAGACACTTTAAGATACTATCAAAGAGTTGGAATGTTGTAAATTCATCACTTTAAAATGTCCTTCAGACATCCATAACATGTCGAGACGCCACGTAGTGAGGCAAACTTGCTCATACTCGGTATAAAGTTAGCAGCTAATGAAAATTTGGGAACGGTAAACAACATATCTCTTACTTATTACACCGTTAAAACTTTGCTGTTTGGTTTAAGGTGACATTTCATTCTAAACGGAAGAAAAATAGTAGGTCACTGAAGTTTGTTTTGACCACAATAATAATGGGTAAATTGATTTATTAGAAAATGTAGTGTAGGTGTCTCGTCTTTAGAATGCACGCTCGTTGTAAATCTAGTGATTTTTGCTTTCTTTCTTCCCTTTCCTATCAATTTTTAAAGGCTACAAAATTATCTGCGAAAAAAATCAAGCATTATTGGCAATTTTTTTATGACATTGATGCGGCAAGAACTATGCATTTGATGGTAAGTGCGGTGCAGTCCACATAGAATATTATCCTGTCGACATTATTATGCCGGCCTCTTTAAAATCAGAGAACGAGCTGAACCTGTATAGTGAAGCCCCTGCAAGCAACATATACGAAGAATTTCTCTCAAAAATGTTCGTGAATGCTGTGAAAAATTGATCATCATAAATGTCAAGATATTTCTAAAGTTAAAATATTCCCAAGATATTTTAATTTCAAAAAGCCTTTGTAGTACGCCGCGTTCCTATTTTACTGTCACGTTACTTTGAAAAGAAAAGGTAGACAGCTCAGATGAAAATATTTCATCTCAGAGCGTCTGAGGTAGTCTTTCTTAATTATTATCTTCTAAGGAGCACTTTTCCAACGAATTGACGTGAGACTATTAATTACGATGATGCTCAAGTTTTGTCAGCTTGTATACTTCAGATTGTTGGACACTGGTTCAATCATTTTTTTTTCTATAATGGCACTACAAAGTGATCACATTGCACCTGATGGTAAATGTGGAACATTCCAGAACATTACCCACCGACGCAAAACAGCTATCTCACGCCAATCGATAGAGTAATCTAGGCCTAATTGTATCCACATAAATACAGAATAAATCAGCAATGCGACAAACATGTTGAGACTTAACATCTCAAGTCGCAGGATCGCGATCACAGTGGAATAATAATAATTAATAACGCCCAACAGTCACATACATAGTCCGGACCCTACAGTAAGATCGAATCTTGTGTCGTAGGTATCTGGAACTACGAGACTTTTCGGTCTCACAAACACCCAGACCCGAAAGAAATATTTGTGGGCCACAAAAACATTTCTCTCGGTGCGGGGATCGAACCCGCGGCCTCTCGTTTCACAGGCGGCGTCTAACCGAATGAATGAATGAATGTCAAGCATTACTTTGTAATTCATGGTTTTGTTTTGTTTGATGGTATCGCTTACAATCAGGCGATCGATATGCGTGTCACGCCATACATTACAATAAAAAAAAAACATAAGTCACTATGAAGGTACAGGTAATTTCGAGTTAGCTTTTCCAGCTTGGCGAACAGCTTATGTTAGTTTGACTCAACAGCTTGTAACGTTACATTAACCTAACCACATTTTGTATGAGTCACCATTGAGGGTCCTAACCTATGCTAGTAATTTTGAATTAGCTTTTCCAGCTTGGCGAACAGCTTATGTTAGTTTGACTCAACAGCTTGTAACGTTACATTAACCTAACCACATTTTGTATGAGTCACCATTGAGGGTCCTAACCTATGTTAGTATTATAATTTTGAATTAGCTTTTCCAGCTTGGAGAACAGCTTATGTTAGTTTGACTCAACAGCTTGTAACTTACATTAACCTAACCACATTTTGTATGAGTCACCATTGAGGGTCCTAACCTATGTTAGTAATTTTGAATTAGCTTTTCCAGCTTGGAGAACAGCTTATGTTAGTTTAACTCAACAGCTTGTAACTTACATTAACCTTACCACATTTTGTATGAGTCACCATTGAGGGTCCTAACCTATGTTAGTATTATAATTTTGAATTAGCTTTTCCAGCTTGGCGAACAGCTTATGTTAGTTTGACTCAACAGCTTGTAACGTTACATTAACCTAACCACATTTTGTATGAGTCACCATTGAGGGTCCTAACCTATGTTAGTAATTTTGAATTAGCTTTTCCAGCTTGGCGAACAGCTTATGTTAGTTTGACTCAACAGCTTGTAACGTTACATTAACCTAACCACATTTTGTATGAGTCACCATTGAGGGTCCTAACCTATGTTAGTAATTTCGTATTAGCTTTTCCAGCATGGCGAACAGCTTATGTTAGTTTGACTCAACAGCATGTAACGTTACATTAACCTAACCACATTTTGTATGAGTCACCATTGAGGGTCCTAACCTATGTTAGTAATTTTGAATTAGCTTTTCCAGCTTGGAGAACAGCTTATGTTAGTTTGACTCAACAGCTTGTAACTTACATTAACCTAACCACATTTTGTATGAGTCACCATTGAGGGTCCTAACCTATGTTAGTAATTTTGAATTAGCTTTTCCAGCTTGGCGAACAGCTTATGTTAGTTTGACTCAACAGCTTGTAACTTACATTAACCTAACCACATTTTGTATGAGTCACCATTGAGGGTCCTAACCTATGTTAGTAATTTTGAATTAGCTTTTCCAGCTTGGCGAACAGCTTATGTTAGTTTGACTTAACAGCTTGTAACGTTACATTAACCTAACCACATTTTGTATGAGTCACCATTGAGGGTCCTAACCTATGTTAGTAATTTTGAATTAGCTTTTCCAGCTTGGCGAACAGCTTATGTTTGTTTGACTCTACAGCTTGTAACGTTACATTAACCTAACCACATTTTGTGAGAGTCTCCATTGCGGATCCTAACCTATGTTAGTAATTTTGAATTAGCTTTTCCAGCTTGGCGAACAGCTTATGTTAGTTTCACTCAACAGCTTGTAACGTTACATTAACCTAACCACATTTTGTATGAGTCACCATTGAGGGTCCTAACCTATGTTAGTAATTTTGAATTAGCTTTTCCAGCTTGGCGAACAGCTTATGTTAGTTTGACTCAACAGCTTGTAACGTTACATTAACCTAACCACATTTTGTATGAGTCACCATTGAGGGTCCTAACCTATGTTAGTAATTTTGAATTAGCTTTTCCAGCTTGGAGAACAGCTTATGTTAGTTTGACTCAACAGCTTGTAACTTACATTAACCTAACCACATTTTGTATGAGTCACCATTGAGGGTCCTAACCTATGTTAGTAATTTTGAATTAGCTTTTCCAGCTTGGCGAACAGCTTATGTTAGTTTGACTCAACAGCTTGTAACGTTACATTAACCTAACCACATTTTGTATGAGTCACCATTGAGGGTCCTTACCTATGTTAGTAATTTTGAATTAGCTTTTCCAGCTTGGCGAACAGCTTATGTTAGTTTGACTCAACAGCTTGTAACTTACATTAACCTAACCACATTTTGTATGAGTCACCATTGAGGGTCCTAACCTATGTTAGTAATTTTGAATTAGCTTTTCCAGCTTGGCGAACAGCTTATGTTAGTTTGACTCAACAGCTTGTAACGTTACATTAACCTAACCACATTTTGTATGAGTCACCATTGAGGGTCCTAACCTATGTTAGTAATTTTGAATTAGCTTTTCCAGCTTGGCGAACAGCTTATGTTAGTTTGACTCAACAGTTTGTAACTTACATTAACCTAACCACATTTTGTATGAGTCACCATTGAGGGTCCTAACCTATGTTAGTAATTTCGTATTAGCTTTTCCAGCATGGCGAACAGCTTATGTTAGTTTGACTCAACAGCTTGTAACGTTACATTAACCTAATCACATTTTGTATGAGTCACCATTGAGGGTCCTAACCTATGTTAGTAATTTTGAATTAGCTTTTCCAGCTTGGCGAACAGCTTATGTTAGTTTGACTTAACAGCTTGTAACGTTACATTAACCTAACCACATTTTGTATGAGTCACCATTGAGGGTCCTAACCTATGTTAGTAATTTTGAATTAGCTTTTCCAGCTTGGCGAACAGCTTATGTTTGTTTGACTCTACAGCTTGTAACGTTACATTAACCTAACCACTTTTTGTGAGAGTCTCCATTGCGGATCCTAACCTATGTTAGTAATTTTGAATTAGCTTTTCCAGCTTGGCGAACAGCTTATGTTAGTTTGACTCTACAGCTTGTAACGTTACATTAACCTAACCACATTTTGTATGAGTCACCATTGAGGGTCCTAACCTATGTTAGTAATTTTGAATTAGCTTTTCCAGCTTGGCGAACAGCTTATGTTAGTTTGACTCAACAGCTTGTAACGTTACATTAACCTAACCACATTTTGTATGAGTAACCATTGAGGGTCCTAACCTATGTTAGTAATTTTGAATTAGCTTTTTTAGCTTGGCGAATAACTAATACTACCCACCCATATTTTCTATTTTCAACCGACTTTAAAAAAGGTAGAGATTATTGTTGTATCTGTTTTTATGTTGGATCATTCAATATTAATGGTAATGAAACGTCAATTTTTATTTTTGTCTTAAAACGGCTTCGCTTCTTATTCGCAACTGGTAATATTATAGGTACAGTGGTGTGAAAAAGAATCTTAATTTAGCTTTTTTTCTCTAGCATTAATGCAAATGTATCTCCACATCGACCTGTTTGCTGGTGGTAGCGGTCTGCAACCAGCGACATCCTGCAATCTTAATTCTTCGGAGAAACCTATTTTCAGCAGGGTACCTTAGCTAAAGAGAAACGGATAGATAATGCGAGAGAGAGAGAGAGAAAGACAGAATTAAAATGGCCACCTTGCAAGTTCATCTTATCTTGTTTAATAGAATATGATGTTCTCATCCATATTTAAATATATATTTATTTTATTCATATGTATATGTATCTATTTTTTATGCATGTTGTATGAATGTGTTTTTTAGTTTATTTTATATCATTTTTATTACATATATTATGTATTTAGATATGTTATATATATTGTCCTTTGACATCACGTACACCTCACAATACCCCACAGTTGTCTCTATTTTATCCATCCTATGGTTGGTTGTCTGGAAGAGATCGCCTCGAGCGATAAGACCGCCATTGTACTCTTTTCTTGCTTGTTAAATTGTGTTAATGTTATTTCCTTTTATTTACTGGTGTACAATAAAACTTTAAATAAATAAAAATAAATAAATAATTCATTAGAAACGACTATTTTCAGGAGCCTGAATTATTTATCTCTACCTTATTTAAAAATAAATGTGGATCTATTGAAATGTTAAGAAAATAAAATTATTTAAGCTCCTACATTCTTTTATTAGCAAACACACTAATCTGTGTTTATTTGAAACATCAGGCGTGTGGAATTTAATTAATGATCTTATCCAGTATCCTACAATAGATATTAGTTATTACTTAATGTTGCGTGTATTATTTAGTTATAATAATGACTGTTAGGTGTATATATTAGTATAATGAAATACTTAGAATTAAAATACTTGATATTTAAAGATATTTGTTAGTCGATAGGCTAAGACTCGGCTGTAATATTATATGGCAAATTAAATCTTTTTTTAGGTCTGTTCGTAAAATTTCAAATTATTCTTTTCTATATGGAACTAGACACATTCAAACATTATACAGCCTCCATAACGCAGTCGTTTAGACGCCGCCTGTGAAACGAGAGGCCGCGGGTTCGATCCCCGCACCGAAATAAATGTTTGTGCGGTCCATAAATATTTCTTTCGGGTCTGGGTGTTTGTGAGACCGAAAGTATCTTGTAGTTTCTGATACCCACGATACAAGACTCGATCTTAGTGTGGGGTTAGGACTTAGGACTATGTATGTGTTGGGTGTTATTAATATGTTATTGGAACTAGGGTAGGTAAAAGGGTTTTCTCCTTAAATATCTCAAATAAAACATTGTCATAATTCTCACTCATTTTAATTCTCTATAATGTCCGAAGAAACATTGGCGTGTTCGCGCCCCGCTCTTATAAATACATTTTATACCGCTCTAAGATCACAACAAAGTTACATTTAATATTTACAATAAATAAACTTAAGTACTTTATTTACATACTAGTCTCATCACTGTACTAGGTAATGTTAGTTTGAGCCGATTTATACGTCTCATAAATTATAATGTGTAAATAAAATGCAATAAACAAGACAAGTTGATAAAATTATATTTAATTTTTAAATTAATTACATTTCTGATAAAACACACCGATACCAAGATATTGAATACCAGTGATCAAGCTTTACTTTATCCCAGGCGACAGATTTTTACAATTAAAAGTAATTATCATCACATTTTGTAATATTTTGTTCACAGAGTCGAAAGCAATATTTTTTATTAGAATTCAAGTAAATTTCTCCTAGAACTCCGGGCCTCGATCGCAATTATGTTCATATTTATATACCTATACAGTAAAGTAGGTTTCACCGAGGAACAAAAATCTTGACACCGATACTAAGTTTCAAAGTAAAATGGCCAATTTTAAATAAATTACACTAGAAGCAGGTTACACAAATAATTTCATTGTGCACTGCTTCTATGGTTTATATATTAACTACTAGAACGATTGTAAAGAACCATTGAGGTATTATACTAGAGCGGATATCGGGAACAAAATTTCTGCGTATGGTGTGTGCGCAACGGTACACAGTGAAGCGAGAGGGAAGATAATATTACTTCGTTGGCGTGACAGAGACAGAAATAGAATGTACACTTCATTTTGTTACGAACTTTTTGTTTGCAATGTCCCCTCTAGTATATTATGTCAATGTAAACAAGTGATTAATAGAATGCATAGATCATTTTTCAAATCCGTCGGATAGTTTTAGACATTAGCGCGTACAAACTTTTCAACTTCATTATATGAATACGGCTTAAGCATTATGTTAGTGAGAGCTGAGAGCAGCGCTCGGTAGATGAAACTGTAATGGCATACTAGTTTAACTTCAGAATTTGATATTCATATTTTGTATTAAAGTAATAATTTCTGTTGGTTTTGTTATGGTATGAGTAACTTCCGATAGTGAGTTGAGTTTAGCAGTAAGTGTACATTAATATTAAAAATATAAATGTTATATAAATTAAATAATAATTGATTTTTACCTTGTCATATTTTACCTTTGTTTATGAGAAACTTTGCGAAGAATAATTGAACATTTTTTTAATTATTAGTATATATAATAATTTTTTACTATATTTTTTATTCCAAGGATATGATTCACGAGCGAAATTCACAGACAGTAGAGACGTATAAATCGACATCACTATATTGCCAAATTGTATAGAAAGATAAAAACACCGCATCAGTTATTAAATTATCACACAATGGCAGGACAGACAACAAGCTCGCACCCGGAATGTTGGATATTAAGCATACTTACAGAAATAGCAAATATATTATAACGAGGTCAGGTATGAAACATGAGAAATGTACAGATTTAAAGCCTTAATTTAACGAGGAGAGTTTCTCGTGGCGAGAATCGTATGCCATATTGACAGAACCACCATTGACTATCTTGTTTTCACAAATTAATGTTAACACAATTTTTTTATATTCTTATGTTCGAAGCGAGAAACTCTCCTGTGTAAAGGCTATAACTGTTCTACAGTAAGAATCTTAGGTATAAAGGTAACATCTAGGTATACTATTTATATAAGTTACAAATATTATCTTCATACAGAAACGAGTCACCTACCCCCGTCTAAAAACAATTATTGTTAAAGCCAACGAACTGTACATTTTGCTAAATATTTCTATTTTAAACCCCTAACTGGTATCGTAAATTTGACAGTCGTAACTAGGTGCATATTTGACAGCCTCCGTGGCGCAGTTGGTTGGACGCCGCCTGTGGAACGTGAGACCGAAAAGTCTCTCGTAGTTCCTGATACCCACGACACAGGACTCGATCTTAGTGAGGGGTCAGGACTATGTATGTGACTATTGGGTGTTACATCGACATGTCGATTGAGAGTGGTTTGGCCATAAAGTCCACCACGCTGGCCTAGTGCGGGTTGGCGGACTTACATACCATAGATTTTTTTACAAATCGCTATGGTATGCAGGTTTCCACACGATGTTTTCCTTCACCGTTTTAGTTGGGTGTTACTTATTATTTATTAATTTATTGGCATCGTAAGTGATGGCTGAAAGTCTGGCACGGTCGCCTATAGCGACTAAGAATACTGAAAACAGCTAATTTAGCTTGTTAGAAAACTAAGAAAACGTCAAAATACCAGTTAAGGAAAAAATACAGTGACAAAACATAATGCTCTTCCAATAGCAAGTAACAATTCTATGTTTGACAAATCATAGACAAATACACCCACGTTAAATTAACAAGCAGTGGACACTATAACGTTATTATAACCAGTAGCTTATTAACTTGACGCGTAAATGACACGTAATTCCTAAGGATCAAATATCGGTCATCTGCGCAAACACAACGTTGTAACTTATTTCAATAGTACTACAATAACTTTATTATACCTTATATATATTTTTCTACTTCCTGAAAAGATATATTATTTATTATATTAAAAACAGAAGGAACGTTTTTACATTAAATTCAATATTAACAAAGAAAATTTAAAAGTAGAATATATTGTACTATAAAATTGTACGGCTGTAACACCTGTTTTATGCAAAACAAACCTCATTTTTAAAATCCTTGCTCAATATTTTAGGCCAACCAAAGTCTACAGACTTGTCCTGAGCCAGCGTGTATAAACTTACGTCGAATCGTAGGTAAATAGAACCAATTAAAAACAGCGTTGGTAAGAGAGAAATTTGTTGATAAAAAAGTATACAAAAAATATTCAGGAAAGTATTACTATTCTCTTCGAGATTTTTCGTCAATACACGTAGTTGAATACATTTTTAAATCCAGTCTTAGAGTTTTATAATATAGAGGGAACGCTGGTACTTCAAAAACGTAAATAAAAATGGAGGTGCCGGGATATCATTTCCGCCCTCCTGTTGGCTGATATTTGATAGGTTGGCCAACAAGCACGAACTACTTGGACAAGACAAATAAATACTTTAGCACTATTCAATTTCAATCAAAGTCGTTTTAAAATGATAATAACTAAACATACTTCCGCCTAACAAAGGATTTTAGAGCAATTTGTTGTTAAATCTTTAGTTCAACTTCCACTAATATAGGAGCGCTACCCACATTGCGAACAAGAAAATACCTACGTTTTTGAAGACACAAATATATGACAACGCTCTCTTTTTATTAAAAAAATACTCTAAGTATCCAATAATCTAGTTGAGATACGTAACTACAGACATAAACATACAAAATATATCCTACCGTGAACCTTTGATTCCATATTTATGAAATAACTATCAGTACGTATTAAATCAGTCAATAAGTAATAATTTTGAACCTAAAATACTTGTGAACAAATGAATTATTTTATTGCGAATTTTCCTTACTAAAATGGCATTCCGAAAAATAAAGCATAATTTTACAAAATATTTTAATGAATCATATCATAAACAATTTTAAATCAAAGGTTCTTATGAAAGAATCAGATGAACATATTAATTATTCTGCAATATTTTTTGGTTTTCTCCGTCAATTTTATCTAACTATAACTCAATCAGATTTCAGAATACAAAAAGTGATAAGACTCAAATGTCATGTCGAATTTAAAAGTATAAAATGCAAAATTTAAATTGAATAAAGTAACTTGTACATTACTGAGCCGATTTGTTTCCGGTCTGAAGATATATTAATTATACCTACATAAACATATACACAGAGATATTTCAAAAAAACGACTTCTACAACTACGCTATATACAATAAAACGAATCTAAATACTTACACCCGAATTAAAGAATATAAGAGCTCCATTGTAGACTTACATTACTACATTAAAAATGCCTGAAATTCAAACAAACGTTTCGTGGAATGCTTCCAATCTTACATAAGATGCTTTTGAAGTAAATCCTATACATTTTAATGAAATCCTCTCTCAAAACAGAACGAACGAAATCGGCTCAGCAGTGCACTGCAAGATTACTCTCATTATTATTAAGTACAATATCTTAAACTATAGAATCGTTTGGTGTTTCCACCTTAGACAGTAAGGGTACACTGCTATAATCCTTCAATCTCTCGCTACCTTTCTTAGTTCCGTTGTCGAACGAGCTAGCTGTAGGTAACTTGGATATCCAGTTATTGTTACCTACTTTATTCGATTTGTGGTTAATCGAATTTGCCTCCTTCAATTTAACCTTCGGCTGTCCCCCCTGATTCACCGAATTGTGATTCAGTGATTTAACGTTAAGTGATATTGAATTGGAAACTGAGAGTTTGTCTAATTCTTCGTTGTCTATTCCGTTTAATGCCGGTTCTGTTGGATCAGAGAGCTGTCTTTGTATAACTAGGTTCTGTAGTAGCGGTTGTGCGTCTTTCTCTAACTTAAGGACGTCGGTAGTCTTCTGCTGGATAATTCCTGATCCTCGTCTGCTAGAAGACCGGGATCCCTGGTCCAGTCTCTGCCGGAATGGCGTTAGGTGGGACAAGGACCCGCTTTCTGCCGACTGTGTTTGTGCCTTAACTAGCGGATGTTTCTCTCTCTGGAAATTAGGATCGTTTTTTTCTCCTAACAACCAGTATGTGACTAGAATTCCTTTGCCCTGTAAAGAATAGACAAGTTAAAAAATGTACTTTAATTATCTCCTGCACACATTTAGGTGAAGGAATTTTTTATTTATTTTATTGCTTCAAATACAGATTTAAACCAAAAATGTTCATTAAGTAATGTTTCTTTAGAAAATGTTCCATCCCGAAAGCCAACCTTTTTAATGTGGTTGAATTTACAGTCAGCTTATAGAATTTTACTTTTCACGCGTTCAAATTATTTACTTCATTACCCCACGATGTTTACCTATTTTGCTTTGTATATTAAATGAAAACCTTTTAAGACACAAATATTTTAGTAATGGCTTAGTAAAAATACTTCTGCACCTCTGGAAACGGACTATATTAAAAACTCGGTCTTTTTATTATTTAGAGCCCAAAACCGTTTCGCTAAACAAAACGTTGAACAATCAATTACCTTCATAGCAACCTCTCCCCTGCACTCCAGACGGAACGTCCCGAAGGTATCAAGCAGCGCCTTGGTATCAGGCGACACGTGGATCTTCAGAGCCTCGCCGTTGGACTCCATCCGCGATGCCGTGTTCACTGTATCCCCGAACAGGCAATACCGAGGCATCTTCAGACCGACCACGCCGGCTACACAAGGACCTGGGAACAAAAAAGTAATATTTAATATAATGTTCTTGTGTTCTATTATACTTTAACATTCGTTGATAGAAAATCAGCGTTACAGTGCTGCTCAGGTGGTGCTGCAGCATATTAGCTGAATGAGAGATACCTGTACGTAATATTTATCTTTTTTTGGTGCCAGTAATGAATATGCTTTTCTTTTTTTCTTTCTATGACTTCCTCAACTGGAAGACCACTACTGGGTCTTAATTTAGGATTAACAGTAGGATAAAGGGGAGATTTATTTTAATTTTTATAAAAGAATTGGTGAACGTCCTGTTCACCATTTTACTAGACTTGGCAGATCAACGCTTGCGTTGGCGAAGTCAGAGGGTATCTCGAAGTATTTCGTAATTTTGCTGTTATGTGGCGTTCAATCATGCCATTTTTGCTATGGTTATACCGCTATTCCTTAATTGACAGAGCCTTATTGACTATTCTCTTGAGGGAGCGAGGGTGCATCTTAAGTGATGGTTTTGGGTCCCTTCTAATGTTGATTAAAACACGTCTACGCATACTATTTGTATATAAATATTTCTCGAGTGAGATCTGTTACTAGAAGACCGTTGATACTACTCCTTCGAGTTACTGAAGAACAAAAAAATGGCTTTCCTCTGAATAAAAGTTAAGATCTATCGATTTCCAGCTTCTTCTAAACAGACGAAATAAGTAATTACGTTATGCTACTTCCGTTGTCCCTTCAACGCGTATTTGATTGATTAAATGATTGAGGATGTGGCTATTAATCTAACTTTCAGTATTGTACTTAATACAGGGTGTATTGAGACTGCTACCGAAAAAGAAGCTGGGTGATAGTTTTAGTGACTTCAGACACAATGCAACTAATTTTTTTGCAAAAAACGCTATGATAATCATGAGTTTAAATTATTATTTTAGCAAAAACTATAGAGTTACTACCCAAACAGGATGATGTTTAAAAAATAATGAAAAAAAAATCGCAGTTATTTCTTTGCAGCATTTTTTGCTTGCATTATGATTGCTGGGATTGGCTTAGTTTTAAGTCGCAGTCTTAATATAACCTGTATGTTAGGTATAATACTATTATTATCTATCTTTAATGTTTCAAGCGTGTTTACCCTTCACGGTTTTCGAACTTGATAGGAATGACGTCCAATGTGGTTAGTACGGCAAAAACTAGTTAATTAAAACCAAAAAAAATTAAACACTAACAAGAGGAGCTGCAGAAATACGCATTTATTCAGTTTGAATATTATTAAAAAAACTTATTGCTGACAGGTTTTGTTTTCAATTGCTAGGTTTGGAAAATTACACTGGTCAACATGAAAATTGCCCTTTACTTGAAACTGCTATACATCTTTAGTATTCGACCCCCTTAATCTAAATATAGAACTTAAAATTAAAAGTTAGCTCTTATTATTAATTTATGTTATATTTAAGATAATACCGGGTAACTTGGTGGATGTCACTTTATATTATGAGATTTCAAATAATTTTGTGAGAGTATCCGCGTTAATTTTATTATTATGCTTTCGTTTCATGTGTCTTATAGTATTAGCGTTTCATTTGTTTGTTAAAACGCGAAATTTTAAAAGTTATTTCTCATTTTCGACAAATTTCTGTTGCAAAAACTACAATTTGCAAAAACTACGGTTTGTTGGGTCTGCAAATGGGCTACACCAAGTGCTGGTGCTTCTTGTGTGGGTGGAATAGTCGGGCTAGATCGTTACATTACTTTAAAAAAGATTGGACTTGAAGACAAAGTCTGTGCCCTGGAGAAAATAACGTTAAATATCCTCCCCTAGTCGATCCTCATAAAAATTTTCTCCCTCCATCGCATATGAAATTGGGATTAATGAAGACCTTGGTTAATCCTCTCAACAAAGGTTGACCAACCTTTGAAGGTTGGTCCACCTTTTTTCGCACCCACTTTGCAAGTAATTGATTACTTGCGAAGTGAATTTCGACATCTATGCGGCGCCAAAATAAAAGGGGGAGTTTTCGTCGGACCTCAAGTATGAGAGATTCTTAAGGACCAAAACTTTGATCCGATTTCACAGGGCATCGAAAAAGAGGCATGGGAATCTTTTAGAGCAGTAGTAGTTCATGATTTTTTGGGCAATAGGAGATTTGAAAATTACCACGAGCTTGTGAACAATCTTCTGCCAAAGTATCAGCAAATGGGTCGCAATATGTCCCCAAAATTCACTTTCTTCATTCTCACCTCGATTTTTCCTCCTAACTGCGGTGATATGACTGACGAACATGATGAACGATTTCACCAAGACTTATTGACAATGGAAAAGAAATACAACGGCCGATAGAATGCGTCAATGCTAGCGGACTACTGCTAGAACTTGGTTTAAGGTTTGCGTAAAGATAATTCCAAAAGGAAAACGAAAAAAAGAGAAATTATTGAATAGTAAAGGTTAAATACTTGGGAAATATTTTAAAATACTCAGTTTCATGTAAAAAGTTTATGAAAAAGTAAAGAAAATGTCTTTTTTAAAAAAGAATCGATTTATATTCTATGAAATTTTACTCTTACGTCATATATTTCGATACCAGCCATAATTTTAAAATAAGAGCTAACTTTCAAATTTGGTTTATATTTTCGTATTCAGTGACCCCAAATTAGTAAAATAATAAAGCATTTATTTTACAGATAAACAAAAAGTTAAATTTTGTAGACCAGTGTTATTTTTTATCAGTTCTCTCTGTATCAGTTTCAGCCCATATGCCTTCCACTTCAGGGCACGGGCCTCCTCTACAATCGAGAGACTGAGAGTGGTTAACCCATATAGTCGACCATGCTGGCCTAATGCGTGTTGGTGGACTAGTTGTTGTTGTTGGTTTATCAGTTATAATAAAAAATACATTGTGCGTATCGGAACTGGATTTTTTACCGAATATGGTTATACTGTGGATGGCACCTCTGTTTACCCATTAGAAAGTATCGTAAAGTACATACATATTAATTATATATCTTTTATTGCAATAAATGGCGAGACGAGCGTGCCCTTCGCCTGAACCAAAGTAACAAAACCAAATGCTTGGCAAGCCACTGAGCTCGCCATCCTGAGTGATAAGATACAAAGTCTCAATATTTCCAATAGTAACTCTAGCTACAACATCCTTCAATACGAAACACCGAAGTACATTTACACTGCTGTTTTGCGGGAGAAATAGACATTGCGGTGGTTATTTAAAAAACTGCTAGTATAGTAAAATTCTTACATTACAAATAGAGGTAAAGTGTCAAGTGCTCAGAACACCTGTCGTCATGCAGGTACTTTTCTTCAGTTCTCGCCACTTAAACACCGCTTGAGTGGTCCTTTCCTACTGCGAGACACGGCTCGACGCTTCACATGGTTCTGACTGTCGTATCTTTTTGTTTTCTCGTTCAAATAGTTTCGGATTTACAGCGAATTTTCGCGAACGATTGGGGCTTTGATTCAGGCTGGTTTCAACGTTCAAAATATCTCCTTATTTAGTTCGAGCATTTTGTGACTTACATTTTGATTTTAAATGTAAGTCACAAATTGGTCTCAAGAACAATGTCGTACATAATTTATTAATTATAATTTAAAAATAATTATTAATATGTTTATATTCCATGCTTGTTTGTAATTTTAATTTCGTGTATCCATCGACGGGTCTCAAAAAGTCTCGTATATAAGTCCTAAACTAAGGTTAGAAAAATTTAAAACATATAGGTATATCTAGAATATCGTAAGCAAAGCCTAGAAAGTAAACTCTAGTTCCTTCCGAAAATTATACTAAAGTTAATTAACATAATATATAATAATAGAACGCTGTTACTAACAAATGTTCAAAATGAAGCAACTTACCCAATATTTGTGTGAAACTTGATGCGATCATTACCCCTAATGGTCGTTTCTGTAGGTATTACGATCGCTTTGGGATATTAAATAAGGAATAGGATTGTAAAAGTGATCATTATAAATGCCTAATTATTATCACCCTTAGAATTAAGATGTAAAGCTGCGGGCAATGAACTAAAGCGTTCTGGGCTCACAAAGTTCAAAAACCCAAGGATTATATTTAGTTATTCTTAGGTCATAGAATGATATTCATATTATGATAAATGATAGAAAAACTAAAGAAATTTAATTTATGTAATGATTTATTTATGATTGTTTAAATCAGAGCAGTTCATTAATAAAATTTGTTATAGCATTTTAAATACGAACATGAATAACATACTTCGAAAAAACATCGAAAGTTATTTTGACCATAATAATATTTAAAACTTATATCTTAAACCTACAATTACACATCTTGTTTGAAAAAATAACAACCATATTTTACAAATACTCAATATAACAATTAGAATCTTTGCCTATCTGACATACATATTGTTCGATTTTATATTAATACCAAACACCTTCGATCAAATAATATACACTAGATACATCATGAGCGAAAGAGAGTGCTTTAAGCACTCTTTCGCCTTCAGTCACGCACCGACCGTTGCTTCTAAAACGTCGCAGAACTTTAGACAATATTATGTGAAAAGCTACTTTAAGCTCCAGGAATAAGGTGGAATTTGTGTTAATATATTTGGAATTTGTGATCTTTTTGTTTACCTTTTTTGTGTCAATGCATGCGTGCCACTTTTTAACAGAACATTTACAGGGAACTGTGTATCTAGTGTATATTTGATCGAAGCCGAACACCGCAGCAATATGGCGCACGATATGTTTACTTAAAGGAATGCCCATTTTACTACGAAAGTAAGTATCGGTGCGAAGAGATTTTTTTGCCTCGATGAAACCTACTTTTTTAACCGACTTCAAAAAAAGGAGGAGGTTCTCAATTCGACTGTATGTTGCTTTTTTTTATGTTTGTTACCTCGTTTCTCTGTACCGTGTGAACCGAATTCGACCATTCTTTCTTTGATTGAAAGCTGGTGCTTGTCATTTGGTCCCATAAAAATATGGTGAAAATCTGATGAATATCTTCGGACCTGGAGAGGGGAACTCTTTAAAATTAAGTAGGATTCCAATGGTTCTTTTTGCATTAGGTTCATTATAAATCCGTGCTCACAATACTGTGAGCATTAAGGAGACAATTGAGCGGAACGGAGGCTCCAAAGTGTTTGCAAGAGACTTGTCTATTGGGCAAAGCCAGTTGTCTAGGCTGAAGACGGAAGACGGCCGCGTAGTATCGACGAGGGCAGAGGTATTAAGGGAGATCGAGAGGTTCTATGGACAGCTTTACACCTCGGTTGCCAAACCTGCTGTTAGCTCGGCCGAAGACCCGAGAGCCGAGTTGATCCGACACTTTAGCGATGATATCCTGGACATCAGCCTGTGTGAGATTGAGATGGCCCTGAAGCAACTTAAAAACAACAAGGCGCCGGGCGGGAACGGAATAACTTCAGAGCTTCTGAAAGCGGGCGGAACGCCGATACTGAAAGTCCTTCAGAGGCTCTTCAATTCCGTTCTCCTCGAGGGCTCAACGCCAGAGGCATGGAGCAGGAGCGTGGTGGTACTGTTCTTCAAAAAAGGTGATAACACTTTGCTGAAGAATTACAGGCCCATCTCGCTCCTGAGCCATGTCTATAAGTTGTTTTCGAGGGTCATCACAAATCGTCTCGAACGCAGGTTTGATGACTTCCAGCCTCCCGAACAAGCCGGTTTCCGAAAAGGCTTTAGTACCATAGACCACATCCATACGCTTCGGCAAGTTATACAAAAAACCGAGGAATATAACTTGCCGCTTTGTTTAGCGTTTGTGGACTATGAGAAAGCCTTTGATTCGATCGAGACTTGGGCTGTGCTACAGTCTCTCCAGCGGTGCCATATCGACTATCGGTACATCGAAGTGTTGAAGTGTATATACAACAACGCCACCATGTTGGTCCGAGTACAAGATCAGAGTACGAAGGCTATTCCACTACAGAGAGGCGTGAGACAGGGAGATGTCATATCTCCGAAACTGTTCACTGCCGCGCTGGAAAACGCCTTCAAGCTCTTGCAATGGAAAGGATTCGGCATCAACATCAACGGCGAGTATATCACTCACCTTCGGTTTGCCGACGATATTGTAGTCTTGGCAGAATCGCTGGAAGACCTTAGCACTATGCTCGAACACCTCAATCGAGTCTCCCAACAGGTGGGTCTTAAAATAAACATGGACAAAACGAAGATCATGTCGAATGTCCATGTTGTGCCCACCCCCATCGGTGTTGGGGGCTCGACTCTTGAAGTTGTTGACGAATATGTCTATTTAGGACAAGTGGTCCGGTTAGGCAGGTCCAACTTCGAGAGAGAGGTCAATCGTCGAATCCAACTTGGTTGGGCAGCGTTCGGGAAACTACGCGACGTCTTCTCGTCCAAAATACCTCAGTGCCTTAAATCGAAAGTATTCGATAGTTGTGTGTTGCCAGTGATGACTTACGGCACCGAGACGTGGCCTCTCACTATGGGCCTTATTAGGAAGCTCAAAGTCACTCAACGAGCTATGGAGAGGGCTATGCTCGGGGTTTCCCTACGAGATCGAATCAGAAATGAGGAGATCCGTAGGAGAACTAAAATAACCGACATAGCCCACCGGATTAGCAAGTTGAAGTGGCAATGGGCAGGGCACATAGCGCGGAGATCTGATGACCGATGGGGTCGGAAAGTGCTCGAATGGAGGCCGCGTAGCGGAACACGCAGCGTAGGACGTCCGCCCACACGATGGTCCGACGACCTGGTAAAGGTCGCGGGACGTCGCTGGATGCAGGCTGCCTCCAACAGGTCTCTGTGGAAATCATTGGGGGAGGCCTATGTTCAGCAGTGGACTTCCTTTGGCTGATGGATGGATGGATGGATCATTATAAAAGTTAAGTTACAGTGAGAGACGGAAAAAGGGGTGGGGGTGAGGGGGGGTAGGTGATAAAATTAAAATACACGTAAATTCTAATATCTTCGGCAGCTTTAACCGATTTTAGTGATTTCTTTTTCATTGGAAAGAATGTATTGACAGGTTGATCCCAGGAACACAACATGAAGATCTGATGATCATGTTCGGACCTGGAGTGTAGAACTCTTTAAAATTTAGTAGGATTCCAATGGTTCTTTTTGCATTGGGTTCAGTATAAAACCTAAGCTACAGTGGCGCAGGGAAAAGGGGGCAGGGGCAAAGGAAAGGGGGGGGGGAGGAGAAAAAATAATAAACACGTGAATACTCCAATATCTTCGGCAGCTTTTAGCCGATTTTAGCGATTTCATTATCATCGGAAAGAACATATTCCTTGTGGGGACCAAATCTTCTTAATTTAAATTCCGATCAACACTAAAAAGATAAAAATAACTAAAATTTTTAATAAAAAAATAAAAACCGACTTCAAAACAAAAAACCACTAAAAACCAAAAAACAACAAAATAATAAGTACCTCTGCAAAGCAAAACATTATATTTATTTCATGGAACTTGTGCTTGTTGATTAATTTGCTTAATGACTTGACTATAAAAATCAAAATATATGCCTAACATATTGAAGGCGGGTCGCCAAGTACCAAACATGTAGGATTATTATATTATTTTAAATATCTATATGTTTGGTACTGGGCGACCCGCCTTCAATATGTTATGCGTATATTTTGATTTTTTTAGTCAAGTCATTAAGCAAATTAATCAACAAGCACAAGTTCCATGAAATAAATATAATGTTTTTGCTTTGCAGTGGTACTTATTATTTTGTTGTTTTTTGGTTTTTAGTGGTTTTTTGTTTTGAAGTCGGTTTTTATTTTTTTATTAAAAATTTTAGTTATTGTGTAGGAAAAAACATATGTATATCTTCAATAAATATAAACATGATTAAGACCCAAACCTGGAGTTAGAGAAATGAATTTGAAGTCTAATAAAAATATTGTTTTGTCAGCGGCTCGGTCAACAAAATGTAAAATGTCATAATTACTTTTTATAAAAATCTTTCGGCCGAGATAAAACAGGAAAACGTTTAAGGACAACCCGTAAAAATAAAAATAGAATATAATGAATTTTAAGCAGTATCGGGATCAACGATATTTGTTACTGATATTATGAATGGGCTTTTTCCTTTGTATTAATTATCGAGACCAGTATTCTATTATAATTTTATAACGTCGTATGCAGTTCCCGCTACCAGAACATTTCACAGTAACTTTAAACGTTATTAACATTAATAATATGAAGCATTGAGAGCATTTTGTAAAAGTTAATAAATTATTTAAAAGCAATTCCAACTTTATATAAGTATTTTATATCCGTCCATATACGTCCCACTGCAGGGCACGGGTCTCCTCTTCAATGGAGAGTACGACTGAGAGTGGTTAGGCCATATAGTCCACCACGCTGGCCTAGTGCGGGTTGGCTGACTTTACATACCATAGAAATTCTGACATATTCGCTATAGTATGAGAGAATTCACAATGTTTTCCTTCACCGTTATAGTACCCAGTGATTAATTATTATCAATACACACTACTCCGAAAAGTCAGAGGTATGCCCTGGGATTCGAACCCGCGACCACCGTAAACATGTTGGCAGCCGCGTCTGGTCCGTTTACCAACAGGCCACCACGCACTATATATAAATATTACTTAACATTAATTTATATTATTTATTAAATTGTCATTTTTAAGATAGTTGTAAGTTTTCTTTAAAATAAATATCCATTGCACTCTCGCTCTGTACTCGAACACAAAATATAAGTATGTACATACTTGAACTTAAATGGATACAGCGAAGCCCTAAATAAGTTAACAGAGTTACACAGTACCGAACTTCTAAATTAGTTGGCGAAAGTTAGCCTTAATTTAATTAAAAAACAATAAGGCCTCCTTAGTTGAACTTTGGCTACGGAAATAGAGTATTGTTAAGAAGTCGTAGATACAACGCGGAGTTAGCAGTTTGGTAGAAGTTCTAGATTTTATTTTCACAACAAATTATCTCTTGGATTTTGTGGCGCAATATAATTTTTAAACTGTGATTCAATTTGTTCTAAGTAGGGCGGATAGATTTAACTACCAATTTCTTTTTTTAGAAATATTTTTCCAACATGTCAGTTTAAATGAACGTTGGCAGCTGTTAAGGCTTTATTATTTCCAGACAATTAATATTGTCGCAGCCAATTTCACGCCAAGTGCAATGTTCAAGAAAACGAAATATAGAGCTATTATTTTTCCTTTTATTGATGGCATAACTTTTCATTAACATATCTTCGGAAAGCTACACGGAACAACATGTAAATATAGAGACAAGTTATTAGGCTAAACGAAAAAGACTATATACACCAGACAAATTGCCATTAAAATTTCGAAATAAAAATGAAAATAAAAAAGAAAAGTTATTCAATAATTTGTCTGCAGAGCACAATAAGGCTAAAAGTAGTACATTTCATTGTCTGCAACGCTATTGTGTAAACAGATGTTTAAAAGCTATTCATTTGTAAAAGTAATATCGCGATGTTATCCAACCAATGAACATAAATTATTCTTAAGAATACTCTTAATGAAAAATAGCAATCTGCCCGTAGATAATTATAGTCCATTAGATACTTCTCAGTTTAAACTGGAATAAAGTATTTGACTATGATCGTTTTTTGCATTATTTTGCGTAAAAACACAAATACCATTTAAATAAAACATTATCAAAATAGTATACTTTACTGGTGGTAGGTCTCTAATATATGAGAGGCCGCCTGGGCAGATACCACCGCAATGTCCATGTCTCTCGCCAAACAGCAGTGTAAATGCACTGTTGTGTTTCGGTTTGAAAGAAATTGTAGCCTGAGTTACTAATAGAAATATTGAGACTTTACATCTTATGTCTCAGGATGGGGAGCGGAGGTGGAATACCAAGTATAGCTTTGTAATTCAAGGTGTTGTTTGGTTTTGCTACTGTTCATGAGCAGTCGTATCACTTACCATCAGGCGAACCGCATGCTCGTCTTACCATTCATTGCAAATGAAAGAAAAAGTATTAAAGTGGATCGTAACATAATGCTAATATCAGTTTTTTTAATAAAAGAATGGGAGGATAGCAGGGACACAACCGTCTCCTTCCCAAGCGCACACTGTAATGTATGTCAAGCCCAGTGACGTCACTTGTTTTGTTTTGCATCCCTTTTCTTTAACACCAACTAAAAGATTTAAAACGTGTCTAATTTGTTTAATAAACAGGCACACACATACTCTTGGCCCCACTCTAAAATAGAGCCTTATGCCGTGAGTATCGGAAACTGCCAGAAACTTTTCAATCTCAAACACCCGAAACAAATATCTGTGGTTAACACAAATATTCCTTTTGTTTCGGGTATTGAACCCGCTGCGCTTCGTTTTATCGGCACAGTGTCTAACCAGCTGTAACATGGAGGCTGTCATAGTACTAGATTTTTCAAGTGAAAGACTTTTTCAATTCAAATGTAAAATTATAAAATTAATTATTGTCCGGTTTCGTTTTTAATTATGTAAGGCCGTTGTGTAACGGTTATTAATTTGTTCGAATGACTCTGCTAATTGTAAGTGGTTGGATTTTCTGTTAGGAATTTTATGGTTTAATATAAACTGATTAGTTTCGTAATTGTACAGACTAGTTGTTTATGAATTAAATGATATAATATGTTCATTAAATTTAGGTTTTTTTTTACTGAATGGCGGAGTGAACATGCCGTTTGCCTGATGGTGAGCGATACGACCGTTCATGAACAGTAGGAAAACCAAATAATACTTGAATTACAAAGCACTGCTTGACATTCTACTGCGCTCGCCATCCTGACACAAAATATGTTGTTAGGTCTTAATATGTCCAGTAGTTCTCTACTCTGGCTACAATATCCTTTAAACCGAAACACAATAGTGCATATACACTGCTGTTTAGCGGGAAAAATAGATTTTGCGGTGGTACCTACCATGGCGGCCTCTCACATATGGCAGACCTACCACCAGTACTACTGCGTTTAGTACTTTCGACTTTTGCAAGTAATTTTTATACTATCTCTCGCTTAAATGAAAGGACAGTTACAAAGCTATATACTTTTGATAAGAATTTCATTGGTATGTAATCTTCCCTCGGATTATATCAACAACAAACCGACCTTATCAACATTATAAAGAGGAACATTTTGATTGTTTGTTTGTATTGAATAGGCTCTGAAACTACTGGACTAATTTGAAAAAATATTTTACCTTAGATTTCTACATGATCCCTGATGAACATAGGCGATAGAATATTTTCACAAAAGTGTATCTGCACCCGGGCGGAGCCGGGTTGGAACGCTAGTATTATAAGAAACGCCCTGTTATTCCGAAAATAGTTAAAAATACTCGTACTCGTCTATAAGTGCCCTTAGTAGTAGACTATGGCCCGATATTAATTGATATGTATGTGGGAATAGTTCTGTCATTGGTCAATTTAACCTAAGACTGTCTGTATCAGCCCATATACGTCCCACTGCAGGAGCTTACTCTACAATCGAGAGTAGGGCTGAGAGTGGTTAGGCCATATAGTCCACCACGCGGGTGCGGGTGTGCGGGTTGGCGGACTTACATACCATAGAAATAATTAACCTAAGACTGCTTTGAAGGAATTATATTGAAGGTCAACAATATAATTTCTTCGTCTTTACTTGCGTCTTTGATTGTCATCCTCAACGTCTTTCATCAACTTCCATAAAGTTCTCTCTATTTCATTCTTCCGTACTTCAATATCTTGATTTTTCATTGTCTAACTCTTTCGATCTTTAGTACGTTCGTTTGTCAACTCTTTCACACAAACTACATTCCATACCAGTCATTCATCTCACGTTCCATTATACTCATCTTTCATCACTTTCCAATCCGACATGTGTGTTTGAAGTCCAAATTAATTAATTAGCAATAATATTTATATAATTTGGCTTTGGTACCTCATCCCTTGAAAACTATATCTTCTATATGTGATTGGTCTAAGTGCCGCTCTTAAAACATGAACATACATGAATAATTCAAAACAAAAGGACACTAAGACTGTACGGAATTCGGATTCTAAAAGTACAAAAGCGGTAAATGTTTAAAAGCGCACGGCTCTATATACCCCTAAAATATTAATGCGGGAACGGTTTGTTTGTGTAAACGATCCGTAAACCGGGTTTTATATTCTGAGTGATTAATATCAATATTTTCAGATAAAATAAATTCTATAGGTATGTTTTCACGATTATTGCCATCCCATACAGATACGAGTATTTTTACCATTTAGCTAAACTTCAGTTCGGCTGGGGAACTTGCCTCAGCGGGAGACGGTGGTTGAAAAGCCATAAAAACAAAATTTTGAACAAATTTTGGACAAAACTATCCGCAAGTTCTTTTTCTAAACTTGTCTTTTAGTTAGGAATATTTTATATCAAATACCTTAACATCAATATCATCATGCACATAAAAGGTTTTCGCCCATAGTATAAAATATAATTCGAGCAGGTTTTAAAATTATTTAAAAAGTACATACACAAAAAGGTACTATCTTATACTGTATCAGCCCTTATACACCTCTCACTGCCAGGTACGGGCCTAATCCATAATCAAGAGTACGATTGAGAGAGGTTAGGCCATCAAATCTACCACGCCATATAACAAGGTAACAAATGAAAATATAACAAATAAAATTAAAAACTGAACAAAAGTAAGTTTATAACACGAACAAAAAGAAGCGATTAGCATGAATAGCAGCAACTATTGTGATAATCAAGTACTGAAAAATTTATTCGGAAATTTCGAAAAAGTTTCTAACTAACTTATGTTTTACGCAGAAATTAAATGGACGGAATTTCAATAGTGATGAAACTTTCATAGAATTTCGAAATATTTTCACGAAATTATTTTTGTGTTATTGTTTTTAAATAGTATTCGAACTATTTCAAATCCATATTCATGTTTTATCAACGCAAAAAATGAGAGTATTTAAAAGTGTGTAACATTCCTAAATATTTTTTTTATTATTAAATTTGTGCCCGATATGGCGATAGGCTCGCCTATCACATTGTGGGACGAAACATACAAGGCGAAATGTGGGTGCCCTGGCACCTCTGCCTACCTCTTCTGGGAACAAGGCTGTATGTATATATTTTTTATTATAGTTTACTCAAATACGTTTATGTATTCAGTTTTCATTCAGCAAAATACACACCAATGAATTATTTTTTTGTTTTTAAATAATACGAACAAAATTGTGAGAAAAGAACGAACTGACGTAGTCGTGTCGACTAACAAGAGATTATAATGTAATGTCTGTTGTCAATCGGCACTCATTGTGGATGGAACGCATACTGTATCAGCCCATATTTTATTTTTATTTTATTCGGAAAACAAACAGCATCTTAACTAATAATACTGACATTAATAATTGAGTAATTACCATTTACATGTTTTCGCATGTTACTACGGATACATTATGCTTGTCAATTTAAACTAAACATTTTAATTCTTTTTTTTTTCTTTATCCATAATAAATTTATATATTTATATACATAATATGTCATAATAAATTTATATACAAAATATGTTCCACTGCAGGGCACATGCTTCCTCTACACTCTAAAGTACGATTGAGAGTGGTCATAATATAGTCCACTACGCTGGCCTATTACGGCTTGGCGGACTTTACGCACAATAGAAATTCTAAAATCGCTATGCTGTGTAGCTATGGTGACTGACTATCACACATGACTACGAAAAGTCAGAGGTGGAACCTGAGATTTGAACCCGTGACCATCGTGAACATATAGGCACCCCTGTCTGATTCGTTTACACAACAGGCCAAACCTTTAACCGTAGTTGGCGTAGCGTAGCCAAACAAATACTTTACTAGTGGTAGGTGCCTCATATGAGATATGAGAGAGGCCCCCTGGGTAGGTACCTACCACCACAATGTGTATTTCACCCGTCAAACAGCAGTGTAAATCTACTGTTGTGTTTCGGATTGAAGGACATTGTAGCCAGAATAACTACCTGACATTTAGGCTCAGTTGCACCAAGTAACTTTGCCAATACCTTTGCCTATGAAAATGTCATCGTTTGGCATTTGAGATCTATTTGACCTTGCGAATGTATGGAATTGACAGTTTCAAGGGCAAAGGTATTGGCAAAGTTAGTTTGTGCAATTGAGCCTTAGGGGCTTAACATCCTACGTCTCAGGATAGCGAGCGCAGTGGAATGTCTAGCATTGCCTTGTAATTAAAGGTCCTGTTTGGTTTTGCTACTGTTAATGAGCGGTCGTATCGCTTACCACCATACAAACGGCATGCTTGCCAGTCAAAAAAACAAGTAGTTGGACACATTTTTATATTGAAGTATAACTAAGCAATCTACGTTTTATTTGACCCTAAACGAAATTAACCCACATATACGTATAATCAGACTTATTAACCTTCTAGTAACATGCTAGAATAATCAAATGAAATATTTAATAGCTCCATAATACCCCAATTATTACTATCGTTTCGAAACGTTTGGGATACAACCCACATATGTAGATTTGCGGCTACTACATAGTAATGCTGTGGTTATGCGCAATTACTATGGGTAAATTTCTGCCATTTGCTTTGGCGTTAACTACATAGCTTACGTGGTTAATGTTACGTAAAATTGTGCGGGTAGGGAGAGGTGGTTTTTTTTTTTATATGGGAAACAAATAGCACTACGTTAAAGAAATTAAATCTTAGAAAAGGATAAAAAGTTTGATCCTGTTCATGATGAATATGTTGCCAATCAATATTTATTTCAGGTCTGAGCGTTATGAGGCCAAAATGTTTTTGGTAGTTTCCAAAATTTCTGATTATGGAATCTTATTGAACATGTATATTTGACGATTATATTATCATAACATTTTCCAGTCATGCTGTCTATATTAACATGAACTTTTCAAGCTTAAAGGGCAGGTTTGAGCACTAGGAAAACATTTTATACGTATCCCGATAAAAACCAATTAGGGTTGAGAGGCACTCATGAATTTCGATTCGTGTGTCGACGTACAAAGTAATTGAATATGTACTACCTGGTACCGAAGCTTCGAGAAACACTGGAAGTAATGTAGACTTTATTGCATTGATGTAGGAACAGTTGAACAAATGCACTCTTTTAGTATCATATCTTGAAGAATTATGACTTAGCTGGGTAGGTTATAGTGGGAATTTTAGATCGGGTATAAAATTTACTATAGCGACCTCTGCAAAGCATTTTAAGTTGATTCAATAAGATGAAAATGCAGCAGATGGTAATACGGTGTATCCATATAAAATCAGAACGACAACTACCCATCTCAGCTCTAAAATAAAGGTTCATGAAATGCTGCTCAAAGAAGTTTCAGAATCCCCTTAATTGTTTCTTGTATATTTATACATCTATATAGTAATTTATTTATTTACATTTAAGTAACTATGTACTTATTATTTGTAATTCGAGTAATATATAATATAATATAATTATATAATTACTTGTATATTTAAGTAGTTTTTTTCTCCCTATCTTTTAATTAAGTATCCGTATATCTACTTCAGCTCATCTCTGCATCACCCAAAGGTCGACTAGAAGATAATGCCACTGGCATCTTAAATCAACCTTGTATACTTTTGTGTACGAATCTGTTAAAAAATAAATAAAGTATTCACAAGATCTCGATCAACTCTCGGAGATCGACAACACTATAGCATGGACTAAACAGAATATTATGTCCAAAGATTTTTTTTCTACCATATGGCCGAAAAAATAAGGAATAAACTATCCAAGCGTCCACCAAGCATAAAGTACAATATTCGGACGAAACACCGCGTCGAAATTCCAATACGTACGGTAAAGTTTTGACAGCTTGGCGGTCTGGATGTCAAATAATAGTTCGCCAACGTTACTGGAATGGAAAATTAAAGGCCCTCCGTGGATAGACGAATGCCTTGCGAATGTTAAACGGTCTGAATGAAAAAATTCTAAGTAATATAATTAAGGGACGGCTGCTCTGAAATTTAAAGACTTAAGTCTTGGGTAATATTAGGTAGTTGATATTATATTAGTAATATTAGGTAGTTGATATTAAAGTGCGTGGTGGCCTGTTGGTAAACGGACTAGACGCGGCTGCCCACATGTTCAGGGTGGTCGCGGGTTCGAATCCCAGGGCACACCTCTGACTTTTCGGAGTCATGTGTGTATTGATAATCAATCACCACGCACTAAAACGGTGAAGGAAAACATCGTGAGGAAACCTGCATACCATAGCGATTCATAAGAATTTCTATGGTATGTAAGTCCGCCAACCCGCACTAGGCCAGCGTGGTAGACTATATGGCCTAACCACTCTCAATCGTATTCTCGATTGTAGAGTAGGCCCGTGCCCTGCAGTGGGACGTATATGGGCTGATACAGATATTATATTAGGGATTATATTAGGTAGTGAAAATTGAATAAGTATTGAATTTCGTATATATTTCAATTTTGTGTTACGAATTTCGTGAAATTCTTTTCTTTTTGGTCGATCCCAAGAACGAACAAATTATTGTTATAAAACTTCTTACTACGTGGAATTTCTAGGAATATCAGTATTCATTGATTATAGAAGTACATATATTTGAGGGGAAAGTATAGGTATTATTAGCCTTACAGTCTTGAAGATTGAGCGATATTAAAATATGTACTTGGTTATAATGTTGTTCGCTTTTTAGTAGAAAATTTCGACACATGGCAAGTCACCTAACAACACGCCTTAACATTAATTTATTTTAATCAATACATTATTATCGATAACACACAAGAAGTGGCAAAAAACAATATCCATTCCTTTACCATAAAAGTCTCCAACACCAATATTCCGAACATCAAAAGCGATGTAAATCAAAAAGCCATCTCAATCCCGCGATATAAGCTCGATCGCACGAACCTTAAATCGCAACCAGTGTTCAAAGTTCTTAGTCGCGTCACGCGTGTATGTGCGAGATGTGTCGCCACTTACTATTCAAATGGATTTGCATAAACGACTCCGACAGGAATATCAAAATATTCTGTATTGGGAATAGAAATTGCTTACTCGGCCCTTTGGTGTACGGGTGTTGCGGAAATGATTACATTACCAATTCGTAGTTACAGCGGTGTAAATGCAGTGTTGTGTATCGGATTGAAGGACATTGTAGCCAGAGTAACTACTGGACATATTGAGACTTAACATCTTTTGTGTTAGGATGGCGAGCGCAGTGGTATGCCAAGCATTGCTTTGTAATTCAAGGCGTTGTTTGGTTTAACTACTGTTCATGAGCGGTCGTATTTCTTACTAATCAAGCGAACGGCAGATCGTCTCGCCATTTCATGTAATAAAAAAAAGTGTTATGAGAGTGAGATACGATGAGACGGTATTAGGTTTAAATAAGAAGGGTTTGTTGTGACAATATCACGTGTATGAAAATGTATCATGACAAAAATTAGTATTCATTGGTAATACTAACATTACGAGTATCAGCGTACAGTCATCAGCAACATAAGTCGCTGAACACTTTACATTTTTTCATAACATTTTTCTGAATTAAAATTTGTACGTACTACTGTTTAGTCGTAAAATATAACCATCTAAAGTCATCTATGCCGAGAAGTGCCATACGATATTGAAAATAATAATTATTTTGGATGATAAGACAATCCCATATCTCGTGAATGTGTAGCGACTTATGTTGCTGACTGTACAATTGAAGTGAGAACCAAAATACGTCAAGATTACGTAAATTGTAATTATGTTTTTTATATCAGATATTTTTCATAATGCTGTAAATAAGTAGTAAGACTTCTTTCTTTTTATTGTGTAATTTTTATCTCTATTAATGATCTCATCTTTAATTTGTTTTTAATGTTAAAATGTGTTGAGTTGTTGTGTTTAATTCTTGATATTTTTATAAGTAATAGATTTTCTGTAATCGCGCTATTCAAATACATTCAAAAAAAGAAATAAAGCGACTGAAATATAAACTATAAAACTTCTCAGGTCGAATAAGACTGCAACCACGAAGCTGAAAAATAAGTATTGAAATCACTTACCAGAATGCAATCCAATCCTCAGCTTCAACTGGTCCATTGGCCGATGCCTGATCCTGAATTTTCTGACGGCATCGAGCAAAGCCAGCGCCATTCGCGCCACTTCACACGCGTGACGAGTTCCGTTCCGCTCCGGAAGGCCTGATACTACCATGTAGGCGTCTCCAATTGTCTCCACCTAGGGAATATACACTTTTAGTTCGCCAGCATGTTTTAGATGCTTAAGATTTTAATGTGGGAATTATTAATGACTCAATGTTCAGCTAAATAGAGAAGAACAGTTTGAGATCGCTGGAAAATCATTTTATTCCCCGACCTATGATCTCTCTCACGTACAGGAATACATTTTCAATACTAGATGACACACCTATGATACTCATGTATTATAAATAATCATTAATGTTTGGAAAGACGGTGAGAGCTCACCAGTATGCGATGTATTTGTTTTTTTTTTTCTCTTTTGACCGAACTTATCCCAAAAACCATTAACCATTTATTTATACCACACACACAATACAACAAATACGATATAAGTATAAGGTAACAGTTACATACAGGCCCATATTAATATTTGCTGTAATTTGTGTGACAAAATGCATGATGTTTGCATGTGCTGAAAATCACGAGACTACTGATCCTGATCAATGTACATTTTTAAGGCATGGTGTCGGACTTTAGATTATAAAAATCCAGAAAGCCATTCCGGATGTATGAGGCCAGCCTAAATCGTCATTTCTGTCATAGACTTATATAGTAAATTAAAACAAAGATTGAGTACATATCAGCTGTATGCAAATATTAATTCACATTCAAATTTTGTATCTTTCCACGGAACTAATATTGTGTTCAGACCTACCATAAAGGAATATTTTAGATCTACTTTTCAATAAACACGCATATGTATTCACGCCGGAGTGCGAGCACGTGTGACGCTAGTTATTACTCACACTGGCGTGACAGAGATGGCAGAATGCCAGTCGAGAAAATGTTGTTATGTGAGAATCTATTTACGTACGTATTTTGAATCATCTATCATAGACACAAAAGAGCAGGAGTCTTCAAAATCACAAAGGATTGGTTTACTAGTTGTTTTGACTTCATTTTGAAGGTGAGCACTTCCTACACACTCATCTTGTGGTTATTAATCCTGCTATACAACTGCTTAGAGATCTTAGATTTGTTTTTGTATTTAATGCTTGCACGGCATAATGACTGCACTGTACCTGGTGGTAAGCGCAAACGCCGTAAAGCAGAGTTTCGAATGGCATTAGACGGCAGTCCCATGGCACTTGATATAATTATGCTGGCCTGATAAGATCCCTCTTCACACTACCGCGGTAGGACCCAGGATTATAGATAGGTGCGAACACGCGTGATGGCAAACAGCCGCTTGACGGTGCGGCACAAATAATAATTTTCAGACCTTTTGGTTCGTGCCGAGATGGTTTGGAGTTTGACTATCAAGCTATGGCTTGGCAAGCCAGCACGCGGGGTTTTATTTAGGAATGGAAACGGGGGGATCAAATTGATGTAAGAAACTTAGGGAAACAAAGAAAATTAAGGCAAAAGAAAACTTTTTTGAGCATTCGCCACATTTTACTGATAAGTCTGCCATTTGTGTGAGGCTGTCTGGCCTGGTTAGATATCACAATAATATTTATTTCTGCCGCCAAATAGCAGTGTCAATATACTGTTATGTTTGGGGCAATACACAGTATTGTAATACTAATAGAAGTCATCATATCAGGTTTGCGAAAGAGATATTTCCAAATGATTTGAATTATTGTTTCTCGAAAGATGACAGCGTGGTGACGACAGTTTGTATTTCAAATATCGCCGACATGCTGTCTGCCAAAACGACATATAATTAGCTCAGTCATCTATTTCAAACATTTGAATCACTAGCCAAATATACATCGGACGACATAGTGTATTCATTTCGACAATAGAGTCGTGTTCGTTACAATTACAACGATTCTGGTAATTATTTCTACGTATAATTTCAAAATAAAATTGATATATTTCGTCAGTAAATGAGACAATGTTACAAAGGATTTCAGCTTCATAAATTCCAAGCACGTAACAGACATAACATAATATATCGTTCAGCTACATAACTTACACATTATGGCAGCATAACCTTTCTTTTTCGCCAAATATTGGCTTATTATTCATAAAGAAGATATCAATAAATTACACATTAATCGAATTGCGTGGTGGGCTCTTATTTGACCATACCTGACTGTCAAATGGTGGACATAGGTTCAACTTCCACACCACATCGTATCAGAGTCATGTGTGTATCTGTATCAGCCCATATACGGCCCACTGCAGGACACCTGCCTCCTCTACAATCGAGGGTACGATTAAGTGTGATTAGGCCAAATAGTCCACCACGCCGCGCTGGCCTAGTGCGGGTCGGCGGACTTTACATACCATAGAAATTCGTGCGTACTATGGGGCGTATAAGAACATAATAATTCATATATTATGCCTCTACTAGGGTACGGTTACACAGCTAAGGTCTCGGGTTCGAATCCCGGGTTCAGCAAAGTGGTTTTGGATTTTTCTATTCATTATCAGCTCGGAGTCAGGAATTTATCCCCGATATGGCGCTAGACTCGCCACCTATCCCATCTTGGGGCATAAAAAGCGAAATGTAGTTGTCCTGGTAACTCTGCCTACCCCTTCTAGGAAAAAGGCGTAAGTTTATGTATCAAGATGATATACCATACCTTATAAACATCGTAGTTTTCAACGATGGAGTCGAAGCAAGTGTAAAGATCGTTGAGAAGGTCTACAACTTGCATCGGTGTGGAGGACGCTGAGAGGGCAGTGAAGCCGACTATATCGGAGAAGTAGATTGTCACTTGTTCAAAGGTTTCTGCTACTACTGATTGGCCGTTGATTAATTGAGAAGCAACTGATCTGTGGACAAATAAATTATGATAACTTTTTTATAATTATGATGTACTAAGGTATAATACATTATAAACACGGTTTTATTAGCTTTGCCTGTATGTATGTAATAAAATCTTTGAAGTCGATTTTCGAGCACTTCAAAACGTCGAATTGTTTGTAATTTTGGGATAATCAGGACCGAAGACAATACAATGATTTAAAAATCATGTGATTGCATGACATTACCTTATCTATAAATTTCAGAAATCAAATTATAAAATAAATATATGAAGGTAATTTTCACGCAGCTGTCTTCCTTTGATAAGATAGCCGTAGATATACGTTTTTTAGTAAAAACAATTTAAAAAAGTCAGAAAAGGTTAAAAAACATGCTTTAGTAAACGCACCTGTAACCGTGCAAATGTATTTCACTCCATTTTCTAATCTTAAAATCGTCATCAATTATTTTTAAACTATTATTTATTTTAATAATAATTTAATCTTATGACGTACCTATAAGTTTTTTTTAAATTTAACCTAAACTTCTAAAGAGAATAATACTACAAATATGTCCAATAACACTTTTCTTATTGTCTCGATTGAGGGGAACACACAATGTTCGCGTTTATTAACCAATGCAAAATAAATTATACCTGATTGTAAATATTGTAATACTCATACAGAGTAGAGTGATTAATATTTCTTGTTCATCTAAACAAACTATTCAAACTAGAATGCTCACTGACACAACACTCCAGAGCACGACACACTTCTGAACCAAAGTAGGTTATTATGACCATATTCATGCTGTGGTTGTCAGCCAAGTTGATATTAGTTAGCAACTAAGTATGACAATTGTAGATGTTACAAGACTCCTTGTATTATAAGTTGTGTCGCCTCTTATATTCAACAAAGATTTAACTAAATTGTTTATGTATTTATAATAAAGAAATGTTACGGCTGATAACAATAAGAGTATACACCGTATAAATAACATGAAGCTAAAACAAATTAAATTATTCCCTTTTTTAGTTGAAAAAAGATTTCAAACTAGCACAATTCAGCCACAGGAATTACCATCTATCCATGCATTCATTCCGATACCCCAATATAAAAAAGGATTAATTCACGAAGACGTGCTTCGATCTGTTCAAATGAATGCACTTAATTCTTTCAAGCTACTCTCGCCGCAGCCAATAGCTTGAATATAACTTTACAGAAGTTATTAGTCCTGGTGGAACGGCTAACACTCCTGTTTATAATGGCTTTGATGAACGCGCTTAGTGACAAAAGTTTCGATGCCTTTAGCGCCACTGAGAGTGCTTTGATCTAGCTTGTCGAGCTATCGAACTAGTTTAACACCGTGGTCCCTGGAGCTGTGGTCTTTACTAGATGTTTGATAATCTTAAATAAATTAGCTATTGTAAATGCCTACAAAATTTAAAATTACAAGTATGAAAATGGCGATCACATAGTTGTAAACTCTACCAGAATATTAGCTTAAAAGTTTGTTTGTTTAACCGTGCTTATGTCTGAAATTACCAGGTGGATTTGAAAATATTATTTTGCATTTCAAAGTCCAATAGTTGTGAAAACATTTTTGATAGATTGTCGCCACTCGGCATTATATTCTAAATAGGATAAACAAAAGCTGAATCTGAAAACTGACACAACCACCGTTCCACCGTTGGGTGTTGTCGTCGCTGGTCTAATTATCATCATGCTTAAGATTTCTTTCAGTCGCACTCTGACAACATCAAATCTGTACTTCATCCATCTAACAGCAAATTCAGCACAATTGACAAGAGATTCTGTGAATTCTCTCCTACGTTACGTAATAGTAAAATGCAAATTTGCTTTAAATATAGGTTCATTATTAGCCTTTAATCAATAGAGTGGATATGTGAGCGCGTTGCAGAACCTCGCAGTAATGAGGCCTCCGCGCTTCTTAATTGACGCCGGGATATTAATTGTTGTTTTTAAAAAACATACCAGTTTGTTGTACGCCAGTTTCAGTTTTGCTATGATCGTTTGCGTTGTGGTTGGCTAATTAGCGATATTTGAATGGAGTTTGGTTTAATTCTCATGTGTTCGGATATCAGATTTTGTGGAAATTGTTATTACAGTACAATATCATAGCTACTTCAGAGTTGGGAAGTAGAAAGATGTAATAGTATACTGAAAGATAATGGAGCGTATTTTTGAGATGATAAAAACGGCCAAAGACACAAATTAGAAGAATTTTGAATAAGTAAAGAGACGGTAAAGTCTTCTAAGTGTGAATAAATCACAAGTGGCTCTCAAATATATCTGGAGAAATACTTGAGACTACCTTACTTTACACAATGAAAAATACATGTATACACAGTCTTTGTATTAAATAACAGAATCCCACTTCTTTATTCGTTCAATTCGATTTGATTTTCATCAAAAGGAATGAATTTTTAAGAAATGTAACTAAAAGAATAAAGTAATAAATTCACACTTACTTGGGCAACAACTGGTACAGCAGCTCTTCACATTTCTTCTTTTCCTCTAAATAATCCTGAGTTCTCTCACTAACTAAAGATTCCAAATTATTCGCATACTGCTCCATACGTGAAAGCAAATTGTCTAAAATGTTGCTACTCTCTTGACTTCTGTTGAAGAAAAATAAAAATTAGAGATACGCTCGCGAAGAATTTCACATGAAAGTCACAGTAGCAAATATTTAACAAGCACACAATGAAGGCAACGAAACATGGAATTTCTGTATACAGGTTATTAATAAGGGCCTTGGGTTGTCTCCAACGTCCTTTACGATGTCACACAATTTTGTGAAACTCTGAGCATGTTCTAGTATAATGAAGGTACAAGCTTTCCACTTTTATGTTATAGATATTGTAAGATAATGGGGTATTAGTAAAGAAAGGGGTATTATTGAAGCTTTTAAGAATTGTAAAGTAGAAAAATGATTATTTCTTTATGTAAACAAGGATAACTTTGAGATTTTTGTTATCGCTTTTCTAATATTCACCATTTATAAAATATGAAATTGTTAATATAAGCAGCTGATGAGTGGGATTGTCCTTCCTCCTTCGCTGCATATTGTTTATTTACAATTAACAAAAATACTATCCATTAAAAACTGCTTAGAAAAAAATATCTGAATTTTTACCGTGAAATCCAAATGAAGAAAAAAAAAATAAAAAAAAAATAACAAACAAATTTGAAAAAGCAAAGGAAAGAAGTCCCAAACCAGTAGATGAGGTTGTATGTACATAAACATTACTTGTTGAGGCGTCTGATAGCGCCCTTTAGATGGGCGAAGTCCGGTCGATCCGTGGGCTCTTCGGCCCAACAGCGGGACATCAGCTCCGTCGCCTCGTCCACCTCGCAGGACCGGTGGTGGGAGGTGTTAGGACGAATCCCGCTGGATATCACCATCTCTATGATTTCTAGAGATAAACAAATCAGACATTAAGGAGAATTTCCTACCCATATGCCTGAAATTCTTGCTAACTTAAGCTAGTGTCAACAGCGGCACGTATTTTATATACCAACGAGTTCAGCGATTCTTTGGAAATTTCGTAAGATGTTATGCGGCACGAATTAATTAAAAAGAAAAGAAAGAAGAAAGATAATTATCAGATAGTAATTTATCATTTATAGCGATTCATAAGAATTTCTATGGTATGTAAGTCCGCCAACCCGCACTAGGCCAGCGTGGTGGACTATATGGCCTAACCATTCTCAATCGTACTTTCGATTGTAGAGTAGGCCCGTGCCCTGCAGTGGGACGTATATGGGCTGATACAATACAACAATACAATTTATCATTTAGATAACAACAAGTAGCGTAAATAAATACACTTGAAAGTAACGCACAGTCCTGACCGTAATGAGATGCAAGTTTTGAGTTATAGGAATCAGTCGAGAGATTTTTTGGTCTCACAAACACTAATAAACGCTAGGAAAAACATTGTCTCAGCGCAAAAAGCCCGCGACCTTTTTATTCACAGCAGGATGTCACCCGCCACCGTAGAGACTGTCTGACTTTTTTAACTATACGCATAAAATTCTAATTGACACTAAATGAAAAAAAAAACTTTTTCATTCAGTTCATTTTATTGTCTTCTTTTGTTACTAATTAAAACGCTTTAAATAGTTAAAGACCTGTTTAACTGAATTCCTTTCTTGGCTGTATATGGTAACAAGGAAAGAAAGGCAGAGTTTCAACAACTAAAGACCATAACTTTGACTAATTTAACCTGCCTTATATTGAGATGATAAATGTATCGAGTGAACATAAAGTTTTTTTTTATTGCTATGAATGGCGAGACTTAAAAGGGGCAAATTACATCATTTCAATTTCCCATGGACTACCAGAGTCAAGCTTGCAAGCAAAAAGTCTATGAGCTAATAATTGGGTTTATATTTTATTATACCGCTGTAAAATGTTATATCGCACTTCTTGAGTTTTATATCTTATATTTTTTTAAATATAATATTCTCTGTCTAGAGGCCTATGTCTAGCAATGGACAACAGTATAAGATGATGATGATGATGCAAAGTACCATGTCTTTTAAGTATAATATTTACTATCGGCAGGTCAGGGTGGCGAGCGCAGTCGAATGCCAAGCATGGCTTTGTAATTCAAGGCTTTTCTGGTTTTGCTACTGTTCATGAGCAGTCGTATCGCGTACTAACAGGCAATCGGCAGGTCTCGCCATTCATGGCAATAAAAAAAGGTCACCATTTGTTTCCATCGGATCTTCTTTTAACCTCTCCCGTAACTTCGTTTACCTGATCAAAGTATTTAAAAATCACATACCTTTAGGCGACATATCCACGCCGGGTCCTAGCCAGAATGCCCCCTGCCTATTCACAATCTCATGCATGATGATCCCGAAGGAGTACACGTCTCCTTTCTGGGTTCCTTCTGGTGGTGGTTCTTGCATTCTCAGAAGTTCCGGAGAAGTCCACAGTAGACCTGGTAAGAAAAAGTTTTAGGATTCAGTTTGGCAATTGTATGGGGTTTTAGGAAAGGCGGTGAAACCATTTACTATCAGAACCATTTTAGAAGTATAAACTTTACTCACCTTTTAGCAACTTACTAACTAACTTACGCCAAAAAGTGTATTTATAGGTCTTATGGTATAAGCAGTCCGATTAGTCACGTGGTTAATTTTACTGAACATATGGTTTTTTTTTGGATACGTTATTATTTCCTTTTGAATAACATAAACATCATCTGGTAAATGTTGACAAAAATACTCATTAACTGCCACGCATAAGGAAGATGCTCAAAGCAACTTCTAGAAAATTCAACATTAAACAAAAAGCGATTTAAACCAAAATGAAGCACTGAAATATCTCAATTTCCCCAAGCAACACCACATCCCCGCGCTTAATTCTGGCCAATTTATTTTTTTGCCCGGCCTTCGTTTATTTACTTTCCTTTATAACTTGTTAAGAATGTCAGAAGTCCCAAAGTCAATTACAAGAGGGGAACAGAATTAAAACTTTCCAAGGGTGTTTATGTTTGATTGCACTACACTTATTCCTCATTTTATTTATGATGTTTTTGGATAGATTATGAAAATACAAGTGATTGTGGGCTTAAATATTGAAGCTATGGTCTATGCCTAATTTAAAATATTTAATTACCATAGAAAATTAGAATCCTTAATTTTTTGATAACAACAAAAAAATAGATTATAATTTTTTGCTAGACTGTCTTCAATGAAAGGAAATACTGGTGCATAAGACCAACATCTATGATATCAAAGCTCATAAAATATATTTTGACCACTATAATAAAATTACATATAAATAAGAATCAATTATAACTATCGCCTTCAGCTTCAGAAATGACATTTCTGAATACAGGCATCCCCCAAAGATCTTTCTACCTGTTGGAAGCTACCTGAATCCAACGACTTCTAATTGGAACATTCATTAGATCGTCCATTCATCTTGCGAGTAGACTTCTCGCTCTTGCCGGCTCGAGGCTTCCACTCTAAAACTTTTATACCATCATTAACATAAAAATAGTACCTCATTTTTTTTATAAAATACTCACGAGTCCAATAACTATGTGCCCTCGAGTCTTTCTCCGAAGTCCTCAGGGCGTGGAGTCCAAAATCAGTGATCTTGAGCACGAAACGGGAATCCACAACACAGTTGCTAGACTTCAAAGCGCCATGGGACCTGATATCCGAGCTGTGTAGATAATGCATTCCCTGTGGAATTCAATTTTATTAGCCCCAATTGATAGCCCCTGATTGCAAATTCACTTTGAAGAAATTTAAAATAAAACTTTCTTTTCAAAGATTTCTAAAACGACTTACTAGACTCATAAAGTAATATTACAAATGTAAATTTAGACACTAGCTAAATTTCTGAGAGACTAATGGGTATGTTGTTTTAGTTTAATAGCTAAACTTTCTCCAGTCGATATTAATTTAAGAGCCTCGAGTCATATTAGATTCGTGTCATCCCGCGATAGCCTAATGAGAAGGTGCAGTCTTAAACAAATCTAATTTGCTATATTGTAGATTAATAAAGGTGCCTTAGAAAGATCCATCCATCAGCCAAAGGAAGTCCACTGCTGAACATAAGCCTCCCCCAATGATTTCCACAGAGACCTGTTGGAGGCAGCCTGCATCCAAAGAAAGATGAAAGAAAGATGAAAGATGCTTAGATAAAAATACTTCTCTAAGTTCTATAAAAGGTTTATTAAAGTTTTTATAAAAACCTTTTTGCTAGCTTTGGTTCTAGTACAAAATATTAGTACAATAGTGATTCAAATTAGTTTTTTATTGTGTTCGGACGCCTAATGGTGTTATGGTAAGAAGTTACAGATTTTGTGATCTATCTTAGAGTCACAATTAGTAAGGATACCACCTCTTTAGGCTGTCCAAAGGACCCGATGACCCTTTTAAATATATTGTTATGAAGAGCAGAGGATATAATTGCGAAATTCTTATGTCTTCTAACTATTGTTAGGAGGTGAATCCTATTGCCACTGAATATAAAATTAGTACAGTTGTTTTTCCATATAAAAGTCAAAGAACATACCTTCACAATATCATGCATAAGGCTGACTTTAAACATCCAATCCAGCTTGATAGATTCATTCTCCAAGATATCTTGAAGAGAGCCTTTAGGACAATACTCAGTCAACAGACAGCAATGAGGTGGATCTACACAGGCTCCATAGAATCTTGCTAGATGATCATGTTCAAGATCTTTCATCTTCTTCAACTCGAGGAGTAAGGGCCTGGTCAGGTCAATTCTTTGCTTGTCAACATTCTTGAGGGCTACACGACAGCCTTTGTAAAAGCCACATGGAGTGTAGACTTGTCGGTCGCCCGCGAGTGATGTTGCTTCATCGGAGAATGTAGTCTGTAACAAAACAGGGGCCCTACTATATTCAACGAAACGAAGTTCGAAACTTCGGATGATCGAAGTTTATATACGATACGAATGCACCTACATATACTTATGGTCGTTATTTACTTATGGTCGTAACCATAAACTTATGGTTACCTTGTACGTTATACAAATTCGAACTTTTACAAAGTAGATACATTCGTATCGTATATAAATTTCGATCGTCCGAAGTTTCGAACTTCGTTTCGGATTTATATAGTAGGGCCCCAGGTTGTTTTAGTACAACGATTCACTGGTGGTAGATCTCTCTTATATAAGAGGCCGTCTGTGTAGGCGAACGGCGAACGGCACGCTCGAGACGAGCATTAATTGAAATTTAAAATTGCTAAATTAATACTATATGAATGCATAGTTTATACATTTAAGCAGGTTTATAGATAAAAATATAATATACTTAAATATTATAATATTAAATAAATATTTAATATTATAATATTTAAGTAGTGTCGATCACTACCACTCTCAATCGTAGTGTCGATTGTAGAGGAGGCCCGTGCCCTGCAGTGGGACGTATTTGGGCTGATACAGAAATAAATATTGTAATCTGACGGATTGATGACGTATGTATCCAATGTAAAGAAATAACGAACTTTGTAGAACACAATAAAGAATAAAAGATAAATGAGGGTAGAATAAAAATTGTGGAGTCCAGCTGTCTTTTTAGTCCCTTCAAATATGACAGCAAACCTATCTCTTATCACTAACTTTTACTTAACTTAATTTTATAAATCGGTATTTACTGCTCAAGCAAGCCTAATATACTAGGATCGGAGTTACAAGAGTAGATCATAAGAAACAGATCACACTTTACAGTTGACGACATATTACATACAAATACAGTTTACATTCTTTTGAAATAGACATTTGACACATTGACATTACACCACAAATTACCAGTTCCCATCGGATTCCTATAAAATACAGGTAAAATAGAGAGAAAAGGGAAGGGAGCGAGATAGATAAAATCTGCTTGGGTATCTGAGCCTACCTACCTACCTATACTCTAATTACTAGAGGCTATTCTACCATATGGCGTGCCACATCACTTAAAACTAAAATATTATAATTTTATTCCAAGTGATGTTTTCCTAGAGTTAGCTGCTAAGTTTATTAGCATTTCTAAAGTCACAAGAGTAATTTTTAATCAAAATGCAATTCGCAATTTAATAAATCTTCATTCGGCTTTAACTTTAGCGCAGTAAATTTAGGTTGTGAGATATTTTTCTACAAACCATTTGTCAATGTCTGAACATGGGATGCACACCACTGAATACACATTTGTGCAAAATTTTGCCAATTTAGTCCGCTGCGTGACAACTACGCTTGAAATATTAATGATGATGATATTAAAATACTAAGCTTAAATTATTTTACGGAATTTTTTTGCAGGATTCTCTTAATTTTGATAAATAGTCGTATTTTATAATGCTTAATTTTTATTTTCGCCATATTTTATATCTGAACGATTTATGTTTTTGTTATTGTCGATATAAATTTTAATTTAATATCACGCACGTCTAACATTGGTGTGTATGTCTATTGCTTCACCTAGACCCCTCTAAGAAGATTTCCAGAACAGCTTATCAAATCAACTCTGTCAAAACGATATACGACTTTATCAAATAATCCTAGCATTTCATGATGACAATACATGGTAACGTCTAAATAACTTCAAAATACATACGAAACTTCCTCTTGATTCGATTTCTAAAATCGAAAATTTGTGAATATTATTGATAAAATTCAAAACTAGACTAGCACAGTCATACCAATCGATGACATTATCAGCAAACACAATAATTAGAACACAATATATCGAGTCACAATTTCGCCAACTACCCTCCAATTGAGATGACGTCAACAGTAAACAAATCAGATTCCAAAATGTAACCAAACGGAACATTAAATAAAAGAAAAGATTTCAGTAATCTTATCAGTATAATAACATTTTTTCGTCTACTTCCGCTCCATTTGACGCTCATTGTTCGTGAATAAATATAAATTGCTTTTTCACGTATCACTTTGTAAGCTCTCCTCTCGGAACACAATGTTTACTTTCATTTGCTCTGGTAAATATTGTTTCTTTTTATATTTTGGGACTGCGTTTGTCTTTGGTAAAAGTATGATGAGAATGTTGTATAATGTTTAGACTACGAGTATGATAAAAATAAGAATAATCTTTATTATACTTTCTTCAGCCCGAATACTAAAAGTATAACTAAATAGGGTTATATTCATTCGAACGCACATCCTGTCACTTGTCACTAGGGAATGCAATCCCGTTCTCGCGAGATCTCGTTCTCGCGAGATCTCGGCCTTTTTTAGCGAGATTAATCTCGGACGAAAAAAAAGGCGAGATCTCGCGAGTTTAACGAGATTGAACTCGAGTATAAAAACATTTGATTTGTTTACTAATAGTTGTTGCTAGCTAACGTGATGGAGTGTCATTGCGTTCGAGTATTTTTTTGGGCTATTGTTTGTTACAAAAAACTGTTGTCTTATTGAAATAAAACTATTATTTACGGATTTTATCGCGGATTTGGTTTAATTTTTTGAGTTCCCGACGTTTCGATTACTTTACAGCTTTCGTGGTCACGGGGCGGACTCCTGACTGTTGTCTTATTAAAAGATTTTTGTTTGATATTAGAAGAGAAGACTGTTTAAATCTTTCATTTGTTATTTGATAGATACGTATGTCAGAGATTACTGCTTAGAAGTTTATTAAAAAATTATAGACACATACGTCAAACAATGTTTGAAGCAAAGTCTATTTAAAAAAATCGTGAAAATAAATGTTTATCTTATATTAATAATTTTTTCCTAATTTATTATAATATTGCAAAAACAACACACTAAACTACTAATCTCGCGAGATCTCGGAATTGGCGAGATCTCGCGAGATCGTATTCATAAACTCGCGGGATCTCGCTTTAGCCCCAATCTCGCGAGATTTGCATTCCCTACTTGTCACTAATTCAAAAACCATGTAATATATGCAAAAAATATTACATGGTTTATTTAGCATATTTATTTACATAAAATACCGACTGCAAAAAAACAAAACTTATCTTTTTACTAATACCTAAATATTCCCACATGTTGCTTGAGGTTGGTTAAAAATAGATACAGTCATAAATCTAGCATACAATAAATTGACATTCACAACAACTTTTAGCTAAAACCTGAATGACTAAATTTATCTATAAATAAAATATTCACAATATTTATGGTTGATGACGATATCTTAACCTTTCACTGGTAGTAGGTCTCTAGAATGAGAGGCCACCTGAGTAGGTATCACCGAAATATCTATTTCTCCCGCCGAACAGCAGTTTAAACGCAGTGTTGTGTTTTGGTTTGAACGACGTAGTGGCCAGAGTAACTACTGGACATATTGAGACGTAACATCGTATGTCTCAGGATGGCGAGCGTAGTGGAATACCAAGCATTACTTTGTAATTCAAGGTGTTGTTGGGTCTTGCTACTGTCTATGAGTTACCCTATGTCATATCAGTTACCCTCAGATGAACGGCATGTTGGTCGCGCTATTCATTGCAATAAAAAAAAAACACGTAAGCTTGCCGCGTTTTGGGTTCTAAGTTATTTTTGAGACGCAATCAGGCATATAGTGTCGATCTGAATGAGATAGCATTTCCTGTCAATGAACTTCATCTGGACTGCACTGTAATTACCTGTATTAAATTGTATTAAATATGCACGTGTGATATATTTTAAGTGCGTGGTGGCCTGTTGGTAAACGGACCAGACGCGACTGCCAACATGTTCACGGTAGTCGCGGGTTCGAATCCCAGGGCACACCTCTGACTTTTCGGAGTCATGTGTGTATTGATAGTCAATCACCACGCACTAAAGCGGTGAAGAAAAACATCGTGAGGAAACCTGCATACCACAGCGATTTATAAAAAATCTATAGTATGTAAGTCCGCCAACCCGCACTAGGCCAGCGTGGTGGACTATATGGCCTAACCACTCTCAATCGTACTATCGATTGTAGAGGAGGCCCGTGTCCTGCAGTGCGACGTATATGGGCTGATACAGACGTATTTATATGATTGTGTCAGCGGATAATTTACATTCACCATCTTCCTTTCTCTGAAGAATTCTGCTAGATCACCAAACATCGAAACCTACCTGTTATCTAGTCATAAGGATATATTTAATAATTCAAAGAAACACAATTTATTATCCTTACCTATATTATGAATGAGAAAGTAAAGTTTGAAATGCTCCTCTTAATGACCTCTTAACTACTCGACCTTGTCATGATATTCTGCAATCTGCATACATATTGTTAATGATTCAGAATATTACAAAACTTCCAGTTTATTATTTAAAAGAAAATGTTTCCGAAGTAAAAATTAATATTTTTTAGTATTTTCTTTCCACAAGAAGTCCACTTGTATAATAGACCTCCCCTAAGGATCCCCACATCGACCTGTAAGAAGCGACCTACATTCAGCGACTTCCTGCAGCTGACTTCGACCATCTAACTTGTAGGCGGGCATCCGACACTGAGCTCTCCCGCACTTGACCTCCACTCTTCTTCGTTTTCACATGAGTTTAAAGGACATTGTTCATTTTTGGCCTAAGAACCGAAGTGAATATAAATTATACTATAATTTTCATTTATTTTTATATTGTTTGAAACATATTTTAGTATTCCACGGACACTTCAAATAAATAAATTCCAAATAAAAAGTTGGGTCACAATTATTGATGCCGTTTAAAATGTTTTTCGTCAGCCAGTGCTGTTTTTTCTTGTTTTTTCTTTTTCTAGTTTCGGAAGTTTTCGCGATTTCGATAAATACGGATCGAATTGAGAACCTCCTCCTTTTTGAAGTCGGTTATTAAAATTAGTTGATAACACTTTATTCATTTAAATACCTAAATTGACTAGCTAGAAAAAAACTAGTATTCTATATTTTTTAAGCGAAATCGCGAATTTCTAGCTTGGCATTCGAGTATTATAGTTTTCGTAATTGGCAACACTGGTGTACTTCATACCATTCCATTTTTGATTGCTTTGCGACTATCGTTTCTTTTGTGATTTTCTATGCGTTTCATGGTTTTATTCTAACAACTTTACTTTTAATAGGGACAGACAGAAAATGCAACTTTGTAAAATGATAACTTCTTCTTCTTCTTCTTCTACCTGGCGTTATCCCGGCCGGTGCCAGGGTCCGCCTTCCGGCAAATTCTCCTCCATTTCGCCCGATCTTCGGCATCCTCAATAGTAAGGCCATTGACCCTCATATCTTCCTTGACGACATCGAGCCAGCGCTTCTTGGGTCTACCCCGCGGTCGAGGTCCGGGAATATTGAGGCTCAGGCACACATTACAGACGTACTCCTGCGGTTTCCTTAGGACGTGACCATACCATCTCAAGCGGGATTCCTGGAGTTTATCAGCCACATCGCGGACACCAAGACTGCCACGGATGTGCTCGTTACGGATTTTGTCCAAACGCGTAACGTTGCACATCCACCGCAGCATCTTCATCTCCGCGACGTGAACCTCCTGGACGTGCCGCTTGAGGGCAGGCCACGTCTCAGAACCATACAGGAGCACCGGCCGCACGATGCTTTTATAGATGAGACCCTTGAGCCTCATCGGCATCCTGCGGTCGCAGAGTATGCCTGAGACCTCCCTCCACTTAGCCCAAGCAGCGCTTATACGGGCTTTGACGTCAAGGTCGATATCACCGGACTCATGCAGTACGGACCCAAGGTACTTGAACTTGTCCGTCTTCACGGCAAGTTCGTTCCCTATCACGATGCTTTGGGGGTCCGTACTCCCGCAATCCATGTACTCGGTCTTCGCCACATTTAACTTCAGACCACCGCTCTCGAGTGTCTCCTTCCACCGGTTGACCTTGCGCTCCAAAAGTCGCCGGTCCTCCTCTACCAGTGCAATGTCATCGGCATACATCAACAACCAGGGCGCAGGGTCCTGGATGTGAGACGTAAGATGTCTCACATCCATGTTTGTAAAATGATAACTGTCAAAGAATTATCTTAAACTTGACTAGGTACTATCTCTTTTCCTAGTATCTAATAGAGTAGTCCTTTCCTAGTTCTAGAAGCGAACATATATAGCTGTACATAGTATTGTTAATATTACTTTGATATTACTACTCTAATATTTCACGCAGGCTTGGTTATTTTTTATTTATAACCTCAAAATATTAACTTTTTTCGTAATTATTTTAGTTTCCTGAAGTGTCCGTTCGTGAAAACTTATTTCATAGGATTCCATATAATTTTAAGAGTTTATATCAGTCACTTTCGATTCGAACGGTTCTTAGGCAGAACATGTATGGAGCCGGAACAATGTCCTTTATTGATAAAAACTGAGCCAAAGCACCCAAAGTCGCAAATAAAATATAATCAACTACAAATACAATTTTCGCAATCACCATGTTTAAAACACGCATTTAACGAGTTCCTTTACATTTTCCATTATGGCCGAATCCAATTTCCAAAAATGGGAGCACCTGATATGTCTCATACCTAGAAAATCGAATTGGATCTCAATCGAATTTCACCCTTTCTTACAAATGTATATAAGGCACAAAATCACGAAATTGGAATACTTTTTTCTATTAAGATATAGCCTACGAGGCACAAATCTTTATCTGACAGCTGTGGCTCGGTTTTCCGATTTACTTAGATTGTACTCACTTATCCATCGACCTTATCAATTTGTTAGTAAGCTCTGCTGGGTACGAGCTCAGTATTGGAGCATTCGCAATCATCTGATTGATTGCTACACACGTTATTTGTATGGAGCGATATTTAATGCTCCATTGTTCAGCGTGCAGCTATTGGCATTTCATTCATTTTCGTTCAATGTATTCAGTTTAGATTGGATCGGAATTTGTAATAAGCTTTGATTAAGAGGATACATATAATTATTGGAATGCACTTAGTGACGTTATAAATGGCCTGACGAACATAATTTGCAATATGAGTTTGATAATTATCATTTAGAACAAGAAAGATGGTGAAACTAAAGAATTTTGTATGAATGGAATTTCTCTAATGATTTTTTTTTCACAGGATGATATAATCGATGAAAACTGTAGTCGTTACAAACTAATCTTACGCACTGACTTTTTTCTTGTAAACTCATATTAAGAGTCACAATTCTTTTTGATTGAGTTTTAGAACTGACTGAATACTATAGTATCGACAGCATGTATTATATTTGGAAATTGGTTAGGCAGCCAGGAAGTGTATGTTACGGATATTTCGGCTGGGTTAAAAATATTAACACTTTCCCTTCATTACATTTGAATACTATCAGGGGAATCCGAATCAGAATTCCTTTATTTGTATGAAATGAAGGAAATACCCGGTCGGGCCCGGATCCGCCCGGGTGCATACACATTTTAAAATGGCGGTCAAAATATTTAATTCTGACTATCAGAATATAGAATATCGACCAATCCGACCACGAAAAACGAAAAAAAAATCCTCGTATTTGCTAGAAATATCACTATAGCATATAGCATTCCCCAATAAATGTACTACCCAACACTGAAAGAATCATTCAAATCGGACCAGTAGTTCTAGAGATTAGCGCGTTCAAACAAACAAACAAACTCTGCAGCTTTATAATATTAAGTATAGATTTATAAGGTTAAAAGATAAGAGATTAGACGAATTTGATAGACACTTACCCCAGTGCTGTACCTTCGATTGATGGAATGCAGGCTCCCCCGCAGCCGGCCACCTGGCTGTAGAACATCGCTCCAACTGACGCGCCAGGTCATCATAGCTATCTCCGCTTCTAACTTGTAATGCCTATGGAAACAATATATACAGGGTATATCAAGACTGCTACCGAAAACGAAGCCGGGTGGTAGTTTAAGCGACTTCAGACACAATGCAACAGAAAAAGTTGAAAAAAAAAGCGACAATTTTTTTTTGTAATTTTTTTCGTACGGCCATATTTGGGTGGTAAATACATTTTTTCCTAAAATAATAGTGTATACTCTTTTATTTATTAATACTCTAAGGTATAAAAGTGTTTAAATTATTATTTTAGCAAAAACTATGGATTTACCACCCAAAAATGACGATATTTAAAAAATCATAAAAAATAATTGTCACTGTTCTTTGCGAAATTTTTAATTGCATTGTGTTTGTAGTCCCTAAAACTACCACCCGGCTTCGTTTTCGGTAGCAGTCTTGAGATACCCGGTATAAGTAATTGTATGGAATATTGTAACCTGACCACAACTATGAATGTAACTAAGTAGCAGATAAAGGGAGTAGTTTAATGAATAATATTGACTGGAAGAGAATGTATCGGCCATTAAGGTTTTCTTTACAGTTTACGCATTGTATAATGAACATGAATAAATTAAGAAATAGGTGTTAACAACACCTTGACGATCGCTGTATGGAGATAATGTTTTGTTTACCACAAATATTTGTATCTGGTTAGTTGTTATGAAATGAAGGAGTCTGCTAGTTTCTGATACCCAAAATACAACACTTAATCTCGCCGTGGGGTCATGGATATATATTTAGGCCCTTCTTATAAAAGATTCAGGGGTATATTCATAAAATTATTACGCACAAATGCCCGTAGGATAAACAAGACATGAACATGATACTCCCAAACAAATCCCGCCCTCCTAATTATTTTCTATTTGTACTAAACACGAAGCCACATTGTTCGTACAATAGAACACGCTTCCCATTTCTGCGAATTGGTTTTGCTCTAATTTCTTGCGACCCAATTAATTTATATTTTCATCAACTTTATGACAAAAGCATTTGCCGGTAAATATGGAATAATCTCATTGTTTTTATAGGTCATAGGTTGAGGCAATTATATTTAATTATCTGTAGCGAAGTTTTAAAGAGCTTTGTATAATATAGCATTAATATTAGTCTGTTGTGTAACATTTCTATCCATTTTCTGCCTATTAGTGGCGTTTATGGGTTGTCGAACTGGATTATTTGACTTGTTATATTTTCGACTTGAAATTTTTCCTATCAATTTCCCAAACACATGTATTTAGATACACACATAATACTAATAACAGAAATTGTTGTGTTTAATTTTATTTATTTAATTGGGTGGTATTTCTATTGTAAAATAGTGAATTATTTCATTTTACATTTGTCAGTGCTTTTAATTTATTATTATTCAATCAAGCTATTTTTAAAATAAATTTTGTATCAGAAATAGTAAGGATCTGTTCGTCCTCAGAACTGCCACTGCAAGCCAGGATTAACAGTCACACGTATTTGTACGTAGGACCGGCCTCCTCCACAATCGTGAGTACGATTGAGAGTAGTTAGTCCACCACGGTGGCCTAATGCGGGTTGGTGGACTTTTATATTTAAGAATATTTTTTTAAGAATAATTTATTTCTATAAAAAAGTGAATTATGTACTAGAGTAGTTAGTCCACCACGGTGGCCTAATGCGGGTTGGTGGACTTTTATATTTAAGAATATTTTTTTAAGAATAATTTATTTCTATAAAAAAGTGAATTATGTACAGTACATCTTATTTCTATTGGTTCCAAACTAGGCGTGCCTGTATTTTGGGAATATTCTGTATAATGTACGTAAATATAAGTACAAATGTGATGTGCTAACTTCATTGCTCATTGTAATAAATAAATTATATTTGCATTATATCCAACATGGTTTTACGCTTATCCTTACTAATATTATAAAGGTGAAAGTTTGTAAGTATGGATGTATGGATGTATGGATGTATGGATGTTTGTTACTCTTTCATGAAAAAACAGCTCAACAGATTTTGATGAAATTTGGTATAGTGATAGCTGACACCCTGGATTAACACATAGGCTACATTTTATCCCGAAAAATGTAGTGTTCCCGTGGGATGAGTCAGGAAACCAAGTATACATATTTTCTACTCTTTCAAATTCGAATAGTTGGCACGGGATAGAAGAGGACAGGATTTAATGCTATTCAATATATGGGACGGGAAATATAGTCGACGGCACGCGGGAAATATAGTTAGTAGACACGCGAAATAATATGTTGTTGATGTGGATTGGACTCAAAAACTATCTGCACCCGGGCGAAGCCGGGCCCGACAGCTAGTAAAAGATATATGAAACACACATACCTGTATATAAAGACGGAGAGTATAGCCAAGACAACGACGACAGAGCTGAGAATGATACTCAGGATGGCGTACACAGGAAGCGCTGAAACAATACCGCAATACAGTTGCAACGTTCATTAGACCGTCTTGTGTGTACTGTACTGTATCGGACCATATTCGCCTCACTGTGTTTGCTAAAATAATAATGCAACCCTTCTGTATCATTGAGCTTTTAAAAATTAAACGGTGTGCATTATTATTTTAAATGTTCAGCAGTGGACTTCCTGTAGCTGAGATTATGATTATTATTTTAGCAAAAACTATGTTTTTACCACCCATATTACTATAAGTATGAAATCCAGAAAAAATGACCCTTTTTTGTGAAATTTTGAGTTGCAAAACTAAAACTACCACCTGGCTTCGGTTTTCATGTTACATGAGATATGATAACTTTATGACAGTGCTAGTCATGTGATCTCGTTCTGGCAACATTTTACTGAAAATGATTTTGATAGGATTTACTTTAATAATTTTAATTTCGACATAGGTATATGACGTTCATCAAAAAACACTTTCAGTCTTTAGTGCGTGGTGGCCTGTTGGTAAACGGACTAGACGCGGCTGCCCACATGTTCACGGTGGTCGCGGGTTCGAATCCCAGGGCACACCTCTGGCTTTTCGGAGTCATGTGTGTGTTGATAGTCAATCACCACGCACTAAAACGGTGAAGGAAAACATCGTGAGGAAACCTGCATACCATAGAAATTTATAAGAATTTCTATGGTATGTAAGTCCGCCAACCCGCACTAAGCCAGTGTGGTGGACTATATGGCCTAACCACTCTCAATCGTATTCTCGATTGTAGAGTAGGCCCGTGCCCTGCAGTGAGTGAGTGGCTGATACATACAAACGCAGTCTTTACCTGTTGGGGATAACCCATTTATCTAGTTATGGTATATGATATCTGGTTCACTTTATTTTGCCTCAAAGTACCTAAATAAAAACCCATTTAAGCATAACAGGAAAGTCAAAACCCGCTATATTTTAGGACAGCAACAGAGATTATTATGAGTATATTTTTCTAATATTCTTATACATTAGCCCATATCGATTAATCCATTTAAATTTAATTTCAATTTATGTGTATAATTATGAAGCAGTAAAGTTTATAAAACATTGGTATTTTAGTCATTTATTAGACAATTAGAAGGATTTATTGAATATATCCTATTTCATTGGCTTATAGCTACTGGGAGGCGAGGAACCCAAAGAATCAAAAACGCAATGAATAAAAAATTCATGGAAGAATAAACATATAACCCGTTCTGAGAATCTTATAAAAATTGGAGTACATATAAACGGAATGCTTCAAATTGTTTTTTATCGACGAATGTATTTTAGGAATATCTTTATTGCGAAGTTTTCAAGTGAGTATCCATAATATACGAGTTCATTTTTTTAAAATTGAATATCGTTTTATTTTGCTCACTCTTATCAAGTAGATACATACTGTCGCCGCAAAATGATTTGCAGCCATTAGATTATATTTATTAATTGTAATAAAATGAGTTTAGGCAAGTAATTCTGATTCCATGAGAAAGTTTAGTGTCAAGATTTATTGATCATAAAATATATTAAGTTCTTAATACATTTATTATTATATTTAATTAGTAATGTTCTTTGTTTTGTTTTCCAACCACACGTATACTTTAACACAGAAATCATTAGTGGAAACTATTATAATTCAACGATAAATAAAATAAATACATACATAAACTCACGCGTTTTTCCCAGAAGGGGTAGGCAGAGGTGCCAGGACATCCACATTTCGTCTTGTATGTTCCGTCCCACGATGTGATAGATGGCGAACCTATCGCCATATCAGGCACAAATTCCTGACTCTGGGCTGATACTGAATAGAAAAATCCAATATCACTTTGCCCAACCCGAAATTCGAACCCGAGACCTCAGCTTTGTATCCTTACTCTAGTACAACTACGTCGAGACAGTCACTATAAATAAACCAACTAATATTTTTCCAATCAATTGCAGCATAACCCATTGACCCACTAACGAAGGCCCTTGAGTTATAAAAGAATATTATCCATGGAACTATCTGCGTTTAAATTCGTAACAATTCACATAATCGACAATTGTAACCTAAATATAAAAATGAATAGCGATAAAGGGACGGACTATTTTATTTGTTAATGGATTTGAACCGGCTTTAGCCGGATCTTTCTGATAGAATGTCTATGATAAGCGTCGTAGGGTTAAATTTGCGGAAAACCAGTTCCCGCTGGTTTTTATTCGATTACGAAATAAATTCACGATACAGAATTCAGAATTGTATGGAGTAACTTATTTGGAGTAACTTGTTTAGTAATATTGTAAATGTTCAATTTTCTATTTTTTATAATGTATTTAATAATCTTTTTTTATCACGCAAATTCCGCTTTTCATTTCTGCCTCATCCTAAGTTCGATTGCTAGGGAAATACCCCAGGCATTGATTTTACCTTTACACTATTTGTACAATGTTAAAAATCAGTAAAAATAAATCAATTTAAGATGTCCCATATCGAAATATTTTGAAGCAATTATTACTATTTACTGATGGCTTTATTCATAGACAGTATAAAATCTATTTTAGGTATGGATAATGGAATGTTTTGTCTTCTTCGCTCAAACTCAGTTTAAAAGTCGTTCGAAAGGGAAAAAAATATTCGTAAAACAAAATAGTTAATAAATCTTTTGTTTTATAAACTCCCAACAGTCACATACATAGTTCTAACCCCACAATAAGATCGAGTCTTGTGTCGTGGGTATCAGGAACTACGAGAGACTTTTCGGTCTCACAAACACCCAGACCCGAAATAAATACCAGCGGTTACAAATATTTGTCTCGGTGCGAGGATCGAACCTGCGGCCTCACGTTTCACTGCCAGCGTTTAACTAACTGCACCTCTAAGGCTGTCTATTAATACCATTATATAAAAAAATAAAAGAAAAAGAAAGATAAAAGAAGACAGTTCGTGTTGCTGAGGGAGTTTCTTGCGCCGCTTCTTCTTCACAACTACAACACGTTCTGAAGCGGTGGTAGCCGAAAAGAACGATTCAAAAGATCTTGTGAAAGATATTTGAATAAAGAATATTTTGATTTGATTGATTTAGATGTTTTCCTTCACTATTCAATAAAGCGGCAATATTTTTTTTTTCAACACGAATAGAAGTACAGAGCAATTTTTTACATTCACTTAAAATAATCATAAATGGCATGAGCAAAAAAGTTAACCGACTCACAATAAAAGGAAACTCGAATTACAGACAAGGTTATTTTTAGACCAGACTAACTACCACTCATTTACAGTTTTTGTCGGTCTGATGCAATTAACATATAAACAATGGTAATAGCTCACAGAATCATAGCTGTGAATATTAAAATAAGCAAGTGTTAGGTATTTTTTTTATTGTTTTCCAGTGAAATAATTAGGACTAAAAATTACTTGAATGGAATAATCATAGAAATATGTTCCATCCAAAGTTTAAAGCGACTTTTCATTCGTGGAAACAATCCCTTAATTTTTCCATTTTTGACGACCAGGAAAACAGAAATATTCAGTTCCACCGTAGCTAACAAACATGGATAAAATATATTTCAATCTCTGCCGCTTATAAATTTTTACTATGGACATAGTCAAGTCGCCTCTTACCGTCTGGCAATACCTTAACACATTTATGCTATAAAATTTAATAAAGATATAATGGACGAATCCCCTTATTATTAAGGAAAATTATTTCAAGAATGTTTTTAGAATAGCAAAGGTAGGGATTTTAATTTTATGAGTTAGTAAAATAGGTGTTAGTTCTTTATTTTATTTAACCCTAAACACGTTACTTATAGCTTGCAAATTGTAAAATATGCTGAACCCTATAATAGATAGCTTCGAAAACTAACAAACATAACAATAATTCAACCCTTACCTTCCTAATTATGAAGCCCAATAACTCACCCGTTTTTGTATGGATTGGGGACTATAGACCCAAACTGTACCTTAACTTTGTGATTTACTGACGGTCGGTGCAATTTGCGTACAACCCTCATTTGGAACACTAAATATAACTTTTCATCTTAATAACCGTTAATCCATGTCCTTAAAGGGATAGGTTTTGTGTCAAAAATGTATAGCAAAATATACGTCTAACTTGACAACAAATTTTCATCATTGTGTACGGTACCTACCAAGTCGCTATGAAGGCGAATACTATATTCTACTAGTACGATCTTCACCACATTTGATAATATGTTTTTTTTTAATTCGATTATTGGCGAGACGCACATGCTCTTCGCCTAATAATAGCTATACGATCGCTCATGAATAGTAGCAAAACCAAACAACATTCCACTGCGCTCGCCATCCTGAGACATAAGATGTTTTTCTGGTCATTGTAGTCATCGGTTTCTTGTAAGAAGCAACGAATAAATTTTTCGTATTTTAGTAGAGTATAGCAACCCATTTTCCATCTCAAGAAAGTTATTTCAGCATATTTCAGCATGATATATTTGAATTTAAGTTATTCAAACAATTGGGCAATGCAATGATACCTTTTGGAAAAGATAATTTCCACCAAAATGAACCATAACTTACGTTATAATACCGAAAATGCTCGGATACTATTTCCCGCATTCAGAGTTAATTAAGATTAATTGTAGCTACAATCTCGCGAAATATTTCATGTTCTATGCATTATGTTTATCGCGAGCTAATACATTCATTGAAATGGAATATTATTTAGGTAATTTAGTAGCTCCTATGTCAAACCGATAGATATTATTTAAACTCTGTTAACAAAAAAATAGAATATAATATTACTAGCGGCTCGGCTCAGCTTTGCCCGGGTGCATATAGATTTCTCTACATTAATATGCACTTATTATACACATAAACCTTCCTCTTGAATTACTCTATATATTGAAAAAACGGCATCAAAATCCGTTGCGTAGTTTTAAAGATTTAAGCATACAAAGAGACATAGGAACAGAGAAAGCGACTTTGTTTCATGTAGTGATTTTACAAATTAAATTTCTTTGGTTTTCGGCAGTCTACTTGATTATTATTTATAATTAATTATGGTAAGAAAAATGTTATTAAATGAAATACATACAATATTATTAAGATACGTAGTACAGCGACTTAATTTAAAACCTGATTAAATATCTTATATCCCAGAATGGCGAGCGCAATGGCATGCCATACTTAACAGTTCATGGTGTTATTTGGTTTTGCTACTGTTCATGAACGGTCGTATTGCTTACCATCACGCAAATGGTATGCTCGTTTTTCAATCAATTGCAATAAAAAAATACATTATTTACTTTAATCAATATTTGAGAGGACCTTGAGTATTATTAAAACGACGCAGCGTTTTAATGTTACCACTGGATCCAACTCAGCCCCGCCTGAGAAGACCCGGTGAAACAAACTCAGTAGGCTTACGTTACCAATGGAACTACGCGGCGCGTACTTAGTGGGCTTGTTTTATTATTTTATTTATATTGGACTAATTTCGTATTAAAAAACCTTTCAGATATTATTTTTGAAACCTTGAAACACCACCTAATTTAAAATAAAATCACCGTTTTAATATAAAAATATTTTACCAAACTTCGATGCAGTCTTTGTTCTGAGGCAGTCGGTGATAAAGACTGAAGCGCCAATGGGCGAAGTACGTAACAAAGTCTTTTAATTTTAAGAATCAAATGAATAGGATTATTTTAATATTGTTTCACACGGACATTCCCACGGGCTGTGTACTTTAGAATTTCTTTTATAGATCTATTTTTAAAATCTTATTTCAACTTGAAATTAAATTGAACGGTTGAAGTTTACTTAAGATTTTCTTTGGGAGAGTAGTTTCATTAAGTTATATAGGTACATTTTGTTATTTTATTTTTATATGAAGTTAGGTCTTTTATTATGAAAGATTTCTGCCTCTTTGAAATTCACCCAGCATCAGTTGTATCACAATATACAATATCACTGTGATGATTTAAATTAAAATCTCTTTGTCTATTTATTGTATAGAACCAATCAACATTTGGAAGATGAGATGATCTTCAAATGGCAGAACAGGTAATCATAAATAATAGTTAAGAACACTTCAATAAACAAACAAGAAACAAAATGTACATTCGTTTATCTATTTAGGTGTAACAATGTTACTGAGAGATAAAACATACATAAACTCACGTCTTTTTCCCAAAAGAAGTACTAATAGAACATCCGCTTATGCGTGTTCTGACTTACGATGTGATAGGAGACGAGTCTATCGTCATATTGGGCGCAAATTTCTGAATTCGGTTTGATATCACATTCGGTTTCATCACTTTGCTCGGCCGATTCGAACCCTAGACTTTGCCATCATACCGTAGTATAACTAAGCCATCGGCAGTCACACACACATTAAACAAAAATAGTCTACCTAATATGTAAATATATATTGAGGTATGTATTAATAAGTGTGCTATATGCCAGCGATAAGTGCTGGATATATGTTCAAGAACAAGAAGTAACCACATTTCGTAATTAAAATCCCGAATCCCTTCTAGCCTCAAAGAGCTCTTTAATTTGCTGAAAATTCTAACATTCACACAGAACAGTTGAATTTCTAATAAAATCTTATAATTGAACCGCATTGGGTTCATAATATCTTGAAGTTTCTCTCGCAATGTATAACGTAAAGCCTTATTTAGAGGAGGAGAGTTTCTCGCCTTAACGATGCGATTATAGTCAGGATACAAAAAAAGTTTATTTCGTGTAAGCACTTGTCGAACACGATTATCTTATGGTGATTATGACATACGATTCTCGCCGCGAAAAACTCACCCCGTGGAAAGAGCGCTTAAGTTAACATATACGTCCCACTGCAGGGCACGGGCCTACTCTACAATCGAGAATACGATTGAGAGTGGTTAGACCATAATATAGACATCCACGTTGGCCTAGTGTGGGTTTACTCAAGATGTTTTTCTCCACCGATATAGTGCGTGGTCATTGACTATTAATACACACATGACTCGCGAAAAGTCAGAGGTGTGTCCTGGGATTCAAAACCGCGACCACCGTGAACATGTTGGCAGTCGTATCTAGTCCGTTTACCAACTGACCACCACGTAATTTTTATATTTACTTTTGGCCTATAACTAGGAGTAGGAGGGTGAAAAGTACTTGTAGAAAATCTGTTATCAGCCCATATGTTGGTAACCGCGTCTAGTCCATGACTAACCAACTCGAGATTTTCATGCATATAAAAAAAAACAGAAAACTATCCCAAAGTAGAACAAGCCAAATTGAACAACACAAAAGTTTGAACATACGAGGAAAAGTTACCAACATTCCGGAATCACCGAAATTAGAAGCGAAATTAATAAAACAACAACGTGTAATTTGACATTGACAGTGTTCCGTCCGTCTAAAAATAAACTGAGACGAGATAAAAACAGGTCCAAACAACTTTAAAATGACCTTAACGAATATTAAAGGTAAGTTTCCAAATATAGAATCGGATTTTTATTGCTATAATCCATAGTTAATTCATGTAACAGTGACTGTTTGGCCGTCATCAATCAATTTCTGAATAGATTTTAATCAAATTAATAAAATGACACCTGTAGATTTATTTGAACACAGATAAATTAGCTACGCTTGGCTGCATGTTTTTGCATGTATATTATATTTCTCTCGCCAAACAGCAGTGTAAATGCACTGTTGTGTTTCGGTCTGAGGGACATTGCCCGCTAGAGTAACTACTAGACATGTTGAGACATAACATCTTATGTCTCAGGATGGCGAGCGCAGTGGAATGCCAAGTATAAAGCAATAATACAAGGGGTTGTTTGGTTTTGCCACTGCTCATGAGCGGTCGTATCGCTTACCATCAGGTGAACGGCATGCTTGTCTCGCTATTACAATTAAACAAAATATATATTTAACTGACCTCTGTTTATCCATTATAAATACATCCCATGGTTGTCTGTAAGACATTGTCGATGAGCGATAAGGCTGTCAATTTAACTTGTTATGTTTGAGATTTTCGTTTTTATTTTTGTGTGCCATAAAGTGAATAAATAAATTAATTAATATGTTTTACCGGAAATGTATGAAAACTAAGAATTGCACACAATTACTAGGAAATGTTTTCAATTTTGCATTTCAGAGACCGACGACAATACAATAATTTAACAAGTTTGTCTTATTATCATTACCAGAAGCGTCAAGATTTGCATCTATTCAAAAAAATAGCGGGTAATTTACAATAATTTTAAATTTAGTTAGGTATTGTACTATTTTACTAAAGCGTGTTTGTTTAGTCTTTAGTTTTAACCGTTGTTCTTAATTAAATAGGTCTATAAGACAATAAATTGCTATTTTTACAAAGACAATTACAATAAAGTTTAATTACAATTAATACATAAAGAATGTCAACCGGTCGAAGAAACCTTTTGGCACTTACTCAGACAGCTTAAAATATTAATCCGCCTGCTTGAAATGGTTTGTACTCAAGCTAAGCCTGAAACATGACACGCCTGGCTGTGCATTATGAATTTTCTTCTATCGTGTGGTCACTATTTGAACGGATAAAAAGGTTCACTTTGTTCACGGTGATCGCGGGTTCAAATCACAGGGCATGCCTCAGACTTTTCGGAGTTAAGTGTGTATTTATAGTCGATAAGCACGCACTATAAGAAGAAGGAAAACATCGTGAGGAAACCCGCATACCATAGCGATTTATAAGCATTTTCATGATGTGTAAAGATCGCCAGCATGTACTAGGCCAGCTTGGTGGACTATATAGTGTTACCACTCTTAATGGGACTCGATTGTGGACGAGGCCCATCTCTACAGTAGGATGTACATGGACGTATACAGATATAATACAAAAGGCGTACTTATGTGATGGGTAAAATTTATTTCTAAATATACTAAAGAGGAATGTGTATTAAAAAAAGTGAAGGGTACGCTTATGAGCTGATATTTAATTATTTGAAAGGTCGTTGAATGACGTTAACTCCAAACATCATATATGTACCTGATGTTAAAAAACTAATTTTTGATTGCAAAGTAGGATTGGGTTGTTAGTAATATATTTTATATTTATGAGACGCAAATCTGTCGGTAGTTTTTTAAGCTTTGAACGTTTAATTAATACTATGACGTTAGCCAACCTTTGCGTCATTCTAAAGGGTCAAGGACACTCTACGTTCCAATAAATACTTTTTATGTTAAATAACCTGTGATTCTGATTATTTTAGAGGTCAATCATAAAGATAGTGGGGACCGTTGGTAAAACTAACAATCCTAAAGGAAAATTTGTATAAAAATGTATTGTTCGAATTAAAATAATATTAATTGATTACTCATTTTTTGATTTTTAAATACGGATAACTTTAACATTTTATTGAGATTTTATTATACGGTATGGGTTATTTTATTCATTATATTTTTGAAATAACAACACATTTTTAATTTGGAATAAGATGCTTACTATTGAGGAGTGATTCACTGAAATCCATTAAGCTTATAAAACATATCTTTAGATGATAAATCTAACTTCATAATTATACGTCAATATATAATTCAATTCTATTTTCAAATAAACACAGATACCCATCAAGTTCACTTATCGTGGTAAAAATAAAATTCTGCCAGTCACAAAATTCAAGTTTCGAACACAAGTAGTTAATTAAAAAGCTCACAATTGTCGGGGCACCGGGAGCCATCGAAGCCGCACTCGGGAGTGTCTGGCGGGGGGGTCGTGCGCCCCCCGGCCCAGTGGATCGGCCGGCCCTCGATGAACTGAAGGGATGAGTTCGCCGCCACGTATGTCGCCACGACCTGTGAATGGAGGTAATTAGCTTGGATATCTGGGATTTTGTTTGGAAAATATGGATTTGGTTTGTATCTAATCTCTCTCTGTCTCTCTTTTCAGCGTCAGAAAGTCCATTGCTGAACATAGCGCTGTATTGGAAACGGTCTTTATCCAGCGATATCTAGCAATTTATTTTTTTATTGTCTTGAATGGCGAGACGAGCATGCCGTTCGCCTGATGGTAAGCGATTCGACCGCTCATGAACAGAAGCCAAACCAAACAACACCCTGGCATTCCACTGCGCTCACCATCCTGAGACATAAGAAGTTAAGTTTTCCAGTTTTCTTTTCCAGGTTATCCGTTTATTTACTGTTGGGCCTGAGTTGTATAGTTAACTAGCGGCCCGGCACGACCCCGCTCAATACACATGATTTTAGATCAGAGGTGGGGTCTGTGATTCGAATCCACGACCACAGTCAGCTGCATCTGGTCTCGAACCAATAGACTTTCATACTGTATTTTATGTAGATAATTTTTCATTTTAATATACGATTTTCACAAAAAGTAACTAACTGTATTCAGCAGATAAAAATAATTCCTAAAATTATTGCTCCTACAAATAAGCGAATACATAAATCAGACCCCAGCTTTACATACTATATTTACGCTTCACTTACTTATTCTAATATAAATTGAACAAAATTACAACCTAGTCTTCATAGAGAAGCTACATAGTTTATCCATAAATATTTTCACAAATACTCTGAAAGTTTTGCAAGAAAATCTTTATTTGCAAGGCTTTTTTACTGGCCTCGTTCGGAAACTTAAAATATAGTAGGCGACGTTAAGTGGGAAGTATAATCCGTCCTAATCCATAAATATGAATAGTGGTCAACAGTGACAATTGGTCGATTGATTTGGACCGAGCATTCGTCTTTCTTGTCATTCGTTAACGTCCAGCGGGTGCACTCCATAGACTTGTTTAAATTTCTCTATTCAAGCATATCTTTGTTCTTAATTTGATTTATTCAGAAAAAGATTTTATTACTTCATAAAATTAGCGATCTTGGAGCTACTGAAAGCCTTTTATTGAGCGTGCCTAAAACATTCACAATATTCAGAATCAAATTGCATTCGTAATTCAAATTCCAGATAGAGAATAAATAGCAGGTCTCAATACTTCAGGCAATAAATCGTAAATAAATGCTGCCTTTTTAATATTTGAGTACATTGCTTTTGATTACGAGTATAATGTCCTACTTATCAAATGTTCTCAGTCAATCCTTATAAACCCGCGAACACAATTTTTGCTATGTGCTTTTATTAAGATAGGAAATATAAATTGGGGTGAGTCTAGACTAGTTTTTGCTAGGTTTTATTAGGGTTTGCGGGGATGAGATATAAAAACACTTGTAATTTTGGGGAGAAATATTTTTTACTGGCACAAATACGCCTGATCCGTAACTTATTGTTTATGCTAAAGAATAAAGTGATGAAATTAGCTGTATTTTATTTTATTGGCCCAAAATAGAAGCAAATCCCTGACTTGATGTTAAGTGATCAGTACTGCATACGTTGGTGTTGTAGGTGGACTGGTGACCTCTGAAATTGGCAGGGGTGAAAAAAAAAGGAAAAAGATTATTAGGTAGCAATATAATAAAAATATAATTTGTTAGCTCAACTGGAGCATGGAATTTAAATCTCACTATAAATATGAAGACTGGGGATATTTTCTCAACTCGCGTAACGTTAGCAAAGCGGTAAAGAGAATATGATGTTTTCCTCTTAGGATCTTGAAGTTCCTTATTTGTGCTGTCATGGGTTTTTAGGGCCTACGTATGTTCCTAATTAGATCCTTGAATCCCTTATTTGTGCTGATGATGATAGGGCTTTATCTGGTATAAATTCGGCGTACCACTGACTCCGGGGTAAAGGGGATCGAAGAGGATTTTCCACTTGGTACAAAAAAGGTTTGAAGACATCCACAATTGTCTTTCTCTTCTCTGATTTCCTCGTTGCTCAGGGTCATCAACAATTATATTCTCATTTAATTTTCTCAGTTAAGTGACAACCAAGACTTGATTAATACAGTACTGTCTTGATACCTGATAGAGTGTCAAATAACCAAATACAAAATAAAGTAACTAGGGGATCGAACAACAAATAACAAAAGATCAACTTTAAGAAACTGGAAATTGTTCTAGCTTTCCTATCGAACAAAACACCCTTAAGTATTTATAATCTAGCAGAAAGCGTCCAGTAACTACTAACTTATCTAGTTGAAACTCAAATAGTATTGAACATAAAGTTTATAAGAATCGACTTTTCACTACAAGAAGAGCACTAGCATGATATTCATAAAAAAAATATAAATAACTAGCTGTGCCCGCGACTTCATCCGCGTGGAATTTAACAAAACGTTACTTTTCAAAAATAAAAGATTTTTCTAAAATAAATGTAGCCAAGTTACTCCTTATTATATCAGCCACCTGACAAAAAAGTCCCGTCAAAATCGGCCCAGCCATTTCAGAGATTAGCCGAAACAAACAGACAGATAGACAGACGAAAAAAATCTAAGATCATTTTCATTATAGGTATCGTGTATATAACGATATGTAGTTGGACATTTTCTTTAATCGTCACTTTACAAACAGACACTTCAATTTTATTTATTATATGTATAGATAAGAAGTATTATTTATAACTGATACTAAAAGTGCTTTAAGAAAAGCAGTTTTAGTATTATAATATAATAAGATAAATTCGACTCGTATAAGCTTTGAAGAGCAATTGATTCGACACTCATACGACAAAATTATTCATAATACCTTCGTGTAAGATTATTATCTCGGATTGTAAAACGGATTGCACTCAGTTTTCAGCCAGTGGTTACAAATATGCTGTCGTAATTCTAGCACCTCCATTTCTTTCGTCTTGAGTCCTTATTACGTGTACCCCATGGAAAAATACCTAGGCATAGGGATCATAAACTAAGAGCCTTTTTGTACTTTAATCGAATATCTCATATGTCAGATTTAGATAATTTTTTGTGAGATCCACAGTTTGTTTCGGATCTGGGTGTTTGTGAGACCGAAAAATCTCTCGTAGTTCCTGATACCCACAGCACAAGACTCGATCTTAGTGTGGACTATGTATGTTACTGTTGGGTGTATTTATTTCTTTATTTATTCGATATTTAGAACCCGTGTCTTGTATCGCAGTTGATCTCATAATTATCCGCGTCATTTAATCATAGGGTACCAAGAAATAAAAAATATAAATAATGTTAAAAAAATAGGTGGCGTTAAAAATAAAATATTTCTGTAAACAAGAAAAATGCAACTTCTGCGGCCCAGAGAGGAGTTAAAAAAATCTTTTAAGCCCAGTTTGGTCGAATTGTAAGAGCCTTTTATTCCCGCTGGCACAAAGTAATAGGCGATTAAACTATTCTTTAGATACCCATATATAATTGTATGTTTTCTAAATGGAAATACTTTTTATAGTAGACGTCTGCATAGACATTTGAATTCATTGCTGTGGGTCTTTTCAGTAACGGAATAATTAAAGATATAATTTCTACTGTGAGAGGCAACCGAAATTTCTATTTCGGTGTTACCTCAACTCTTTAATTTGTTTATTATAACGATATAGTCAATACCCGCTGGTTCTATACACTACAATTCTTTTGGCAATATAAAAAAGTTAAATGTAATCAATTTACTATCCTTGTTTAAATAAACATATAACCAGCCACACTGTACTAACCAAGATGGTAACTCCTAGCTATAAACTCGGGTCAAGGTTTATGTTAGCTTTCCCGCGCTCACTATTATTATGTTTACTTTGTCAGGTTATAACAATTGTTAAGGTGCATCCACACCGTAGTTATAAATAAATAAATACACCCAACAGTCACATACGTAGTTTTGACGATGAGGTCAGGTAATTTTGGTTTGAATTTTTTTGACAGCCTCCGTGGCGCAGGCGATTAGACACCGCCTGTGAAACGAGAGGCCGCGGGTTCGATCCCTGCACCGAGAGAAATGTTTGTGCGGCCCACAAATATTTCTCTTGGGTCTGGGTGTTTGTGAGACCGAAAAGTCTCTCTTAGTTCCTGAAACCTACGACACAAGACTCGATCTTAGTGTGGGGTCAGGACTATGTATGTGACTGTTGGGCGTTATTTATTATTATTATTATTATTACCACCCTATTCAAAAGGCTGTCTTCACTAGAGAAGAACGGGCAAGAAACACAAGCGTTGCTCTTTTCAAAACAAGTAAACAATTTAGTGATTATACAGGACTCGCAACTTAGTTTAATTCAGAGTGCGGTTAAATATCGTGAGCCTGTTGCACAATGTTCCACAAAGGTTAACAGCAGTGTGAATGCACCATTACGTATGTTACAGCTGCCCCATCCGAGTCAATTTCGCTAAGAAACGCGACAATTTTTTTTTTTAAATATCATCGCGTTTCTTTGGCAAATCCATAGTTTTTGCTAAAATAATAATTTAAAGCCTTGCATACCATAGCGTCTTTAAAAATAAAAGGGATTATTATTTAAAAAAAAAAGAAACTATATAATTATCATCTTAATACGACGATAGAAAAAAAAATAACAAAAAAAAATCGTCACTAATTTTTGCACAAAATTTAGTAGCATTGTGTCTGAAGTCACTAAAACTACCACCCAGCCTCGTTTTCGGTAGCAGTCTTGATATACCCTGTATACATGTTTTGAATATTTCAAACGACAAGTTTGGTACGGTTCTAATTAGATATCGTGTGTCTGGGCGCTATATCAGACCTTTAATCAAACTATACTATGGGGCCGGCTCCATTATTAAAAGCGGTTAGACTAGTATACGCTTGCTAAGGGTTTCCAGACTTGAAATAAAATACATGCATCACTACATAGTATAAAACAAAGTCGCTTTCTCTGTCTCTATTGTCCCTATGTCCCTTTGTATGCTTACATCTTCAAAACTACGCAACGGATTTTGATGCGGTTTTTTTAATAGATAGAGAGATTCAAGAGGAAGGTTTATATCTATATAATACATACATATTATTGTACAAAAATCTATTTGTACTTTGAAGCTGGGCCGGGCCGCTAGTACCAAATAAACTCATGTATTTTTCCCAGAAGGGGTAGGCAGAGGTTCAACCAGGAAACCCACATTTGTCATAGAATATTTTTATGAAATCGAAATTATATATTCAATATAAATACTTAAGTTTACGCTTTAGAAGAAGGGAATGGGTAGGCAAAGGTTCTGGTATCAGCCAAAATACCCAAGTTTCGCCTTATGTACTTTGTCACTTTGTTATAAGGGGCGAGCCTCTCGGCATATCATGCACAAATTCCTGACTCCGGGCTGATAATGAATAGAAAAATCCAAGATCACTTTTCACGACCCGGGATTCGAACTCGAGACCGAAGCGTTGTAACTATACCGTAGTATAAATACGCCACCCAGGCAGTCTACCATATCCAAGTCATTACATGTATATTAGACTGATTTGCTATTACCTCTGATGGTTGGTAAAATTGCTAATATTTCTTTAGTTGATTTTCAACGCATTTAGAGGTGATAATAATATGAAATCCCTTTGTGTATGGCATCAATGACCAAAGTTAATTACGAATCATTAAGTAACAATACAAATTCGACAAAATATAGAATCATTGATGGCACTATACCATTATGTCCACCCTTTTAAGGATTAAGGCGTGAACTTTTAAATTCTGTGCAATAGGGTTAACACAATTTTTATTATATTACGAAAGGTGACGTTATCCTTTATAAAATCAGGATTTTTTAAAAATCTGTTTAGTGATAAGCAATCCATCCATCCATCCATCAGCCAAAGGAAGTCCACTGCTGAACATAGGCCTCCCCCAATGATTTCCACAGAGACCTGTTGGAGGCAGCCTGCATCCAGCGACGTCCCGCGACCTTTACCAGGTCGTCGGACCATCGTGTGGGTGGACGTCCTACGCTGCGCTTTCCGCTACGTGGCCTCCATTCGAGCACTTTCCGACCCCATCGGTCATCAGATCTCCGATAAGCAAGTTACAAATATATAAAAGTTGGTGGTAGGAGTAATAGAAAGGGATGCAACACGCATGAAGTGACTTCAACTGCCATAAGGTCCACGAGTGCGAAAGAGAAAACGACCGTCCCCATCGTACTATTAAAAATATTAATATCTCAGTCATTTTACAACCAATTTTGATTCTGTTTTCGAATTTATGTATTTTGAGGCGATATTTCCTAAGAACTATTAATTACTGCTCAAAATCTAACCTTGGATACATCCTTATTGAACTTCAGATTCACATCATTCGATACCTTCTCACTACTATCATTAATCTTAAACAGGGTTCCAATATATCTATCTAAACGCCAGGCTACAATATATTGCTTGAGAAATAGGGACATCAATAAGACTCGCCAAGCCCTTTCAACCTTCAGTATAAAGCACATTGATGTTATTTGGAGCCAATATCTTTGTGAAAACACGTCTAAGGCCTGACGTACGCCATCAAATTTTACTGAATAAATGTGGAATACTGTCAGTCATGCATTAAGTATGCTTAACTGAAGTGTAAATAAATAATAAATACAACCAACAGTCGCATTCATAGTCCTGACCCCACACTAAGATTAATTAAGTCTTATGTCGCGGGTATCAGAAACTACGAGAGACTTTCCAGTCTTACAAAGACCCAGACCACAAATATTATTGGTTCAAACAAAATTTTTTGTCGGTCTGGGGATCGAACCCGCGGCCCCTCGCTTCACAACTGACGTCTAATCAACTACGCCACGGGGCCTGTTAAATATCTGAACCTTATCAATATTCTATATTCAATCGTGTCTATTTACAATGAATCCATCAATTTAGTAAATTACTAGTTTCTTACGATATTCTATTACACAAGTCCATTCTCTATCACTCACCCTTCTTAATTTAAATTCCCATCACAAAATAGATAAATAATTTTATTTATTTTCAGTGTATGTGATACGAATTTATATTAAAATATTTATTTGACTTCTATTTTTTTAAATTATTTATTTATTAAAAATCACAAATTACAAAATTATATATTTATGCATAGGTCCCACGAAACCGTATTTCGGTTTGACCATGGAATCACTTGTGTATATGAGTCTCACTTTTACTTAAACAACAATGCTGTCTTCGTTCAAGAGGCAAGTTAAGGAACATTACCTCTCTCTTTAAATAAACAGATTTTAGTAGATTATGTTATTTCCTACTTCTAAATCATTTAAAATTTGTATTATTAATATATGTATATATATGTATGTAGTATTATATATGTATGTATTTATGCTTTTTATTATGTATGTTATCTTGGTGTATTTTTATGTTTAGATAGTATGAGTATTATCTAGTTTACTCACTTTTTTTTTTAAATTTATTTATTTTACACTGCCCTCTCTTTCTCCTTCTTTTAAATCCATCCCATGGTTGTCTGTAAGACATTGCTTTAAGCGATAAGACCGCCATTTGTACTTTTTTTTTCTTTAGTTTCTGTATGTTGTATTTTTTTTATGTCAATAAAGATTTAAATAAATGAATAAATAAACAATGCTAAATTTGTTTTACATCCAATATAACTGAAAGCGTGTAGCCAGCCTATTGTGATTGACGCAAGTCAACGACCATTCCGTATTTGAATGGAGAGGTCGGTGAAAAATTGCTTCCCTATTGTGAGCGAACACAAACAATAGCTGTGATGTTCCAGAATGTTCGATATGTCTCTACTGAACGTTACTCTCCGTAACTTTAAGTGGCGTTGTATTGAGCGTTTTATTTTGTATTTGTTTTTATTTATCACTAGAGGGATATGGATAGTGAGCAATATATAGGGAAAAAGTAAAAACTTGTGCTCTTAAGTAAGAAATGTCTTTTAGACAATCTTGGATCTTTTTTAGTTTGGTAGTAGGTAGGGAATGAAGCAGCATTAAATATTTTCTGTTACATAATAATCGTACTTTTTAAATTATTTATTACCACAGTGAAACAGTTTAGTATTATTAGTATATACACTGTTGTTATCATTATTTATAGTAAAGAGAAGAACACTTACACAACATACACCAGGTCTCACTCAACGGTTTCCAAATATATTTACCCAGTGTAGCAACTACTCATAGAAGATTATTTCCATACGAAACAGACGAAACGATTATGTCAGAAAATTTAAATGACATTTTTATAACTTCTTTTTCATGAATGGCGAGACGAGTATTCCATTCGACTGACGAGACGGTAAGTTTTTTTTTTTTAGTATCAAAACCAAACATCACAATGAAATCTAAAGCAATGCATGGCATTCCAATGCGCTCGTTATCCTGAGACATAAGATGTTAAGCCTCATTATGTCCAGTAGTTACTCTGGCTTCAATGTTTTTCAAACCGGAACAGAACCGCTAAACAGAAGTGTAAAACTGAGTAGGGGATAAATAGACATTGCGGTGGTACCCACACAGGCGGCCTCTCATATGAGACCACAAATATTTAAAGAACGCAGTCCCAAAACATAAAAAGAAATAATATTTACCAGAGAAAATGGAAGCAAACATTGTGTTTTGAGAGGAGCGCTTGCAAAGATACGTGAAAAAGTAATTTATATTTATTCACAAACAATGATCGTAAAATGAATACAAAATGACATAAGATGGTAAGTCACAATAGGTCCAGCAGTACTATATTAAATAAAAATAATATTATCCAGTGAGCATCGAGGAAACTAGATTTTTATTATTCTCGACGACTGTATTTGAATCTCGTTAATAAACCACTGCAGTTGAAACCGTTCGGAATTCTGATTAGCTTATTTATATAAATGTCGGGTATTTGTGGTTTTATTTATTATTATTGCAGTAAAGGAAATATACAGTACAAGAGTAAAAACTAAAAATAAGATAAATAATACAGCCAAACTTAAACAAGTAGTTTCCAAATGTTATTTTTTTATTGCAATAAATGGCGGGACGAGCATGCCGTTCGCCTAAAGGTGTGTCCACACATTGAGCGGCAAGAGCGCGGCAGCAACACGCGGCGTATGCAGGTCACATTTCTGCCGCGCTCAAGTTAGAACGAAGCCGAATAATGTTTGCGCGGCAGTATTGCGCGGCACACTCAAGACACGCCGCGCACTTGAGTTGGCATCAGAACTAAAATGAAACCTGTAGCGTGTGACGTAGTTCTGCTTATTATTAAAAAATTGCGGAGAAAAAACATATTATACTTTAATGAGTAAATGTTGGACGAAACAACTTTTTCAATCAATAAATTACCAAATTCATTACCGAACACCACATTTTTTAAGATTGACTTTAGAAGAGTTTGAACATTTACATAGCCTGGTTGAGCCGCATATTAAAAAAGAAGATACGTATTGGCGTAAAGCAATCACAACTAAAGAGAAATTGGCTACAACTTTGCGGTAGTTGGCAACAGGAGACTCATATTCTAGTTTACAATACGTGTCTTGTTTTTATTATGGTATTCTTTTTTTCGACGATCCCATAACTCTTAAAAAGATCCATACTTTCAATTAAACGAATAGATGTTTCGTTGTCCATGTTTGTGCGCAGAAATACGTCCAAACATTAATACTGACGAATGTTTACTAAGAATGTTCGTGCGCGGCAGGCAGCTAGACGCCTTCACATGCGGCTGTCGTCCAAACATAGCGCGGCGGGCCGCGCGCGGCAGCCGCGCTCAATGTTTGGACACACCTTAATGGTAAGCGATGCCGCCGCTCATAAACAGTAGCAAAATCATACACCGCCTTGAATAACAAAACTATGCTTGAAATTCTACTAGGCTCGCCATCCTGAGACATACGATTTTAAGTCTCAATATTAAATGTGTACAAAAGTCATGTTGATGTTAGATAAAATCAACGTGCCTGCTTCTTTGAATTCCTCGAATAAATTAAAGCTCTGACTATCCAAATAAATGACGTCAATTCCGTCAAAAGAGTATTTTTGATCCGTTGTTTTTTTGACAGCCTTCATGGCGCAGTAAGACGACGGCTGTGAAACAAGAGGCCGCGGGTTCGATCCCCGCACTGAGAATAATGTTTGCGTGAACCACAAGCATTTGTTTCGGCGTAGGTGTCTATCATATTTCCTGATACCCACAACACAAGACTCGATCTTAGTGTGGGGTCAGGACTATGTATGTGGCTGTTGGGTGTCTGATATGGAATGGAATCAGAATGTATTTGCACTCGAACGAATCCGAGCCGGGCCACTAGTTATAAATAAAAACAATACAACTCGAAAATGTTATACGTGAGAATAATTTTGACCTCGACCTAAAAGTAGCTTAACCACTTTCAGTTGTTTATAACAGCAATTAAATTATATTGTTATTCAATATATTTCATTGTACTTTTCGCTCTCAGAAAATATTATCCATTTTATTGTTGGCTCCAATTACGGATCGAGACGAGTTGCTATTGTTAGTAATGAATATTATTTCCTATATTTGTTAAGATTCTTGGCAGAGTAATTGACAATTGAGCGGTTGGCGTGCCTGTGTACTAGAGCTCTTAATCGCGAGGAATTGAGGTCGATTCGCAAGTTGGGAAATCTATACTAATATATAAAGCTAAAGAGTTTGTTTGTTACCTCTAATCTCAGGAACTACTGGTTTGAATTAAAAAAAAAAAGTGTTTGATAGGTTATTTATCGAGGAATGCTATATGCTATGAGAACGCTATATGAGGCTATATAAAATCACGCTATGATCTATAGGAGTCACGAAAAATCTAGCAAATCGAGGAAATTTTATAAGTTTTTCGTGTTTCGATTGGTCGATATTCTAAACTGATAGTTGTAATTCAACATTTTTGCCTCCATTTTAAAAAGTGTATCTGTGCTCGGGCGGATTCGGGCGGTCCGCTCTCCAGTATGTGAGAATTAGAGTTATAAATAGAATATCATCATTTGCTTACGATGTGTTATTTTTTTAAGTGGTTGATTTAGGACAGGCTTGCGTAAAATAATAAGTTATGTGTATCAAATCTATGTAAGTGGAATACAAAATTAGAAGATATAGATTTTATTCGTTTGATCTATAAAGAAAAAAACATGTTTCCTCAGATAGCTATGAAATGAAATTTGTTATGATAGCTCAAGGGTACAGCTATCATCAAATTTAGACGTCAGCAAAAGGCTTATGAATGGAGATAAATAGACTTCGGTAATAGTGCCCAAAATAAAGAAACATTTCATAATTTCATATAAAATTATGATTAACTTGTTTTTACTTTTTTTTATAAGTATTTTCCGTCTTGTTTTACCAAAAAGCAACAAAGGGCGATGCTAAGTTCGACTTTAAACTAAGTCCATAATGTACAGGTTTTCCACGAATATCTGGATAACTAACTATTCCTTATTAATACAGATTTTCTTATGTTTATTACTCACATCATTTGTAAACACAAAAATAAGCAAAAATGCATTTCACTAAATGTGTTGTTTTTATGCAATGAATGGAGAGACCGACATACCGTTTGCCTGATGGTAAGCGAAACGATTGCACATGAACAGTAGCAAAACCAAACAACGCTTACAATTACAAAGCAATGCCTGGAAATCTACTGCGCTCGCCATCCTAAGACATAAGATGCTAAGTCTCAATATGTCCAGTAGTAACTCTTTCTTCAATATCCTTTAAACCGAAAAACAACAGTGCATTTGCACTGCTGTTTGCCGGGGGAAATAGACATTGCGGTGGTACCTACCCAGGCGGCCTCTCACATATTATGAGAGACCTAACATCAGTAATTTAATATTTTTTTCTTGTCTAAAAATACTCTAATCCCGAACGAATAAAATAAGCTTCGAGTATTCGAAAGCTTACCCTTTAAATCCCTAAGTATCTGTAAGTTAAAGCGAGGTATTTCCGTTCGTAAGCCCCACTCCCAAAATTCCAAGTTCGCAACTCAAAGTAATTTGTCTGGGTTCGGAAAATGTAATGGTTCGGTATAATTTTACGTTAACTTGAGGACAAAATATGTGATTCCTTTAGAGGTTTATGGTAATACAGTAAAGGGTGCCGGTTTATTGGAATGTTATGGATTACTGGATTATAGAGAAAAAATAGAATAAATAATATCATTTCATAAAGAGAATCAGAGTAATGAATGCATGTCCTATGTCATATCCCGGGTCCTTCCGCCGTAGTGTGAAGAGGCATCTTAGCAGGGCGGCATAATTATATCGAATGTCTTGGAACTGTCGTCTGATGTCATTCGATACTCTGCCTGGACAGCATTTGCGCTTACCTTCAGGCGGAGTGTTGTAACTATGCCGGGCAATTAAAAAAAATGTACATATTTGTGTTCTTGTTCGCCAAGTTCTGTAGTAAGTGAAACATATCACAAAATTGACATGTAATTACATAGTTTTACAATAATTACATAATTTTACTGGTGGTAGGTCTCTCATATGTGAGAGGCTGCCTGGGTGGGTACCACCGCAATGTCTATTTCTCCCGTCAAACAGCAGTTTAAATGCACTGTTGTGTTTCGGATTGAAGGACATTGTAGCCAGAGTAACTACTGGACATATTGAGACTTAACATTTTGTGTCTCAGGATGGCGAGCGCAGTGGAATGCCAAGCATTGCTTTGTAAATCAAGGTGTTGTTTGGTTTTGCTACTGTTCATGAGCGGTCGCATCGCTTACCATCAGGCGAACGGCATGCTCGTCTCGCCATTCAAGTCAATAAAAAAAAAACTTTAATTGAGGTCTGCCTTTGCGCAACTTGCGAGGAAGGTGCGGGCGGAGGGTGCCCGATTATTAGACGTATTGGTCTATTGAAGTGCCAGACTAGTTAGGTTATACTGTATTTATTTTTTGCACATATTATGATCAATTATAGGAAATACCAAAAGCTGGGCCATAGGCTGTTCCCATGAGTCAGTGAGTTTTAGTTTTAGTATACGACTTATTTCTTATTATAAACTGTTTTATACCTACCTAGGTTTTTTGAATCCACAGTATTGTAACCTATATAAATTCTAAACGGTTAAGTAAGTATACAATGGAATACGTACCTCAAACTTGCTGGTATTGGGGTTCATATCCAGCAGCGAATAGGACGAGACTCGATCACCATTGCTATTGATGATCACCTCTCCAGTAATTCCTGCAAAGATATACTCAATACAGATAGCGGCCTTCGGCTTCGCTCGGGTTCAGATATACTTTTTTTTAAAATAATCGTGTCTGTCGCCTGTGTTCATCAGATAATATAGGTTTCTATTGTTGAAAGAATTTTTCAAATCAGTCTAGTAGTTTCAGACCATATTTAAGCAATCAAATATTTTCTCTTTATAATATTAGAATAGAATCATAGATGATATTCAGGGGATTAGATGCTAATAAATAATACAATATTCTCAATTTTCAATTACTTTTGAATTTGAAAACCAGGAATATTTATGTATATATCTGAAATTACTAAAACTAACACCTAATTTCGTTTTCTTTTGCGTGCATACAACGAGTGTATACACATGTATATATATATATATATATATATATACATGTGTATACACTATATATATACAGTATATATATATATATTTCTAACATGTGTATATATAATTAATTCTAGCAATATTTTACTATGGCCGCAACAATTACCTTGAAAAGTCCTGTTCCACATATTCCTAATAACCGCAAAGCCATCCAACTGACCCCTCGGGTCGGGCGCCTGGCGTAGCGTGTCGTTCAATGCCAGCGCGTAGAGGAGCACCGCGTCGTAGAACGCTGCTACGAACGTAGACACCACTTCGCCCTTGCCGAATGTGTAGTTGTATTTCCGGGCTGCTAGCTCTTTTACCTAAAGGTGTTTGAATTTTGAAATTAATTTTATGGAGGAAAATTGCATTAAAATACTTATAGGTATAGAATTATAAACTTTGGTAAGGTTGTAAAGGTAAATAAAGTCGACCCAAGATCCATTTATCGACTTAATAAAATATGTATTAACCCAATTTAAAACTTCTCCAAGATTCTAAAATTAGACAACACTGTGAATATCGATTTAAAGTACCAATACATTAGGGATGGAAGGGTTTGAGAAAAGTGAAGATTATTTTATTTGATTTTTATTTTCAAAAAAATATTATTTTTTATTTTTAGTCTGGTTATTGATCAGTTGACAATTTTAATAACTAAACGAAATGCGAGCGTTCAATTAACATTCTCTGTTGTAGCCTTAATTCAACCGACCTATTATTATACCATAATAAAAAGATCCTATACACAAAACAGCTACTTATCAAAAACCGTCAACACAAAACCAATAAATATTTCCAATTTAAAAATACAATCACCTACTACACAATCAATCTAATTTACCTACATTTTATTTAATTTCTGATTCTGATTCTGAATCACCATTATGCAAAGAATTTATTATAAATATATCCCAATTTCGCGTAATATAAGCAGGAACTTATATTTCCGAAAGCAGCCCTATGATGTTGGAAACTTTCTTAATTTTACACCGTTATTGGAACAACGGTAATTAAATTCTGTAAGCTTTAAGTTTATTAAAAGCGATATCTTAGCGAACACAATAAAGTGGGCCTCGGGGTGTATTCGCTATATTAAGAGATCTGACATGATCAGAAACTTTAGTTAAATTAAAATTTTATTTTTGTAGAGGACAGATTAAGTAATGTTATATCAAAATTTGAAATCTTCATTCTTGAATCAAAATTATGCATTTTTTGCAATGATTGGCGAGACGAGCTTGCCGTTCGCTTGATGGTAAGCGATACGACCGCTCATGAACAGTAGCAAACTAAACAACACTTTGAGTCACTAAGTACTGCTTGACATTCCACTGCACTCGCCATCCTGATACTTAAGATGGTAAGTCTCAATATGTCCAGTAGTTACTCTGGCTACAACGTCCTTCAATCCGAAAAACGAATATGCATTTCCACTGCTGTTTGGCGGTAGAAATATTCATTGTGGTGGCATTCACCTAGGCAGCCTCTCACATACGAAAGACCTATGTCTGTCATGACCTATTTAGTTTTGTTAAGTTTAAATAGTAATTGGAAAACATTGTAGTATGTTTGGTGTTTTAACGGGTGTTTAGATACACACTGTTTTGTAATACAGAGTTAGACTTTATTATCGTGACTTTATTAGTTATTTATCTAAACACGTGTTTAAATTATTTTTTGCAATAATACCGAAGGTGTTTATAACTAAATCAGAGTTGCATGTTTAGACGCCTAAATACACTAGGCTGGAGTGATCTAACCAGTGCTATTTGCTTTGAAACAAGACAATCTCAATGTCCCCAAACAGTGGATGTATCCCTGTTGATTCCTATTGATTGATCCCTTTATATTGATATAATTATCGTAACATTCAACCGTATATTTGATTGGGAGCATCTCCGATATATCGTACTAACAATTTTCTACATCAAATAAAATATTAATGCTTAGGTGACTCCTGAGGTGGATTTCCAGGCCGGCAATCCACTGTGTATGCTAATTTGAGTTTTTAAAATCATATCGCAAAAATTAGAATATGTATGAATTTTGGAAATAGACTCGTTCCCTTATCCATATCACATGTTGGGACAGAAATATACTCGGTAATTTATGCATGGCACTATTAGGACTTCAGCCTCTTTGGAGATAAATACTTGAGCTTATGAGTTTTGACTTACTTACCTGATCAGAAAATTCTAAATATTCTTTCTTCTCAGGAGCTGGACTCGTAACAGTAAGGACAGCGCTATACGCCCGTCTTGCTTTCTCATTCCGCTCGTCTGTGTCATTTTCCACCTTCCAAGGTTCTTTTGACGAAGCTGATGCGAGGCTGCAAGAGACAGATATTATTATTACGTATCCTTATGATTTTGTTGTGGCAGTTTTCATACGAGGTTTCCGAAATTGAATTTTATGCCTAAAATGACGATTGGTTGGCAGTCTATCATATTCGGGGCTGAAATAAGGTATCAAATTGTCGGTAGCATGATTGATACCTCTGCTTACAACTTATGCGATGGGATCATAAGCTTAAGTATATATGGTTTACCCGCGCTAGCAATACTGTGATAACATTGTTAGATTTTATGAATCAAGCTACCCGAGCTAGGCTAGCATGATGGAATAAGACTCTTTCTCCCAATCGTAAAGGATGCCCGTTTTCAGAAGTAGGAAGTATATTATCCAATCTTATATATTCTGCATATCCTCGTCTACTGATGGATGTCGGCCTCCCCAAGTGAGCGTCAACCATCCCAACCTTGAGCAGCCTTCATCCATCCGCTACTCGTCACCTTTCAAGTTCAGGCCATCGTGAAACTTCCTACACTATGTTTACCTAAGCACGGTCTCCACTCCAAAACTTGTCTGCTTCACCGACCATCCACGACCACCGACTATCAGCTACCGAGACAAATATTTTTGCGCTCCAAAGGTATTTTTTTCAGGTCTGGGTGTTTGTGAGATCGAAAAGTCTCTCGTAGTTCCTGATAATTTATTTTATTTATTTATATATTATGCTTTATTGTACACCAAAATGAAAGACGCATACAAAATACTTAATAACTAAAGACATGGTTCCAATAGGCGGCCTAATAACCACATCGCGGCGGATAACCACATCACAAGACTCGATCTCAGTGTGGGGTCAGGGCTATGTATGTGACTGTTGGATGTATTATTTATTTATGTTATGTAAGCCAGTCTTAACTGAAAGCAACGTAAGTGGGTCGCTGTTGCATTTCATTCCGTTATGACGTGACTGGAAGCACAATAATTTCCTTGATCAAAGAACGGCAACTTGAGCCGTGATTGCTCTCTTCTTATGTAAACTTCCTTGTTTGCTCTGCCTATGATGAATAAAAATCTAGGCGAATGGATTATTACTAAAATAACCTGCACATACAAAGTTTGTCATAAAGGGTATATAAAGCCGATAGAGGGTTGCTACACAGTTGTAGTTCTTGATTTTATGACTACTTGAATTTTTTATTTTTAACAAGCTCTTTATTGCCTATTATAATTATTTCTTAGATTTACGCGATTGTTACACATTGAAATAAACATAATATTATAACGGATTTTATTGCGGATTTCGTTTATTTATATTTTTATTAAAAAAACGTTTTCGATTACTTTACAGGTTCCCTGATTAAGGGGCGGATTCAAATCTCAGGTAGTGACGATGAAATGTCAAATGCCTGAAGGTAATTCGGTAATGTTGGGTATTAGATAATATAATGATTTTATTGGTTCAATGAGTTGTGAACTAAGTCATGGGTTCGCTTCGAAATCCAAAAAACACTAGGACAGCACTCCTTGGTTATTTGATTGGTATTTGTATACAAGATTTTTTTTTATTTAATGGCGAAACGAGCTTGCTATTCGCGTGATGATAAGCTAAAGGAGCGTCCATGAACAGTAGCAAAACCGAAATATTTATAACAAAACTGCTTAGCATTCCGCTGCTCTCGTCATCTTAAGACCTAAGATAATTGTTGAATAGGCCTATCCCGAAGCCTCGACCAATATGTACAGAGGTTCTCAATTGGCTGTTAGGTAAAGATTCAGATACAGAAGGTAGTATTGCTTGACACGGCACGTATAGTAAGGCGGCTCCTCACTTTGAGGTCCTAACCACCGGTGGCTTGGGTCTCGAGCCTCGTCATTGTTGGGTTTATTTTTATATGTATTTTGTGTTTATAGAGTATGTAAAAAAAATGTAAAGAAAATTGAAATGAAGGTAATAAATAATAATAAATTACACTTACTTAGAAAACAGCTCGATGTTGAAGAATACGTATTCTCCAGAAGACACCATGTTTAGGTCATCAGCTGCCAGCATTATCTCTCTCACAGTGCTTGGGTTCGCGCAGACCACTACAACTGCAACAAAATAAATTGATTAGTTATTTCCCCTTACTCTTGGACCAATAACGAGATTTAGAATGAGAACCTCCTCCTTTTTTTTAAGTCGGTTAAAAACAAATACCACACCCAACAATGTCCAGACATAAGCATACTTAATATAAAGGACAATATGTACATAAAAGACACGAAATATTGAGAATATTTTTATTAAGATAATTTACAAATCGAATTTCAGCTGTAGATTGAACCTGAAAAAAAAGACTATTCGCTTTTTTATAAGAGTTGTAATACAATATGTTTTATATTTTATTTAGATTATTAAAGAAATGTTTACAAAAAAAATAACTGTTAAACACAAAATAATTTATTCCAAATTATTCTGTAAGATAGCCGACTCCATATTAGTGTGAGATGTGGACAGGCAGAAATATTTTATTACTAAAAATATCATTTAAACTTTGTGCTATTGGTACACTATAAACTGTCCTCTCTTTTTTCGCATGTATAAAATTAATAGGATGTAATTTAAAATAGATTATATGTAAGGATTCGTTAAAGAATGAAGTAAATAAATAATAGTACCATATATTACATACAGACACATGTTTGAAAATATCTAGATTTCCTTTAAGCGAACATTCAAAGTTTTAATACAGAAACGCAAACTCTATTAGAGCGACATTTGTTTGCCCAAGTGCCGCTTTCCAGGCACCTAATTAGAATTTCTCCCGGTCGCATCCCCCGCTTTTCCTATTTAATAGTGCCTTGACATACAAGGATTTCAATAAAATGGGTTTTTTAGACTTTATTTATATGCCAGACAATCGATGTACCTATAAATATTTACAACTAGCGGGCGGCCCGGCTTCGCTTTGACTTTTAAGCCAAGTCCAATCCGCCATTTTGAACTTTTTATGTATTGATCCTATTGGTCTCAAAATCGATTTAAGAGAGACCCTTTGCTTTGATAATCTACATTCAGAATCAGAATTGGGAATAATTGGCGCCAATTTGAACTTTTTCGTTATATATTCGAGCGGTCTTGAAATCGATATCTTCCATAGACATCCCTTTCTTACAATATAATATATTATCAGAATTGCTACAATTCTTTTAGTTAGTCGCTTTTATGCCAAATATAGATAAATTATGATAATAATGAACAAAATTTCCACGTCCGATAATTATGCTAATTTAAATAATTTAGATACCAAGAAGTTTGTTTTTATTTCCTGTGAATCTAAAATGTTAATGCAGCTACAAATCGAGATCGCATAACATGATAATCCAAAAATAAAATTTATTATTAACGGTAAGACTTTAATGTAAACACTTTTATGTTATAGTGTTTTAATTAAGGCATGAGCAGATATTTTTCTTGTGTTATTTCGCATAACGGATACACGGACCACACCCCTACTGTCGTAAAAGTAATATTATATACATTAAGCGAATATGTTCATAAAAATACTCTTATCGTGTTTTTTTTTTCCAAAATGTCAATGATATTTTAATTATTTTATTTATGTTGTTGTCTCGCATAACTCATTGGCAAATAAATAAATATTATCACCACTTTGTTAAATTCAATTAATTCCGGATTCATCTTTATATTTATTATTTCAACATCTTACACGTGTAACATTTAAATACTAAACAGGTCAATCACACCAAATCTATATTAATATTATAAAGATGAAACATTTGTATTTTTGTTTCTTATGAATGAACTCATGTTAAAATAAATAAACTATATATCAATAAACTCATGGCCTACGTTCAGCAGTGGACTTCCTGTGGCTGATATGATGAAGATGATAATGGTGAATAAACTCAAACACTACTGGAACGATTTTAAAAATTCTTTCACCATTCGAATGGTGTATTATCCCGGAGTAACATACTCTATCGCTATATATTTGCCTAAAGGGGTTGAAATTAGGGTTGAAACGGAAATGGAAAATATAAGCTATTGAAGATATATTTATGAAAATTTATATTGTAGCTCCTTATTACAAACGAAAATTAATGGCGTGCAACAATTTTGGAATAACGGCACATGGGGGTAAATAAGGGCCGAATAATGAACTTTTTAGCTATTGATCCAATAGGTGTCAAAATCCATACGTGAGAAACTCTTTGTGTAAATAAACTAAATTCATAGTCGGAATCGAAATTTTGTGGCCGCCATTTTGAACTTTTTTGCTATTGATCCGATTGGTTCCGAAATCGATATCTAAGGAACCCTTCGTTTAAATAATCTGAATTCACAGTTGGAATCGGAATTTTTTGGCCGCCATTTTGAAGTTTTTAGTTATTGGTCGGATTGTTTTTTTTTTTTCTTGCAACGAGTAGCTAGACGGGCATGCATGACTTCACTTCACGCCTTTTTGCAGAAGGGGTAGGCAGAGGTGCAACCAGGACCCACGGTTTGTCATGTATTCGTCCCATGTTGTGATAGGTAGCCTATCGCCATATCGATCACAAATTCCTGCCTCAAATATCAGCTCGGCTGATAATGAATAGGAAAATCCAATATCACTTTGCCCGACCTGGGATTCGAACCAGAGCTCAGCTTTGCAATCATACCGTAGTGTAACTGCGCCACCGTGGCAGTCGCTTCGCTTTATTTGTTTTTATCATATAGTGTTTAGTAAAAATACAATCCTTCCGTGCGGAGCCCGGACCGGCCGGTATTCTGTATATTATAATAGTCGCTTCTCGCTGTTCTTATGGAGTCTTTTAAACTATGCAACAAATTTTAAAGAAATGTTCATCAACAGATACAGACATTTAAAAGTAAGGTGTTTAAATTTATTAGTATTATTTATTGCACCGAATTGCACCATTACCATCGTAACAAAGTTAAGAAATTCAAATTTTGTATTTTACCGAGATATGATAACGCACTATTTGTATAGATGTAACACTAGAAATATTAGGTGTGAAGTGGAGTGAAAGAATATCTCCACCTAGGCGAAGCTGGGCCGGGCCGCTAGTCTTAAATAAAACAGATATATTTGAAACAAGATGTGTTTGTTTAAAAAACTTAAAATCAACACCAAATACCGATATAATATGTATAGTTATAATTAAAAACTAGTCTATATACACGTGCCAGTTTAAATTATTACTTACAGAAGTTTTTTCTTAATGCCACGGCCCGAATAAGAATGGCACACACGGCGTATTATTAATGCACCAAGGACAGGCAGAAGTCGCGCGCCGATGCGGTTTAAACGCAATTCCGACGCAGTGGTATCTTTGTATAGTTAACCTTTGGTCATCTAAATGCCAGCATAGACCGGGAAGGCAAGGCAAAGGACTAAAGAAGAATGTCCATTCATCAGCCCATATTCGTCCCACTGCAGGGCACGGGCCTCCTCTACAATCGAGAGTACGATTAAGAGTTGTTAGGTCATATAGTCCACCACGCTGGATTAATTCGAGCTGGTGGACCATTTTTTTTTTATATAAGCCTCTATGGTATGCAGATTTCCTCACGATGTTTTCGTTCACCGTTTATGCCCATTCATAGTATCGGCCAAAATATCGTTGATCCCGATACCGATACTGCTTAAAATTCACTATATTTTTTATAGTTTGTACTGAAACGTTTTCCTGTTACATTCCAGGCGACAGATATTTATAAACAAAGTAATTATCATCACATTTTCATTTTTTTCACAGAGAGACAAAAACTATTTTTTATTGGACATCCAAGTTCCTTTATCGTGGCCTCGGTTGTAATTATGTTTATATTTATATATTATTTTTATTTTTCCCTACACATTAAAGTATGTTTCATCGAGGCTGAAAAACCATCGCACCGATATCAAGTTTCATAGTAAAATGGAAATTCTTCAAACTTATCTGACGGGAATATGACGTAAAATTCCAATGTATTAAATTTTGATTAAATTGATGTCACGGCATCGAGAAATGTCTTTCGAGTCAAATTTTACAATACATCTATTATAAATATTTTTATTTATCAGGTAAAACCATTGACTTATATTCTACCGATAGACGAGGCGCGTCATAGAAACTATTTGTCACGTATTTGTCAAAAGCTCAGTAGCGACAACTGGTACGTTTACTTGAATACTACAAATAATGATCAAAGATTATTAGACAGACAAGACAGTTCATGTCAATAATAGCTTTGCCTAAGATACTGCCTTAGTATAAATACCGTCATAGCAATAATATTTTGTAATGTTTTTTTTTTATTTTTTTATTTACGTGAGTAATTCATGGAAATGATGTAAATGAAATTAAATACTCTTACAAGTATACAACTCTGTCAAGCAGTCAATCAGTGTACAATCAATCTGAAGTTTATCATAATAACATTTATGAATTTTTAACAAGCTGATAAACTTTTTTCGAGACTTAGACAAAAGGAATGGTACACCAGAAGTTTACAAAAATGACTACCGCATTTGGAATATTTGAAATCTTCGTATCGAAAATGAATTGAACAAATATAGGTATGTTCTCATGGTAGCCACTTATATCCATTCCAATAATTCTGGACAAATATTATAGAGATCTCTTTTTTCGTAACCGACGCGGAAAAATATAAAACAACTTTCAATTATATCAATCTTCAATCTTCAATCTTCAATAACAATGGGTTCGAATAGTCCATTAAGTAATTCATATTAAGAAATGGGGTCTAAATACTATCCACTGTTTCAAAACACACATACAACACACATATTTTGAGTTATAAATTAACAACATATGATTAAAATAAAATACTGAAATCAATTTACAACTACATTCTTCCAACATATTTGTATTTGTAATGTATTCGAATAGTTAATGCCTATTTGGTCCTCTAATATGAATGTCCCTTGAATAATCTATATCTTATATAGTTCGTCTCTCTCACTCGACGGGCAATTTTTGTGCGCGTAAATGAGATATACGATTAAGGAGCTCACCTTGTATTTTAACGAGCTCTAAAATATATTTAATCCATTAATAAATAAAAGATCTGTAGTATCGGCATTATTCTGCAATATTATATTACTTACGTTGTATTCTTTAATTATATTGTAACTTCAGAAAATTTCGCTGTCGGTTTGACGGGGAAAAGTCAAAATAAATTACTTATAAATATAAACAAAGAGGCGTACTATTGCGCGGCCGTCACGCGGCAGACTGATTCGTGTGCGGTGCATTGCACCGCACTTGGGTGGGACGCGTTTGTTACAAAGAACGTCTTATCTAGTGTAACATTGATATCGATGGGTAAAACAGAATAAAATGGCCGTTATGAATAAATGTTGTTCACAATCACGTTAGGTAGCTAAGTATTAAAGAAAATTTCACTTCACTTCATCAGAATATCCAATTTCCTCAACAAATTTCTAAAAGTCATGAAATCTCGACAATCACAGATTTCTGCACAGGTAGTAATGTAACAAATTCCGTCAAAGGAAATCTCATTACATCTGATAGCGGTAAAGATGCTTTGTGACGGGACGGGACAATGGATGTCCCACACAATCAGAAAAGTTGGAAACACTGCATTAATTGGAACTGAACGCACGCGATGAAAGTTATTTTTGTACTGGCACAAGTGACTGCCTCGGTGGCGTAGTTGTACTTATGTACAGCTGTGGTCACGGGTTCGTGTCCCAAGTCGGGCAAAGTGATATTGTTTTTTTCTAGTCAGTCCGGAGTTAGGAATTTGTGTCGATATAGCAACAGGACAAAACGAAATGTAGGTGGGTGCCTACCCCTTCTGAAAACAAGGCTTAAGTATATACATATATGTATGTATGTATGTATGTATGTATGTATGTATGTATGTAACAATTAGAACTACAATTCAGCTAAAATTTACAGTGTACAAATAGATTATGCATTGATTTTATAATTATACTCGTAGCAAGAACTGTGATTTGTACTTTTGTCGTATGCTCAAAACCCTACATAAAATGAGGTATATACTCAACAACTGGAGTATAAATGTTGTTACAGACAGACTAACTCTCATAACAAACTTTAATTAGCCGGCTTCACACACGGTCTATGTCGCTAGAATACTAAATATACAGATTACAGAAGCACCGAGTTATTAGAAGTAATACAGCCTTCTAATAACGTCTGAGGAGGCAATAAAAGTGCCTGAGTGGTTTTAATCTGTTAGATTCTGATCTGCGACATCTTTGCTCTGTTTATTTAGTTAAACAAGCAAAATGTGAAAGTGAATTTGTTTGTTATCCTTTTGTGATTAAGGTTCTAAATTGATCGAAGTGAAATTTGGCAAGAAGGTAGCCTGGACCATAGATGGATAGATGGAAAGGATCTAGGATAAATTTTAGTTTTAAGATTTTACCTTTGACATAGTTGAGAAATAGTATGTATTTTGTAACAATCATATACGTCCCACTGCAGGGCACAGGCCTAATTTACAATTGAGAATACGATTGAGAATGGTTAGGCCATATAGTCCACAACGATTACGAATTTACTGTTCAATAAATTTTAATTTCCCTGATAGCTATGAAACCAATTCTTTTGTTTGATGCAGCTAAATGTCAGAATGTGTGAAGAATTATTTATAATATTTTCCTATTCAACTTATTTTGCTCACAGCGGTTACTGTTTTAAATAATATTGCACGATAATACATAAAATTATAAGCATATGGGTTTCCCGAATTTCCCATAATATTGTTAGCCGTAAGCTAAAGCTTTGATACTTCAATTACCGGAATGTACATATAATAGAAGAACATCTTATGAATAAATTACCATTTTTATATTTCAACAAAATTAGTTTTCATGTTTTCTACAAATATTTTAAAAACCACTATAAAACACGCTGTCCGACCTACATCAAATCAGACCGCCGCAAGGCTTTCTAGAGGGAGGACGTATCGCTCCTCACTCCGGCCTGGCTGTAGTTGATTTTTGCCGTGCGTAGAAAAAATAGCCATGCGTGGACTGCGATTGCCACATCTTAGTACTTTGGTAGTAAAATATTTAATTTAATTTTTTATTACCTAGAATGATTTTGTAGTGAGTAGGTATAAATTATGTTTCAGATAATATAATGGGATGTAATTCTGAGGCTAAATTATGTTATGTATTGTAATTGTAAGGGATTGTAAGGCCCCTAACTCTATTCATGTGTTCGAACAAGTGCGTGTCTGTTCGAACACGAAATTATTAATAAAACGTCCGTAGTCTCTACTGATTGAACACTGTTTTGAATGCAACTTAACAATGTAATAATAATGATTAGTACCTAAATTTGTATTGTTCATTGCTTGCACAGTAATATTTGTCTACTTATAATGCAAATAAAATATTTTTATTATATTGTATTACCAATATATATATAAATCATAAGTTACATTTCTATTGAATATTTGAATTTTGAAGCGCACGGATCAAAGTTGGTTGAGCTGACTTTATAGCGAGCCGACGCGGCAGCTTTACGAACACAGCTTTGGTCGCTTATGTGTGAGTGAAATTAACGAACAAATACCTATAGATGACTTTGCGCGCAAGATGTAAACGCTGTTAAACTATGCGGCAGAATCGTTTAAAAAATTACCACTTTTTGTGCCATTGCAAGAAACTAACATACAGGACCTGTGGGCATATCGACATAATAAATTTCGGTCTTAAAATAAAGAAATATTCCATAATTTTATCGATATTTTAAATCGACCACTAAGGAGCTTTACTATATCCGTTTACTTGGGGTTTTATATTTTGAATTCGGAATTCGAAAAACGACGCTGGTTTTGCTATAATTTATACGTTTATGACAATATTCAACTATTATGTGGTCTAAACATTGATTAATAAAAACAATGCATGTGAGTCATGATGTTATATTGACCATAAAAAAGCGTGGGTGTGCCTGGAAAATGTTATAAGACTAGAAAAGATATGCTAAATAAATTAATAAATAAAATGATAATAAAAAATCTCGGTCATTGAATATTTAATTTTGACTTTTCATTCAAATATTGATATACCTACGGCAAGTTAGAACCTAATGTAAAGTAGATACATATTATATGCAACATTCGCAGTATAAACTATTATAAATTCATTGAAAAGGTCAACCTTATTTCAATGTTTTTACAATAATAATCTATCTAATTTGATGACTGCCTCAAATATGCCTGACTATGGTATGATTAAAAAGCTGAGTTCCCGGGTTCGAATCCCGGGTCGGGCGAGTGAAGTCGATTTTGCAATTTATTATGTATCAACCCATATACGTCCCACTGCAGGGCACGGGCCTCCTCTACAATCGAGAGAACGATTGAGAGTGGTTAGGCCATATATTCCACCACGCTGGCCTAGTGCGGGTTGGCAATTTATTACCACCCTGTAATCAGAAATTTGTGTCAGAAATGGCGATAGGCTCACTCCCTTTCAAATGGTTGGACGGTACACACAAGGCCAAACTTGGGTGTACTGGTTGCTACCGGCGCTTCTACCTACCCTTTCTGGGATATAGGCGTGAGTTTATGTATGTATGTATTATCTGTAATCGAAAGTGTATGAAATTGTAAAATTAGAGCCTAAAAATACTTATAGATATTTGTTACGGGTCTAGATATTGTGGACATAAAAATGCATAGTTTCTATTATTCTTTTCTTTTTATTGCAGTGAATGGTGAGACGAGCATGCCGTTCGCCTGATGGTAAGCGTTGCGACCGCTCATGAACAATAGCAAAACCAAACAACACCTTGAATTACAAAGCAATGCTTGGCCTTTCACTGCGCTCGCCATCCTAAGACATAAGATGTTAAGTCTCAATATGTCCAGTAATGACACTGGCTACAATGTCCTTCAATCCGAAATACAACAGTGCATTTAAACTACTGTTTGACGGGAGAAATAGACATTGCGGTGGTACCCACCCAGGCAGCCTCTCACATATGAGAGACCTACCACCAGTAAAATTCAACACGAACAAATTCACATGTATTTTTACACATCACATATTATTTAAGTGTGATTAGAATTATGCTCACGAGTTTTAATTAGCATTTAGCTAAAATATATGTATATTTGAATAATAAAACGAAGCACCTAAAATATCACCAATAATATCACCTGATCTTTAAAACTAGAAAGTTCATCAATATGGCAGCACATGCTTAACGAAATTTAAAATTCAAATGTCATTTGACACGTCGCGTCGCGGGTGTCAGCCAATGCATACGCGGCACGTGTTCGACATGCAAGTCGCAGCTCAATAGAGGAAACTCATTATTGCACTTTGTGAAGGGACATCACATAGAGTTGTTAATTTATTTTATAGTTAGAAAAAACTTTTGAAATGCATCATACTACACTTTCTGGGAAAAGTTTAAAAGCAACTGAAATACATAAAATAAGAAAAAATAAGCAACGATTCAAAAACAAAATATTTTAATATAATTTACTATTTATAAGTCATCTAAATTTAATTGGCGAGTGGTGACATTTGGAAATAAAAATAAAATTTTGAAAAAATATATATAAGGTATTGTTTGAGATATTAAACAACAAGCATTTATATTCTTATTCTTATAGTATAAACATGTGTAATATGATAATAAGTGAAGAGAAAAAAGTGTTCCTAATATTTTGACAACAGCACGACAACAATGCATTCGGACGCCAACAGACCGTGTAAAATCTATAATTATTGTCATTTGACACATAGAGCGTGTCAGCCAATACATACTGGACAGTGAAAACATTCGTTATACAAGCCAGCTCAATGGAGGAAACTCATTACTGCACTTTGTGACTGACGAAGACGGAGACATCACATAGAGCTGTTGATATACGCCCCACTGCAGGGCACGGGCCTCTTCTACAATCGACAGTACGATTGAGAGTGGTTAGGCCATATAGTCCACCACGCTGGCCTAGTGCGGGTTGGCGGACTTACATACCATAGAAATTTTGATAAATCGCTATGGTATGCAGGTTTCCTCACGATGTTTTCCTTAACCGTTTTAGTGTGTGGTTATTGACTATCAATACACACATGACTCCGAAAAGTCAGAGGTGTGCCCTGGGAATAACACCTTAAATATTTAAACTTCATACACAAAAACAACTCTGCCTCTAAACTAGATAACCGCCACTCATAAAGACTTACACTTAAGTAGAAGGGCCACTCTTCTTAAATTATGTAGGGTGAAAACGTGGGTGAAAGAAGAAATGAGGTTGTAAGCCTCGGGCAAAAAAAAAAAACAAATATAATTGGCAGATTATTTATTACGTATTATTTCGTTTGTTCTAGATATCAAACACATAACTAATAGTAATTTGCTCAGAATATATATTTTTCTTTGTAAGCCTCTAGCAAAATTAAATATAAGGTTTAGATTCTTTCCGCTAATTATTTATTTTGGGAGATGTAAATATCTTTTTAATCTTTTGATTATGATTTTATTTTAGGCCGTTTCAGAGGAAATGTGTGTTAAAAAGTTTTTAGAGGTTTTTTCCTAGATTTATAAAAATATATTAAACATAATTCATAGTCAATTATAATTTTGTTTCTTAAAGTTTCTCATATCCATGCAGTAAAATAACAGATACTAATGGGTCATTAATTGTGTTTTAACTCAATTATTTAAAGTTAGACAAAAACAAGTCGATATATTAAATAGACTGCCTCGGTGGCGTAGTTTTTGTTGCTGTTACAAAGCTGAGGTCTCGGATTCGAATACATTATCAGCCCGGAGTCAAGAATTTATGCCCGATATGGCGATAGGCTCGCCCCCTATCACATCGTGGGACGGAACATACAAGACAAAATGTGGGTGTCCTGGCACCTTCGCCTACCCCTTCTGGGAAAAAAAGGCGTGAGTTGATGTGTTATATCTTTAGTTAGTAAATCAGTGAGTTCTACAAAATGTACGCTCAGATATTATGATTATATTAATATGCAAAGATACCTAAAGAGTACAAATAGAACAGTTGTAATTACTAGGAAAGCATTAAGACAAAAGACAAAGAGATCGCATCAAAGATGAGCCATGCGTAATGAATTATGAATGAGGATGAATGAGCCCAAACAGAATTTATAATAAATGAAAATGGTCCATAAAATTATTTAGTAATTATTGGAGCCACCAGCCTAATAATTAGAATATTAATCTCCATCAGACAATAGCCTTTTTAATAGAAATTTTAAAAATCTATTTTAGTTGTTGTTGTCCTTCTCGAACGACTTTTGTATTCAGTTTGAGCGAAGAAGACAAAATATTCGATGGCTAAAATGGGTTTATGAACTGGCTATGAAAGAGGCTTTTAGACTTTCATGTCGAAGAGTCTATAAATACTACCCATTTATAGACAGGAAAGTATCGAATTGTCTGGGGTCCGTTTGGTTTGGTTTTGCTTACTGTATATAAAGGGTATCCAAATAATTCCCGAAATAGCAATTATACAAAATAAGGACAGCGTTATATCTTTTTTTGGAACTATTTAAAAGTATCTTCTACAAATATTTTTAATTTATCAATACTAAATATAATTTATTTATATTGTTTTTCTTCAACAATCTTCATACCGATACTAAGTTTCATAGTAAAGTGAGCATTTTTCTTTGCTTGGTTAGTCTTTAATACCCCATCTTTCATACATGTTCCCTACATGACCATAAATTTAATGGTAAATTAATAATATTTGGTGAAGCGACTTTTTTTTTAATTGCATCTGATGGTAAGCGCAAATGCCGTCCAGGCAGAGTATCATTTAGCATTACGGCACTGTCATGCCACTCGATACAATTATGCCGGCTTGCTAAGATGTCTCTTCACACTGCGGCAGGACCCAGGAGTATAGGAAGGAGGGAATACTTATAATGCGATGCCCTTTAAATGGTTCTCTAAGTCGTAATCTCGCCGACACTTTGTATATTAAATGTATGTTTGCTATCATAGTGAATTTAAGATCATTTCTACTAGAATATTTTAAAATTGTTTTTAAAATTACGTAGAACCAAATTTAACCGACCTAAATGGCGGCAGATAATATCATCACATCGATTAATTACGCGTTATTAATTACTGGTATTACCGCATTCCATGCTATATTACCTGTTAAGATGTTGTGTCGGTGGTAATGCAATTAATTTTCCCTTAAGACCTAATTTGCATATTGCAACTGTGCCGTATTATATCGACAAAGGTATTATTACAATAATTAATACGCCCATCAGTCACATACATTGTCCTGACCCCACATTAAGATCAGTTGAGTCTTGTGTGGTGAATATCAGTTTATTCGGTCTTACAAACACCAGACTCGTAACAAATACCTGTGAAACACACAAATATTTGTTTCGGTGCGACGGTCGCACCCGCGGCCTTGCGTTTCACAGCTGGCGTCTAACCAACTGCGCCATGCAGGCTGTCAAAATAATGTAGCAGTGTTGCAACTAGTAAAAGACTCTTATTTCTCAGAGATCCATACAGTAATGCTATCTGGTCGGATCTGGTGGGTTAGTGGTAGCAGAAAAGAACGATTCAAAAGATCTTGTGAAAGAATATTTGAATAAAGAATATTTTGATTTGATTTTGATTTTGAGTTTGGTATTACTCTATTACTGGTGGTAGGTCTCTCATACGTGAGAGGCCGCCTGGGTAGATACCGCCGCAATGTCTATTTCTCCCGCCAAACACAATATAAATGCACTGTTGTGTTTCGGATAGAAGGACATTGCAGCCAGAGTAACTACTAAACATATTGAGACTTAACATCTTATATCTCAGGATAGCGAGCGCAGTAGAATGCCAAGCATTGCTTGTAATTCAAGATGTTGTTTGCTTTTGATAATGTTTATGAATGGTTGTATCGCTTACCATCATGCGAACGGCATGCTCGTCTCGCCAGTCAGAGCAATAAAAAAAAAAAAAAAACAAATTAAAATAACCCACGAAGAATTAATATGGAATTAACACCGGCAAGTAATTATTTAATTTATAATTTTATGCAACATAAGTAAATATATATGAACATACTTAACGTCGGGTTTTTGTTGCTCAGATTTTTGATATTATAATATAAAATATAAATTTAAATTATCAAGATTATAACTGTCTATCTGTATCCAGTAATAACATATGAGCGCAATTAATTTATAAACATTAACATTCTCAGAATAATTGCAGTTGTTCATTAAAATATGGTATTATAATATGAATCACTTAAATATATAACATATGTCTAATACGAAATAACAGCAATTATTTTGTATCAAAATTTTGATGATCAGATTCGCTAATAATTACATTAATTGCTATTAATTTTGAATATTTTAGGTCTTTTTGTCTTAAAAATTTTGCTTATAATAATGATTAATTATCATATAATATTAACAAGTTAGATTATAAAACGTTAACAGAGCGGAATTAAAAACAGGAATATTCAAAAACACAAACAAATTAATAAAGGATGTGCAATTACATATTATGCAATCTTTAAAATTCTTATCAAAAAAATTATGACGTAAACGATTGGTATATAACCTTGATGAAATAATTTAATTTCATTATTAATTTGTTAAAACAAAGTATGTAATAAATGACGTAAAGTTTTAAAAGCTCGACTCATATTTTGGTCGCAAACACTTATTCCAAACCTAATTCCAGAAAGATAACCTCACTAATACGAACATATACAGTACATACATTTCCAAAATGAAATGCAAATACACTGATCGGAATTGTTCTATTGTTAAATTGGACACTGGTTCCATCGGTAATACTCGTAATCTACTGTACGTTTCAGATCAGATCCCCGATTATGCCTCCAGGCTACCCACACCTTAATCAATCGGTCGGTTAGGCCTAAAATAAAGGTCACGCCGCAAACAGGGTTCTAATGTTTAGATAGGGAACAGATCGTTGGGAGTATCTTAATGAAGATTGCATTATTTATAAGGGACGATAGTGTGGTGAAGGGATTATTGCCTTTTTTGCAAATGGTTTGTTAGTTAAAATTATGTCGGGTTGTTACAAACATTCTGCATAGATTTCATGTCGGTGTATGTCATAAATATAATAATAACAAAGAATGCGGATTTCACGACTTTTATGTGGATTTTTTTGCATTTATATAGCAACTAAATATTCAGCTATAAAAATTAGAGATATGTCATCAATAAATGTCAGTTTTCAATAATAATAAATATATAAATTAATAGCATCAAATCCATTTCCAATATATTTTATTGCATCATCCAGTACTTACTTCTCGTGTTCAAAGACAATCTTTGCAGTAACTCCTTCAGTTTCGTACTGGTCGTGTTTGTCTCGTCGAACGGCACTGTCACTATATTATCAGATCCTGCTGTCTTCTTGTTCAGCACAGTAAAGACAGCACTGAGTGTCAAATAGCAGGGACTGTTGCCCTTGCCAGTGGCCAGATCGTTGTTATGGTACAGCATACCAAGCCGACGCCAGTTGAACTCCTGAAACAAATGCCAGACGTTAAAAACAATGATTAAGAAGTAAGTGCTCCAATTTTAACGAACCAAAATGAAGAAAGTAATAACGGAAAATAGGAAATTATTCCAAGCGAAATCTCGACACCGTATTTCTCTAAATAAATAGAGGTCGGGTTTCCTAAATTACTTAAATTTATTTAAGACAATAAAACGTAAGGAATGAGATATTAAAGCCAGGCGAAACTCGATTTGGCTCTGTCTGTGACTTACAGTTCGCAATATAGGCAGATTTACGTGATATTTTTATAATGCTTAAATTGCTTGCAAAATGTTTAGGATATGGTATTGTAATCCATATATAAAATTTATGCGTAATAAAAAACAGCTTCAGTGTAGCAGAAAGACTCGTGTAAGGAAACCGATAAAAATTGTGAATATAAAAAAACACATGCCGTCAAAGCGCTTTATTTATGACAAATTAAACTGGTACAAAAAATGCTTCACTATTTCATTAAAAAACATTTTATAAGAAATTTAAAAGCATAAAAAAAAACAAAAAAGAAAGAAAAATACCAAGTAATTATTTCGCGATAGACTAATTAAGCCAATATTAGTAATTTCGTTATCTCAGCTTTTTTAATAGATTTCTAAGATTAGTGTAAGTATCTTGCCCAGGTTATGAAACCCATAAAATTTGTGGATCATCTATGCTTTCAAGAATTGTCATTAGATGAGATAAAAGACGATTACAATAACGTCCTTATTATACACTAATGTAGCAAAACAAATCTTTGTCCTTTATGACAGATAAAACAATATATTTCTTCTATTTTTCTTTCCTCCGAATAACGTAAATACAGGCGTTGTAAAATATAGCTTCTGAATATAAAAGATTAATTTATAAGAATTCCTACGTTAGGTAAACTGCGCCAACGCCAAACGAGAGGCTCCGGGTTCGATCCCCGCACCTAGACAAATGTTTGTGAGGCCAATAAATAATTGTGTCGGGTTTGAGAGACTGAAAAGTCTCTTGTAGTTTTTGATACCCACGACACATTACATAATTGACCTATTGGGTGCATTTATTATTATTTTAAGCCCGTGCTTACTGAACCATGAATATCAGATACTACTTTAGACAAATTTAGACTTTTAATTTTTGTTTCATTTTTCATCTAAATCAGTCTCATTAGTTAAATTATGTACCAAACTACATATGATAATATAGATTTTTTCATTTTATTTGGTGTAGTTCTACTACATAATATCCGTTAAACGTTTATATTTTACTTAATCTATACAATTGCTAGTATCTTGAGACTATTTGAATATGATCCTGATTACAATAATCTATATTTACAATTCATTACTCGGTATGTTCGTCTTACTAATCGAAATAATTAAAGAAATCCCAACAAAGGCATCGTTGGATAAGCAATAAACTCCCAATCCGGAATTACTGCGGACAAATTGCGTGGCGTCTTAGAGATTTTATCGCGCCTGATCCTGGATGTAATGAGTTGCAGGCCGAAATCATGGGATAAAGTAATAAAAATCTAAGTCGAATCACGTAGGGAAGATCTATTTGGGTCGACTGTGCTCGTATTCTCAAGGAAATATATCAAAATAGGATTGAAGCAATGGGAATTTGCACACCATAAATTGGAATTGCTTCTGGGAACAATCGTATTGGTGTATTCTTTGATTAATGAGTTGGTAATATCACTTATATTGTAGTCTTGGATGATAAGAATCATGTAAATAGAGGACATCAACATTGTTTAGACCATAAAAAGGTTTAAGTGTTTCAGAGACATAATTAATTTGGAAGCTAGGATAGTCGTCGTTACCTAAATCCCCATTAATCCCCATTGATCCCGTGACCTAAATAACTTAATCATTAAATTAGGGTATCCAGTTAATTTTGGATAGAATTTCTTCGGTATTAGTAATTTTAAAAAGAACAAAAAGTACTATTTCCTGAACTTTTCATATACAAAGAAACGCTATTAATATTCAAATTAAAACATAATAATTATCGTTTGCTTTCAACTGTGAGCTAACTACACTCCAATATCGCTAAAACGAACAAAGGAATAATATTGTTGTATTAATCTTACCTATTTTAGAAGCCTTGTGCTAAATTAAAGAAGAAATATTAAAAATACTGTCCAATTAAAGCATAAAATAGATGACGTTAATGAGAACCAAATTCTCAAAATTAAACTTGAAATATTCAAATATGTAAATCGTTAAGACATGCATCGCATAATTTAAACAGATAATTACTAAAGTCTTAGCTAAACAAACGGCAATGAAAAGCAAAATAAATGATCAACGCCTAATAATAATTCGCGCAGAGAGTTTGGCAGTGACTCTTGTGTTTTACGTGCCATTGATTGCGTGCTCTCCATAATAAGTACATTTAAAGAATAACGTCCAGATAAATATTTAAGAAACCTAGGAATTAGAAGTATTTTGACGTATGAATTATTAATCACGATTTTAATTTCAAGTATAATTTTATAATACTGGTGTACTAACTATGATACATCGTTAACTCAATTCAGCTTGATGCCAAACCAAATCTTAAGATCTTTTGATACTCATATCAAATTCAAACTGTGCGTCGCCTTTGGAATTCTTATACCATTCAAAATCTTCGTAGAACAATAATTATACATTCCTATCACATACACCGTTTATCTCTCATAGTGTGTTTGCATTCTTGCTTACAAATAACTTTTCAAATTACATTTTCTTTACATTAAAGAAAGCTAAACTTGGTTTTCACTATCTTGCATGTGAATCATCAAGCATTTGTATAACAAAATACACAATAAGACAAAGAAAACAAATCGTTTACAAGGAGAACATCGTTTCTATACATTTTCTAAAGGACGAAAGCGAAGCAACGAAACAAAAGTACGCAATAACACAGACAAATTCACAAAACAAAAAATAAAACATCACAATTGAGAATACAACGTTTATACAAGACAACATTTAGTAGGAGCGCGGAATATTACCTCGCAAATCTTTCGGATGGCACCGCCTGCTTGAGTGTAGCTCCCCATCATTCTTGTAAGGGTAATGTAACTTGGGTCTTTGTAGAAAAAGGCTTCGGCTTGCGCACCCGCAGTTAACACTGGGATACCCCAAGGACCAGCGTATCTTGCTACTGGGGCTATCACGTATTCGCAACCAGGTCCGATGAATGCATCTGAAAGATTTATCACATATAGAATTCATTCCTTCGGACCATTTGTTACAAGCAACTGATTTAAGAAGTTTTAATAAGGCTGACAAACGTTCAGGTTACTACCGAAACTTACCAGCAGATCCGTTGACGTAGAACTCGAAGGCAGCTAATGGTCCTTCGACCGAGGAACATCTAGTGTCTCTGTAATCCACAAGGATTTGCCAACCAGGTAAAGGTCCATCAGGCCTTGTCACAGCCGGGATCGCCATTTCCAGTATGGGCAAAACTTTGACCAAGGAGAAAACTTGGTGAGGATCGGCTGGTAGAAGGACACCAAGCTTCACTATTTTCTTGTGGAACTCATGTCTTTCAGGCCGTAGATTGAAATTGATATTTTTGACATAGTACGGCTGAGATACCAAATCATGAGGGTATCCTATCGCTCGGGTGTCATCGGATACGTATCGTGGCAGATCAAAGTATATAGGATACTCCGTAGCATTAACTGGGATAATATCATCTTTATTTTTATAATAATCGTAATATTTGTCGAGATCCTGATCATCTGGGCCATATTTCTCATTTTTATCGTCTTCCGTATGCCTTTTGATGGATACTCGTCCTTTTCGTGTGTTCTTTCCGTATGCTCTGCTTTCGTGTTTGTGCCCATGCCAGTATTTTTCTTTGGTCGGGGCGCCATCATGCAATCCTCTTCGTTCCTTAATACCGCTTATATTTACATCACTAACACTAGCATCACACGTGATTATCACATTCAAAACACACACGTAGAAAACGAGGAATGAGAACAGTACAGATTTTTTTATTTTTGGTGGTTTCGTTTTAATCTCGTGTGCTTGAGCATTGTCCATGTCTTGGGAATCATCGTTGCACGTTCGTCTCTTTCTAAAGTCTGCACGGTTGGCGTAAGGTCTCTTTTTGCACCTCAAAGTCTTCACATTACGAGGGAGTATCGTACTCACGATATCCTTTGACATTTTATCTTGGATTTATGTCATTTTATTAGATTACATTTCTCACTGCGAACGCCATCTGTCGCATCGATGAATCAGATTTTTATGAGTAACGTAACGCGAAAGCGATGATCGTTGATGTAAAATGGAACGTGTTTAGCCAAAATTTCATAAATAATGTTCGCATTTGTTCGATAATATTGCATTTTGTGAGCGTATCGCAGAAAAATTGTTTAGTACCCTCGAGTTTTAAATGTTTGTGAGCAATAAATATAATGTAGCTTGCACTCGGAGCTAATTTCAAGCGTAAACTTTTGTGAAGAGAGCCATTTTGTTGCACTTCGACATACGGTTTATGCAGTATTATTGTGTTTATTTAAAAATACGAGCTGACGGTGTTTCGGTGTTACGATTTTCGTGCTTTAAAATACCCCTAAACATTGAGAAAAAAGTAATAATATAGCATTAAAAAATAATACCAGATTGTTTTTAAACTCTGCCTCGCCAAATATCATCATAATACAATAAGATTTCGACTACCATAATAAAACTCAGTTGTAATTATAACAACGACAAGGGTATTTCGTTAATACCCACATATTATATTGTAAAGGAACATATTACACAATACATTAATATTGTCAAAGCGACAATCTCAGACGCCCACATATTTCATATTACCCTCGCTATGTAATATTTATACGGAATTCCTTATACATTTTCTTACGGATGAGACAACACGTTTGATGAGCAATTTCCATACATCGTGCCAGCTGAGGCATTATGTATTTTCCAGTATGACGGATTGAATAAAATTATATGAAATTTCCTTCGATCAAATATACACTAGATACACAGTTCCCTGTAAAAGTTCTGTTAAAAATAATTCTGTTAAAATAAATGTTAATGGTAGAATATTCGCATCCGCCTGTATAATAAATACGGTAGTTTGTGGTTATGATCTTATTGTCACCCACATAAGTTCATTTTTTATTGATAGGACCGGCGACGACGCGGGACGAGCATACAAGTCACGTGATAGTAAGTGAACGGTCACAATAATCCACAACGTTTGGGTCATAGATGTATTGCCAGCAATTTCTTTTTTTATGATGGCCCGTCATTGTGGCGGCATTGCACCTGATAGTAAACGCAAATGCCGCCCAGGCAGAGTATCCATTGGCATCGGACGGCAGTCCCATGCCAATAGAGAACATTATGCCGGCCTGCTATGGTGCTTCTTCACAATACGGCGGAAGGACCCACGATTGTAGGAAGTAGGGAACACGTGAGAAGGCAAAAAATTCCACAGCCTGACGAATTAAAGGAGGGGAGCGTAAATAAAAAAAGATATAAAGAGGAAAGTGGTAATGGCATCCGGCAACCTCACTCACGCAACGAAACGCGACAGCAAAGCTGTTGCTATATGTCGGTTTCCTATGAGATAGTAGTATCGTCCTGGATGAGCCAGCCCATTCATGCTGAGTCATGACTGACAACAGCGTGGCTTAACACAACAAATTTGATTTTGAGTTCTCCCTGTATAATTTCAGACAATAACCGGCCGACATACTTGAATTAACCTGTAGGAGACATTAGATACTCTATTTCAACACCTCTGCCACTGGCATCGATGTATGGAAGACACTGTCTTACGAGCAAAATAATATGTTAGAAGTGACCTTAATTACTTATTCAACCAAAACAAGTATATTGGTGCACTTGAACCGAGTATTTCTACAGCGATTTGTCTGAAACAGACAATGATCAATCTACTGTAAATTTAAAATCATGTTGAATTTGATATAAATTTTGGTTTAAGAGCACTTTAGTCTAATAAACTATATGTTATTGATACATCAAATATACTTTCGCATAAAATTAATTGTAACATTATGCGAAAATATAATTGCCTGTCTAGAAAGTATGAAACGGGTTTTTCTTGACGTTGTAAAATATTTAGTGTTGCATTTGTTTATTGACAGGCGTGATACTTAATATCAGCCAAACTACGTGCTCTTCTTATAGTCTTACTAAAATATACGCCAAATCAGCAGCTAAATTGTCGCGTTCAGTCTGTGAGATAGGTAGCCAAATGTTGACTATATTAAGGCATTATATTCCATTTCTCCTATTCCTCCTATTCCTACACACGACATGAAGCAAATATTTTTCTTGAATATAAAAACAAGTAAATTTTCATAAATTATGCAAAAATCTTGATAAAGTTTGCTGACTTCCTGTTTTAAATGCGATGAAATTATTCATTTTAAAAATATCTAATTTATTTTTTGAGTTATGTATTTAAAAAAGTCAGATAACATTTAAAAACTATAGACGCGTTTATTTAATTCTAGATCATATCGACAGATAATATATTAAACTTTCGTATTAATTTTAGATTATCAGATGTAGCAAGAATTTAAAAAAAAATAGCTGGATGTTATCTATTCATATAATTTTATGTTATTATGCTTTGAATATTAAGCTGTCGATTTGATGATAATTTATTTCTTTTATAAAGAGAATGATGACAAGAGTGTTTTTTTGCCTGATGGCAATAACTAATAGTTATAATAATATATTAGTCGCTGTCATTTTAAAACTGTTTTATTATTGTTGTTCAAATAAAGATATTTATCATTTATTATAGTTGGAACATCAAAGTGCGGTCTTATAAAAAAATACAATTAATGCTAGAATCAGATTTCAGTAGCCAACATATACCATCTAGCGTAAAAAAATAGACACCTATCGGCATATAAACAGACTAAAATTACCTATTTTAAATTGGGAAACAAAGGCGGTATACAGTAAAAATATAATATGTTTGTGCAAACAATTTTATTGAAATAGCTAGACCAGCTAAACAAACTTATAGCATACGTCAAATGACGCATGTTTTATAGAACATCTGTGTAAAGTTGGTTTATTTATTTATTTAATCCTTTATTGTACAAAATAAAAATACAGTGAAGAAACAACACAATAATAATAGTACAAGAGGCGGCCTTATCACTCTAGGTAATTTCTTCCAGGCAACCTTTGGATGGATATTGAAATAGGAAAAATGAGCGGGCAGTCTAAGGTAAATAAAATAGTAATATATATAATATATACATACATATATACAAATACATACCAACAAAATATATTAAAATGCACATACATACAATTTACCATATACATAAGTCATAAATATATATACCTATCCTAACATTTACCAAAGAGGCGAATGGACAAGATATTCCTCAGCTATGCTCTAGTTGAGAAAGGAAATGGTCTTTAATAAATTTTTTTAAAAGATGCCAGTGTTCGTGCCCGTCTTATCTCGACTGGAAGTGAGTTCCACAGCCGGACAGCTTAGACTGCAAATGATTTGTCCATGAATAATGTGGAGTGCATGGGCATTTTCAAAAATTGTGGACTCCAAATAAGACATTTTATTAATAAAATAATTGTATTTATTTCTCAGAGGTTGTTGTACTACGGTTCGGTTACAAGGCTGAAGTTTCAGGTTCGAATCACGGGTCAGGCCCCGTGATATTAGATTATTCTATTCATATTATTAGCCCGGTGTAGTGTCAGGAATTTTTGCCCGAAATGGCGATTAGCTCGCCCCCTATCATATCGGGAGACGGAACATAAAGGCGAAATGTAGGTGTCCTAGCAGCTCTGTCTACCCTTTCTGGGAAAAAGGTGTGAGTTTCTGTATGTATTTATTTTTGAATATTTCATCTGGGTGGAATATTTTCATCATTGCATTACCGTTGGCTCTGACTACTCTCGACCTGACTTTTATTTGGGTGTCAAGTCGATCACAATCACCAAATTGCTTGGAAATGGTTTAATGGGGTCGACCCTTAACAACACTTCTATACTTACTATATTAAGTAGCTATATTGACTTTTTAATTTACTTTTAGATCGTCTAATTATAATTACATCACTGTTTGAAATGTTTTTAAGCCTGAAGCGTTTTTATAGTATTTAATTTCGTTTCATGTTTTTGTATGTTTAATTACCTAAACTATTTTATTTCAAATATGAAATCAAATTATATTGTTAGCGTAATATAACAAATTAACTTATAATATTATGCATGAAGTGCGTGGTGGCCTGTTGGTAAAACGGACTAGACGCGACTGCCAACATGTTCACGGTGGTCGCGGGTTCGAATCCCAGGGCACACCTCTGACTTTTCGGAGTCATGTGTGTATTGATAGTCAATCACCACGCACTAAAACGGTGAAGGAAAACATCGTGAGGAAACCTGCATACCATAGCGATTTATAAAATTTCTATGGTATGTAAGTCCGCCAACCCGCATTAGGCCAGCGTGGTGGACTATATGGCCTAACCACTCTCAATCGTACTTTCGATTGTAGAGGAGGCCCGTGCCCTGCAGTGGGACGTATATGGGCTGATACAGATTATGCATGAACTCTATGAGATTTAATAAAAAAGATAATTAGCACAGCGTATTACTGTGTAAAATATGTTTAATAATATCTTACAACTATTTTCCTCTAATAATTGTTAGAATAGAGACAATATCATACAACATTGTATGCTTTATAACTTTTGTTTTAGATGAAATAAGCATTAAACATGCACGTAGAGGTATTGGCCATGGATTTGCATCTCAGAGTAAATGAATTACATTTTATATTATCTGTATCAGCCCATACACGTCCCAGTGCAGGGCATGGGCTTACTCTACAATCGAGAGCTTGATTAAGAGTGGTTAGGCCATATAGACCTAATAGTCTATTATATTACTATAGACTATTACTAAGTATAAAATATGTGTTGTATTAACAATATAGATTTTTTTCAAATCGCTATGGTATGCAGGTTCTCTCACGATGTTTTCCTTCACCTTTATGATATCGTGGTGATTGACTATCATATTTTATTTTTTTATTTTTGATGGTATTATATATTGGTGTATTTATCTCTTCATTCTTGTTTGCATCATACATATGACTAATTATGTACAATAGATAAAAAACATAATAAAAAACACAAAATTGCTTATCGCCCTGGGAAACCTCCAAGCAACCTTGGGATTATTGTTTTCTTACGCTCGAATACTGGAACGGCATTCAAGTAATAAGTTGCTCTTAACAGCGCATGGTCCCCTTAACCAGTACATTTAAACGGGATTAACGTAGTTAAGCGCAACTTATATTTAAGTTGCGTTCCAGTATTCGGGCGATAGCCTATTAATATTTTTAACGGTAAAGTAAAACAACTTGAGTAAACCTGCATACCATTGAGATTCCCAAAAATATCGATGGTAAATAAAGTATCAAGTACCCACCAACTTTCATTATTTCCTCTCAATTATAATTTGCGGCCCATGCCCAGGCAGCTTTTCACATAGGAGAGACCTACCACCAGTAATATTTCTAAAGGTCTTTTGCAAACATTAAGTTTACAAGCGCAAGCATTGATGTATAAAAACAATTATTATGAGGGGAAATGGACATATTATTAGATTTATTATTAGACAACATGCAAAAGGTCTTTGGCAGATGCTAGATACGACAAGTCGAGGACAAGATGAAATGGCGCAATTTTGAGGAGGCCTATCTCCAGTGGTGGACAGCTATAACCTTTATTATGATAGACATATTTAGGATAAGATATATATCGTACAAATATCACTATACAGTATTTTTTATTATTATTATTGTAATGAATTTCAAGGCGAAGGTAAGCGATACGACAGCTCGTGAACAGAAGCAAAACGAAACAACGCGTTAAATTACAAAGCAATGCCGTCCTGAGACATAAGATGGTAAGTCTCAATATGGCCCATAGTTACTAAAATATATATGAAATCTATCAAATTTGTAAACGAGTAGCAAATTAAGACACATGTAGTATATTAATTTATGTATGATCTCGACGATAAATAATGTGCTGACAGACTTGACATGCCGCAGAAATTCTTGGGAAGACTCTCAGATATTATTTCATAAAAGTACATAAATAGCATATTTAAACTACCACCCGGCTTCGTTTTCGGTAGCAGTCTTGAGATACCCAGTATAATTAAACTAGCGGTCTAACCCGGCCCCGCCCGGATACAGATACACTTTTCAAAATGGCGGCCAAAATGTTAAATTTCGACTATTTTTTTTATCTTTCGCTTTTTTTTACACTAAAAATATCCTATGTTACTTCTAATACCTCCAAGAATATATGTACACAGTTTCATGATGATCGGTTAAGTAGATTTCGCGTGAAACCGCAACAAACAAACTTACATTCGTATTAATATGATTAATACACCTAACAGTCACATACATAGTCCTGACCCCACACTAAGATCGAGTCCTTGTGTCGTGGGTACATTCACTAAGAGAGACTTTTCGGTCTTTAAACTTAAACTTTTAACTTGAAATATGATCCAAATATGCCGGAATGAAAATCTCAAACAATCCCGAAATTCATATCTTGTACTAAATGGTAGAAACTGGGAACCTCGATCAAAGTGGAACAAAAGTAGTTAAATACAAATTCTGTATACTTTTAAAATAAATAAATGAGACGCCAATGAACAATTAAACAATGAATTTACGTCAACAAAGGCGAATGCAAGCAATTAATATTCATTAAATTTAAATACGTGTCTACAGTGAATTTTAGAACATGAATTGTTTGGTTATTTCAAACAGTACGAGGTAAAAGGAAATCAAATATAATAGTTACATTTACAAATTGAACGGTCGGTACAATACGTACACATATATTGCGGAAAACCATATTTACGTATTTACAATTATTTATTTACTACCTCGGTGGCGTAGTTGTATCACAGTACGATTACAATTGATTACAATCATCGTGGGTAATCCCGGGTCGGGCAAAGTTATGCTATTCATTATCAGCCCAGAGTCAGAATTTTGTGCCCTATATGGCGATAGGCTCGCCCCCTGTCACATCTTGGAACGCAACACACAAGAAAAAAACGTATCCTGGTGGCGTCTTTGACTACTTATTTTGTGAAAAAGGCGTGAGTTTATGTATGTATGTTAACATTCATGCAAATACAAGTATTTTAATACCGTATTCACATCTTGGAACGGAATACTCAAGACAAAACGTGGCCAGGTTGCATCTATGACTACCTCTTCTGGGAAAAAGGCGTGAGAGAAAAAAACGTGTCCTAGTGGCATCTCTGACTACCTATTCTGTTGAAAAGAAAGGGTGTGTGTTTATGTAATTATGTAGAAGGTACTGTTTTAACCCATAATTCATTACTGCTGATCACAACTGACAAGACTCTTCTATAATCGTCAGATGGAGGGTCTTTGCACAGCATAAAAATTCTTGCAAAGATCTCGACTTAAAGCGGATAAAATAACAGCAATATTAAACAAATTCCCGATACATTTTTCGTTCCTTTAGGGATAGAATTTCATTAAATTGTTTCTCAAATGCGTAAACATTTTAAGGAGCATTCCGGTCAGAATTTAATATTTTAAGCTTTATTTTACAATAATGAATATTGATATATTAATTTCTTCACATTATTAGCACAATATATAGACTTGATGGCAAATGCATTAATCCATACAAAATATCTACTGACAAAACTTTGACATTTGACTTTTTATTTTGTGCCCGATATGGCGATAGGCTCGCCACCTATCACATCGTGGGACGAAACATACAAGGCGAAATGTGGGTGCCCTGGCACCTCTGCCTACCCCTTCTGGGAACAAGGCGTGAGTTTATGTATGTATGTAAGAATTTGACAGCCTCCGTGGCGCAGTTGGTTAGAAGCCGGCTATCAAACGAGAGGCCGCGGATTCGTCGGCACCGAAACAATTATTTGTGTTATCCACAGCTATTGGTTTCGATATAAATAATAATCAAAATTTAAGTTACTAGCCTATTATAGCTATACCATAGACATAAATGAATAAATATTTAAAAACATCCAAAAAAATGTCGCGTTTCTTTGCCTTTAACTACCACCCGACTTTGCTCTCGTAGCAGCCTTGATATACCCTGTAGCTGTTTATGCTTATAATTATTCTAGCGTGTTTGACTTCAACGAATACTGGTATTATATTTAACAGCGTTTATTACCTATTTTGAACCTAGTCGACTCATAAACAGGACGTCTAAATATAGTAAACAACATACCACACTAATCTAAAAAGGAAATGAATTGTTTGTTTATAATTAATACGCGACGAGTTGCAACGTTACACTAACTACGTTTTAACGAACTTACCAGAACTTTGTTTAACAGTTAGTATCTTTTTCTTTCTTTTTTTTTATTGTATCGAATGGCTAGGCCAGCATGCCGCTCGCCTGATAATAAGCGATACGACCGCTCATGAACAGTAGCAAAACCAACAACGCCTTGAATTATAAATCAATGCTTGGCATTCCACTGCACTCCCCATCCTGAGACCTAATATGTCAAATCTCAATATGTCCAAAAGTAACTCTGGCTATATGTCCTTCAATCAAAATACACGAGAGTGTATTCACACTGCTGCACCCAGGCGACCTCTGCTCGAAAGTGCAGTGTCTGTGTCACCACCGCAATGTCTATTTCTCTCGCCGTGTAAATGCACTGTATAGCCAGAGTATCTATTAGACGTAATGAAACTTAATATCTTATGTCTCACGATGGCGAGCGAAGTGGAATCCCAAAAAATATTTGTAATGCATGGTGTTGTTTAGTTTTGCTACTATGCATGAGGGGTCCTATCGCTTATCATCGTGCGAATGGTATTCTGATCGCGACACTCAAAGCTATAATATATAAAATTATATTTGCAAAAATGTAATTATTTATTTAAGGATACAGCTGTTTTATTATTATAGAATTTTTACCTTTGTAAATTGTATGCTGATAGAAATAAATCGTATCTACTGGAATAACCACAGACATAATTGTTTCAAACGAGAACTGATGTCTATTTTTATATGATTTTATTACATTCGTATGTATTGATAAAAAGCGTGGGACGCTAACAATTATCATTGAACATCTGACGCTATTTTTAACCGACTTCAAAAAAAGGAGGATCTTCTCAATTCGACTGTGTGTTGCTTTTTTACAATAAAATAAAGGGAATTATCTTCATTATATAATCTTAAAATTATTTAGAACTATCCAACCCGGTCCACCTGGGTGCCGATACACTTTTTTTAAAATATTCTGTCACTTATCAGGAGTAATGTAGGATTGTGAAGGTGATAATTTTTCAAATCTGTCAGGTTTTTCAAAGTCTATTCACTGCAAGCGAACCAAACCTTTATAACATTTGTATGGTTAGTTTTTACTTTTGGTTGTTTTTTTTTTTGTTGCTAATCCTGTTTTTATTTTTTTAGATTTTTTAATCTATCATTCTTGTATTACAAAGTACTTACGATCAAGTGAATTAATGTTGTCTTGTCTTATAAAAAATGACAACAAATGTTAATTTAATTAATATTTCCTAAGAAATTAGCTCATAAACCACAAAGCGCATTTATAAATCATCGCTAACTAGGAATACAGAATTTCCTTGTTTTTCTTTATACATTACGAGAGCTATAACTTCGTTATTATTTATGAATTCAACGTTCCATATTTATTATTTATTTACTGTATTCAATTAACCATATATGTAAGCAATATTTACTATAATGGGTATTTTTTACAATAGATCCGGCAATCGAGCAAGCAGGTCACCTGATAAGTGATCACTGCCATGAACATACATAAAGCTTGGTACTTGGGATATGAATGTGTTGCCAGCCCACCAAATCGGTAGGGGAGTGGAAAAGGATAAGCATGGGAAGAAGAACCCCAAGGATCCAGGCATGTCTAGTGGGGGACCACGGTAAAAATGTTTAGATGTAAACCTATAAGTACAAAAATTTCGATGGTATGTAAGTCCGCCAACCCGCACTAGGCCAGCGTGGTGGGCTATATGGCCTAACCACTCCCAATCGTACTCTCGATTGTAGAGGAGGCCTGTGCCCTGCAGTGGGACGTATATGGGCTGATACAGAATAAATGACGAGATGAGCATGTCTTTCGCCTGATGGTAAGCGATACGACCGATCATGGACAGTAGCAAAACTAAGCAATACTTTAATTACAAAGCAATGTTTGGCATTTTACTGCGCTCGCCATCCAGAAACTAAAGATGTTAAGCCTCAATATGTCCAGTAGTTACTCTGGCTACAATGTCCTTTGAACCACAACGATGTCAACCACTTAAAATTGTAAAAGTAAATTTAGCAATGTTATAAAATTTATCCGATAGTCTTTCGGCATAATTTAATATCTTATTTTCCATAGCAACTGAAAAAACTTCTTCAGGATATAAATACAATCTTTGATACGAATACCTATACCTCAGACCTTATACGCTATGATTTCGACTACGGTTCGATTTATAAATAAAAATAAAATTAATTTAAAAATAAATAAATTTAATGAATAAATTGATAAAAGCAAGAAATTAAAATAAGTAATACTAAGTAGAGAAAATACATATATTGTACATAGAGATTAAGTTCTATGTGTATTGACTTGTCATAAGAGCTCTTTAATTGCCTACGTGACTAATAAATAAATACATTTCATTTCATTTTATTTCATTTCACGATTTCGAGAAACGTCAAGAACAATCTTTTGTTCCGTCGTATGCGTCGGCGGCGATATGTATTTATGACGCTGCATTGTGCGTTCTAATCACAAGACCAGAGATGAATGCTATATACAGACTACCTGACGCAATTGCACTGTGGTACGGTACAATGCTGAGGTCCCGAGTCCGAATCCTGGGTCGGGCGAAGTAATATTGGATTTTCAATTCATAATTATAAGCATGGAGTCAGGAATTTGTGTCCAATGTGGCGATATATTATAATATCACATTGCATCGTCCAAGGAGAATACAAGGCGAAATATGGGTGTCCTGGCTGTACCTTTGCCTACCTCTTCTGGAAAAAAGGCGTGAGTTTATGTATGTATGTACTTTGACGAGACTCTCACAAAAGGGACATGAAATAATCAATTTGCAGTCACCTTCCCTTTTTGTAGTAAATTTAGTGGCAGCTTAGTAATTGGAACTTTCTTCGTGATTTTTTTTTTCGAAGGCCAATGTCATCGGTACGATTCAGATGTTATAATGGAACTTATCAACTTATTTCTTGTTAAAAACATTTTCAAACATAGCGTTGAATATGAAGATAAAAAAACAATTATGCACATGGAATTCAATATTCTGCACAGATTACTATATGAAATAAGAATAGTACGAAGTATATTTACGATGGGACAAATATATACAAAAATAAGTGAAGTTAAGCCTATTCTATAACTCTTAAAGTAAACAATTTTAAACTATTCATAAATTTACGTTTACCACAATTATTTATTGGGGTTGGTTTGGGTCTGGGTGTTTGTGACAACGAAAAGTCCCTCGTAGTTCCTGATACCCACGCGACAAGACTATCACATATACAATCTCAGTGTTGGGTCAGGACTATGTTCGGACTGTTGGGTGTATTTATTTATCCATGTTTCATTTCCATTAGATCTTCTGTACCTATTAAAAATTCCTTTGCTTTATATATGGCGCTAAATGAATCATTAGTACTGTTTTAATATTTATTGTAATCGTTTCCACTCATTAAACACAATTACTTTACGTACAAGTTACTAGTTCTATGTGATTCCGATTTGCAATTCATAATAATGAATTAATTATAATGTACGTATCACTTAACATCTCAATGGACTTACAAATGAACGTTATTACAATAATAGGTTACAAATATTGTTGTATACTTCTTTGTAATTAATTTATGTATTGGGAAGTATTTGGAAAACCACGCATTTATATGTAACGATAAAAGTTCTGAAAACTAACCAAAATCACAATAGTCATTACCTGAATAAATATAACAAAAAATCAAAAAAGGTATGATTATTTTTGCACGCATATGATAATTATTAAACCCATCCTAGGTATTTCAAATGAAACTTGAAAATAGTTCTATAGCGGCCCATCTGGAAATCGAACCTACGATCTCAATATCACAACCCATACACCCTACCACGAGAACACGATACTTATTCAGCCACAGGAACCCCACTGCTGAACATAGACCCCTGCCAAGGTTCTTCACACTGACCTGTTAGAAGCGGCCTGCATCCATCGACTTCCTGCAATTTATTACGTCGTCAGACCTTGGAAGATGTCCGATACTGCGCTTTAGATACGCGACCTTAACTCAAGAACGCCATAAATTTAAAAATAACATTCAAAAAAACTTTACATCCTCATGCCATTACGTTCCAAAAATAGCCCACAGCAGCCAATTTTATGCGGAAAAAAATCACGACCAAAATGGTTAAACAAACCGTTGCCAAATCTAAAAATAAAAATTCCGATCGTGTCTTCGTTCTACCCACTTCAAACGGACAGGGGAAATGAGAGGTGAACGTAATGCCCAGAACGCATTAACGAGTCTGATATTGGCTTTGGTAAGTGGAAATATAGTCGATATTATAGCATAAATGGGTTGGCTCGATTTGCGTGCATAGTATTGACACTCAATTTCAATTAAGAAATAGGATTGGGAAAATCGTTTAACATTTGAAATTTCCCAACGTATCGATTACTTTACAGCTTTCTAATCGTCTACTGACGTGTGACCACGAAAGCTTAAAGAAAGTAATCGAAACTTCGGGAAGTTAAAAGTATAAAAATTAAAGTAAATCCGCGATATAATTCGTAAACAAAGTCAGTTTCAATTTGATGCCGTGGTTATAAGGTTAAAAACCCAGGATGCACACTTCTAATTTTCGAAATCATAGGAGTTTTCTTCTTCAGCAAAATATGATGAAATCTACATCCCATAGAGAACTTTACTATGAATGTTGCTTCGTATCAAGTCAGGTTAGGTCAATGACTAAGGCTTTAGCCAGCTCTATCATTGAGAAAGCTTCTGCCCTACAAAGGGAGTATATGGGCTGATTTATTATCCAAAACAATATTTACTTGAATAATATTAGAGTTACGTAATAAGAAATAGTACAAGTGTAAAATTAATTCTTAAAATCCTAGAATCAACTTTTGTCGCCTTCTGTTCGAGGAGATAGCCGATGACTATCGTACAAATTCCTCGGAATCTAGTTTAGTCATCTGCTGTATATTTGGAATGTAGCTTATTATGGACTAAATTTGCCTTTGTAACTTTAGTTTAAATAAAAAAAACTAAATAATTGGCTGCATCGGTGCCGTAGTTGTACTTGGGTACGGTTACAAGCTGACGTCTCGGGTTTGAATCCCAAGTTGGGCAAAGTGATTTTTGATTTTTATATGTAGGGTGGAACATACAAGGCGGAATGTATCTTGGCACCTCTGCCTACCCCTTCTGGGAAAAAGGTGTGAGTTTATGTATGTATGTATAAATGAAACTGTACAAAATATTGTCGAAAAATAACTTATTAATATTTACTATACGTATACGATCAAACCAGTTTTTTCAACCAATTAACAGAACACCATCAAGAACTTTGACGTGTGCACTTTGGAACACGGCCGTAATTTAATCGGTGTTCGGCCGTGAATTTGATCACGTCGGGCTCTATAAATAGAATTGTTTCAAGTTTTCGGATACATAAAATTATGCAAGAATTCAGCGAAGCGTTTAGCCGTTGTAGTATGGCCTTGGTAACTTCGAGTTTTTAAAATACGGTAAACAAACGGGCGTGTGAAAGTAAAGTTTTATAGGTGGGAATGAAATGTTGAAACGATTATATCGGATTTTATGGACTCACGAGAATTTTTTATTGGGCAGGGATCTTTTTATAGAAGTTAATGGATATCAATTCGCACCAAGCCATTGGGTATTAGCTCAGGCTTAGGCAGTGTATAGGTATACTGACGCAGATTTATTAGGGACCAGCGGTGGTCGAATGTTGCGTTGGACGTAAAACTGTTGAAGTGTGCCTAGGTACTCCACAAAATATTCGTATTCTATCATATGTCCTAATTAAAGACTAAGTTCGGAGTGAATGATAGTTATCATAGAGACCAATATCTATTTTTACAAGTGGAAAACTTATATTCGTGAACGTGGCACTTTCGAACATTTGAACTTCATGTCAAAGAATAGAGTGACCCTCTAAGAGCTGAACCCGCAACGTCTCGCTTCACTGCTCTTAACCAACATCATCACAAATATTTACGCCGAATACTGGAACGCCATTCAAATAATAAGTTGCTCTTAACAGCACACGGCTCACTTAGCCAATAAATTTAATTGGGATTAACGTAGTAAGCGGCATTTATATTTAAGTTGCGTTCCAGTATTTGAGCGTTAAAGTTTCAATGTAGATTTTATCACTTCACATGGCTTCATCTATTTAACTTTTTTGTATGCCGTTTCATTCCAATTCCAGCGATTTTCATTACAACCCAGACACCAATACGTAAAACTCAGCTTAATGTCACTCTCGCATGAAAACAAATCTATTCAGAAGGGCCAACAACCTTGATGTCTGCGTAGATAAAAGGTCAGTGTGAGAAGATGTGCTTATCAATATGCTCTATCGCAACGCATGTCTTTACTCTTCAAGCTGAGTCTAATAAAAAGGTTAAAAGGCTTTGAAACTAGATGCCGTGAGAACAATTTTCGCTCTCAAAAGAATGATGGTAGGTTCTGAGAAATCATTTTTCTCTTCTTATACTGACTTTTAGTTACCAAACTGTTAGTTTTAAAAAATAAACTTTTTATTCACTAAATAATCACAATCATAAATATAACCTTATGTTAGTTACTGGTGAATCCGATTTTAGGATGAATTACTTTCGCCTAGGCCAAACCAGTTCTCCTATGTATGTTACAACTTACACTGGTTTTGGCAAGGCTGTACTGGTTTGTCCTATCGCGTGTAGGAAAAACTGTTGAGGCCTACAGAAACTAGTTCATCCCAAAATCGTGTTTGGTAACATAAAAAAATCTCACATTGCAATCTATATTATATAAAGGTGAATAATCTGTTTGTTACCTCTAATCTTAGGAACTACTGGTTCGTGTCGAATAATTATTTTATTGTTGGATAGGTCATTTATCGAGGAATGTTAAATACCATAACGCTATGACCTACAGGAAAGAAGAAGTATTGAAAAATCTAGCAATTTCGCTGAAATTTTATTCCTTTTTCTTTTTCTCACATCTTATTAATCTCAAAATCGATATCTAGGATCCTTTGCTTCGATATTCTAAATTGATTGTCGGAATTGAACATTTTGGCCGGCGTTTTGAAAAGTGCGTCTAAGCCCGAGCGGAGTAGGGCCGAACCGCCTAGTATCGTAAAAAATTGCCAGGCTTACGCCAATCAAAAAAATGTTGATCTTTGGCTTCGACACCGCCTGAGCCATGACCTTGAAGGCTATAATTACCCAATTATAAACATATAAATAGTTTCGTAACTGCTTCAAACTGTGTATCAAGTTCTATGATTTCAAGGCCTTATATTTTTAAACATGTTACTGATGGAAGGTCTCTCATATGTGATAGGCCGTCTGGGTGGGTACCACCGCAATGTCTATTTCTCTCGTGAAACAACAGTGTAAATGCAATGTTGTGTTTCGGATTGAAGGACATTGTAGCCAGAGTAACTACTGAACATAATGAGACTGAAGATCTTATGTCTCAGGTTGGCGAGCGCAGTGGAATTTTGCTACTGTTTATGAGCGTTCGTATCGCTTACCATCAGGCGAACAGCATGGTCGTCTCGCCATACATTGCAATAAAAAAAAATATATTAGGAAAAGACTCATGGAACGTCCCCATCATGACGATTGGCTGTACTTGGATAGTCCTATGGTGAACAGTAGACTTCATGTGGCTGAAGAAAAAGAGAAAGACAAATGGAGAGAGAGAGCGAACGAGAGAGATAAGTAAACGATCTAGTATCTTATCTATTCGTAAAAACTAGATTTAGAGATTACCAGGGTCTAGTCAAGCGACGCCAATCTTTCCGAAATACGACCCGATGATAGGAAAATAAGAATGCTTTAATGGCATAATTATACCACGGCATGGTCTCAGGTTCGACTTCCTATTCAGGCTAAGTGATATTAGATTTTGTATTAATTACCAGCCCGGAGTCAGGAAATTATGCCGATATCACTATCACAATGTGGAATGCAGCACACAAGGCTAAACGTGAACCTGGTAGAACCTCTACCTACCCTTTCTGGAATAAAGGCGTGCACTTATGTATATATGTAATCAAATGATAGAAATATGTTAAGTATCGAACATACTATAAAACAAAGTCTACATAGTATAAAACAAAGTAGCTTTCTCTGTCCGTATGTTCCTACTAAAACGGTGAAGGAAAACATCGTGAGGAAACCTGCATACCATAGCGGTTTATTAAAATTTCTATGGTATGTAAGTCCGCCAACCCGCACTAGGCCAGCGTGGTGGACTATATGGCCTAACCACTCTCAATCATACTGTCGATTGTAGAGGAGGCCCGTGCCCTGCAGTGGGACGTATATGGGCTGATACAGATGTCCCTTTGTATGCTTAAATCTTTAAAACTACGCAACGGAAACGAACTTTTTGAATAGATAGAGTGATTCAAGAGGAAGGTTTATATGTATGTGTATAATACGTACATATTATTGTACAGAAATCTATTTGTACCCGGACGAAACTAGGCTGGGCCGCTAGTTACTTATAAAGAAAGTAATTTTAACTTGGATGTAAATATTTATGTTGCACAGCTTAAAGAATGTTAAACCGTAATATAGCTGGGTGAAAGCCCTCTTGATCATTGCAAATTCGGTAATGTAGACACAATAGTGTAAAGTCTAGACTATCTAGATAATAAGATAGAATTTCCACGACATATGTGAATTAATCTGGATCTGTCAGCCGTCTAGCAATGCAAGGGCGATGAATCATGACGTTTCAACGACTCAGCATAATCGCAGTGATGTGCGGTGGAGTGGTCCTGTGTTTTTATAAGATTTTTCCGAAGCTTTTCATTTTTTTATATTATTCTGACTTATTGTTATTTACGAAATAAGACTATCCTAAGGATTTTTTTCGTGTAAATTAAATTTCATTACAACCCCATGAGCTGGTTTTCTTGAAAGGATTTTCTACAAAAATAAATCGAACCGAAATTTAATAGCACCAAAACAACCAATTAAATTCAGTAATACTATTTAAAGTCAATAATCACTTCTTTAGTTTGAAATGTTCGAAGGTTCCAGGTTACGCCAGAGTCTTGCCCGTTCTTCTCTGGCGGAAACAGTCTTGTGAACCGGGTGGAAGAAAAAAGTGTTTGAATCTAAATAATGTATGACATTATATGAATTCAATAAATATTTTCATTCCATTACATTTCCAGTTTATACCAGATCATATTATTATTCGCCTTCACCTAACCTCTAAAATTCCTTGACCCCAGCAAAATCCATCCCAATATATTCAATATATTCCACTCTTAGAGTTTAAAATAAAGCCGGTGAGTCCATACATCATACATACATGCATAAGCTCACGCCTTGTTTCAGAAGGTTAGGCAGAGGACACGTTCGTTTTGTGTGTTTTGTCTCCCGATGTTATAGGGAGCCTATAGCCATTACGGAAACAAATATTTAACTCCAGGCTTATTATGAATAAAATACACCCAACTGTGACATACACAGTCCTGACCTCACACTAAGCTCGAGTCGTGTGTCGTGGGTATCAGGAACTACGAGAGTCTTTTCGGTCTCACAAACACCCAGACCCGAAACAAATATTCATGTATCACACAAATATTTGTCTCATGTTACACAGCCGGCGTTTAATCTATACTATCAATTAAAAAAAAACACTTTCCTCGACCCACAATTTGAACTTATACATTAGAGTTATAACCGTCATTGTACAATATTATTCAATATATTCAACTACTCAGATTTAAAATAACATCCGATTTCATAAATAAGATCAGTTTATTACGTGTTTACGGTACGTGCGTTTAGTACCTAGTGTTTACTTTGTAATCTAGTACTCTAGTGTCAATACTAGACCATGAGTCACTCAGCATATTATTCAAATCACGGTGTGTAATGAACACGCTTTAATTGATTTTTTATGCGGTTGCATAATGTCGCGTTTGGTTTTCTATTGGCAGAATAAAACTTTGATTGTCCTATGTTCGATTTCCGAGTCAGAGTATTAACTGTTTTTGGAAAATCTATTAATGGTATATCGATAACCTTACCTATGTAATATTAGGATCGGAAATTAGTTTGATAAACTGTTAATGATAGTCATCCGTGTCTATTAATTAAATAAACACCCAAAAGTCACATACATAGTCCTGACCTCACACTAAGATCAAGTCCTGTGTCGTGGGTATCAGGAACTACGAGACCAGAGATATTTGTGGGCCGCACAAACATTTCTCTCGGTGCGGGAATCGAACCCGCGGCCTCTCGTTTCATGGGCAGCGTCTAACCACTTGCCGCACGGAGTTTATCTTGCTTTCCAATTGAGTATACAGTGTTTTTTTTTTAATATTACTATTACGATAACTTGTCGTAAAGTCGCAATCATAAATTTGATTTTCGTATATTTTTTCCACGTCTTTCTATGGATGGAAGAGTCGGTAGGGGTCGACCATACCGAACATAAATATCCAAATCGGTGATACCTTCAACAAGGGTCAGGTCAAAAGTACCAGTAGCAGTAGTGATTTTAGTGGATGAAGCGAAAGTAATATGTCAGGAGCAAAGTGGCGTTCTATAGTCTCTGCCTACCCCTATGGGCTACAGGTATGACGATTATGTATGTACGTCCGCCATTATTAGTGGCCTGAACTATAAACTTTCACGAAGACTTTCAAACGCTTCCTCTAAAGGGCGCACAATTAAATTTTATCGGCGCGTGCAGTGCAACGATAAAACCCACTTTCTGTATAACGGGGGCCGAAGTGCATTAAGTCATAAATTCAAAGAAACGCTTTACGTCACCGGGTCTTATATTTTATTACTGAGGACGTACCAGAGCATGAAATTCTTGAAATATCGTGGGGTGTTATTCTAGTTTATTAACCAGACGATAATAAGATTTCTTAAGAAGAAGAGAGAAGACTTTAAGATATTTCTTATAGAACCTTTCTCACCAGAGCCACTGTTAGTTACGCAGCATATTTGGTGGTTTATACATTTATTATTTTGTAGGTACCACCACTTCAGCCCCTACCAACATTTCTTGAAGGTCTAAAACGCAATAACAGAATGCAAAATGATACCCTTGACCTCTTTTTTGCGTTTTTAGTAACACTAGCTTGCTTTTAACTGTCAACGAAATCAATAAATAAAAGTATTTTCACATATGATTCAACTTAGCACACACATAAATATTATAAAAAATTATTCAATTACATTGTGGAACAGAAACACAAAGCGAAATGTGGGTGACCTGGTTGAACCTCTGCTTACCCCTCCTGGGAAGAAGACGTGTATTTATGTAGGTATTCGATACGTAATCTACCCCAGATATCCGTCACATAATAAACTCTACTCACTGCTCAAACCTTGAAACGAAACTAAAATAGTGACAGTAAAACTATTAGTAGCTAGCAGATAGTACATAAACTCCAATAGCACCAATGTCCACATGCAAGGCTATGAAACTCAAATGAACACTGAAACCAAGAAGTTCTGTTTATTGACTTGTATACGCTGAGCGGATATTGCCTTCGAATTCAGACGCTGCGGTGCACAGTATCCTACGTTCGTTTGCGGTATTTATGAGAAAAATATAAAAAATTATGACGTTTCATATTTTTGTTTTTGAATTTGTAATAGAAATTATTACTTTTAATGTGTTTATGTTTATTTTGAAATGATTTAAATATAACTAAGCATTCTATGTTTCTTTTAGAACTAAAATTATTTTTGCTATGTCTAACTCTCACTATGTTGCAAAAAAGGCGTTTATTACAACCGCCAGCCTGCGAATCTTCAATCCTATTTTATAAATGTCCATAAAAAAACAATTTAGGAAGCGGTTCATTCAAATTATTATGTATTTCATATATATGTACATAAATAACCTTTTCCATTTAAAATAATATACATTTTTAGGAAGTAAACAAACAATTCGTTTTTGCTGCCTATAAAATTATAAATGTAAAAAAGTACTTGCGTATTCACGCGATCTTTATCGGGTCTATAAATATAATTTCAAATACTTAAATTATTGTAATTAATGCATACCACAGACGGTACTTAAATATAAATAGCTCAGTGTAAAAATAAAACCGGATTTGGCTTTGCTAAAAATAGACTATTCTATAAAAATACCCCGCAATTCCATCGTAAATTTTATTCGCGAATACTCAGTAATGTTTCCTAACATTATTCAATATTAAAGATTAGATTCAGGAATCGTTATCTGTATTTGTATCCACTCTATAAAGCCAACTAAAGGGCACGAGTTTCCTCTACAATCGAGAATCCTTAACGCTTACTTAGTGCGGTTTGGCGGACTTTACATACGATGGATTTTGTTTACAAATTGCCTTAGTATGCAGGTTTCCTCACAATGTTTTCCTTTACGATCATTGTGTGTGGTAATTGACTATCAATACACACAAAGCTCTGAAAAGTCATAGGTATGCCCTGGTATTTGAACCCGTGACCACCGTCAACAGGTTGCCAGCGTCTGGTCTATTACCAACAGGCCATCATGCACGTCAGATTCAGGAATATATTTAATTATTTTTAATAGATTAAAAAATGTTTGCGTAATAATATGTTAGAATTAATTAACAATTTTGTAAGACCAATGATCTTGTGATTGCCATGTGAAAAAAATCAGGGCGCTTTTTTATGTTATCTGAACAGAAGTGAATAACTAATAATGCGTGTTACAGACACCGAGAGGAGGCCGCAAAATCCGGAAGCGTGGGTTAGAAGGCCTGTGGAATCCACACCTTCCGGTCTCACTCGGAATTGCGAAAGAGGTGCTTTATATTTTTGCTCTCGTTAAAAATGTCATGTACTCACAGCTAATGAAAATTATTTATTTGATTAAAAAGACAAATTTTCGCAAAACAAATTGCATTATTTTGCTAATCAAAAATAGATAATTCTGAAAAATAAAGTTCTTAAATCGTATTTCTTTCTTTCTTTCTTTCTTAAAATCAAATTGGGAATTTTAAGTAAATATCACATCGAAGTAAGTTTTTCACGAGCAGGTAATTATGACTTACTACAGTCTGCATCGACGATCCCATTTCATGCGACGCGACGTGCGGCTGCATTTAAATACTAGCCGTATGAATTTCATATTCAGAATTTCCTTTGCTCATATTGCCGTATAGGTGTTCTCTTTATAAAAATGTTAATAGTGTGTATGTTATGGGCCAAGTGATTAATGCAGGCAGTATTCACAATGCCCGGGCAGTATGAATATGGCCGAGCCATATTGGGCCAAGTGATTAATTACAATCTAAACTCACCTATTTATCACATTGCCAGGGCATTATGAATATGGCTACATGATGATCGGGCAGTGTGATTAATAGGTGATTTTTTACGTGGTGCGTTGCCACATTGTCGCATCTGCGATGGACCCATGAATTAGAAAGGTTGAATTGATCTGCTTATGTTTAGTTGCTTTTTAACGTCCGAAACATTATCTTCAGAAGAAAATTAGTGTACCCACTTTATGGATCAGTTAGGTCGACTGTGCCCCAAAACCGACTCGGAACATCCCGACTTCACGTAGTCTTTTGGCTACCGACCCTAGAGTGTATATAGAAAGCCGGAGGCGCGGAGGGAGAGCAGCCCCCGCCCGCTGTAACGAAGGATAGGCAACCGTGCGAGCCGTAGCGGCTGAGGCTGGTCGCCTAAGGCGACCAGCATGCCGAGGCTGCGGAGGTGAGCATGGTTGCCTATCTTTTGTTACGCAAGGGCGAAGGGGCTGAACTTCCCGTAGCGCCGGAGACGATGCAGAAGCTAATTTGTATTGACAACAAGTGTTTTAAGGGTTAGGTTGCTATAATAAATATTTCTCAGGAATGGTGCGTTACCTTTTCATGGGAGTGGTACCAGGGGAGATGCGACACTCCTCCCAACCCACCCTCTCGTGCTGCCCTATTCTAAATTCTACTACTTCAGCTCATTGTTTTGATTTTGATTCGCTTTACATCACTCTGCCCAATAGGCACTTGGCGTTATTCATAATGCCCGGGCAATGTGATAAATTGATTGGTTATAATCACATTGCTCACTCTTATTGGGCATTATTCATATTGCCCGGGCATGATGAATAATGCCCGATTAATCACTTGGCCCATAACATGTATACATTTCACGAGAGGAAGTCTTATACGTGCTTTGTAGAAACATAATTGTTTCTTAGATACACGCAAATGTTACACATTCGTTTTACATACAATAAAACTATTTTCACGAATTTTATCAGGGTTCAGGTTATATTTTTACATGTTACGTTTTTCTAAAAGTCTTTTTCTTGTAGTGCCTCTCCAACTAGTGAAGGTTGGCAGTCAGCTCAGCATACTGTCCCTTGTCTCGTGCGAGGCCAAATAGTTCTGCGGCGCTCGCAATCCCTGTTCACTCTCTGATGTTTCGTAGCCATGACTTTTTCCTCCGACCTACTTTCCTTTTGCCAGCTACTTTTCCCATCATGATAAGTTGAAGGAGCTCGTACTTATCATGTTTAAGCACGTGTCCTAAATATGCAACTTTTCTTTGTTTGATGGTTTTCAAAAGTTTGCGGTTTTGACCAACTCGTCGTAGGACTTCTTCATTAGTCACTTTCTGAGTCCAAGATATTAATAGAAGCCGCCTATAGGCCCACGTCTCAAATGCTTCCAAGCGATTGCCTAGGTGTTCCTTGATGGTCCATGCTTCACATCCGTAAAGAACTATCAGCCAGATGTAACATTGAAGAAGTCTAGTGCGCAGTGATATCTTAAGATTGCGATTGCAGAGCACCCGTTTCGTCTTACTGAACGCACTTCGAGCAACTTCAATGCGAGCCTTAATTTCAGTGTCGCAATCCCACTCGTATGTAAGCCAGGTACCCAGGTACTTATATTTCTTAACCCTTTCGAGTCTTTGATCAGATACCGTTATATTTGGCTGTAGACCACAACCCATCAAAAACATCCTGTAAAAAAATTCCAAGTCTCGCAGCTCAGTTTTTCTACCGCAAAAAGTTGTGAGATCCATGTAATACCAAGTCGATTAATTTATTTAGTCCTTGATTAAGGGACGTTCTGTATAAAGTTATTACGTAAGTTATTATCATATCAATATTAAAAATTCTTTACTTTGTAAATAAATAGATCCACTTGGCCATCGCATGAAAACATAATGTATCGTAAAATTTATGCATAATGCTACTGGCCAAGTCGATCTATTTATTTAAAACGTAAAGAATTTTTAATATTGATATGATAATAACTTACGTAATAACTTTATACAGAACGTCCCTTAATCAAGGACTAAATAAATTAATCGACTTGGTATTACATGGATCTCACAACTTTTTGCGGTAGAAAAACTGAGCTGCGAGACTTGGAATTTTTTTACAGGATGTTTTTGATGGGATCTCACGTCTTTTTGTAGAGTCCTACTTTATTCCTTTTCGGTACTTTTTATTTCTAGAATATATATAATGATTTTTATGTCTTATGGTTTTTTCTTATTTTTGTAGGTATCAATTTATCACAAATATAGCGGATTTGATTATTAGTGTTCTTTCTTTCATGGTGATTGTTTACGAGCTATTTAGTCTATTTATTTGCAAGGTTATATTTGTCATGTTTTTCTAGAGGAATGTTGTACAGTTTAATGGGCTCAATACACCCTTTCCCTCTTTATACCCCCATCCTGTTATGCCTCATATATAATATATATAGATACCAATCTACAACTATTATTCCATTAAATACGGGTACAACGAATCATTAACTGCAAATGTATCTTTGTAATCCTATACATTTATATGAGATTACAAAGTTATTCACGCAGTTGGTGTATCTAGAAAGCTAGACAGAAATTATGAAATGTTTGAATTTTTCCTTACTTTAGACACTAAACACTAATTATATTCTAAATTTAAAGGTTCTATGTCTGCTAGAAGTGCCTTAGACTTTTGATGATCGGTCAGTCAGTCAGTGAGTGACAAAATTGTGAAAGTTTGACAAGTTATAATTCTTAAACTACCGGTTCAAATTGAATGAAATTTTAAATATACCGTGTTTACACAATGCCTAATTAGTGACTGAAAATTCAGGCTTCTTGCTTTAACCACAAGGAAGTTATGAGGGGTTGAAAATGGTCTGAATTGCTTCGAGAAAAGGATAGTACGGCTGTGCCGCTTTTTAGCTCGACTTGGAGGGGGCACTGCCGTGCCCCCAAATCTTTTGAGATCACCATTATCTTGGTTTTCTGGACATTCATTCTAAGACCAGCCCTTTCACTACACTCATTTACTCTGTCTACGATCTTCTGTAGCTCCATTTCAGTAGAAGCTATGAGAACTGTATCGTTGGCATACCTCAAGTTGTTGATGAGGCGCCCGTTAACCTTTATGCCACAGTCCAGGTTGTCTAAAGCTTCCGCCATAATAGCTTCCGAGTATACATTAAACATTTCTAAAAGTAAGTAAACAAATTGTGCATACACTCGTCGTACATAGACTCTCGCAATACCAATTGTTTGGTTTATCTGCGAGTACATAGTGGAGTTTTACATATTATATTGCGTGCTTACATATTCAATTATATAAGTACATTAATTGCCATGCTGGACAAAAAATCCATTCTCAAACAACCCATATTACATTTTTAAAACCGAAAACCTCAAAGATATTGGATTACTCGATCCGAAAATTAAATCCTGAACTTCACGGTTCAAAGCCTACTTCTTCAACTACCAACTAACCAATGACACGACCGAACTATATAAACGTTATCGATACGAGTATAAAGCCCTGGGGTTGCGTATCCGTCGTCTTTATTGCACCAACAGAGATCGTCTGGAGAGGCCATATTGATTTTGTCACTAAATAAACCTTGGTTTAAGACCTACATATGAACTCTACCAGATTGCCGCAAAATTATATTGACTCGGAAAATAAAATACGCCTCAAGTTGATTAGACTGGGTTTTTGATTAAGTTTTTCAGTACCTATAAAAATCAGGTAAGGATTTTATTGAAAAATAATATTTGGATATCATAGAGAATATTACCAATTTGCATTCATTCGGCTTCACTTAAACGCAAATACAATAGTTACTTTCCTACTGATTAAAAGTCTGTTTAAAACAAATCTAGCCAGAATCTTGTTCAATGTTAACTTATTATTGCCTTTTTTCGATTCCTGGGGTTCAAAGCGTGATATTTAATAAATTATTTTTTTTATTTCATGGGATGGCGATACGAGCATGTCGGTCGCCTGCTGGTAAGCGATACGACCGCTCATGCACAGTAGCAAAACCAAACCACATCTTGTATTACAAAGCAATGGTTGGCATTCCACTGCGCTAGACATCCTGACACATAAGATGTTAAGTTTCAATGTGTCCAGTAGTTAATCTGGCTACAATGTCCTTAAAACCGAAACACAACAATAAATTTACACTGCTGTTTGGCGGGAGAAATAGACACTGCGGTGGTACCTACCCAGGTGGCCTCTCACATGTGAGAGACCTACCAGTAACATATTTTTTTAGCCTGTTAAAGTTACCCACAATGTGTCGCGTTTCGTTAGTTCATTGTTAGATGTATTTATTCGCATTCCCTTGAAAACAACAGATTTATCATAGTCAATTAGTTCTCTATACAAATATGTCACTTGGAATCCATACATATTTCACAAGACACGTAGCAATTAAATTATGATACAAAATTATAATTGATACAAGATTGCAACGAATACAATGCTATACACGCGCATGGTATGATATTAATGCGCATAAATCAAATTATTATGTAAGGCACAAGATGTTTATATTTCATAATTAACACATATTTTACAATAGATGATCCATGTGTACTTTTTATTGTTTTTATATTAATCATAATTATGTCTGTCAATGCAGTATAGTATATGTAAAGTTGTATAATTTTCATGATTGTTACTTAAATAATCTGACCGATAATATATAGTACATAGGCGAGAGTACTATTAATAGTGGTTTGGCCATAAGTTGGCGAACTTACATAATACTGTATGTGAAAATGTATTTAATTAATAAACAGGTTTTCTTCAGAAATCATCAAAATCTTTCGCATTGATAAGTAATTATCTATCTGAAACTTATCTTTTTCTGTATGAAACATACCGTAGATACTGTTTTCTCTTTGGATTTAAAAAAGCCTGATCAGTCATGTTGCAATTTAGTAAGCACATTTCCAACAATTTGTAAAATTAAATATGATGTCTGATAAGATAAAGATTCCAATGAAAAGAACAAAAAAACTTGCAGCAGCTTATGCCTGACACAATCATCATATTCTTTATTCAATTTATAGCCATTTTCCAAGTCAACCATCTAATATTTCGGCGACACCAGATGGCATAGTTCGTGAACCCCGTGTCTGGACGGATTAATTAAAGCACACGTGGCCTCATTGATTTTATATTGCGGGCAACGTCATTAATCTTGCTGTTTTTGCAGTGTCATTGGAAAAGAGGTGTCTTGACGTTTTTCATGAGTAGAATAATACAATAGTTACTACGTGTGGTACGTGGTATTTTGTCGGTACATTGTTGGTTTTATCAAACCATTTAAATAGATAAATACACCAAACAGTCGATCACCACAAACCAGATCGAGTTTTGTTTCGTATAAGTTACTAGCGGCCCGGCCCAGCTTCGCCCGGGTACACATAGATTTCTACACAATAATATGTACGTATTATACATATAAACCTTCCTCTTCAACCACTCTATCTATTAAAAAAAATCGCATCAAAATCCGTTACGTCGTTTTAAAGATTTAAGCATACAAAGGGACATAGGGACATTGAAAGCGACTTTGTTTTATACTATGTAGTGATTAGGAACTACGAGAGAATTGTCAATCTCAAAAACACCCAGACGAGAAATAAATACCTGTGGATCACACAAATATTTGTCTCGGTGCGGGGATGCTGCGGAACTGCCTGTCAGTTATGGTTGATTAATAATTTTGATGCATATTTTAATCTGTTCTGTATCAGCCCATATACGTCCCACTGCAGGGCACGGGCTTCCTCTACAATCGAGAGTACGATTGAGAGTGGTTAGGCCAAATAGTCCACCACGCTGGCCTAGTGGGTTGGCGGACTTACATACCATAGAAATTTTATAAATCGCTATGGTATGCAGGTTTCCTCACGATGTTTTCCTTCACCGTTTTAGTGCGTGGTGATTGACTATCAATACACACATGACTCCGAAAAGTCAGAGGTGTGCCCTGGGATTCGAACCCGCGACCACCGTGAACATGTTGGCAGTCGCGTCTAGTCCGTTTACCAACAGGCCACCACGCACTCAGGCCACCACGCACTTTTTAATACTTATGTTTAATTAATTCAAACTATTTTTTTTAAATATCCTTAAGTGGTATTTAAATTACCTACCTACTTACTTTTTCGTCTCTGCACTATCGCAAGGTTAGTAACAGAGAATGCCTATGGCATTAAATCCGCCTATGTCTATATATTAAGATAAATAAAATAAATAAAACAAAATTAAAAATGAAGATACTTAAAGCTTTGGTATTTCTTCGCTACAACACAAGTAAAGCGCGAACAAATGGCACTAAAAGAAAATAAAAATAAATAAAAGGATTTTCCGAGAGCTTAATAGAGTAAAAATGTCCCTTTGACTGTTGCTTTAATTGAAATAGAACATTTCATCGTTCTTTATATAAAAGTATTCAGGCTTTAGGCTGCGTTTACACTGTAGCGAAGAAGAACGGTACTCAGACGTGTACGAATTGCCCAATAGCAGTAAATAGAACACAGCTTTGACGATTTAGATGTCCAATACAATTGGTCCATATCTACACATTACTCACTATCTTCACTCCATTGGAAAAGCAGTCTTACTGGGCGTACTTGAGTTTTAGACCAAGATCCCGGAGCCAAACCAGCCTACCAGACTTACGCCCTTTTCGAAAAACTGACATGTTGAGGATTTGGATAATTTTCATTATATAACGTTTGCGTACTTGATAACCATTTAGGCTTCTGTCTCACTGGCGTTGTTCAATTTTTCGCATTTGTCTAAAGTCATATCGTCGAAGCTACGCTGACGTGACGTTGTCGGCGCGGTTGTCAACTGGCAAGCGATCATCCTACGTCCCCCTAAAAGGCTATGTTAAAACAACAATATGTAAATTATGCTTTTACATAATTGTTTTTTCTTTTCAGTCATTTTTGTCGAACGGGCAAAGTCCACACGTGTATTTCTCGTCGGAATTCCCGGAGGCCACCGCGACGTTAACTTCGAGTCAGCGCAGCATCCACGTTGCACAGACGATGAAGAAACTTATAGTAGGTACTGATATGACAAAGCGTCTTGTTGAAATTCATTTACTTCATTTGTAGTCCAAGATCCCACTGCCACTTTACCTTCGTAATTGTAACAAAGCTGACATTCTGACTCATAACTCATACTGTACACTTAAGAAGTTATAAGTATGTTACACGTGTAACCATATACTACTGGTTCGATAACCTGTGGTTAAAATGCAGACTGAACCCGAAACCCCTGTTTCGGTTTCGTTGAATATAGTAGACCCTACTATATTCAACGAAACGAAGTTCGAAACTTCGGATGATCAAAGTTTATATACGATACGAATGTACCTACATAAAACTTATGGTCGTTATTGATTTATGGTCGTAACCATAGACGTATTATAGTTACGGTGTACGTTATATATATACATTCGTATCGTATAAAAAACTTCGTTTGTCCGAAGTTTCGAACTTCGTTTCGTTGAATATAGTAGGGTCCTTCGTTCGTTCGTTCGTTCGTTCGATGAATATAGTAGGGCCCCAGTACTTTGCATAGGTCACTAGAACGCATTTCCTACTATTATTTACGTTTTTCGGTGTTGCATTCGAATTTATTTATATATTATTAATTTATTTTTTCGAATGTTCTGCTGTAATAAGGTCTCACTAAATGAAACAAAAGAAAGATAATGTCAGTAAAAAAAAATATGCTTTGGAGGGAACATTTATAAGCAGTCAATTAATTTAAATGTTTTTAATTCAAATAGTAATTGTGGATTTGCCACATGGACGGGCGCGCAGAAGGTGGAGAGCCGACTTAGACCAATTTGATGACAACTTGTAGATGAAAATATTGGCAGAGGTGGGTGGAAGAAGGAAAGAGAGGCTTTTGTGTCAGTGGGACAATATAGGCTAGGAAAAAAGAGTCATTTACAAGATCTATTGAATCATTTATTATTTACCGCTTCGAAACATATTGTTGTTTTTACCACGAATTACAATGCAATGTTTGGAATTTCACTCTGGGCCATCCAGAGACATAGGATGTTAAGTATTATTACGTGGCTGTGAAGAAGAAACGGCACAAGAAACTCCGTTGGCAACACGAATTCAACAATATTTATGGATCCATTTAGCTGCTAGCTTGTGTTTATGTTTGGATAAATAAGGAGATTAATAAGTAATAAAGTAGAAGTGGTGTGGGTGGGTTATTGACGGAGCAAATATAGCGGAGTACTGATGGCCGATGAGGCCAAAAAGTTATCAAATGGAGGCCACCACGTAGCAGAAAGCACAGCGATGCACACCCACCCACAAGGTAGTCAGACGACCTGGTAAAGATGGCGGGATGTCGCTGGATGCAGGCTACTTCCAACAGGTCACAGGAAAAATCATTGGAGGGGGCCAATGTTCAGCAGTGGACTTCCTTTGGCTGATGGATGGATGGATTAAATAAGGTGATATTGGATGCTTGAAGCGTTAAAATATGTTTATTAAAGTTGTGTTCGATTATGTAATAATATCTGTATCAGCCCATATACGTCCCACTGCAGGGCACGGGCCTACTCTACAATCGAGAGTACGATTGAGAGTGGTTAGGCCATATAGTCCACCACGCTGGCCTAATGTGGGTTGGCATTGGTTGTAATAATATATAAGTATTTGATAATAATGAAATAGCTAACAAAAATACAAGTCTATAATCTAATTTATGAATACCAACGGCAAATAACCAAACCGCAGATGATAACGCATCTATGCGAACATTAAATGTGTAATAACTAAATGCATTCCTATAGCTCCAATGAATATTATTTTCCTATATCATATACGTAACTAGCGGTTGGGCCCGGCATCGCCCGTGTGTAGATATATATTAAAGGGGAAACAGTTCTTGGTTTTTCTATTACTGCTCATATCCTAATAGTTATAGCTGGATGTTATTGATGTATAACTTAGAGCCTTCCTGGATAAATGGACTATTCAACACTAAAATTAAATTTCAATTCGAATAGTTGGTTGAGTCTGAGATTATTGCGTTAAGACAAAAACAAAAATATCAAATACTCTTAAGGTTTGTACCTTATGTAAACTAGTAGATATTGTTATACATAATATGTATAATCAACTAATTTCGGCCTTTGTGATATACGGTATAAATAAATGAATATCGTTTCATAGGAAATACGATAGATGTGATGTCTAAACATAGATTGTTATTTGTGAACAAACAATCACAAACGTGGTTTTCACACTACATTCGGTTTTAATGCGATTATTCTGTATAGCAGGCAAAATTGAATTTAGAAATGAACTCTTGAATTAAAATTCTGTTCTAGGGTTGCTAAATATAAGCCATTTTAAAAAATGTATTTGAAAAGTACATCATTTCTGATTTTCAAATAAATGAGTTTTAGAATTTCCCACATTTATAAAAATAAAGCAAAATAGTTAGTCAGTACCTATGTCCAACAGTGGACACGAATAGGCTTATGATGATGATGATGATGATGATGAAGCAAAACAACTAATAAAGCATCTTCATCTCTGCAAGAATATATCGACGCAGAAAACGATTTTGTCGTATCTCAAAAAATGCGTATATGCGTTTTGTATAGTATTTTATTCATAAAAAAATACCGCATTGAATTTCCTCATGAAAATAAAACGTTTTATTTTAAAATGTTATTATTAAAGAAATGATATTCCTAAATTTTCTAGTTTAGAGGTTATTCATTTTTTAAATATTATTTTTGCTCGTTTCGAGACACGACAAAATCACTTTCCTGCGTCGATATGTACTTTACAAAATAACCATACGTAACAACAGTCCATACAATAGTCCATGAACAACACACATGAATATATATTTTAGGTCCAAAGTGTTTATTTTCTATTCTATCACGGTCCATTGACCATTGGCAAAATGCCTAGGATACTTTATGGTCTGTTGTTGTTGCGCAATTTTTTTGTTGGGGAAGATTTATATTTGATCACTTTCATCGGAACATTACGTTGAATGTTCGATCGGTTCGCATGATGAATGTGCATAAATACAACGAACAGTTCACAAAAAGATATAATTCTTGTATCGGAGGAATTTATTTTTATAAGTAGATCCATTTTATGTATATTATCAATTTCTTAACTAACATACATACATATCGCAAGTTTAGCATTAGAGAGAGCTAAATAAAAAAAAAATATTTTTTGGGAAACATTAATTAAAGATTTGTAACATAAGAAATTTTGTACTTATGGAAGATACATCTAGAACACCGATTTATACATATTTCTGCCTTTCATGCATCAATAGGTCCTTTTTAAATAACGGATCGATAGATCATTTTGAGAAAATATAATTAAACCCCAAAATCTATTTTTTTTTTGGATTAGGTCACTTTAATTTTAAGGGAGCGATGTAAATATTTTTCCCGTCAAACAGAAGTGTAAAAGAGGATTTTTATTATGTGGTTAGCACTCGCGGTTCCCGTGGTTTTGGACCCGCAGAATGCAGATATAACAATGTGTATGGTACGGGCATGAATCGTTTCGTGCTTCCTGCTTTAATGTACTAGGGAGTTTCGTTTTGCAAAACATTGTAGCCAGAGTACTTGACATATTGAGACTTAAAATCTTGCCTCAGGATGGCGAGCGCAGTGAAATGCCAAGCACTGCTTTGTAATTCATGGCGTTGTTTGGAGAAAACTTACACTACATGCGAATAACTTTACCGGCGGCTACGCAAATTAATTTACCAAAATTTGAGGACGAAAGAGATCTGTTTCAAGATTTCGAATCTAAAGAATAAAATTTAATGTATCATTCATATTATAACTAAATAATAAAATAATAATGGATGTGAAATAAACAGATCGTCTCAGAAAAACAATGCTGCATTCTCTGACGAAAGTAACAGACGTTGGCAAATAGACCGATAGACTCTAAATGGGATTGAACCGGGCACTCCTCATATGTTTCTCATCTCGATGGGCCAATATTACTTGCGAACATATGCCATAAGGCGAGGTGAAGAGAAGGACCCCGAAAGCGATGGTGGAACGTTACCAATAGATTTAACAGGGACTGGACGAAATTGCCTTCTATTGAGATATAGAAGAACTTAGGGGAGGCCTTTACCCAGTAGTGGGATGATTTTAGTCAAATGATTTGTCACCCGCTCTGCTACGGATGGAAGTTGACAAAAATATTTCTAACTCCTCCTATTATTTACTTCATGATTAATTTAGTTGCAGGTTAAAGACAAGTTTAATATTCTCGGAGAATCGCCGAACTTCAATGCTCGGTGCCATTAAAATGCGTGCCACTGTTGATCCTGGCCGATGCGAGGGTGTAAAAATGTATATCGTATAATAATAGTAATTTAACTTAATATAGTTAGTAGCACATACATTTAGCGTTATATAAAGATAAATATCCTTTCAGTACAGACAATATAGATCATCTCTTTCTATTTCTGTTTTCAGCGCACACAAATTTTCACCTTAGGATTCCAAAACGCAATTGGAATGGAAGACACGACTTAATCACAATATCCCTTTATGTAAATCGTAGTCGTTAACATTCCATTAAATCAACAGCCTACGCAATATCAAAGTTCACACAGCTACAAATTTCCAAAACATTTCAAACCGGCTCTATCTAATCCGTAGATAAATAACACGGCCATATCCAATCCACTTATTACAAATCTATCCACGGTGCTGCGTAGTGCGTCGAATCTGATTTCAATAACACTGCAACCCGCACGCTTTTGGAATACAAATGCGTGAGACAGGAAATTGCTAGAACCGATACACGTACCAAAGATAAACTGTATCTAGATGAAAAAGGTAACGGTTCCTATTTGCTGAAATGTTATTTTTGCTTTTTCAAGGTTTTGGTATTCAATATTTCGGCCTTGGCTAATTTTGCAGGAAGTCGCTGGATGCAGACCGCTTCCAACAGGTCATCAGTTCAAACAAGGAGGCTTATAAGAAGAATTCCTGTGGCTGAGATGATTAAAGACCGCACATCTTGCCCTTTCTCTCATGGTAAGCCTGAAGATACGACCACTCATGGACAATATAAGAACCAACCAACACTATGAATTACAAAGCAATGCTATGCATTCTACTGCACTCGCCATGAGACATAAGATGTTAAGTCTCAATATGTCCAGTAGTTACTCTGGCTACAATTTCAATTACATTTTTTGATATTACTCTGCAAGCTTTGTATCAAGGACACCAAGTATCATTTTAAATAACGCAATTTGTATGGCTTCGCGGAAGGTATCGTTATTGAGGCCCTTTTAGGGCTGTATATGTAAATATTTAGGGACCGTACCCTGCGAGTTTCCGAGGAGTGTTCAGCCGAGATAATATAAGCAATCTCGCCCTTTGACCACGTGTTCATAAAATGTTTATTGCAGTAAAAAAAGAAAAAGAAAAAAAGAGAAGTGTTGCTAAGGGAGTTTCTTGCACCGTTTATCTTTGAGAATTCCTACTATTCACAAAATTTTGTAGTTGATTCGAAATAAGAATGTAAATATAATTAGACGTCAAAATTGTTCTCGTAGTATATTAAGCTTTTAGTTTTACGAGAAAAGATAGCCATATAAACCTTATACTGGATTTTTCTTTTATTATCATCCCGAAGTAAGGAATTTGTGACCGATATCACATTGTGAGACGGAACATACAAAGCGAAATGTGGATGTCCTCAGTCCTGGCATAGTACAGTACTCGGATGAAGGCGTGCGTTTATATATGTATGTTATATATAAATCTGATATACAAATAATTCCATCAATATTAATTTGGATCAATATTGATTATGATAAAATGACTCAATAATGTATTATCCAGATTGATTTGATGAAAGCATGCAATGTTATGCTCACGGGAACGCGAACTAATTTACATTTCGATATTAATGTTAATAAAGCTTGTGTGAAATTCTGATAGGGCAAAGTGTATTTGCAACGGACAACATCTTTCATAATCTATACTAATATTATATAGGGAATATATTTGATTGAATAGGCTTTGAAACTACTATATCAATTTGAAAAATTCTTTCACCATTAGGTTTTGAAAAAGAAGTGTATTTGCACCTAGGTGGATCCGGGCCCGGTTATTATGTTAATATACATACACATATACATACCACCTTTCCACTGGGTTTATTTATAATACAAGAACTAAGTACAATAATAATATTATCTTTACCTATAAAGGTTAGGACTCCATCGCTATTCCTAGTACGAATTTCAATATTCAATACCCAAAACAGACGGATTTACAGCATATTATGTCGCTACTACAAGACCAAAGAATGGCCCAGAAAAAACACGCAAATCTGGCGTAATTTTGTAGCGTTATAGAGCATATTTTTCAATTTAATGTAACTAGCCATACTATGTTTTTATGAATGTACGAAGATTAGGTATATACTTACTGTAATTGTAGTTGTATTAGCCCATATACGTTCCACTGCAAGGTACGGGGATTTAGAGGGATAAGGCTTTATAGTCCACCACGCTGACATGGTGCGAGTTGGCAGACTTTTACATACCTTAGAAATTCTTATATTTCGCTATGGTATGCAGATAAGGTGTTTTATATACATTTAGATTAATATTTAACCTTTTAGATTTGCATTTCCTACCTACAGATACACTATGAATTTAATTCAAGGAAAGAAACGACAGCTGTTACTTCACATGGAATAATTTCTTACGGACAATCACTTTGCTCATAATATTCCATCTTCTATTCTAAATGACGGCGTACCTTCACAAATGAAGACAGAACATAGAGATTATAAAGTAAAATATATTATTTCACGTGAAGCGTGGGAGCTGACATCGACATGCGTATTTGAATTACAAACAAGAAACGCGATAGCACTCGATCTAATGGAATAGTGACGAGAAATCTGACGCTTCTTCGCGTGCCATCCCAAAATAGGACTACATATACGTTTTACTTCACTGTAACTGTGAAGAAAAACTTCGTGAGGAAACCTGCATACTATAAATTTGAAAGAATTTCTATGGTACGGAAACTCCGCTAACATGAACTAGGCTAGCGTGGTGGCCTATATACTTTATGGCCTAACCCGTTTCAATCGTATACCCCATTGTAAAGGAAGGTCGTTCCCTATGAATGTATATGGGCTGATACAGAATATCCATAGGGATAGAAAAAACATATAATTCCTGAGAAAGTAACAACCATAACGAATACCTTGTGTTCTAAAAGGTACGTAATTTAAATATTACCGACAAGCAGATTTAAAACTAGATTGTTATCTAGAGCAATCTATAATGCTTTTCTATTATAACTACGAGAGACCGAAAAGTCTCTCGTAGTTCCTGATACCCACGACACAAGACTCGATCTTAGTGTGGGGTCCGGACTATGTATGTGACTGTTGGGTGTTATTTATTTATTTATTTGAAACTTAATATTTTCAACATAATCAGCCAGACAGTCGCCACGTCCCTACATGGAATACAAATATAAATAAAATTTGAAATGTTTATCTCAGGTCTGGGTAATTGTGACACCGAAAGTCTCTTGTAGTTCCTGATGCCCATGATACAAGACAAGATCTTAGTGCGGGATCAAGTCTATGTATGTAGCTATTAAGCACAGATCTATTAGGTGTATTTATTTTAAATAAAACTGTATTTTTGTGTGATTTATCTCGTCAGCGTAATGAAGATGAACATGATTTTTGCAATTAGGCAAGCTCTATTTTGCAAAACTTTGCTCTGCTTTCCGATTTTTCAATACTGTTTATTATTATTTCACTGAATATAAACGTTTTAATTAGCTTTGTTGTATTTTATTCAAGTCGATTAAGTGTATAGTCCACCACGCTGGCCTAGTCCGTTCTCAATCATACTTGATTGTAGAGGGGGCCGTGCCCTGCAGTGGGACGTATATGGGCTGATACAGATACAGATACAGATAAATTCACAATATTTTGTGCCTTTTTATTGCAAACAGTGGCGAGACAAGCATATCTTCCTCTTGATGGTAAACTATACGACCGCTCATGGACAGTAGCAAAACCAAACAACACCATGAGCTACTTATTTATTTATTTATTTTATTTTATTAAATTAGTACGGTTGACACCAATTACACTAAAATTGCTACAAAGCAATGCTTCGCATTCCACTGCATATTTGATGTAACTTTTATTTTTACTCTGGCCCAGCATCATGACAACTCTACGCCTGATGGTAAGCGCGTTTAGGCAGAGTATTGCATGACATCAGACGACAGTCCCAAGCCATTCGATACAATTATGCAGGCCTGCTAAGATACCTCTTCACACTACGGCGGAAGGACCCGGGATCATAGGAAGGAGAGAACACGCGTGACGGCAAATAATTCAACAGATTGACGGTGCGGTACATAAAAGAAATTGCCAATCTTTTGGTTCGTGCTGAGATGGTTTGGACCATCAAATAAATATGTATTAGAAGAGGAACTTTCTTAATTATGCTAGGATATCTGAAAGAAGCGCATGTCTAGATTATTATTACAAAATTATACATAATTAGATCAACGCGTAGGAAGTTATCAATCTTACGATAAGCAGATAGAGTAATAGAGTTATGCAATATGTTGTAAAGCCATCGAGATTTTGAGCTCCGGTTTAACCGCATTTGCATTCTAATGCATTATGATAAGATAAAGGTACCAAGCCACTTGAATACAAACATAAATTGGCGCTAAATATTATATATTCAAGACTATTTCTCCCAACAAACACTCCTATAAAGGCATTGTTGTGTTCCGATCTAAAAGATGCTGTAGCCAGCGTTAATACTGGACATATTGAGACTTGACATCTTATGTATTAGGAAGGAGAGCGCAGTGGATTGCCAAGCTTTGCTTTGTAATTGGTAAAATTGTTTGTCTTGCTTCTAACCATGAGAAGTCGTATCGCTTTACATCAGGCGAATGACATGCAAGTTCATAAATATAAATTACCTCTAAATAATATTAAATGTTACAAACGTTTCACTTAAAATGATATATAAGAATACTTAAAAATTATGCAGTGGTTTCTCCACATTATTTGTTTGAATTTAGAAGTAATTGACAAAGGTCTTTGAATTCAACCATTTTTTTAATAGAAATAATGTGTTTTTTGAACGAGCACTATCCTGTCAGATAAGAACATTTTTTTAACCTACGCGTAAAAAATATCTAGAAAAAAAAATCAAATAAAAAATCACATTTACTAGACTATCCTCTAGTTTACGATTAATAATCTACCCCGTACATTGTTGGGTATTCATAAAGCAGGGTTGAAAGTACGCTTGTAATAAAGCGGTTCCATTGTGCGTTCCACAAGGTTCAGTAATCTAGCCTCTATATTAAAGCCGTAATGTACACTAAATAATATGAAGGCATGTTGTGCATCGTCTCAAGATGACTTGATATGAAGAGCCCTTAGATAAAAAGGGAATTTGATAGTGGTAAATGATGATAAATATTGGAGCTGGAGATTACCCTACTCAGTTTAGAATATAGGACATGAATTGATACAGCTATGAAAGATGAATAAAATACTACAACTTTCAGGTATTAATTATTCAAATTTAGATCATAATTGGGATGAAATTTTTCCATAAAAATATCTACACATATATTTGACCTTCTTACAATATTGGTCACAAAAACCACTCAGTTTACTAATGAGTTTGTACTATGCTGTTTCAACTCATGTACGTCCCACTGCAGGATATGAGCCTCCTCTATAATAGTCAGGCCATATAGTAAACCACGCTGGCCTAATGCAAGTTGCCGGACTCACATAATAGGTTTAAATCTTACTCTCGATTGTAGAGGCCCGTGCCCTGCAGTGGAATTTATATGGACTGATACAAACAGGCCATGTAGTCCACCACGCTAGCCTAGTACGAGTTGGCAACTAAAGAGTTTTCATGCAAACAAACCATTAGAGTACACCTAAAAATACCCACGACATCATTCACCTTAGAATTAAATAGGTTTGCGATTTGACAAACATTTGAAATTGCGTGAAGGTGCATTTCCAAAACACGAGTCGTGTGTTTTGGCTTTCGGCCAGTAATAGTTGACGTTGAACAAATTTAGTAAATGAAATAAATTATTTTCAATGTAGCAAGAGGAAATTTTCATGATAAAGTTTATGTTTTAAATTTAGATCTTATTTCAATTACGTGCAAAGTTTGAAGGACATTGTAGCCAGAGTAACCACTGAACATATTAAGACTTCATTCTTATGACTCAGGATGGCGAGCGCAGTGGAATGCCATAGTTTTGTAATTCACGGTTTTGTTTGGTTTTGCTACTGTTCATGAGCGGTCGTATCGTTATCATCTGGCGACTGGTTTTCTCGTCTCGCCATTGATTGCAAAATAAACGAACAATTGACACGCGATGACTGAACTACGCGGCATAACAGAATAAAAATGCAATTTTCTTTTCTTTTTCCAATCATGTACGACAGATTTTAAAAAAGTGTGACTGAAAATTTTACTCATATTTCTTTATTTATATTTTCAGGACTTCTTTGAGCTTATAGTTACAATACATCCTCGTAAATAAGGTTAAAAATGATAGAAATAAGTACGTTTCCCAAATCTGATTAGAGATTCAACAGGTTAACTCGTAAAAAAATAAATCAAATTTACATCAGTAGAACTGTTGTCAAGCCATTTGAGTACAAAATAATTCCGTTCCGTTATCTTGTGACATTGTGCTGTTTTATTATACGATTCTTGCTAAATAAATAACTAAAACGCATATACGCTTGTATCATCCTTTCAATACATTCAAAAACTAATAACATAAATTTTGTATTCAATATATTAAGTGCAAACCCATTCATTTTCCGTTCTACGCATTTCACATCTAAAATCAAACACTCATTTATCACACAACCAAAATATCGCGAAATATGAACATTATGAAATGCATATTGCACTTCACACCGCTTTTCAATCGTCATGACTAGTCTAAGAAACATTACTATGTAAATAAACAAATACACCTTGAAATACTCTTGGAGAAATATAGAATACATTTACTGGATTTTCTTCGAAGTGGAATGGCGTGAACAATATTTACATGTACATTTATAGAAAGGAATGGATAAAACTATTGCGATATTTTACAAGACCTGAAGAACAACAACAACAACCAAGAAAACAGTCTGATAATAAAAAAGATTAAAATTCACATACATACATAAACTCACGCCTTTTCTCAGAAAGGGTAGGTAGAGGTCCTTACAGAACACCCACATTTTGCCTTGTATGTATTTTTTGTCTCAAAATATATGTTATAGGGGGCGATAAAAAAATTACTAATTTTATACAAAAAGTACCGTCCATTTAATAATTCTTCTTCGTTGGCGAGTTTTGAATTAATGAGCATAAATAAAATTTATCATAAAATTAGCAAACTCTGACCTTAAATACATTTTAAAGTGTGAGGTTTATGAATAAAAAGCAAGATAACCTTTATTGAAGACGATTTTCTGTGCGATCGATTAGTAATGAGGTATTTTTGTGGGACTGAGGAAGAAATAGAACCTGTAATGCAAAGGACCTTCCCATTGAAATTAAGAGCTCATATTTGTTGATTTTATTATTTCTCCCGTCAAACAGCAGTTTAAATGCACTGTTGTGTTTCGGATTGAAGGACATTGTAGCCAGAGTAACTACTAGACATATTGAGACTTAATATCTTATGTCTCAGGATGGCGAGCGCAGTGGAATGGCAAGCATTGCTTTGTAATTCAAGGTATTGTTTGGTTTTGCTACTGTTCATGAGCGGTCGCATCGCTTACCATCAGGCGAACGACATGTTCGTCTCGCCATTCAATGCAATATTTCCTGATCCTCCCTCCAATATTATACCCTACATATAAATAAAATTGAAGTGTCTATTTGAAAGTGATAATTAAAAAAAAATCCAACTACATATCGTTATATACACGATACCTATAACGAAAATGACCTTAGAACTTTTTTCGTCTGTCTGTCTGTCTCTTTGTTCCGGCTAATCTCTGAAATGGCTGGACGGATTTTGACGGGACTTTTAGTGTCAGGTAGCTGATATAATAAGGAGTAACTTAGGCCACATTTATTTTAGAAAAATCTTTTATTTTAGAAAAATATTTTTTCGTTAAATTCCATACGGACGAAGTCACGTGCACAGTTAGTTATAACTAAAAATATAAAACTAGACTGCTTTGGGCGTAGTTGTACTATGGTACGGTTACAAAGCTGAATTCTTGGGTTCGAATCCCGGGCCAGACAAAATGTTATTGGATTTTTCTATTTATTGTCAACCTGAAGACAGGAATTCGCGCCCGATATGGCGATAGGCTCGCTCGTTATTACATCGTGGGACGGAAAATACAAGGCGAAGTATGGGTGTCCTGGTTGCACCTCTGCCTATACTTTCTGTTAAAAAGCGTGAGTTATATTATATGTATAAAACTAGTCCGACGTTTGAACTTTTCTGGATTATTCCAATATCGTTAAACCATAAATAATTCTGTGACAGCTTATCGTATTCCATCTGCGCTACAACGATATCAGAGGCGAATGGAAATTTGAGTGTGATGATATATAATAAATTTACCATCGAATTAAAACAATTTTAAATTATTTACTTTAGAATATAAACAAATTATATAATGAAACTCTATAATAAATTATCTAAGGAGTGACGGCAATTAGACAGTTAATAAACCTATTATAGTTATCGATTTTTTATCTTCTTCGCTCAAACTGAATTCAAAAGTTGTTCCTAAGGGACAAAACATTGATCTAAATAGGTTTATAATTTGACTATGAATAACGCCGTAAAATATCGGAGACTATATTTAGAATACGATAAATTCAGAGGTCAATAAACTTCATAATTTATATATCGCGACGTTTGAGTAATAAATATAAAGTTTCAAGGTAATAAAATATTTATAGTTATATCGGATTGCGATAAAAAGTTATGATTTGTGATTATAATATATTTTTATATTCAGCTGCTTTGGACTTTATTTGGTGAATACCGGTAACTGCCACCAATGAAAATTTAAAATAGGGTGATTATTGGTGCTCTGTCGATATTTGAATAAATATGCAATAATAAAAAAAAACCAATAAGGGAGCTCGATATGGAAAATATAAATAAATAACACCCAACGGTCACATACAAAGTCCTCACCCCACACTAAGATCGAGTCATGTATTGTAGGTATCAGGAACTACGAGAGACTTTTCGGTCTCACAAACACCCAGACCTGAAAAAAATATGTGCCGAGATCGAACCCACGGCCTCTCGTTTCACAAGCAGCGTCTAACCACCTGCGCCACGGTGACTGTCATAGGTAATTTTACACCCTGCTGCAGTTCTATTATGTGACAGATAAGCCAAGATTATTATGGGGCAAAAATATTGTGGTGTATGTAAGCATTGTCGGTTCCAATAGGATTAAGGGTTATAAAAACACCTAACATTAAACTTGACAGCCTCCGTGGCGCAGTGGCAGTTGGTTAGACGCTGCCTGTGAAATGAGAGGCCGCGGGTTCGATGCCCGCACCGAGAGAAATGTTTTTGCGGCCCACAAATATTTCTTCCGGGTCTGGATGTTTGTGAGACCGAAAAGTCTTAGTTCCTGATACCCACGACACAAGACTCCATATTAGTGTAGGGTCAGGACTATGTATGTGACTGTTGGGTGTTATTTATTTAAATTTATTTATTATGTGCCAAAAGAATGGACAAATGAAACCATTTTTTCCACAACCATTAAACTTTACGAAAATCGAAGTTTCTAGCAAAGTTCTGAAATGTAACTAATTATTGCCAATATAAAAAATGGATGGTGATTTTTTGTCACAAATAATTTCTTAAATCTGACGATTAATCTTCTAACTCTGAACAATGAATTTTGTTTGACAATTCATTAATAACACTTATTTTCGTACTTTAACTGAGCCTTTGTATTTGTTTTGTCAGAAATGAAATATCTTGAAATAAAATATCGTTTATCTTGAAGTAAGTACCTACTCTGTCAGGCTTTGTTTTATTTCGATTAATGGCGGGACAGGCATGCCAATAACCTCATGGTAAGTGATACGACCGCTCATTGACAGTAGCAAAACCAACTAACACCCTGAATTACAAAGCAATGCTTGGAATTCGAATGCGCACACCATTACGAGACATAAGATCTTATGTCCAGTAGTACTCTAGCTACAATGTCTTTCTCACCGAAACACAACAGTGCTTTTACAATGCTAAGGAACAAAAGCCAGGTGAGGTTTTTAGCTACACGTAGTAACATTTATGGGTTATGAACTGCGAGGTCTAAGGTATAAATCTTAGTGCATGTAATTAAGTTTATCTAGGTGGTTTTTTATAAATAAATAAATAACACCCAACAGTCACATACATAGTCCTGACCCCACACTAAGATCGAGTCTTGTGTCGTGGATATCAGGAACTACGAGAGACTTTTCGGTCTCACAAACACCCAGGCCCGAAAGAAATATTTGTGGGCCGCACAGATTATAAAAATTCATAGCTCTCTGGAGCTAGAATTTGCTTTCGATATTGAGATGTGGGAACCTATCACAGTATTTTAGTGGTCATAAGTTTGATATACTCAACTTTAAAGTAGTAAGATTATTATCGCCAGTAATAATCCGTCGGGAATGCTTTGACGTTTTCGATGCTTTTTTTGTTTTGTTTTCGCGGCGAAAATCGATTGATTACGCTGCATGGGTGAGGTGAAGCGGTGATGCTGGCTTCACAGGTATTAACTATTAGGTCAACATTGAGCCACCCGGGAAATATTTTACCACCCGGGCGACCGTTGAGTCGAGTCCCTGCCTAATAAATTGCCTATAAATTATTATAAATTATTAATGAACTGCTCTAATATAAACCACCTTTGTAGTTATGACTACATTGTAAACTAGTTTTGAAAAGAGCAACACTATAGTTTAATGCCCGTTTTCTCTAGTGAAAACCACTTTTAGAGAGAGGGTGGTAGATCAAAAAATGACTGAACCTAAGGTTGTTGAACATTTTAGTGTATTTTTAAATTATTTTCATTTTTATTTCATTTCATTACCAAATTCCTACGCCGGCTTAGCCAAAACCTTCGTTTGTTCAATTATAGTTTGTATCAGTAATTTCAAAGCTATTATTAATCTGTATCTGTATCATCCCATATACGTCCCAATGCAGGGCGTGGGCCTCCTCTACAATCGAGAGTACGATTAAGAGTGATTAGGCCATATAGTCCACCATGCTGGCCTATTACAGGTTGGCGGACTTACATAGAAATTCTTATAAATCGCTATGGCATGCAGATTTCCTCGCGATGTTTTCCTCTACTGTTTTAGCGTTTACCTTAACCGTGTTTTTTAATAAAATTGCGGCTAATTCATCAGTAATCGCTAGACGCTATTAACCATGAGAATACACTATATAGGTAACTATTAACCTTAAAAACTTCCACTACTATCTACTACCTTGCATATCATTATAAATATCTAACTTAATAACCTTCCAAAAGATGGCGTTTATAACAATTTAGTTAACTTGTTAAGACAATAAACAACATTGAATTAACTTCTGAAGGTCGACGAGACTATTTAATATGAATCTTTCGTCTATAAATAGAATGCAATTATATCATGTTTTTTGAATACAAATTTTGATTTGACCATGTGGGATTATTATTTTATAGTAACGGACTGAGAAATGACTGGCAAAATTAATGATTTTTACATGCATACATACATAAACTCACGCCTATATCCCAAGAAGGGGTAGGCATTTCACATTGTATGTTCCGTCCCACAATGTGATAGGTGGCGAGGCTATCGCAATATCGGGTACAGATTCCTGACTCTGGACTGATAATGGATAGAATCTATCACTTTACCCAGCCCGGGATTCGTACCTTAGTACAACTACGCCACCGAGGCAGGCTCAGGTAATGATTTTTAATTTAAAATTAATGTTAAAATTAATTATTTGTTAAATGTAATAAATTAATTAATTCTTGAAATTAATGTGCGCTTCTGAATAAAGTCGTAAATGAATGATTTAATTATTTTTTTTTTTTCTATTTCTAGTGTCCAGTATCCTATCAACAAAATTCGTGTGTATTTAAAAAATAAATTTAAAATACAATGTACATAAATATAAAAGCACAAAGACAAACAAATAATACAATTACAAAATATTTATATCGTATAAAGTCAATGAAAAATATTTCAAATATTTGCTACAATTTAATGGTACCTACTGAGCTGATATTATTCCATCGAAAAAACCCTGTTCAAATTTCAAGTTGTCCAAATAAAAAACATTACTATTGCAACAAATAAAACGACGAGAAATCGTTTTCATGACACTAATAATTGGTGATAAAAAATAAATAAACTTTTTGACACGTGTCCGAATAATACTTTTAAAATTATTTCAGAATAATTGAATAAATAATTATAAGAACTAAGTAATGGATACAGCAATGTTTGGTTCTTATTAATGTAGGGGCGACCACTATTCTTGAAAAAAATAATACGGTCAAAATTGAATACCCAACTGTAAGAGCTTAATAATTATTTTACAATTATCTCTCTCTCTTTAGGATATGGCATGTTAGAGAGAGCTATAGCATGCCATATTCTAGCATGTCTCGTGACGACAGAGTTTCTGTAAAAACTAAAGACCAGACAGACAGTAAACTTATTTAAGTATTTTGTTACATATCTATGACAAACATAACAGACAACATAAATAACGAGTTGCGACAACCTTCGAATATATCAACAGAATATCATAAAAAGAACTTGAAATACAAATAATAACATATTTTTGTTTAAAATTCTGTAAACAAAGGTAACAGACAACAAAGAGTCGACATGAAAACTCATACAGCCAAATTATATGACTGGCTGATAAAAAGTGCATAACCACGTCAACAATTAATTCGAATATCATTGTTTTATTAAATTCAAAAAAGGAATATCTTAATTAATTGTTACGATATATGTACGCTACCTAAACACGGGATTTGATTCAAAGACTTGTACAATTTATATAATTATTATGTACATTTACATAAAACATATTAAATTGTTATATTAATTTCTAAGCCTGTTTCTTTTTTATTGCAATGAATGGCAAATGGAGCAGGCCACTTATCTGATGATAAACGATACGATCGCTGGACAACAGCAAAACGAAACAACACCATAGGTAAATTACAAAGCAATGCTTGGCGTTTCACTACGCTCGCCATCCTGATACATAAATTGTAAAGTATCAATATGTCCAGTAGTTAGTCTAGTTACAATGTCTATCGAACCGGAACACAAAATTGCATTTACACTGCTGTTTGGTGGGAGAAAGGTGTTATAATGACACGTAAACTCCATAGCATGCAATTTAATCTTTGTTTTCCTACTATCAATAACTTGTAGCCGGCATATCACATCGACATCGACAATAACCCAAAAAACTACAATGCCAGCTATTTTCGGTAAGAGCCAAAATAATTTTCCTCATATTTTACCAAAAAATTATGAAGGTTGTCTTGACACACCGTATTATCTACTATATAAGGTCATCAAATGTTACCATTTGTAGCCAAAGTGTCCTTCATGATTATTAAAGTCATGCCGTGCCGTTAGAAAACCTTTGCAAGGTCTTCCTTTATTTAAATTTCAAAAGAATAGGAAATGTCTTGATACTATTTTTAAACATTCTCATTAACATTTATATGACTGTTTTATGTTTGTGGACTTTGATATATTACAATGCAAAATCATGATGAGATAGTCCTGAGTTTTATTTATTGCTTATTAAGTTGTTTAAGCTGAGGAAAATGATTAATAGTGGGGAGATTATAATATTATTTAAACTTAATTAAATGATACCGAAACTGACGCTAAATGCCGGCACAATGGACTCTGAATTTTTGGAATTATATTTGCTCTGCAGTGCAAATGTATTGCACAGTGGGAAAATTTCCACTGCAGGGCACGGGCCTCCTTTACAATCGAGAGTAGGTACGATTGAGAGGGGTTAGGTCATATTATAGTTCACCAAGCTGTAGCCTAGTACGGGTTCACGGACTTTACACACCATATACATTCTTACAAATCGCTATGGTATGCAGGTTACCTCACGATATTTTCCTTCATCGTTATAGTGCGTGTTGATTTATTATATCAATAAACGCATGACTCCGAAAAATCGCGCATGACCCGCGAACACCGTGAATATGTTGGCCAAGTCTGGTCCGTTTTCCAACAAGCCACCACTTATTGTTATAACACCATACAGGCCACCACCCACATCTTGTAACAACTTAATACTATAGGTATAAATTGTCAGTTATGATTGATAATGGATTATAACATGATCGATAATTAATATCACTTAACGTGTACGATCTATTATATTCCGTAATATTGAATACTGGCACATACTCCTTTGCACCTGGCCTTAATTGCTATACCGCCTAGATAGAAAATTACCCCTGAGTATTTAAATGCCGATGTATGTTACACTGGTTGATCTCGCAAAATATAACTGTAAACACGTTTTATTTTTTTATTAGAATCTCCAGCGAATATAACTCATTACATTTTTATTTAAGTACACATGCATTCTGCGAGCATGTTCAATAACAAGAGTGCAGTTTTTTAACAACAATAATATTACAAGAAACCAAAAACAGATCAACTTAAGATGAAGCTTATTAATGATATTACACATGAAGCAATTCATTATTATAACCCTTAAATAGAAAAAACATTTATAATAACAACAATATGGATGTACAGTCTGCAATGACACTAAAGGGCTCTTTAATAAAATAATTACAGGTAAAAGAAATTACTCTAACAATATAGAGTAATTGCAGGGTACTAATGTTATAAAACAAAACAATAATAGACTCTCATAAACAAAATTACCTTATGTTAGAGCTCTTAGTCTTTTATAAGTTAAGATTATTATTATCACTTATATTGGTAAATAACAAGGTAATTCCTTACTTATTAATTGTTATAAAACATAATATAAAAGTGACCAAAACAATTCGAAAAATAAGTCGAAGAATTCTAATAAAATGAACAGTTCTATCAAATATTCTATAGAGAATGTCACGGTTCGTAATAAACAAACAAAAACGTCATAATTCTTCGAAAATTTTTGCTATTCCGTCGACTACAGTTTCATCCAAATCACAAAAATATTATTTAACACAAAACGTATGAATAAAATTCTGCAGAACTTCGTTTTTTTTCACAACATTTTAATTCGCATAGTTTACTAATTGTTTTTGTGTACTGGCAAAGGAAAAAATCTACTCTGCTTTTGATACTAAAACAATAAAGATGTGTATTAAAATATATGTTACATCATTGTAAAATCGTATTATCTGCACAAATTGCTCTCCATTTACCTAGTATTCTAACACAATACTCTCCTTTCAAAATAAAATTATCGGAAGCTCATGTTTTTATTACCTACAGTAGAAAATATTACGGAATTAAATTATTAGAATAGCGATCTAATAACAAATAAACAAAGGTTGAGATTATATACTTATAGTTACTGTCATTATTGGACGGAAATGACAGCGAAAACGCTGAATCATAGGTACAATATTACGATATTACATTGTGCAACGTTTCACAATAATGCTATGCTAATATGATATGCGGAGGTAGTAAGTTATTCGAGTCTATTCATATTATGAAGGTTAGGTTTATGATACAATTGACATACAAACATTTCAGAATGTTATGAGCCAAATCAGGGGGGTTTATGTTCCGACACAAAGTAAACTTTTTCTTTATTATTTTTTGTGTGTATTGACAGTCAATCACCACGCACTAAAACGGTGAAGGAAAACATCGTGAGGAAACCTGCATACCATAGCGATTTATAAGAATTTCTATGGTATGTAAGTCCGCCAACCCGCACTAGGCCAGCGTGGTGGACTATATGGCCTAACCACTCTCAATCGTACTTTCGATTGTAGACTAGGCCCGTGCCCTGCAGTGGGACGTATATGGGCTGATACAATACAATACAATTTTTTGTCACTTATCTGTGGAAACATGTAAGTGTATAGTTTCATTACTCTGCTTAATTTTTGTAACACTGTATCTGTAACACTGTATGTTCCCTTAAAATAAATTAAATAAAATAAATAAAACATGGAATGTTCGGATGTTCGACGTCCGAGGTAAGATATATGTTCTCTACTTCTAAAATCAATAGTATTCTCTGTGATACTTCATATTTAGTCTATGATTGCGACGTATGATAGAAGATTCGAATATTTTATGAAGTATCTAGGCACATTAGTGAAGTTTTACGTACGACGGATTTAAAGACGGTTAAAGATACTCAAACAAGTTAAATAAAAACAAGCAGATTTGGTGTATATAAAGACAACATAAAGTTACATTACGAAAGAAGTAATTTTGCAAGCAACGTTTTGGGGTAAGCCAAATGACTCCGTAGTAATCCCATTGCGACCCTTTGTGTTCCCTTTGATCCCAAACAGGCATTCGGGCTTATTCAATTTTTCCATTTCGACGAGCATTGAGGAATATTTGACTTTTGGAAGAAGTTACTCAATAAAATGTATGCCACATTTATTTTGATAAGGAAAATGAAGAGATGATTTGCTTTACGAAGTCAGAGATTATGAAAATAAATAATAGAAAAATGTTTTTACAGTCGCGTTCCAAATTATTTAAAAAGGAGTGACTTATTGGTAACTATACCGGAAAGTTTTAATTAGAATGCAAACACTTGAATAAATATTTATGCAAAATCCGTAATGAAACAAAACGTGTGATCAAATGTTTCATCTATATCTGGAATAGATCTTATTACAAGAAACGTATCATGATTTTATGTAGTATTTAATCTTTTATTATTAACTAACATTTTTGTATAACATGGTAGGAATGCAGAAACACAATGCTCAGTTTCATACTCACAAAGAAAATTCACGCAACCTTTTCAAAAATTCTAAAATATTCAAACACCAAGCCATTATCACACCGTGCATGTTATAAATAACAATTGTATTCTATTTCTGTTGAAAGACGTATTGGTTGGAAGGTCATTGGAAACTCATAAAATTCATTTAATGAAATATACATGAGGTATATATGATTTTGTTGGCGAAATGTGTTGTGTCGCCAACGTTATTTGACTAGTGTTATAACAAAGATATCTAACGTATGCTGTTTATTGCTAGAGTCACTTTATTCTAATATATTATTGCTTTTACTTCATACATGTAGAATTGGCAATTAAAATGGCAATTGTTATGCAACTTTTGTGTGCAAGAGATGACGAATGAAATTACTAAAGAGTAAAAGATTTAGAGGATGTGTTAATAAGATGTTTAGGTATAAAAGGACGGAATACCGGAGAATTGTTTGTGCGGCCCACAAATATTTCTTCCGGGTCTGGGTGTTTGTGAGCCCGAAAAGTCTCTCGTAGTTTCTGATACCCACGACACAAGACTCGATCTTAGTGTGGGGTCAGGACTATGTATGTGACTGTTGGGTGTTATTTATTATTTATTATTAATTGCATCGAAAATGAAAGTCGTTTAGGACGACGGATGACCGAGGCAAATATTTTTGTCTGATCCACACGTATTTGTTTCGGCTGGGTGTTTGTGATACTGACACAAGAATCGTCTCACACCAAGATCGGGTCAGGACTATGTATGCGACTGTTGGGTGTAAAAAAAATATTTTTTAAATTAAAAACGTATTTAAACATATGGCTTTATACGGAAGAATACCTGAGCAATATATGTTTTATTTGACCCGGAACGGAACTATTTCCACATAGTACATTAAAGTGACGATAGATCACGGGTTGGACCCCCGCACCGAATTGGGAAGAGGACAATTATTTATTTTCAACTAATCCTATTTTTCTTTCTGATCAATTTCGAAGCGAGTTGAAGAAAGGCTAATGTCCCTAAGAGACTTACCGAGCTCTGGAGTTCGATGTCAACTGTTTGCCACTATTGTTCCAGGTACTCTACCTAGATACTCGTATATCCAAATACAAAGTTGGTAAAACTATATTGATCATCGAGAGATTACCCCCTCATATCTGGACATCCGTCGTGGCAGCACATACGAAGCCGATTCGTTTTATTTGAGAAATCGTCTTTTTTCATTTCATTTTTTGCCGGCAGTAATGCATTTCGATGTCCACGTTCTACGCATCACGACTGGTGAAAAATGACGGCCATGCCTTACAACGTTATATCCTACAAAAAGTTTGACGAATCGGTAATGATCGAATCCCTGTGAATGAGCCCTTACTAAATGTCATTGTAATTATTATTTCTGTCGTCGGTATACGGGTTCCTTATTGTAATTTTCTGTTTAGATTTACATATTGTAATTATTTTAATGTTTGCTTAGCTACAAGCTAGAAGCCCGCATGATAGATCGCGGTCACCTATCGCTCATGGACTTTCGTAATGCCAGGAGTCTTTGATTACACCTAAGCAGGCATCCTAAAGAAAATCTCTACGCACTTCAAAATATCTTTTTGGTCTTTACTAATATTTTTTTACTTCTTATTTTAATTCAAATTGAAAAAAATATGGTATTTTTAATATAGAGGGTTCCCCAAAAACGTATTTTATTTGTTAGCCATGCTGTACTATTGAAAATTTAACAAATTGTTTAACAACAAATTGCTTTAAGTTCCGCTGGTTACCGAAAGAATATTTAGTTTTTATTCTTCCTAAACCAGTTTGAGTGGAATTTATTATTCCTAAATCATAATTTTTGTTTGTTTTTTTTATTAACACTAGGGTTTACGGAGGAGACCGACATCGAACTGGTATTTGTTAACTGGTTAATACGGCAGGTTTTGAAAGGCTTTGAATACGCTATATTTACCGTATTAGTAATCAATTGAGTCTTAATCAATCGCATTTTCAAATAAATGTTTGCTACAGCTGAATAACCGAGTTTAAGGACTCTGTATTTTGCCTGAAGCATAATTTAGCATTTCAAAACTTCTATGACCAAACATATCCATATTATTGTAACATTTAATTTTTAGCTAGTCAACAACGTTAAAATACAAAACATGCTATATTTATATGGCTGCAAAAATATGTTATAATAAACAGTTCATCGGTTAGCAAAACAAGATTTTTAATTGTGCCGTGATTCTCCCAACCCAGAAAATGTTTACTTTAGCTGCATATGTAGGATATTGTAAACACAGATGAATAATCCCATGGGATCTAATTTACGATCAATCAGTATAAAAGTAACTTGGTAATAATTACTATAAGAAATTATCGTGTCTGATGAAAGAATGTTATTTTTTATTGGGTTGAACAACGGTACAACTTTGATACATATAATGTTATTAGTAGTATTGTTTTTTAAGTAGAAATTAAATATTATATTGGTGAAGATGTGTCCATGCGTTTGTAACTTGAATCATCTACCATATCTTACAAAATAAAAAATACTAGGCAATTGGTGGCACGTATACCAACCTAAAAAGCCATAGTATGATTCAAACTGGAGGTTACGACAATCTCACAGAAATTCAACGAGAAGCTACAAATTTTGCTATCCTCTTTCCTCTCATCAGGAAACTAACCAAGGTACAAATTTTAACCGCGTTGCTTTTTAGTCTTCTACTCTAAACTTCCAAACGCATTATATTCATTAAAAAAGTTTAATAGTATACAGTCCCTTATTTCCACCTGACATATTTAAATACCACTCTTAATGCTTAAAAAATACGAACCATTTTCCCAAATTCTTTACGCCTCTTTCTGTCTTTACCACAAGCTCATTAGCAGCTCCATTTTAATCCCATAAAAACGTGAAATTCAACAACATTTTCGAATGAGTTATGTTGCAAAGCCTCTGGATAGGTAATGATCCATGCAATTTTTTTTGTTCGTTTTTTAAACCACGATTCATGTAATTTATTGTATTACTACTATGTCAGGTCGTTTAAAGGGGGGTATTTCATTTCTGACAATTGAACACGGAAATGTCTTGTATAAATCAAATAAAAAGGAGTATTTCTACGATTCTTGATAAATCCTAAAGAAAATCCTTTTGGAGAAAACTATTTCTATACGACTTTTTAGTAATATATGATGAGGTTTAAATGTAGAATAGGATGTTATTTCATATATTGTCATTTATATAGGAAAGCTTGGTTATCGAGCATAGGAATAAGCGGCTCACCTAAAGTAGGGAATTAATTAGGTAATTATATGAGTTTCACCGACCTAAAATGGATAAATAACCTTAGAAAAAAGGGGAAATATTGAATAAAGAATAACTAATAGAAATAGAAGAATGATTGAATATACAGTTAATATTTAATTGGCTAATTACGTCATAAATTAAGATACCTCACAAGACACAGTCCCTTAAGAAGGGACTCAATTTATTACCCGAGTTGGTATTTACACGGATCTCACAACTTTTTACAGTAGAAGAACTAAGTTGCGAGACTATTTTTTTTACAAGTTTGTTTTTGTAACATGTTTACAACTATTTCATAAACGATTACAAATATAATGATCTTTATATTTAACAGATAGTAGTTCTCATTAAAACCCAACTCAAAACTATCAATTTAGATCTCAATTGACTTTGTATAGACAAAGTGACCCCAAAACGCTGATTACAAAGCTGCAACACCGCCTCAGGACTAATTGGGTCGTCAAAGCCATCGTAGGCCGTTCGCGTTTAATCTAATCAGGCCCTGTTCTAAAAATAGCCAATGTTAGACGAAAATCCTATTTCAAACTAGTAAATACTCCGCGATTAAAATTAAAAAAAGGTAAAGTAACAAAATTACTGGTGGTAGGTCTATCATATTATATGAGAGGTCGCCTAGGTTTTTAACACCGCAATCCTAAACGGCAGTGTAAACGCACTGATGCGTTCCGGTTTGAAGGAGTTTGTAGCCAGAGTAACTACAGGACGTATTGAGACTTAACATCGTATATCGCAGACGAGAACAGTGGAAAGTCAAGCATTGCTTTGTAATTCATGGTGTTGCTTAGTTTTCCTACTGTCCATGAGCATTCGTATCGCTTACAATCAAGTGAGTGGTATGCTCGTGTCGCCATTCATGGCTATAAAATAAAGAAACAGGGCTCCCCGTTAAAAATCAGCGCTGCAGGTTGCTTTTCCCATACTGCAGCATAAAGCTGAATGGGAGGCCCATTGTCCGCGCAATAGTTCGGTCACATAATATTGTTTCATAATAGTATTTTTGTCATGTTTTTTATGTATGTATATTTTGTTATTTCATTACCTACCTATGTATGTTTGCGCCTTTAATAAATGTATATCTTTCTTTCAAACAGCTATGATAAAACATTTTATTTAATGTAATTTAGAACATGTTTGTGTTCAAACATTTGTCGAGTGTCGGTTGTGGAATTGTATTGGTCCAATCTCGTCAGAAGACATATTGTGTCGTGACGTCATGAAGGAGCGGTAAGTTATATACGTAATTTGTTATACTCGCTGTATCGAAAAACTATTTATAGACTAGGGTACAGTAAACATTTTAAAGAAACTATCATATTTTTAAGGTCGTGAATGCTCTTCTATAATATTCACATTACACCGTAGTAATGCATAAGCTTTGGGAACTGTCCTGCCCTCACAGCCGCCACTGTAACTCCTGTGAGCCAGGATCAACAGTGGCATGCATTGTATCATCGAGCATTGAAGCTAGACAAGTCTCCGGGAATGTCAAAATTACCTATAAACCGCAACGAATTCATTCAGAAAGATAAATTAATAGGAAGAGTTGGAATAAGCTTGCTACTCTTTTGAAATAGCAGTGTTGTCCTGGTAGAAAATGAGGTAGAGTAACATTTGGTATTGGTTTTGACAAGAACAACACAAGAGTTTCTTGCCCGTTCTTCTCTAGTGATAACCGCTTCCCGAACCGGGTGGTAAATGTAAAAATGATTGAATCTAAATGCTGTAGAATATCTACTGGCACGCGTGTTCCCTCCTTCCTATGATCCGGGGTCCGCCTTAGTGTGAACAGGTATCTTAGCAGGCCGGCATAATTGCATCGAATGTCTTGGGACTGTCGTCTGATGCCATTCGATAGTCCGCCTGGACGGATCTTAATGGATTCAATAAATTATTTTCATTTTCAATTGGTACGTCATGATTTTCTCCCATCCGCTGACACATTTATTCCTCTCTGGTCAACACCTATTGCGAAATTTTAAAATAGCAAAAGCAAAGGCGGCTATCTCCTTTCAACCGTATTCTATTTTTAGAGGAGGACAGTGTCATGCAGTGAAACAGAGAAAGAACGCGAACAAAGAACCGTAGTATAACTAATATTATACCGTTTTATAAACAATAGGCAATTAGGTATACAATGAACAGTATAAAACATTATATTTTGAAGTAAAACGGTAATTAAGCCGAGTGCACAGTAAACAATTTATTTCTTTTAAATATTTAAGTTAATCTACCCACAGAACAGATTAATATGGTCCAACTGTTCTATGATTCTAACTTCGAATTACACTTACAAATGAGTTCGTAATAACAAACATGCTCGTATACATCGGCTTATCCCAGAATCATTGAGGTATTATACTAGAGTGGACATCGGGAACAAAATCTCTGCGTATGGTGCGTGCACACGGGTACACATTGAAGCGAGACGGAAGATGTGTTACTTCGTAGGTGTGACAGAGACAGAAATAGAATGTACCCTTCATTTTGTTACAAACATTTTGTTTGCAGTGTCCCCTCTAGTATATTATCTCAATGCCCAGAATACGACATATTTATGTTTTTAATTATGGCGGGTTTTTCCAATTATGTTCCATAATCGCTATCATACAGGAACGTCTAACATAATTACAAAATGAAATCTCAAAATATGTTTACAATTCACAACAATTTTACGTCAAAGTCAAATCATAGTTTCCCATCAAAATAAATTACATAACCCATGAATATATTATAAAAACCTTGGTTTTTATTACTTCCGGTGCAAACTAGTTTTATTTGCGAAACGTATAATTATTCAACTAAAAATAAATTGTATTTTGTTTCTGGTTAATTTTTTTAATATCCTACAAGAAACAGCTTGTAGTATTTTTTGTCATCATAAATATTATTTCAATGGACTTCTGATTTATTATAAGTTTGTAAGAATTTATATTATGTGTTTATATATTATTATGTTAATTTATATTATATTATGTATTTTTATAGAGTGCGCCAATCCGCACTAATCTAGCGTGGTTTTTTTTTTATTGCAGTGAATGGCGAGACGGGCATGCCGTTCGCCTGATGGTAAGCGATGCGACTGCTCATGAACAGTAGCAAAACCAAACAACACCTTGAATTACACAGCAATGTTAAGTCTCAATATGTCCAGTAGTTACTCTGGCTACAATGTCCTTCCATCCGAAACATAACAGTGCATTTAAACTGCTGTTTGACGGGAGAAATAGACATTGCGGTGTTACCCACCCAGGCAGCCTCTCACATATGAGAGACCTACCACCAGTGGTAGACTATATGGCCTAACCACTCTTAATCGTACTCTCGATTGTGGATGAGGCCCGTGCCAGACAGCCTCCGTGGCGCAGGTGGTTAGAAGCCGCCTGTGAAACGAGAGTCCGCGGGTTCCATCCCCACAAATATTTCCTTAGGGTCTGGGTGTTTGTGAGACTGAAAAGTCTCTCGTAGTTCGTAATACTCACGACGCAAGACTCGATCTTAGTGTGGGGTCAGAACTACGTATGTGGCTGTTGAGTGTTATTTATTTATATAAGGGCTGATACAGAAAAGGTAAATGCCCACAAAATACGGAAAAGGAGTAAAAGGTATTGAGTAGTGTCTATAGAAGTTAACTCTAACTCGTGAGCTAAGCCGATTACATCGTTTCATCTTTACAGCGCAATGACAAATCATTACTGCTCATTCACCACATTCTGTGCTGAATGACTCTTAATGCTTTTCAATTGTTTTCTAGAAGACTTGGAAAAATGCCTTATTAGACTTATTGAAATTGTAATAAAATATACGTGTTGTTTATTCGTATGTAGGAAAGGACGTTCATTAGAAAGAATTTTATACGAAATCTTCCACGGTAGTACTACTAATGCGGGTTGATTTATTTAACTTTGAAATTCTTTTTTTAAACCTTTCAATGTATGTAACACGTATGAAGTTTTCCTTGACCGTTAAATTTAGCGATAATTAACATATAAATAAAAAAATAAAATATCAAATTAACGTGAGAATAAATACTTGACTCTGCGTAATCTCTCGTATCGAAGCAACTTTTATTTTTAACTCAACATATAAATTCAAGTCAATATTATTACTGACCAAAACATGCTTTATTTATTGAAATTATTTTTGTTCGCACATTATTAAACGATTTATCGGCCAGTAAGTTTGTACGAGTTTAAAACAGCGAGACTAAATTTAGCCAGATCGGGTCTCGGAGATATTTGCCGTGGATTACATTACATATCATAAGGTTTAATATTAAATCAGATAGATTCAAAGTGGGTATAACGCTCAAAGATGTCATACGATAAAATGTTAACAGAGAATACTTAACTTCATTTTTTTTTCTGATCTAATCTGTCATCGCATTTAAAATTGTAGTTATAATATAACTACAAAAAAAAAAGAAATATTATTTCAAGTGTAGGATTTTATTATCTTAGTAACAAAACAAAGGTTGAAATGTTTTTATTAATTAGTACGAATCGAGTGAATGACGGCAATTTGAACACTAATGTACATTATTGTTTAATTATAAAGATTCATTGGTGTACAAAACAACAAAATAAACAATTACGAATTTACAAGGAACAACTGGTATAGTAAGTATTGCATTCGATAACATGACTCCAAAGCCTACAGTGGCAAAGCGAAATTGCTATCTGAATTATTAGCTGCTCATTTGTACTGTTAACCGCGCTATATCCTAGCAAAGCCACAGAATACAATAAATCCATATATTACAGCTTCCGTGGTATGCAAGTAAATAGCTGTGTAATGAGAAACTGCGGTTTAGATCTCGCCGAGACAAATGTTTGTACCAATCCATATTTGTGTTGGATCTTGTTGTATACGACTTGAGTGCCTCGTAGTATTATATGTATTTCTCTCTCTCTCTGACTGTTCAGCCACAGGAAGTCCACTGCTGAACATAGGCCTCCCCCAAGGATCTCCTCATCGACCTGTTGGAAGCGGCCTGCATCCAGCGACTTCCTGCAACCTTGACCAGTTCGTCCGTCCACCTTGCGTGCAGGCATCCGACACTTCGCTTGCCTGTACTTATCTTAGAAAGTCTCCAATTAAGAAAAGTTTTCTCGGAGTAGGTTTGGGATTATGTGATTGTTGAGTGTATTTTATTATTTTTCTGGTCCTACTTTTAAACCCAGTAGAAAATAAAAAATAAAAAAATAATAGAAGATAATAAATTATTGCTAACAATATTCAATACTAAACTAACAACAAATAATAAAAATTACTACGAACACGTTGTGTTTGCATCAATTTATTACCTACAAGAGTTTCTACTAAAAATATAAATAATATAATTATTTATCTATATAAAAATGAAGATTAATTATTTCAATTAAGCTACCACAATTCGAATCATCAGAAATTATTCAATTTCTTTTCTATTTTTCAAAACCCTGGGTTGTTTTTTTTTCGCACATTTGTCGCAAATACGAGTACAAAAGGCCATAATTAATACAATTCTTATATGTTAACATGGTCAGATGATTGGTGTAATTTAACTAAAAACGTGTTCCAGGAAAGCTGGGAGAACTAAAAAGCCTGATGTTAAATAATTGTGCGAACAGTGTAATCAATTTTTATAGGCTTGGCATAATTACATTCGATGGTTTTACTGTAATTCGTAAAATGACAATAAAACTTGTGTCCCTATATGAAATGAAATGAAATGAAAATATTTATTGAATCCATAAAATGTCATACACTATTTAGATTCAGTCATTTTTTTTTTTCCACTACCACCCAGTTCACAAGGCTGTTTTCGCCAGAGAAGAACGGGCAAGAAACTCTAGCGTTGCTCTTTTCAAAAATAAGTTTACAATACAGTGATCATACAGGAGTTGAAATTCAGAGCAGTTCATAAATTATTATAAATTACTATAAATTATAAATATACCGCACAGTCGCAAACATCGTCACAATGAGAAATAAGTAGATATCAGAAAGCACATTTTTGGCTTAATTCTACCTGGATCTGAAATGATTACATGCAGAAGTCACAAATATTTGGCTCCTTGTCGGAATTAAATGTATAAGTATTGTTTTTCTAATGACGCGCCACTTATTCTATCCATTGAATTTTGGCTTATGAATGACAAAAGAACGCCGATCCGGTCGGTTGTTCTGCGCCTTTTATTTTGAAAATAGATGTCTAAACCTCAATGCAACAAAGAAATAGCAATAAAAACAAATTATGCCATCTACAGATCGTCACGATTATCCGATAGAGGTTACAAAACATCATTCCGTGCATAATGACCTTAATTAGGAGGTAAAATATTTACAGTTTTTATGATAGCCTGCGTGGCGCAGTTGGCCACTGCCAAACATGGGACCGCTGGTTCGATCACCGCACCAAGACAAATATTTACGTGCTCCACAGCTATTTCGCATCTGGGTGTTTGTGAGACCGAAAAGTGTCTCGTAGTTTCTGATACCCACGACACAAGACTCGATCTTAGTATGGGGTCAAGATTATGTATGTGACTGTTGGGTGTTATTTATTATTTATGGTATTTAAAGTCCGCGAGCCCGCAGTAGGTCCGTGTGGTGGACTTTATAGTCTAACCACTTTTAATCGTATTTTAGGAATTAAAAGAAACAACTATACAATCACCTGCTGACCAGTTTCTGGCCAACTTATCCTTCCTTTTTATTCTACATCAGTAAATTGCAGATCACCTGATGGTAAATATAGTACCGTAATAAATACCACGTAAAAAAAATGTCTTCTAATAGAGTATGGAACAGCGGCTGTTACTGGTTGATTATTTGTTACAATATTTTGTTAAGTAATAACGCTGAAAGAAAGAAAGAAGAACAAAGTCCACACTGTCGAGGATATCACCCAGCCTGTTTATATTATCAAACTAATATAACCTTTTTGGCCACAGGCCGGCGGTAAAAATTAAGAGTGACTTTTACGAAGATTTTTTTGACGAGGGAACTTCTTCTTTATTTTTTATATATGTTTAATCCTTTATATATATGTATTTTTACGTCGTTTTTAGTGTTTGTGCAAATAAAACTATTTTTCTTTCTTTCTTTCTTTTAGGTTGCTGCGTTATTCCTTCTATTGACATGTACATATTAGAACGTAGCGATTATTCCCTAAATTCAGTCCTGCGACGGCAATAAAGGGTGACAGCGACAAACATTAGTCTCTCGTCATTCGATAGTATTGTGCTCGTTTAATTGATTACTGACGCCCCACTTAATAGACCATGGATTAGAGGAAGGAACACGTAAGTCGACTTAATCCCTTATGTTCTATACCGTCTTGGAGTGAAGCACCTATTAGGTGCTGCTAAATAGCAGTGTTAATGTACTTATGTGTTCCGGTTTGAGACTGAACATCTAAGGATGGCAAACGCAGTGGAATGCCCATTCCGGTATTCCACAACAACACCATTCATTATGTGTTGTTTGGTTTTGCTACTATCTATGAGGAGTCGTATCACTTACCATCAAGCGAATGGGATGGACGTCTCGCCATTCAAAGCAATAAAAAATGTATGAGGTAGGCATTTCAATTATGACAAATCATCATGATCCTTACTTATAAGCTGTCCACTGTTGAAGATTATGACGAATAGACTCAGTTTCTGATACATACGACAAAAGATTTAAATATTATCTTAATGTTGGATCAAGAATATTTACTTCACAAACATAATTATAAAAAATACTCTGAATCGTGTCATTTCCCAACACTTTCTTCACAATACGCTTTCAGTGACCTACACGCATAAATGTTGTGTCGTGACCTCTTTCCTGACCTCGCGACAAGATCGCTCAGACTATGGCATAGGAAACGTCTCAAGAGCTATGTCTAGACTGCCGGCATATTTATAGGTTTACTATTAATTCTGTATACTATTTATTTGGCTTTTTTATGCGAATACTATGGTAATTTGGCAATCAAATTCGTTAATTGCGTAACTAATTGCAATATTGATGTGATTTTTATGTATTTGGATTTTAAGAAGCTGGCATAATGATATGTAGTAGTGAGAGATATTTTTTTATGGAAATCACCGGATTGACGCATTATTTTAACAGTCGGTTGAATGCAATATTTTTATTAGTGGCAGGTTTGTCATATGTGAGGCCGCCTGGGTGGGTGCCACCGCAATGTCTATTTCTCCCGCCAAACAGCTGTTCAAATGCGCTGTTGTGTTTCGGATTGAAGGACATTGTAGCCAGAGTAACTACTGGAAATGCATTGCTTTGTAATTCAAGGAGTTGTTTGGTTTTGCTAATGTTCATGAGCGGTCGTATCGCTTACCATCAGGCGAACGGCATACTCGTCTCGCCATTGTATCAAACAACCATGGTGGTGGGTAATATATGAGTAATTTATAATAACAAATAGATATGATGTCATCAAATAAGAACTGTGATATCTATGAGACATAATTTTGAGAGGATTTGATCAAAGACAGTGTATTATAATTCCTGTGTAAGCTTGTATGAATATTGGATCGTCGCCAATCCAATTAATATACTACAAATTACTTTCCCGTGTAAGCACTCGTTGAAATTCACCGTAAATATTACTTGCCAAATAATGATATGTGAAATGACAAATGACACTACTCCAGATATTATAGCAATCTACTCGAATCTCTATTCTCGATAGCCAACCCACACTAGGCCAGCATGATTAGTTATATGGCCGAACCAGTCTGAATCGTACTCTCGATTGTAGAGGAAGCCCGTGCCCTGCAATACGGCACGTATATCGGCGCGTATGCGGGGCGTATATCGGCAGTTACAGAATAGAACTCGATTCTAATAAAAATATGATTACTATTTAAATTAATTGTGAAATAATTCATATGATATCTAATAATACTCAATATTCACAAACTGAATCCATCATCATCGTTTTCAGCCACAAAATGTCTACTGCTAAACAAAAAGGAACAGAGCGACGTTACTAAGAATAGAATATCATAATTATTTGTTGATATATCTACATATAATCTCTTTCACGCAGTTTTTTCTGGTTTTACGCGCAATGCTCAATCTCAAGGTCCCGACCTCCCGACAGCGCCATCTATTATCGAAATCAATAAATTACATATTAATATATTCTAATTAGATCTAGATGTCACGTGAATAGAGCTGTAATCGCTCACATTATAGTAATTAATATGATACAAGAAAAACATTGATGATCATATTATTTCTAGGAATACATTAAAACGTCATGTTTTAGATAAGCCGTAGATCATTTACAAGTTCATGTGTCTATTAAATATGAATAATTGATATTATATAGGATTGTTAAGTTACTCTTTGTCTACATCAATACAACTAAATTACTAAATCTGTAAATTTAAGAACTAACTTATATTTTTGATTAAGATCCAAATTGCACCCAAGATAACATGTTATTAATCTTGAACTACCCACAAATAAAAACTCTGACATAAATATTTTAGGTATGGTTACTGCTGATGGGATCTATTTTCAGCAATAGACATCCTGTGGATGAAGGGAGAGTAATATTTCGGAATATTTCAGCACTGGACGTCCTAGCAGTAAATATAATATTTATGCAAAAACATTTGTAAGGAAATATGCTGGTAATTCAAAATACTCTATATCTACTGGAGCTAAAATGTCTTCAATAGAAAAAAGTATCTTAAAGAATAGAAAATCAATTTTTATACCAACAGAATTGTCATTAAAGGAAAATAATATGTCAACATTATTTTTTACGAACATTAAGAAGTTACATCATGGTTAATAAAAAAATGCGTGAAGATTTATTTTATTTAATTTTATTGAGAGGAAATTAATTGAGTCATGTTCACATACATGCGTAGTAATATGAAAATAATTATATGAGGCAGCAATTTGTTTAAAACAATTACAACGCAACAAAAAATGCGGGCGGAATATCATTTCCGCGTGTGTTGAGAGTACACTCAGTACATCTAAAAATAAACATCGAGTTGCATTGTAATTGCATGTGTTAACCTTTTGGGTTGTACTGTATATTTTGTTTTGTTGCCTCCGTAGCTCAGATATACTAAGGTATAATTGCAACTATATTCTTGGGTTCGAATTGTTCAAATCCTGAGTCGGGCAAAGTGATATAGGATTTTTCACTACAGTGATAAGTTGGTAAATGCCTGTATCCATCGATTTGTAATTTATACTCTTTAAAGTCTTGGAGGGAGTGGCCAGCTCAAAGTAAGATGGAGACTCAAAGTTGATGCCTTCTGTACCATCCAAGTGACATAAAATGTGAATGAATTAATGACTCTGTAGTAACCTTTATAAAGATTAGTTGCCAGTCTATTAAAGAAATATTCCACAGAATATTAATAATATTCCAGAAAAACGTTACATTGACATTTTGTCTCATAAATATTTACACCTTCTAGGTATTCTAACACTAAAACTTTATTTAAAATATTGTTTTTAAAAGAAGTAAATTTAATAAAACACGAAATTCTTTAATCTCAGACTTTTAAAAATAGAACTCCCAATAAACCAGCTCAAATATTGCGAAAATATTTTGAAACTATTAATATTGTTTTCCATGTAAATATAGTAAAGGAATAAAAATTATATAAAACGGTGCATACGAAAACTGGAAACCGTCCAACTTCAACCAAATAACACCTTCGGTTGTTTAATGTTTTCCAAAATTATTCTTGCATATTTAACTATTGCTTGCATATATAACATTATACAGCAAGAATTACAAATGTATTTATAAATGTGCATATATATTCAGAGTAACCGATAATGAAGTCGGGTGGTAGTGTTAGTGACTTCAGACATAATAGAACTAAAAGTTTTTCCGAAAAACGTGACGAATTATTTTTGTTTTATTTTTCTTATCGTCGTACGTGGTGGTAAAAACATAGTTTATTCTAAAATATACTCTTTAATTGTGTTCTAAAATAAATAGTTTCAGACAAATTACCAAATTAAGCATAAAACTTACATTAGTATTCTAAACAAGATAAGCAGAAGTGAAACTATTTCCGCACAAAATGCGCCAGGCATAATATTTCCATCCTTACATGCAATTCATGACATATGGGCACAAATTTAAACCTCGGACTAATAATAAATAAACAATAATAAACAATAAATAACTATCACCCAACAGTTAATAGTCCTCACCCCACACCAAGATCGAGTCGTGTGTCGTGGGTGTTAGGAACTACGAGAGACTTTTCGGCCTCACAAACACCAAGACACGAAATAAATATTTGTGGGCCGTACAAATATTTCGCATACGGGGATCGAACCCGCGGCCCCTCGTTTCACAGGCGGCGTTTGACCTAGTTATCAAACCTTGGACCTCACAGTCCAAAGTCCAAGCTGCCATGACGACAGCTAAAATTCGAGGTAATATTTACATAATATAAAAAACACGTGTGTATGTTACAATAAAGCATTCACGCTTATCAATTTTAGTGATATTTTTAGATAACTAGGTTGCCGATAACACACCCTACCCTACAAATAAAGTTCTTTGCTCTAACTTAAGATATCTAATGTAGATTTCAAGAACTACATAGTTGCTAAAATCAGTGATGTTTGATAGTGGCTTTACGGTTCATACATTGCTTTTTTTTGGACTCGAATGGTTCCTCCATTTGCAGTAGATGTCGCTTTTTCAACATCGCGTAATTATCCTTTTTTTTTTAAATATGAAGATAGAGAAATATTATTATCATAAGAAAAAATATAATAAAAAGCAATACAACCGCAAAGTTGTTATTTATTGAGTTACTAAGAAACCTATTCTTAAGTCTAGTTCTGTAGTCCCTTAAGTAATTTTTAAAAACCTACACAGTGTAAATTCTAGGCTTTGGAAATTCTGTATCCGCCCATATACGTCCAACTGCAGGGCACGAGCCTCCTCTACAATCGAGAGAATGATTGAGAGTGGTTAGGCCATATAGTCCACCAAGCTGGCCTAGTGCGGATTGGCGGACTTACATACCATAGAAATTTTATAAATCGCTATGGTATGCAGGTTTCCTCACGATGTCTTGCGATAAAAAGTGCGTTAAGTCCTTATGAATAAGGGGGTTAGTCAACAACTTTTTCAGTATTTCCTGAATATCTTCATCAATTTACGCCGCTTTATATCATTACATATCAATATTTTATTTGGTCATTTGGCTATTTTGTTAATTTGTCTGTCAATGGACAATTTTGATATTTTAATGGTGGGAATTGTATATAAATGAGATATTATTATGTTCATAAAAGTATACAAGAGCGTCAAAAATTGCAAAAGACGTTAATTCGTGTGCAAATTATCGTGAGAATGATAATAAGTTGCACAAATATAGTCAGTGAAAGAGTTCTTAAATGCCTTTAATAGAAGATTTGCATCAATTCCAACATTTCAACATTCGTTTTAATTGCATCGAAATGCGGAATGAACAAAATTAAATCATCATTGTCTGATTTATTGGTACAATATTATTAATATTAAAGTATTTTACTACAAAAATCGACCCTATTGGATACACAATTATTCTACATAGTGACACATTATTACTTAAGTAATGTTTGCATTATTATTACTTTGACGCGTTTATGCAACTGGGCAGTTTTAAATAGGGGCCGAAACCCATTCGATATTAGGGTACCGGTATCGACGAATTTCGGTTACCTTTAATATTTCGGTAACCGCTATGACGCATTATAAAGGTTACCCTTATATACGTAAACCGTTTTAATACCGGTAACCTAAAAAGACCTTGAATGCAAAAGAAAACGCGTTGTTGTTGCATAACAAATAAATTTCATACTTGTCGGGTTGTTGACACAATATCGATGGATTCGGTTCATTTCTTTTTTGGTGTGTAAATCTGTTGAAAAATCATGAAATGAGTAAAGATAAATGTGTGGTATAGTGTCATAATGTTTAGTAAAGACAAACGGCGGTATAACCATTAACAGGCACTGCCCCCGCATTGACTTATAAGGAACGGCGCATGAAACATACTAGAGGTAACCTTTATTTCGGTTACCGGTATAATACCGGTTAAATTCTAGAAATCCAATAAAATTGGCGGATACCGGTTACCTTTCAAAATACCGGTATTATTTTTTTCGGTTGATACCAAAAAATACCGGTATTTTCGTTACCGGTTTCGGTCCCTGGTTTTAAATGCCCGAAAAGAAAAGTAGTTACATAAAATTTGATCCATCATTAAATTGCATAACAACTAATCAGTGAAAATTTGGTAAAAGATGTAACATATATTTTATCGGGGTGAGATATGAGTGCTATGGTTGCTAACAGACAGCCGTAAAGCTTATCGAAAAACAGACATTGTAGTGGTACCTATCGGCCTCTTAAATACGTGAGACCTACCACCAATAAGTGTGTTTCAATATAATTGGTTTTACACTATCCGACTAGTTTTATAAAAGTTTATTCTGTCTTCATCAGTTTAAACTAGAAACCATTGATTGGCGAGAAACTGCGCTGGACAGTGAAAAATAACGAACTGTCGACTTCAACGCGAAGATTTACTAACTGAATTGCTCCAGTTAAATTCTAATTAGGAAAGCTATTTTAAAAAGTCTTTCCTTTAAATTTAACTTCATTACAGTAAAATGTTGTGGAATATTTTCCGGTACATTTGTTCTTTCCTTTAAAACATTATTTAAGCGTCCAAAAGAAACAATTACGGATATATTTTTTTTGTCCAGCAAACGAGCAAGTATGTTATTTGATGACAGGGAAGTGAACACTGCTGCCTATGAACACCCACAGCGCTTGGATCGTATATATAAATAATAAATGTATAACACCCAATAGTCACATACATACATAGTCCTGACCCCACACTTAGATTGAGTCTTGTGTCGTGGGTATTACCACGTCAATTACCACGCATTAAAACGGTGAAGGAAAACATCGTGAGGAAACCTGCATACTATAGCGATTTATAAGAATGTATATGATATGTGAGTCCGCCAACCCGCACTAGGCCACCATGGTGGACTATATGGCCTAACCACTCTCAATCGTATTCTCGATTGTAGAGTAGGTCCGTGCCCTGCAGAGGCACGTATATGGGCTGATACAGAATACAGACAGAATAACGTCCAAAATTAAACTATTGTTTCTTTCAAATGATGTATTTTTTGGAAAAATTAACAATTCACGATCAATTTTTTTTCTTATCTTTATTTGTTTATTTTTATTGATCAATTAATTGTTTTGTCTTCTTCGCTTAAATTGAATTCAAAAGTCTTTGAAAAGAGTCAAAGATTGTCGACTGATATTCATGTTTATGAATCAAACCGACAGTATACAAACTTGTTTTTTCACAAAGCTTTTTCATGTCTGGACATTCACGTGGATTATGATAAATATACATATATGTAAATTAAGTAATTAATGTCATTCTTTTCAATAATAGTTTATGCCACACAATACAAAAGACTGTTATTATAATACAAATACTATTCATCAACCTATATTTTAAATATTTGAATTTCTGTATAATATCGTACATACAACAAGTCTATGTTTTTTTTTGGGAGTCAGAGGTCATAGTGATTTTCCAAGATAAGTCATATAAAAAAATACGTCAGATAATCAGATGGTTGTTAAATTTATTTCTTTATTTATTTATTTATTTATGCAACATTTTTGAAAACCACATTATCCAACCTAGACAATAGTATTTGTAATGCACAACCCATATTGCAAATAACCCAAGAAGATTGCAATAAAAATCTAATTCCACAATAATAGTTTTTTTCTAAACTATTCCATTCACGCTCTCCACCTCTCAACGGGACCAAAGCCTTTACACACATAATAATAACGAGTTTTCGCGCGGAATAATTTACCGTACATAATACATGATACAAAAATGTCTGACGCGAAGAAATATGCGTAAACAATACTGAGTAACAACACGTAACCCGAGTGTTTGCAACGCGGATTAATACTTTATAAACGGTGTGATTTGTCCCGGTGTAATACGGTATTTCACGGCAAGAATACTTATGTAAATTAAACAAACAAAGATGTTATTCACGGGCTCTGATTTGCTCCGGTGTAAATGTGTGTGTATTCCAATATCCGTTGATATTAAAGCAAATAAATTTAACTAAATATTATTCACGGATTGAGGTTTGCGTCGGATACGTATAAATGTGTTACGGAATTGGTACGATATTTCCATTTATTAAAAAAATCTACACAGCAGTGTATTGTGTATGGGTGGCGCTATTGGGATGGTATAAATTTGTCAAATAACAATTTACTGATACATTTTCGGAAATCGTTGTCATTCCCCTTTTTTTTTGAAATCCCGCCAAACGTTGCTAGTTTCAATGCGAAGGACATTGAAGCTAGAGTAACTACGGGACATATTGAGACTTAACTTCTCATGTCTTAGGTTGGCGAGCGCAGTGGAATTCCAAGCATTGCATTCCACATAGGTCAGGTATCGTATGATCGCTTATCATGAATGGCATCGGGTTCGTCACGCCATTCGTTAAAATAAGTTATAATATATAAAGACACATAGGCCCCTCCCAGCCCAGGGATCTCCACATCGACGTGTTGGAAGCGGCCTGCATCCAGCGACTTCCTGTAATTTTAGTCAGGTCGTCCGTCCATCTTGTAGGCGGGCGTCTGACACTTTTGGCCTATGTTCAGCAGTGGACTTCCTGTAGTTGAGATGATGATGATATAAAGAAAACATACGTGCCCCGAACAAATACACGTGACATTCATATAGTCTCTAACGTTCCGAACACACCTATAGTTAATTATTATTTACATATAACGTACAGCAAACAAATAAAACATTATTTATAAACATAGAGAACGGTAGCGTGATAAATCAAGCCAAGTAATGTTTTTGTTTCCACTGACGTACTAATGTACGTTTAAACGAGATAAGACACGGAGATTTCTAAACGAATTAATACAATTAATAATACGAAATTCTATTGATTTTAGCAATGATAATTTGCCTGATCAAATTTCCAAATACAGTACACTGAAACTCGTGAAGGTCATCTAAAGTCGATAGATGCAGATAGCTTCCAGTAGATTACTATGGAAATTTATGGGAAAGGTTTAAATCACCAGAGCCATTGTCTTGAAATCTTATTTTTGTGAGTCAGTGAAAAACAGAAGAAAGAACCAGAATTAGGTTTGGAAGGATTGGGGAAAATTATCCAGATGTATACATAGAATGGTCAGTGATATCACAATCAATAATTTTTTGCTCAATATGATCAATTTTTTAGCAGTCACCGTGTTATTCAATACAACGCAAAAGGATGAAATTAAACCTAAGACATTTGAACTTGAGCGACGGGTAGAGGAAAGATGAGAGCTGCTCTAAAATAGGATGGTTTGCGCTTACTTGGGGGAGCCTTAGTAGTAGGCGATGCTCAAAACTCAACACAGACCACAGAAATTAACTAATTCTCTTTCATTTTCCCTTCATTGGCCACAAAAAATCTATTAACCCAAATGTCATAAATCTTGTATAACTAGCCACAAAAATTGTAGCTAAAATCATGCCTTGCGAGCGATCCTCTGGTAATTGCAAACTAATCTAATTTTCTACTCGGCGGATTGTTCAAAGCTGATATTAGAATTGTCTGGCCAGACGAGGCTCACATGAGCGCGTCAGTATTGGGATAATACGTCTGACATTGATATAAGCTTTTTGGGAGCAAGAATATTATGTGGGCCTTGAATTTAACTTTATGGGCTCTTGCAACTGAGAAGAGTTTATGTTACTGAGCTATCTTTAATTAAAACGATAGGGTGTTTCTTTGTGTAAAATTTTGTAGTTAGGAATCTAGGTTATCATAATTTTGAAATAAATTGTATGCTCAAATTGCAACTCATATTCTACTACGACCATCATGAAGATTTTTATATGGTAGAAAACCGCGCATTGCCTACTTTTGAGAAGGGTTTATAGCTTCTTCATGTTATGGATAACCAGGTGACCTAACACTGTATGATAATGAAGGGATAATGTTTTAAAAATAAACCCTTTCATTTAACTAGATCACAAAGCAGATTAATTACAAAATTCGCCTCATATGAATTATGAAACTTTAATTTAATAAAACGACCCAGAATCCAAACATTTTGGCAAAATTAAATCATGCCACCATCTATACTAATATTATAAAGCTGCAGAGTTTTTTTGTTTGTTTGTTTGAACGCGCTAATCTCTGGAACTACTGGTCCGATTTGAATGATTCTTTCAGTGTTGGGTAGTACATTTAACGGGGAATGATATAGGCTATATATCATCACGCTATGACCTATAGAAGGAAAGCAGTAGTGATATTTCTAGAAAATACGAGGAAATTTTGTTCGTTTTTCGTGGTCCGATTGGTCGATATTCTAAACTGATAGTCAGAATTAAATATTTTGACCGCCATTTTAAAACGTGTATGCACCCGGGTGGAGCCGGGCCCGACCGCTAGTTTTTATATAAAATGAGAGCGCCTTTTTGAGAATCTTATTTTATTTGAACTTTTGCCAATTCACGGTCTGAGACGGATTTTGTAAGGAATATGAAATTGAAAGCCATTTAATATTAAACAATACGGAATTGTAAATAAAATACAAGCCGGTTTGTATTGAAATAGGCTTTAAATATTTATATTTGTGGTTACATTTTCAATTTAGGCGAAGGAAATAATGGAAAAAATGTCTCGACATGCATTGGGATATTGCCGACAAAAATTAATTTAAATTACTCGTAACAATAAGATGAAGAAATGAACAGACATGAAGGAATTTGTAGCCTGTTGTTTTAGTTTATTTGACGCCACCCGTATTCACCCAGAATACATAAAGACAATAAGCGCAATTTCGGCGTTTGAATAAAGCAGAAGCAAAGGTGGTTAAGTCACTGACAAAAACTTTTTTAGCAATCTCGCTTGCTAATCAATACTCATAAGCAAAACTGTTATCCAAGGTCAACTTTGAACTAGTTTAGGTAAAAAGCGAATTAAATTAGTGTCTGAAGAATCTATGAATTTTAACACCAAAGCCGCAGTGCAGCGCATCAATTTTAAAAGCATCAAAAATGTTTGGAAAATGTAAAAATCTTCGCCTTTTGAATACTGACCTTCTGATCCTTATTGGAAATACATTGGAATTATTCTTTAAATTAAGCTGATTTGAATAAATAAATGCATTTTTAAATGCTTCCAGTATTTTTCCAAAGTTCGAAATTTTGTATAATTTAACAGGTTTGATGTTTTAATTTTATTGCCTTAGTTTTTGTGTTGTTAGCCGGATGATCGTGAATGCTCCAAAATGTGATGTGAATATTTTATAAAATATTGTTGGTGGCCTAACGATTCTCGTGAACTAAGTCCAGCGATCGTCGACCCCAGTGATCAAACCAGTGGTAAAAATGTGACATATGAACAGGATTCTGTACGGTTAGCCATATTGAATTCCGAAACATGTGTTTTTATAAAAAATCAAAATATAGATAGCCATTGTTTAATTTCAAAACACAACTTGTTAAAAAAGCATATCCAACGTTTCCAATTTTAAAAAAAACGACGTCCAATTTCCACAAAGCAAATTTTTGACGCAATGTTTTTGCTAAAATAAAATGTATGAAAAATTGCAAGCAAAAACTAATGTTGACCGTGGAATGAATAAATTTGGGATGGTCGGCATTGTAAACATACGACGTGCAAAACTGTAATGTAGGCCGAGCACTGGTGCATGCTTTTAAACGCGTGCTCCTAATAATACCGGGAATTGTATGCTCCGTTTGGATGCTGATATTCTTGCTAAAGATAAATAGTATATGCTCCGGCTTAGCGAGTTATATAAGACAAGAATAGGATAATTTATCGGATAAAGGACTGCCTCGGTGGCGTTGTTGTACTAGGGTACGGTTACAAAGCTAAAGTCTCGGGTTCGACTTTTAGTTAGTTTAGTAATAAAGAGATGAAATATAAATTTTCATAGAAAAACACCCACACTCACATACACAATTAATGTAGTAACAATTATATTTAACTAGTTTCTCCAGACACAGGCAACGCCTAATTTGAGAATCCCTGCAATATTCTCCATAATTATATAAAATTGTTATTCAGTTCAGTTCAGTTTTTATTTTTATGTGTTATTTTATTAAAGATTTTTCATTTTCAAGTGACATTCTATCTTGAAAAGAAGTAAATCTTCTTACGTGTGAATGTTATTTATTTAATTGTCTCTATTTATGTAGCTTGATATATTCTTCTTAGTTCACATAAAATAAATTTCTGAACGCATGCATTAATATTTGACAACCAATTTAAATGTCAACCACTTTTCATTACTGTCATTAATTTACATCTTAATCCAAAATACGCCATTAATCGAATATTGTGGATATATGTTGTCGATTCGATACCTTTATTTAAATACGTTATTTAATTTGAGGGAAGAGTTTACCGTATCGTCGGTATGAACATTAAATGTTTGACAGTTACAAACCCATGAACATTTTGTATGGCAAAATGTTTTTTTCCTTTATTTTATAC